>OX493405.1:7500-1257500 GCA_950371165.1 Lacanobia oleracea
AACCTAACCTAACCTAACCTAACCTAACCTAACCTAACCTAACCTAACCTAACCTAACCTAACCTAACCTAACCTAACCTAACCTAACCTAACCTAACCTAACCTAACCTAACCTAACCTAACCTAACCTAACCTAACCTAACCTAACCTAACCTAACCTAACCTAACCTAACCTAACCTAACCTAACCTAACCTAACCTAACCTAACCTAACCTAACCTAACCTAACCTAACCTAACCTAACCTAACCTAACCTAACCTAACCTAACCTAACCTAACCTAACCTAACCTAACCTAACCTAACCTAACCTAACCTAACCTAACCTAACCTAACCTAACCTAACCTAACCTAACCTAACCTAACCTAACCTAACCTAACCTAACCTAACCTAACCTAACCTAACCTAACCTAACCTAACCTAACCTAACCTAACCTAACCTAACCTAACCTAACCTAACCTAACCTAACCTAACCTAACCTAACCTAACCTAACCTAACCTAACCTAACCTAACCTAACCTAACCTAACCTAACCTAACCTAACCTAACCTAACCTAACCTAACCTAACCTAACCTAACCTAACCTAACCTAACCTAACCTAACCTAACCTAACCTAACCTAACCTAACCTAACCTAACCTAACCTAACCTAACCTAACCTAACCTAACCTAACCTAACCTAACCTAACCTAACCTAACCTAACCTAACCTAACCTAACCTAACCTAACCTAACCTAACCTAACCTAACCTAACCTAACCTAACCTAACCTAACCTAACCTAACCTAACCTAACCTAACCTAACCTAACCTAACCTAACCTAACCTAACCTAACCTAACCTAACCTAACCTAACCTAACCTAACCTAACCTAACCTAACCTAACCTAACCTAACCTAACCTAACCTAACCTAACCTAACCTAACCTAACCTAACCTAACCTAACCTAACCTAACCTAACCTAACCTAACCTAACCTAACCTAACCTAACCTAACCTAACCTAACCTAACCTAACCTAACCTAACCTAACCTAACCTAACCTAACCTAACCTAACCTAACCTAACCTAACCTAACCTAACCTAACCTAACCTAACCTAACCTAACCTAACCTAACCTAACCTAACCTAACCTAACCTAACCTAACCTAACCTAACCTAACCTAACCTAACCTAACCTAACCTAACCTAACCTAACCTAACCTAACCTAACCTAACCTAACCTAACCTAACCTAACCTAACCTAACCTAACCTAACCTAACCTAACCTAACCTAACCTAACCTAACCTAACCTAACCTAACCTAACCTAACCTAACCTAACCTAACCTAACCTAACCTAACCTAACCTAACCTAACCTAACCTAACCTAACCTAACCTAACCTAACCTAACCTAACCTAACCTAACCTAACCTAACCTAACCTAACCTAACCTAACCTAACCTAACCTAACCTAACCTAACCTAACCTAACCTAACCTAACCTAACCTAACCTAACCTAACCTAACCTAACCTAACCTAACCTAACCTAACCTAACCTAACCTAACCTAACCTAACCTAACCTAACCTAACCTAACCTAACCTAACCTAACCTAACCTAACCTAACCTAACCTAACCTAACCTAACCTAACCTAACCTAACCTAACCTAACCTAACCTAACCTAACCTAACCTAACCTAACCTAACCTAACCTAACCTAACCTAACCTAACCTAACCTAACCTAACCTAACCTAACCTAACCTAACCTAACCTAACCTAACCTAACCTAACCTAACCTAACCTAACCTAACCTAACCTAACCTAACCTAACCTAACCTAACCTAACCTAACCTAACCTAACCTAACCTAACCTAACCTAACCTAACCTAACCTAACCTAACCTAACCTAACCTAACCTAACCTAACCTAACCTAACCTAACCTAACCTAACCTAACCTAACCTAACCTAACCTAACCTAACCTAACCTAACCTAACCTAACCTAACCTAACCTAACCTAACCTAACCTAACCTAACCTAACCTAACCTAACCTAACCTAACCTAACCTAACCTAACCTAACCTAACCTAACCTAACCTAACCTAACCTAACCTAACCTAACCTAACCTAACCTAACCTAACCTAACCTAACCTAACCTAACCTAACCTAACCTAACCTAACCTAACCTAACCTAACCTAACCTAACCTAACCTAACCTAACCTAACCTAACCTAACCTAACCTAACCTAACCTAACCTAACCTAACCTAACCTAACCTAACCTAACCTAACCTAACCTAACCTAACCTAACCTAACCTAACCTAACCTAACCTAACCTAACCTAACCTAACCTAACCTAACCTAACCTAACCTAACCTAACCTAACCTAACCTAACCTAACCTAACCTAACCTAACCTAACCTAACCTAACCTAACCTAACCTAACCTAACCTAACCTAACCTAACCTAACCTAACCTAACCTAACCTAACCTAACCTAACCTAACCTAACCTAACCTAACCTAACCTAACCTAACCTAACCTAACCTAACCTAACCTAACCTAACCTAACCTAACCTAACCTAACCTAACCTAACCTAACCTAACCTAACCTAACCTAACCTAACCTAACCTAACCTAACCTAACCTAACCTAACCTAACCTAACCTAACCTAACCTAACCTAACCTAACCTAACCTAACCTAACCTAACCTAACCTAACCTAACCTAACCTAACCTAACCTAACCTAACCTAACCTAACCTAACCTAACCTAACCTAACCTAACCTAACCTAACCTAACCTAACCTAACCTAACCTAACCTAACCTAACCTAACCTAACCTAACCTAACCTAACCTAACCTAACCTAACCTAACCTAACCTAACCTAACCTAACCTAACCTAACCTAACCTAACCTAACCTAACCTAACCTAACCTAACCTAACCTAACCTAACCTAACCTAACCTAACCTAACCTAACCTAACCTAACCTAACCAAAGCTCCTTAACTCAGTCCAGCGGGGGTTCGCTCAAAAGCTCTGCAAATCCTATCGCACCGTTTCGCTTAACTCCGCGCTCGTGCTGGCTGGGATACTCCCACTAGACCTCCGAATACAGGAAGCAGCCGCACTGTACGAGGCAAAGAAGGGGGTGCCCCAGCCAGCGCTTGCTGGCCGGGAGGTGGAGCGGGTGGTAGCATTTGCAGAGACTCCACATCCGGCGAAACATACGGCCATGGGGTTCGTGAGCCTGGTAGACCAGTCACATGTGGAGACCCACAACAGCCAGGAAATAAGGTTCTTCACCGACGGCAGCAAGATTGACGGCAAGGTCGGAGCAGCACTGTCCCTGTGGGACAGGGAAGCTGAGATCAAGTCCGTCAAGCTTAGCTTGCCTACGTGCTGTACGGTCTACCAAGCAGAACTCCTGGCCATATGCGTAGCCACACGCCAAATACTGCGGCGCAAAGAGGGAACCTTCGGTATCTTTAGTGACTCAAGGGCCGCTCTGCAGACAGTCACGAACCAGGGTTCCCTCCACGCTCTGGCAGTGGAGGCAAGAGCGAACCTTAATGTGGCTTTATCACAGAGCAAAGATGTCTCTTTGTTCTGGATAAAGGCACACGCTGGACTGGCAGGGAATGAGCGCGCGGACCATCTTGCGAAGGAAGCTGCACTACATTGCAAGAAAAGGCCCGACTACGACCACTGTCCGGTTTCATTCGTCAAGCGGCAGATCCGTATGGGGTCGCTTGACGAGTGGAACCGGAGGTATAAGGAAGGCACAACCGCCTCAGTTACTAGGATCTTCCTCCCAGACGCGACTGATGCTTTCAGAATTGTAAGGCAGGTGAAGCCAACCGGCATAGTCACACAAGTTATGACGGGGCACGGTGGGTTCTCCGAATACTTGCACCGCTTCAAGTGTAAGGAGAACCCATCGTGCATTTGTGAACCGGGAGTGCCCGAGACAGTTCCGCACGTCATCTTTCAGTGTCCTGCGTTTGAAAGGGAGAGACGCGAATTAGAACAGGAGCTGGAGATAAAAATGGAATTAAATAATTTTAGTAATTTATTCAGACAAAGTAAATTTAGAAATAAATTATTAGATTTTTGTATAAAAATTTCAAGTAGAGTCATAAAAAGAAACAAAGCCATATAAACTGTGCTTTCCTCATATAGTTCTATATCACGCGTAAAGCATAGAGAATAACGGCCAAATTAGATTAAAAATAGATATGAAATAAATTAGTTGTGCAAAAGTTTTAGTTAATTGTTAGTAAAATCTTAATAAAATAGACAACACATTTTAAAAACAGCAAAAAAGCGCCCTGTCTACGTCAGGGGAACACACAGAAGGCAGGAGGTGGTTTTAGCCGGTAAGAGTCCGGCACTGCCCCAACCGTGTCATTCGTGAGGCGGTTGGGGCGTCCATGAGGATTTCCCCTCCTGCCATACCAAAAAAAAAAAAAAAAAAAACCTAACCTAACCTAACCTAACCTAACCTAACCTAACCTAACCTAACCTAACCTAACCTAACCTAACCTAACCTAACCTAACCTAACCTAACCTAACCTAACCTAACCTAACCTAACCTAACCTAACCTAACCTAACCTAACCTAACCTAACCTAACCTAACCTAACCTAACCTAACCTAACCTAACCTAACCTAACCTAACCTAACCTAACCTAACCTAACCTAACCTAACCTAACCTAACCTAACCTAACCTAACCTAACCTAACCTAACCTAACCTAACCTAACCTAACCTAACCTAACCTAACCTAACCTAACCTAACCTAACCTAACCTAACCTAACCTAACCTAACCTAACCTAACCTAACCTAACCTAACCTAACCTAACCTAACCTAACCTAACCTAACCTAACCTAACCTAACCTAACCTAACCTAACCTAACCTAACCTAACCTAACCTAACCTAACCTAACCTAACCTAACCTAACCTAACCTAACCTAACCTAACCTAACCTAACCTAACCTAACCTAACCTAACCTAACCTAACCTAACCTAACCTAACCTAACCTAACCTAACCTAACCTAACCTAACCTAACCTAACCTAACCTAACCTAACCTAACCTAACCTAACCTAACCTAACCTAACCTAACCTAACCTAACCTAACCTAACCTAACCTAACCTAACCTAACCTAACCTAACCTAACCTAACCTAACCTAACCTAACCTAACCTAACCTAACCTAACCTAACCTAACCTAACCTAACCTAACCTAACCTAACCTAACCTAACCTAACCTAACCTAACCTAACCTAACCTAACCTAACCTAACCTAACCTAACCTAACCTAACCTAACCTAACCTAACCTAACCTAACCTAACCTAACCTAACCTAACCTAACCTAACCTAACCTAACCTAACCTAACCTAACCTAACCTAACCTAACCTAACCTAACCTAACCTAACCTAACCTAACCTAACCTAACCTAACCTAACCTAACCTAACCTAACCTAACCTAACCTAACCTAACCTAACCTAACCTAACCTAACCTAACCTAACCTAACCTAACCTAACCTAACCTAACCTAACCTAACCTAACCTAACCTAACCTAACCTAACCTAACCTAACCTAACCTAACCTAACCTAACCTAACCTAACCTAACCTAACCTAACCTAACCTAACCTAACCTAACCTAACCCCATGGTCATAACAAAAAAGCTAAAATACGACGCCCCACGCCTGAGCATGGGCGGGGTCGACATCGCTATGTCCAGAAAGATCAAAGTGCTGGGTGTCACCATCGACGACGGGCTCACATTTAGCGAGCACGTTTCGGACGTTTGCCGTAAGGCCATCGCGGTCCACAAACAGCTTAGCAGGGCTGCTAAAGTAAGCTGGGGCCTAAACCCAGAAGTGGTCAAAATAATATATGTGGCTACTGTGGAACCAATTATTCTGTACGCTGCCAGTGCATGGGCGGAAGCCGCTAACAAACTGGGAATTATAAAACAACTAGGTGCTGTGCAGCGGGGCATAGCACAAAAAATGTGCAGGGCGTACCGGACCGTCTCCTTGAACTCAGTGCTCCTACTAGCAGGGATACTTCCCCTGGATCTTCGAATCCACGAGGTGGCATCGCTATACAAAGCCAAAAAAGGGGTACCACAGGCCATATTGGGGGACAGGGAGGTGGAACGGATGACCTCTGCACTGGAATCCCCGCATCCCGCGGAGCGAAGCGATCTAAAGATAGTCGGCCTGGTAAACCGTGAGGAGGTTGAGGCCAATTCAGACCAACAGGTTAAAATCTTTACTGACGGTAGTAAGATTGCGGGGCGTGTCGGTGCGGCGCTGTCTATATGGAACAGAGAGGCCGAGACGCGCGCCCTGAAGTTGGCGCTACCGGAATACTGTACGGTTTACCAGGCTGAATTGCTCGCGATCTGCCGAGCAACGTGGGAAATTACAAAAAGCACGGCGCCTACCTTCGGGGTCTTCAGCGACTCCATGGCGGCTCTTTTGACAGTGAAAAACCCTAGTTGCCTTCATCCCCTGGCAGTGGAGGCCAGAGAAAATATAAAAGCTGCGTCTCTCCAGAACAAGGTAGTATCCTTGTTCTGGATAAAGGCCCACGCGGGGTTGGAGGGCAACGAAAGAGCGGATCAGCTGGCCAAAGAGGCCGCCACGAATCTCAAGAAAAAACCGGACTATGACCAGTGCCCGATTTCATTCGTCAAGCGCCGCTTACGTATGGCGACGCTTGACGAGTGGAATCGGAGATACGGGTCTGGCCAAACCGCCGGTATCACAAAAATCTTTTTCCCAGATGCGGTGGCGGCGTATAGAATAATAAGAAAGATGGAATTAACCAACATCAGGGCACAAATCATGACGGGGCACGGTGGATTCTCCGAGTACTTGAATCGCTTCAAGTGCAAGGAGAGTCCATCGTGCATCTGCGATCCGGACAAAGACGAAACCGTGCCACACCTTCTCTTCGAATGCCCCGTACATACAGTGGACAGATATGAACTGGAGCAGGCACTACAAATAAAACTGGATAAGGAGATAGTGGGGGAGGTGATGCGAGGAAAACAAAGGGAAACATTCCTTGAGTATTGCGTTAAGATTGCACAAAAGGCGATAGATAGAAATAAG
Source organism: Lacanobia oleracea (assembly GCA_950371165.1). Taxonomy (NCBI): domain Eukaryota; kingdom Metazoa; phylum Arthropoda; class Insecta; order Lepidoptera; family Noctuidae; genus Lacanobia; species Lacanobia oleracea. The sequence continues at coordinate 14,619 of OX493405.1, forward strand.
ACAGCTTAAGAAAGTATGCTGGTAGTATATTTAGTAATATATATATTAAGCATAGAAATAAGTATGAAATATAATTGGATAAGACATTAGTTTGTGTAAGTAGAAAGTAAGTAGAAAAATGTTGTTGAATAAGAGGAATTGTATAGATTAAGAGAAATTGTAAAGAAAGCAATAAATAAGAAGTAGACAGATGGAATGGGCTCGTAATGGTAACCCCACTGCGAGCCTTTTCTCATTAAGCATAGAAATAAGTATACAATATAATTAGATAAAGCTTTAGTTGTATAAGTACAAAAGAAGCAAAAATATATTGTTAAACAAAGGAAATATGAAAAACTGTATAGATTAAGAGAAAATGTTAAGAAAATAAAAGACTAAATGTGACCGTTATTCCCCCACATTATATTAGAAATAAAAATGAATAAAAAGTAGATAGATAGAATAGGCTCGTGATGGGAATCCCACCCACAATAAATGAATGAAAGATGATGAATGGAGAAAGATACAAGTATGCGGCATGAATGTGCGAGAGGAACAACTGCGAGAACTGGTATGACAAAGAGAATAAGGAATAGACGTAGACTCCGATAACGTCGGAGGTAGCCAGAATTTAAAAAAAAAAAAAAAAAAAAAAAAAAAAAAAAAAAAAAAAAAAAAAAAAAAAAAAAAAAAAAAAAACCTAACCTAACCTAACCTAACCTAACCTAACCTAACCTAACCTAACCTAACCTAACCTAACCTAACCTAACCTAACCTAACCTAACCTAACCTAACCTAACCTAACCTAACCTAACCTAACCTAACCTAACCTAACCTAACCTAACCTAACCTAACCTAACCTAACCTAACCTAACCTAACCTAACCTAACCTAACCTAACCTAACCTAACCTAACCTAACCTAACCTAACCTAACCTAACCTAACCTAACCTAACCTAACCTAACCTAACCTAACCTAACCTAACCTAACCTAACCTAACCTAACCTAACCTAACCTAACCTAACCTAACCTAACCTAACCTAACCTAACCTAACCTAACCTAACCTAACCTAACCTAACCTAACCTAACCTAACCTAACCTAACCTAACCTAACCTAACCTAACCTAACCTAACCTAACCTAACCTAACCTAACCTAACCTAACCTAACCTAACCTAACCTAACCTAACCTAACCTAACCTAACCTAACCTAACCTAACCTAACCTAACCTAACCTAACCTAACCTAACCTAACCTAACCTAACCTAACCTAACCTAACCTAACCTAACCTAACCTAACCTAACCTAACCTAACCTAACCTAACCTAACCTAACCTAACCTAACCTAACCTAACCTAACCTAACCTAACCTAACCTAACCTAACCTAACCTAACCTAACCTAACCTAACCTAACCTAACCTAACCTAACCTAACCGAGAGAACCTCGTCGTCGAGGAGGTGACGAATAGGGACCCGCTTCTGATTCTGAGGGACGTACTACTTGTACAAAGCGATGAGGACATCCTGAAAGCCCTCAGAAATCAGAATCGGGAGCTCCTTCACGGCCTCGAGGGCGAGGATCTCAGAATCTGCATAAAGTTCCGTAGGAGGGCACGCAACCCCCATCTCAACCACATTGTGCTCAGTGTCTCCCCCACAATCTGGAGAAGGGCCATAGAAGGAGGTAAGCTCCGGATAGACCTCCAGATTGTGCGCGTCGAAGACCAGACGCCTCTGGTGCAGTGCACGCGCTGCTTAGCATACGGCCACAGCAAACGGTTCTGCAAGGATCCTGCCGACTTGTGCAGCCACTGTGGCGGTCCGCATCTCAGGGCGGACTGCCCCGATAGACAGCTTGGCGAAGCAGCAAAGTGCATAAACTGCACCAGAGCCAAAATCGGTGACACTGAGCACAGTGCCTTCAGCACTGAGTGCCCCGTGCGCCGTAAGTGGGACTCACTGGCGCGAGCGTCCATAGCGTACTGCTAAGGTGGTCCCCGCAGCTACTCCCGAGTACCGAGTGTTCCAGGCCAACCTGCAACGTAGCCAACTCGCCACAAACGAGCTTCTCTTGGAAGCCAACACCCGCAGAGTGGCCATAGCATTACTCCAGGAGCCCTACGTGGGTCGGGTGAGAAGGATGAAGGGCTACCAGGGCGTCAGGGTCTTCCAGAGCTCTGAGGGAGGAGAAGGGACTGTAAAGGCGGCAATCGCTGTCCTAGACCAGACTTTGGACATAATACAGTACCCGCAACTCACCACAGACAACATCGTTGTGGTGGGAGTCCGAACCAGGGCCTGGACGATCACACTGGTGTCCTATTACTTTGAACCCGACAAACCCGTGGAGCCATACCTGGAGCATATGCAGCGTATAATTCGAGAGATTGGCTCATGCAGGTTGGTTATTGGAGGTGACGCTAACGCGAAAAGCACTTGGTGGGGTAGCAGCAGCGAAGACGCGAGAGGGGAACTGATGTGCGGGGCTTTGGGGGAATGGGGATTGCACGTCCTCAACATCGGAGACACCCCGACCTTCGACACGGTGAGAGGCGGTACCAGGTACAGCAGCCACGTGGACGTGACGGCGTGTTCTGAAGACATGCTGACCTTGGTGGATGGCTGGCGAATTGAGGAGGGTCTGACGAGTTCCGACCATAATGGCATAACCTTTGGCATTAGTCTAGAAAAATCAAAAGGCATCCGAATTGAACGCACAACAAGAAAATACAACACCAAGAAGGCTAATTGGAGGCAGTTTCATGCGAAACTGTCTCAAATTATGCTGGAATACAAATTAACACAAAATGAACTTGCTCACATAGACAACACAATTAAAATAGACCAGACAATAGACACATACACACAAGCCATTACAGACGCATGCACACAGACAATACCACTCAAGAAGTCCAAAGAAGTACTTACCATGCCATGGTGGTCTAAGGAACTCGCCGAGATGAAGAGGCTGGTCGCCACCAAGAGACGCCGAATCAGGGTCGCAGCGCCGGTGCGGAGAGCGATGGTCGTCAGCCTGTACCTGGAAGAAAAGAACAAGTATGAAGCAGCTGTAAAGAAAGCCCAAGAGGAAAGCTGGAAGGGGTTCTGCAGTAAGCAGACCAGAGAAGGGGTCTTGGAGGGAGTTTACAGAGTGATGGGCAGAGTGGCTAAGAGAGAGGAAGATCTGCCGCTGCAAACGAGAGGGGAGACCCTGGATGCGAAGGGTTCGGTGAGGCTATTGGCTGAGACATTTTACCCCGAGGACCGTGAGGAGGACGACAACATAGACCATCGCCAAATCAGAGAACGGGCAATGATGGTAAACGAGTGGAGTCATGATGAACGGCATGACCCACCGTTTACCCTAAGCGAGCTTGATAGGTCTGTGATGTCGTTCAACCCAAAAAAGGCACCGGGAGCCGACGGCCTCACGGCCGACATCTGCTCCCAGGCTATAAGGTGTGATCCCGAGTACTTCCTGTCACTGTTGAACAAATGCCTGGCGTACCACCACTTCCCGAAGACCTGGAAGGAAGCGACGGTGGTCGTGTTAAGGAAGCCGGGCAAAGACTCGTACACTGTACCGAAATCGTACAGGCCGATTGGGCTCTTGCCTGTCTTAGGGAAAGTGTACGAGAAAATGCTGGTTGCTCGTCTCAAATTTTACCTCCTTCCAAGGATTAGTACTCGCCAATACGGGTTTATGCCCCAAAAGAGCACGGAGGACTCCCTCTATACACTAGTGCAGCACATTCGATCTAGCTTGGCACGCAAAAAGATCGTCACGCTCGTGTCGCTGGATATAGAGGGAGCCTTCGACAACGCTTGGTGGCCTGCGATAAAGCTACGTTTGGCTGAGGAACAGTGTCCGGTGAATTTGAGACGAGTCGTCAGCAGCTATCTCAGTGGCAGGGAGGTGGTCGTGAGATACGCTGGAGAGGAGAGCAGGAGGTCGACCAGCAAAGGATGCGTCCAGGGGTCGATTGGAGGTCCAATGTTTTGGAATTTGCTGCTGGACCCGCTCCTGAAGCAGCTGGAGGGAAGAGGTTTCTACTGCCAGGCCTTTGCCGACGACGTCGTGATGCTCTTCGAAGGAGAAACGGCAGTGGAAATCGAGGGACGTGCCAATGCCGCTCTCGAACATGTTCGAGCGTGGGGTGTCAGAAATAAGCTGAATTTCGCTCCGCACAAAACCTGTGCGATGGTGCTAACGCGGAAGCTCAAATACGATACCCCACGCTTGAGCATGGGCGGGATCGACATTGGAATGTCCCAAGATGTAAAGATATTGGGCCTCACCATTGACGCCAAACTAACCTTTAACAAACACGTAGCTATCGTCTGTAAGAAGGCGATAGCTATGTACAAGCAGCTGGCCAGAGCGGCCCGGGTTAGCTGGGGTCTGCACCCGGAAGTGATCCGCACCATTTACACCGCAGCAGTCGAGCCAACGCTGCTGTATGCCGCAAGCGCATGGGCACCAGCCGTCTACAAATTAGGGATCATGAAGCAGCTGAACGTGGTCCAAAGAGGGTTCGCGCAGAAACTATGCAGAGCCTACCGCACGGTCTCCCTCAACTCGGCACTGGTGCTGGCTGGGATGCTCCCTCTTGACCTCCGGATAAGGGAAGTTGCTTCACTTTACGAGGCCAGGAGGGGCGTGCCCCAGCCCGCACTAGGAGACAGGGAGGTCGAACGGATGGCTCCAGCTCTGGAGGCCCCGCACCCCGCGGAACAGACCCCTCTGCAGTTCGGCAGCCTGATGGACGAGGAACAATATAACAACCACAGTAACTTCGCTGTGCGCATATTTACGGACGGCAGTAAGATTGAGGGCAAGGTTGGAGCGGCGCTATCCTTGTGGAATGGCGCCATCGAAACACGGGCCCTCAAACTTACTTTGCCGTCGTACTGTACCGTCTATCAGGCTGAGCTCTTGGCCCTGCAAAGGGCGGCTAGGGAAGCCCTTAAACACAGGGAAGGCACGTTCGGCATCTTCAGCGACTCCATGGCGGCTCTCCAGACGGTCACAAACATCAGTGCTCCCCATCCCTTAGCGGTGGATATAAGGGACACCATCCGACGCTGTAAGCTCCAGAACAAGAGTGTCTCCTTGTTTTGGATAAAAGCCCACGCAGGATTGGAGGGCAACGAGCGAGCCGACCAACTCGCGAAGGAGGCCGCCCTGGGGTCGAAGAAGAGGCCGGATTACGATCTGTGCCCCGTTTCATTCGTCAAACGGCAGATCCGTATGGGTTCGCTTGACGAGTGGAACGAAAGATATAAGTCAGGGGCAACAGCCTCTGGAACAAAACTTTTCTTCCCTGATGCGGTTGCGGCATACAGAGTGGTTCGAAAACTTGAGCTCACAAGCGTGATCACCCAAATCCTCACGGGGCACGGTGGATTCTCTGCATACCTGAAACGTTTCAAGTGTAAAGAGAATGCATCGTGCGCCTGTGAACCAGGTGTAGAGGAAACGGTTGCACATCTTCTACTGGACTGTCCCATAACCGCGAAGGCGCGGTACAAAGCAGAACACCAGCTGGACGAGAAACTTGTGCTTGGGAACCTACCAAGTTTAATGATTGGCCGAAAAAGAGAAATCTTTCTAGAATATTGTTTAGAAATAGGGAACTTAGTAATAAATAGAAATAAGAATATTTAATTAGGATACTTAGATATATAGTAAGTATATAGCATAAGTACCTAAATAAAACAGAAAAAAAAAAAAAAAAAAAAAAAAAAAAAAAAAAAAAGAAGAAATAAAATAAAAGGCAGAAAAAATAAAGAAAAAGAAAAAAAAAAAAAAAAAAAAAAAAGAAATAAAATAAAAGTCAGAAAAAATGAAGAAAAAAAAAAAAAAAAAAAACCGCCATAGATGGCTTAGTCATAGTTTATATATAACCAATTTCACGACTAAAGTCTAAAATCGCAGACACTGTCTCTGACGAAGTCAGGGGACAAAAAGCGTGGCAGGAGGTGGTTTTAGCCGGTAAGAGTCCGGCACTGCCCCAACCGTCTCATATCGTGAGGCGGTTGGGGCGTCCATGAGGATTTCCCCTCCTACCCTAACAAAAAAAAAAAAAAAAAAAAAAAAAACCTAACCTAACCTAACCTAAGCCTTACTCGCTACTCGTTGATTGCCAAATCTTGCGATTTTAAAACCTTACTTGCTACTCGCTGATCGCATATTTTTTCAATTTTTAAGCCTTACTTGCGACTCGCTGATCGCATATTTGTTCGATTTTGAAGCGTTACTCGATACTCGTTGATTACCAAATCTTGCGATTTTAATGCCTTACTTGCTACTCGCTGATCGCATAGTTTTTTTAATTTTGAAGCCTTACTTGCGACTCGTTAATCGCATATTCTTTCGATTTTGAAGCCTTACTTGCTACTGTCTGATCGCCAATTGTTTCGATTTTGAAGCCTTACTCGCTACTCGATGATCGCCAATTAATTCGATTTTGAAGTCTTACTCGCTACTTGTTGATTGCCAAATCTTGCGATGTTAAAGCATTACTTGCTACTTGCTGATCGCAAATTCTTTCGATTTTGAAGCCTTACTCTCTACTCGCTGATCGCAAATTCTGTCGATTTTGAAGCCTTACTCGCTACTTGATGATCGCCAATTGTATCGATTTTGAAGCCTTACTCGCGACTCGCTGATTGCCAATTCTTTCGATTTTGAAGCCTTACTTGCTGCTCGCTGATCGCCAATTGTTTCGATTTTAAAAACTTCTTTGCTATTCGCTGATCGCATATTTTTTTAATTTTGAAGCCACACTCGCGACTCGCTGATCGCATATTCTTTCCATTTTGAAGCCTTACTTGCTACTCGTTGATCGCCAAATCTTGCGATTTAAAGCCTTACTTGCTACTCGCTGATCGCATATTCTTTCGATTTTGAAGCCTTACTTGCTACTGTCTGATCGCCAATTGTTTCGATTTTGAAGCCTTACTCGCAACTCGATTATCGCCAATAAATTCGATTTTGAAGTTCTACTCGCTACTTGTTGATCGCCAAATCTTGCGATTTTAAAGCATTACTTGCTACTTGCTGATCGCAAATTGTTTCGATTTTGAAGCCTTACTCGCGACTCGCTGATCGCATATTCTTTTGATTTTGAAGCCTTACTCGCTACTCGTTGATCGCCAATTGTATCGATTTTGATGCCTTACTTGCTACTCGTTGATCGCATATTTTTACAATTTTGAAGCCTTACTCGCGACTCGCTGATCGCATATTCTTTCGATTTTGAAGCCTTACTCGCTACTCGTTGATCGCCAAATCTTGCGATTTTAAAGCCTTACTTGCTACTAGCTGGTCGTATATTTGTTTCAATTTTGAAGCATTACTCGCGACTCGCTGATCGCATATTCTTTCAATTTTGAAGCCTCACTCGCTACTCGCTGATCGCAATTCTTTCGACTTTGAGGCCTTACTCGCTTCTCGATGATCGCCAAATCTTGCGATTTTAAAGCCTTACTTGCTACTCGCTGATCGCATATTTTTTTCAATTTTGAAGCCTTACTCGAAACTCGTTAATCACATATTCTTTCAATTTTGAAGCTTAAGTCAATACTCGCTGATCGCCACTTCTTCCGATTTTGAAGCCTTACTCACTACTCGCTGATCGCATATTCTTTAGATTTTGAAGCCTTACTCGCTACTCTATGATCGCCAAATCATGCGATTTTAAAGCCTTACTTGCTACTCGCTGATCGCATATTTTTTCGATTTTGAAGCCTTACTCGCGACTCGCTGATACCATATTCTTTCAATTTTGAAGCCTCACTCGCTACTCGCTGATCGCCAATTTTTTCGACTTTGAGGCCTTACTCGCTTCTCGATGATCGCCAAATCCTGCGATTTTAAAGCCTTACTTGCTACTCGTTGATCGCATATTTTTTCAATTTTGAAGCCTTACTCGGGACTCGCTGATCGCATATTCTTTCGATTTTAAAGCCTTACTCGCTACTCGTTGATCGCGAAATCTTGCGATTTTAAAGCCTTACTTGCTACTCGCTGATCGCATATTTTTTTCAATTTTGAAGCCTTACTCGCGACTCGTTAATCACATATTCTTTCGATTTTGAAGCCTTTTTTGCTACTCTCTGATCGCATATTCTTTCAATTTTGAAGCTTAAGTCAATACTCGCTGATCGCCAATTCTTCCGATTTTGAAGCCTTACTCACTACTCGCTGATTGCATATTCTTTCGATTTTAAAGCCTTACTCGCGACTCGCTGATCGCATATTCTTTCGATTTTGAAGCCTTACTCGCTACTCGAAGATCGCCAAATCTTGCGATTTTAAAGCCTTACTTGCTACTCGCTGATCGCATATTTTTTCGATTTTGAAGCCTTACTCGCGACTCGCTGATAGCATATTCTTTCAATTTTGAAGCCTTACTCGCTACTCGTTGATTGCCAAATCTTGCGATTTTAAAACCTTACTTGCTACTCGCTGATCGCATATTTTTTCAATTTTTAAGCCTTACTTGCGACTCGCTGATCGCATATTTGTTCGATTTTGAAGCGTTACTCGATACTCGTTGATTACCAAATCTTGCGATTTTAATGCCTTACTTGCTACTCGCTGATCGCATAGTTTTTTTAATTTTGAAGCCTTACTTGCGACTCGTTAATCGCATATTCTTTCGATTTTGAAGCCTTACTTGCTACTGTCTGATCGCCAATTGTTTCGATTTTGAAGCCTTACTCGCTACTCGATGATCGCCAATTAATTCGATTTTGAAGTCTTACTCGCTACTTGTTGATTGCCAAATCTTGCGATGTTAAAGCATTACTTGCTACTTGCTGATCGCAAATTCTTTCGATTTTGAAGCCTTACTCTCTACTCGCTGATCGCAAATTCTGTCGATTTTGAAGCCTTACTCGCTACTTGATGATCGCCAATTGTATCGATTTTGAAGCCTTACTCGCGACTCGCTGATTGCCAATTCTTTCGATTTTGAAGCCTTACTTGCTGCTCGCTGATCGCCAATTGTTTCGATTTTAAAAACTTCTTTGCTATTCGCTGATCGCATATTTTTTTAATTTTGAAGCCACACTCGCGACTCGCTGATCGCATATTCTTTCCATTTTGAAGCCTTACTTGCTACTCGTTGATCGCCAAATCTTGCGATTTAAAGCCTTACTTGCTACTCGCTGATCGCATATTTTTTCGATTTTGAAGCCTTACTCGCGACTCGCTGATCACCAATTGTTTCGATTTTGAAGCCTTACTCGCAACTCGATTATCGCCAATAAATTCGATTTTGAAGTTCTACTCGCTACTTGTTGATCGCCAAATCTTGCGATTTTAAAGCATTACTTGCTACTTGCTGATCGCAAATTGTTTCGATTTTGAAGCCTTACTCGCGACTCGCTGATCGCATATTCTTTTGATTTTGAAGCCTTACTCGCTACTCGTTGATCGCCAATTGTATCGATTTTGATGCCTTACTTGCTACTCGTTGATCGCATATTTTTACAATTTTGAAGCCTTACTCGCGACTCGCTGATCGCATATTCTTTCGATTTTGAAGCCTTACTCGCTACTCGTTGATCGCCAAATCTTGCGATTTTAAAGCCTTACTTGCTACTAGCTGGTCGTATATTTGTTTCAATTTTGAAGCATTACTCGCGACTCGCTGATCGCATATTCTTTCAATTTTGAAGCCTCACTCGCTACTCGCTGATCGCAATTCTTTCGACTTTGAGGCCTTACTCGCTTCTCGATGATCGCCAAATCTTGCGATTTTAAAGCCTTACTTGCTACTCGCTGATCGCATATTTTTTTCAATTTTGAAGCCTTACTCGAAACTCGTTAATCACATATTCTTTCAATTTTGAAGCTTAAGTCAATACTCGCTGATCGCCACTTCTTCCGATTTTGAAGCCTTACTCACTACTCGCTGATCGCATATTCTTTAGATTTTGAAGCCTTACTCGCTACTCTATGATCGCCAAATCATGCGATTTTAAAGCCTCACTTGCTACTCGCTGATCGCATATTTTTTCAATTTTGAAGCCTTCTTCGCGACTCGCTGATCGCATATTCTTTCGATTTTGAAGCCTTACTCGCGACTCGCTGATCGCATATGCTTTCGATTTTGAAGCCTTACTCGCTACTCGAAGATCGCCAAATCTTGCGATTTTAAAGCCTTACTTGCTACTCGCTGATCGCATATTTTTTCAATTTTGAAGCCATACTCGCGACTCGATGATCGCATATTCTTTCCATTTTGAAGCCTTACTCGCTACACGTTGATCGCCAAATCTTGCGATTTGAAAGCCTTACTTGCTACTCGCTGATCGCATATTTTTTCGATTTTGAAGCCTTACTCGCGACTCGCTGATACCATATTCTTTCAATTTTGAAGTCTCACTCGCTACTCGCTGATCGCCAATTTTTTCGACTTTGAGGCCTTACTCGCTTCTCGATGATCGCCAAATCTTGCGATTTTAAAGCCTTACTTGCTACTCGTTGATCGCATATTTTTTCAATTTTGAAGCCTTACTCGGGACTCGCTGATCGCATATTCTTTCGATTTTAAAGCCTTACTCGCTACTCGTTGATCGCGAAATCTTGCGATTTTAAAGCCTTACTTGCTACTCGCTGATCGCATATTTTTTTCAATTTTGAAGCCTTACTCGCGACTCGTTAATCACATATTCTTTCGATTTTGAAGCCTTTTTTGCTACTCTCTGATCGCATATTCTTTCAATTTTGAAGCTTAAGTCAATACTCGCTGATCGCCAATTCTTCCGATTTTGAAGCCTTACTCACTACTCGCTGATTGCATATTCTTTCGATTTTAAAGCCTTACTCGCGACTCGCTGATCGCATATTCTTTCGATTTTGAAGCCTTACTCGCTACTCGAAGATCGCCAAATCTTGCGATTTTAAAGCCTTACTTGCTACTCGCTGATCGCATATTTTTTCGATTTTGAAGCCTTACTCGCGACTCGCTGATAGCATATTCTTTCAATTTTGAAGCCTTACTCGCTACTCGTTGATTGCCAAATCTTGCGATTTTAAAGCCTTACTTGCTACTCGCTGATCGCATATTTTTTCAATTTTGAAGCCATACTCGCGACTCGATGATCGCATATTCTTTCCATTTTGAAGCCTTACTCGCTACACGTTGATCGCCAAATCTTGCGATTTGAAAGCCTTACTTGCTACTCGCTGATCGCATATTTTTTCGATTTTGAAGCCTTACTCGCGACTCGCTGATACCATATTCTTTCAATTTTGAAGCCTTACTCGCTACTCGTTGATTGCCAAATCTTGCGATTTTAAAACCTTACTTGCTACTCGCTGATCGCATATTTTTTCAATTTTGAAGCCTTACTCGCGACTCGCTGATCGCATATTTGTTCGATTTTGAAGCCTTACTCGATACTCGTTGATTACCAAATCTTGCGATTTTAAAGCCTTACTTGCTACTCGCTGATCGCATAGTTTTTTAATTTTGAAGCCTTACTTGCGACTCGTTGATCGCATATTCTTTCGATTTTGAAGCCTTACTTGCTACTCTCTGATCGCAAATTCTTTCGATTTTGAAGCCTTACTCTCTACTCGCTGATCGCAAATTCTGTCGATTTTGAAGCCTTACTCGCTACTTGATGATCGCCAATTGTATCGATTTTGAAGCCTTACTCGCGACTTGCTGGTTGCCAATTCTTTCGATTTTGAAGCCTTACTTGCTACTCGCTGATCGCCAATTGTTTCGGTTTTAAAAACTTCTTTTCTACTCGCTGATCGCATATTTTTTCAATTTTGAAGCCACACTCGCGACTCGCTGATCGCATATTCTTTCCATTTTGAAGCCTTACTTGCTACTCGTTGATCGCCAAATCTTGCGATTTAAAGCCTTACTTGCTACCCGCTGATCGCATATTTTTTCGATTTTGAAGCCTTACTCGCTACTCGTTGATCGCCAAATCTTGCGATTTTAAAGCCTTACTTGCTACTCGCTGATCGCATAGTTTTTCGATTTTGAAGCCTTACTTGCTACTCGTTGATCGCCAAATCTTGCGATTTTAAAGCCTTACTTGCTACTCGCTGATCGCATATTTTTTCGATTTTGAAGCCTTACTCGCGACTCGCTGATCGCCAATTGTTTCGATTTTGAAGCCTTACTCGCTACTCGATGATCGCCAATAAATTCGATTTTGAAGTTCTACTCGCTACTTGTTGATCGCCAAATCTTGCGATTTTAAAGCATTACTTGCTACTTGCTGATCGCAAATTCTTTCGATTTTGAAGCCTTTCTCGCGACTCGCTGATCGCATATTCTTTCGATTTTGAAGCCTTACTCGCGACTCGCTGATCGCATATTCTTTCGATTTTGAAGCCTTACTCGCTACTCGAAGATCGCCAATTGTTTCGATTTTGAATCCTCACTCACTACTCGATGATCGCCAATTGTTTCGATTTTGAAGCCTTACTCGCGACTCGCTGATCGCATATTCTTTCGATTTCAAAGCCTTACTGGCTTCTCGCTGATCGCCAATTGTTTCGATTTTGAAGTCGTACTCGCCACTTGATGATGGCCAAATCTTGCGATTTTAATGCCTTACTTGCTATTCGCTGATCGCATATTTTTTCGATTTTGAAGGCTTACTCGCTACTCGCTGATCACCAAATTTTAAGATTTTAAAGCCTTACTTGCTACTCGCTCATCGCATATTCTTTCAATTTTGAAGCCTCACTCGCTACTCGCTGATCGCCAATTCTTTCGACTTTGAGGCCTTACTCGCTTCTCGATGATCGCCAAATCTTGCGATTTTTAAGCTTAACTTGCTACTCGTTGATCGCATATTTTTTCAATTTTGAAGCCTTACTCGCGACTCGCTGATCGCATATTCTTTCGATTTTTAAGCCTTACTCGATACTCGTTGATCGCGAAATCTTGCGATTTTAAAGCCTTACTTGCTACTCGCTGATCGCATATTTTTTTCAATTTTGAAGCCTTACTCGCGACTTGTTAATCACATATTCTTTCGATTTTGAAGCCTTTTTTGCTTTTCTCTGATCGCATATTCTTTCAATTTTGAAGCTTAAGTCAATACTCGCTGATCGCCAATTCTTCCGATTTTGAAGCCTTACTCACTACTCGCTGATCGCATATTCTTTCGATTTTGAAGCCTTACTCGCTACTCTATGATCGCCAAATCTTGCGACTTTAAAGCCTAACTTGCTACTCGCTGATCGCATATTTTTTTCAATTTTGAAGCCTTCTTCGCGACTCGCTGATCGCATATTCTTTCGATTTTGAAGCCTTACTCGCGACTCGCTGATCGCATATTCTTTCGATTTTGAAGCCTTACTCGCTTCTTGAAGATCGCCAAATCTTGCGATTTTAAAGCCTTACTTGCTACTCGCTGATCGCATATTTTTTAATTTTGAAGCCATACTCGCGACTCGATGATCGCATATTCTTTCCATTTTGAAGCCTTACTCGCTACACGTTGATCGCCAAATCTTGCGATTTGAAAGCCTTACTTGCTACTCGCTGATCGCATATTTTTTCGATTTTGAAGCCTTACTCGCAACTCGCTGATAGCATATTCTTTCAGTTTTGAAGCCTTACTCGCTACTCGTTGATTGCCAAATCTTGCGATTTTAAAACCTTACTTGCTACTCGCTGATCGCATATTTTTTCAATTTTGAAGCCTTACTCGCGACTCGCTGATCGCATATTTGTTCGATTTTGAAGCCTTACTCGATACTCGTTGATTACCAAATCTTGCGATTTTAAAGCCTTACTTGCTACTCGCTGATCGCATAGTTTTTCAATTTTGAAGCCTTACTTGCGACTCGTTGATCGCATATTCTTTCGATTTTGAAGCCTTACTTGCTACTCTCTGATCGCCAATTGTTTCGATTTTGAAGCCTTACTCTCTACTCGCTGATCGCAAATTCTGTCGATTTTGAAGCCTTACTCGCTACTTGATGATCGCCAATTGTATCGATTTTGAAGCCTTACTCACGACTCGCTGATTGCCAATTTTTTCGATTTTGAAGCCTTACTTGCTACTCGCTGATCGCCAATTGTTTCGATTTTAAAAACTTCTTTGCTATTCGCTGATCGCATATTTTTTTAATTTTGAAGCCACACTCGCGACTCGCTGATCGCATATTCTTTCCATTTTGAAGCCTTACTTGCTACTCGTTGATCGCCAAATCTTGCGATTTAAAGCCTTACTTGCTACTCGCTGATCGCATATTTTTTCGATTTTGAAGCCTTACTCGCGACTCGCTGATCACCAATTGTTTCGATTTTGAAGCCTTACTCGCAACTCGATTATCGCCAATAAATTCGATTTTGAAGTTCTACTCGCTACTTGTTGATCGCCAAATCTTGCGATTTTAAAGCATTACTTGCTACCTGCTGATCGCAAATTGTTTCGGTTTTGAAGCCTTACTCGCGACTCGCTGATCGCATATGCTTTTGATTTTGAAGCCTTACTCGCTACTCGTTGATCGCCAATTGTATCGATTTTGATGCCTTACTTGCTACTCGTTGATCGCATATTTTTACAATTTTGAAGCCTTACTCGCGACTCGCTGATCGCATATTCTTTCGATTTTGAAGCCTTACTCGCTACTCGTTGATCGCCAATTGTATCGATTTTGATGCCTTACTTGCTACTCGTTGATCGCATATTTTTACAATTTTGAAGCCTTACTCGCGACTCGCTGATCGCATATTCTTTCGATTTTGAAGACTTACTCGCTTCTCGTTGATCGCCAAATCTTGCGATTTTAAAGCCTTACTTGCTACTAGCTGGTCGTATATTATTTTCAATTTTGAAGCATTACTCACGACTCGCTGATCGCATATTCTTTTAATTTTGAAGCCTCACTCGCTACTCGCTGATCGCCAATTCTTTCGACTTTGAGGCCTTACTCGCTTCTCGATGATCGCCAAATCTTGCGATTTTAAAGTCTTACTCGCGACTCGCTGATCGCATATGCTTTCGATTTTGAAGCCTTATTCGCTACTCGAAGATCGCCAAATCTTGCGATTTTAAAGCCTTACTTGCTACTCGCTGATCGCATATTTTTTCTATTTTGAAGCCATACTTGCGACTCGATGATCGCATATTCTTTCCATTTTGAAGCCTTACTCGCTACACGTTGATCGCCAAATCTTGCGATTTTAAAGCCTTACTTGCTACTCGCTGATCGCATATTTTTTCGATTTTGAAGCCTTACTCGCGACTCGCTGATCACCAATTGTTTCGATTTTGAAGCCTTACTCGCTACTCGATGATCGCCAATAAATTCGATTTTGAAGTTCTACTCGCTACTTGTTGATCGCCAAATCTTGCGTTTTTAAAGCATTACTTGCTACTTGCTGATCGCAAATTCTTTCGATTTTGAAGCCTTTCTCGCGACTCGCTGATTGCATATTCTTTCGATTTTGAAGCCTTACTCGCGACTCGCTGATCGCATATTCTTTCGATTTTGAAGCCTTACTCGCTACTCGAAGATCGCCAAATCTTGCGATTTTAAAGCCTTTCTTGCTACTCGCTGATCGCATATTTTTTCAATTTTGAAGCCATACTCGCGACTCGATGATCGCCAATTGTTTCGATTTTGAATCCTCACTCGCGACTCGCTGATCGCATATTCTTTCGATTTTAAAGCCTTACTGGCTTCTCGCTGATCGCCAATTGTTTCGATTTTGAAGTCGTACTCGCCACTTGATGATGGCTTAATCTTGCGATTTTAATGCCTTACTTGCTATTCGCTGATCGCATATTTTTTCGATTTTGAAGGCTTACTCGCTACTCGCTGATCACCAAATCTTAAGATTTTAAAGCCTTACTTGCTACTCGCTGATCGCATATTCTTTCAATTTTGAAGCCTCACTCGCTACTCGCTGATCGCCAATTTTTTCGACTTTGAGGCCTTACTCGCTTCTCGATGATCGCCAAATCTTGCGATTTTAAAGCCTTACTTGCTACTCGTTGATCGCATATTTTTTCAATTTTGAAGCCTTACTCGGGACTCGCTGATCGCATATTCTTTCGATTTTAAAGCCTTACTCGCTACTCGTTGATCGCGAAATCTTGCGATTTTAAAGCCTTACTTGCTACTCGCTGATCGCATATTTTTTTCAATTTTGAAGCCTTACTCGCGACTCGTTAATCACATATTCTTTCGATTTTGAAGCCTTTTTTGCTACTCTCTGATCGCATATTCTTTCAATTTTGAAGCTTAAGTCAATACTCGCTGATCGCCAATTCTTCCGATTTTGAAGCCTTACTCACTACTTGCTGATTGCATATTCTTTCGATTTTAAAGCCTTACTCGCGACTCGCTGATCGCATATTCTTTCGATTTTGAAGCCTTACTCGCTACTCGAAGATCGCCAAATCTTGCGATTTTAAAGCCTTACTTGCTACTCGCTGATCGCATATTTTTTCGATTTTGAAGCCTTACTCGCGACTCGCTGATAGCATATTCTTTCAATTTTGAAGCCTTACTCGCTACTCGTTGATTGCCAAATCTTGCGATTTTAAAACCTTACTTGCTACTCGCTGATCGCATATTTTTTCAATTTTTATGCCTTACTTGCGACTCGTTAATCGCATATTCTTTCGATTTTGAAGCCTTACTTGCTACTGTCTGATCGCCAATTGTTTCGATTTTAAAAACTTCTTTGCTATTCGCTGATCGCATATTTTTTTAATTTTGAAGCCACACTCGCGACTCGCTGATCGCATATTCTTTCCATTTTGAAGCCTTACTTGCTACTCGTTGATCGCCAAATCTTGCGATTTAAAGCCTTACTTGCTACTCGCTGATCGCATATTTTTTCGATTTTGAAGCCTTACTTGCTGCTCGCTGATCGCCAATTGTTTCGATTTTAAAAACTTCTTTGCTATTCGCTGATCGCATATTTTTTTAATTTTGAAGCCACACTCGCGACTCGCTGATCGCATATTCTTTCCATTTTGAAGCCTTACTTGCTACTCGTTGATCGCCAAATCTTGCGATTTAAAGCCTTACTTGCTACTCGCTGATCGCATATTTTTTCGATTTTGAAGCCTTACTCGCGACTCGCTGATCACCAATTGTTTCGATTTTGAAGCCTTACTCGCAACTCGATTATCGCCAATAAATTCGATTTTGAAGTTCTACTCGCTACTTGTTGATCGCCAAATCTTGCGATTTTAAAGCATTACTTGCTACTTGCTGATCGCAAATTGTTTCGATTTTGAAGCCTTACTCGCGACTCGCTGATCGCATATTCTTTTGATTTTGAAGCCTTACTCGCTACTCGTTGATCGCCAATTGTATCGATTTTGATGCCTTACTTGCTACTCGTTGATCGCATATTTTTACAATTTTGAAGCCTTACTCGCGACTCGCTGATCGCATATTCTTTCGATTTTGAAGCCTTACTCGCTACTCGTTGATCGCCAAATCTTGCGATTTTAAAGCCTTACTTGCTACTAGCTGGTCGTATATTTTTTTCAATTTTGAAGCATTACTCGCGACTCGCTGATCGCATATTCTTTCAATTTTGAAGCCTCACTCGCTACTCGCTGATCGCCAATTCTTTCGACTTTGAGGCCTTACTCGCTTCTCGATGATCGCTAAATCTTGCGATTTTAAAGCCTCACTTGCTTCTCGTTGATCGCATATTTTTTCGATTTTGAAGCCTTACTCGCGACTCGCTGATCACCAATTGTTTCGATTTTGAAGCCTTACTCGCTACTCGATGATCGCCAATAAATTCGATTTTGAAGTTCTACTCGCTACTTGTTGATCGCCAAATCTTGCGTTTTTAAAGCATTACTTGCTACTTGCTGATCGCAAATTCTTTCGATTTTGAAGCCTTTCTCGCGACTCGCTGATCGCATATTCTTTCGATTTTGAAGCCTTACTCGCTACTCGAAGATCGCCAAATCTTGCAATTTTAAAGCCTTTCTTGCTACTCGCTGATCGCATATTTTTTCAATTTTGAAGCCATACTCGCGACTCGATGATCGCCAATTGTTTCGATTTTGAATCCTCACTCGCGACTCGCTGATCGCATATTCTTTCGATTTTAAAGCCTTACTGGCTTCTCGCTGATCGCCAATTGTTTCGATTTTGAAGTCGTACTCGCCACTTGATGATGGCTTAATCTTGCGATTTTAATGCCTTACTTGCTATTCGCTGATCGCATATTTTTTCGATTTTGAAGGCTTACTCGCTACTCGCTGATCACCAAATCTTAAGATTTTAAAGCCTTACTTGCTACTCGCTGATCGCATATTCTTTCAATTTTGAAGCCTCACTCGCTACTCGCTGATCGCCAATTTTTTCGACTTTGAGGCCTTACTCGCTTCTCGATGATCGCCAAATCTTGCGATTTTAAAGCCTTACTTGCTACTCGTTGATCGCATATTTTTTCAATTTTGAAGCCTTACTCGGGACTCGCTGATCGCATATTCTTTCGATTTTAAAGCCTTACTCGCTACTCGTTGATCGCGAAATCTTGCGATTTTAAAGCCTTACTTGCTACTCGCTGATCGCATATTTTTTTCAATTTTGAAGCCTTACTCGCGACTCGTTAATCACATATTCTTTCGATTTTGAAGCCTTTTTTGCTACTCTCTGATCGCATATTCTTTCAATTTTGAAGCTTAAGTCAATACTCGCTGATCGCCAATTCTTCCGATTTTGAAGCCTTACTCACTACTCGCTGATTGCATATTCTTTCGATTTTAAAGCCTTACTCGCGACTCGCTGATCGCATATTCTTTCGATTTTGAAGCCTTACTCGCTACTCGAAGATCGCCAAATCTTGCGATTTTAAAGCCTTACTTGCTACTCGCTGATCGCATATTTTTTCGATTTTGAAGCCTTACTCGCGACTCGCTGATAGCATATTCTTTCAATTTTGAAGCCTTACTCGCTACTCGTTGATTGCCAAATCTTGCGATTTTAAAACCTTACTTGCTACTCGCTGATCGCATATTTTTTCAATTTTTAAGCCTTACTTGCGACTCGCTGATCGCATATTTGTTCGATTTTGAAGCGTTACTCGATACTCGTTGATTACCAAATCTTGCGATTTTAATGCCTTACTTGCTACTCGCTGATCGCATAGTTTTTTTAATTTTGAAGCCTTACTTGCGACTCGTTAATCGCATATTCTTTCGATTTTGAAGCCTTACTTGCTACTGTCTGATCGCCAATTGTTTCGATTTTGAAGCCTTACTCGCTACTCGATGATCGCCAATTAATTCGATTTTGAAGTCTTACTCGCTACTTGTTGATTGCCAAATCTTGCGATGTTAAAGCATTACTTGCTACTTGCTGATCGCAAATTCTTTCGATTTTGAAGCCTTACTCTCTACTCGCTGATCGCAAATTCTGTCGATTTTGAAGCCTTACTCGCTACTTGATGATCGCCAATTGTATCGATTTTGAAGCCTTACTCGCGACTCGCTGATTGCCAATTCTTTCGATTTTGAAGCCTTACTTGCTGCTCGCTGATCGCCAATTGTTTCGATTTTAAAAACTTCTTTGCTATTCGCTGATCGCATATTTTTTTAATTTTGAAGCCACACTCGCGACTCGCTGATCGCATATTCTTTCCATTTTGAAGCCTTACTTGCTACTCGTTGATCGCCAAATCTTGCGATTTAAAGCCTTACTTGCTACTCGCTGATCGCATATTTTTTCGATTTTGAAGCCTTACTCGCGACTCGCTGATCACCAATTGTTTCGATTTTGAAGCCTTACTCGCAACTCGATTATCGCCAATAAATTCGATTTTGAAGTTCTACTCGCTACTTGTTGATCGCCAAATCTTGCGATTTTAAAGCATTACTTGCTACTTGCTGATCGCAAATTGTTTCGATTTTGAAGCCTTACTCGCGACTCGCTGATCGCATATTCTTTTGATTTTGAAGCCTTACTCGCTACTCGTTGATCGCCAATTGTATCGATTTTGATGCCTTACTTGCTACTCGTTGATCGCATATTTTTACAATTTTGAAGCCTTACTCGCGACTCGCTGATCGCATATTCTTTCGATTTTGAAGCCTTACTCGCTACTCGTTGATCGCCAAATCTTGCGATTTTAAAGCCTTACTTGCTACTAGCTGGTCGTATATTTGTTTCAATTTTGAAGCATTACTCGCGACTCGCTGATCGCATATTCTTTCAATTTTGAAGCCTCACTCGCTACTCGCTGATCGCAATTCTTTCGACTTTGAGGCCTTACTCGCTTCTCGATGATCGCCAAATCTTGCGATTTTAAAGCCTTACTTGCTACTCGCTGATCGCATATTTTTTTCAATTTTGAAGCCTTACTCGAAACTCGTTAATCACATATTCTTTCAATTTTGAAGCTTAAGTCAATACTCGCTGATCGCCACTTCTTCCGATTTTGAAGCCTTACTCACTACTCGCTGATCGCATATTCTTTAGATTTTGAAGCCTTACTCGCTACTCTATGATCGCCAAATCATGCGATTTTAAAGCCTCACTTGCTACTCGCTGATCGCATATTTTTTCAATTTTGAAGCCTTCTTCGCGACTCGCTGATCGCATATTCTTTCGATTTTGAAGCCTTACTCGCGACTCGCTGATCGCATATGCTTTCGATTTTGAAGCCTTACTCGCTACTCGAAGATCGCCAAATCTTGCGATTTTAAAGCCTTACTTGCTACTCGCTGATCGCATATTTTTCAATTTTGAAGCCATACTCGCGACTCGATGATCGCATATTCTTTCCATTTTGAAGCCTTACTCGCTACACGTTGATCGCCAAATCTTGCGATTTGAAAGCCTTACTTGCTACTCGCTGATCGCATATTTTTTCGATTTTGAAGCCTTACTCGCGACTCGCTGATACCATATTCTTTCAATTTTGAAGCCTCTCTCGCTACTCGCTGATCGCCAATTTTTTCGACTTTGAGGCCTTACTCGCTTCTCGATGATCGCCAAATCTTGCGATTTTAAAGCCTTACTTGCTACTCGTTGATCGCATATTTTTTCAATTTTGAAGCCTTACTCGGGACTCGCTGATCGCATATTCTTTCGATTTTAAAGCCTTACTCGCTACTCGTTGATCGCGAAATCTTGCGATTTTAAAGCCTTACTTGCTACTCGCTGATCGCATATTTTTTTCAATTTTGAAGCCTTACTCGCGACTCGTTAATCACATATTCTTTCGATTTTGAAGCCTTTTTTGCTACTCTCTGATCGCATATTCTTTCAATTTTGAAGCTTAAGTCAATACTCGCTGATCGCCAATTCTTCCGATTTTGAAGCCTTACTCACTACTCGCTGATTGCATATTCTTTCGATTTTAAAGCCTTACTCGCGACTCGCTGATCGCATATTCTTTCGATTTTGAAGCCTTACTCGCTACTCGAAGATCGCCAAATCTTGCGATTTTAAAGCCTTACTTGCTACTCGCTGATCGCATATTTTTTCGATTTTGAAGCCTTACTCGCGACTCGCTGATAGCATATTCTTTCAATTTTGAAGCCTTACTCGCTACTCGTTGATTGCCAAATCTTGCGATTTTAAAGCCTTACTTGCTACTCGCTGATCGCATATTTTTTCAATTTTGAAGCCATACTCGCGACTCGATGATCGCATATTCTTTCCATTTTGAAGCCTTACTCGCTACACGTTGATCGCCAAATCTTGCGATTTGAAAGCCTTACTTGCTACTCGCTGATCGCATATTTTTTCGATTTTGAAGCCTTACTCGCGACTCGCTGATACCATATTCTTTCAATTTTGAAGCCTTACTCGCTACTCGTTGATTGCCAAATCTTGCGATTTTAAAACCTTACTTGCTACTCGCTGATCGCATATTTTTTCAATTTTGAAGCCTTACTCGCGACTCGCTGATCGCATATTTGTTCGATTTTGAAGCCTTACTCGATACTCGTTGATTACCAAATCTTGCGATTTTAAAGCCTTACTTGCTACTCGCTGATCGCATAGTTTTTTAATTTTGAAGCCTTACTTGCGACTCGTTGATCGCATATTCTTTCGATTTTGAAGCCTTACTTGCTACTCTCTGATCGCAAATTCTTTCGATTTTGAAGCCTTACTCTCTACTCGCTGATCGCAAATTCTGTCGATTTTGAAGCCTTACTCGCTACTTGATGATCGCCAATTGTATCGATTTTGAAGCCTTACTCGCGACTTGCTGGTTGCCAATTCTTTCGATTTTGAAGCCTTACTTGCTACTCGCTGATCGCCAATTGTTTCGGTTTTAAAAACTTCTTTTCTACTCGCTGATCGCATATTTTTTCAATTTTGAAGCCACACTCGCGACTCGCTGATCGCATATTCTTTCCATTTTGAAGCCTTACTTGCTACTCGTTGATCGCCAAATCTTGCGATTTAAAGCCTTACTTGCTACCCGCTGATCGCATATTTTTTCGATTTTGAAGCCTTACTCGCTACTCGTTGATCGCCAAATCTTGCGATTTTAAAGCCTTACTTGCTACTCGCTGATCGCATAGTTTTTCGATTTTGAAGCCTTACTTGCTACTCGTTGATCGCCAAATCTTGCGATTTTAAAGCCTTACTTGCTACTCGCTGATCGCATATTTTTTCGATTTTGAAGCCTTACTCGCGACTCGCTGATCGCCAATTGTTTCGATTTTGAAGCCTTACTCGCTACTCGATGATCGCCAATAAATTCGATTTTGAAGTTCTACTCGCTACTTGTTGATCGCCAAATCTTGCGATTTTAAAGCATTACTTGCTACTTGCTGATCGCAAATTCTTTCGATTTTGAAGCCTTTCTCGCGACTCGCTGATCGCATATTCTTTCGATTTTGAAGCCTTACTCGCGACTCGCTGATCGCATATTCTTTCGATTTTGAAGCCTTACTCGCTACTCGAAGATCGCCAATTGTTTCGATTTTGAATCCTCACTCACTACTCGATGATCGCCAATTGTTTCGATTTTGAAGCCTTACTCGCGACTCGCTGATCGCATATTCTTTCGATTTCAAAGCCTTACTGGCTTCTCGCTGATCGCCAATTGTTTCGATTTTGAAGTCGTACTCGCCACTTGATGATGGCCAAATCTTGCGATTTTAATGCCTTACTTGCTATTCGCTGATCGCATATTTTTTCGATTTTGAAGGCTTACTCGCTACTCGCTGATCACCAAATTTTAAGATTTTAAAGCCTTACTTGCTACTCGCTCATCGCATATTCTTTCAATTTTGAAGCCTCACTCGCTACTCGCTGATCGCCAATTCTTTCGACTTTGAGGCCTTACTCGCTTCTCGATGATCGCCAAATCTTGCGATTTTTAAGCTTAACTTGCTACTCGTTGATCGCATATTTTTTCAATTTTGAAGCCTTACTCGCGACTCGCTGATCGCATATTCTTTCGATTTTTAAGCCTTACTCGATACTCGTTGATCGCGAAATCTTGCGATTTTAAAGCCTTACTTGCTACTCGCTGATCGCATATTTTTTTCAATTTTGAAGCCTTACTCGCGACTCGTTAATCACATATTCTTTCGATTTTGAAGCCTTTTTTGCTTTTCTCTGATCGCATATTCTTTCAATTTTGAAGCTTAAGTCAATACTCGCTGATCGCCAATTCTTCCGATTTTGAAGCCTTACTCACTACTCGCTGATCGCATATTCTTTCGATTTTGAAGCCTTACTCGCTACTCTATGATCGCCAAATCTTGCGACTTTAAAGCCTAACTTGCTACTCGCTGATCGCATATTTTTTTCAATTTTGAAGCCTTCTTCGCGACTCGCTGATCGCATATTCTTTCGATTTTGAAGCCTTACTCGCGACTCGCTGATCGCATATTCTTTCGATTTTGAAGCCTTACTCGCTTCTTGAAGATCGCCAAATCTTGCGATTTTAAAGCCTTACTTGCTACTCGCTGATCGCATATTTTTTAATTTTGAAGCCATACTCGCGACTCGATGATCGCATATTCTTTCCATTTTGAAGCCTTACTCGCTACACGTTGATCGCCAAATCTTGCGATTTGAAAGCCTTACTTGCTACTCGCTGATCGCATATTTTTTCGATTTTGAAGCCTTACTCGCAACTCGCTGATAGCATATTCTTTCAGTTTTGAAGCCTTACTCGCTACTCGTTGATTGCCAAATCTTGCGATTTTAAAACCTTACTTGCTACTCGCTGATCGCATATTTTTTCAATTGTGAAGCCTTACTCGCGACTCGCTGATCGCATATTTGTTCGATTTTGAAGCCTTACTCGATACTCGTTGATTACCAAATCTTGCGATTTTAAAGCCTTACTTGCTACTCGCTGATCGCATAGTTTTTCAATTTTGAAGCCTTACTTGCGACTCGTTGATCGCATATTCTTTCGATTTTGAAGCCTTACTTGCTACTCTCTGATCGCCAATTGTTTCGATTTTGAAGCCTTACTCTCTACTCGCTGATCGCAAATTCTGTCGATTTTGAAGCCTTACTCGCTACTTGATGATCGCCAATTGTATCGATTTTAAAGCCTTACTCACGACTCGCTGATTGCCAATTTTTTCGATTTTGAAGCCTTACTTGCTACTCGCTGATCGCCAATTGTTTCGATTTTAAAAACTTCTTTGCTATTCGCTGATCGCATATTTTTTTAATTTTGAAGCCACACTCGCGACTCGCTGATCGCATATTCTTTCCATTTTGAAGCCTTACTTGCTACTCGTTGATCGCCAAATCTTGCGATTTAAAGCCTTACTTGCTACTCGCTGATCGCATATTTTTTCGATTTTGAAGCCTTACTCGCGACTCGCTGATCACCAATTGTTTCGATTTTGAAGCCTTACTCGCAACTCGATTATCGCCAATAAATTCGATTTTGAAGTTCTACTCGCTACTTGTTGATCGCCAAATCGTGCGATTTTAAAGCATTACTTGCTACCTGCTGATCGCAAATTGTTTCGGTTTTGAAGCCTTACTCGCGACTCGCTGATCGCATATGCTTTTGATTTTGAAGCCTTACTCGCTACTCGTTGATCGCCAATTGTATCGATTTTGATGCCTTACTTGCTACTCGTTGATCGCATATTTTTACAATTTTGAAGCCTTACTCGCGACTCGCTGATCGCATATTCTTTCGATTTTGAAGCCTTACTCGCTACTCGTTGATCGCCAATTGTATCGATTTTGATGCCTTACTTGCTACTCGTTGATCGCATATTTTTACAATTTTGAAGCCTTACTCGCGACTCGCTGATCGCATATTCTTTCGATTTTGAAGACTTACTCGCTTCTCGTTGATCGCCAAATCTTGCGATTTTAAAGCCTTACTTGCTACTAGCTGGTCGTATATTATTTTCAATTTTGAAGCATTACTCACGACTCGCTGATCGCATATTCTTTTAATTTTGAAGCCTCACTCGCTACTCGCTGATCGCCAATTCTTTCGACTTTGAGGCCTTACTCGCTTCTCGATGATCGCCAAATCTTGCGATTTTAAAGTCTTACTCGCGACTCGCTGATCGCATATGCTTTCGATTTTGAAGCCTTATTCGCTACTCGAAGATCGCCAAATCTTGCGATTTTAAAGCCTTACTTGCTACTCGCTGATCGCATATTTTTTCTATTTTGAAGCCATACTTGCGACTCGATGATCGCATATTCTTTCCATTTTGAAGCCTTACTCGCTACACGTTGATCGCCAAATCTTGCGATTTGAAAGCCTTACTTGCTACTCGCTGATCGCATATTTTTTCGATTTTGAAGCCTTACTCGCGACTCGCTGATAGCATATTCTTTCAATTTTGAATCCTTACTCGCTACTCGTTGATTGCCAAATCTTGCGATTTTAAAACCTTTCTTGCTACTACTGATCGCATAGTTTTTCAATTTTGAAGCCTTACTTGCGACTCGTTGATCGCATATTCTTTCGATTTTGAAGCCTTACTTGCTACTCTCTGATCGCCAATTGTTTCGATTTTGAAGCCTTACTCGCTACTCGATGATCGCCAATAAATTCGATTTTGAAGTCTTACTCGCTACTTGTTGATTGCCAAATCTTGCGATGTTAAAGCATTACTTGCTACTTGCTGATCGCAAATTCTTTCGATTTTGAAGCCTTACTCGCGACTCGCTGATCGCCAATTGTTTCGATTTTGAAGCCTTACTCGCTACTTGATGATCGCCAATTGTATCGATTTTCAAGCCTTACTCGCGACTCGCTGATTGCCAATTCTTTCGATTTTGAAGCCTTACTTGCTACTCGCTGATCGCCAATTGTTTCGGTTTTATAAACTTCTTTTCTACTCGCTGATCGCAAATTTTTTCAATTTTGAAGCCACACTCGCGACTCGCTGATCGCATATTCTTTCCATTTTGAAGCCTTACTCGCTACTCGTTGATCGCCAAATCTTGCGATTTAAAGCCTTACTTGCTACCCGCTGATCGCATATTTTTTCGATTTTGAAGCCTTACTCGCGACTCGCTGATCACCAATTGTTTCGATTTTGAAGCCTTACTCGCAACTCGCTGATCGCATATTCTTACGATTTTGAAGCCTTACTCGCTACTCGTTGATCGCCAAATCTTGCGATTTTAAAGCCTTACTTGCTACTCGCTGATCGCATAGTTTTTCGATTTTGAAGCCTTACTCGCTACTCGTTGATCGCCAAATCTTGCGATTTTAAAGCCTTACTTGCTACTCGCTGATCGCATATTTTTTCGATTTTGAAGCCTTACTCGCGACTCGCTGATCGCCAATTGTTTCGATTTTGAAGCCTTACTCGCTACTCGATGATCGCCAATAAATTCGATTTTGAAGTTCTACTCGCTACTTGTTGATCGCCAAATCTTGCGATTTTAAAGCATTACTTGCTACTTGCTGATCGCAAATTCTTTCGATTTTGAAGCCTTACTCGCGACTCGCTGATCGCATATTCTTTCGATTTTGAAGCCTTACTCGCGACTCGCTGATCGCATATTCTTTCGATTTTGAAGCCTTACTCGCTACTCGAAGATCGCCAAATCTTGCAATTTTAAAGCCTTTCTTGCTACTCGCTGATCGCATATTTTTTCAATTTTGAAGCCATACTCGCGACTCGATGATCGCCAATTGTTTCGATTTTGAATCCTCACTCACTACTCGATGATCGCCAATTGTTTCGATTTTGAAGCCTTACTCGCGACTCGCTGATCGCATATTCTTTCGATTTTAAAGCCTTACTGGCTTCTCGCTAATCGCCAATTGTTTCGATTTTGAAGTCGTACTCGCCACTTGATGATGGCCAAATCTTGCGATTTTAATGCCTTTCTTGCTATTCGCTGATCGCATATTCTTTCGATTTTTAAGCCTTACTCGCTACTCGTTTATCGCGAAATCTTGCGATTTTAAAGCCTTACTTGCTACTCGCTGATCGCATATTTTTTTCAATTTAGAAGCCTTACTCGCGACTCGTTAATCACATATTCTTTCGATTTTGAAGCCTTTTTTGCTACTCTCTGATCGCATATTCTTTCAATTTTGAAGCTTAAGTCAATACTCGCTGAGCGCCAATTCTTCCGATTTTGAAGCCTTACTCACTACTCGCTGATCGCATATTCTTTCGATTTTGAAGCCTTACTCGCTACTCTATGATCGCCAAATCTTGCGATTTTAAAGCCTTACTTGCTACTCGCTGATCGCATATTTTTTTCAATTTTGAAGCCTTCTTCGCGACTCGCTGATCGCATATTCTTTCGATTTTAAAGCCTTACTCGCGACTCGCTGATCGCATATTCTTTCGATTTTGAAGCCTTACTCGCAACTCGAAGATCGCTAAATCTTGTGACTTTAAAGCCTTACTTGCTACTCGCTGATCGCATATTTTTTTCAATTTTGAAGCCATACTCGCGACTCGATGATCGCATATTCTTTCGATTTTGAAGCCTTACTCGCTACTCGATGATCGCCAATAAATTCGATTTTGAAGTCTTACTCGCTACTTGTTGATTGCCAAATCTTGCGATGTTAAAGCATTACTTGCTACTTGCTGATCGCAAATTTTTTCGATTTTGAAGCCTTACTCTCTACTCGCTGTTCGCAAATTCTGTCGATTTTGAAGCCTTACTCGCTACTTGATGATCGCCAATCGTATCGATTTTGAAGCCTTACTCGCGACTCGCTGATTGCCAATTCTTTCGATTTTGAAGCCTTACTTGCTACTCGCTGATCGCATATTTTTTCAATTTTGAAGCCACTCTCGCGACTCGCTGATCGCATATTCTTTCCATTTTGAAGCCTTACTCGCTACTCGTTGATCGCCAAATCTTGCGATTTAAAGCCTTACTAGCTACTCGCTGATCGCATATTTTTTCGATTTTGAAGCCTTACTCGCGACTCGCTGATCACCAATTGTTTCGATTTTGAAGCCTTACTCACAACTCGATTATCGCCAATAAATTCGATTTTGAAGTTCTACTCGCTACTTGTTGATCGCCAAATCTTGCGATTTTAAAGCATTACTTTCTACTTGCATATCGCAAATTCTTTCGATTTTGAAGCCTTACTCGCGACTCGCTGATCGCATATTCTTTTGATTTTGAAGCCTTACTCGCTACTCGTTGATCGCCAATTGTATCGATTTTGATACCTTACTTGCTACTCGTTGATCGCATATTTTTACAATTTTGAAGCCTTACTCGCGACTCGCTGATCGCATATTCTTTCGATTTTGAAGCCTTACTCGCTACTCGTTGATCGCCAAATCTTGCGATTTTAAAGCCTTACTTGCTACTAGCTGGTCGCATATTTTTTTCAATTTTGAAGCATTACTCGCGACTCGCTGATCGCATATTCTTTCGATTTTGAAGCCTTTCTTGCTACTCTCTGATCGCATTTTCTTTCAATTTTGAAGCCTAAGTCAATACTCGCTGATCGCCAATTGTTTCGATTTTGAAGCCTTACTCGCGACTCGCTGATCGCATATTCTTTCGATTTTGAAGCCTTACTCGCTACTCGTTGATCGCCAAATCTTGCGATTTTAAAGCCTTACTTGCTACTCGCTGATCGCATAGTTTTTCGATTTTGAAGCCTTACTCGCTACTCGTTGATCGCCAAATCTTGCGATTTTAAAGCCTTACTTGCTACTCGCTGATCGCATATTTTTTCGATTTTGAAGCCTTACTCGCGACTCGCTGATCGCCAATTGTTTCGATTTTGAAGCCTTACTCGCTACTCGATGATCGCCAATAAATTCGATTTTGAAGTTCTACTCGCTACTTGTTGATCGCCAAATCTTGCGATTTTAAAGCATTACTTGCTACTTGCTGATCGCAAATTCTTTCGATTTTGAAGGCTTTCTCGCGACTCGCTGATCGCACATTCTTTCGATTTTGAAGCCTTACTCGCTACTCGTTGATCGCCAATTGTATCGATTTTGAAGCCTTACTTGCTCCTCGTTGATCACATATTTTTTTTTCAATTTTGAAGCCTTACTCGCGATTCGCTGATCGCATATTCTTTCGATTTTGAAGCTCTACTCACTACTCGTTGATCGCCAAATCTTGCGATTTAAAGCCTTACTTGCTACCCGCTGATCGCATATTTTTTCGATTTTGAAGCTTTACTCGCGACTCGCTGATCACCAATTGTTTCGATTTTGAAGCCTTACTCGCAACTCGCTGATCGCATATTCTTACGATTTTGAAGCCTTACTCGCTACTCGTTGATCGCCAAATCTTGCGATTTTAAAGCCTTACTTGCTACTCGCTGATCGCATAGTTTTTCGATTTTGAAGCCTTACTCGCTACTCGTTGATCGCCAAATCTTGCGATTTTAAAGCCTTACTTGCTACTCGCTGATCGCATATTTTTTCGATTTTGAAGCCTTACTCGCGACTCGCTGATCGCCAATTGTTTCGATTTTGAAGCCTTACTCGCTACTCGATGATCGCCAATAAATTCGATTTTGAAGTTCTACTCGCTACTTGTTGATCGCCAAATCTTGCGATTTTAAAGCATTACTTGCTACTTGCTGATCGCAAATTCTTTCGATTTTGAAGCCTTTCTCGCGACTCGCTGATCGCATATTTTTTCGATTTTGAAGCCTTACTCGCGACTCGCTGATCGCATATTCTTTCGATTTTGAAGCCTTACTCGCTACTCGAAGATCGCCAAATCTTGCAATTTTAAAGCCTTTCTTGCTACTCGCTGATCGCATATTTTTTCAATTTTGAAGCCATACTCGCGACTCGATGATCGCCAATTGTTTCGATTTTGAATCTTCACTCACTACTCGATGATCGCCAATTGTTTCGATTTTGAAGCCTTACTCGCGACTCGCTGATCGCATATTCTTTCGATTTTAAAGCCTTACTGGCTTCTCGCTGATCGCCAATTGTTTTGATTTTGAAGTCGTACTCGCCACTTGATGATGGCCAAATCTTGCGATTTTAATGCCTTTCTTGCTATTCGCTGATCGCATATTTTTTCGATTTTGAAGGCTTACTCGCTACTCGCTGATCACCAAATCTTGCGATTTTAAAGCCTTACTTGCTACTCGCTGATCGCATAGTTTTTCGATTTTGAAGCCTTACTCGCTACTCGTTGATCGCCAAATCTTGCGATTTTAAAGCCTTACTTGCTACTCCCTGATCGCATATTTTTTCGATTTTGAAGCCTTACTCGCGACTCGCTGATCGCCAATTGTTTCGATTTTGATGCCTTACTCGCTACTCGATGATCGCCAATAAATTCGATTTTGAAGTTCTACTCGCTACTTGTTGATCGCCAAATCTTGCGATTTTAAAGCATTACTTGCTACTTGCTGATCGCAAATTCTTTCGATTTTGAAGGCTTTCTCGCGACTCGCTGATCGCACATTCTTTCGATTTTGAAGCCTTACTTGCTCCTCGTTGATCACATACTTTTTTTTCAATTTTGAAGCCTTACTCGCGATTCGCTGATCGCCAAATATTGCGATTTTAAAGCCTTTCTTGCTACTCGCTGATCGCATATTTTTTTCAATTTAGAAGCCTTACTCGCGACTCGTTAATCACATATTCTTTCGATTTTGAAGCCTTTTTTGCTACTCTCTGATCGCATATTCTTTCAATTTTGAAGCTTAAGTCAATACTCGCTGAGCGCCAATTCTTCCGATTTTGAAGCCTTACTCACTACTCGCTGATCGCATATTCTTTCGATTTTGAAGCCTTACTCGCTACTCTATGATCGCCAAATCTTGCGATTTTAAAGCCTTACTTGCTACTCGCTGATCGCATATTTTTTTCAATTTTGAAGCCTTCTTCGCGACTCGCTGATCGCCTATTCTTTCGATTTTAAAGCCTTACTTGCGACTCGCTGATCGCATATTCTTTCGATTTTGAAGCCTTACTCGCAACTCGAAGGTCGCCAAATCTTGCGATTTTAAAGCCTTACTTGCTACTCGCTGATCGCATATTTTTTCAATTTTGAAGCCATACTCGCGACTCGATGATCGCCAATTGTTTCGATTTTGAAGCCTTTCTCGCTACTCGACGATCGCCAATAAATTCGATTTTGAAGTCTTACTCGCTACTTGTTGATTGCCAAATCTTGCGATGTTAAAGCATTACTTGCTACTTGCTGATCGCAAATTCTTTCGATTTTGAAGCCTTACTCTCTACTCGCTGATCGCAAATTCTGTCGATTTTGAAGCCTTACTCGCTACTTGATGATCGCCAATCGTATCGATTTTGAAGCCTTACTCGCGACTCGCTGATTGCCAATTCTTTCGATTTTGAAGCCTTACTTGCTACTCGCTGATCGCATATTTTTTCAATTTTGAAGCCACTCTCGCGACTCGCTGATCGCATATTCTTTCCATTTTGAAGCCTTACTCGCTACTCGTTGATCGCCAAATCTTGCGATTTAAAGCCTTACTAGCTACTCGCTGATCGCATATTTTTTCGATTTGCTAGCTTTAGCTTCTTGGGGTTACATTAACATCTACTCTCAATTTTGGCCCTTACATAGAGGCAAAAGCTCAAGTGGCCGCAAAGAAGTTGGGGATTCTGGCTAAGGTGAGGCGGTACTTCACGCCGGAACAGCTGCTCAAACTCTATCAAGCGCAAGTTCGATCGTGTATGGAATACTGCTCTCATCTTTGGGATGGATCTGCCAGATACCAGCTTGATGCCCTTGAGTCAATTGAGAAACGAGCCAAGAGGATCATCGGCAATGAGAGGCTCGTTGCGTCGAAGCTCCAAAGTCTTGAACATCGACGACGAGTTGCTAGCCTGTCGGTTTTTTACCGGTTGCATTTTGGGGAATGTGCGACGGAATTGCATAATTTAATTCCGCCAAGCCCGTTCCATCATCGGACCACAAGACGAACGGCGATGCGCCACCGGTATATGGTGGACATCCCACCCATACGCACAGAACGTTTTGGGAACACATTCATAGTGCGTACAGCTAAGGAGTGGAATTCCCTGCCGGAGTCTGTGTTTCCTGATAGCTACAACCTGGGAGTCTTTAAATCAAGAGTGAATAGGTTATTTCTAGGCAAGCGTGCTCCATCTTCGACCACATCCTCGCTTACCATCAGGTGGGATAGTGGTCAAACGCGTGCCTATCAATAGTAAAAAAAAAAAAAAAAAAAAAAAAAAAAAAAAATTTTGAAGCCTTACTCGCGACTCGCTGATCACCAATTGTTTCGATTTTGAAGCCTTACTCACAACTCGATTATCGCCAATAAATTCGATTTTGAAGTTCTACTCGCTACTTGTTGATCGCCAAATCTTGCGATTTTAAAGCATTACTTGCTACTTGCATATCGCAAATTCTTTCGATTTTGAAGCCTTACTCGCGACTCGCTGATCGCATATTCTTTTGATTTTGAAGCCTTACTCGCTACTCGTTGATCGCCAATTGTATCGATTTTGATGCCTTACTTGCTACTCGTTGATCGCATATTTTTACAATTTTAAAGCCTTACTCGCGACTCGCTGATCGCATATTCTTTCGATTTTGAAGCCTTACTCGCTACTCGTTGATCGCCAAATCTTGCGATTTTAAAGCCTTACTTGCTACTAGCTGGTCGCATACTTTTTTCCATTTTGAAGCATTACTCGCGACTCGCTGATCGCATATTCTTTCGGTTTTGAAGCCTTTCTTGCTACTCTCTGATCGCATTTTCTTTCAATTTTGAAGCCTAAGTCAATACTCGCTGATCGCCAATTGTTTCGATTTTGAAGCCTTACTCGCGACTCGCTGATCGCACATTCTTTCGATTTTAAAGCCTTACTCGCTACTCGTTGATCGCCAAATATTGCGATTTTGAAGCCTTCCTCGCTACTCGTTGATCGCCAAAT
Organism: Lacanobia oleracea; assembly: GCA_950371165.1. Lineage (NCBI taxonomy): Eukaryota > Metazoa > Arthropoda > Insecta > Lepidoptera > Noctuidae > Lacanobia > Lacanobia oleracea. The sequence continues at coordinate 47,914 of OX493405.1, forward strand.
CTTGCGATTTCAAAACCTTACTTGCTACGCGCTGATCGCATATTCTTTCGATTTTGAAGCCTTACTCGCTACTCGTTGATCGCCAAATATTGCGATTTTAAAGCCTTTCTTGCTACTTGCTGATCGCTTTTTTTTTTCAATTTTGAAGCCTTACTCGCGACTCGCTGATCGCATATTCTTTCGATTTTGAAGCCTTTCTTGCTACTCTCTGATCGCATATTCTTTCAATTTTGAAGCTTAAGTCAATACTCGCTGATCGCCAATTGTTTCGATTTTGAAGCCTTACTCTCTACTCGCTGATCGCAAATTCTGTCGATTTTGAAGCCTTACTCGCTACTTGATGATCGCCAATTGTATCGATTTTGAAGCGTTACTCGCGACTCGCTGATTGCCAATCATTTCGATTTTGAAGCCTGACTTGCTACTCGCTGATCGCCAATTGTTTCGATTTTAAAAACTTCTTTGTTACTCGCTGATCGCAAATTTTTTCAATTTTTAAGCCATACTTGCGACTCGCTGATCGCATATTCTTTCCATTTTGAAGACTTACTCGCTACTCGTTGATCGCCAAATCTTGCGATTTTAAAGCCTTACTTGCTACTCGCTGATCGCATATTTTTTCGATTTTGAAGCCTTACTTGCTACTCGTTGATCGCCAAATCTTTCGATTTTAAAGCCTTACTTGCTACTCGCTGATCACATATTTTTTCGATTTTGAAGCCTTACTCGCGACTCGCTGATCGCCAATTGTTTCGATTTTGAAGCCTTACTCGCTACTCGATGATCGCCAATAAATTCGATTTTGAAGTTCTACTCGCTACTCGTTGATCGCCAATTGTTTCGATTTTAAAAACTTCTTTGCTACTCGCTGATCGCAAATTTTTTCAATTTTTAAGCCATACTCGCGACTCGCTGATCGCATAGTCTTTCCATTTTGAAGCCTTACTCGCTTCTCGTTGATCGCCAAATCTTGCGATTTTAAAGCCTTACTTGCTACTCGCTGATCGCATATTTTTTCGATTTTGAAGCCTTACTGGCTACTCGTTGATCACATATTTTTTCAATTTTGAAGCCTTACTCGCGACTCGCTGATCGCATATTCTTTCAATTTTGAAGCCTTACTTGCTACTCGTTGATCGCCAAATCTTGCGATTTTAAACTCTTACTTGCTACTCGCTGATCGCATATTTTTTTCAATTTTGAAGCCTTACTCGCGACTCGCTGATCGCATATTCTTTTGATTTTGAAGCCTTTCTTGCTACTCTCTGATCGCATATTCTTTCAATTTTGAAGCCTAAGTCAATTATCGCTGATCGCCAATTGTTTCGATTTTGAAGCCTTACTCGCGACTCGCTGATCGCATATTCTTTCGTTTTTGAAGCCTTACTCGCTACTCGTTGATCGCCAAATATTGCAATTTAAAAGCCTTTTTGCTACTCGCTGATCGCTTTTTTTTTTCAATTTTGAAGCCTTACTCGCGACTCGCTGATCGCATATTCTTTCGATTTTGAAGCCTTTCTTGCTACTCTCTGATCGCATATTCTTTCAATTTTGAAGCTTAAGTCAATACTCGCTGATCGCCAATTCTTCCGATTTTGAAGCCTTACTCACTATTCGCTGATCGAATATTCTTTCCATTTTGAAGCCTTACTCGCTACTCGATGATCGCTAAATCTTGCGATTTTCAAAATCGAAAAAATATGCGATCAGCGAGTAGCAAGTAAGGCTTTAAAATCGCAAGATTTGGCGATCAACGAGTAGCGAGTAAGGCTTCAAAATCGAAAAACTATGCGATCAGCGAGTAGCAAGTAAGGCTTTAAAATCGCAAGATTTGGCGATCAACGAGTAGCGAGTAAGGCTTCAAAATCGTAAGAATATGCGATCAGCGAGTTGCGAGTAAGGCTTCAAAATCGAAACAATTGGTGATCAGCGAGTCGCGAGTAAAGCTTCAAAATCGAAAAAATATGCGATCAGCGGGTAGCAAGTAAGGCTTTAAATCGCAAGATTTGGCGATCAACGAGTAGTGAGTAGAGCTTCAAAATCGAAAGAATATGCGATCAGCGAATCGCGAGTAAGGCTTCAAAATTGAAAAAAAAATATGTGATCAACGAGGAGCAAGTAAGGCTTCAAAATCGATACAATTGGCGATCAACGAGTAGCGAGTAAGGCTTCAAAATCGAAAGAATGTGCGATCAGCGAGTCGCGAGAAAGCCTTCAAAATCGAAAGAATTTGCGATCAGCAAGTAGCAAGTAATGCTTTAAAATCGCAAGATTTGGCGATCAACAAGTAGCGAGTAGAACTTCAAAATCGAATTTATTGGCGATCATCGAGTAGCGAGTAAGGCTTCAAAATCGAAACAATTGGCGATCAGCGAGTCGCGAGTAAGGCTTCAAAATCGAAAAAATATGCGATCAGCGAGTAGCAAGTAAGGCTTTAAAATCGCAAGATTTGGCGATCAACGAGTAGCGAGTAAGGCTTCAAAATCGAAAAACTATGCGATCAGCGAGTAGCAAGTAAGGCTTTAAAATCGCAAGATTTGGCGATCAACGAGTAGCGAGTAAGGCTTCAAAATCGAAAGAATATGCGATCAGCGAGTCGCGAGTAAGGCTTCAAAATCGAAACAATTGGCGATCAGCGAGTATTGACTTAGGCTTCAAAATTGAAAGAAAATGCGATCAGAGAGTAGCAAGAAAGGCTTCAAAATCGAAAGAATATGCGATCAGCGAGTCGCGAGTAATGCTTCAAAATTGAAAAAAATATGCGACCAGCTAGTAGCAAGTAAGGCTTTAAAATCGCAAGATTTGGCGATCAACGAGTAGCGAGTAAGGCTTCAAAATCGAAAGAATATGCGATCAGCGAGTCGCGAGTAAGGCTTCAAAATTGTAAAAATATGCGATCAACGAGTAGCAAGTAAGGTATCAAAATCGATACAATTGGCGATCAACGAGTAGCGAGTAAGGCTTCAAAATCAAAAGAATATGCGATCAGCGAGTCGCGAGTAAGGCTTCAAAATCGAAAGAATTTGCGATATGCAAGTAGAAAGTAATGCTTTAAAATCGCAAGATTTGGCGATCAACAAGTAGCGAGTAGAACTTCAAAATCGAATTTATTGGCGATAATCGAGTTGTGAGTAAGGCTTCAAAATCGAAACAATTGGTGATCAGCGAGTCGCGAGTAAGGCTTCAAAATCGAAAAAATATGCGATCAGCGAGTAGCTAGTAAGGCTTTAAATCGCAAGATTTGGCGATCAACGAGTAGCGAGTAAGGCTTCAAAATGGAAAGAATATGCGATCAGCGAGTCGCGAGAGTGGCTTCAAAATTGAAAAAATATGCGATCAGCGAGTAGCAAGTAAGGCTTCAAAATCGAAAGAATTGGCAATCAGCGAGTCGCGAGTAAGGCTTCAAAATCGATACGATTGGCGATCATCAAGTAGCGAGTAAGGCTTCAAAATCGACAGAATTTGCGAACAGCGAGTAGAGAGTAAGGCTTCAAAATCGAAAAAATTTGCGATCAGCAAGTAGCAAGTAATGCTTTAACATCGCAAGATTTGGCAATCAACAAGTAGCGAGTAAGACTTCAAAATCGAATTTATTGGCGATCATCGAGTAGCGAGTAAGGCTTCAAAATCGAAAGAATATGCGATCATCGAGTCGCGAGTATGGCTTCAAAATTGAAAAAAATATGCGATCAGCGAGTAGCAAGTAAGGCTTTAAAGTCACAAGATTTAGCGATCTTCGAGTTGCGAGTAAGGCTTCAAAATCGAAAGAATATGCGATCAGCGAGTCGCGAGTAAGGCTTTAAAATCGAAAGAATATGCGATCAGCGAGTCGCGAAGAAGGCTTCAAAATTGAAAAAAATATGCGATCAGCGAGTAGCAAGTAAGGCTTTAAAATCGCAAGATTTGGCGATCATAGAGTAGCGAGTAAGGCTTCAAAATCGAAAGAATATGCGATCAGCGAGTAATGAGTAAGGCTTCAAAATCGGAAGAATTGGCGCTCAGCGAGTATTGACTTAAGCTTCAAAATTGAAAGAATATGCGATCAGAGAGTAGCAAAAAAGGCTTCAAAATCGAAAGAATATGTGATTAACGAGTCGCGAGTAAGGCTTCTAAATTGAAAAAAATATGCGATCAGCGAGTAGCAAGTAAGGCTTTAAAATCGCAAGATTTCGCGATAAACGAGTAGCGAGTAAGGCTTAAAAATCGAAAGAATATGCGATCAGCGAATAGCAAGAAAGGCATTAAAATCGCAAGATTTGGCCATCATCAAGTGGCGAGTACGACTTCAAAATCGAAACAATTGGCGATTAGCGAGAAGCCAGTAAGGCTTTAAAATCGAAAGAATATGCGATCAGCGAGTCGCGAGTAAGGCTTCAAAATCGAAACAATTGGCGATCATCGAGTAGTGAGTGAGGATTCAAAATCGAAACAATTGGCGATCATCGAGTCGCGAGTATGGCTTCAAAATTGAAAAAATATGCGATCAGCGAGTAGCAAGAAAGGCTTTAAAATTGCAAGATTTGGCGATCTTCGAGTAGCGAGTAAGGCTTCAAAATCGAAAGAATATGCGATCAGCGAGTCGCGAGTAAGGCTTCAAAATCGAAAGAATATGCGATCAGCGAGTCGCGAGTAAGGTTTCAAAATCGAAAGAATTTGCGATCAGCAAGTAGCAAGTAATGCTTTAAAATCGCAAGATTTGGCGATCAACAAGTAGCGAGTAGAACTTCAAAATCGAATTTATTGGCGATCATCGAGTAGCGAGTAAGGCTTCAAAATCGAAACAATTGGCGATCAGCGAGTCGCGAGTAAGGCTTCAAAATCGAAAAAATATGCGATCAGCGAGTAGCAAGTAAGGCTTTAAAATCGCAAGATTTGGCGATCAACGAGTAGCGAGTAAGGCTTCAAAATCGAAAAACTATCCGATCAGCGAGTAGCAAGTAAGGCTTTAAAATCGCAAGATTTGGCGATCAACGAGTAGCGAGTAAGGCTTCAAAATCGTAAGAATATGCGATCAGCGAGTTGCGAGTAAGGCTTCAAAATCGAAACAATTGGTGATCAGCGAGTCGCGAGTAAGGCTTCAAAATCGAAAAAATATGCGATCAGCGGGTAGCAAGTAAGGCTTTAAATCGCAAGATTTGGCGATCAACGAGTAGCGAGTAAGGCTTCAAAATGGAAAGAATATGCGATCAGCGAGTCGCGAGTGTGGCTTCAAAATTGAAAAAATTTGCGATCAGCGAGTAGAAAAGAAGTTTATAAAACCGAAACAATTGGCGATCAGCGAGTAGCAAGTAAGGCTTCAAAATCGAAAGAATTGGCAATCAGCGAGTCGCGAGTAAGGCTTGAAAATCGATACAATTGGCGATCATCAAGTAGCGAGTAAGGCTTCAAAATCGAAACAATTGGCGATCAGCGAGTCGCGAGTAAGGCTTCAAAATCGAAAGAATTTGCGATCAGCAAGTAGCAAGTAATGCTTTAACATCGCAAGATTTGGCAATCAACAAGTAGCGAGTAAGACTTCAAAATCGAATTTATTGGCGATCATCGAGTAGCGAGTAAGGCTTCAAAATCGAAACAATTGGCGATCAGAGAGTAGCAAGTAAGGCTTCAAAATCGAAAGAATATGCGATCAACGAGTCGCAAGTAAGGCTTCAAAATTGAAAAACTATGCGATCAGTAGTAGCAAGAAAGGTTTTAAAATCGCAAGATTTGGCAATCAACGAGTAGCGAGTAAGGATTCAAAATTGAAAGAATATGCTATCAGCGAGTCGCGAGTAAGGCTTCAAAATCGAAAAAATATGCGATCAGCGAGTAGCAAGTAAGGCTTTCAAATCGCAAGATTTGGCGATCAACGTGTAGCGAGTAAGGCTTCAAAATGGAAAGAATATGCGATCATCGAGTCGCAAGTATGGCTTCAAAATAGAAAAAATATGCGATCAGCGAGTAGCAAGTAAGGCTTTAAAATCGCAAGATTTGGCGATCTTCGAGTAGCGAATAAGGCTTCAAAATCGAAAGCATATGCGATCAGCGAGTCGCGAGTAAGACTTTAAAATCGCAAGATTTGGCGATCATCGAGAAGCGAGTAAGGCCTCAAAGTCGAAAGAATTGGCGATCAGCGAGTAGCGAGTGAGGCTTCAAAATTAAAAGAATATGCGATCAGCGAGTCGTGAGTAATGCTTCAAAATTGAAAATAATATACGACCAGCTAGTAGCAAGTAAGGCTTTAAAATCGCAAGATTTGGCGATGAACGAGAAGCGAGTAAGTCTTCAAAATCGAAAGAATATGCGATCAGCGAGTCGCGAGTAAGGCTTCAAAATTGTAAAAATATGCGATCAACGAGTAGCAAGTAAGGCATCAAAATCGATACAATTGGCGATCAACGAGTAGCGAGTAAGGCTTCAAAATCGAAAGAATATGCGATCAGCGAGTCGCGAGTAAGGCTTCAAAATTGTAAAAATATGCGATCAACGAGTAGCAAGTAAGGCATCAAAATCGATACAATTGGCGATCAACGAGTAGCGAGTAAGGCTTCAAAATCAAAAGCATATGCGATCAGCGAGTCGCGAGTAAGGCTTCAAAACCGAAACAAATTGCGATCAGCAGGTAGCAAGTAATGCTTTAAAATCGCAAGATTTGGCGATCAACAAGTAGCGAGTAGAACATCAAAATCGAATTTATTGGCGATAATCGAGTTGCGAGTAAGGCTTCAAAATCGAAACAATTGGTGATCAGCGAGTCGCGAGTAAGGCTTCAAAATCGAAAAAATATGCGATCAGCGAGTAGCAAGTAAGGCTTTAAATCGCAAGATTTGGCGATCAACGAGTAGCAAGTAAGGCTTCAAAATGGAAAGAATATGCGATCAGCGAGTCGCGAGTGTGGCTTCAAAATTAAAAAAATATGCGATCAGCGAATAGCAAAGAAGTTTTTAAAATCGAAACAATTGGCGATCAGCGAGTAGCAAGTAAGGCTTCAAAATCGAAAAAATTGGCAATCAGCGAGTCGTGAGTAAGGCTTCAAAATCGATACAATTGGCGATCATCAAGTAGCGAGTAAGGCTTCAAAATCGACAGAATTTGCGATCAGCGAGTAGAGAGTAAGGCTTCAAAATCGAAACAATTGGCGATCAGAGAGTAGCAAGTAAGGCTTCAAAATCGAAAGAATATGCGATCAACGAGTCGCAAGTAAGGCTTCAAAATTGAAAAACTATGCGATCAGCGAGTAGCAAGTAAGGCTTTAAAATCGCAAGATTTGGTAATCAACGAGTATCGAGTAAGGCTTCAAAATCGAACAAATATGCGATCAGCGAGTCGCGAGTAAGGCTTCAAAATTGAAAAAATATGCGATCAGCGAGTAGCAAGTAAGGTTTTAAAATCGCAAGATTTGGCAATCAACGAGTAGCGAGTAAGGCTTCAAAACTGAAAGAATATGCTATCAGCGAGTTGCGAGTAAGGCTTCAAAATCGAAAAAATATGCGATCAGCGAGTAGCAAGTAAGGCTTTCAAATCGCAAGATTTGGCGATCAACGTGTAGCGAGTAAGGCTTCAAAATGGAAAGAATATGCGATCATCGAGTCGCGAGTATGGCTTCAAAATTAAAAAATATGCGATCAGCGAGTAGCAAGTAAGGCTTTAAAATCGCAAGATTTGGCGATCTTCAAGAAGCGAGTAAGGCTTCAAAATCGAAAGAATATGCGATCAGCGAGTCGCGAGTAAGGCTTCAAAATCGAAAGAATATGCGATCAGCGAGTCGCGAAGAAGGCTTCAAAATTGAAAAAAATATGCGATCAGCGAGTAGCAAGTTAGGCTTTAAAGTCGCAAGATTTGGCGATCATAGAGTAGCGAGTAAGGCTTCAAAATCGAAAGAATATGCGATCAGCGAGTAGTGAGTAAGGCTTCAAAATCGGAAGAATTGGCGATCAGCGAGTATTGACTTAAGCTTCAAAATTGAAAGAATATGCGATCAGAGAAAAGCAAAAAAGGCTTCAAAATCGAAAGAATATGTGATTAACGAGTCGCGAGTAAGGCTTCAAAATTGAAAAAAATATGCGATCAGCGAGTAGCAAGTAAGGCTTTAAAATCGCAAGATTTCGCGATCAACGAGTATCGAGTAAGGCTTAAAAATCGAAAGAATATGCGATCAGCGAGTCGCGAGTAAGGCTTCAAAATTGAAAAAATATGCGATCAACGAGTAGCAAGTTAAGCTTAAAAATCGCAAGATTTGGCGATCATCGAGAAGCGAGTAAGGCCTCAAAGTCGAAAGAATTGGCGATCAGCGAGTAGCGAGTGAGGCTTCAAAATTGAAAGAATATGCGATGAGCGAGTAGCAAGTAAGGCTTTAAAATCTTAAAATTTGGTGATCAGCGAGTAGCGAGTAAGCCTTCAAAATCGAAAAAATATGCGATCAGCGAATAGCAAGTAAGGCATTAAAATCGCAAGATTTGGCCATCATCAAGTGGCGAGTACGACTTCAAAATCGAAACAATTGGCGATCAGCGAGAAGCCAGTAAGGCTTTGAAATCGAAAGAATATGCGATCAGCGAGTCGCGAGTAAGGCTTCAAAATCGAAACAATTGGCGATCATCGAGTAGTGAGTGAGGATTCAAAATCGAAACAATTGGCGATTTTCGAGTAGCGAGTAAGGCTTCAAAATCGAAAGAATATGCGATCAGCGAGTCGCGAGTAAGGCTTCAAAATCGAAAGAATATGCGATCAGCGAGTCGCGAGAAAGGCTTCAAAATCGAAAGAATTTGCGATCAGCAAGTAGCAAGTAATGCTTTAAAATCGCAAGATTTGGCGATCAACAAGTAGCGAGTAGAACTTCAAAATCGAATTTATTGGCGATCATCGAGTAGCGAGTAAGGCTTCAAAATCGAAACAATTGGCGATCAGCGAGTCGCGAGTAAGGCTTCAAAATCGAAAAAATATGCGATCAGCGAGTAGCAAGTAAGGCTTTAAAATCGCAAGATTTGGCGATCAACGAGTAGCAAGTAAGGCTTCAAAATCGAAAAACTATGCGATCAGCGAGTAGCAAGTAAGGCTTTAAAATCGCAAGATTTGGCGATCAACGAGTAGCGAGTAAGGCTTCAAAATCGAAAAAATATGCGATCAGCGGGTAGCAAGTAAGGCTTTAAATCGCAAGATTTGGCGATCAACGAGTAGCAAGTAAGGCTTCAAAATGGAAAGAATATGCGATCAGCGAGTCGCGAGTGTGGCTTCAAAATTGAAAAAATATGCGATCAGCGAGTAGAAAAGAAGTTTTTAAAACCGAAACAATTGGCGATCAGCGAGTAGCAAGTAAGGCTTCAAAATCGAAAGAATTGGCAACCAGCAAGTCGCGAGTAAGGCTTCAAAATCGATACAATTGGCGATCATCAAGTAGCGAGTAAGGCTTCAAAATCGAAAAAATATGCGATCAGCGAGTAGCAAGTAAGGCTTTAAAATCGCAAGATTTGGCGATCTTCGAGTAGCGAGTAAGGCTTCAAAATCGAAAGAATATGCGATCAGCGAGTCGCGAGTAAGGCTTTAAAATCGAAAGAATATGCAATCAGCGAGTAGTGAGTAAGGCTTCAAAATCGGAAGAATTGGCGATCAGCGAGTATTGACTTAAGCTTCAAAATTGAAAGAATATGCGATCAGAGAGTAGCAAAAAAGGCTTCAAAATCGAAAGAATATGTGATTAACGAGTCGCGAGTAAGGCTTCAAAATTGAAAAAAATATGCGATCAGCGAGTAGCAAGTAAGGCTTTAAAATCGCAAGATTTCGCGATCAACGAGTAGCGAGTAAGGCTTTAAAATCGAAAGAATATGCGATCAGCGAGTCCCGAGTAAGGCTTCAAAATTGAAAAAATATGCGATCAACGAGTAGCAAGTAAGGCTTTAAAATCGCAAGATTTGGCGATCATCGAGAAGCGAGTAAGGCCTCAAAGTCGAAAAAATTGGCGATCAGCGAGTAGCGAGTGAGGCTTCAAAATTGAAAGAATATGCGATCAGCGAGTAGCAAGTAAGGCTTTAAAATCTTAAGATTTGGTGATCAGCGAGTAGCGAGTAAGCCTTCAAAATCGAAAAAATATGCGATCAGCGAATAGCAAGTAAGGCATTAAAATCGCAAGATTAAGCCATCATCAAGTGGCGAGTACGACTTCAAAATCGAAACAATTGGCGATCAGCGAGAAGCCAGTAAGGCTTTAAAATCGAAAGAATATGCGATCAGCGAGTCGCGAGTGAGGATTCAAAATCGAAACAATTGGCGATCATCGAGTCGCGAGTATGGCTTCAAAATTGAAAAAATATGCGATCAGCGAGTAGCAAGAAAGGCTTTAAAATCGCAAGATTTGGCGATCTTCGAGTAGCGAGTAAGGCTTCAAAATCGAAAGAATATGCGATCAGCGAGTCGCGAGAAAGGCTTCAAAATCGAAAGAATTTGCGATCAGCAAGTAGCAAGTAATGCTTTAAAAACGCAAGATTTGGCGATCAACAAGTAGCGAGTAGAACTTCAAAATCGAATTTATTGGCGATCATCGAGTAGCGAGTAAGGCTTCAAAATCGAAACAATTGGTGATCAGCGAGTCGCGAGTAAGGCTTCAAAATCGAAAAAATATGCGATCAACGAGAAGCAAGTGAGGCTTTAAAATCGCAAGATTTAGCGATCATCGAGAAGCGAGTAAGGCCTCAAAGTCGAAAGAATTGGCGATCAGCGAGTAGCGAGTGAGGCTTCAAAATTGAAAGAATATGCGATCAGCGAGTCGCGAGTAATGCTTCAAAATTGAAAAAAATATACGACCAGCTAGTAGCAAGTAAGGCTTTAAAATCGCAAGATTTGGCGATCAACGAGTAGCGAGTAAGGCTTCAAAATCGAAAGAATATGCGATCAGCGAGTCGCGAGTAAGGCTTCAAAATTGTAAAAATATGCGATCAACGAGTAGCAAGTAAGGCATCAAAATCGATACAATTGGCGATCAACGAGTAGCGAGTAAGGCTTCAAAATCAAAAGAATATGCGATCAGCGAGTCGCGAGTAAGGCTTCAAAATCGAAACAATTTGCGATCAGCAAGTAGCAAGTAATGCTTTAAAATCGCAAGATTTGGCGATCAACAAGTAGCGAGTAGAACTTCAAAATCGAATTTATTGGCGATAATCGAGTTGCGAGTAAGGCTTCAAAATCGAAACAATTGGTGATCAGCGAGTCGCGAGTAAGGCTTCAAAATCGAAAAAATATGCGATCAGCGAGTAGCAAGTAAGGCTTTAAATCGCAAGATTTGGCGATCAACGAGTAGCAAGTAAGGCTTCAAAATGGAAAGAATATGCGATCAGCGAGTCGCGAGTGTGGCTTCAAAATTAAAAAAATATGCGATCAGCGAATAGCAAAGAAGTTTTTAAAATCGAAACAATTGGCGATCAGCGAGCAGCAAGTAAGGCTTCAAAATCGAAAGAATTGGCAATCAGCGAGTCGCGAGTAAGGCTTCAAAATCGATAAAATTGGCGATCATCAAGTAGCGAGTAAGGCTTCAAAATCGACAGAATTTGCGATCAGCGAGTAGAGAGTAAGGCTTCAAAATCGAAATAATTTGCGATCAGCAAGTAGCAAGTAATGCTTTAACATCGCAAGATTTGGCAATCAACAAGTAGCGAGTAAGACTTCAAAATCGAATTAATTGGCGATCATCGAGTAGCGAGTAAGGCTTCAAAATCGAAACAATTGGCGATCAGACAGTAGCAAGTAAGGCTTCAAAATCGAAAGAATATGCGATTAACGAGTCGCAAGTAAGGCTTAAAAATTGAAAAAATATGCGATCAGCGAGTAGCAAGTAAGGTTTTAAAATCGCAAGATTTGGCAATCAACGAGTAGCGAGTAAGGCTTCAAAATTGAAAGAATATGCTATCAGCGAGTCGCGAGTAAGGCTTCAAAATCGAAAAAATATGCGATCAGCGAGTAGCAAGTAAGGCTTTAAAATCGCAAGATTTGGCGATCTTCGAGTAGCGAGTAAGGCTTCAAAATCGAAAGAATATGCGATCAGCGAGTCGCGAGTAAGGCTTTAAAATCGAAAGAATATGCAATCAGCGAGTAGTGAGTAAGGCTTCAAAATCGGAAGAATTGGCGATCAGCGAGTATTGACTTAAGCTTCAAAATTGAAAGAATATGCGATCAGAGAGTAGCAAAAAAGGCTTCAAAATCGAAAGAATATGTGATTAACGAGTCGCGAGTAAGGCTTCAAAATTGAAAAAAATATGCGATCAGCGAGTAGCAAGTAAGGCTTTAAAATCGCAAGATTTCGCGATCAACGAGTAGCGAGTAAGGCTTTAAAATCGAAAGAATATGCGATCAGCGAGTCCCGAGTAAGGCTTCAAAATTGAAAAAATATGCGATCAACGAGTAGCAAGTAAGGCTTTAAAATCGCAAGATTTGGCGATCATCGAGAAGCGAGTAAGGCCTCAAAGTCGAAAAAATTGGCGATCAGCGAGTAGCGAGTGAGGCTTCAAAATTGAAAGAATATGCGATCAGCGAGTAGCAAGTAAGGCTTTAAAATCTTAAGATTTGGTGATCAGCGAGTAGCGAGTAAGCCTTCAAAATCGAAAAAATATGCGATCAGCGAATAGCAAGTAAGGCATTAAAATCGCAAGATTAAGCCATCATCAAGTGGCGAGTACGACTTCAAAATCGAAACAATTGGCGATCAGCGAGAAGCCAGTAAGGCTTTAAAATCGAAAGAATATGCGATCAGCGAGTCGCGAGTGAGGATTCAAAATCGAAACAATTGGCGATCATCGAGTCGCGAGTATGGCTTCAAAATTGAAAAAATATGCGATCAGCGAGTAGCAAGAAAGGCTTTAAAATCGCAAGATTTGGCGATCTTCGAGTAGCGAGTAAGGCTTCAAAATCGAAAGAATATGCGATCAGCGAGTCGCGAGTAAGGCTTCAAAATCGAAAGAATATGCAATCAGCGAGTCGCGAGAAAGGCTTCAAAATCGAAAGAATTTGCGATCAGCAAGTAGCAAGTAATGCTTTAAAAACGCAAGATTTGGCGATCAACAAGTAGCGAGTAGAACTTCAAAATCGAATTTATTGGCGATCATCGAGTAGCGAGTAAGGCTTCAAAATCGAAACAATTGGTGATCAGCGAGTCGCGAGTAAGGCTTCAAAATCGAAAAAATATGCGATCAGCGAGTAGCAAGTAAGGCTTTAAAATCGCAAGATTTGGCGATCAACGAGTAGCGAGTAAGGCTTCAAAATCGAAAAACTATGCGATCAGCGAGTAGCAAGTAAGGCTTTAAAATCGCAAGATTTGGCGATCAACGAGTAGCGAGTAAGGCTTCAAAATCGAAAAAATATGCGATCAGCGAGTTGCGAGTAAGGCTTCAAAATCGAAACAATTGGTGATCAGCGAGTCGCGAGTAAGGCTTCAAAATTGAAAAAATATGCGATCAGCGAGTCGCGAGTGTGGCTTCAAAATTGAAAAAATATGCGATCAGCGAGTAGAAAAGAAGTTTTTAAAACCGAAACAATTGGCGATCAGCGAAAAGCAAGTAAGGCTTCAAAATCGAAAGAATTGGCAATCAGCGAATCGCGAGTAAGGCTTCAAAATCGATACAATTGGCGATCATCAAGTAGCGAATAAGACTTCAAAATCGACAGAATTTGCGATCAGCGAGTAGAGAGTAAGGCTTCAAAATCGAAAAAATTTGCGATCAGCAAGTAGCAAGTAATGCTTTAACATCGCAAGATTTGGCAATCAACAAGTAGCGAGTAAGACTTCAAAATCGAATTTATTGGCGATCATCGAGTAGCGAGTAAGGCTTCAAAATCGAAACAATTGGCGATCAGAGAGTAGCAAGTAAGGCTTCAAAATCGAAAGAATATGCGATCAACGAGTCGCAAGTAAGGCTTCAAAATTGAAAAAATATGCGATCAGCGAGTAGCAAGTAAGGCTTTAAAATCGCAAGATTTGGTAATCAACAAGTATCGAGTAAGGCTTCAAAATCGGAAGAATTGGCGATCAGCGAGTATTGACTTAAGCTTCAAAATTGAAAGAATATGCGATCAGAGAGTAGCAAGTAAGGTTTTAAAATCGCAAGATTTGGCGATCTTCGAGTAGCGAGTAAGGCTTCAAAATCGAAAGAAAATGCGATCAGCGAGTAGCAAGTAATGCTTTAAAAACGCAAGATTTGGCGATCAACAAGTAGCGAGTAGAACTTCAAAATCGAATTTATTGGCGATCATCGAGTAGCGAGTAAGGCTTCAAAATCGAAACAATTGGTGATCAGCGAGTCGCGAGTAAGGCTTTAAAATCGCAAGATTTGGCGATCAACGAGTAGCGAGTAAGGCTTCAAAATCGAAAAACAATGCGATCAGCGAGTAGCAAGTAAGGCTTTAAAATCGCAAGATTTGGCGATCAACGAGTAGCGAGTAAGGCTTTAAAATCGAAAAAATATGCGATCAGCGAGTTGCGAGTAAGGCTTCAAAATCGAAACAATTGGTGATCAGCGAGTCGCGAGTAAGGCTTCAAAATTGAGAAAATATGCGATCAGCGAGTCGCGAGTGTGGCTTCAAAATTGAAAAAATATGCGATCAGCGAGTAGAAAAGAAGTTTTTAAAACCGAAACAATTGGCGATCAGCGAGTAGCAAGTAAGGCTTCAAAATCGAAACAATTGGCGATCAGAGAGTAGCAAGTAAGGCTTCAAAATCGAAACAATTGGCGATCATCGAGTAGCGAGTAAGGCTTCAAAATCGAAAAACAATGCGATCAGCGAGTAGCAAGTAAGGCTTTAAAATCGCAAGATTTGGCGATCAACGAGTAGCGAGTAAGGCTTTAAAATCGAAAGAATATGCGATCAGCGAGTTGCGAGTAAGGCTTCAAAATCGAAACAATTGGTGATCAGCGAGTCGCGAGTAAGGCTTCAAAATTGAGAAAATATGCGATCAGCGAGTCGCGAGTGTGGCTTCAAAATTGAAAAAATATGCGATCAGCGAGTAGAAAAGAAGTTTTTAAAACCGAAACAATTGGCGATCAGCGAGTAGCAAGTAAGGCTTCAAAATCGAAACAATTGGCGATCAGAGAGTAGCAAGTAAGGCTTCAAAATCGAAACAATTGGCGATCATCGAGAAGCGAGTAAGGCTTCAAAATCGAAACAACTGGCGATCAGAGAGTAGCAAGTAAGGCTTCAAAATCGAAAGAATATGCGATCAACGAGTCGCAAGTAAGGCTTCAAAATTGAAAAACTATGCGATCAGCGGGTAGCAAGTAAGGCTTTAAAATCGCAAGATTTGGTAATCAACGAGTATCGAGTAAGGCTTCAAAATCGAACAAATATGCGATCAGCGAGTCGCGAGTAAGGCTTCAAAATTGAAAAAATATGCGATCAGCGAGTAGCAAGTAAGGTTTTAAAATCGCAAGATGTGGCAATCAACGAGTAGAGAGTAAGGCTTCAAAATTGAAAGAATATGCTATCAGCGAGTAGCAAGTAAGGCTTTAAAATCGCAAGATTTGGCGATCAACGTGTAGCGAGTAAGGCTTCAAAATGGAAAGAATATGCGATCATTGAGTCGCGAGTACGGCTTCAAAATTGAAAAAATATGCGATCAGCGAGTAGCAAGTAAGGCTTTAAAATCGCAAGATTTGGCGATCTTCGAGTAGCGAGTAAGGCTTCAAAATCGAAAGAATATGCGATCAGCGGGTCGCGAAGAAGGCTTAAAAATTGAAAAAATATGCGATCAGCGAGTAGCAAGTAAGGCTTTAAAATCGCATGATTTGGCGATTATAGAGTAGCGCGTAAGGCTTCAAAATCCAAAGAATATGCGATCAGCGAGTAGTGAGTAAGGCTTCAAAATCGGAAGAATTGGCGATCAGCGAGTATTGACTTAAGCTTCAAAATTGAAAGAATATGCGATCAGAGAGAAGCAAAAAAGGCTTCAAAATCGAAAGAATATGTGATTAACGAGTTTCGAGTAAGGCTTCAAAATTGAAAAAAATATGCGATCAGCGAGTAGCAAGTAAGGCTTTAAAATCGCAAGATTTCGCGATCAACGAGTAGCGAGTAAGGCTTAAAAATCGAAAGAATATGCGATCAGCGAGTCGCGAGTAAGGCTTCAAAATTGAAAAAATATGCGATCAGCGAGTAGGAAGTAAGGCTTTAAAATCGCAAGATTTGGCGATCAACGAGTAGCGAGTAAGGCTTCAAAATCGAAAGAATATGCAATCAGCGAGTTGCGAGTAAGGCTTCAAAATCGGAAGAATTGGCGATCAGCGAGTATTGACTTAAGCTTCAAAATTGAAAGAATATGCGATCAGAGAGTAGCAAAAAAGGCTTCAAAATCGAAAGAATATGTGATTAACGAGTTTCGAGTAAGGCTTCAAAATTGAAAAAAATATGCGATCAGCGAGTAGCAAGTAAGGCTTTAAAATCGCAAGATTTCGCGATCAACGAGTAGCGAGTAAGGCTTAAAAATCGAAAGAATATGCGATCAGCGAGTCGCGAGTAAGGCTTCAAAATTGAAAAAATATGCGATCAGCGAGTAGCAAGTAAGGCTTTAAAATCGCATGATTTGGCGATCATAGAGTAGCGCGTAAGGCTTCAAAATCCAAAGAATATGCGATCAGCGAGTAGTGAGTAAGGCTTCAAAATCGGAAGAATTGGCGATCAGCGAGTATTGACTTAAGCTTCAAAATTGAAAGAATATGCGATCAGAGAGTAGCAAAAAAGGCTTCAAAATCGAAAGAATATGTGATTAACGAGTTTCGAGTAAGGCTTCAAAATTGAAAAAAATATGCGATCAGCGAGTAGCAAGTAAGGCTTTAAAATCGCAAGATTTCGCGATCAACGAGTAGCGAGTAAGGCTTAAAAATCGAAAGAATATGCGATCAGCGAGTAGCGAGTGAGGCTTCAAAATTGAAAGAATATGCGATCAGCGAGTAGCAAGTAAGGCTTTAAAATCTTAAGATTTAGTGATCAGCGAGTAGCGAGTAAGGCTTTAAAATCGAAAAAATATGCGATCAGCGAATAGCAAGTAAGGCATTAAAATCGCAAGATTTGGTCATCATCAAGTAGCGAGTACGACTTCAAAATCGAAACAATTAGCGATCAGCGAGAAGCCAGTAAGGCTTTAAAATCGAAAGAATATGCGATCAGCGAGTCGCGAGTAAGGCTTTAAAATCGAAACAATTGGCGATCATCGAGTAGTAAGTGAGGATTCAAAATCGAAAGAATATGCGATCAGCGAGTTGCGAGTAAGGCTTCAAAATCGAAACAATTGGTGATCAGCGAGTCGCGATTGTGGCTTCAAAATTGAAAAAATATGCGATCAGCGAGTAGAAAAGAAGTTTTTAAAACCGAAACAATTGGCGATCAGCGAGTAGCAAGTAAGGCTTCAAAATCGAAACAATTGGCGATCAGAGAGTAGCAAGTAAGGCTTCAAAATCGAAACAATTGGCGATCATCGAGTAGCGAGTAAGGCTTCAAAATCGAAACAACTGGCGATCAGAGAGTAGCAAGTAAGGCTTCAAAATCGAAAGAATATGCGATCAACGAGTCGCGAGTAAGGCTTCAAAATTGAAAAACTATGCGATCAGCGAGCAGCAAGTAAGGCTTTAAAATCGCAAGATTTGGTAATCAACGAGTATCGAGTAAGGCTTCAAAATCGAACAAATATGCGATCAGCGAGTCGCGAGTAAGGCTTCAAAATTGAAAAAATATGCGATCAGCGAGTAGCAAGTAAGGTTTTAAAATCGCAAGATGTGGCAATCAACGAGTAGAGAGTAAGGCTTCAAAATTGAAAGAATATGCTATCAGCGAGTAGCAAGTAAGGCTTTAAAATCGCAAGATTTGGCGATCAACGTGTAGCGAGTAAGGCTTCAAAATGGAAAGAATATGCGATCATTAAGTCGCGAGTACGGCTTCAAAATTGAAAAAATATGCGATCAGCGAGTCGCGAAGAAGGCTTAAAAATTGAAAAAATATGCGATCAGCGAGTAGCAAGTAAGGCTTTAAAATCGCATGATTTGGCGATCATAGAGTAGCGCGTAAGGCTTCAAAATCCAAAGAATATGCGATCAGCGAGTAGTGAGTAAGGCTTCAAAATCGGAAGAATTGGCGATCAGCGAGTATTGACTTAAGCTTCAAAATTGAAAGAATATGCGATCAGAGAGTAGCAAAAAAGGCTTCAAAATCGAAAGAATATGTGATTAACGAGTTTCGAGTAAGGCTTCAAAATTGAAAAAAATATGCGATCAGCGAGTAGCAAGTAAGGCTTTAAAATCGCAAGATTTCGCGATCAACGAGTAGCGAGTAAGGCTTAAAAATCGAAAGAATATGCGATCAGCGAGTCGCGAGTAAGGCTTCAAAATTGAAAAAATATGCGATCAGCGAGTAGGAAGTAAGGCTTTAAAATCGCAAGATTTGGCGATCAACGAGTAGCGAGTAAGGCTTCAAAATCGAAAGAATATGCGATCAGCGAGTTGCGAGTAAGGCTTCAAAATCGAAACAATTGGTGATCAGCGAGTCGGGAGTAAGGCTTCAAAATTGAAAAAGATGCGATCAGCGAGTCGCGAGTGTGGCTTCAAAATTGAAAAAATATGCGATCAGCGAGTAGAAAAGAAGTTTTTAAAACCGAAACAATTGGCGATCAGCGAGTAGCAAGTAAGGCTTCAAAATCGAAACAATTGGCGATCAGAGAGTAGCAAGTAAGGCTTCAAAATCGAAACAATTGGCGATCATCGAGTAGCGAGTAAGGCTTCAAAATCGAAACAATTGGCGATCAGAGAGTAGCAAGTAAGGCTTCAAAATCGAAAGAATATGCGATCAACGAGTCGCAAGTAAGGCTTCAAAATTGAAAAACTATGCGATCAGCGAGTAGCAAGTAAGGCTTTAAAATCGCAAGATTTGGTAATCAACGAGTATCGAGTAAGGCTTCAAAATCGAACAAATATGCGATCAGCGAGTCGCGAGTAAGGCTTCAAAATTGAAAAAATATGCGATCAGCGAGTAGCAAGTAAGGTTTTAAAATCGCAAGATGTGGCAATCAACGAGTAGAGAGTAAGGCTTCAAAATTGAAAGAATATGCTATCAGCGAGTAGCAAGTAAGGCTTTAAAATCGCAAGATTTGGCGATCAACGTGTAGCGAGTAAGGCTTCAAAATGGAAAGAATATGCGATCATTGAGTCGCGAGTACGGCTTCAAAATTGAAAAAATATGCGATCAGCGAGTAGCAAGTAAGGCTTTAAAATCGCAAGATTTGGCGATCTTCGAGTAGCGAGTAAGGCTTCAAAATCGAAAGAATATGCGATCAGCGGGTCGCGAAGAAGGCTTAATAATTGAAAAAATATGCGATCAGCGAGTAGCAAGTAAGGCTTTAAAATCGCATGATTTGGCGATCATAGAGTAGCGCGTAAGGCTTCAAAATCCAAAGAATATGCGATCAGCGAGTAGTGAGTAAGGCTTCAAAATCGGAAGAATTGGCGATCAGCGAGTATTGACTTAAGCTTCAAAATTGAAAGAATATGCGATCAGAGAGTAGCAAAAAAGGCTTCAAAATCGAAAGAATATGTGATTAACGAGTTTCGAGTAAGGCTTCAAAATTGAAAAAAATATGCGATCAGCGAGTAGCAAGTAAGGCTTTAAAATCGCAAGATTTCGCGATCAACGAGTAGCGAGTAAGGCTTAAAAATCGAAAGAATATGCGATCAGCGAGTCGCGAGTAAGGCTTCAAAATTGAAAAAATATGCGATCAGCGAGTAGGAAGTAAGGCTTTAAAATCGCAAGATTTGGCGATCAACGAGTAGCGAGTAAGGCTTCAAAATCGAAAGAATATGCAATCAGCGAGTTGCGAGTAAGGCTTCAAAATCGAAACAATTGGTGATCAGCGAGTCGCGAGTAAGGCTTCAAAATTGAAAAAATATGCGATCAGCGAGTCGCGAGTGTGGCTTCAAAATTGAAAAAATATGCGATCAGCGAGTAGAAAAGAAGTTTTTAAAACCGAAACAATTGGCGATCAGCGAGTAGCAAGTAAGGCTTCAAAATCGAAACAATTGGCGATCATCGAGTAGCGAGTAAGGCTTCAAAATCGAAACAATTGGCGATCAGAGAGTAGCAAGTAAGGCTTCAAAATCGAAAGAATATGCGATCAACGAGTCGCAAGTAAGGCTTCAAAATTGAAAAACTATGCGATCAGCGAGTAGCAAGTAAGGCTTTAAAATCGCATGATTTGGCGATCATAGAGTAGCGCGTAAGGCTTCAAAATCCAAAGAATATGCGATCAGCGAGTAGTGAGTAAGGCTTCAAAATCGGAAGAATTGGCGATCAGCGAGTATTGACTTAAGCTTCAAAATTGAAAGAATATGCGATCAGAGAGTAGCAAAAAAGGCTTCAAAATCGAAAGAATATGTGATTAACGAGTTTCGAGTAAGGCTTCAAAATTGAAAAAAATATGCGATCAGCGAGTAGCAAGTAAGGCTTTAAAATCGCAAGATTTCGCGATCAACGAGTAGCGAGTAAGGCTCAAAAATCGAAAGAATATGCGATCAGCGAGTAGCGAGTGAGGCTTCAAAATTGAAAGAATATGCGATCAGCGAGTAGCAAGTAAGGCTTTAAAATCTTAAGATTTAGTGATCAGCGAGTAGCGAGTAAGGCTTTAAAATCGAAAAAATATGCGATCAGCGAATAGCAAGTAAGGCATTAAAATCTCAAGATTTGGTCATCATCAAGTAGCGAGTACGACTTCAAAATCGAAACAATTGGCGATCAGCGAGAAGCCAGTAAGGCTTTAAAATCGAAAGAATATGCGATCAGCGAGTCGCGAGTAAGGCTTCAAAATCGAAACAATTGGCGATCATCGAGTAGTAAGTGAGGATTCAAAATCGAAACAATTGGCGATCATCGAGTCGCAAGTATGGCTTCAAAATCGAAAGAATATGCGATCAGCGAGTCGCGAGAAAGGCTTCAAAATCGAAAGAAAATGCGATCAGCGAGTCGCGAAGAAGGCTTCAAAATTGAAAAAATATGCGATCAGCGAATAGCAAGTAAGGCTTTAAAATCGCAAGATTTGGCGATAATCGAGTAGCGAGTAAGGCTTCAAAATCGAAAGAATATGCGATCTGCGAGTATTGACTAAAGCTTCAAAATTGAAAGAAAATGCGATCAGAGAGAAGCAAGAATGGCTTCAAAATCAAAAGAATATGCGATCAGCGAGTCGCGAGTAAGGCTTCAAAATTGAAAATAAAAAAGCGATCAGCGAGTAGCAAGAAAGGCTTTAAAATCGCAATATTTGGCGATCAACGTGTAGCGAGTAAGGCTTCAAAATCGAAAGAAAATGCGATCAGAGAGTAGCAAGAAAGGCTTCAAAATCGAAAGAATATGCGATCAGCGAGTCGCGAGTAAGGCTTCAAAATTGAAAAAAATATGCGACCAGCTAGAAGCAAGTAAGGCTTTAAAACCGCAAGATTTGGCGATCAACGAGTAGCGAGTAAGGCTTCAAAATCGAAAGAATATGCGATCAACGAGTAGCAAGTAAGGCTTCAAAATCGATACAATTGGCGATCAACAAGTAGCAAGTAAGGCTTCAAAATCGAAAGAATTTGCGATCAGCAAGTAGCAAGTAATGCTTTAAAATCGCAAGATTTGGCGATCAACAAGTAGCGAGTAGAACTTCAAAATCGAATTTATTGGCGATCATCGAGTAGCGAGTAAGGCTTCAAAATCGAAACAATTGGTGATCAGCAAAACGCGACTAAGTCTTTAAAATCGAAAAAATACGCGATCAGCGAGTAGCAAGTAAGGCTTTAAATCGCAAGATTTGGCGAGCAACGAGTAGCGAGTAAGGCTTAAAAATCGAAAGAATATGCGATCAGCGAGTCGCGAGTAAGGCTTCAAAATTGAAAAAATATGCGATCAACGAGTAGCAAGTAAGGCTTTAAAATCGCAAGATTTGGCGATCAACGTGTAGCGAGTAAAGCTTAAAAATCGAAAGAATATGCGATCAGCGAGTCGCGAGTAAGGCTTCAAAATCGAAACAATTGGTGATCAGCGAGTATTGACTTAGGCTTCAAAATTGAAAGAAAATGCGATCAGAGAGTAGCAAGAAAGGCTTCAAAATCGAAAGAATATGCGATCAGCGAGTCGCGAGTAAGGCTTCAAAATTGAAAAAAATATGCGACCAGCTAGAAGCAAGTAAGGTTTTAAAACCGCAAGATTTGGCGATCAACGAGTAGCGAGTAAGGCTTCAAAATCGAAAGAATATGCGATCAACGAGTAGCAAGTAAGGCTTCAAAATCGATACAATTGGCGATCAACAAGTAGCAAGTAAGGCTTCAAAATCGCAAGATTTGGCGATCAACGTGTAGCGAGTAAAGCTTAAAAATCGAAAGAATATGCGATCAGCGAGTCGCAAGTAAGGCTTCAAAATTGAAAAAATATGCGATCAACGAGTAGCAAGTAAGGCTTTAAAATTTCAAGATTTGGCGATCAACGTGTAGCGAGTAAAGCTTAAAAATCGAAAGAATATGCGATCAGCGAGTCGCGAGTAAGGCTTCAAAATTGAAAAAATATGCGATCAACGAGTAGCAAGTAAGGCTTTAAAATCTTAAGATTTGGTGATCAGCGAGTAGCGAGTAAGCCTTCAAAATCGAAAAAATATGCGATCAGCGAATAGCAAGTAAGGCATTAATATCGCAAGATGTGGCCATCATCAAGTGGCGAGTACGACTTCAAAATCGAAACAATTGGCGATCAGCGAGAAGCCAGTTAGGCTTTAAAATCGAAAGAATATGCGATCAGCGAGTCGCAAGTAAGGCTTCAAAATTGAAAAACTATGCGATCAACGAGTAGCAAGTAAGGCTTTAAAATCTTAAGATTTGGTGATCAGCGAGTAGCGAGTAAGCCTTCAAAATCGAAAAAATATGCGATCAGCGAATAGCAAGAAAGGCATTAATATCGCAAGATTTGGTAATCAACAAGTATCGAGTAAGGCTTCAAAATCGGAAGAATTGGCGATCAGCGAGTATTGACTTAAGCTTCAAAATTGAAAGAATATGCGATCAGAGAGTAGCAAAAAAGGCTTCAAAATCGAAAGAATATGTGATTAACGAGTCGCGAGTAAGGCTTTAAAATTAAAAAAAATATGCGATCAGCGAGTAGCAAGTAAGGCTTTAAAATCGCAAGATTTCGCGATCAACGAGTAGCGAGTAAGGCTTTAAAATCGAAAGAATATGCGATCAGCGAGTCCCGAGTAAGGCTTCAAAATTGAAAAAATATGCGATCAACGAGTAGCAAGTAAGGCTTTAAAATCGCAAGATTTGGCGATCATCGAGAAGCGAGTAAGGCCTCAAAGTCGAAAAAATTGGCGATCAGCGAGTAGCGAGTGAGGCTTCAAAATTGAAAGAATATGCGATCAGCGAGTAGCAAGTAAGGCTTTAAAATCTTAAGATTTGGTGATCAGGGAGTAGCGAGTAAGCCTTCAAAATCAAAAAAATATGCGATCAGCGAATAGCAAGTAAGACATTAAAATCGCAAGATTAAGCCATCATCAAGTGGCGAGTACGACTTCAAAATCGAAACAATTGGCGATCAGCGAGAAGCCAGTAAGGCTTTAAAATCGAAAGAATATGCGATTAGCGAGTCGCGAGTGAGGATTCAAAATCGAAACAATTGGCGATCATCGAGTCGCGAGTATGGCTTCAAAATTGAAAAAATATGCGATCAGCGAGTAGCAAGAAAGGCTTTAAAATCGCAAGATTTGGCGATCTTCGAGTAGCGAGTAAGGCTTCAAAATCGAAAGAATATGCGATCAGCGAGTTGCGAGTAAGGCTTCAAAATCGAAAGAATATGCGATCAGCGAGTCGCGAGAAAGGCTTCAAAATCGAAAGAATTTGCGATCAGCAAGTAGCAAGTAATGCTTTCAAAACGCAAGATTTGGCGATCAACAAGTTGCGAGTAGAACTTCAAAATCGAATTTATTGGCGATCATCGAGTAGCGAGTAAGGCTTCAAAATCGAAACAATTGGTGATCAGCGAGTCGCGAGTAAGGCTTCAAAATCGAAAAAATATGCGATCAGCGAGTAGCAAGTAAGGCTTTAAAATCGCAAGATTTGGCGATCAACGAGTAGCGAGTAAGGCTTCAAAATCGAAAAACTATGCGATCAGCGAGTAGCAAGTAAGGCTTTAAAATCGCAAGATTTGGCGATCAACGAGTAGCGAGTAAGGCTTCAAAATCGAAAGAATATGCGATCAGCGAGTTGCGAGTAAGGCTTCAAAATCGAAACAATTGGTGATCAGCGAGTCGCGAGTACGGCTTCAAAATTGAAAAAATATGCGATCAGCGAGTCGCGAGTGTGGCTTCAAAATTAAAAAATATGCGATCAACGAGTAGAAAAGAAGTTTTTAAAACCGAAACAATTGGCGATCAGCGAGTAGCAAGTAAGGCTTCAAAATCGAAAGAATTGGCAATCAGCGAATCGCGAGTAAGGCTTCAAAATCGATACAATTGGCGATCATCAAGTAGCGAATAAGGCTTCAAAATCGACAGAATTTGCGATCAGCGAGTAGAGAGTAAGGCTTCAAAATCGAAAGAATTTGCGATCAGCAAGTAGCAAGTAATGCTTTTACATCGCAAGATTTGGCAATCAACAAGTAGCGAGTAAGACTTCAAAATCGAATTTATTGGCGATCATCGAGTAGCGAGTAAGGCTTCAAAATCGAAACAATTGGCGATCAGAGAGTAGCAAGTAAGGCTTCAAAATCGAAAGAATATGCGATCAACGAGTCGCAAGTAAGGCTTTAAAATCGCAAGATTTGGTAATCAACGAGTATCGAGTAAGGCTTCAAAATCGAACAAATATGCGATCAGCGAGTAGCAAGTAAGGTTTTAAAATCGCAAGATTTGGCGATCTTCGAGTAGCGAGTAAGGCTTCAAAATCGAAAGAATATGCGATCAGCGAGTCGCGAGTAAGGCTTCAAAATCGAAAGAATATGCGATCAGCGAGTCGCGAGAAAGGCTTCAAAATCGAAAGAATTAGCGATCAGCAAGTAGCAAGTAATGCTTTAAAAACGCAAGATTTGGCGATCAACAAGTAGCGAGTAGAACTTCAAAATCGAATTTATTGGCGATCATCGAGTAGCGAGTAAGGCTTCAAAATCGAAACAATTGGTGATCAGCGAGTCGCGAGTAAGGCTTCAAAATCGAAAAAATATGCGATCAGCGAGTAGCAAAAAAGGCTTTAAAATCGCAAGATTTGGCGATCAACAAGTAGCGAGTAAGGCTTCAAAATCGAAAAACTATGCGATCAGCGAGTAGCAAGTAAGGCTTTAAAATCGCAAGATTTGGCGATCAACGAGTAGCGAGTAAGGCTTCAAAATCGAAAGAATATGCGATCAGCGAGTTGCGAGTAAGGCTTCAAAATCGAAACAATTGGTGATCAGCGAGTCGCGAGTAAGGCTTCAAAATTGAAAAAATATGCGATCAGCGAGTCGCGAGTGTGGTTTCAAAATTGAAAAAATATGCGATCAGCGAGTAGAAAAGAAGTTTTTAAAACCGAAACAATTGGCGATCAGCGAGTAGCAAGTAAGGCTTCAAAATTGAAACAATTGGCGATCAGAGAGTAGCAAGTAAGGCTTCAAAATCGAAACAATTGGCGATCATCGAGTAGCGAGTAAGGCTTCAAAATCGAAACAACTGGCGATCAGAGAGTAGCAAGTAAGGCTTCAAAATCGAAAGAATATGCGATCAACGAGTCGCAAGTAAGGCTTCAAAATTGAATAACTATGCGATCAGCGAGTAGCAAGTAAGGCTTTAAAATCGCAAGATTTGGTAATCAACGAGTATCAAGTAAGGCTTCAAAATCGAACAAATATGCGATCAGCGAGTCGCGAGTAAGGCTTCAAAATTGAAAAAATATGCGATCAGCGAGTAGCAAGTAAGGTTTTAAAATCGCAAGATGTGGCGATCAACGAGTAGCGAGTAAGGCTTCAAAATGGAAAGAATATGCGATCATTGAGTCGCAAGTACGGCTTCAAAATTGAAAAAATATGCGATCAGCGAGTAGCAAGTAAGGCTTTAAAACCGCAAGATTTGGCGATCTTCGAGTAGCGAGTAAGGCTTCAAAATCGAAAGAATATGCGATCAGCGGGTCGCGAAGAAGGCTTAAAAATTGAAAAAATATGCGATCAGCGAGTAGCAAGTAAGGCTTTAAAATCGCATGATTTGGCGATCATAGAGTAGCGCGTAAGGCTTCAAAATCCAAAGAATATGCGATCAGCGAGTAGTGAGTAAGGCTTCAAAATCGGAAGAATTGGCGATCAGCGAGTATTGACTTAAGCTTCAAAATTGAAAGAATATGCGATCAGAGAGTAGCAAAAAAGGCTTCAAAATCGAAAGAATATGTGATTAACGAGTTTCGAGTAAGGCTTCAAAATTGAAAAAAATATGCGATCAGCGAGTAGCAAGTAAGGCTTTAAAATCGCAAGATTTCGCGATCAACGAGTAGCGAGTAAGGCTTAAAAATCGAAAGAATATGCGATCAGCGAGTCGCGAGTAAGGCTTCAAAATTGAAAAAATATGCGATCAGCGAGTAGGAAGTAAGGCTTTAAAATCGCATGATTTGGCGATCATAGAGTAGCGCGTAAGGCTTCAAAATCCAAAGAATATGCGATCAGCGAGTAGTGAGTAAGGCTTCAAAATCGGCAGAATTGGCGATCAGCGAGTATTGACTTAAGCTTCAAAATTGAAAGAATATGCGATCAGAGAGTAGCAAAAAAGGCTTCAAAATCGAAAGAATATGTGATTAACGAGTTTCGAGTAAGGCTTCAAAATTGAAAAAAATATGCGATCAGCGAGTAGCAAGAAAGGCTTTAAAATCGCAAGATTTCGCGATCAACGAGTAGCGAGTAAGGCTTAAAAATCGAAAGAATATGCGATCAGCGAGTAGCGAGTGAGGCTTCAAAATTGAAATAATATGCGATCAGCGAGTAGCAAGTAAGGCTTTAAAATCTTAAGATTTAGTGATCAGCGAGTAGCGAGTAAGGCTTTAAAATCGAAAAAATATGCGATCAGCGAATAGCAAGTAAGGCATTAAAATCGCAAGATTTGGTCATCATCAAGTAGCGAGTACGACTTCAAAATCGAAACAATTGGCGATCAGCGAGAAGCCAGTAAGGCTTTAAAATCGAAATAATATGCGATCAGCGAGTCGCGAGTAAGGCTTCAAAATCGAAACAATTGGCGATCATCGAGTAGTGAGTGAGGATTCAAAATCGAAACAATTGGCGATCATCGAGTCGCGAGTATGGCATCAAAATCGAAAGAATATGCGATCAGCGAGTCGCGAGAAAGGCTTCAAAATCGAAAGAAAATGCGATCAGCGAGTCGCGAAGAAGGCTTCAAAATTGAAAAAATATGCGATCAGCGAATAGCAAGTAAGGCTTTAAAATCGCAAGATTTGGCGATAATCGAGTAGCGAGTAAGGCTTCAAAATCGAAAGAATATGCGATCTGCGAGTATTGACTAAAGCTTCAAAATTGAAAGAATATGCGATCAGAGAGAAGCAAGAATGGCTTCAAAATCAAAAGAATATGCGATCATTGAGTCGCGAGTAAGGCTTCAAAATTGAAAATAAAAAAGCGATCAGCGAGTAGCAAGAAAGGCTTAAAAATCGCAATATTTGGCGATCAACGAGTAGCGAGTAAGGCTTCAAAATCGAAAGAATATGCGATCAGCGAGTCGCGAGTAAGGCTTCAAAATCGAAACAATTGGTGATCAGCGAGTATTGACTTAGGCTTCAAAATTGAAAGAAAATGCGATCAGAGAGTAGCAAGAAAGGCTTCAAAATCGAAAGAATATGCGATCAGCGAGTCGCGAGTAAGGCTTCAAAATTGAAAAAATATGCGACCAGCTAGAAGCAAGTAAGGCTTTAAAACCGCAAGATTTGGCGATCAACGAGTAGCGAGTAAGGCTTCAAAATCGAAAGAATATGCGATCAACGAGTAGCAAGTAAGGCTTCAAAATCGATACAATTGGCGATCAACAAGTAGCAAGTAAGGCTTCAAAATCGAAAGAATTTGCGATCAGCAAGTAGCAAGTAATGCTTTAAAATCGCAAGATTTGGCGATCAACAAGTAGCGAGTAGAACTTCAAAATCGAATTTATTGGCGATCATCGAGTAGCGAGTAAGGCTTCAAAATCGAAACAATTGGTGATCAGCAAAACGCGAGTAAGTCTTTAAAATCGAAAAAATACGCGATCAGCTAGTAGCAAGTAAGGCTTTAAATCACAAGATTTGGCGAGCAACGAGTAGCGAGTAAGGCTTAAAAATCGAAAGAATATGCGATCAGCGAGTCGCGAGTAAGGCTTTAAAATCGCAAGATTTGGCGATCAACGTGTAGCGAGTAAGGCTTCAAAATGGAAAGAATATGCGATCATTGAGTCGCAAGTACGGCTTCAAAATTGAAAAAATATGCGATCAGCGAGTAGCAAGTAAGGCTTTAAAACCGCAAGATTTGGCGATCTTCGAGTAGCGAGTAAGGCTTCAAAATCGAAAGAATATGCGATCAGCGGGTCGCGAAGAAGGCTTAAAAATTGAAAAAATATGCGATCAGCGAGTAGCAAGTAAGGCTTTAAAATCGCATGATTTGGCGATCATAGAGTAGCGCGTAAGGCTTCAAAATCCAAAGAATATGCGATCAGCGAGTAGTGAGTAAGGCTTCAAAATCGGAAGAATTGGCGATCAGCGAGTATTGACTTAAGCTTCAAAACTGAAAGAATATGCGATCAGAGAGTAGCAAAAAAGGCTTCAAAATCGAAAGAATATGTGATTAACGAGTTTCGAGTAAGGCTTCAAAATTGAAAAAAATATGCGATCAGCGAGTAGCAAGTAAGGCTTTAAAATCGCAAGATTTCGCGATCAACGAGTAGCGAGTAAGGCTTAAAAATCGAAAGAATATGCGATCAGCGAGTCGCGAGTAAGGCTTCAAAATCGCAAGATGTGGCAATCAACGAGTAGAGAGTAAGGCTTCAAAATGGAAAGAATATGCGATCATTGAGTCGCAAGTACGGCTTCAAAATTGAAAAAATATGCGATCAGCGAGTAGCAAGTAAGGCTTTAAAACCGCAAGATTTGGCGATCTTCGAGTAGCGAGTAAGGCTTCAAAATCGAAAGAATATGCGATCAGCGGGTCGCGAAGAAGGCTTAAAAATTGAAAAAATATGCGATCAGCGAGTAGCAAGTAAGGCTTTAAAATCGCATGATTTGGCGATCATAGAGTAGCGCGTAAGGCTTCAAAATCCAAAGAATATGCGATCAGCGAGTAGTGAGTAAGGCTTCAAAATCGGAAGAATTGGCGATCAGCGAGTATTGACTTAAGCTTCAAAATTGAAAGAATATGCGATCAGAGAGTAGCAAAAAAGGCTTTAAAATCGCAAGATTTGGCGATTAACGAGTTTCGAGTAAGGCTTCAAAATTGAAAAAAATATGCGATCAGCGAGTAGCAAGTAAGGCTTTAAAATCGCAAGATTTGGCGATCAACGAGTAGCGAGTAAGGCTTCAAAATCGAAAGAATATGCGATCAGCGAGTTGCGAGTAAGGCTTCAAAATCGAAACAATTGGTGATCAGCGAGTCGCGAGTAAGGCTTCAAAATTGAAAAAATATGCGATCAGCGAGTCGCGAGTGTGGCTTCAAAATTGAAAAAATATGCGATCAGCGAGTAGAAAAGAAGTTTTTAAAACCGAAACAATTGGCGATCAGCGAGTAGCAAGTAAGGCTTCAAAATCGAAACAATTGGCGATCAGAGAGTAGCAAGTAAGGCTTCAAAATCGAAACAATTGGCGATCATCGAGTAGCGAGTAAGGCTTCAAAATCGAAACAACTGGCGATCAGATAGTAGCAAGTAAGGCTTCAAAATCGAATGAATATGCGATCAACGAGTCGCAAGTAAGGCTTCAAAATTGAAAAACTATGCGATCAGCGAGTAGCAAGTAAGGCTTTAAAATCGCAAGATTTGGTAATCAACGAGTATCGAGTAAGGCTTCAAAATCGAACAAATATGCGATCAGCGAGTCGCGAGTAAGGCTTCAAAATTGAAAAAATATGCGATCAGCGAGTAGCAAGTAAGGTTTTAAAATCGCAAGATGTGGCAATCAACGAGTAGAGAGTAAGGCTTCAAAATTGAAAGAATATGCTATCAGCGAGTAGCAAGTAAGGCTTTAAAATCGCAAGATTTGGCGATCAACGTGTAGCGAGTAAGGCTTCAAAATGGAAAGAATATGCGATCATTGAGTCGCGAGTACGGCTTCAAAATTGAAAAAATATGCGATCAGCGAGTAGCAAGTAAGGCTTTAAAATCGCAAGATTTGGCGATCTTCGAGTAGCGAGTAAGGCTTCAAAATCGAAAGAATATGCGATCAGCGGGTCGCGAAGAAGGCTTAAAAATTGAAAAAATATGCGATAAGCGAGTAGCAAGTAAGGCTTTAAAATCGCATGATTTGGCGATCATAGAGTAGCGCGTAAGGCTTCAAAATCCAAAGAATATGCGATCAGCGAGTAGTGAGTAAGGCTTCAAAATCGGAAGAATTGGCGATCAGCGAGTATTGACTTAAGCTTCAAAATTGAAAGAATATGCGATCAGAGAGTAGCAAAAAAGGCTTCAAAATCGAAAGAATATGTGATTAACGAGTTTCGAGTAAGGCTTCAAAATTGAAAAAAATATGCGATCAGCGAGTAGCAAGTAAGGCTTTAAAATCGCAAGATTTCGCGATCAACGAGTAGCGAGTAAGGCTTAAAAATCGAAAGAATATGCGATCAGCGAGTCGCGAGTAAGGCTTCAAAATTGAAAAAATATGCGATCAGCGAGAAGGAAGTAAGGCTTTAAAATCGCAAGATTTGGCGATCAACGAGTAGCGAGTAAGGCTTCAAAATCGAAAGAATATGCGATCAGCGAGTTGCGAGTAAGGCTTCAAAATCGAAACAATTGGTGATCAGCGAGTCGCGAGTAAGGCTTCAAAATTGAAAAAATATGCGATCAGCGAGTCGCGAGTGTGGCTTCAAAATTGAAAAAATATGCGATCAGCGAGTAGAAAAGAAGTTTTTAAAACCGAAACAATTGGCGATCAGCGAGTAGCAAGTAAGGCTTCAAAATCGAAACAATTGGCGATCAGAGAGTAGCAAGTAAGGCTTCAAAATCGAAACAATTGGCGATCATCGAGTAGCGAGTAAGGCTTCAAAATCGAAACAATTGGCGATCAGAGAGTAGCAAGTAAGGCTTCAAAATCGAAAGAATATGCGATCAACGAGTCGCAAGTAAGGCTTCAAAATTGAAAAACTATGCGATCAGCGAGTAGCAAGTAAGGCTTTAAAATCGCAAGATTTGGTAATCAACGAGTATCGAGTAAGGCTTCAAAATCGAACAAATATGCGATCAGCGAGTAGCAAGTAAGGCTTTAAAATCGCAAGATTTGGCGATCAACGAGTAGCGAGTAAGGCTTCAAAATCGAAAGAATATGCGATCAGCGAGTTGCGAGTAAGGCTTCAAAATCGAAACAATTGGTGATCAGCGAGTCGCGATTGTGGCTTCAAAATTGAAAAAATATGCGATCAGCGAGTAGAAAAGAAGTTTTTAAAACCGAAACAATTGGCGATCAGCGAGTAGCAAGTAAGGCTTCAAAATCGAAACAATTGGCGATCAGAGAGTAGCAAGTAAGGCTTCAAAATCGAAACAATTGGCGATCATCGAGTAGCGAGTAAGGCTTCAAAATCGAAACAACTGGCGATCAGAGAGTAGCAAGTAAGGCTTCAAAATCGAAAGAATATGCGATCAACGAGTCGCAAGTAAGGCTTCAAAATTGAAAAACTATGCGATCAGCGAGCAGCAAGTAAGGCTTTAAAATCGCAAGATTTGGTAATCAACGAGTATCGAGTAAGGCTTCAAAATCGAACAAATATGCGATCAGCGAGTCGCGAGTAAGGCTTCAAAATTGAAAAAATATGCGATCAGCGAGTAGCAAGTAAGGTTTTAAAATCGCAAGATGTGGCAATCAACGAGTAGAGAGTAAGGCTTCAAAATTGAAAGAATATGCTATCAGCGAGTAGCAAGTAAGGCTTTAAAATCGCAAGATTTGGCGATCAACGTGTAGCGAGTAAGGCTTCAAAATGGAAAGAATATGCGATCATTGAGTCGCGAGTACGGCTTCAAAATTGAAAAAATATGCGATCAGCGAGTAGCAAGTAAGGCTTTAAAATCGCAAGATTTGGCGATCTTCGAGTAGCGAGTAAGGCTTCAAAATCGAAATTATATGCGATCAGCGGGTCGCGAAGAAGGCTTAAAAATTGAAAAAATATGCGATCAGCGAGTAGCAAGTAAGGCTTTAAAATCGCATGATTTGGCGATCATAGAGTAGCGCGTAAGGCTTCAAAATCCAAAGAATATGCGATCAGCGAGTAGTGAGTAAGGCTTCAAAATCGGAAGAATTGGCGATCAGCGAGTATTGACTTAAGCTTCAAAATTGAAAGAATATGCGATCAGAGAGTAGCAAAAAAGGCTTCAAAATCGAAAGAATATGTGATTAACGAGTTTCGAGTAAGGCTTCAAAATTGAAAAAAATATGCGATCAGCGAGTAGCAAGTAAGGCTTTAAAATCGCAAGATTTCGCGATCAACGAGTAGCGAGTAAGGCTTAAAAATCGAAAGAATATGCGATCAGCGAGTCGCGAGTAAGGCTTCAAAATTGAAAAAATATGCGATCAGCGAGTAGGAAGTAAGGCTTTAAAATCGCAAGATTTGGCGATCAACGAGTAGCGAGTAAGGCTTCAAAATCGAAAGAATATGCGATCAGCGAGTTGCGAGTAAGGCTTCAAAATCGAAACAATTGGTGATCAGCGAGTCGCGAGTAAGGCTTCAAAATTGAAAAAGATGCGATCAGCGAGTCGCGAGTGTGGCTTCAAAATTGAAAAAATATGCGATCAGCGAGTAGAAAAGAAGTTTTTAAAACCGAAACAATTGGCGATCAGCGAGTAGCAAGTAAGGCTTCAAAATCGAAACAATTGGCGATCAGAGAGTAGCAAGTAAGGCTTCAAAATCGAAACAATTGGCGATCATCGAGTAGCGAGTAAGGCTTCAAAATCGAAACAATTGGCGATCAGAGAGTAGCAAGTAAGGCTTCAAAATCGAAAGAATATGCGATCAACGAGTCGCAAGTAAGTCTTCAAAATTGAAAAACTATGCGATCAGCGAGTAGCAAGTAAGGCTTTAAAATCGCAAGATTTGGTAATCAACGAGTATCGAGTAAGGCTTCAAAATCGAACAAATATGCGATCAGCGAGTCGCGAGTAAGGCTTCAAAATTGAAAAAATATGCGATCAGCGAGTAGCAAGTAAGGTTTTAAAATCGCAAGATGTGGCAATCAACGAGTAGAGAGTAAGGCTTCAAAATTGAAAGAATATGCTATCAGCGAGTAGCAAGTAAGGCTTTAAAATCGCAAGATTTGGCGATCAACGTGTAGCGAGTAAGGCTTCAAAATGGAAAGAATATGCGATCATTGAGTCGCGAGTACGGCTTCAAAATTGAAAAAATATGCGATCAGCGAGTAGCAAGTAAGGCTTTAAAATCGCAAGATTTGGCGATCTTCGAGTAGCGAGTAAGGCTTCAAAATCGAAAGAATATGCGATCAGCGGGTCGCGAAGAAGGCTTAATAATTGAAAAAATATGCGATCAGCGAGTAGCAAGTAAGGCTTTAAAATCGCATGATTTGGCGATCAGAGAGTAGCAAGTAAGGCTTCAAAATCGAAACAATTGGCGATCATCGAGTAGCGAGTAAGGCTTCAAAATCGAAACAATTGGCGATCAGAGAGTAGCAAGTAAGGCTTCAAAATCGAAAGAATATGCGATCAACGAGTCGCAAGTAAGGCTTCAAAATTGAAAAACTATGCGATCAGCGAGTAGCAAGTAAGGCTTTAAAATCGCAAGATTTGGTAATCAACGAGTATCGAGTAAGGCTTCAAAATCGAACAAATATGCGATCAGCGAGTAGCAAGTAAGGCTTTAAAATCGCAAGATTTGGCGATCAACGAGTAGCGAGTAAGGCTTCAAAATCGAAAGAATATGCGATCAGCGAGTTGCGAGTAAGGCTTCAAAATCGAAACAATTGGTGATCAGCGAGTCGCGATTGTGGCTTCAAAATTGAAAAAATATGCGATCAGCGAGTAGAAAAGAAGTTTTTAAAACCGAAACAATTGGCGATCAGCGAGTAGCAAGTAAGGCTTCAAAGTCGAAACAATTGGCGATCAGAGAGTAGCAAGTAAGGCTTCAAAATCGAAACAATTGGCGATCATCGAGTAGCGAGTAAGGCTTCAAAATCGAAACAACTGGCGATCAGAGAGTAGCAAGTAAGGCTTCAAAATCGAAAGAATATGCGATCAACGAGTCGCAAGTAAGGCTTCAAAATTGAAAAACTATGCGATCAGCGAGCAGCAAGTAAGGCTTTAAAATCGCAAGATTTGGTAATCAACGAGTATCGAGTAAGGCTTCAAAATCGAACAAATATGCGATCAGCGAGTCGCGAGTAAGGCTTCAAAATTGAAAAAATATGCGATCAGCGAGTAGCAAGTAAGGTTTTAAAATCGCAAGATGTGGCAATCAACGAGTAGAGAGTAAGGCTTCAAAATTGAAAGAATATGCTATCAGCGAGTAGCAAGTAAGGCTTTAAAATCGCAAGATTTGGCGATCAACGTGTAGCGAGTAAGGCTTCAAAATGGAAAGAATATGCGATCATTGAGTCGCGAGTACGGCTTCAAAATTGAAAAAATATGCGATCAGCGAGTAGCAAGTAAGGCTTTAAAATCGCAAGATTTGGCGATCTTCGAGTAGCGAGTAAGGCTTCAAAATCGAAATTATATGCGATCAGCGGGTCGCGAAGAAGGCTTAAAAATTGAAAAAATATGCGATCAGCGAGTAGCAAGTAAGGCTTTAAAATCGCATGATTTGGCGATCATAGAGTAGCGCGTAAGGCTTCAAAATCCAAAGAATATGCGATCAGCGAGTAGTGAGTAAGGCTTCAAAATCGGAAGAATTGGCGATCAGCGAGTATTGACTTGTAGCGTCATTAGTGTGTAAGCAAAACATATTATTGTAACAAAGTTATTTTGTATAAATTTAATTGAACACAATATAAAATGTTTGTAACTCGCGGACAAACAAATCATATTACATATAGTTACAGCGCGGCAAACAAGCGCATGAGTCACATCTTTAGTTCGGTCGGCTCGGCAGCGACAGCGCGTCGAGCGGGCTCCTCCCGCCCCTCGCGTCTGGTCTCACCGGCCGCTAGTACGCTGGACGACGCGCGCCGTGCAACTTGCTTTCGCCGCTATTATTTAAAAGTACCCTCGCGCGCTTGCTTGCCGAAGCTTAGATGTTTATTACTTCTGACTAACTATCTGCTTATCTTCTTCTTTGTGCTTCTTGGTTGTGAACTTTCTCCTTCCATTCTTCGAACTGTTTGTGTGTGTATTTGTGTGGACTTAGCAGTAAACACCGTAAGTGCACTAAGACTTTTATTTTCACACACCCACTTCATTGGTGACCCCGGAAGAGCACCATGTCGCAGCAACCAGGAGGCAGCGCGAAAGTGCCGGGTGATGAAGCCCCGGGCCAAGACGTGTGTCGCGTCGGTGTGCGGGTACCCCCGTTCTACCCAGAAAAACCGGCGATGTGGTTTTCGCTGCTGGAGAGCCAGTTCGTGTTGGCGAACATCACGACCGACAGCACGAAATTTCACCACGCCGCTTCGAGCCTGGACCCGGTATACGCAGCGGAGGTAGAAGATATCATCCTCGACCCACCGGCACCAGACAAATACGAGAGGCTCAAGACAGAGCTCATTAAGAGGTTGTCGGCATCGAGGGAGAAGAAGGTCCAACAACTGTTAACCCACGAGGAGCTGGGCGACCGCAAGCCCTCGCAGTTTTTGCGACACCTGCGCCATCTGGCGGGACCCGGCGTGCCTGAAGAGTTTCTGCGTACTATTTGGACCAGCCGTCTACCCAGCAGTACGCAGACAATCATCGCCTCACAGGCGAAGGCGAGCCTGGAGGAGGTGGCTGAGCTAGCAGACCGCATACAGGATGTGGTGCCAGCGAGCCCGCAAGTAGCAGCGACTACGACACCAACACCAGGTAGCAGCATGGACCAGATGGCTTGCCATATCGCAGAACTCACCAAGCAGATGGAAGCACTCACAGCACAGGTCGACAGAATGTCGCGATCAAGACACAGGGCCAGCAGGAGCAGGAGCAGGAGCAGCCGCGATCGATCACCTTCCAGACGGTCCAGTTCAAATTACAGGAAGTTTCCGAAATGCTGGTACCATTACAAGTTTGGAGACAAGGCTACGAAGTGCGTGAAGCCATGCGACCACTCGGGAAAAGGCGCGGGCAGTCGATAATGGCGACCGACGACTGTCGTAGCACTGGTCGCTTATTCGTAACGGACCATACGACGAAGATGCAGTTCCTCGTCGACACCGGTAGCGACGTCTGCGTATTCCCGAGGTCAGCTATAAAAGAGCGTCGTAGTAAAACAACATTTGAACTATGTGCGGCTAACGGCAGTGAAATAAATACATACGGGTACGCTCATTTAAAATTAAATATAGGTTTGCGCCGTGACTTTGCTTGGAGATTTATAGTGGCGGATGTGACAAAACCGATTATAGGTGTAGATTTTTTGTCACATTATAATTTAATTGTAGATATTAGGTTACAGCGCCTTATCGACGCTAACACTACACTTGTGACCCCTGCTTCGCCTGCTCGTTCTTCTGATGCGGTCTCTTCAGTTAAGGTAAGAATTGGTGACACTACATATCACGACATTCTCCGGGATTTTCCAAACATAACCCGGCCGTCGGGTATACACCGTACACCTACACACAACACCTTACACTACATACGCACGACCCCGGGACCACCCGTATCGTGCACACCGCGTCGGTTGGCTCCAGATAAACTTAAAATTGCTAAGGAGAAGTTAGAATCTATGCTTTCGAACGGCACAGCCAGACCCTCAGACTCACCTTGGGCTTCACCCTTACACCTAGCACCTAAGAAGGATAGTGGGTGGCGCCCGTGTGGCGATTTCAGAATGCTTAACGCGCGAACAATTCCCGATAGGTATCCTATTCGCCATATCCACGACTTCGCCCACAATCTTTCTGGATGTCAAGTATTCTCGACGATAGACCTGGTAAAAGCATACAACCAGATACGCGTTAATCCAGAAGACATACCGAAGACAGCCATCACAACACCTTTCGGGCTTTATGAGTTCCCTTATATGACGTTCGGACTTCGCAACGCAGGGCAAACTTTCCAACGTTTTGTCGACGAAATGCTGCGGGGTCTGGACTTCTGTTTCGGGTACTTGGACGATTTTCTGGTCTTCTCAAAAGACCACAAAGAGCACGAAGACCACCTACGACAGCTGTTCTCCAGATTGCAAGAGTATGGGATGGTGATTAACACAGCAAAATGCGTATTCGGAGCCACACAGATAAAATTTTTAGGTTACCTTATAACATCTAGCGGCACAAAACCATTACCAGATAAGGTGGAGGCAATCAACAGCTTCCCAACACCAAAAACCGTACGAGAGTTGAGAAGGTTTTTGGGGATGGTCAACTTTTACAGGCGGTTCATCCCAGAGGCGGCCCTACACCAGGCTTCGCTCAACAAGCTTTTGGTGGGCTCAGTAAAGGGTTCGCACCCTGTCCATTTTACAGCAACAGAGGATGAAGCGTTTTCGGCCTGCAAAAGAGGTCTCTGCCAAGCTGCAATGTTAGCTCATCCGGATTGCGGAGCGAAGCTGGCTATAGTGACAGACGCCTCGGATGTCGCCATGGGGGCAGTTCTGGAACAGCAAAAGGATGAGGAGTGGCAACCCTTGGCTTTCTTTTCCCGTAAATTAAGCTCAAGTCAGCAAAAGTACTCACCTTATGACCGAGAACTGCTCGCGATCTATGAAGCGATAAAATACTTCAGACATATGGTCGAGGCCAGAGACTTTGTGATCTACACAGATCACAAACCCATCTGTTTCGCGTTTCATACACGAAAAGAAAACTGCTCACCACGCCAATTCAGACAGTTGGATTTCATCTCGCAGTTTACCACGGACATTAGGCACATCTCGGGCAAGAATAACGTTGTCGCCGACACTCTGTCCAGAGTGGAGGAAATCGCCCGACCTATTGACC
Organism: Lacanobia oleracea; assembly: GCA_950371165.1. Lineage (NCBI taxonomy): Eukaryota > Metazoa > Arthropoda > Insecta > Lepidoptera > Noctuidae > Lacanobia > Lacanobia oleracea. Next base: position 86,123 of record OX493405.1, read on the forward strand.
TAAGTGCCTTGGCTAAGTCCCAGAGCTCCGACCCAGAGCTCAAACAGCTACTCGACGGAAAAACGTCGCTGCGCCTAAAAAAGGTAACTCTGCCGGGAACACTGTCTGAATTGTATTGCGATGAGAGCAACAAGACGCCAAGACCATATGTCACAAAAGAGTATCGCCGCCAAGTCTTCGACAACCTACACTCCTTGAGTCACCCTGGAGCCAACGCCAGCGCCAAATTGGTAGCAGAGCGTTACGTATGGCCAGAAGTGAAAAAAGACTGCAGAGAATGGACACGGAACTGCGTGGCGTGCCAGCGTGCAAAAATCACTCGCCATGTCTCCGCTCCCTTAAGCAACTTTAAACTGCCACGATCTCGCTTTATGGAAGTCCATATCGACATGATCGGGCCACTAACCATCTCACACGGATTTAGGTATTGCCTCACCGCCGTCGATCGCTTCACGCGATGGCCTGAGGCAATACCAATTAAAGACATCACAGCCGAAACAGTGGCAAATGCACTACTGTATGGATGGATAGCACGTTTTGGCTGTCCCACAAAAATAATAACGGATCGAGGCAGACAATTTGAGTCAGCTCTATTCAAGTATCTGTCACAGTTAGCTGGATTCGAGCATAGGAAGACAACTGCTTACCACCCTGCCTGTAATGGTATGGTTGAGCGGTTCCATAGACAGCTGAAAACAGCCATAACTTGCCATGGGAATCCGAATTGGGTGGAATCATTGCCACTGGTGCTTTTAGGCATAAGAAGCGCCCATAAGGACGATGTGCAGGCAACACCGGCTGAGCTAGTCTACGGAGAGACATTACGTCTACCAGGTGACTTCTTTGAACCAGAAGCGCTCGAAAACACGGATATGACCGACTACGTATCCAGATTACGCATGTTTGCTAGGAAGATTCAACCGACATCAGCATCGCGTCATTCTAATAGACGGGCCATATTCGTGTTTAGGGACCTAGCCACCACGTCACATGTCTTTTTAAGAGATAACGCGGCATCCGGTTCGTTCAAGCCAGCATATACAGGTCCGCATAAAGTACTAGAGAGGAGTGACAAAGTATTCAAACTCCTCCTTAAAGGAAAATCAGTCTCAGTATCGGTAGACCGACTGAAGCCAGCCTACATACTGCAAGACTCACACTCCACAATAACACACAGCGACACACAAACTCACAATACACATGATACACCAATCGTCAATCCTACGCCAACGGCCGAGGAAGACCGTATCAGAAGGACGCGGTCGGGCCGTAGGGTGCGTTTCCCTGACTACTATCGCCCTTGACGGTCTCAAGAGGGGGGTGGTGTAGCGTCATTAGTGTGTAAGCAAAACATATTATTGTAACAAAGTTATTTTGTATAAATTTAATTGAACACAATATAAAATGTTTGTAACTCGCGGACAAACAAATCATATTACATATAGTTACAGCGCGGCAAACAAGCGCATGAGTCACATCTTTAGTTCGGTCGGCTCGGCAGCGACAGCGCGTCGAGCGGGCTCCTCCCGCCCCTCGCGTCTGGTCTCACCGGCCGCTAGTACGCTGGACGACGCGCGCCGTGCAACTTGCTTTCGCCGCTATTATTTAAAAGTACCCTCGCGCGCTTGCTTGCCGAAGCTTAGATGTTTATTACTTCTGACTAACTATCTGCTTATCTTCTTCTTTGTGCTTCTTGGTTGTGAACTTTCTCCTTCCATTCTTCGAACTGTTTGTGTGTGTATTTGTGTGGACTTAGCAGTAAACACCGTAAGTGCACTAAGACTTTTATTTTCACACACCCACTTCAGACTTAAGCTTCAAAATTGAAAGAATATGCGATCAGAGAGTAGCAAAAAAGGCTTCAAAATCGAAAGAATATGTGATTAACGAGTTTCGAGTAAGGCTTCAAAATTGAAAAAAATATGCGATCAGCGAGTAGCAAGTAAGGCTTTAAAATCGCAAGATTTCGCGATCAACGAGTAGCGAGTAAGGCTTAAAAATCGAAAGAATATGCGATCAGCGAGTCGCGAGTAAGGCTTCAAAATTGAAAAAATATGCGATCAGCGAGTAGGAAGTAAGGCTTTAAAATCGCAAGATTTGGCGATCAACGAGTAGCGAGTAAGGCTTCAAAATCGAAAGAATATGCGATCAGCGAGTTGCGAGTAAGGCTTCAAAATCGAAACAATTGGTGATCAGCGAGTCGCGAGTAAGGCTTCAAAATTGAAAAAGATGCGATCAGCGAGTCGCGAGTGTGGCTTCAAAATTGAAAAAATATGCGATCAGCGAGTAGAAAAGAAGTTTTTAAAACCGAAACAATTGGCGATCAGCGAGTAGCAAGTAAGGCTTCAAAATCGAAACAATTGGCGATCAGAGAGTAGCAAGTAAGGCTTCAAAATCGAAACAATTGGCGATCATCGAGTAGCGAGTAAGGCTTCAAAATCGAAACAATTGGCGATCAGAGAGTAGCAAGTAAGGCTTCAAAATCGAAAGAATATGCGATCAACGAGTCGCAAGTAAGTCTTCAAAATTGAAAAACTATGCGATCAGCGAGTAGCAAGTAAGGCTTTAAAATCGCAAGATTTGGTAATCAACGAGTATCGAGTAAGGCTTCAAAATCGAACAAATATGCGATCAGCGAGTCGCGAGTAAGGCTTCAAAATTGAAAAAATATGCGATCAGCGAGTAGCAAGTAAGGTTTTAAAATCGCAAGATGTGGCAATCAACGAGTAGAGAGTAAGGCTTCAAAATTGAAAGAATATGCTATCAGCGAGTAGCAAGTAAGGCTTTAAAATCGCAAGATTTGGCGATCAACGTGTAGCGAGTAAGGCTTCAAAATGGAAAGAATATGCGATCATTGAGTCGCGAGTACGGCTTCAAAATTGAAAAAATATGCGATCAGCGAGTAGCAAGTAAGGCTTTAAAATCGCAAGATTTGGCGATCTTCGAGTAGCGAGTAAGGCTTCAAAATCGGAAGAATTGGCGATCAGCGAGTATTGACTTAAGCTTCAAAATTGAAAGAATATGCGATCAGAGAGTAGCAAAAAAGGCTTCAAAATCGAAAGAATATGTGATTAACGAGTTTCGAGTAAGGCTTCAAAATTGAAAAAAATATGCGATCAGCGAGTAGCAAGTAAGGCTTTAAAATCGCAAGATTTCGCGATCAACGAGTAGCGAGTAAGGCTTAAAAATCGAAAGAATATGCGATCAGCGAGTCGCGAGTAAGGCTTCAAAATTGAAAAAATATGCGATCAGCGAGTAGGAAGTAAGGCTTTAAAATCGCAAGATTTGGCGATCAACGAGTAGCGAGTAAGGCTTCAAAATCGAAAGAATATGCGATCAGCGAGTTGCGAGTAAGGCTTCAAAATCGAAACAATTGGTGATCAGCGAGTCGCGAGTAAGGCTTCAAAATTGAAAAAATATGCGATCAGCGAGTCGCGAGTGTGGCTTCAAAATTGAAAAAATATGCGATCAGCGAGTAGAAAAGAAGTTTTTAAAACCGAAACAATTGGCGATCAGCGAGTAGCAAGTAAGGCTTCAAAATCGAAACAATTGGCGATCAGAGAGTAGCAAGTAAGGCTTCAAAATCGAAACAATTGGCGATCATCGAGTAGCGAGTAAGGCTTCAAAATCGAAACAATTGGCGATCAGAGAGTAGCAAGTAAGGCTTCAAAATCGAAAGAATATGCGATCAACGAGTCGCAAGTAAGGCTTCAAAATTGAAAAACTATGCGATCAGCGAGTAGCAAGTAAGTCTTCAAAATAGCATGATTTGGCGATCATAGAGTAGCGCGTAAGGCTTCAAAATCCAAAGAATATGCGATCAGCAAGTAGTGAGTAAGGCTTCAAAATCGGAAGAATTGGCGATCAGCGAGTATTGACTTAAGCTTCAAAATTGAAAGAATATGCGATCAGAGAGTAGCAAAAAAGGCTTCAAAATCGAAAGAATATGTGATTAACGAGTTTCGAGTAAGGCTTCAAAATTGAAAAAAATATGCGATCAGCGAGTAGCAAGTAAGGCTTTAAAATCGCAAGATTTCGCGATCAACGAGTAGCGAGTAAGGCTCAAAAATCGAAAGAATATGCGATTAGCGAGTAGCGAGTGAGGCTTCAAAATTGAAAGAATATGCGATCAGCGAGTAGCAAGTAAGGCTTTAAAATCTTAAGATTTAGTGATCAGCGAGTAGCGAGTAAGGCTTCAAAATCGAAAGAAAATGCGATCAGCGAGTCGCGAAGAAGGCTTCAAAATTGAAAAAATATGCGATCAGCGAATAGCAAGTAAGGCTTTAAAATCGCAAGATTTGGCGATAATCGAGTAGCGAGTAAGGCTTCAAAATCGAAAGAATATGCGATCTGCGAGTATTGACTAAAGCTTCAAAATTGAAAGAATATGCGATCAGAGAGAAGCAAGAATGGCTTCAAAATCAAAAGAATATGCGATCAGCGAGTCGCGAGTAAGGCTTCAAAATTGAAAATAAAAAAGCGATCAGCGAGTAGCAAGAAAGGCTTTAAAATCGCAATATTTGGCGATCAACGTGTAGCGAGTAAGGCTTCAAAATCGAAAGAATATGCGATCAGCGAGTCGCGAGTAAGGCTTCAAAATCGAAACAATTGGTGATCAGCGAGTATTGACTTAGGCTTCAAAATTGAAAGAAAATGCGATCAGAGAGTAGCAAGAAAGGCTTCAAAATCGAAAGAATATGCGATCAGCGAGTCGCGAGTAAGGCTTCAAAATTGAAAAAAATATGCGACCAGCTAGAAGCAAGTAAGGCTTTAAAACCGCAAGATTTGGCGATCAACGAGTAGCGAGTAAGGCTTCAAAATCGAAAGAATATGCGATCAACGAGTAGCAAGTAAGGCTTCAAAATCGATACAATTGGCGATCAACAAGTAGCAAGTAAGGCTTCAAAATCGAAAGAATTTGCGATCAGCAAGTAGCAAGTAATGCTTTAAAATCGCAAGATTTGGCGATCAACAAGTAGCGAGTAGAACTTCAAAATCGAATTTATTGGCGATCATCGAGTAGCGAGTAAGGCTTCAAAATCGAAACAATTGGTGATCAGCAAAACGCGAGTAAGTCTTTAAAATCGAAAAAATACGCGATCAGCGAGTAGCAAGTAAGGCTTTAAATCGCAAGATTTGGCGAGCAACGAGTAGCGAGTAAGGCTTAAAAATCGAAAGAATATGCGATCAGCGAGTCGCGAGTAAGGCTTCAAAATTGAAAAAATATGCGATCAACGAGTAGCAAGTAAGGCTTTAAAATCGCAAGATTTGGCGATCAACGTGTAGCGAGTAAAGCTTAAAAATCGAAAGAATATGCGATCAGCGAGTCGCGAGTAAGGCTTCAAAATCGAAACAATTGGTGATCAGCGAGTATTGACTTAGGCTTCAAAATTGAAAGAAAATGCGATCAGAGAGTAGCAAGAAAGGCTTCAAAATCGAAAGAATATGCGATCAGCGAGTCGCGAGTAAGGCTTCAAAATTGAAAAAAATATGCGACCAGCTAGAAGCAAGTAAGGTTTTAAAACCGCAAGATTTGGCGATCAACGAGTAGCGAGTAAGGCTTCAAAATCGAAAGAATATGCGATCAACGAGTAGCAAGTAAGGCTTCAAAATCGATACAATTGGCGATCAACAAGTAGCAAGTAAGGCTTCAAAATCGCAAGATTTGGCGATCAACGTGTAGCGAGTAAAGCTTAAAAATCGAAAGAATATGCGATCAGCGAGTCGCGAGTAAGGCTTCAAAATTGAAAAAATATGCGATCAACGAGTAGCAAGTAAGGCTTTAAAATCGCAAGATTTGGCGATCAACGTGTAGCGAGTAAAGCTTAAAAATCGAAAGAATATGCGATCAGCGAGTCGCGAGTAAGGCTTCAAAATTGAAAAAATATGCGATCAACGAGTAGCAAGTAAGGCTTTAAAATCTTAAGATTTGGTGATCAGCGAGTAGCGAGTAAGCCTTCAAAATCGAAAAAATATGCGATCAGCGAATAGCAAGTAAGGCATTAATATCGCAAGATTTGGCCATCATCAAGTGGCGAGTACGACTTCAAAATCGAAACAATTGGCGATCAGCGAGAAGCCAGTTAGGCTTTAAAATCGAAAGAATATGCGATCAGCGAGTCGCAAGTAAGGCTTCAAAATTGAAAAACTATGCGATCAACGAGTAGCAAGTAAGGCTTTATAATCTTAAGATTTGGTGATCAGCGAGTAGCGAGTAAGCCTTCAAAATCGAAAAAATATGCGATCAGCGAATAGCAAGTAAGGCATTAATATCGCAAGATTTGGTAATCAACAAGTATCGAGTAAGGCTTCAAAATCGGAAGAATTGGCGATCAGCGAGTATTGACTTAAGCTTCAAAATTGAAAGAATATGCGATCAGAGAGTAGCAAAAAAGGCTTCAAAATCGAAAGAATATGTGATTAACGAGTCGCGAGTAAGGCTTCAAAATTAAAAAAAATATGCGATCAGCGAGTAGCAAGTAAGGCTTTAAAATCGCAAGATTTCGCGATCAACGAGTAGCGAGTAAGGCTTTAAAATCGAAAGAATATGCGATCAGCGAGTCCCGAGTAAGGCTTCAAAATTGAAAAAATATGCGATCAACGAGTAGCAAGTAAGGCTTTAAAATCGCAAGATTTGGCGATCATCGAGAAGCGAGTAAGGCCTCAAAGTCGAAAAAATTGGCGATCAGCGAGTAGCGAGTGAGGCTTCAAAATTGAAAGAATATGCGATCAGCGAGTAGCAAGTAAGGCTTTAAAATCTTAAGATTTGGTGATCAGGGAGTAGCGAGTAAGCCTTCAAAATCAAAAAAATATGCGATCAGCGAATAGCAAGTAAGGCATTAAAATCGCAAGATTAAGCCATCATCAAGTGGCGAGTACGACTTCAAAATCGAAACAATTGGCGATCAGCGAGAAGCCAGTAAGGCTTTAAAATCGAAAGAATATGCGATTAGCGAGTCGCGAGTGAGGATTCAAAATCGAAACAATTGGCGATCATCGAGTCGCGAGTATGGCTTCAAAATTGAAAAAATATGCGATCAGCGAGTAGCAAGAAAGGCTTTAAAATCGCAAGATTTGGCGATCTTCGAGTAGCGAGTAAGGCTTCAAAATCGAAAGAATATGCGATCAGCGAGTTGCGAGTAAGGCTTCAAAATCGAAAGAATATGCGATCAGCGAGTCGCGAGAAAGGCTTCAAAATCGAAAGAATTTGCGATCAGCAAGTAGGAAGTAATGCTTTCAAAACGCAAGATTTGGCGATCAACAAGTTGCGAGTAGAACTTCAAAATCGAATTTATTGGCGATCATCGAGTAGCGAGTAAGGCTTCAAAATCGAAACAATTGGTGATCAGCGAGTCGCGAGTAAGGCTTCAAAATCGAAAAAATATGCGATCAGCGAGTAGCAAGTAAGGCTTTAAAATCGCAAGATTTGGCGATCAACGAGTAGCGAGTAAGGCTTCAAAATCGAAAACTATGCGATCAGCGAGTAGCAAGTAAGGCTTTAAAATCGCAAGATTTGGCGATCAACGAGTAGCGAGTAAGGCTTCAAAATCGAAAGAATATGCGATCAGCGAGTTGCGAGTAAGGCTTCAAAATCGAAACAATTGGTGATCAGCGAGTCGCGAGTAAGGCTTCAAAATTGAAAAAATATGCGATCAGCGAGTCGCGAGTGTGGCTTCAAAATTAAAAAATATGCGATCAGCGAGTAGAAAAGAAGTTTTTAAAACCGAAACAATTGGCGATCAGCGAGTAGCAAGTAAGGCTTCAAAATCGAAAGAATTGGCAATCAGCGAATCGCGAATAAGGCTTCAAAATCGATACAATTGGCGATCATCAAGTAGCGAATAAGGCTTCAAAATCGACAGAATTTGCGATCAGCGAGTAGAGAGTAAGGCTTCAAAATCGAAAGAATTTGCGATCAGCAAGTAGCAAGTAATGCTTTAACATCGCAAGATTTGGCAATCAATAAGTAGCGAGTAAGACTTCAAAATCGAATTTATTGGCGATCATCGAGTAGCGAGTAAGGCTTCAAAATCGAAACAATTGGCGATCAGAGAGTAGCAAGTAAGGCTTCAAAATCGAAAGAATATGCGATCAACGAGTCGCAAGTAAGGCTTCAAAATTGAAAAACTATGCGATCAGCGAGTAGCAAGTAAGGCTTTAAAATCGCAAGATTTGGTAATCAACGAGTATCGAGTAAGGCTTCAAAATCGAACAAATATGCGATCAGCGAGTCGCGAGTAAGGCTTCAAAATTGAAAAAATATGCGATCAGCGAGTAGCAAGTAAGGTTTTAAAATCGCAAGATTTGGCGATCTTCGAGTAGCGAGTAAGGCTTCAAAATCGAAAGAATATGCGATCAGCGAGTAGCAAAAAAGGCTTTAAAATCGCAAGATTTGGCGATCAACGAGTAGCGAGTAAGGCTTCAAAATCGAAAAACTATGCGATCAGCGAGTAGCAAGTAAGGCTTTAAAATCGCAAGATTTGGCGATCAACGAGTAGCGAGTAAGGCTTCAAAATCGAAAGAATATGCGATCAGCGAGTTGCGAGTAAGGCTTCAAAATCGAAACAATTGGTGATCAGCGAGTCGCGAGTAAGGCTTCAAAATTGAAAAAATATGCGATCAGCGAGTCGCGAGTGTGGCTTCAAAATTGAAAAAATATGCGATCAGCGAGTAGAAAAGAAGTTTTTAAAACCGAAACAATTGGCGATCAGCGAGTAGCAAGTAAGGCTTCAAAATTGAAACAATTGGCGATCAGAGAGTAGCAAGTAAGGCTTCAAAATCGAAACAATTGGCGATCATCGAGTAGCGAGTAAGGCTTCAAAATCGAAACAACTGGCGATCAGAGAGTAGCAAGTAAGGCTTCAAAATCGGAAGAATATGCGATCAACTAGTCGCAAGTAAGGCTTCAAAATTGAATAACTATGCGATCAGCGAGTAGCAAATAAGGCTTTAAAATCGCAAGATTTGGTAATCAACGAGTATCAAGTAAGGCTTCAAAATCGAACAAATATGCGATCAGCGAGTCGCGAGTAAGGCTTCAAAATTGAAAAAATATGCGATCAGCGAGTAGCAAGTAAGGTTTTAAAATCGCAAGATTTGGCGATCAACGAGTAGCGAGTAAGGCTTCAAAATCGAAAAACTATGCGATCAGCGAGTAGCAAGTAAGGCTTTAAAATCGCAAGATTTGGCGATCAACGAGTAGCGAGTAAGGCTTCAAAATCGAAAGAATATGCGATCAGCGAGTTGCGAGTAAGGCTTCAAAATCGAAACAATTGGTGATCAGCGAGTCGCGAGTAAGGCTTCAAAATTGAAAAAATATGCGATCAGCGAGTCGCGAGTGTGGCTTCAAAATTAAAAAATATGCGATCAGCGAGTAGAAAAGAAGTTTTTAAAACCGAAACAATTGGCGATCAGCGAGTAGCAAGTAAGGCTTCAAAATCGAAAGAATATGCGATCAGCGAGTAGCAAGTAAGGCTTCAAAATCGAAAGAATTGGCAATCAGCGAATCGCGAGTAAGGCTTCAAAATCGATACAATTGGCGATCATCAAGTAGCGAATAAGGCTTCAAAATCGACAGAATTTGCGATCAGCGAGTAGAGAGTAAGGCTTCAAAATCGAAAGAATTTGCGATCAGCAAGTAGCAAGTAATGCTTTTACATCGCAAGATTTGGCAATCAACAAGTAGCGAGTAAGACTTCAAAATCGAATTTATTGGCGATCATCGAGTAGCGAGTAAGGCTTCAAAATCGAAACAATTGGCGATCAGAGAGTAGCAAGTAAGGCTTCAAAATCGAAAGAATATGCGATCAACGAGTCGCAAGTAAGGCTTCAAAATTGAAAAACTATGCGATCAGCGAGTAGCAAGTAAGGCTTTAAAATCGCAAGATTTGGTAATCAACGAGTATCGAGTAAGGCTTCAAAATCGAACAAATATGCGATCAGCGAGTCGCGAGTAAGGCTTCAAAATTGAAAAAATATGCGATCAGCGAGTAGCAAGTAAGGTTTTAAAATCGCAAGATTTGGCGATCTTCGAGTAGCGAGTAAGGCTTCAAAATCGAAAGAATATGCGATCAGCGAGTCGCGAGTAAGGCTTCAAAATCGAAAGAATATGCGATCAGCGAGTAGCAAGTAAGGCTTTAAAACCGCAAGATTTGGCGATCTTCGAGTAGCGAGTAAGGCTTCAAAATCGAACGAATATGCGATCAGCGAGTAGCAAGTAAGGCTTTAAATCGCAAGATTTGGCGAGCAACGAGTAGCGAGTAAGGCTTAAAAATCGAAAGAATATGCGATCAGCGAGTCGCGAGTAAGGCTTCAAAATTGAAAAAATATGCGATCAGCGAGTAGCAAGTAAGGCTTTAAAATCGCATGATTTGGCGATCATAGAGTAGCGCGTAAGGCTTCAAAATCCAAAGAATATGCGATCAGCGAGTAGTGAGTAAGGCTTAAAAATCGAAAGAATATGCGATCAGCGAGTCGCGAGTAAGGCTTCAAAATTGAAAAAATATGCGATCAACGAGTAGCAAGTAAGGCTTTAAAATCGCAAGATTTGGCGATCAACGTGTAGCGAGTAAAGCTTAAAAATCGAAAGAATATGCGATCAGCGAGTCGCGAGTAAGGCTTCAAAATTGAAAAAATATGCGATCAACGAGTAGCAAGTTAGGCTTTAAAATCTTAAGATTTGGTGATCAGCGAGTAGCGAGTAAGCCTTCAAAATCGAAAAAATATGCGATCAGCGAATAGCAAGTAAGGCATTAATATCGCAAGATTTGGCCATCATCAAATGGCGAGTACGACTTCAAAATCGAAACAATTGGCGATCAGCGAGAAGCCAGTTAGGCTTTAAAATCGAAAGAATATGCGATCAGCGAGTCGCAAGTAAGGCTTCAAAATTGAAAAACTATGCGATCAACGAGTAGCAAGTAAGGCTTTAAAATCTTAAGATTTGGTGATCAGCGAGTAGCGAGTAAGCCTTCAAAATCGAAAAAATATGCGATCAGCGAATAGCAAGTAAGGCATTAATATCGCAAGATTTGGTAATCAACAAGTATCGAGTAAGGCTTCAAAATCGGAAGAATTGGCGATCAGCGAGTATTGACTTAAGCTTCAAAATTGAAAGAATATGCGATCAGAGAGTAGCAAAAAAGGCTTCAAAATCGAAAGAATATGTGATTAACGAGTCGCGAGTAAGGCTTCAAAATTAAAAAAAATATGCGATCAGCGAGTAGCAAGTAAGGCTTTAAAATCGCAAGATTTCGCGATCAACGAGTAGCGAGTAAGGCTTTAAAATCGAAAGAATATGCGATCAGCGAGTCCCGAGTAAGGCTTCAAAATTGAAAAAATATGCGATCAGCGAGTCCCGAGTAAGGCTTCAAAATTGAAAAAATATGCGATCAACGAGTAGCAAGTAAGGCTTTAAAATCGCAAGATTTGGCGATCATCGAGAAGCGAGTAAGGCCTCAAAGTCGAAAAAATTGGCGATCAGCGAGTAGCGAGTGAGGCTTCAAAATTGAAAGAATATGCGATCAGCGAGTAGCAAGTAAGGCTTTAAAATCTTAAGATTTGGTGATCAGGGAGTAGCGAGTAAGCCTTCAAAATCAAAAAAATATGCGATCAGCGAATAGCAAGTAAGGCATTAAAATCGCAAGATTAAGCCATCATCAAGTGGCGAGTACGACTTCAAAATCGAAACAATTGGCGATCAGCGAGAAGCCAGTAAGGCTTTAAAATCGAAAGAATATGCGATTAGCGAGTCGCGAGTGAGGATTCAAAATCGAAACAATTGGCGATCATCGAGTCGCGAGTATGGCTTCAAAATTGAAAAATATGCGATCAGCGAGTAGCAAGAAAGGCTTTAAAATCGCAAGATTTGGCGATCTTCGAGTAGCGAGTAAGGCTTCAAAATCGAAAGAATATGCGATCAGCGAGTTGCGAGTAAGGCTTCAAAATCGAAAGAATATGCGATCAGCGAGTCGCGAGAAAGGCTTCAAAATCGAAAGAATTTGCGATCAGCAAGTAGCAAGTAATGCTTTCAAAACGCAAGATTTGGCGATCAACAAGTTGCGAGTAGAACTTCAAAATCGAATTTATTGGCGATCATCGAGTAGCGAGTAAGGCTTCAAAATCGAAACAATTGGTGATCAGCGAGTCGCGAGTAAGGCTTCAATATCGAAAAAATATGCGATCAGCGAGTAGCAAGTAAGGCTTAAAATCGCAAGATTTGGCGATCAACGAGTAGCGAGTAAGGCTTCAAAATCGAAAAACTATGCGATCAGCGAGTAGCAAGTAAGGTTTTAAAATCGCAAGATGTGGCAATCAACGAGTAGAGAGTAAGGCTTAAAAATCGAAAGAATATGCGATCAGCGAGTCGCGAGTAAGGCTTTAAAATCGCAAGATTTGGCGATCAACGTGTAGCGAGTAAGGCTTCAAAATGGAAAGAATATGCGATCATTGAGTCGCAAGTACGGCTTCAAAATTGAAAAAATATGCGATCAGCGAGTAGCAAGTAAGGCTTTAAAATCGCAAGATTTCGCGATCAACGAGTAGCGAGTAAGGCTTAAAAATCGAAAGAATATGCGATCAGCGAGTCGCGAGTAAGGCTTCAAAATTGAAAAAATATGCGATCAGCGAGTAGGAAGTAAGGCTTTAAAATCGCATGATTTGGCGATCATAGAGTAGCGCGTAAGGCTTCAAAATCCAAAGAATATGCGATCAGCGAGTAGTGAGTAAGGCTTCAAAATCGGAAGAATTGGCGATCAGCGAGTATTGACTTAAGCTTCAAAATTGAAAGAATATGCGATCAGAGAGTAGCAAAAAAGGCTTCAAAATCGAAAGAATATGTGATTAACGAGTTTCGAGTAAGGCTTCAAAATTGAAAAAAATATGCGATCAGCGAGTAGCAAGAAAGGCTTTAAAATCGCAAGATTTCGCGATCAACGAGTAGCGAGTAAGGCTTAAAAATCGAAAGAATATGCGATCAGCGAGTAGCGAGTGAGGCTTCAAAATTGAAAGAATATGCGATCAGCGAGTAGCAAGTAAGGCTTTAAAATCTTAAGATTTAGTGATCAGCGAGTAGCGAGTAAGGCTTTAAAATCGAAAAAATATGCGATCAGCGAATAGCAAGTAAGGCATTAAAATCGCAAGATTTGGTCATCATCAAGTAGCGAGTACGACTTCAAAATCGAAACAATTGGCGATCAGCGAGAAGCCAGTAAGGCTTTAAAATCGAAATAATATGCGATCAGCGAGTCGCGAGTAAGGCTTCAAAATCGAAACAATTGGCGATCATCGAGTAGTGAGTGAGGATTCAAAATCGAAACAATTGGCGATCATCGAGTCGCGAGTATGGCATCAAAATCGAAAGAATATGCGATCAGCGAGTCGCGAGAAAGGCTTCAAAATCGAAAGAAAATGCGATCAGCGAGTCGCGAAGAAGGCTTCAAAATTGAAAAAATATGCGATCAGCGAATAGCAAGTAAGGCTTTAAAATCGCAAGATTTGGCGATAATCGAGTAGCGAGTAAGGCTTCAAAATCGAAAGAATATGCGATCTGCGAGTATTGACTAAAGCTTCAAAATTGAAAGAATATGCGATCAGAGAGAAGCAAGAATGGCTTCAAAATCAAAAGAATATGCGATCATTGAGTCGCGAGTAAGGCTTCAAAATTGAAAATAAAAAAGCGATCAGCGAGTAGCAAGAAAGGCTTAAAAATCGCAATATTTGGCGATCAACGAGTAGCGAGTAAGGCTTCAAAATCGAAAGAATATGCGATCAGCGAGTCGCGAGTAAGGCTTCAAAATCGAAACAATTGGTGATCAGCGAGTATTGACTTAGGCTTCAAAATTGAAAGAAAATGCGATCAGAGAGTAGCAAGAAAGGCTTCAAAATCGAAAGAATATGCGATCAGCGAGTCGCGAGTAAGGCTTCAAAATTGAAAAAAATATGCGACCAGCTAGAAGCAAGTAAGGCTTTAAAACCGCAAGATTTGGCGATCAACGACTAGCGAGTAAGGCTTCAAAATCGAAAGAATATGCGATCAACGAGTAGCAAGTAAGGCTTCAAAATCGATACAATTGGCGATCAACAAGTAGCAAGTAAGGCTTCAAAATCGAAAGAATTTGCGATCAGCAAGTAGCAAGTAATGCTTTAAAATCGCAAGATTTGGCGATCAACAAGTAGCGAGTAGAACTTCAAAATCGAATTTATTGGCGATCATCGAGTAGCGAGTAAGGCTTCAAAATCGAAACAATTGGTGATCAGCAAAACGCGAGTAAGTCTTTAAAATCGAAAAAATACGCGATCAGCGAGTAGCAAGTAAGGCTTTAAATCGCAAGATTTGGCGAGCAACGAGTAGCGAGTAAGGCTTAAAAATCGAAAGAATATGCGATCAGCGAGTCGCGAGTAAGGCTTTAAAATCGCAAGATTTGGCGATCAACGTGTAGCGAGTAAGGCTTCAAAATGGAAAGAATATGCGATCATTGAGTCGCAAGTACGGCTTCAAAATTGAAAAAATATGCGATCAGCGAGTAGCAAGTAAGGCTTTAAAACCGCAAGATTTGGCGATCTTCGAGTAGCGAGTAAGGCTTCAAAATCGAAAGAATATGCGATCAGCGGGTCGCGAAGAAGGCTTAAAAATTGAAAAAATATGCGATCAGCGAGTAGCAAGTAAGGCTTTAAAATTGCATGATTTGGCGATCATAGAGTAGCGCGTAAGGCTTCAAAATCCAAAGAATATGCGATCAGCGAGTAGTGAGTAAGGCTTCAAAATCGGAAGAATTGGCGATCAGCGAGTATTGACTTAAGCTTCAAAATTGAAAGAATATGCGATCAGAGAGTAGCAAAAAAGGCTTCAAAATCGAAAGAATATGTGATTAACGAGTTTCGAGTAAGGCTTCAAAATTGAAAAAAATATGCGATCAGCGAGTAGCAAGTAAGGCTTTAAAATCGCAAGATTTCGCGATCAACGAGTAGCGAGTAAGGCTTAAAAATCGAAAGAATATGCGATCAGCGAGTCGCGAGTAAGGCTTCAAAATCGCAAGATGTGGCAATCAACGAGAAGAGAGTAAGGCTTCAAAATGGAAAGAATATGCGATCATTGAGTCGCAAGTACGGCTTCAAAATTGAAAAAATATGCGATCAGCGAGTAGCAAGTAAGGCTTTAAAACCGCAAGATTTGGCGATCTTCGAGTAGCGAGTAAGGCTTCAAAATCGAACGAATATGCGATCAGCGGGTCGCGAAGAAGGCTTAAAAATTGAAAAAATATGCGATCAGCGAGTAGCAAGTAAGGCTTTAAAATCGCATGATTTGGCGATCATAGAGTAGCGCGTAAGGCTTCAAAATCCAAAGAATATGCGATCAGCGAGTAGTGAGTAAGGCTTCAAAATCGGAAGAATTGGCGATCAGCGAGTATTGACTTAAGCTTCAAAATTGAAAGAATATGCGATCAGAGAGTAGCAAAAAAGGCTTTAAAATCGCAAGATTTGGCGATTAACGAGTTTCGAGTAAGGCTTCAAAATTGAAAAAAATATGCGATCAGCGAGTAGCAAGTAAGGCTTTAAAATCGCAAGATTTGGCGATCAACGAGTAGCGAGTAAGGCTTCAAAATCGAAAGAATATGCGATCAGCGAGTTGCGAGTAAGGCTTCAAAATCGAAACAATTGGTGATCAGCGAGTCGCGAGTAAGGCTTCAAAATTGAAAAAATATGCGATCAGCGAGTCGCGAGTGTGGCTTCAAAATTGAAAAAATATGCGATCAGCGAGTAGAAAAGAAGTTTTTAAAACCGAAACAATTGGCGATCAGCGAGTAGCAAGTAAGGCTTCAAAATTGAAACAATTGGCGATCAGAGAGTAGCAAGTAAGGCTTCAAAATCGAAACAATTGGCGATCATCGAGTAGCGAGTAAGGCTTCAAAATCGAAACAACTGGCGATCAGAGAGTAGCAAGTAAGGCTTCAAAATCGAAAGAATATGCGATCAACGAGTCGCAAGTAAGGCTTCAAAATTGAATAACTATGCGATCAGCGAGTAGCAAGTAAGGCTTTAAAATCGCAAGATTTGGTAATCAACGAGTATCAAGTAAGGCTTCAAAATCGAACAAATATGCGATCAGCGAGTCGCGAGTAAGGCTTCAAAATTGAAAAAATATGCGATCAGCGAGTAGCAAGTAAGGTTTTAAAATCGCAAGATGTGGCAATCAACGAGTAGAGAGTAAGGCTTCAAAATTGAAAGAATATGCTATCAGCGAGTAGCAAGTAAGGCTTTAAAATCGCAAGATTTGGCGATCAACGTGTAGCGAGTAAGGCTTCAAAATGGAAAGAATATGCGATCATTGAGTCGCAAGTACGGCTTCAAAATTGAAAAAATATGCGATCAGCGA
Source organism: Lacanobia oleracea (assembly GCA_950371165.1). Lineage (NCBI taxonomy): Eukaryota > Metazoa > Arthropoda > Insecta > Lepidoptera > Noctuidae > Lacanobia > Lacanobia oleracea. The sequence continues at coordinate 102,495 of OX493405.1, forward strand.
GTAGCAAGTAAGGCTTTAAAACCGCAAGATTTGGCGATCTTCGAGTAGCGAGTAAGGCTTCAAAATCGAAAGAATATGCGATCAGCGGGTCGCGAAGAAGGCTTAAAAATTGAAAAAATATGCGATCAGCGAGTAGCAAGTAAGGCTTTAAAATCGCATGATTTGGCGATCATAGAGTAGCGCGTAAGGCTTCAAAATCCAAAGAATATGCGATCAGCGAGTAGTGAGTAAGGCTTCAAAATCGGAAGAATTGGCGATCAGCGAGTATTGACTTAAGCTTCAAAATTGAAAGAATATGCGATCAGAGAGTAGCAAAAAAGGCTTCAAAATCGAAAGAATATGTGATTAACGAGTTTCGAGTAAGGCTTCAAAATTGAAAAAAATATGCGATCAGCGAGTAGCAAGTAAGGCTTTAAAATCGCAAGATTTCGCGATCAACGAGTAGCGAGTAAGGCTTAAAAATCGAAAGAATATGCGATCAGCGAGTCGCGAGTAAGGCTTCAAAATTAAAAAAATATGCGATCAGCGAGTAGGAAGTAAGGCTTTAAAATCGCATGATTTGGCGATCATAGAGTAGCGCGTAAGGCTTCAAAATCCAAAGAATATGCGATCAGCGAGTAGCGCGTAAGGCTTCAAAATCCAAAGAATATGCGATCAGAAGTAGCAAAAAAGGCTTCAAAATCGAAAGAATATGTGATTAACGAGTTTCGAGTAAGGCTTCAAAATTGAAAAAAATATGCGATCAGCGAGTAGCAAGAAAGGCTTTAAAATCGCAAGATTTCGCGATCAACGAGTAGCGAGTAAGGCTTAAAAATCGAAAGAATATGCGATCAGCGAGTAGCGAGTGAGGCTTCAAAATTGAAAGAATATGCGATCAGCGAGTAGCAAGTAAGGCTTTAAAATCTTAAGATTTAGTGATCAGCGAGTAGCGAGTAAGGCTTTAAAATCGAAAAAATATGCGATCAGCGAATAGCAAGTAAGGCATTAAAATCGCAAGATTTGGTCATCATCAAGTAGCGAGTACGACTTCAAAATCGAAACAATTGGCGATCAGCGAGAAGCCAGTAAGGCTTTAAAATCGAAATAATATGCGATCAGCGAGTCGCGAGTAAAGCTTCAAAATCGAAACAATTGGCGATCATCGAGTAGTGAGTGAGGATTCAAAATCGAAACAATTGGCGATCATCGAGTCGCGAGTATGGCTTCAAAATCGAAAGAATATGCGATCAGCGAGTCGCGAGAAAGGCTTCAAAATCGAAAGAAAATGCGATCAGCGAGTCGCGAAGAAGGCTTCAAAATTGAAAAAATATGCGATCAGCGAATAGCAAGTAAGGCTTTAAAATCGCAAGATTTGGCGATAATCGAGTAGCGAGTAAGGCTTCAAAATCGAAAGAATATGCGATCTGCGAGTATTGACTAAAGCTTCAAAATTGAAAGAATATGCGATCAGAGAGAAGCAAGAATGGCTTCAAAATCAAAAGAATATGCGATCAGCGAGTCGCGAGTAAGGCTTCAAAATTGAAAATAAAAAAGCGATCAGCGAGTAGCAAGAAAGGCTTAAAAATCGCAATATTTGGCGATCAACGAGTAGCGAGTAAGGCTTCAAAATCGAAAGAATATGCGATCAGCGAGTCGCGAGTAAGGCTTCAAAATCGAAACAATTGGTGATCAGCGAGTATTGACTTAGGCTTCAAAATTGAAAGAAAATGCGATCAGAGAGTAGCAAGAAAGGCTTCAAAATCGAAAGAATATGCGATCAGCGAGTCGCGAGTAAGGCTTCAAAATTGAAAAAATATGCGACCAGCTAGAAGCAAGTAAGGCTTTAAAACCGCAGATCAGATTTGGCGATCAACGAGTAGCGAGTAAGGCTTCAAAATCGAAAGAATATGCGATCAACGAGTAGCAAGTAAGGCTTCAAAATCGATACAATTGGCGATCAACAAGTAGCAAGTAAGGCTTCAAAATCGAAAGAATTTGCGATCAGCAAGTAGCAAGTAATGCTTTAAAATCGCAAGATTTGGCGATCAACAAGTAGCGAGTAGAACTTCAAAATCGAATTTATTGGCGATCATCGAGTAGCGAGTAAGGCTTCAAAATCTAAACAATTGGTGATCAGCAAAACGCGAGTAAGTCTTTAAAATCGAAAAAATACGCGATCAGCGAGTAGCAAGTAAGGCTTTAAATCGCAAGATTTGGCGAGCAACGAGTAGCAAGTAAGGCTTAAAAATCGAAAGAATATGCGATCAGCGAGTCGCGAGTAAGGCTTCAAAATTGAAAAAATATGCGATCAGCGAGTAGCAAGTAAGGCTTTAAAATCGCATGATTTGGCGATCATAGAGTAGCGCGTAAGGCTTCAAAATCCAAAGAATATGCGATCAGCGAGTAGTGAGTAAGGCTTAAAAATCGAAAGAATATGCGATCAGCGAGTCGCGAGTAAGGCTTCAAAATTGAAAAAATATGCGATCAACGAGTAGCAAGTAAGGCTTTAAAATCGCAAGATTTGGCGATCAACGTGTAGCGAGTAAAGCTTAAAAATCGAAAGAATATGCGATCAGCGAGTCGCGAGTAAGGCTTCAAAATTGAAAAAATATGCGATCAACGAGTAGCAAGTAAGGCTTTAAAATCTTAAGATTTGGTGATCAGCGAGTAGCGAGTAAGCCTTCAAAATCGAAAAAATATGCGATCAGCGAATAGCAAGTAAGGCATTAATATCGCAAGATTTGGCCATCATCAAGTGGCGAGTACGACTTCAAAATCGAAACAATTGGCGATCAGCGAGAAGCCAGTTAGGCTTTAAAATCGAAAGAATATGCGATCAGCGAGTCGCAAGTAAGGCTTCAAAATTGAAAAACTATGCGATCAACGAGTAGCAAGTAAGGCTTTAAAATCTTAAGATTTGGTGATCAGCGAGTAGCGAGTAAGCCTTCAAAATCGAAAAAATATGCGATCAGCGAATAGCAAGTAAGGCATTAATATCGCAAGATTTGGTAATCAACAAGTATCGAGTAAGGCTTCAAAATCGGAAGAATTGGCGATCAGCGAGTATTGACTTAAGCTTCAAAATTGAAAGAATATGCGATCAGAGAGTAGCAAAAAAGGCTTCAAAATCGAAAGAATATGTGATTAACGAGTCGCGAGTAAGGCTTCAAAATTAAAAAAAATATACGATCAGCGAGTAGCAAGTAAGGCTTTAAAATCGCAAGATTTCGCGATCAACGAGTAGCGAGTAAGGCTTTAAAATCGAAAGAATATGCGATCAGCGAGTCCCGAGTAAGGCTTCAAAATTGAAAAAATATGCGATCAACGAGTAGCAAGTAAGGCTTTAAAATCGCAAGATTTGGCGATCATCGAGAAGCGAGTAAGGCCTCAAAGTCGAAAAAATTGGCGATCAGCGAGTAGCGAGTGAGGCTTCAAAATTGAAAGAATATGCGATCAGCGAGTAGCAAGTAAGGCTTTAAAATCTAAAGATTTGGTGATCAGGGAGTAGCGAGTAAGCCTTCAAAATCAAAAAAATATGCGATCAGCCAATAGCAAGTAAGGCATTAAAATCGCAAGATTAAGCCATCATCAAGTGGCGAGTACGACTTCAAAATCGAAACAATTGGCGATCAGCGAGAAGCCAGTAAGGCTTTAAAATCGAAAGAATATGCGATTAGCGAGTCGCGAGTGAGGATTCAAAATCCAAACAATTGGCGATCATCGAGTCGCGAGTATGGCTTCAAAATTGAAAAAATATGCGATCAGCGAGTAGCAAGAAAGGCTTTAAAATCGCAAGATTTGGCGATCTTCGAGTAGCGAGTAAGGCTTCAAAATCGAAAGAATATGCGATCAGCGAGTTGCGAGTAAGGCTTCAAAATCGAAAGAATATGCGATCAGCGAGTCGCGAGAAAGGCTTCAAAATCGAAAGAATTTGCGATCAGCAAGTAGCAAGTAATGCTTTCAAAACGCAAGATTTAGCGATCAACAAGTTGCGAGTAGAACTTCAAAATCGAATTTATTGGCGATCATCGAGTAGCGAGTAAGGCTTCAAAATCGAAACAATTGGTGATCAGCGAGTCGCGAGTAAGGCTTCAAAATCGAAAAAATATGCGATCAGCGAGTAGCAAGTAAGGCTTAAAATCGCAAGATTTGGCGATCAACGAGTAGCGAGTAAGGCTTCAAAATCGAAAAACTATGCGATCAGCGAGTAGCAAGTAAGGCTTTAAAATCGCAAGATTTGGCGATCAACGAGTAGCGAGTAAGGCTTCAAAATCGAAAGAATATGCGATCAGCGAGTTGCGAGTAAGGCTTCAAAATCGAAACAATTGGTGATCAGCGAGTCGCGAGTAAGGCTTCAAAATTGAAAAAATATGCGATCAGCGAGTCGCGAGTGTGGCTTCAAAATTAAAAAATATGCGATCAGCGAGTAGAAAAGAAGTTTTTAAAACCGAAACAATTGGCGATCAGCGAGTAGCAAGTAAGGCTTCAAAATCGAAAGAATTGGCAATCAGCGAATCGCGAGTAAGGCTTCAAAATCGATACAATTGGCGATCATCAAGTAGCGAATAAGGCTTCAAAATCGACAGAATTTGCGATCAGCGAGTAGAGAGTAAGGCTTCAAAATCGAAAGAATTTGCGATCAGCAAGTAGCAAGTAATGCTTTAACATCGCAAGATTTGGCAATCAACAAGTAGCGAGTAAGACTTCAAAATCGAATTTATTGGCGATCATCGAGTAGCGAGTAAGGCTTCAAAATCGAAACAATTGGCGATCAGAGAGTAGCAAGTAAGGCTTCAAAATCGAAAGAATATGCGATCAACGAGTCGCAAGTAAGGCTTCAAAATTGAAAAACTATGCGATCAGCGAGTAGCAAGTAAGGCTTTAAAATCGCAAGATTTGGTAATCAACGAGTATCGAGTAAGGCTTCAAAATCGAACAAATATGCGATCAGCGAGTCGCGAGTAAGGCTTCAAAATTGAAAAAATATGCGATCAGCGAGTAGCAAGTAAGGTTTTAAAATCGCAAGATTTGGCGATCTTCGAGTAGCGAGTAAGGCTTCAAAATCGAAAGAATATGCGATCAGCGAGTCGCGAGTAAGGCTTCAAAATCGAAAGAATATGCGATCAGCGAGTCGCGAGAAAGGCTTCAAAATCGAAAGAATTAGCGATCAGCAAGTAGCAAGTAATGCTTTAAAAACGCAAGATTTGGCGATCAACAAGTAGCGAGTAGAACTTCAAAATCGAATTTATTGGCGATCATCGAGTAGCGAGTAAGGCTTCAAAATCGAAACAGTTGGTGATCAGCGAGTCGCGAGTAAGGCTTCAAAATCGAAAAAATATGCGATCAGCGAGTAGCAAGTAAGGCTTTAAAATCGCAAGATTTGGCGATCAACGAGTAGCGAGTAAGGCTTCAAAATCGAAAAACTATGCGCTCAGCGAGTAGCAAGTAAGGCTTTAAAATCGCAAGATTTGGCGATCAACGAGTAGCGAGTAAGGCTTCAAAATCGAAAGAATATGCGATCAGCGAGTTGCGAGTAAGGCTTCAAAATCGAAACAATTGGTAATCAGCGAGTCGCGAGTAAGGCTTCAAAATTGAAAAAATATGCGATCAGCGAGTCGCGAGTGTGGCTTCAAAATTGAAAAAATATGCGATCAGCGAGTAGAAAAGAAGTTTTTAAAACCGAAACAATTGGCGATCAGCGAGTAGCAAGTAAGGCTTCAAAATCGAAACAATTGGCGATCATCGAGTAGCGAGTAAGGCTTCAAAATCGAAAAAACTGGCGATCAGAGAGTAGCAAGTAAGGCTTCAAAATCGAAAGAATATGCGATCAACGAGTCGCAATTAAGGCTTCAAAATTGAATAACTATGCGATCAGCGAGTAGCAAGTAAGGCTTTAAAATCGCAAGATTTGGTAATCAACGAGTATCAAGTAAGGCTTCAAAATCGAACAAATATGCGATCAGCGAGTCGCGAGTAAGGCTTCAAAATTGAAAAAATATGCGATCAGCGAGTAGCAAGTAAGGTTTTAAAATCGCAAGATGTGGCAATCAACGAGTAGAGAGTAAGGCTTCAAAATTGAAAGAATATGCTATCAGCGAGTAGCAAGTAAGGCTTTAAAATCGCAAGATTTGGCGATCAACGTAAAGCGAGTAAGGCTTCAAAATGGAAAGAATATGCGATCATTGAGTCGCAAGTACGGCTTCAAAATTGAAAAAATATGCGATCAGCGAGTAGCAAGTAAGGCTTTAAAACCGCAAGATTTGGCGATCTTCGAGTAGCGAGTAAGGCTTCAAAATCGAAAGAATATGCGATCAGCGGGTCGCGAAGAAGGCTTAAAAATTGAAAAAATATGCGATCAGCGAGTAGCAAGTAAGGCTTTAAAATTGCATGATTTGGCGATCATAGAGTAGCGCGTAAGGCTTCAAAATCCAAAGAATATGCGATCAGCGAGTAGTGAGTAAGGCTTCAAAATCGGAAGAATTGGCGATCAGCGAGTATTGACTTAAGCTTCAAAATTGAAAGAATATGCGATCAGAGAGTAGCAAAAAAGGCTTCAAAATCGAAAGAATATGTGATTAACGAGTTTCGAGTAAGGCTTCAAAATTGAAAAAAATATGCGATCAGCGAGTAGCAAGTAAGGCTTCAAAATCGCAAGATTTCGCGATCAACGAGTAGCGAGTAAGGCTTAAAAATCGAAAGAATATGCGATCAGCGAGTCGCGAGTAAGGCTTCAAAATTGAAAAAATATGCGATCAGCGAGTAGGAAGTAAGGCTTTAAAATCGCATGATTTGGCGATCATAGAGTAGCGCGTAAGGCTTCAAAATCCAAAGAATATGCGATCAGCGAGTAGTGAGTAAGGCTTCAAAATCGGAAGAATTGGCGATCAGCGAGTATTGACTTAAGCTTCAAAATTGAAAGAATATGCGATCAGAGAGTAGCAAAAAAGGCTTCAAAATCGAAAGAATATGTGATTAACGAGTTTCGAGTAAGGCTTCAAAATTGAAAAAAATATGCGATCAGCGAGTAGCAAGAAAGGCTTTAAAATCGCAAGATTTCGCGATCAACGAGTAGCGAGTAAGGCTTAAAAATCGAAAGAATATGCGATCAGCGAGTAGCGAGTGAGGCTTCAAAATTGAAAGAATATGCGATCAGCGAGTAGCAAGTAAGGCTTTAAAATCTTAAGATTTAGTGATCAGCGAGTAGCGAGTAAGGCTTTAAAATCGAAAAAATATGCGATCAGCGAATAGCAGGTAAGGCATTAAAATCGCAAGATTTGGTCATCATCAAGTAGCGAGTACGACTTCAAAATCGAAACAATTGGCGATCAGCGAGAAGCCAGTAAGGCTTTAAAATCGAAATAATATGCGATCAGCGAGTCGCGAGTAAGGCTTCAAAATCGAAACAATTGGCGATCATCGAGTAGTGAGTGAGGATTCAAAATCGAAACAATTGGCGATCATCGAGTCGCGAGTATGGCTTCAAAATCGAAAGAATATGCGATCAGCGAGTCGCGAGAAAGGCTTCAAAATCGAAAGAAAATGCGATCAGCGAGTCGCGAAGAAGGCTTCAAAATTGAAAAAATATGCGATCAGCGAATAGCAAGTAAGGCTTTAAAATCGCAAGATTTGTCGATAATCGAGTAGCGAGTAAGGCTTCAAAATCGAAAGAATATGCGATCTGCGAGTATTGACTAAAGCTTCAAAATTGAAAGAATATGCGATCAGAGAGAAGCAAGAATGGCTTCAAAATCAAAAGAATATGCGATCAGCGAGTCGCGAGTAAGGCTTCAAAATTGAAAATAAAAAAGCGATCAGCGAGTAGCAAGAAAGGCTTAAAAATCGCAATATTTGGCAATCAACGAGTAGCGAGTAAGGCTTCAAAATCGAAAGAATATGCGATCAGCGAGTCGCGAGTAAGTCTTCAAAATCGAAACAATTGGTGATCAGCGAGTATTGACTTAGGCTTCAAAATTGAAAGAAAATGCGATCAGAGAGTAGCAAGAAAGGCTTCAAAATCGAAAGAATATGCGATCAGCGAGTCGCGAGTAAGGCTTCAAAATTGAAAAAATATGCGACCAGCTAGAAGCAAGTAAGGCTTTAAAACCGCAAGATTTGGCGATCAACGAGTAGCGAGTAAGGCTTCAAAATCGAAAGAAAATGCGATCAGCGAGTCGCGAAGAAGGCTTCAAAATTGAAAAAATATGCGATCAGCGAATAGCAAGTAAGGCTTTAAAATCGCAAGATTTGTCGATAATCGAGTAGCGAGTAAGGCTTCAAAATCGAAAGAATATGCGATCTGCGAGTATTGACTAAAGCTTCAAAATTGAAAGAATATGCGATCAGAGAGAAGCAAGAATGGCTTCAAAATCAAAAGAATATGCGATCAGCGAGTCGCGAGTAAGGCTTCAAAATTGAAAATAAAAAAGCGATCAGCGAGTAGCAAGAAAGGCTTAAAAATCGCAATATTTGGCAATCAACGAGTAGCGAGTAAGGCTTCAAAATCGAAAGAATATGCGATCAGCGAGTCGCGAGTAAGTCTTCAAAATCGAAACAATTGGTGATCAGCGAGTATTGACTTAGGCTTCAAAATTGAAAGAAAATGCGATCAGAGAGTAGCAAGAAAGGCTTCAAAATCGAAAGAATATGCGATCAGCGAGTCGCGAGTAAGGCTTCAAAATTGAAAAAATATGCGACCAGCTAGAAGCAAGTAAGGCTTTAAAACCGCAAGATTTGGCGATCAACGAGTAGCGAGTAAGGCTTCAAAATCGAAAGAATATGCGATCAACGAGTAGCAAGTAAGGCTTCAAAATCGATACAATTGGCGATCAACAAGTAGCAAGTAAGGCTTCAAAATCGAAAGAATTTGCGATCAGCAAGTAGCAAGTAATGCTTTAAAATCGCAAGATTTGGCGATCAACAAGTAGCGAGTAGAACTTCAAAATCGAATTTATTGGCGATCATCGAGTAGCGAGTAAGGCTTCAAAATCGAAACAATTGGTGATCAGCAAAACGCGAGTAAGTCTTTAAAATCGAAAAAAAACGCGATCAGCGAGTAGCAAGTAAGGCTTTAAATCGCAAGATTTGGCGAGCAACGAGTAGCGAGTAAGGCTTAAAAATCGAAAGAATATGCGATCAGCGAGTCGCAAGTAAGGCTTCAAAATTGAAAAAATATGCGATCAACGAGTAGCAAGTAAGGCTTTAAAATCGCAAGATTTGGCGATCAACGTGTAGCGAGTAAAGCTTAAAAATCGAAAGAATATGCGATCAGCGAGTCGCGAGTAAGGCTTCAAAATTGAAAAAATATGCGATCAACGAGTAGCAAGAAAGGCTTTAAAATCTTAAGATTTGGTGATCAGCGAGTAGCGAGTAAGCCTTCAAAATCGAAAAAATATGCGATCAGCGAATAGCAAGTAAGGCATTAAAATCGCAAGATTTGGCCATCATCAAGTGGCGAGTACGACTTCAAAATCGAAACAATTGGCGATCAGCGAGAAGCCAGTAAGGCTTTAAAATCGAAAGAATATGCGATCAGCGAGTCGCGAGTGAGGATTCAAAATCGAAACAATTGGCGATCATCGAGTCGCGAGTATGGCTTCAAAATTGAAAAAATATGCGATCAGCGAGTAGCAAGAAAGGCTTTAAAATCGCAAGATTTGGCAATCTTCGAGTAGCGAGTAAGGCTTCAAAATCGAAAGAATATGCGATCAACGAGTAGCAAGTAAGGCTTCAAAATCGAAAGAATATGCGATCAGCGAGTCGCGAGAAAGGCTTCAAAATCGAAAGAATTTGCGATCAGCAAGTAGCAAGTAATGCTTTAAAAACGCAAGATTTGGCGATCAACAAGTAGCGAGTAGAACTTCAAAATCGAATTTATTGGCGATCATCGAGTAGCGAGTAAGGCTTCAAAATCGAAACAATTGGTGATCAGCGAGTCGCGAGTAAGGCTTCAAAAAAAAAAATGCGATCAGCGAGTAGCAAGTAAGGCTTTAAAATCGCAAGATTTGGCGATCAACGAGTAGCGAGTAAGGCTTCAAAATCGAAAAACTATGCGATCAGCGAGTAGCAAGTAAGGCTTTAAAATCGCAAGATTTGGCGATCAACGTGTAGCGAGTAAGGCTTCAAAATGGAAAGAATATGCGATCATTGAGTCGCGAGTACGGCTTCAAAATTGAAAAAATATGCGATCAGCGAGTAGCAAGTAAGGCTTTAAAATCGCAAGATTTGGCGATCTTCGAGTAGCGAGTAAGGCTTGAAAATCGAAAGAATATGCGATCAGCGGGTCGCGAAGAAGGCTTAAAAATTGAAAAAATATGCGATCAGCGAGTAGCAAGTAAGGCTTTAAAATCGCATGATTTGGCGATCATAGAGTAGCGCGTAAGGCTTCAAAATCCAAAGAATATGCGATCAGCGAGTAGTGAGTAAGGCTTCAAAATCGGAAGAATTGGCGATCAGCGAGTATTGACTTAAGCTTCAAAATTGAAAGAATATGCGATCAGAGAGTAGCAAAAAAGGCTTCAAAATCGAAAGAATATGTGATTAACGAGTTTCGAGTAAGGCTTCAAAATTGAAAAAAATATGCGATCAGCGAGTAGCAAGTAAGGCTTTAAAATCGCAAGATTTGGCGATCAACGTGTAGCGAGTAAGGCTTCAAAATCGAAAGAATATGCGATCAGCGAGTTGCGAGTAAGGCTTCAAAATCGAAAGAATTTGCGATCAGCGAGTAGCAAGTAATGCTTTAAAATCGCAAGATTTGGCGATCAACAAGTAGCGAGTAGAACTTCAAAATCGAATTTATTGGCGATCATCGAGTAGCGAGTAAGGCTTCAAAATCGAAACAATTGGTGATCAGCAAAACGCGAGTAAGTCTTTAAAATCGAAAAAATACGCGATCAGCGAGTAGCAAGTAAGGCTTTAAATCGCAAGATTTGGCGAGCAACGAGTAGCGAGTAAGGCTTAAAAATCGAAAGAATATGCGATCAGCGAGTCGCAAGTAAGGCTTCAAAATTGAAAAAATATGCGATCAACGAGTAGCAAGTAAGGCTTTAAAATCGCAAGATTTGGCGATCAACGTGTAGCGAGTAAAGCTTAAAAATCGAAAGAATATGCGATCAGCGAGTCGCGAGTAAGGCTTCAAAATTGAAAAAATATGCGATCAACGAGTAGCAAGTAAGGCTTTAAAATCTTAAGATTTGGTGATCAGCGAGTAGCGAGTAAGCCTTCAAAATCGAAAAAATATGCGATCAGCGAATAGCAAGTAAGGCATTAAAATCGCAAGATTTGGCCATCATCAAGTGGCGAGTACGACTTCAAAATCGAAACAATTGGCGATCAGCGAGAAGCCAGTAAGGCTTTAAAATCGAAAGAATATGCGATCAGCGAGTCGCGAGTGAGGATTCAAAATCGAAACAATTGGCGATCATCGAGTCGCGAGTATGGCTTCAAAATTGAAAAAATATGCGATCAGCGAGTAGCAAGAAAGGCTTTAAAATCGCAAGATTTGGCAATCTTCGAGTAGCGAGTAAGGCTTCAAAATCGAAAGAATATGCGATCAGCGAGTAGCAAGTAAGGCTTCAAAATCGAAAGAATATGCGATCAGCGAGTCGCGAGAAAGGCTTCAAAATCGAAAGAATTTGCGATCAGCAAGTAGCAAGTAATGCTTTAAAAACGCAAGATTTGGCGATCAACAAGTAGCGAGTAGAACTTCAAAATCGAATTTATTGGCGATCATCGAGTAGCGAGTAAGGCTTCAAAATCGAAACAATTGGTGATCAGCGAGTCGCGAGTAAGGCTTCAAAAAAAAATATGCGATCAGCGAGTAGCAAGTAAGGCTTCAAAATCGAAACAATTGGTGATCAGCGAGTCGCGAGTAAGGCTTCAAAAAAAAATATGCGATCAGCGAGTAGCAAGTAAGGCTTTAAAATCGCAAGATTTGGCGATCAACGAGTAGCGAGTAAGGCTTCAAAATCGAAAAACTATGCGATCAGCGAGTAGCAAGTAAGGCTTTAAAATCGCAAGATTTGGCGATCAACGTGTAGCGAGTAAGGCTTCAAAATGGAAAGAATATGCGATCATTGAGTCGCGAGTACGGCTTCAAAATTGAAAAAATATGCGATCAGCGAGTAGCAAGTAAGGCTTTAAAATCGCAAGATTTGGCGATCTTCGAGTAGCGAGTAAGGCTTGAAAATCGAAAGAATATGCGATCAGCGGGTCGCGAAGAAGGCTTAAAAATTGAAAAAATATGCGATCAGCGAGTAGCAAGTAAGGCTTTAAAATCGCATGATTTGGCGATCATAGAGTAGCGCGTAAGGCTTCAAAATCCAAAGAATATGCGATCAGCGAGTAGTGAGTAAGGCTTCAAAATCGGAAGAATTGGCGATCAGCGAGTATTGACTTAAGCTTCAAAATTGAAAGAATATGCGATCAGAGAGTAGCAAAAAAGGCTTCAAAATCGAAAGAATATGTGATTAACGAGTTTCGAGTAAGGCTTCAAAATTGAAAAAAATATGCGATCAGCGAGTAGCAAGTAAGGCTTTAAAATCGCAAGATTTGGCGATCAACGTGTAGCGAGTAAAGCTTAAAAATCGAAAGAATATGCGATCAGCGAGTCGCGAGTAAGGCTTCAAAATTGAAAAAATATGCGATCAACGAGTAGCAAGTAAGGCTTTAAAATCTTAAGATTTGGTGATCAGCGAGTAGCGAGTAAGCCTTCAAAATCGAAAAAATATGCGATCAGCGAATAGCAAGTAAGGCATTAAAATCGCAAGATTTGGCCATCATCAAGTGGCGAGTACGACTTCAAAATCGAAACAATTGGCGATCAGCGAGAAGCCAGTAAGGCTTTAAAATCGAAAGAATATGCGATCAGCGAGTCGCGAGTGAGGATTCAAAATCGAAACAATTGGCGATCATCGAGTCGCGAGTATGGCTTCAAAATTGAAAAAATATGCGATCAGCGAGTAGCAAGAAAGGCTTTAAAATCGCAAGATTTGGCAATCTTCGAGTAGCGAGTAAGGCTTCAAAATCGAAAGAATATGCGATCAGCGAGTAGCAAGTAAGGCTTCAAAATCGAAAGAATATGCGATCAGCGAGTCGCGAGAAAGGCTTCAAAATCGAAAGAATTTGCGATCAGCAAGTAGCAAGTAATGCTTTAAAAACGCAAGATTTGGCGATCAACAAGTAGCGAGTAGAACTTCAAAATCTAATTTATTGGCGATCATCGAGTAGCGAGTAAGGCTTCAAAATCGAAACAATTGGTGATCAGCGAGTCGCGAGTAAGGCTTCAAAAAAAAATATGCGATCAGCGAGTAGCAAGTAAGGCTTTAAAATCGCAAGATTTGGCGATCAACGAGTAGCGAGTAAGGCTTCAAAATCGAAAAACTATGCGATCAGCGAGTAGCAAGTAAGGCTTTAAAATCGCAAGATTTGGCGATCAACGTGTAGCGAGTAAGGCTTCAAAATGGAAAGAATATGCGATCATTGAGTCGCGAGTACGGCTTCAAAATTGAAAAAATATGCGATCAGCGAGTAGCAAGTAAGGCTTTAAAATCGCAAGATTTGGCGATCTTCGAGTAGCGAGTAAGGCTTCAAAATCGAAAGAATATGCGATCAGCGGGTCGCGAAGAAGGCTTAAAAATTGAAAAAATATGCGATCAGCGAGTAGCAAGTAAGGCTTTAAAATCGCAAGATTTGGCGATCAACGTGTAGCGAGTAAGGCTTCAAAATCGAAAGAATATGCGATCAGCGAGTTGCGAGTAAGGCTTCAAAATCGAAACAATTGGTGATCAGCGAGTCGCGAGTAAGGCTTCAAAATTGAAAAAATATGCGATCAACGAGTAGCAAGTAAGGCTTCAAAATCGAAAGAATATGTGATTAACGAGTTTCGAGTAAGGCTTCAAAATTGAAAAAAATATGCGATCAGCGAGTAGCAAGTAAGGCTTTAAAATCGCAAGATTTGGCGATCAACGTGTAGCGAGTAAGGCTTCAAAATCGAAAGAATATGCGATCAGCGAGTTGCGAGTAAGGCTTTAAAATCGAAACAATTGGTGATCAGCGAGTCGCGAGTAAGGCTTCAAAATTGAAAAAATATGCGATCAGCGAGTCGCGAGTGTGGCTTCAAAATTGAAAAAATATGCGATCAGCGAGTAGAAAAGAAGTTTTTAAAACCGAAACAATTGGCGATCAGCGAGTAGCAAGTAAGGCTTCAAAATCGAAAGAATTGGCAATCAGCGAATCGCGAGTAAGGCTTCAAAATCGATACAATTGGCGATCATCAAGTAGCGAATAAGGCTTCAAAATCGACAGAATTTGCGATCAGCGAGTAGAGAGTAAGGCTTCAAAATCGAAAGAATTTGCGATCAGCAAGTAGCAAGTAATGCTTTAACATCGCAAGATTTGGCAATCAACAAGTAGTGAGTAAGACTTCTAAATCGAATTTATTGGCGATCATCGAGTAGCGAGTAAGGCTTTAAAATCGAAACAATTGGCGATCAGAGAGTAGCAAGTAAGGCTTCAAAATCGAAAGAATATGCGATCAACGAGTCGCAAGTAAGGCTTCAAAATTGAAAAACTATGCGATCAGCGAGTAGCAAGTAAGGCTTTAAAATCGCAAGATTTGGTAATCAACGAGTATCGAGTAATATGCGATCAGCGAGTCGCGAGAAAGGCTTCAAAATCGAAAGAATTTGCGATCAGCAAGTAGCAAGTAATGCTTCAAAAACGCAAGATTTGGCGATCAACAAGTAGCGAGTAGAACTTCAAAATCGAATTTATTGGCGATCATCGAGTAGCGAGTAAGGCTTCAAAATCGAAACAATTGGTGATCAGCGAGTCGCGAGTAAGGCTTCAAAATCGAAAGAATATGCGATCAGCGAGTTGCGAGTAAGGCTTCAAAATCGAAACAATTGGTGATCAGCGAGTCGCGAGTAAGGCTTCAAAATTGAAAAAATATGCGATCAGCGAGTCGCGAGTGTGGCTTCAAAATTGAAAAAATATGCGATCAGCGAGTAGAAAAGAAGTTTTTAAAACCGAAACAATTGGCGATCAGCGAGTAGCAAGTAAGGCTTCAAAATCGAAAGAATTGGCAATCAGCGAATCGCGAGTAAGGCTTCAAAATCGATACAATTGGCGATCATCAAGTAGCGAATAAGGCTTCAAAATCGACAGAATTTGCGATCAGCGAGTAGAGAGTAAGGCTTCAAAATCGAAAGAATTTGCGATCAGCAAGTAGCAAGTAATGCTTTAACATCGCAAGATTTGGCAATCAACAAGTAGCGAGTAAGACTTCAAAATCGAATTTATTGGCGATCATCGAGTAGCGAGTAAGGCTTCAAAATCGAAACAATTGGCGATCAGAGAGTAGCAAGTAAGGCTTCAAAATCGAAAGAATATGCGATCAACGAGTAGCAAGTAAGGCTTCAAAATCGAAAGAATATGCGATCAGCGAGTCGCGAGAAAGGCTTCAAAATCGAAAGAATTTGCGATCAGCAAGTAGCAAGTAATGCTTTAAAAACGCAAGATTTGGCGATCAACAAGTAGCGAGTAGAACTTCAAAATCGAATTTATTGGCGATCATCGAGTAGCGAGTAAGGCTTCAAAATCGAAACAATTGGTGATCAGCGAGTCGCGAGTAAGGCTTCAAAAAAAAAAATGCGATCAGCGAGTAGCAAGTAAGGCTTTAAAATCGCAAGATTTGGCGATCAACGAGTAGCGAGTAAGGCTTCAAAATCGAAAAACTATGCGATCAGCGAGTAGCAAGTAAGGCTTTAAAATCGCAAGATTTGGCGATCAACGTGTAGCGAGTAAGGCTTCAAAATTGAAAGAATATGCGATCATTGAGTCGCGAGTACGGCTTCAAAATTGAAAAAATATGCGATCAGCGAGTAGCAAGTAAGGCTTTAAAATCGCAAGATTTGGCGATCTTCGAGTAGCGAGTAAGGCTTGAAAATCGAAAGAATATGCGATCAGCGGGTCGCGAAGAAGGCTTAAAAATTGAAAAAATATGCGATCAGCGAGTAGCAAGTAAGGCTTTAAAATCGCATGATTTGGCGATCATAGAGTAGCGCGTAAGGCTTCAAAATCCAAAGAATATGCGATCAGCGAGTAGTGAGTAAGGCTTCAAAATCGGAAGAATTGGCGATCAGCGAGTATTGACTTAAGCTTCAAAATTGAAAGAATATGCGATCAGAGAGTAGCAAAAAAGGCTTCAAAATCGAAAGAATATGTGATTAACGAGTTTCGAGTAAGGCTTCAAAATTGAAAAAAATATGCGATCAGCGAGTAGCAAGTAAGGCTTTAAAATCGCAAGATTTGGCGATCAACGTGTAGCGAGTAAGGCTTCAAAATCGAAAGAATATGCGATCAGCGAGTTGCGAGTAAGGCTTCAAAATCGAAAGAATTTGCGATCAGCGAGTAGCAAGTAATGCTTTAAAATCGCAAGATTTGGCGATCAACAAGTAGCGAGTAGAACTTCAAAATCGAATTTATTGGCGATCATCGAGTAGCAAGTAAGGCTTTAAAATCGCAAGATTTGGCGATCAACGTGTAGCGAGTAAAGCTTAAAAATCGAAAGAATATGCGATCAGCGAGTCGCGAGTAAGGCTTCAAAATTGAAAAAATATGCGATCAACGAGTAGCAAGTAAGGCTTTAAAATCTTAAGATTTGGTGATCAGCGAGTAGCGAGTAAGCCTTCAAAATCGAAAAAATATGCGATCAGCGAATAGCAAGTAAGGCATTAAAATCGCAAGATTTGGCCATCATCAAGTGGCGAGTACGACTTCAAAATCGAAACAATTGGCGATCAGCGAGAAGCCAGTAAGGCTTTAAAATCGAAAGAATATGCGATCAGCGAGTCGCGAGTGAGGATTCAAAATCGAAACAATTGGCGATCATCGAGTCGCGAGTATGGCTTCAAAATTGAAAAAATATGCGATCAGCGAGTAGCAAGAAAGGCTTTAAAATCGCAAGATTTGGCAATCTTCGAGTAGCGAGTAAGGCTTCAAAATCGAAAGAATATGCGATCAGCGAGTAGCAAGTAAGGCTTCAAAATCGAAAGAATATGCGATCAGCGAGTCGCGAGAAAGGCTTCAAAATCGAAAGAATTTGCGATCAGCAAGTAGCAAGTAATGCTTTAAAAACGCAAGATTTGGCGATCAACAAGTAGCGAGTAGAACTTCAAAATCGAATTTATTGGCGATCATCGAGTAGCGAGTAAGGCTTCAAAATCGAAACAATTGGTGATCAGCGAGTCGCGAGTAAGGCTTCAAAAAAAAATATGCGATCAGCGAGTAGCAAGTAAGGCTTCAAAATCGAAACAATTGGTGATCAGCGAGTCGCGAGTAAGGCTTCAAAAAAAAATATGCGATCAGCGAGTAGCAAGTAAGGCTTTAAAATCGCAAGATTTGGCGATCAACGAGTAGCGAGTAAGGCTTCAAAATCGAAAAACTATGCGATCAGCGAGTAGCAAGTAAGGCTTTAAAATCGCAAGATTTGGCGATCAACGTGTAGCGAGTAAGGCTTCAAAATGGAAAGAATATGCGATCATTGAGTCGCGAGTACGGCTTCAAAATTGAAAAAATATGCGATCAACGAGTAGCAAGTAAGGCTTTAAAATCTTAAGATTTGGTGATCAGCGAGTAGCGAGTAAGCCTTCAAAATCGAAAAAATATGCGATCAGCGAATAGCAAGTAAGGCATTAAAATCGCAAGATTTGGCCATCATCAAGTGGCGAGTACGACTTCAAAATCGAAACAATTGGCGATCAGCGAGAAGCCAGTAAGGCTTTAAAATCGAAAGAATATGCGATCAGCGAGTCGCGAGTGAGGATTCAAAATCGAAACAATTGGCGATCATCGAGTCGCGAGTATGGCTTCAAAATTGAAAAAATAAAAATCGGAAGAATTGGCGATCAGCGAGTATTGACTTAAGCTTCAAAATTGAAAGAATATGCGATCAGAGAGTAGCAAAAAATTGAAAAAAATATGCGATCAGCGAGTAGCAAGTAAGGCTTTAAAATCGCAAGATTTGGCGATCAACAAGTAGTGAGTAAGACTTCTAAATCGAATTTATTGGCGATCATCGAGTAGCGAGTAAGGCTTTAAAATCGAAACAATTGGCGATCATAGAGTAGCGCGTAAGGCTTCAAAATCCAAAGAATATGCGATCAGCGAGTAGTGAGTAAGGCTTCAAAATCGGAAGAATTGGCGATCAGCGAGTATTGACTTAAGCTTCAAAATTGAAAGAATATGCGATCAGAGAGTAGCAAAAAAGGCTTCAAAATCGAAAGAATATGTGATTAACGAGTTTCGAGTAAGGCTTCAAAATTGAAAAAAATATGCGATCAGCAAGTAGCAAGTAATGCTTTAACATCGCAAGATTTGGCGATCAACAAGTAGTGAGTAAGACTTCTAAATCGAATTTATTGGCGATCATCGAGTAGCGAGTAAGGCTTTAAAATCGAAACAATTGGCGATCAGAGAGTAGCAAGTAAGGCTTCAAAATCGAAAGAATATGCGATCAACGAGTCGCAAGTAAGGCTTCAAAATTGAAAAACTATGCGATCAGCGAGTAGCAAGTAAGGCTTTAAAATCGCAAGATTTGGTAATCAACGAGTATCGAGTAATATGCGATCAGCGAGTCGCGAGAAAGGCTTCAAAATCGAAAGAATTTGCGATCAGCAAGTAGCAAGTAATGCTTCAAAAACGCAAGATTTGGCGATCAACAAGTAGCGAGTAGAACTTCAAAATCGAATTTATTGGCGATCATCGAGTAGCGAGTAAGGCTTCAAAATCGAAACAATTGGTGATCAGCGAGTCGCGAGTAAGGCTTCAAAATCGAAAGAATATGCGATCAGCGAGTTGCGAGTAAGGCTTCAAAATCGAAACAATTGGTGATCAGCGAGTCGCGAGTAAGGCTTCAAAATTGAAAAAATATGCGATCAGCGAGTCGCGAGTGTGGCTTCAAAATTGAAAAAATATGCGATCAGCGAGTAGAAAAGAAGTTTTTAAAACCGAAACAATTGGCGATCAGCGAGTAGCAAGTAAGGCTTCAAAATCGAAAGAATTGGCAATCAGCGAATCGCGAGTAAGGCTTCAAAATCGATACAATTGGCGATCATCAAGTAGCGAATAAGGCTTCAAAATCGACAGAATTTGCGATCAGCGAGTAGAGAGTAAGGCTTCAAAATCGAAAGAATTTGCGATCAGCAAGTAGCAAGTAATGCTTTAACATCGCAAGATTTGGCAATCAACAAGTAGCGAGTAAGACTTCAAAATCGAATTTATTGGCGATCATCGAGTAGCGAGTAAGGCTTCAAAATCGAAACAATTGGCGATCAGAGAGTAGCAAGTAAGGCTTCAAAATCGAAAGAATATGCGATCAACGAGTAGCAAGTAAGGCTTCAAAATCGAAAGAATATGCGATCAGCGAGTCGCGAGAAAGGCTTCAAAATCGAAAGAATTTGCGATCAGCAAGTAGCAAGTAATGCTTTAAAAACGCAAGATTTGGCGATCAACAAGTAGCGAGTAGAACTTCAAAATCGAATTTATTGGCGATCATCGAGTAGCGAGTAAGGCTTCAAAATCGAAACAATTGGTGATCAGCGAGTCGCGAGTAAGGCTTCAAAAAAAAAAATGCGATCAGCGAGTAGCAAGTAAGGCTTTAAAATCGCAAGATTTGGCGATCAACGAGTAGCGAGTAAGGCTTCAAAATCGAAAAACTATGCGATCAGCGAGTAGCAAGTAAGGCTTTAAAATCGCAAGATTTGGCGATCAACGTGTAGCGAGTAAGGCTTCAAAATGGAAAGAATATGCGATCATTGAGTCGCGAGTACGGCTTCAAAATTGAAAAAATATGCGATCAGCGAGTAGCAAGTAAGGCTTTAAAATCGCAAGATTTGGCGATCTTCGAGTAGCGAGTAAGGCTTGAAAATCGAAAGAATATGCGATCAGCGGGTCGCGAAGAAGGCTTAAAAATTGAAAAAATATGCGATCAGCGAGTAGCAAGTAAGGCTTTAAAATCGCATGATTTGGCGATCATAGAGTAGCGCGTAAGGCTTCAAAATCCAAAGAATATGCGATCAGCGAGTAGTGAGTAAGGCTTCAAAATCGGAAGAATTGGCGATCAGCGAGTATTGACTTAAGCTTCAAAATTGAAAGAATATGCGATCAGAGAGTAGCAAAAAAGGCTTCAAAATCGAAAGAATATGTGATTAACGAGTTTCGAGTAAGGTTTCAAAATTGAAAAAAATATGCGATCAGCGAGTAGCAAGTAAGGCTTTAAAATCGCAAGATTTGGCGATCAACGTGTAGCGAGTAAGGCTTCAAAATCGAAAGAATATGCGATCAGCGAGTTGCGAGTAAGGCTTCAAAATCGAAAGAATTTGCGATCAGCGAGTAGCAAGTAATGCTTTAAAATCGCAAGATTTGGCGATCAACAAGTAGCGAGTAGAACTTCAAAATCGAATTTATTGGCGATCATCGAGTAGCAAGTAAGGCTTTAAAATCGCAAGATTTGGCGATCAACGTGTAGCGAGTAAAGCTTAAAAATCGAAAGAATATGCGATCAGCGAGTCGCGAGTAAGGCTTCAAAATTGAAAAAATATGCGATCAACGAGTAGCAAGTAAGGCTTTAAAATCTTAAGATTTGGTGATCAGCGAGTAGCGAGTAAGCCTTCAAAATCGAAAAAATATGCGATCAGCGAATAGCAAGTAAGGCATTAAAATCGCAAGATTTGGCCATCATCAAGTGGCGAGTACGACTTCAAAATCGAAACAATTGGCGATCAGCGAGAAGCCAGTAAGGCTTTAAAATCGAAAGAATATGCGATCAGCGAGTCGCGAGTAAGGATTCAAAATCGAAACAATTGGCGATCATCGAGTCGCGAGTATGGCTTCAAAATTGAAAAAATATGCGATCAGCGAGTAGCAAGAAAGGCTTTAAAATCGCAAGATTTGGCAATCTTCGAGTAGCGAGTAAGGCTTCAAAATCGAAAGAATATGCGATCAGCGAGTAGCAAGTAAGGCTTCAAAATCGAAAGAATATGCGATCAGCGAGTCGCGAGAAAGGCTTCAAAATCGAAAGAATTTGCGATCAGCAAGTAGCAAGTAATGCTTTAAAAACGCAAGATTTGGCGATCAACAAGTAGCGAGTAGAACTTCAAAATCGAATTTATTGGCGATCATCGAGTAGCGAGTAAGGCTTCAAAATCGAAACAATTGGTGATCAGCGAGTCGCGAGTAAGGCTTCAAAAAAAAATATGCGATCAGCGAGTAGCAAGTAAGGCTTCAAAATCGAAACAATTGGTGATCAGCGAGTCGCGAGTAAGGCTTCAAAAAAAAATATGCGATCAGCGAGTAGCAAGTAAGGCTTTAAAATCGCAAGATTTGGCGATCAACGAGTAGCGAGTAAGGCTTCAAAATCGAAAAACTATGCGATCAGCGAGTAGCAAGTAAGGCTTTAAAATCGCAAGATTTGGCGATCAACGTGTAGCGAGTAAGGCTTCAAAATGGAAAGAATATGCGATCATTGAGTCGCGAGTACGGCTTCAAAATTGAAAAAATATGCGATCAGCGAGTAGCAAGTAAGGCTTTAAAATCGCAAGATTTGGCGATCTTCGAGTAGCGAGTAAGGCTTCAAAATCGAAAGAATATGCGATCAGCGGGTCGCGAAGAAGGCTTAAAAATTGAAAAAATATGCGATCAGCGAGTAGCAAGTAAGGCTTTAAAATCGCATGATTTGGCGATCATAGAGTAGCGCGTAAGGCTTCAAAATCCAAAGAATATGCGATCAGCGAGTAGTGAGTAAGGCTTCAAAATCGGAAGAATTGGCGATCAGCGAGTATTGACTTAAGCTTCAAAATTGAAAGAATATGCGATCAGAGAGTAGCAAAAAAGGCTTCAAAATCGAAAGAATATGTGATTAACGAGTTTCGAGTAAGGCTTCAAAATTGAAAAAAATATGCGATCAGCGAGTAGCAAGTAAGGCTTTAAAATCGCAAGATTTGGCGATCAACGTGTAGCGAGTAAGGCTTCAAAATCGAAAGAATATGCGATCAGCGAGTTGCGAGTAAGGCTTCAAAATCGAAACAATTGGTGATCAGCGAGTCGCGAGTAAGGCTTCAAAATTGAAAAAATATGCGATCAGCGAGTCGCGAGTGTGGCTTCAAAATTGAAAAAATATGCGATCAGCGAGTAGAAAAGAAGTTTTTAAAACCGAAACAATTGGCGATCAGCGAGTAGCAAGTAAGGCTTCAAAATCGAAAGAATTGGCAATCAGCGAATCGCGAGTAAGGCTTCAAAATTGATACAATTGGCGATCATCAAGTAGCGAATAAGGCTTCAAAATCGACAGAATTTGCGATCAGCGAGTAGAGAGTAAGGCTTCAAAATCGAAAGAATTTGCGATCAGCAAGTAGCAAGTAATGCTTTAACATCGCAAGATTTGGCAATCAACAAGTAGTGAGTAAGACTTCTAAATCGAATTTATTGGCGATCATCGAGTAGCGAGTAAGGCTTTAAAATCGAAACAATTGGCGATCAGAGAGTAGCAAGTAAGGCTTCAAAATCGAAAGAATATGCGATCAACGAGTCGCAAGTAAGGCTTCAAAATTGAAAAACTATGCGATCAGCGAGTAGCAAGTAAGGCTTTAAAATCGCAAGATTTGGTAATCAACGAGTATCGAGTAATATGCGATCAGCGAGTCGCGAGAAAGGCTTCAAAATCGAAAGAATTTGCGATCAGCAAGTAGCAAGTAATGCTTCAAAAACGCAAGATTTGGCGATCAACAAGTAGCGAGTAGAACTTCAAAATCGAATTTATTGGCGATCATCGAGTAGCGAGTAAGGCTTCAAAATCGAAACAATTGGTGATCAGCGAGTCGCGAGTAAGGCTTCAAAATCGAAAGAATATGCGATCAGCGAGTTGCGAGTAAGGCTTCAAAATCGAAACAATTGGTGATCAGCGAGTCGCGAGTAAGGCTTCAAAATTGAAAAAATATGCGATCAGCGAGTCGCGAGTGTGGCTTCAAAATTGAAAAAATATGCGATCAGCGAGTAGAAAAGAAGTTTTTAAAACCGAAACAATTGGCGATCAGCGAGTAGCAAGTAAGGCTTCAAAATCGAAAGAATTGGCAATCAGCGAATCGCGAGTAAGGCTTCAAAATCGATACAATTGGCGATCATCAAGTAGCGAATAAGGCTTCAAAATCGACAGAATTTGCGATCAGCGAGTAGAGAGTAAGGCTTCAAAATCGAAAGAATTTGCGATCAGCAAGTAGCAAGTAATGCTTTAACATCGCAAGATTTGGCAATCAACAAGTAGCGAGTAAGACTTCAAAATCGAATTTATTGGCGATCATCGAGTAGCGAGTAAGGCTTCAAAATCGAAACAATTGGCGATCAGAGAGTAGCAAGTAAGGCTTCAAAATCGAAAGAATATGCGATCAACGAGTAGCAAGTAAGGCTTCAAAATCGAAAGAATATGCGATCAGCGAGTCGCGAGAAAGGCTTCAAAATCGAAAGAATTTGCGATCAGCAAGTAGCAAGTAATGCTTTAAAAACGCAAGATTTGGCGATCAACAAGTAGCGAGTAGAACTTCAAAATCGAATTTATTGGCGATCATCGAGTAGCGAGTAAGGCTTCAAAATCGAAACAATTGGTGATCAGCGAGTCGCGAGTAAGGCTTCAAAAAAAAAAATGCGATCAGCGAGTAGCAAGTAAGGCTTTAAAATCGCAAGATTTGGCGATCAACGAGTAGCGAGTAAGGCTTCAAAATCGAAAAACTATGCGATCAGCGAGTAGCAAGTAAGGCTTTAAAATCGCAAGATTTGGCGATCAACGTGTAGCGAGTAAGGCTTCAAAATGGAAAGAATATGCGATCATTGAGTCGCGAGTACGGCTTCAAAATTGAAAAAATATGCGATCAGCGAGTAGCAAGTAAGGCTTTAAAATCGCAAGATTTGGCGATCTCCGAGTAGCGAGTAAGGCTTGAAAATCGAATGAATATGCGATCAGCGGGTCGCGAAGAAGGCTTAAAAATTGAAAAAATATGCGATCAGCGAGTAGCAAGTAAGGCTTTAAAATCGCATGATTTGGCGATCATAGAGTAGCGCGTAAGGCTTCAAAATCCAAAGAATATGCGATCAGCGAGTAGTGAGTAAGGCTTCAAAATCGGAAGAATTGGCGATCAGCGAGTATTGACTTAAGCTTCAAAATTGAAAGAATATGCGATCAGAGAGTAGCAAAAAAGGCTTCAAAATCGAAAGAATATGTGATTAACGAGTTTCGAGTAAGGCTTCAAAATTGAAAAAAATATGCGATCAGCGAGTAGCAAGTAAGGCTTTAAAATCGCAAGATTTGGCGATCAACGTGTAGCGAGTAAGGCTTCAAAATCGAAAGAATATGCGATCAGCGAGTTGCGAGTAAGGCTTCAAAATCGAAAGAATTTGCGATCAGCGAGTAGCAAGTAATGCTTTAAAATCGCAAGATTTGGCGATCAACAAGTAGTGAGTAGAACTTCAAAATCGAATTTATTGGCGATCATCGAGTAGCGAGTAAGGCTTCAAAATCGAAACAATTGGTGATCAGCAAAACGCGAGTAAGTCTTTAAAATCGAAAAAATACGCGATCAGCGAGTAGCAAGTAAGGCTTTAAATCGCAAGATTTGGCGAGCAACGAGTAGCGAGTAAGGCTTAAAAATCGAAAGAATATGCGATCAGCGAGTCGCAAGTAAGGCTTCAAAATTGAAAAAATATGCGATCAACGAATAGCAAGTAAGGCTTTAAAATCGCAAGATTTGGCGATCAACGTGTAGCGAGTAAAGCTTAAAAATCGAAAGAATATGCGATCAGCGAGTCGCAAGTAAGGCTTCAAAATTGAAAAAATATGCGATCAACGAGTAGCAAGTAAGGCTTTAAAATCTTAAGATTTGGTGATCAGCGAGTAGCGAGTAAGCCTTCAAAATCGAAAAAATATGCGATCAGCGAATAGCAAGTAAGGCATTAGAATCGCAAGATTTGGCCATCATCAAGTGGCGAGTACGACTTCAAAATCGAAACAATTGGCGATCAGCGAGAAGCCAGTAAGGCTTTAAAATCGAAAGAATATGCGATCAGCGAGTCGCGAGTGAGGATTCAAAATCGAAACAATTGGCGATCATCGAGTCGCGAGTATGGCTTCAAAATTGAAAAAATATGCGATCAGCGAGTAGCAAGAAAGGCTTTAAAATCGCAAGATTTGGCAATCTTCGAGTAGCGAGTAAGGCTTCAAAATCGAAAGAATATGCGATCAGCGAGTAGCAAGTAAGGCTTCAAAATCGAAAGAATATGCGATCAGCGAGTCGCGAGAAAGGCTTCAAAATCGAAAGAATTTGCGATCAGCAAGTAGCAAGTAATGCTTTAAAAACGCAAGATTTGGCGATCAACAAGTAGCGAGTAGAACTTCAAAATCGAATTTATTGGCGATCATCGAGTAGCGAGTAAGGCTTCAAAATCTAAACAATTGGTGATCAGCGAGTCGCGAGTAAGGCTTCAAAAAAAAATATGCGATCAGCGAGTAGCAAGTAAGGCTTCAAAATCGAAACAATTGGTGATCAGCGAGTCGCGAGTAAGGCTTCAAAAAAAAATATGCGATCAGCGAGTAGCAAGTAAGGCTTTAAAATCGCAAGATTTGGCGATCAACGAGTAGCGAGTAAGGCTTCAAAATCGAAAAACTATGCGATCAGCGAGTAGCAAGTAAGGCTTTAAAATCGCAAGATTTGGCGATCAACGTGTAGCGAGTAAGGCTTCAAAATGGAAAGAATATGCGATCATTGAGTCGCGAGTACGGCTTCAAAATTGAAAAAATATGCGATCAGCGAGTAGCAAGTAAGGCTTTAAAATCGCAAGATTTGGCGATCTTCGAGTAGCGAGTAAGGCTTGAAAATCGAAAGAATATGCGATCAGCGGGTCGCGAAGAAGGCTTTAAAATTGAAAAAATATGCGATCAGCGAGTAGCAAGTAAGGCTTTAAAATCGCAAGATTTGGCGATCTTCGAGTAGCGAGTAAGGCTTGAAAATCGAAAGAATATGCGATCAGCGGGTCGCGAAGAAGGCTTAAAAATTGAAAAAATATGCGATCAGCGAGTAGCAAGTAAGGCTTTAAAATCGCATGATTTGGCGATCATAGAGTAGCGCGTAAGGCTTCAAAATCCAAAGAATATGCGATCAGCGAGTAGTGAGTAAGGCTTCAAAATCGGAAGAATTGGCGATCAGCGAGTATTGACTTAAGCTTCAAAATTGAAAGAATATGCGATCAGAGAGTAGCAAAAAAGGCTTCAAAATCGAAAGAATATGTGATTAACGAGTTTCGAGTAAGGCTTCAAAATTGAAAAAAATATGCGATCAGCGAGTAGCAAGTAAGGCTTTAAAATTGCAAGATTTGGCGATCAACGTGTAGCGAGTAAGGCTTCAAAATCGAAAGAATATGCGATCAGCGAGTTGCGAGTAAGGCTTCAAAATCGAAAGAATTTGCGATCAGCGAGTAGCAAGTAATGCTTTAAAATCGCAAGATTTGGCGATCAACAAGTAGCGAGTAGAACTTCAAAATCGAATTTATTGGCGATCATCGAGTAGCGAGTAAGGCTTCAAAATCGAAACAATTGGTGATCAGCAAAACGCGAGTAAGTCTTTAAAATCGAAAAAATACGCGATCAGCGAGTAGCAAGTAAGGCTTTAAATCGCAAGATTTGGCGAGCAACGAGTAGCGAGTAAGGCTTAAAAATCGAAAGAATATGCGATCAGCGAGTCGCAAGTAAGGCTTCAAAATTGAAAAAATATGCGATCAACGAGTAGCAAGTAAGGCTTTAAAATCGCAAGATTTGGCGATCAACGTGTAGCGAGTAAAGCTTAAAAATCGAAAGAATATGCGATCAGCGAGTCGCGAGTAAGGCATCAAAATTGAAAAAATATGCGATCAACGAGTAGCAAGTAAGGCTTTAAAATCTTAAGATTTGGTGATCAGCGAGTAGCGAGTAAGCCTTCAAAATCGAAAAAATATGCGATCAGCGAATAGCAAGTAAGGCATTAAAATCGCAAGATTTGGCCATCATCAAGTGGCGAGTACGACTTCAAAATCGAAACAATTGGCGATCAGCGAGAAGCCAGTAAGGCTTTAAAATCGAAAGAATATGCGATCAGCGAGTCGCGAGTGAAGATTCAAAATCGAAACAATTGGCGATCATCGAGTCGCGAGTATGGCTTCAAAATTGAAAAAATATGCGATCAGCGAGTAGCAAGAAAGGCTTTAAAATCGCAAGATTTGGCAATCTTCGAGTAGCGAGTAAGGCTTCAAAATCGAAAGAATATGCGATCAGCGAGTAGCAAGTAAGGCTTCAAAATCGAAAGAATATGCGATCAGCGAGTCGCGAGAAAGGCTTCAAAATCGAAAGAATTTGCGATCAGCAAGTAGCAAGTAATGCTTTAAAAACGCAAGATTTGGCGATCAACAAGTAGCGAGTAG
The DNA here is from genome assembly GCA_950371165.1 of Lacanobia oleracea. Classification (NCBI taxonomy): domain Eukaryota; kingdom Metazoa; phylum Arthropoda; class Insecta; order Lepidoptera; family Noctuidae; genus Lacanobia; species Lacanobia oleracea. The sequence goes on from OX493405.1 coordinate 129,963, forward strand.
AACTTCAAAATCTAATTTATTGGCGATCATCGAGTAGCGAGTAAGGCTTCAAAATCGAAACAATTGGTGATCAGCGAGTCGCGAGTAAGGCTTCAAAAAAAAATATGCGATCAGCGAGTAGCAAGTAAGGCTTTAAAATCGCAAGATTTGGCGATCAACGAGTAGCGAGTAAGGCTTCAAAATCGAAAAACTATGCGATCAGCGAGTAGCAAGTAAGGCTTTAAAATCGCAAGATTTGGCGATCAACGTGTAGCGAGTAAGGCTTCAAAATGGAAAGAATATGCGATCATTGAGTCGCGAGTACGGCTTCAAAATTGAAAAAATATGCGATCAGCGAGTAGCAAGTAAGGCTTTAAAATCGCAAGATTTGGCGATCTTCGAGTAGCGAGTAAGGCTTCAAAATCGAAAGAATATGCGATCAGCGGGTCGCGAAGAAGGCTTAAAAATTGAAAAAATATGCGACCAGCGAGTAGCAAGTAAGGCTTTAAAATCGCATGATTTGGCGATCATAGAGTAGCGCGTAAGGCTTCAAAATCCAAAGAATATGCGATCAGCGAGTAGTGAGTAAGGCTTCAAAATCGGAAGAATTGGCGATCAGCGAGTATTGACTTAAGCTTCAAAATTGAAAGAATATGCGATCAGAGAGTAGCAAAAAAGGCTTCAAAATCGAAAGAATATGTGATTAACGAGTTTCGAGTAAGGCTTCAAAATTGAAAAAAATATGCGATCAGCGAGTAGCAAGTAAGGCTTTAAAATCGCAAGATTTGGCGATCAACGTGTAGCGAGTAAGGCTTCAAAATCGAAAGAATATGCGATCAGCGAGTTGCGAGTAAGGCTTCAAAATCGAAACAATTGGTGATCAGCGAGTCGCGAGTAAGGCTTCAAAATTGAAAAAATATGCGATCAGCGAGTCGCGAGTGTGGCTTCAAAATTGAAAAAATATGCGATCAGCGAGTAGAAAAGAAGTTTTTAAAACCGAAACAATTGGCGATCAGCGAGTAGCAAGTAAGGCTTCAAAATCGAAAGAATTGGCAATCAGCGAATCGCGAGTAAGGCTTCAAAATCGATACAATTGGCGATCATCAAGTAGCGAATAAGGCTTCAAAATCGACAGAATTTGCGATCAGCGAGTAGAGAGTAAGGCTTCAAAATCGAAAGAATTTGCGATCAGCAAGTAGCAAGTAATGCTTTAACATCGCAAGATTTGGCAATCAACAAGTAGTGAGTAAGACTTCTAAATCGAATTTATTGGCGATCATCGAGTAGCGAGTAAGGCTTTAAAATCGAAACAATTGGCGATCAGAGAGTAGCAAGTAAGGCTTCAAAATCGAAAGAATATGCGATCAACGAGTCGCAAGTAAGGCTTCAAAATTGAAAAACTATGCGATCAGCGAGTAGCAAGTAAGGCTTTAAAATCGCAAGATTTGGTAATCAACGAGTATCGAGTAATATGCGATCAGCGAGTCGCGAGAAAGGCTTCAAAATCGAAAGAATTTGCGATCAGCAAGTAGCAAGTAATGCTTCAAAAACGCAAGATTTGGCGATCAACAAGTAGCGAGTAGAACTTCAAAATCGAATTTATTGGCGATCATCGAGTAGCGAGTAAGGCTTCAAAATCGAAACAATTGGTGATCAGCGAGTCGCGAGTAAGGCTTCAAAATCGAAAGAATATGCGATCAGCGAGTTGCGAGTAAGGCTTCAAAATCGAAACAATTGGTGATCAGCGAGTCGCGAGTAAGGCTTCAAAATTGAAAAAATATGCGATCAGCGAGTCGCGAGTGTGGCTTCAAAATTGAAAAAATATGCGATCAGCGAGTAGAAAAGAAGTTTTTAAAACCGAAACAATTGGCGATCAGCGAGTAGCAAGTAAGGCTTCAAAATCGAAAGAATTGGCAATCAGCGAATCGCGAGTAAGGCTTCAAAATCGATACAATTGGCGATCATCAAGTAGCGAATAAGGCTTCAAAATCGACAGAATTTGCGATCAGCGAGTAGAGAGTAAGGCTTCAAAATCGAAAGAATTTGCGATCAGCAAGTAGCAAGTAATGCTTTAACATCGCAAGATTTGGCAATCAACAAGTAGCGAGTAAGACTTCAAAATCGAATTTATTGGCGATCATCGAGTAGCGAGTAAGGCTTCAAAATCGAAACAATTGGCGATCAGAGAGTAGCAAGTAAGGCTTCAAAATCGAAAGAATATGCTATCAACGAGTCGCAAGTAAGGCTTCAAAATTGAAAAACTATGCGATCAGCGAGTAGCAAGTAAGGCTTTAAAATCGCAAGATTTGGTAATCAACGAGTATCGAGTAAGGCTTCAAAATCGAACAAATATGCGATCAGCGAGTCGCGAGTAAGGCTTCAAAATTGAAAAAATATGCGATCAGCGAGTAGCAAGTAAGGTTTTAAAATCGCAAGATTTGGCGATCTTCGAGTAGCGAGTAAGGCTTCAAAATCGAAAGAATATGCGATCAGCGAGTCGCGAGTAAGGCTTAAAAATCGAAAGAATATGCGATCAGCGAGTCGCGAGAAAGGCTTCAAAATCGAAAGAATATGCGATCAGCGAGTCGCGAGTAAGGCTTCAAAATCGAAAGAATATGCGATCAGCGAGTCGCGAGAAAGGCTTCAAAATCGATACAATTGGCGATCATCAAGTAGCGAATAAGGCTTCAAAATCGACAGAATTTGCGATCAGCGAGTAGAGAGTAAGGCTTCAAAATCGAAAGAATTTGCGATCAGCAAGTAGCAAGTAATGCTTTAACATCGCAAGATTTGGCAATCAACAAGTAGCGAGTAAGACTTCAAAATCGAATTTATTGGCGATCATCGAGTAGCGAGTAAGGCTTCAAAATCGAAACAATTGGCGATCAGAGAGTAGCAAGTAAGGCTTCAAAATCGAAAGAATATGCTATCAACGAGTCGCAAGTAAGGCTTCAAAATTGAAAAACTATGCGATCAGCGAGTAGCAAGTAAGGCTTTAAAATCGCAAGATTTGGTAATCAACGAGTATCGAGTAAGGCTTCAAAATCGAACAAATATGCGATCAGCGAGTCGCGAGTAAGGCTTCAAAATTGAAAAAATATGCGATCAGCGAGTAGCAAGTAAGGTTTTAAAATCGCAAGATTTGGCGATCTTCGAGTAGCGAGTAAGGCTTCAAAATCGAAAGAATATGCGATCAGCGAGTCGCGAGTAAGGCTTAAAAATCGAAAGAATATGCGATCAGCGAGTCGCGAGAAAGGCTTCAAAATCGAAAGAATATGCGATCAGCGAGTCGCGAGTAAGGCTTCAAAATCGAAAGAATATGCGATCAGCGAGTCGCGAGAAAGGCTTCAAAATCGAAAGAATTAGCGATCAGCAAGTAGCAAGTCGCGTTCGACAGCGACAGCGTTCGGACGTGTATATTGCTGTGTTAATTCACTACGTCTTTGTTCTCCCTAAATGGGTACGAAATGTAACGGCTGTGATGCCGATATTAATACTGAGAAGTTGTATATGGAGTGTTCTCAAGGAAAATGTAAAATGCTGTACCATCTCAAGTGTCTGGCTGTGACGAAGCAGAAGTACGAGGCGTTTACTCAGGAATATAAGAAAAAATGGGTGTGTCCAGAATGTGTAAGCACTATTCCAAAGCGAGGGAATTCCGACACGCCGGTTCGTGGAAGCGCGGTCACTGTGGATGAAACTTCTGTGGCCGGTGCGAGCGACTGCTATGTCAACACTCGGCGCGGTAGTCGTCGCAACCCGAAGGAATCCGAAATCGAACACGATAATGAACCACTGGAGGGACTACGGGAGTTTCGCTTGGAAATTATAGCACGACTGGATGAACAAATTAAGCAGAATATATTGCTCCAAGACAGATTTATCAAGACAGAGACTGAATTGCAAGATTTGCGAAAAATAATGGAGGTAGTTCAAGAAAAGGCAAAAAAAGTAGATACCTTAGAAACAATAGTCAAAGATTTATTAAAGTCAAATGAACTCTTACGAGCCCGTCTTACTAAGGAAAGTTTTAAGCTGGATAGTACAGAGAGATTTGAAGCACCTAAGGGCCAAATAATGTCATCATCCAAAACATTTGTCGACATTCTTAAGGAAAATCAAAACAAGAGGGTAACTGGCAATTCCACTAATCTTACACCAATCAAAGAATGTGTGGCCACGAAATCCGCAAGTTCAGTATCGAAAAACAAAACACCACTATCAATAAGTAAAGTGAGTGAAAGGAGTACTAGCTTAGTTGAGGTAGCAGAAGAAGAGAGGAAAAGTTTAAATAGAGAAGAAAATTGGACAGTCGTAAATAGGAAGAAAAACCGATATCCCAATAAAGATGTGAAAAGAGGAGGAAGTACTTCTGTAAATGAAATTCAAGGAACAGAAAAAAATAAATATTTACACGTCTGGCGTCTTCAGAAGGAGACTAAAGAAGAACACTTAGAAATATATGTAAGAAACATTTGTGGATTGGAAACACCTGTTAAAGTAGAACGAATCAAACCTAAAACGGAGAGGGATTATGCGTCCTTCATGATTGGAGTACCGGAGAGTAAATATGACATATTATGTCAACCAGAGAATTGGCCAATAAATGTGGAGTTCTGTGAATGGGTTTGGTTTCGTAGACCATTCCAAAAATCAAAAACCTCGGAATAGATCTACTATAGACATATATTATCAGAACGTTAGAGGTCTGAGAACTAAATTAGAGGAGTTTTATGTAGGAATATCAAGTCATAACTTTGATTTATATGCTATCACGGAAACTGGCCTAAATGAATCAATTTGTGACACGGAATTAATCCCTCCTGGGTTCACTATACTGCGATGTGACCGAGCGGATGGACGAAAACAAGGCGGCGCGTGTCTCGTGGCCACACCGCGAATCGAGCTGCGGCGAGTACCTGTACCGGGCGACGTAGACATTAATGACCATGTTTTTGAACTAGTTGGTGCCACTGTTTACTTACGTAATAGGTTTTTATGTTTTGTATGTGTTGTTTATATCCCACCTAATAGTAATGAGAAGGAATATGAGTTGTTATTTAGAATCATTGAACAATATTGTAATAATTATCGTGAAGTGTTAGTGATAGGAGATTTTAATTTACATTCGGGTACTATAAGCATCAAGTCATATTATGAATTTCTTAAAACATATTGTGGGTTCGCCCAGTGCAACGGAATAAGTAATTGCAATGATCGATGTTTGGACTTAGTATTGAGTACTTTTGAGGAGGAGGAGTGTGTGAGTGTGCGCGCGGCGGAGTCGCCGCTCGTGCCGGTGGACGCTTATCACCCGCCGCTGCAGGTGTCCGTGAGCCCGTGTTTACGTGCTAATATCCACTTAGAGCCAAATTTGAGCACATCAACATCGGAAGCGCGCACAAAGGTCAGTTGGAATTTTAATAAAGCCGATTTTTTTCTATTATATTCAAAGATCGCAGCCGTCGACTGGGCTCGTTTATTTAACTTAAATTTAGATATGAGTTTAAAGTATTTCTATGAGACGATTTATTCAATTTTAGATGACTGTGTTCCCAAGAAAAAGCGAAGTCGTATACGCTCGAGGTACATTTATCCCGAGTGGTATACGGGTGAGATAATTCGCGACATAAAACTCAAAGCGGCTCTTCATAGAAAGTATAAAAGGAGTGGTTTAAGGAATGATTACGAAATGTTTGCTCAGTGTAGGTCCCAAGTAAAAGGGAAAATTTTAGTAGCACAGGAACAATATTGCCAACGTTTACAAAACCAAATGTCGAGCGACCCGAAGTCTTTTTGGTCTTATGTAAATTCTAAAAGAAGTAACACTAGTAGTCAAAAGATTTTAAAGAACGGAGAGGCATTGACATGTGAACAAGCGGTTCAAGAATTTGCTGAATACTTTTACTCAGTGTACAGTGTTGACAAACCGAGACTAGATGTGGATGTGGCGATAGTGGAAGCGGGCAGTCAGAACGGAGCAGGGCGGGTTCATCTTGATAGATTGGAGTTGGATGACGTGGTACGCGCCCTGCAGAATCTTAAACCGAAAAAATCGTCAGGGCCTGATGGTATTCCGCCGTACATTTTTAGGGACTGTCGAATGGGATTAGCGAAACCGCTGTTGCACATCTACAATCTTTGCCTCAAATCGGCTGAGTTTCCCGAGATGTGGAAGATTACCCGGGTCATACCGGTACCGAAGGGACGTTCGGGAACTAAAGTTGAAGAATACAGACCGGTTGCAGTGTTGTCGACAATGGCTAAAGTATTAGAATCAGCAATTCATAGGTGCATTTTTCAGCAAGTTAGCTCACAACTCACAGACGCGCAGCATGGATTTCGGCCGAGTAGAAATACTACCAGTAATTTACTCAGCTACATGGCGGGTGTGGTGCCGATAGTAGACGGTGGGGGACAAGCCGATGCTGCTTATTTCGACTTTAAAAAGGCTTTTGATTTAGTGGATAATGATGTGTTGCTGAAAAAGTTAGCAGGGATCGGTTTCACCCCGCATTTACTTAGGTTTTTTGCTAGTTATATGAGTGACAGGCAACAGTATGTTGACTATGCAGGATTTCAATCGAATGCATACTATACTAGATCTGGGGTAAGCCAAGGTACTAATTTAGGACCTCTGGAATTTCTCATAATGATTAATGACCTACCAAACGTTGTGCAAGAGGCTAAGTGTTTGCTGTTTGCCGACGACCTCAAGCTTTATCTCCCCATCACAAACGTGACTGACTGTGAGAGACTGCAGAGAGATATAGACAGAGTGGTAGCTTGGAGCAAGAGTAATCTCCTGCAGTTTAACACATCTAAGTGTGTGACCATAAGTTTTTCGCGCGCACGCACACCCATCACGCATACTTATACGGTGGACGGAGTGCCGATGGATAGGGTTACTGAAGTGAGGGACTTGGGAGTTAGTTTCGTCACTGGGCTCACCTTTCGTGATCATATAGTTAAGATATGTAAAAAAGCATATAGAAACCTAGGATTTGTGCTTAGAATGGTTAAAGGCTTCACAAACATGAAAGCTATAACGGCGTTATACAATGCTTTAGTAAGAAGCCAACTAGAATGTAACGCAGTTATCTGGGCTCCACATGAAACTAAATATAGTCTCATGTTGGAGCGGGTACAAAATAAATTTATTAGGTACTTATATATGAGGGAATTTGGCGTATATCCATTTTATCCATTAATGTATCCAACTCTATTTGTCTTGGGTATGGTCGGATATAATGAACTGAGGGTCAGGAGGCAACTCACACTAGTGACTTATATCTTTAAAATAATAAGAGGGAAGATACACAATGCGGATATATTGCAAAAGGTGGAACTAGTCGTGCCAGACGGGTATGTGGGGCGTCGTCGACAACCACGGTTGCTGGCAGAACCGCGCGCGCGTACTAACTTGCTGCGCGAGGCGCCGCTAACGAGCGCGCTCCGCACTCTTAACCTCATTGCTGATGACATAGACATATTCTGTTGCACTTTGGGTGAATTTACAAGAATAGCTACTCATACAATTTGTTATAAAAAACAGGGAACTATTTAAGTTTAAGTGTGCTACAATATCGCATTGGGTCTAGCCTGTAAGGATATTTGTATGTATGTAAATAAATAAATAAATAAATAAATAAATAAGTAATGCTTTAAAAACGCAAGATTTGGCGATCAACAAGTAGCGAGTAGAACTTCAAAATCGAATTTATTGGCGATCATCGAGTAGCGAGTAAGGCTTCAAAATCGAAACAATTGGTGATCAGCGAGTCGCGAGTAAGGCTTCAAAATCGAAAAAATATGCGATCAGCGAGTAGCAAGTAAGGCTTTAAAATCGCAAGATTTGGCGATCAACGAGTAGCGAGTAAGGCTTCAAAATCGAAAAACTATGCGATCAGCGAGTAGCAAGTAAGGCTTTAAAATCGCAAGATTTGGCGATCAACGAGTAGCGAGTAAGGCTTCAAAATCGAAAGAATATGCGATCAGCGAGTTGCGAGTAAGGCTTCAAAATCGAAACAATTGGTGATCAGCGAGTCGCGAGTAAGGCTTCAAAATTGAAAAAATATGCGATCAGCGAGTCGCGAGTGTGGCTTCAAAATTGAAAAAATATGCGATCAGCGAGTAGAAAAGAAGTTTTTAAAACCGAAACAATTGGCGATCAGCGAGTAGCAAGTAAGGCTTCAAAATCGAAACAATTGGCGATCAGAGAGTAGCAAGTAAGGCTTCAAAATCGAAACAATTGGCGATCATCGAGTAGCGAGTAAGGCTTCAAAATCGAAACAATTGGCGATCAGAGAGTAGCAAGTAAGGCTTCAAAATCGAAAGAATATGCGATCAACGAGTCGCAAGTAAGGCTTCAAAATTGAAAAACTATGCGATCAGCGAGTAGCAAGTAAGGCTTTAAAATCGCAAGATTTGGTAATCAACGAGTATCGAGTAAGGCTTCAAAATCGAACAAATATGCGATCAGCGAGTCGCGAGTAAGGCTTCAAAATTGAAAAAATATGCGATCAGCGAGTAGCAAGTAAGGTTTTAAAATCGCAAGATGTGGCAATCAACGAGTAGAGAGTAAGACTTCAAAATTGAAAGAATATGCTATCAGCGAGTAGCAAGTAAGGCTTTAAAATCGCAAGATTTGGCGATCAACGTAAAGCGAGTAAGGCTTCAAAATGGAAAGAATATGCGATCATTGAGTCGCGAGTACGGCTTCAAAATTAAAAAAATATGTGATCAGCGAGTAGCAAGTAAGGCTTTATTATCGCAAGATTTGGCGATCTTCGAGAAGCGAGTAAGGCTTCAAAATCGAAAGAATATGCGATCAGCGGGTCGCGAAGAAGGCTTAAAAATTGACAAAATATGCGATCAGCGAGTAGCAAGTAAGGCTTTAAAATCGCATGATTTGGCGATCATAGAGTAGCGCGTAAGGCTTCAAAATCCAAAGAATATGCGATCAGCGAGTAGTGAGTAAGGCTTCAAAATCGGAAGAATTGGCGATCAGCGAGTATTGACTTAAGCTTCAAAATTGAAAGAATATGCGATCAGAGAGTAGCAAAAAAGGCTTCAAAATTGAAAGAATATTTTATTTTATTTTATTTTATTAATTTTAGGAAATCTTACAGCTAATACAAAACAGTATAAAGTAACAATATGTAAAAAATGGCCATTTACAAGTTTTCACATATACTTATGTTACGTTAATAATAAAAACAATTTCACGAAAACAGCTAGCACGCTAATACACTCATTCAACGCTCAAGAAAGAAAAATGAAAAACAACGAACAACTCGAAACGGTGATCAAGTACCAAAGAAACGATCAGTCAAACTTTTTTTAACTCTTTTAACACTGCTGGTGAACAAATCAAGCTCGACATCCTGACACACCATGTTAAACGTACGACAAGCTCTAATCATGTACGAGTTCTTTCTGTAGTTTGTCTTAACCTGAGGAACATGAAGGAGACGCGATCTGCGAAGAAATGCACACGGTACACGAAGTCCGATCTTGCTTACCAGCTCAGGGACATCAGTAGATCCGTTCATAATATTAAATAAGAATGCAAGATCTGCAATTTTCCTTCGCTCATGTAGAGGCAGAAAATGGAATTTTATACACCGACTCATGTAATCAGGAAGAAATATCTTTGAGCGATATTGGATGTACCTTAAAAATCGCTTTTGTATGCTTTCGATGCGATTTATGTAAAAATTGTAGTTGGGATTCCAAATTTGAGAAGCATATTCAAGGTGGCTACGGACAAACGCACAGTAAAGAATTTTCATCGTCTTAACATTCTTAAAGTCAGTAGAAAGTCTAAAAATAAAACCCAACGCTTTAGAAGCCTTACTGACAATGTTATTTATATGAGCGTCAAACAAAAGCTTCGAGTCAAATGTAACTCCAAGGTCCCGAATGACATTGACTCTTGCTATTAGGGTATTCGATAGCTTATAATCATACTGGATAGGGTTTGCCTTACGAGTAAATGTGCATACATAACATTTGGAAACATTTAAGTCTAACCTATTCTTAGCACAGTAATCTTGGAACCGGTCCAAATCTTGCTGTAAAAGGCATGCGTCCTCAATGGTCGACACTAGACCCAAAATTTTCAAATCATCCGCATACAGTAGAATTTTTGAATGTAGGAAACAAGATGCTATGTCATTTATAAAAATGTTAAATAAAAGAGGCCCCAACAAGGATCCTTGAGGAACCCCCGATGGAATGTACAAGACTCTCGAGGTAAACCCATTGAGGACCACCGTCTGACACCTGTTCTCTACGTATGATGAGAACCACCTAAACAAGTTACCCCTCACACCAACCAATAAAAGTTTACGCATTAGGACTGCATGATCAATTATATCAAAACATTTGCTGTAGTCAGTGTATATAACGTCGACCTGAGCCCTCCTGGACATGTGCTCCGTTAGAAAGTCACTACAGACAGCAAGATTGGATGTCGTAGAACGACCTTTTAAAAATCCATGTTGCTGTTCAGAAAAAGATAGCTTGAGAGACGAAGACAGTTGTCTGTGTACAATTTTCTCCATGACTTTAGCAAAAATACAAAGTTTGGAAATTGGCCTATAATTATCTATACTGTCCTTAGCTCCTTTTTTATGAATCGGCGTTATATACGCTGACTTCCAGATAGTGGGCACAACTCCTAATTCAAATGACCGTTTAAATAATATTGTCAACGGTACCGAAAGACACTTGGCAACTCTCGATATGAAAATTGGAGAAATGTTATCAGGGCCTGCGGATTTATTAAGGTCCAGTTGTTTCAGCAACCGAAATACTTCCTCCTCCCGTACATCAATTGTGCATATGTCTGATGTGCAACCAGCAGTCTGACTACCATGTTCATCTATTCCAAATGTGGCCATAAACTCCTCCTGTTCACTTCGCTCTTGGAAATTAGAAAAAAAATAATCACCAAACATATTACAGATGTCCTCTCCATTGTTGGACGAAATTTCACCAAATTTTAGAACAGACGGGTAACAGTTGGTTTGTTGTTTGGATTTTACATATCGCCAAAAAGCCCTAGGATTTTTAGAGATAGCTGATTCAACGTTTAAAATGTAACTATCAAACATTTCCTTCTCCAAATCTTTAGCGCGCTGACGTAAAGTAACAAAAGATTGATGATCGGAAAGATTTCCATACCTTATAAACTTGGCATGAAATTTTGCCTTTTCTTTTAATATTTTAATAAGAGGGCTTCTATACCAAGGAGGATACTTGGCACGCGGGACAATAACTTTAGTAGGTATATACTTATTGTGTAGATAGTTAATAGTGTCATAAAAGAACCCGACAGCCTCCTCAAGAGTCCTATTGTTTAGTTCTAATGACCAATCCATTGCCACCATTTCTTCAGCTATGGCGTCATAATTTGCAAGAGCATACAAGAACTTGACTCGAGGGCGAGCATGCAGCTGATGAAGTTGAACGAAGTCAGCCGATATACAAAGTGCCGCATGGTGTGAGTCCTCTTCTACTAAGGGATTCAGGCTATGAGAGACGTTGACTTCATTGTTCGACAGTACGAGGTCAAGAATTCTATCATTCGCATTACGGTGGCAATTGTACTGTAACAAATTGCAGGCAGTGAGAGTATCAAAAAAGGTGGTCTGAATAGGTCCGTGTAAGTTACTAGGGCATAGATAATCACTGTCCGCCGCAACGTGCCAGTCAATATTCGGCTGGTTAAAATCGCCAACAATCAGGAACTTATCCGCAGGATGTTTTAGAACAATATCAGCTAAATTATTATCAAAGTTATGTAGTTGTACCATCAACGAGTTGCCAGACTGCTGATTACATATGTAAACAACACAAATATGCATGTTGTAGGTAACTTTAGGTTTCGATTGGTGTAAGGTTAAGGTGAGCCATAGATCCTCGGCGGACGAACACCATTCGTTGCGTACTTCAGCAATCAGAATGCGATCAGAGAGTAGCAAAAAAGGCTTCAAAATCGAAAGAATATGTGATTAACGAGTTTCGAGTAAGGCTTCAAAATTGAAAAAAATATGCGATCAGCGAGTAGCAAGTAAGGCTTTAAAATCGCAAGATTTCGCGATCAACGAGTAGCGAGTAAGGCTTAAAAATCGAAAGAATATGCGATCAGCGAGTCGCGAGTAAGGCTTCAAAATTGAAAAAATATGCGATCAACGAGTAGCAAGTAAGGCTTTAAAATCGCAAGATTTGGCGATCATCGAGAAGCGAGTAAGGCCTCAAAGTCGAAAGAATTGGCGATCAGCGAGTAGCGAGTGAGGCTTCAAAATTGAAAGAATATGCGATCAGCAAGTAGCAAGTAAGGCTTTAAAATCTTAAGATTTAGTGATCAGCGAGTAGCGAGTAAGGCTTTAAAATCGAAAAAATATGCGATCAGCGAATAGCAAGTAAGGCATTAAAATCGCAAGATTTGGTCATCATCAAGTAGCGAGTACGACTTCAAAATCGAAACAATTGGCGATCAGCGAGAAGCCAGTAAGGCTTTAAAATCGAAAGAATATGCGATCAGCGAGTCGCGAGTAAGGCTTCAAAATCGAAACAATTGGCGATCATCGAGTAGTGAGTAAGGATTCAAAATCGAAACAATTGGCGATCATCGAGTCGCGAGTATGGCTTCAAAATCGAAAGAATATCCGATCAGCGAGTCGCGAGAAAGGCTTCAAAATCGAAAGAAAATGCGATCAGCGAGTCGCGAAGAAGGCTTCAAAATTGAAAAAATATGCGATCAGCGAATAGCAAGTAAGGCTTTAAAATCGCAAGATTTGGCGATATTGGAGTAGCGAGTAAGGCTTCAAAATCGAAAGAATATGCGATCTGCGAGTATTGACTTAAGCTTCAAAATTGAAAGAATATGCGATCAGAGAGAAGCAAGAATGGCTTCAAAATCAAAAGAATATGCGATCAGCGAGTCGCGAGTAAGGCTTCAAAATTGAAAATAAAAAAGCGATCAGCGAGTAGCAAGAAAGGCTTTAAAATCGCAATATTTGGCGATCAACGAGTAGCGAGTAAGGCTTCAAAATCGAAAGAATATGCGATCAGCGAGTCGCGAGTAAGGCTTCAAAATCGAAACAATTGGTGATCAGCGAGTATTGACTTAGGCTTCAAAATTGAAAGAAAATGCAATCAGAGAGTAGCAAGAAAGGCTTCAAAATCGAAAGAATATGCGATCAGCGAGTCGCGAGTAAGGCTTCAAAATTGAAAAAAATATGCGACCAGCTAGAAGCAAGTAAGGCTTTAAAACCGCAAGATTTGGCGATCAACGAGTAGCGAGTAAGGCTTCAAAATCGAAAGAATATGCGATCAACGAGTAGCAAGTAAGGCTTCAAAATCGATACAATTGGCGATCAACAAGTAGCAAGTAAGGCTTCAAAATCGAAAGAATTTGCGATCAGCAAGTAGCAAGTAATGCTTTAAAATCTCAAGATTTGGCGATCAACAAGTAGCGAGTAGAACTTCAAAATCGAATTTATTGGCGATCATCGAGTAGCGAGTAAGGCTTCAAAATCGAAACAATTGGTGATCAGCAAAACGCGAGTAAGTCTTTAAAATCGAAAAAATACGCGATCATCGAGTAGCAAGTAAGGCTTTAAATCGCAAGATTTGGCGAGCAACGAGTAGCGAGTAAGGCTTCAAAATCGAAAGAATATGCGATCAGCGAGTCGCGAGTAAGGCTTCAAAATTGAAAAAATATGCGATCAACGAGTAGCAAGTAAGGCTTTAAAATCGCAAGATTTGGCGATCAACGTGTAGCGAGTAAGGCTTCAAAATGGAAAGAATATGCGATCATCGAGTCGCGAGAATGCCTTCAATATTGAAAAAATATGCGATCAGCGAGTAGCAAGTAAGGCTTTAAAATCGCAAGATTTGGCGATCTTCGAGTAGCGAGTAAGGCTTCAAAATCGAAAGAATATGCGATCAGCGAGTCGCGAAGAAGGCTTCAAAATTGAAAAAATATGCGATCAGCGAATAGCAAGTAAGGCATTAAAATCGCAAGATTTGGCCATCATCAAGTTGCGAGTACGACTTCAAAATCGAAACAATTGGCGATCAGCGAGAAGCCAGTAAGGCTTTAAAATCGAAAGAATATGCGATCAGCGAGTCGCGAGTAAGGCTTCAAAATCGAAACAATTGGCGATCATCGAGTAGTGAGTGAGGATTCAAAATCGAAACAATTGGCGATCATCGATTCGCGAGTATGGCTTCAAAATTGAAAAAATAAGCGATCAGCGAGTAGCAAGAAAGGCTTTAAAATCGCAAGATTTGGCGATCTTCGAGTAGCGAGTAAGGCTTCAAAATCGAAAGAATATGCGATCAGCGAGTCGCGAGTAAGGCTTCAAAATCGAAAGAATATGCGATCAGCGAGTCGCGAAGAAGGCTTCAAAATTGAAAAAATATGCGATCAGCGAATAGCAAGTAAGGCATTAAAATCGCAAGATTTGGCCATCATCAAGTTGCGAGTACGACTTCAAAATCGAAACAATTGGCGATCAGCGAGAAGCCAGTAAGGCTTTAAAATCGAAAGAATATGCGATCAGCGAGTCGCGAGTAAGGCTTCAAAATCGAAACAATTGGCGATCATCGAGTAGTGAGTGAGGATTCAAAATCGAAACAATTGGCGATCATCGAGTCGCAAGTATGGCTTCAAAATTGAAAAAATAAGCGATCAGCGAGTAGCAAGAAAGGCTTTAAAATCGCAAGATTTGGCGATCTTCGAGTAGCGAGTAAGGCTTCAAAATCGAAAGAATATGCGATCAGCGAGTCGCGAGTAAGGCTTCAAAATCGAAAGAATATGCGATCAGCGAGTCGCGAAGAAGGCTTAAAATTGAAAAAATATGCGATCAGCGAGTAGCAAGTAAGGCTTTAAAATCGCAAGATTTGGCGATCATGGAGTAGCGAGTAAGGCTTCAAAATCGAAAGAATATGCGATCAGCGAGTCGCGAGAAAGGCTTCAAAATCGAAAGAATATGCGATCAACGGGTAGCAAGTAAGGCTTCAAAATCGATACAATTGGCGATCAACAAGTAGCAAGTAAGGCTTCAAAATCGAAAAAGTTTGCGATCAGCAAGTAGCAAGTAATGCTTTAAAATCGCAAGATTTGGCGATCAACAAGTAGCGAGTAGAACTTCAAAATCGAATTTATTGGCGATCATCGAGTAGCGAGTAAGGCTTCAAAATCGAAACAATTTGTGATCAGCAAAACGCGAGTAAGTCTTTAAAATCGAAAAAATTCGCGATCATCGAGTAGCAAGTAAGGCTTTAAATCGCAAGATTTGGCGAGCAACGAGTAGCGAGTAAGGCTTCAAAATCGAAAGAATATGCGATCAGCGAGTCACGAATAAGGCTTCAAAATTGAAAAAATATGCGATCAACGAGTAGCAAGTAAGGCTTTAAAATCGCAAGATTTGGCGATCTTCGAGTAGCGAGTAAGGCTTCAAAATCGAAAGAATATGCGATCAGCGAGTCGCGAAGAAAGCTTCAAAATTGAAAAAATATGCGATCAGCGAATAGCAAGTAAGGCATTAAAATCGCAAGATTTGGCCATCATCAAGTTGCGAGTACGACTTCAAAATCGAAACAATTGGCGATCAGCGAGAAGCCAGTAAGGCTTTAAAATCGAAAGAATATGCGATCAGCGAGTCGCGAGTAAGGCTTCAAAATCGAAACAATTGGCGATCATCGAGTAGTGAGTGAGGATTCAAAATCGAAACAATTGGCGATCATCGAGTCGCGAGTATGGCTTCAAAATTGAAAAAATAAGCGATCAGCGAGTAGCAAGAAAGGCTTTAAAATCGCAAGATTTGGCGATCTTCGAGTAGCGAGTAAGGCTTCAAAATCGAAAGAATATGCGATCAGCGAGTCGCGAGTAAGGCTTCAAAATCGAAAGAATATGCGATCAGCGAGTCGCGAAGAAGGCTTAATATTGAAAAAATATGCGATCAGCGAGTAGCAAGTAAGGCTTTAAAATCGCAAGATTTGGCGATCATGGAGTAGCGAGTAAGGCTTCAAAATCGAAAGAATATGCGATCAGCGAGTCGCGAGAAAGGCTTCAAAATCGAAAGAATATGCGATCAGCGAGTCGCGAAGAAAGCTTCAAAATTGAAAAAATATGCGATCAGCGAGTAGCAAGTAAGGCTTTAAAATCGCAAGATTTGGCGATCATCGAGTAGCGAGTAAGGCTTCAAAAACGAAAGAATATGCGATCAGCGAGTCGCGAGAAAGGCTTCAAAATCGAAAGAATATGCGATCAGCGAGTCGCTAAGAAAGCTTCAAAATCGAAAGAATATGCGATCAGCGAGTCGCGAGTAAGGCTTCAAAATTGATAATAAAAAAACGATCAGCAAGTAGCAAGAAAGGCTTTAAAATCGCAATATTTGGCGATCAACGAGTAGCGAGTAAGGCTTCAAAATCGAAAGAATATACGATCAGCGAGTCGCGAGTAAGGCTTCAAAATCGAAACAATTGGTGATTTGCGAGTATTGACTTAGGCTTCAAAATTGAAAGAAAATGCGATCAGAGAGTTGCAAGAAAGGCTTCAAAATCGAAAGAATATGCGATCGGCGAGTTGCGAGTAAGGCTTCAAAATTGAAAAAAATATGCGACCAGCTAGAAGCAAGTAAGGCTTTAAAATCGCAAGATTTGGCGATCAACGAGTAGCGAGTAAGGCTTCAAAATCGAAAGAATATGCGATCAGCGAATCGCGAGTAAGGCTTCAAAATTGAAAAAATATGCGATCAGCGAGAAGCAAAGAAGTTTTTAAAATCGAAACAATTGGCGATCATCGAGTAGCAAGTAAGGCTTCAAAATCGAAAGAATTGGCAATCAGCGAGTCGCGAGTAAGGCTTCAAAATTGATACAATTGGCGATCAGCGAGTAGAGAGTAAGGCTTTAAAATCTAAAGAATTTGCGATCAGCAAGTAGCAAGTAATACTTTAAAATCGCAAGATTTGGCAATCAACAAGTAGCGAGTAAGACTTCAAAATCTAATTTATTGGCGATCATCGAGTAGCGAGTAAGGCTTCAAAATCGAAACAATTGGCGATCAGAGAGTAGCAAGTAAGGCTTTAAAATCGAAAGAATATGCGATCAACGAGTAGCGAGTAAGACTTCAAAATCGAACAAATATACGATCAGCGAGTCGCGAGTACCTCATATGGTATTATTTGCTGACGATACGTCCTTAATTTTTAAGATAGATAGACGTTCCATAAATCTTGACGACGTAAATAACGCCCTACAGCAGGTCCAAAATTGGTTTACTGCTAATAATTTAGTATTAAATGGGAAAAAAACTAAATGCATCAGATTTGCCTTACCGAACGTTAAAAGAAATGATTGCGACATAGTATTGAACAAGGAGAAACTTGAATTCGTCGAAAACACGGTTTTCCTGGGGATTACGCTTGACTCAAGGCTACAATGGGGTCCTCATTTAACATCTCTTGCGGGACGGCTAAGTTCAGCAGCATACGCTGTCAGAAAAATCCGTCAATTTACCGATATAGATACCGCGAGGCTGGTCTATTTTAGTTACTTTCATAGTATCATGTCTTACGGTATCTTATTATGGGGACGTGCTGCAGACATCGAGTCTATATTTATCCTGCAGAAAAGAGCCATCAGAGCCATTTACAATCTCCGTCGGCGTGATTCCCTAAGAGAACTGTTTAAGGATATCAACATCATGACGGTACCTTGTCAATACATTTACGAAAATATTATGTATGTTCGGAAAAATCTTCATCTCTTTAGCAAGGTTAGTGACAGGCATAATTTTAATACTAGAAATAGGAACAAATTAGATCAACCCCGATTCAGATTGGCCAAAGTACACACTTCTTTTATGGGGTACTGTATTAAATTTTATAATAAAATACCAGTTGATATTCTCGAACTGAATGAGAGAAAATTTAAAGCATGCATAAAACGCACACTATGTAGACAAGCGTATTATAAACTGGAAGATTATATCCTCGATAAAAACGCTTGGCTAAATGCTGGTCCTGCTCCACAGTCACAGCTGATTAGGTCCACTTTTTAGGTTTTTATGTTTTTATATTTGGAAGAGATGCTCGCTCCTTTTAGAGGTTCTTACATTATTTCGTTTATTTATTCTTATATACATACAAATTATATTATTATATTAAATACTTATTTATTATTTTTGATGTAAGAACTTAATCGTTCTCTTTATTAATTTATTTTTCATTATTTGGTCATTGACAACCATAGTTTTGTGTAAAGTAGAAGCATATTTTTCAAATTTTGTAAATGTGAGTACCATGAAACCATTTACATTTTATGTGAGTAGTTATAGTTTTACTTGTTGGACATGAACGAGCATGGTGGTTGAGAGCATGTCATGCTCACTCAAATGTCTCGCTGATGGCGGCGCGTGGGTTTGATCATTCGGTTCCCTTCGAAATGGTTGAGCTGAAAGGTGCCGATTCACGCGTCATGTTCGTGAACAGGCGCCGTCGGTTGAGACTGGTCATCTCTTAACTGCCATTGGCTTATTTTAATCTTTAAATTTAAAATTCTTATAATAAGCCCTATTTTTTTTTTTTCCTTGGCATTGTCCTCACATGCAGAAGCAACAAGTATATGTAACTTGGAATGTTGTAAAACAGAACATGATTTAAAAGAGTGTCCGTGGAGTTTCTTGCACGTTCTTCTCCATAGAGATCTACGCTTTGGAACGTGCAAATAGCTTCCATGTTTTTGACTGACCGACCTTGACGTTTCAAAAGTGCCTGTGAATGGTTTATTTGAAATAAAATGCTTTTGAATTTGAATTTGAATTTGAATTTGAGTAAGGCTTCAAAATCAAAAAAATATGCGATCAGCGAGTAGCAAGTAAAGCTTTAAAATCGAAAGATTTGGCGATCAACGAGTAGCGAGTTAGGCTTCAAAATGGAAAGAATATGCGATCATCGAGTCGCGAGTATGGCTTCAAAATTGAAAAAATATGCGATCAGCGAGTAGCAAGTAAGGCTTTAAAATCGCAAGATTTGGCGATCATCGAGTAGCGAGTAAGGCTTCAAAATCGAAAGAATATGCGATCAGCGAGTAGTGAGTTAGGCTTCAAAATTGGAAGAATTGGCGATCAGCGAGTATTGACTTAAGCTTCAAAATTGAAAGAATATGCGATCAGAGAAAAGCAAAAAAGGCTTCAAAATCGAAAGAATATGTGATTAACGAGTCGCGAATAAGGCTTCAAAATTAAAAAAAAATATGCGATCAGCGAGTAGCAAGTAAGGCTTTAAAATCGCAAGATTTGGCGATCAACGAGTAGCGAGTAAGGCTTAAAAATCGAAAGAATATGCGATCAGCGAGTCGCGAGTAAGGCTTCAAAATTGAAAAAATATGCGATCAACGAGTAGCAAGTAAGGCTTTAAAATCCCAAGATTTGGCGATCATCGAGAAGCGAGTAAGGCCTCAAAGTCGAAAAAATTGGCGATCAGCGAGTAGCGAGTGAGGCTTCAAAATTGAAAGAATATGCGATCAGCGAGTAGCAAGTAAGGCTTTAAAATCTTAAGATTTGGTGATCAGCGAGCAGCGAGTAAGGCTTCAAAATCGAAACAATTGGCGATCATTGAGTAGTGTGTGAGGATTCAAAATCGAAACAATTGGCGATCATCGAGTCGCGAGTATGGCTTCAAAATTGAAAAAATATGCGATCAGCGAGTAGCAAGTAAAGCTTTAAAATCGCAAGATTTAGCGATCTTCGAGTAGCGAGTAAGGCTTCAAAATCGAAAGAATATGCGATCAGCGAGTCGCGAGTAAGGCTTCAAAATCGAAAGAATATGCGATCAGCGAGTCGCGAGTAAGGCTTCAAAATCGAAAGAATATGGGATCAGCGAGTCGCGAAGAAGGCTTCAAAATTGAAAAAATATGCGATCAGCGAGTAGCAAGTAAGGCTTTAAAATCTCAAGATTTGGCGATCATCGAGTAGCGAGTAAGGCTTCAAAATCGAAAGAATATGCGATCAGCGAGTAGTGAGTAAGGCTTCAAAATCGGAAGAATTGGCGATCAGCGAGTATTGACTTAAGCTTCAAAATTGAAAGAATATGCGATCAGAGAAAAGCAAGAAAGGCTTCAAAATCGAAAGAATATGTGATTAACGAGTCGCGAGTAAGGCTTCAAATTTGAAAAAAATATGCGATCAGCGAGTAGCAAGTAAGGCTTTAAAATCGCAAGATTTGGCGATCAACGAGTAGCGAGTAAGGCTTAAAAATCGAAAGAATATGCAACCAGCGAGTCGCGAGTAAGGCTTCAAAATTGAAAAAATATGCGATCAACGAGTAGCAAGTAAGGCTTTAAAATCGCAAGATTTGGCGATCATCGAGTAGCGAGTAAGGCTTCAAAATCGAAACAATTGGTGATCATCAAGTCGCGAGTAAGGCTTTAAAATCGAAAAAATATGCGATCAGCGAGTAGCAAGTAAGGCTTTAAATCGCAAGATTTGGCGACCAACGAGTAGCGAGTAAGGCTTCAAAATGGAAAGAATATGCGATCAGCGAGTCGCGAGTGTGGCTTCAAAATTGAAAAAATATGCGATCAGCGAGAAGCAAAGAAGTTTTTAAAATCGAAACAATTGGCGATCATCGAGTAGCAAGTAAGGCTTCAAAATCGAAAGAATTGGCAATCAGCGAGTCGCGAGTAAGGCTTCATAATTGATACAATTGGCGATCAGCGAGTAGAGAGTAAGGCTTTAAAATCTAAAGAATTTGCGATCATCAAGTAGCAAGTAATGCTTTTAAATCGCAAGATTTGGCAATCAACAAGTAGCGAGTAAGACTTCAAAATCGAATTTATTGGCGATCATCGAGTAGCGAGTAAGGCTTCAAAATCGAAACAATTGGCGATCAGAGAGTAGCAAGTAAGGCTTTAAAATCGAAAGAATATGCGATCAACGAGTAGCGAGTAAGGCTTCCAAATCGAACAAATATACGATCAGCGAGTCGCGAGTAAGGCTTCAAAATCAAAAAAATATGCGATCAGCGAGTAGCAAGTAAAGCTTTAAAATCGCAAGATTTGGCGATCAACGAGTAGCGAGTTAGGCTTCAAAATGGAAAGAATATGCGATCATCGAGTCGCGAGTATGGCTTCAAAATTGAAAAAATATGCGATCAGCGAGTAGCAAGTGAGGCTTAAAAATCGCAAGATTTGGCGATCTTCGAGTAGCGAGTAAGGCTTCAAAATTGAAAGAATATGCGATCAGCGAGTCGCGAGTAAGGCTTCAAAATCGAAAGAATATGCGATCAGCGAGTCGCGAAGAAGGCTTCAAAATTGAAAAAGTATGCGATCAGCGAATAGCAAGTAAGGCTTTAAAATCGCAAGTTTTGGCGATCATCGAGTTGCGAGTAAGGCTTCAAAATCGAAAGAATATGCGATCAGCGAGTAGTGAGTTAGGCTTCAAAATTGGAAGAATTGGCGATCAGCGAGTATTGACTTAAGCTTCAAAATTGAAAGAATATGCGATCAGAGAAAAGCAAAAAAGGCTTCAAAATCGAAAGAATATGTGATAAACGAGTCGCGAGTAAGGCTTCAAAATTGAAAAAAAATATGCGATCAGCGAGTAGCAAGTAAGGCTTTAAAATCGCAAGATTTGGCGATCAACGAGTAGCGAGTAAGGCTTAAAAATCGAAAGAATATGCGATCAGCGAGTCGCGAGTAAGGCTTCAAAATTGAAAAAATATGCGATCAACGAGTAGCAAGTAAGGCTTTAAAATCCCAAGATTTGGCGATCATCGAGAAGCGAGTAAGGCCTCAAAGTCGAAAAAATTGGCGATCAGCGAGTAGCGAGTGAGGCTTCAAAATTGAAAAAATATGCGATCAGCGAGTCGCGAGTATGGCTTCAAAATCGAAAAAATATGCGATCAGCGAGTAGCAAGTAAGGCTTTAAAATCGCAAGATTTGGCGATCAACGAGTAGCGAGTAAGGCTTCAAAATGGAAAGAATATGCAATCATCGAGTCGCGAGTATGGCTTCAAAAATGAAAAAATATGCGATCAGCGAGTAGCAAGTAAGGCTTTAAAATCGCAAGATTTGTCGATCATCGAGTAGCGAGTAAGGCTTCAAAATCGAAAGAATATGCGATCAGCGAGTAGTGAGTAAGGCTTCAAAATCGGAAGAATTTGCGATCAACAAGTAGCAAGTAAGGCTTTAAAATCGCAAGATTGGGCGATCATCGAGAAGCGAGTAAGGCCTCAAAGTCGAAAGATTTGGCGATCAGCGAGAAGCCAGTAAGGCTTTAAAATCGAAAGAATATGCGATCAGCGAGTCGCGAGTAAGGCTTCAAAATCGAAAAAATATGCGATCAGCGAGTAGCAAGTAAGGCTTTAAAATCGCAAGATTTGGCGATCAACGAGTAGCGAATAAGACTTCAAAATCGAAAGAATATGCGATCAGCGAGTCGCGAGTAAGGCTTCAAAATTGAGAAAATATGCGATCAACGAGTAGCAAGAAAGGCTTTAAAATCCCAAGATTTGGCGATCATCGAGAAGCGAGTAAGGCCTCAAAGTCGAAAAAATTGGCGATCAGCGAGTAGCGAGTGAGGCTTCAAAATTGAAAGAATATGCGATCAGCGAGTCGCGAGTATGGCTTCAAAATCGAAAAAATATGCGATCAGCGAGTAGCAAGTAAGGCTTTAAAATCGCAAGATTTGGCGATCAACGAGTAGCGAGTAAGGCTTCAAAATGGAAAGAATATGCAATCATCGAGTCGCGAGTATGGCTTCAAAAATGAAAAAATATGCGATCAGCGAGTAGCAAGTAAGGCTTTAAAATCGCAAGATTTGTCGATCATCGGATAGCGAGTAAGGCTTCAAAATCGAAAGAATATGCGATCTTCGAGTAGCGAGTAAGGCTTCAAAATCGAAAGAATATGCGATCAGCGGGTCGCGAAGAAGGCTTAAAAATTGAAAAAATATGCGCTCAGCGAGTAGCAAGTAAGGCTTTAAAATCGCATGATTTGGCGATCATAGAGTAGCGCGTAAGGCTTCAAAATCCAAAGAATATGCGATCAGCGAGTCGCGAGTATGGCTTCAAAATCGAAAAAATATGCGATCAGCGAGTAGCAAGTAAGGCTTTAAAATCGCAAGATTTGGCGATCAACGAGTAGCGAGTAAGGCTTCAAAATGGAAAGAATATGCAATCATCGAGTCGCGAGTATGGCTTCAAAAATGAAAAAATATGCGATCAGCGAGTAGCAAGTAAGGCTTTAAAATCGCAAGATTTGTCGATCATCGAGTAGCGAGTAAGGCTTCAAAATCGAAAGAATATGCGATCAGCGAGTAGTGAGTAAGGCTTCAAAATCGGAAGAATTTGCGATCAACAAGTAGCAAGTAAGGCTTTAAAATCGCAAGATTTGGCGATCATCGAGAAGCGAGTAAGGCCTCAAAGTCGAAAGATTTGGCGATCAGCGAGAAGCCAGTAAGGCTTTAAAATCGAAAGAATATGCGATCAGCGAGTCGCGAGTAGAGCTTCAAAATCGAAAAAATATGCGATCAGCGAGTAGCAAGTAAGGCTTTAAAATCGCAAGATTTGGCGATCAACGAGTAGCGAATAAGACTTCAAAATCGAAAGAATATGCGATCAGCGAGTCGCGAGTAAGGCTTCAAAATTGAGAAAATATGCGATCAACGAGTAGCAAGAAAGGCTTTAAAATCCCAAGATTTGGCGATCATCGAGAAGCGAGTAAGGCCTCAAAGTCGAAAAAATTGGCGATCAGCGAGTAGCGAGTGAGGCTTCAAAATTGAAAGAATATGCGATCAGCGAGTCGCGAGTATGGCTTCAAAATCGAAAAAATATGCGATCAGCGAGTAGCAAGTAAGGCTTTAAAATCGCAAGATTTGGCGATCAACGAGTAGCGAGTAAGGCTTCAAAATGGAAAGAATATGCAATCATCGAGTCGCGAGTATGGCTTCAAAAATGAAAAAATATGCGATCAGCGAGTAGCAAGTAAGGCTTTAAAATCGCAAGATTTGTCGATCATCGAGTAGCGAGTAAGGCTTCAAAATCGAAAGAATATGCGATCAGCGAGTAGTGAGTAAGGCTTCAAAATCGGAAGAATTTGCGATCAACAAGTAGCAAGTAAGGCTTTAAAATCGCAAGATTGGGCGATCATCGAGAAGCGAGTAAGGCCTCAAAGTCGAAAGATTTGGCGATCAGCGAGAAGCCAGTAAGGCTTTAAAATCGAAAGAATATGCGATCAGCGAGTCGCGAGTAAGGCTTCAAAATCGAAAAAATATGCGATCAGCGAGTAGCAAGTAAGGCTTTAAAATCGCAAGATTTGGCGATCAACGAGTAGCGAATAAGACTTCAAAATCGAAAGAATATGCGATCAGCGAGTCGCGAGTAAGGCTTCAAAATTGAGAAAATATGCGATCAACGAGTAGCAAGAAAGGCTTTAAAATCCCAAGATTTGGCGATCATCGAGAAGCGAGTAAGGCCTCAAAGTCGAAAAAATTGGCGATCAGCGAGTAGCGAGTGAGGCTTCAAAATTGAAAGAATATGCGATCAGCGAGTCGCGAGTATGGCTTCAAAATCGAAAAAATATGCGATCAGCGAGTAGCAAGTAAGGCTTTAAAATCGCAAGATTTGGCGATCAACGAGTAGCGAGTAAGGCTTCAAAATCGAAAGAATATGCAATCATCGAGTCGCGAGTATGGCTTCAAAAATGAAAAAATATGCGATCAGCGAGTAGCAAGTAAGGCTTTAAAATCGCAAGATTTGTCGATCATCGGATAGCGAGTAAGGCTTCAAAATCGAAAGAATATGCGATCTTCGAGTAGCGAGTAAGGCTTCAAAATCGAAAGAATATGCGATCAGCGGGTCGCGAAGAAGGCTTAAAAATTGAAAAAATATGCGATCAGCGAGTAGCAAGTAAGGCTTTAAAATCGCATGATTTGGCGATCATAGAGTAGCGCGTAAGGCTTCAAAATCCAAAGAATATGCGATCAGCGAGTCGCGAGTATGGCTTCAAAATCGAAAAAATATGCGATCAGCGAGTAGCAAGTAAGGCTTTAAAATCGCAAGATTTGGCGATCAACGAGTAGCGAGTAAGGCTTCAAAATGGAAAGAATATGCAATCATCGAGTCGCGAGTATGGCTTCAAAAATGAAAAAATATGCGATCAGCGAGTAGCAAGTAAGGCTTTAAAATCGCAAGATTTGTGGATCATCGAGTAGCGAGTAAGGCTTCAAAATCGAAAGAATATGCGATCAGCGAGTAGTGAGTAAGGCTTCAAAATCGGAAGAATTTGCGATCAACAAGTAGCAAGTAAGGCTTTAAAATCGCAAGATTTGGCGATCATCGAGAAGCGAGTAAGGCCTCAAAGTCGAAAGATTTGGCGATCAGCGAGAAGCCAGTAAGGCTTTAAAATCGAAAGAATATGCGATCAGCGAGTCGCGAGTAGAGCTTCAAAATCGAAAAAATATGCGATCAGCGAGTAGCAAGTAAGGCTTTAAAATCGCAAGATTTGGCGATCAACGAGTAGCGAATAAGACTTCAAAATCGAAAGAATATGCGATCAGCGAGTCGCGAGTAAGGCTTCAAAATTGAGAAAATATGCGATCAACGAGTAGCAAGAAAGGCTTCAAAATCGAAAAAGTTTGCGATCAGCAAGTAGCAAGTAATGCTTTAAAATCGCAAGATTTGGCGATCAACAAGTAGCGAGTAGAACTTCAAAATCGAATTTATTGGCGATCATCGAGTAGCGAGTAAGGCTTCAAAATCGAAACAATTTGTGATCAGCAAAACGCGAGTAAGTCTTTAAAATCGAAAAAATTCGCGATCATCGAGTAGCAAGTAAGGCTTTAAATCGCAAGATTTGGCGAGCAACGAGTAGCGAGTAAGGCTTCAAAATCGAAAGAATATGCGATCAGCGAGTCACGAATAAGGCTTCAAAATTGAAAAAATATGCGATCAACGAGTAGCAAGTAAGGCTTTAAAATCGCAAGATTTGGCGATCTTCGAGTAGCGAGTAAGGCTTCAAAATCGAAAGAATATGCGATCAGCGAGTCGCGAAGAAAGCTTCAAAATTGAAAAAATATGCGATCAGCGAATAGCAAGTAAGGCATTAAAATCGCAAGATTTGGCCATCATCAAGTTGCGAGTACGACTTCAAAATCGAAACAATTGGCGATCAGCGAGAAGCCAGTAAGGCTTTAAAATCGAAAGAATATGCGATCAGCGAGTCGCGAGTAAGGCTTCAAAATCGAAACAATTGGCGATCATCGAGTAGTGAGTGAGGATTCAAAATCGAAACAATTGGCGATCATCGAGTCGCGAGTATGGCTTCAAAATTGAAAAAATAAGCGATCAGCGAGTAGCAAGAAAGGCTTTAAAATCGCAAGATTTGGCGATCTTCGAGTAGCGAGTAAGGCTTCAAAATCGAAAGAATATGCGATCAGCGAGTCGCGAGTAAGGCTTCAAAATCGAAAGAATATGCGATCAGCGAGTCGCGAAGAAGGCTTTATATTGAAAAAATATGCGATCAGCGAGTAGCAAGTAAGGCTTTAAAATCGCAAGATTTGGCGATCATGGAGTAGCGAGTAAGGCTTCAAAATCGAAAGAATATGCGATCAGCGAGTCGCGAGAAAGGCTTCAAAATCGAAAGAATATGCGATCAGCGAGTCGCGAAGAAAGCTTCAAAATTGAAAAAATATGCGATCAGCGAGTAGCAAGTAAGGCTTTAAAATCGCAAGATTTGGCGATCATCGAGTAGCGAGTAAGGCTTCAAAAACGAAAGAATATGCGATCAGCGAGTCGCGAGAAAGGCTTCAAAATCGAAAGAATATGCGATCAGCGAGTCGCTAAGAAAGCTTCAAAATCGAAAGAATATGCGATCAGCGAGTCGCGAGTAAGGCTTCAAAATTGATAATAAAAAAACGATCAGCAAGTAGCAAGAAAGGCTTTAAAATCGCAATATTTGGCGATCAACGAGTAGCGAGTAAGGCTTCAAAATCGAAAGAATATACGATCAGCGAGTCGCGAGTAAGGCTTCAAAATCGAAACAATTGGTGATTTGCGAGTATTGACTTAGGCTTCAAAATTGAAAGAAAATGCGATCAGAGAGTTGCAAGAAAGGCTTCAAAATCGAAAGAATATGCGATCGGCGAGTTGCGAGTAAGGCTTCAAAATTGAAAAAAATATGCGACCAGCTAGAAGCAAGTAAGGCTTTAAAATCGCAAGATTTGGCGATCAACGAGTAGCGAGTAAGGCTTCAAAATCGAAAGAATATGCGATCAGCGAATCGCGAGTAAGGCTTCAAAATTGAAAAAATATGCGATCAGCGAGAAGCAAAGAAGTTTTTAAAATCGAAACAATTGGCGATCATCGAGTAGCAAGTAAGGCTTCAAAATCGAAAGAATTGGCAATCAGCGAGTCGCGAGTAAGGCTTCAAAATTGATACAATTGGCGATCAGCGAGTAGAGAGTAAGGCTTTAAAATCTAAAGAATTTGCGATCAGCAAGTAGCAAGTAATACTTTAAAATCGCAAGATTTGGCAATCAACAAGTAGCGAGTAAGACTTCAAAATCTAATTTATTGGCGATCATCGAGTAGCGAGTAAGGCTTCAAAATCGAAACAATTGGCGATCAGAGAGTAGCAAGTAAGGCTTTAAAATCGAAAGAATATGCGATCAACGAGTAGCGAGTAAGACTTCAAAATCGAACAAATATACGATCAGCGAGTCGCGAGTAAGGCTTCAAAATCAAAAAAATATGCGATCAGCGAGTAGCAAGTAAAGCTTTAAAATCGAAAGATTTGGCGATCAACGAGTAGCGAGTTAGGCTTCAAAATGGAAAGAATATGCGATCATCGAGTCGCGAGTATGGCTTCAAAATTGAAAAAATATGCGATCAGCGAGTAGCAAGTAAGGCTTTAAAATCGCAAGATTTGGCGATCATCGAGTAGCGAGTAAGGCTTCAAAATCGAAAGAATATGCGATCAGCGAGTAGTGAGTTAGGCTTCAAAATTGGAAGAATTGGCGATCAGCGAGTATTGACTTAAGCTTCAAAATTGAAAGAATATGCGATCAGAGAAAAGCAAAAAAGGCTTCAAAATCGAAAGAATATGTGATTAACGAGTCGCGAATAAGGCTTCAAAATTAAAAAAAAATATGCGATCAGCGAGTAGCAAGTAAGGCTTTAAAATCGCAAGATTTGGCGATCAACGAGTAGCGAGTAAGGCTTAAAAATCGAAAGAATATGCGATCAGCGAGTCGCGAGTAAGGCTTCAAAATTGAAAAAATATGCGATCAACGAGTAGCAAGTAAGGCTTTAAAATCCCAAGATTTGGCGATCATCGAGAAGCGAGTAAGGCCTCAAAGTCGAAAAAATTGGCGATCAGCGAGTAGCGAGTGAGGCTTCAAAATTGAAAGAATATGCGATCAGCGAGTAGCAAGTAAGGCTTTAAAATCTTAAGATTTGGTGATCAGCGAGCAGCGAGTAAGGCTTCAAAATCGAAACAATTGGCGATCATTGAGTAGTGTGTGAGGATTCAAAATCGAAACAATTGGCGATCATCGAGTCGCGAGTATGGCTTCAAAATTGAAAAAATATGCGATCAGCGAGTAGCAAGTAAAGCTTTAAAATCGCAAGATTTAGCGATCTTCGAGTAGCGAGTAAGGCTTCAAAATCGAAAGAATATGCGATCAGCGAGTCGCGAGTAAGGCTTCAAAATCGAAAGAATATGCGATCAGCGAGTCGCGAGTAAGGCTTCAAAATCGAAAGAATATGGGATCAGCGAGTCGCGAAGAAGGCTTCAAAATTGAAAAAATATGCGATCAGCGAGTAGCAAGTAAGGCTTTAAAATCTCAAGATTTGGCGATCATCGAGTAGCGAGTAAGGCTTCAAAATCGAAAGAATATGCGATCAGCGAGTAGTGAGTAAGGCTTCAAAATCGGAAGAATTGGCGATCAGCGAGTATTGACTTAAGCTTCAAAATTGAAAGAATATGCGATCAGAGAAAAGCAAGAAAGGCTTCAAAATCGAAAGAATATGTGATTAACGAGTCGCGAGTAAGGCTTCAAATTTGAAAAAAATATGCGATCAGCGAGTAGCAAGTAAGGCTTTAAAATCGCAAGATTTGGCGATCAACGAGTAGCGAGTAAGGCTTAAAAATCGAAAGAATATGCAACCAGCGAGTCGCGAGTAAGGCTTCAAAATTGAAAAAATATGCGATCAACGAGTAGCAAGTAAGGCTTTAAAATCGCAAGATTTGGCGATCATCGAGTAGCGAGTAAGGCTTCAAAATCGAAACAATTGGTGATCATCAAGTCGCGAGTAAGGCTTTAAAATCGAAAAAATATGCGATCAGCGAGTAGCAAGTAAGGCTTTAAATCGCAAGATTTGGCGACCAACGAGTAGCGAGTAAGGCTTCAAAATGGAAAGAATATGCGATCAGCGAGTCGCGAGTGTGGCTTCAAAATTGAAAAAATATGCGATCAGCGAGAAGCAAAGAAGTTTTTAAAATCGAAACAATTGGCGATCATCGAGTAGCAAGTAAGGCTTCAAAATCGAAAGAATTGGCAATCAGCGAGTCGCGAGTAAGGCTTCATAATTGATACAATTGGCGATCAGCGAGTAGAGAGTAAGGCTTTAAAATCTAAAGAATTTGCGATCATCAAGTAGCAAGTAATGCTTTTAAATCGCAAGATTTGGCAATCAACAAGTAGCGAGTAAGACTTCAAAATCGAATTTATTGGCGATCATCGAGTAGCGAGTAAGGCTTCAAAATCGAAACAATTGGCGATCAGAGAGTAGCAAGTAAGGCTTTAAAATCGAAAGAATATGCGATCAACGAGTAGCGAGTAAGGCTTCCAAATCGAACAAATATACGATCAGCGAGTCGCGAGTAAGGCTTCAAAATCAAAAAAATATGCGATCAGCGAGTAGCAAGTAAAGCTTTAAAATCGCAAGATTTGGCGATCAACGAGTAGCGAGTTAGGCTTCAAAATGGAAAGAATATGCGATCATCGAGTCGCGAGTATGGCTTCAAAATTGAAAAAATATGCGATCAGCGAGTAGCAAGTGAGGCTTAAAAATCGCAAGATTTGGCGATCTTCGAGTAGCGAGTAAGGCTTCAAAATTGAAAGAATATGCGATCAGCGAGTCGCGAGTAAGGCTTCAAAATCGAAAGAATATGCGATCAGCGAGTCGCGAAGAAGGCTTCAAAATTGAAAAAGTATGCGATCAGCGAATAGCAAGTAAGGCTTTAAAATCGCAAGTTTTGGCGATCATCGAGTTGCGAGTAAGGCTTCAAAATCGAAAGAATATGCGATCAGCGAGTAGTGAGTTAGGCTTCAAAATTGGAAGAATTGGCGATCAGCGAGTATTGACTTAAGCTTCAAAATTGAAAGAATATGCGATCAGAGAAAAGCAAAAAAGGCTTCAAAATCGAAAGAATATGTGATAAACGAGTCGCGAGTAAGGCTTCAAAATTGAAAAAAAATATGCGATCAGCGAGTAGCAAGTAAGGCTTTAAAATCGCAAGATTTGGCGATCAACGAGTAGCGAGTAAGGCTTAAAAATCGAAAGAATATGCGATCAGCGAGTCGCGAGTAAGGCTTCAAAATTGAAAAAATATGCGATCAACGAGTAGCAAGTAAGGCTTTAAAATCCCAAGATTTGGCGATCATCGAGAAGCGAGTAAGGCCTCAAAGTCGAAAAAATTGGCGATCAGCGAGTAGCGAGTGAGGCTTCAAAATTGAAAAAATATGCGATCAGCGAGTCGCGAGTATGGCTTCAAAATCGAAAAAATATGCGATCAGCGAGTAGCAAGTAAGGCTTTAAAATCGCAAGATTTGGCGATCAACGAGTAGCGAGTAAGGCTTCAAAATGGAAAGAATATGCAATCATCGAGTCGCGAGTATGGCTTCAAAAATGAAAAAATATGCGATCAGCGAGTAGCAAGTAAGGCTTTAAAATCGCAAGATTTGTCGATCATCGAGTAGCGAGTAAGGCTTCAAAATCGAAAGAATATGCGATCAGCGAGTAGTGAGTAAGGCTTCAAAATCGGAAGAATTTGCGATCAACAAGTAGCAAGTAAGGCTTTAAAATCGCAAGATTGGGCGATCATCGAGAAGCGAGTAAGGCCTCAAAGTCGAAAGATTTGGCGATCAGCGAGAAGCCAGTAAGGCTTTAAAATCGAAAGAATATGCGATCAGCGAGTCGCGAGTAAGGCTTCAAAATCGAAAAAATATGCGATCAGCGAGTAGCAAGTAAGGCTTTAAAATCGCAAGATTTGGCGATCAACGAGTAGCGAATAAGACTTCAAAATCGAAAGAATATGCGATCAGCGAGTCGCGAGTAAGGCTTCAAAATTGAGAAAATATGCGATCAACGAGTAGCAAGAAAGGCTTTAAAATCCCAAGATTTGGCGATCATCGAGAAGCGAGTAAGGCCTCAAAGTCGAAAAAATTGGCGATCAGCGAGTAGCGAGTGAGGCTTCAAAATTGAAAGAATATGCGATCAGCGAGTCGCGAGTATGGCTTCAAAATCGAAAAAATATGCGATCAGCGAGTAGCAAGTAAGGCTTTAAAATCGCAAGATTTGGCGATCAACGAGTAGCGAGTAAGGCTTCAAAATGGAAAGAATATGCAATCATCGAGTCGCGAGTATGGCTTCAAAAATGAAAAAATATGCGATCAGCGAGTAGCAAGTAAGGCTTTAAAATCGCAAGATTTGTCGATCATCGGATAGCGAGTAAGGCTTCAAAATCGAAAGAATATGCGATCTTCGAGTAGCGAGTAAGGCTTCAAAATCGAAAGAATATGCGATCAGCGGGTCGCGAAGAAGGCTTAAAAATTGAAAAAATATGCGCTCAGCGAGTAGCAAGTAAGGCTTTAAAATCGCATGATTTGGCGATCATAGAGTAGCGCGTAAGGCTTCAAAATCCAAAGAATATGCGATCAGCGAGTCGCGAGTATGGCTTCAAAATCGAAAAAATATGCGATCAGCGAGTAGCAAGTAAGGCTTTAAAATCGCAAGATTTGGCGATCAACGAGAAGCGAGTAAGGCTTCAAAATGGAAAGAATATGCAATCATCGAGTCGCGAGTATGGCTTCAAAAATGAAAAAATATGCGATCAGCGAGTAGCAAGTAAGGCTTTAAAATCGCAAGATTTGTCGATCATCGAGTAGCGAGTAAGGCTTCAAAATCGAAAGAATATGCGATCAGCGAGTAGTGAGTAAGGCTTCAAAATCGGAAGAATTTGCGATCAACAAGTAGCAAGTAAGGCTTTAAAATCGCAAGATTTGGCGATCATCGAGAAGCGAGTAAGGCCTCAAAGTCGAAAGATTTGGCGATCAGCGAGAAGCCAGTAAGGCTTTAAAATCGAAAGAATATGCGATCAGCGAGTCGCGAGTAGAGCTTCAAAATCGAAAAAATATGCGATCAGCGAGTAGCAAGTAAGGCTTTAAAATCGCAAGATTTGGCGATCAACGAGTAGCGAATAAGACTTCAAAATCGAAAGAATATGCGATCAGCGAGTCGCGAGTAAGGCTTCAAAATTGAGAAAATATGCGATCAACGAGTAGCAAGAAAGGCTTTAAAATCCCAAGATTTGGCGATCATCGAGAAGCGAGTAAGGCCTCAAAGTCGAAAAAATTGGCGATCAGCGAGTAGCGAGTGAGGCTTCAAAATTGAAAAAATATGCGATCAGCGAGTCGCGAGTATGGCTTCAAAATCGAAAAAATATGCGATCAGCGAGTAGCAAGTAAGGCTTTAAAATCGCAAGATTTGGCGATCAACGAGTAGCGAGTAAGGCTTCAAAATGGAAAAAATATGCAATCATCGAGTCGCGAGTATGGCTTCAAAAATGAAAAAATATGCGATCAGCGAGTAGCAAGTAAGGCTTTAAAATCGCAAGATTTGTCGATCATCGAGTAGCGAGTAAGGCTTCAAAATCGAAAGAATATGCGATCAGCGAGTAGTGAGTAAGGCTTCAAAATCGGAAGAATTTGCGATCAACAAGTAGCAAGTAAGGCTTTAAAATCGCAAGATTGGGCGATCATCGAGAAGCGAGTAAGGCCTCAAAGTCGAAAGATTTGGCGATCAGCGAGAAGCCAGTAAGGCTTTAAAATCGAAAGAATATGCGATCAGCGAGTCGCGAGTAAGGCTTCAAAATCGAAAAAATATGCGATCAGCGAGTAGCAAGTAAGGCTTTAAAATCGCAAGATTTGGCGATCAACGAGTAGCGAATAAGACTTCAAAATCGAAAGAATATGCGATCAGCGAGTCGCGAGTAAGGCTTCAAAATTGAGAAAATATGCGATCAACGAGTAGCAAGAAAGGCTTTAAAATCCCAAGATTTGGCGATCATCGAGAAGCGAGTAAGGCCTCAAAGTCGAAAAAATTGGCGATCAGCGAGTAGCGAGTGAGGCTTCAAAATTGAAAGAATATGCGATCAGCGAGTCGCGAGTATGGCTTCAAAATCGAAAAAATATGCGATCAGCGAGTAGCAAGTAAGGCTTTAAAATCGCAAGATTTGGCGATCAACGAGTAGCGAGTAAGGCTTCAAAATGGAAAGAATATGCAATCATCGAGTCGCGAGTATGGCTTCAAAAATGAAAAAATATGCTATCAGCGAGTAGCAAGTAAGGCTTTAAAATCGCAAGATTTGTCGATCATCGGATAGCGAGTAAGGCTTCAAAATCGAAAGAATATGCTATCTTCGAGTAGCGAGTAAGGCTTCAAAATCGAAAGAATATGCGATCAGCGGGTCGCGAAGAAGGCTTAAAAATTGAAAAAATATGCGATCAGCGAGTAGCAAGTAAGGCTTTAAAATCGCATGATTTGGCGATCATAGAGTAGCGCGTAAGGCTTCAAAATCCAAAGAATATGCGATCAGCGAGTCGCGAGTATGGCTTCAAAATCGAAAAAATATGCGATCAGCGAGTAGCAAGTAAGGCTTTAAAATCGCAAGATTTGGCGATCAACGAGTAGCGAGTAAGGCTTCAAAATGGAAAGAATATGCAATCATCGAGTCGCGAGTATGGCTTCAAAAATGAAAAAATATGCGATCAGCGAGTAGCAAGTAAGGCTTTAAAATCGCAAGATTTGTGGATCATCGAGTAGCGAGTAAGGCTTCAAAATCGAAAGAATATGCGATCAGCGAGTAGTGAGTAAGGCTTCAAAATCGGAAGAATTTGCGATCAACAAGTAGCAAGTAAGGCTTTAAAATCGCAAGATTTGGCGATCATCGAGAAGCGAGTAAGGCCTCAAAGTCGAAAGATTTGGCGATCAGCGAGAAGCCAGTAAGGCTTTAAAATCGAAAGAATATGCGATCAGCGAGTCGCGAGTAGAGCTTCAAAATCGAAAAAATATGCGATCAGCGAGTAGCAAGTAAGGCTTTAAAATCGCAAGATTTGGCGATCAACGAGTAGCGAATAAGACTTCAAAATCGAAAGAATATGCGATCAGCGAGTCGCGAGTAAGGCTTCAAAATTGAGAAAATATGCGATCAACGAGTAGCAAGAAAGGCTTTAAAATCCCAAGATTTGGCGATCATCGAGAAGCGAGTAAGGCCTCAAAGTCGAAAAAATTGGCGATCAGCGAGTAGCGAGTGAGGCTTCAAAATTGAAAGAATATGCGATCAGCGAGTCGCGAGTATGGCTTCAAAATCGAAAAAATATGCGATCAGCGAGTAGCAAGTAAGGCTTTAAAATCGCAAGATTTGGCGATCAACGAGTAGCGAGTAAGGCTTCAAAATGGAAAGAATATGCAATCATCGAGTCGCGAGTATGGCTTCAAAAATGAAAAAATATGCGATCAGCGAGTAGCAAGTAAGGCTTTAAAATCGCAAGATTTGTCGATCATCGAGTAGCGAGTAAGGCTTCAAAATCGAAAGAATATGCGATCAGCGAGTAGTGAGTAAGGCTTCAAAATCGGAAGAATTTGCGATCAACAAGTAGCAAGTAAGGCTTTAAAATCGCAAGATTTGGCGATTATCGAGAAGCGAGTAAGGCCTCAAAGTCGAAAGATTTGGCGATCAGCGAGAAGCCAGTAAGGCTTTAAAATCGAAAAAATATGCGATCAGCGAGTAGCAAGTAAGGCTTTAAAATCGCAAGATTTGGCGATCATCGAGTAGCGAGTAAGACTTCAAAATCGAAAGAATATGCGATCAGCGAGTAGTGAGTAAGGCTTCAAAATCGGAAGAATTGGCGATCAGCGAGTATTAACTTAAGCTTAAAAATTGAAAGAATATGCGATCAGAGAGTAGTAAGAAAGGCTTCAAAATCGAAAGAATATGCGATCAGCGAGTCGCGAGTAAGGCTTCAAAATTGAAAAAAAAAGGGATCAGCGAGTCGCAAGAAAGGCTTTAAAATCGCAATATTTGGCGATCAACGAGTGGCGAGTAAGGCTTCAAAATCAAAAGAATATGCGATCAGCAAGTAGCAAGTTAGGCTTCAAAATCGAAAGAATATGCGATCAGCGAGTAGTAAGTAAGGCTTCAAAATCGCAAGAGTTGGCGATCGACGGGTAGCGAGTAAGGCTTCAAAATCGAAACAATTGGCGATCAGCGAGTAGCAAGTTAGGCTTCAAAATTGAAAGAATATGCGATCAGCGAGTAGCAAGTAAGGCTTTAAATCGCAAGATTTGGCGATCAGCGAGTAGCGAGTCAGGCTTCAAAATCGAAAAAATATGCGATCAGCGAATAGCAAGTAAAGCATTCAAATCGCAAGATTTGGCGATCATCAAGTAGCGAGTAAGACTTCAAAATCGAATTTATTGGCGATCATCAAGTACTGAGAAAAGCTTCAAAATCGAGAGAATTTGCGATCAGCGAGTAGCAAGTAATGCTTTAAAATCGCAAGATTTGGCGATCAACAAGTAGCGAGTGAGACTTCAAAATCGAATTTATTGGCGATCATCAAGTAGCGAGTAAGGCTTCAAAATCGAAACAATATGCGATCAGCGAGTAGCAATTAAGGCTTTTAAATCGCAAGATTTGGCGATCAACGAGTATCGAGTAAGGCTTCAAAATCGAAAGAATATGCGATCAGCGACTAGCAAGTAAGGTTTTAAAATCGCAAGATTTGGCGATCAACGAGTAACGAGTAAGGCTTCAAAATCGAAAGATTACGCGATCAGCGAGTCGCGAGTAAGGCTTCAAAATCGCAAGATTTGGCGATCATCGAGTAGCGAGTAAGACTTCAAAATCGAAAGAATATGCGATCAGCGAGTAGTGAGTAAGGCTTCAAAATCGGAAGAATTGGCGATCAGCGAGTATTAACTTAAGCTTAAAAATTGAAAGAATGTGCTATCAGAGAGTAGTAAGAAAGGCTTCAAAATCGAAAGAATATGCGATCAGCGAGTCGCGAGTAAGGCTTCAAAATTGAAAAAAAAAGGGATCAGCGAGTCGCAAGAAAGGCTTTAAAATCGCAATATTTGGCGATCAACGAGTGGCGAGTAAGGCTTCAAAATCAAAAGAATATGCGATCAGCGAGTAGCAAGTTAGGCTTCAAAATCGAAAGAATATGCGATCAGCGAGTAGTAAGTCAGGCTTCAAAATCGCAAGAGTTGGCGATCGACGGGTAGCGAGTAAGGCTTCAAAATTGAAACAATTGGCGATCAGCGAGTAGCAAGTTAGGCTTCAAAATTGAAAGAATATGCGATCAGCGAGTAGCAAGTAAGGCTTTAAATCGCAAGATTTGGCGATCAGCGAGTAGCGAGTCAGGCTTCAAAATCGAAAAAATATGCGATCAGCGAATAGCAAGTAAAGCATTCAAATCGCAAGATTTGGCGATCATCAAGTAGCGAGTAAGACTTCAAAATCGAATTTATTGGCGATCATCAAGTACTGAGAAAAGCTTCAAAATCGAGAGAATTTGCGATCAGCGAGTAGCAAGTAATGCTTTAAAATCGCAAGATTTGGCGATCAACAAGTAGCGAGTGAGACTTCAAAATCGAATTTATTGGCGATCATCAAGTAGCGAGTAAGGCTTCAAAATCGAAATATTATGCGATCAGCGAGTAGCAATTAAGGCTTTTAAATCGCAAGATTTGGCGATCAACGAGTATCGAGTAAGGCTTCAAAATCGAAAGAATATGCGATCAGCGACTAGCAAGTAAGGTTTTAAAATCGCAAGATTTGGCGATCAACGAGTAACGAGTAAGGCTTCAAAATCGAAAGATTACGCGATCAGCGAGTCGCGAGTAAGGCTTCAAAATCGCAAGATTTGGCGATCATCGAGTAGCGAGTAAGACTTCAAAATCGAAAGAATATGCGATCAGCGAGTAGTGAGTAAGGCTTCAAAATCGGAAGAATTGGCGATCAGCGAGTATTAACTTAAGCTTAAAAATTGAAAGAATGTGCGATCAGAGAGTAGTAAGAAAGGCTTCAAAATCGAAAGAATATGCGATCATCGAGTAGCGAGTAAGGCTTCAAAATCGAAAGAATATGCGATCAACGAGTAGTGAGTAAGGCTTCAAAATCGGAAGAATTTGCGATCAACAAGTAGCAAGTAAGGCTTTAAAATCGCAAGATTTGGCGATCATCGAGAAGCGAGTAAGGCCTCAAAGTCGAAAGATTTGGCGATCAGCGAGAAGCGAGTAAGACTTCAAAATCGAAAGAATATGCGATCAGCGAGTAGTGAGTAAGGCTTCAAAATCGGAAGAATTGGCGATCAGCGAGTATTAACTTAAGCTTAAAAATTGAAAGAATATGCGATCAGAGAGTAGTAAGAAAGGCTTCAAAATCGAAAGAATATGCGATCAGCGAGTCGCGAGTAAGGCTTCAAAATCGAAAAAATATGCGATCAGCGAGTAGCAAGTAAGGCTTTAAAATCGCAAGATTTGGCGATCATCGAGTAGCGAGTAAGACTTCAAAATCGAAAGAATATGCGATCAGCGAGTAGTGAGTAAGACTTCAAAATCGGAAGAATTGGCGATCAGCGAGTATTAACTTAAGCTTAAAAATTGAAAGAATATGCGATCAGAGAGTTGTAAGAAAGGCTTCAAAATCGAAAGAATATGCGATCAGCGAGTAGCAAGAAAGGCTTTAAAATTGCAATATTTGGCGATCAACGAGTAGCGAGTAAGGCTTCAAAATCAAAAGAAT
Organism: Lacanobia oleracea; assembly: GCA_950371165.1. Lineage (NCBI taxonomy): Eukaryota > Metazoa > Arthropoda > Insecta > Lepidoptera > Noctuidae > Lacanobia > Lacanobia oleracea. The sequence continues at coordinate 168,054 of OX493405.1, forward strand.
ATGCGATCAGCGAGTCGCGAGTAAGGCTTCAAAATCGAAACAATTTGCGATCAGCGAGTAGCAAGTAAGGCTTTAAAATCGCAAGATTTGGCGACCAACGAGTAGCGAGTAAGGCTTCAAAATTGAAAGAATATGCGATCAGCGAGTAGCGAGTATGGCTTCAAAATCGAAAAAATATGCGATCAGCGAGTAGCCAGTAAGGCTTTAAAATCGCAAGATTTGGCGATCAGCGAGTAGCGAGGGAGGCTTCAAAATTGAAAGAATATGCGATCAGCGAGTAGCAAGTAAGGCTTTAAAATCGCAAGAATTGGCGATCAGCGAGTAGCGAGTGAGGCTTCAAAATTGAAAGAATATGCGATCAGCGAGTAGCAAGTAAGGCTTTAAAATCGCAAGATTTGGCGATCAGCGAGTAGCGAGTAAGGCTTCAAAATTGAAAGAATATGCGATCAGCGAGTCGCGAGTATGGCTTCAAAATCGAAAAAATATGCAATCAGCGAGTAGCAAGTAAGGCTTTAAAATCGCAAGATTTGGCGATCAACGAGTAGCGAGTAAGGCTTCAAAATTGAAAGAATATGCGATCAGCGAGTCGCGAGTATGGCTTCAAAATCGAAAAAATATGCGATAAGCGAGTAGCAAGTAAGGCTTTAAAATCGCAAGATTTGGCGATCAGCGAGTAGCGAGTGAGGCTTCAAAATTGAAAGAATATGCGATCAGCGAGTAGCAAGTAAGGCTTTAAAATCGCAAGATTTGGCGATCAACGAGTAGCGAGTAAGGCTTCAAAATTGAAAGAATATGCGATCAGCAAGTCGCGAGTATGGCTTCAAAATCGAAAAAATATGCGATCAGCGAGTAGCAAGTAAGGCTTTAAAATCGCAAGATTTGGCGATCAACGAGTAGCGAGTAAGGCTTCAAAATGGAAAGAATATGCGATCATCGAGTCGCGAGTATGGCTTCAAAAATGAAAAAATATGCGATCAGCGAGTAGCAAGTAAGGCTTTAAAATCGCAAGATTTGGCGATCATCGAGAAGCGAGTAAGGCCTCAAAGTCGAAAGATTTGGCGATCAGCGAGAAGCCAGTTAGGCTTCAAAATCATATGCGAAAGAATATGCGATCAGCGAGTCGCGAGTAAGGCTTCAAAATCGAAAAAATATGCGATCAGCGAGTAGCAAGTAAGGCTTTAAAATCGCAAGATTTGGCGATCATCGAGTAGCGAGTAAGACTTCAAAATCGAAAGAATATGCGATCAGCGAGTAGTGAGTAAGGCTTCAAAATCGGAAGAATTGGCGATCAGCGAGTATTAACTTAAGCTTAAAAATTGAAAGAATATGCGATCAGAGAGTAGTAAGAAAGGCTTCAAAATCGAAAGAATATGCGATCAGCGAGTCGCGAGTAAGGCTTCAAAATTGAAAAAAAAAAGGGATCAGCGAGTAGCAAGAAAGGCTTTAAAATCGCAATATTTGGCGATCAACGAGTAGCGAGTAAGGCTTCAAAATCAAAAGAATATGCGATCAGAGAGTCGCGAGTAAGGCTTCAAAATCGAAACAATTTGCGATCAGCGAGTAGCAAGTTAGGCTTCAAAATCGAAAGAATATGCGATCAGCGAGTAGTAAGTAAGGCTTCAAAATCGCAAGATTTGGCGATCGACGAGTAGCGAGTAAGGCTTCAAAATCGAAACAATTGGCGATCAGCGAGTAGCAAGTTAGGCTTCAAAATTGAAAGAATATGCGATCAGCGAGTAGCAAGTAAGGCTTTAAAATCGCAAGAATTGGCGATCAGCGAGTAGCGAGTGAGGCTTCAAAATTGAAAGAATATGCGATCAGCGAGTAGCAAGTAAGGCTTTAAAATCGCAAGATTTGGCGATCAGCGAGTAGCGAGTAAGGCTTCAAAATTGAAAGAATATGCGATCAGCGAGTCGCGAGTATGGCTTCAAAATCGAAAAAATATGCAATCAGCGAGTAGCAAGTAAGGCTTTAAAATCGCAAGATTTGGCGATCAACGAGTAGCGAGTAAGGCTTCAAAATTGAAAGAATATGCGATCAGCGAGTCGCGAGTATGGCTTCAAAATCGAAAAAATATGCGATCAGCGAGTAGCAAGTAAGGCTTTAAAATCGCAAGATTTGGCGATCAACGAGTAGCGAGTGAGGCTTCAAAATTGAAAGAATATGCGATCAGCGAGTAGCAAGTAAGGCTTTAAAATCGCAAGATTTGGCGATCAACGAGTAGCGAGTAAGGCTTCAAAATTGAAAGAATATGCGATCAGCAAGTCGCGAGTATGGCTTCAAAATCGAAAAAATATGCGATCAGCGAGTAGCAAGTAAGGCTTTAAAATCGCAAGATTTGGCGATCAACGAGTAGCGAGTAAGGCTTCAAAATGGAAAGAATATGCGATCATCGAGTCGCGAGTATGGCTTCAAAAATGAAAAAATATGCGATCAGCGAGTAGCAAGTAAGGCTTTAAAATCGCAAGATTTAGCGATCTTCGAGTAGCGAGTAAGGCTTCAAAGTCGAAAGAATATGCGATCATCGAGTCGCGAGTATGGCTTCAAAATTGAAAAAATATGCGATCAGCGAGTAGCAAGTAAGGCTTTAAAATCGCAAGATTTGGCGATCATCGAGTAGCGAGTAAGGCTTCAAAATCGAAAGAATATGCGATCAGCGAGTAGTGAGTAAGGCTTCAAAATCGGAAGAATTTGCGATCAACAAGTAGCAAGTAGGGCTTTAAAATCGCAAGATTTGGCGATCATCGAGAAGCGAGTAAGGCCTCAAAGTCGAAAGATTTGGCGATCAGCGAGAAGCCAGTTAGGCTTCAAAATCATATGCGAAAGAATATGCGATCAGCGAGTCGCGAGTAAGGCTTCAAAATCGAAAAAATATGCGATCAGAGAGTAGTAAGAAAGGCTTCAAAATCGAAAGAATATGCGATCAGCGAGTCGCGAGTAAGGCTTCAAAATTGAAAAAAAAAAGGGATCAGCGAGTAGCAAGAAAGGCTTTAAAATCGCAATATTTGGCGATCAACGAGTAGCGAGTAAGGCTTCAAAATTGAAAGAATATGCGATCAGCGAGTCGCGAGTATGGCTTCAAAATCGAAAAAATATGCAATCAGCGAGTAGCAAGTAAGGCTTTAAAATCGCAAGATTTGGCGATCAACGAGTAGCGAGTAAGGCTTCAAAATTGAAAGAATATGCGATCAGCGAGTCGCGAGTATGGCTTCAAAATCGAAAAAATATGCGATCAGCGAGTAGCAAGTAAGGCTTTAAAATCGCAAGATTTGGCGATCAGCGAGTAGCGAGTGAGGCTTCAAAATTGAAAGAATATGCGATCAGCGAGTAGCAAGTAAGGCTTTAAAATCGCAAGATTTGGCGATCAACGAGTAGCGAGTAAGGCTTCAAAATTGAAAGAATATGCGATCAGCAAGTCGCGAGTATGGCTTCAAAATCGAAAAAATATGCGATCAGCGAGTAGCAAGTAAGGCTTTAAAATCGCAAGATTTGGCGATCAACGAGTAGCGAGTAAGGCTTCAAAATGGAAAGAATATGCGATCATCGAGTCGCGAGTATGGCTTCAAAAATGAAAAAATATGCGATCAGCGAGTAGCAAGTAAGGCTTTAAAATCGCAAGATTTGGCGATCATCGAGAAGCGAGTAAGGTCTCAAAGTCGAAAGATTTGGCGATCAGCGAGAAGCCAGTTAGGCTTCAAAATCATATGCGAAAGAATATGCGATCAGCGAGTCGCGAGTAAGGCTTCAAAATCGAAAAAATATGCGATCAGCGAGTAGCAAGTAAGGCTTTAAAATCGCAAGATTTGGCGATCATCGAGTAGCGAGTAAGACTTCAAAATCGAAAGAATATGCGATCAGCGAGTAGTGAGTAAGGCTTCAAAATCGGAAGAATTGGCGATCAGCGAGTATTAACTTAAGCTTAAAAATTGAAAGAATATGCGATCAGAGAGTAGTAAGAAAGGCTTCAAAATCGAAAGAATATGCGATCAGCGAGTCGCGAGTAAGGCTTCAAAATTGAAAAAAAAAAGGGATCAGCGAGTAGCAAGAAAGGCTTTAAAATCGCAATATTTGGCGATCAACGAGTAGCGAGTAAGGCTTCAAAATCAAAAGAATATGCGATCAGAGAGTCGCGAGTAAGGCTTCAAAATCGAAACAATTTGCGATCAGCGAGTAGCAAGTTAGGCTTCAAAATCGAAAGAATATGCGATCAGCGAGTAGTAAGTAAGGCTTCAAAATCGCAAGATTTGGCGATCGACGAGTAGCGAGTAAGGCTTCAAAATCGAAACAATTGGCGATCAGCGAGTAGCAAGTTAGGCTTCAAAATTGAAAGAATATGCGATCAGCGAGTAGCAAGTAAGGCTTTAAAATCGCAAGAATTGGCGATCAGCGAGTAGCGAGTGAGGCTTCAAAATTGAAAGAATATGCGATCAGCGAGTAGCAAGTAAGGCTTTAAAATCGCAAGATTTGGCGATCAGCGAGTAGCGAGTAAGGCTTCAAAATTGAAAGAATATGCGATCAGCGAGTCGCGAGTATGGCTTCAAAATCGAAAAAATATGCAATCAGCGAGTAGCAAGTAAGGCTTTAAAATCGCAAGATTTGGCGATCAACGAGTAGCGAGTAAGGCTTCAAAATTGAAAGAATATGCGATCAGCGAGTCGCGAGTATGGCTTCAAAATCGAAAAAATATGCGATCAGCGAGTAGCAAGTAAGGCTTTAAAATCGCAAGATTTGGCGATCAACGAGTAGCGAGTGAGGCTTCAAAATTGAAAGAATATGCGATCAGCGAGTAGCAAGTAAGGCTTTAAAATCGCAAGATTTGGCGATCAACGAGTAGCGAGTAAGGCTTCAAAATTGAAAGAATATGCGATCAGCAAGTCGCGAGTATGGCTTCAAAATCGAAAAAATATGCGATCAGCGAGTAGCAAGTAAGGCTTTAAAATCGCAAGATTTGGCGATCAACGAGTAGCGAGTAAGGCTTCAAAATGGAAAGAATATGCGATCATCGAGTCGCGAGTATGGCTTCAAAAATGAAAAAATATGCGATCAGCGAGTAGCAAGTAAGGCTTTAAAATCGCAAGATTTAGCGATCTTCGAGTAGCGAGTAAGGCTTCAAAGTCGAAAGAATATGCGATCATCGAGTCGCGAGTATGGCTTCAAAATTGAAAAAATATGCGATCAGCGAGTAGCAAGTAAGGCTTTAAAATCGCAAGATTTGGCGATCATCGAGTAGCGAGTAAGGCTTCAAAATCGAAAGAATATGCGATCAGCGAGTAGTGAGTAAGGCTTCAAAATCGGAAGAATTTGCGATCAACAAGTAGCAAGTAGGGCTTTAAAATCGCAAGATTTGGCGATCATCGAGAAGCGAGTAAGGCCTCAAAGTCGAAAGATTTGGCGATCAGCGAGAAGCCAGTTAGGCTTCAAAATCATATGCGAAAGAATATGCGATCAGCGAGTCGCGAGTAAGGCTTCAAAATCGAAAAAATATGCGATCAGAGAGTAGTAAGAAAGGCTTCAAAATCGAAAGAATATGCGATCAGCGAGTCGCGAGTAAGGCTTCAAAATTGAAAAAAAAAAGGGATCAGCGAGTAGCAAGAAAGGCTTTAAAATCGCAATATTTGGCGATCAACGAGTAGCGAGTAAGGCTTCAAAATCAAAAGAATATGCGATCAGAGAGTCGCGAGTAAGGCTTCAAAATCGAAACAATTTGCGATCAGCGAGTAGCAAGTTAGGCTTCAAAATCGAAAGAATATGCGATCAGCGAGTAGTAAGTAAGGCTTCAAAATCGCAAGATTTGGCGATCGACGAGTAGCGAGTAAGGCTTCAAAATCGAAACAATTGGCGATCAGCGAGTAGCAAGTTAGGCTTCAAAATTGAAAGAATATGCGATCAGCGAGTAGCAAGTAAGGCTTTAAATCGCAAGATTTGGCGATCAGCGAGTAGCGAGTAAGGCTTCAAAATCGAAAAAATATGCGATCAGCGAATAGCAAGTAAAGCATTAAAATCGCAAGATTTGGCGATCATCAAGTAGCGAGTAAGACTTCAAAATCTAATTTATTGGCGATCATCAAGTACTGAGAAAGGCTTAAAAATCGAAATAATTTGCGATCAGCGAGTAGCAAGTAATGCTTTAAAATCGCAAGATTTGGCGATCAACAAGTAGCGAGTAAGACTTCAAAATCGAATTTATTGGCGATCATCAAGTAGCGAGTAAGGCTTCAAAATCGAAACAATATGCGATCAGCGAGTAGCAATTAAGGCTTTTAAATCGCAAGATTTGGCGATCAACGAGTATCGAGTAAGGCTTCAAAATCGAAAGAATATGCGATCAGCGAGTAGCAAGTAAGGTTTTAAAATCGCAAGATTTGGCGATCAACGAGTAACGAGTAAGGCTTCAAAATCGAAAGATTACGCGATCAGCGAGTCGCGAGTAAGGCTTCAAAATCGCAAGATTTGGCGATCATCGAGTAGCGAGTAAGACTTCAAAATCGAAAGAATATGCGATCAGCGAGTAGTGAGTAAGGCTTCAAAATCGGAAGAATTGGCGATCAGCGAGTATTAACTTAAGCTTAAAAATTGAAAGAATGTGCGATTAGAGAGTAGTAAGAAAGGCTTCAAAATCGAAAGAATATGCGATCATCGAGTAGCGAGTAAGGCTTCAAAATCGAAAGAATATGCGATCAGCGAGTAGTGAGTAAGGCTTCAAAATCGGAAGAATTTGCGATCAACAAGTAGCAAGTAAGGCTTTAAAATCGCGAGATTTGGCGATCATCGAGAAGCGAGTAAGGCCTCAAAGTCGAAAGATTTGGCGATCAGCGAGAAGCCAGTTAGGCTTCAAAATCATATGCGAAAGAATATGCGATCAGCGAGTCGCGAGTAAGGCTTCAAAATCGAAAAAATATGCGATCAGCGAGTAGCAAGTAAGGCTTTAAAATCGCAAGATTTGGCGATCATCGAGTAGCGAGTAAGACTTCAAAATCGAAAGAATATGCGATCAGCGAGTAGTGAGTAAGGCTTCAAAATCGGAAGAATTGGCGATCAGCGAGTATTAACTTAAGCTTAAAAATTGAAAGAATATGCGATCAGAGAGTAGTAAGAAAGGCTTCAAAATCGAAAGAATATGCGATCAGCGAGTCGCGAGTAAGGCTTCAAAATTGAAAAAAAAAAGGGATCAGCGAGTAGCAAGAAAGGCTTTAAAATCGCAATATTTGGCGATCAACGAGTAGCGAGTAAGGCTTCAAAATCAAAAGAATATGCGATCAGAGAGTCGCGAGTAAGGCTTCAAAATCGAAACAATTTGCGATCAGCGAGTAGCAAGTTAGGCTTCAAAATCGAAAGAATATGCGATCAGCGAGTAGTAAGTAAGGCTTCAAAATCGCAAGATTTGGCGATCGACGAGTAGCGAGTAAGGCTTCAAAATCGAAACAATTGGCGATCAGCGAGTAGCAAGTTAGGCTTCAAAATTGAAAGAATATGCGATCAGCGAGTAGCAAGTAAGGCTTTAAAATCGCAAGAATTGGCGATCAGCGAGTAGCGAGTGAGGCTTCAAAATTGAAAGAATATGCGATCAGCGAGTAGCAAGTAAGGCTTTAAAATCGCAAGATTTGGCGATCAGCGAGTAGCGAGTAAGGCTTCAAAATTGAAAGAATATGCGATCAGCGAGTCGCGAGTATGGCTTCAAAATCGAAAAAATATGCAATCAGCGAGTAGCAAGTAAGGCTTTAAAATCGCAAGATTTGGCGATCAACGAGTAGCGAGTAAGGCTTCAAAATTGAAAGAATATGCGATCAGCGAGTCGCGAGTATGGCTTCAAAATCGAAAAAATATGCGATCAGCGAGTAGCAAGTAAGGCTTTAAAATCGCAAGATTTGGCGATCAACGAGTAGCGAGTGAGGCTTCAAAATTGAAAGAATATGCGATCAGCGAGTAGCAAGTAAGGCTTTAAAATCGCAAGATTTGGCGATCAACGAGTAGCGAGTAAGGCTTCAAAATTGAAAGAATATGCGATCAGCAAGTCGCGAGTATGGCTTCAAAATCGAAAAAATATGCGATCAGCGAGTAGCAAGTAAGGCTTTAAAATCGCAAGATTTGGCGATCAACGAGTAGCGAGTAAGGCTTCAAAATGGAAAGAATATGCGATCATCGAGTCGCGAGTATGGCTTCAAAAATGAAAAAATATGCGATCAGCGAGTAGCAAGTAAGGCTTTAAAATCGCAAGATTTAGCGATCTTCGAGTAGCGAGGAAGGCTTCAAAGTCGAAAGAATATGCGATCATCGAGTCGCGAGTATGGCTTCAAAATTGAAAAAATATGCGATCAGCGAGTAGCAAGTAAGGCTTTAAAATCGCAAGATTTGGCGATCATCGAGTAGCGAGTAAGGCTTCAAAATCGAAAGAATATGCGATCAGCGAGTAGTGAGTAAGGCTTCAAAATCGGAAGAATTTGCGATCAACAAGTAGCAAGTAGGGCTTTAAAATCGCAAGATTTGGCGATCATCGAGAAGCGAGTAAGGCCTCAAAGTCGAAAGATTTGGCGATCAGCGAGAAGCCAGTTAGGCTTCAAAATCATATGCGAAAGAATATGCGATCAGCGAGTCGCGAGTAAGGCTTCAAAATCGAAAAAATATGCGATCAGAGAGTAGTAAGAAAGGCTTCAAAATCGAAAGAATATGCGATCAGCGAGTCGCGAGTAAGGCTTCAAAATTGAAAAAAAAAAGGGATCAGCGAGTAGCAAGAAAGGCTTTAAAATCGCAATATTTGGCGATCAACGAGTAGCGAGTAAGGCTTCAAAATTGAAAGAATATGCGATCAGCGAGTCGCGAGTATGGCTTCAAAATCGAAAAAATATGCAATCAGCGAGTAGCAAGTAAGGCTTTAAAATCGCAAGATTTGGCGATCAACGAGTAGCGAGTAAGGCTTCAAAATTGAAAGAATATGCGATCAGCGAGTCGCGAGTATGGCTTCAAAATCGAAAAAATATGCGATCAGCGAGTAGCAAGTAAGGCTTTAAAATCGCAAGATTTGGCGATCAGCGAGTAGCGAGTGAGGCTTCAAAATTGAAAGAATATGCGATCAGCGAGTAGCAAGTAAGGCTTTAAAATCGCAAGATTTGGCGATCAACGAGTAGCGAGTAAGGCTTCAAAATTGAAAGAATATGCGATCAGCAAGTCGCGAGTATGGCTTCAAAATCGAAAAAATATGCGATCAGCGAGTAGCAAGTAAGGCTTTAAAATCGCAAGATTTGGCGATCAACGAGTAGCGAGTAAGGCTTCAAAATGGAAAGAATATGCGATCATCGAGTCGCGAGTATGGCTTCAAAAATGAAAAAATATGCGATCAGCGAGTAGCAAGTAAGGCTTTAAAATCGCAAGATTTGGCGATCATCGAGAAGCGAGTAAGGTCTCAAAGTCGAAAGATTTGGCGATCAGCGAGAAGCCAGTTAGGCTTCAAAATCATATGCGAAAGAATATGCGATCAGCGAGTCGCGAGTAAGGCTTCAAAATCGAAAAAATATGCGATCAGCGAGTAGCAAGTAAGGCTTTAAAATCGCAAGATTTGGCGATCATCGAGTAGCGAGTAAGACTTCAAAATCGAAAGAATATGCGATCAGCGAGTAGTGAGTAAGGCTTCAAAATCGGAAGAATTGGCGATCAGCGAGTATTAACTTAAGCTTAAAAATTGAAAGAATATGCGATCAGAGAGTAGTAAGAAAGGCTTCAAAATCGAAAGAATATGCGATCAGCGAGTCGCGAGTAAGGCTTCAAAATTGAAAAAAAAAAGGGATCAGCGAGTAGCAAGAAAGGCTTTAAAATCGCAATATTTGGCGATCAACGAGTAGCGAGTAAGGCTTCAAAATCAAAAGAATATGCGATCAGAGAGTCGCGAGTAAGGCTTCAAAATCGAAACAATTTGCGATCAGCGAGTAGCAAGTTAGGCTTCAAAATCGAAAGAATATGCGATCAGCGAGTAGTAAGTAAGGCTTCAAAATCGCAAGATTTGGCGATCGACGAGTAGCGAGTAAGGCTTCAAAATCGAAACAATTGGCGATCAGCGAGTAGCAAGTTAGGCTTCAAAATTGAAAGAATATGCGATCAGCGAGTAGCAAGTAAGGCTTTAAAATCGCAAGAATTGGCGATCAGCGAGTAGCGAGTGAGGCTTCAAAATTGAAAGAATATGCGATCAGCGAGTAGCAAGTAAGGCTTTAAAATCGCAAGATTTGGCGATCAGCGAGTAGCGAGTAAGGCTTCAAAATTGAAAGAATATGCGATCAGCGAGTCGCGAGTATGGCTTCAAAATCGAAAAAATATGCAATCAGCGAGTAGCAAGTAAGGCTTTAAAATCGCAAGATTTGGCGATCAACGAGTAGCGAGTAAGGCTTCAAAATTGAAAGAATATGCGATCAGCGAGTCGCGAGTATGGCTTCAAAATCGAAAAAATATGCGATCAGCGAGTAGCAAGTAAGGCTTTAAAATCGCAAGATTTGGCGATCAACGAGTAGCGAGTGAGGCTTCAAAATTGAAAGAATATGCGATCAGCGAGTAGCAAGTAAGGCTTTAAAATCGCAAGATTTGGCGATCAACGAGTAGCGAGTAAGGCTTCAAAATTGAAAGAATATGCGATCAGCAAGTCGCGAGTATGGCTTCAAAATCGAAAAAATATGCGATCAGCGAGTAGCAAGTAAGGCTTTAAAATCGCAAGATTTGGCGATCAACGAGTAGCGAGTAAGGCTTCAAAATGGAAAGAATATGCGATCATCGAGTCGCGAGTATGGCTTCAAAAATGAAAAAATATGCGATCAGCGAGTAGCAAGTAAGGCTTTAAAATCGCAAGATTTAGCGATCTTCGAGTAGCGAGTAAGGCTTCAAAGTCGAAAGAATATGCGATCATCGAGTCGCGAGTATGGCTTCAAAATTGAAAAAATATGCGATCAGCGAGTAGCAAGTAAGGCTTTAAAATCGCAAGATTTGGCGATCATCGAGTAGCGAGTAAGGCTTCAAAATCGAAAGAATATGCGATCAGCGAGTAGTGAGTAAGGCTTCAAAATCGGAAGAATTTGCGATCAACAAGTAGCAAGTAGGGCTTTAAAATCGCAAGATTTGGCGATCATCGAGAAGCGAGTAAGGCCTCAAAGTCGAAAGATTTGGCGATCAGCGAGAAGCCAGTTAGGCTTCAAAATCATATGCGAAAGAATATGCGATCAGCGAGTCGCGAGTAAGGCTTCAAAATCGAAAAAATATGCGATCAGAGAGTAGTAAGAAAGGCTTCAAAATCGAAAGAATATGCGATCAGCGAGTCGCGAGTAAGGCTTCAAAATTGAAAAAAAAAAAGGGATCAGCGAGTAGCAAGAAAGGCTTTAAAATCGCAATATTTGGCGATCAACGAGTAGCGAGTAAGGCTTCAAAATCAAAAGAATATGCGATCAGAGAGTCGCGAGTAAGGCTTCAAAATCGAAACAATTTGCGATCAGCGAGTAGCAAGTTAGGCTTCAAAATCGAAAGAATATGCGATCAGCGAGTAGTAAGTAAGGCTTCAAAATCGCAAGATTTGGCGATCGACGAGTAGCGAGTAAGGCTTCAAAATCGAAACAATTGGCGATCAGCGAGTAGCAAGTTAGGCTTCAAAATTGAAAGAATATGCGATCAGCGAGTAGCAAGTAAGGCTTTAAATCGCAAGATTTGGCGATCAGCGAGTAGCGAGTAAGGCTTCAAAATCGAAAAAATATGCGATCAGCGAATAGCAAGTAAAGCATTAAAATCGCAAGATTTGGCGATCATCAAGTAGCGAGTAAGACTTCAAAATCTAATTTATTGGCGATCATCAAGTACTGAGAAAGGCTTAAAAATCGAAATAATTTGCGATCAGCGAGTAGCAAGTAATGCTTTAAAATCGCAAGATTTGGCGATCAACAAGTAGCGAGTAAGACTTCAAAATCGAATTTATTGGCGATCATCAAGTAGCGAGTAAGGCTTCAAAATCGAAACAATATGCGATCAGCGAGTAGCAATTAAGGCTTTTAAATCGCAAGATTTGGCGATCAACGAGTATCGAGTAAGGCTTCAAAATCGAAAGAATATGCGATCAGCGAGTAGCAAGTAAGGTTTTAAAATCGCAAGATTTGGCGATCAACGAGTAACGAGTAAGGCTTCAAAATCGAAAGATTACGCGATCAGCGAGTCGCGAGTAAGGCTTCAAAATCGCAAGATTTGGCGATCATCGAGTAGCGAGTAAGACTTCAAAATCGAAAGAATATGCGATCAGCGAGTAGTGAGTAAGGCTTCAAAATCGGAAGAATTGGCGATCAGCGAGTATTAACTTAAGCTTAAAAATTGAAAGAATGTGCGATTAGAGAGTAGTAAGAAAGGCTTCAAAATCGAAAGAATATGCGATCATCGAGTAGCGAGTAAGGCTTCAAAATCGAAAGAATATGCGATCAGCGAGTAGTGAGTAAGGCTTCAAAATCGGAAGAATTTGCGATCAACAAGTAGCAAGTAAGGCTTTAAAATCGCGAGATTTGGCGATCATCGAGAAGCGAGTAAGGCCTCAAAGTCGAAAGATTTGGCGATCAGCGAGAAGCCAGTAAGGCTTCAAAATCGAAAGAATATGCGATCAGCGAGTCGCGAGTAAGGCTTCAAAATCGAAAAAATATGCGATCAGCGAGTAGCAAGTAAGGCTTTAAAATCGCAAGATTTGGCGATCATCGAGTAGCGAGTAAGACTTCAAAATCGAAAGAATATGCGATCAGCGAGTAGTGAGTAAGGCTTCAAAATCGGAAGAATTGGCGATCAGCGAGTATTAACTTAAGCTTAAAAATTGAAAGAATATGCGATCAGAGAGTAGTAAGAAAGGCTTCAAAATCGAAAGAATATGCGATCAGCGAGTAGCCAGTAAGGCTTTAAAATCGCAAGATTTGGCGATCAGCGAGTAGCGAGGGAGGCTTCAAAATTGAAAGAATATGCGATCAGCGAGTAGCAAGTAAGGCTTTAAAATCGCAAGAATTGGCGATCAGCGAGTAGCGAGTGAGGCTTCAAAATTGAAAGAATATGCGATCAGCGAGTAGCAAGTAAGGCTTTAAAATCGCAAGATTTGGCGATCAGCGAGTAGCGAGTAAGGCTTCAAAATTGAAAGAATATGCGATCAGCGAGTCGCGAGTATGGCTTCAAAATCGAAAAAATATGCAATCAGCGAGTAGCAAGTAAGGCTTTAAAATCGCAAGATTTGGCGATCAACGAGTAGCGAGTAAGGCTTCAAAATTGAAAGAATATGCGATCAGCGAGTCGCGAGTATGGCTTCAAAATCGAAAAAATATGCGATCATCGAGTAGCGAGTAAGGCTTCAAAATCGAAAGAATATGCGATCAGCGAGTAGTGAGTAAGGCTTCAAAATCGGAAGAATTTGCGATCAACAAGTAGCAAATAGGGCTTTAAAATCGCAAGATTTGGCGATCATCGAGAAGCGAGTAAGGCCTCAAAGTCGAAAGATTTGGCGATCAGCGAGAAGCCAGTTAGGCTTCAAAATCATATGCGAAAGAATATGCGATCAGCGAGTCGCGAGTAAGGCTTCAAAATCGAAAAAATATGCGATCAGCGAGTAGCAAGTAAGGCTTTAAAATCGCAAGATTTGGCGATCATCGAGTAGCGAGTAAGACTTCAAAATCGAAAGAATATGCGATCAGCGAGTAGTGAGTAAGGCTTCAAAATCGGAAGAATTGGCGATCAGCGAGTATTAACTTAAGCTTAAAAATTGAAAGAATATGCGATCAGAGAGTAGTAAGAAAGGCTTCAAAATCGAAAGAATATGCGATCAGCGAGTCGCGAGTAAGGCTTCAAAATTGAAAAAAAAAAGGGATCAGCGAGTAGCAAGAAAGGCTTTAAAATCGCAATATTTGGCGATCAACGAGTAGCGAGTAAGGCTTCAAAATCAAAAGAATATGCGATCAGAGAGTCGCGAGTAAGGCTTCAAAATCGAAACAATTTGCGATCAGCGAGTAGCAAGTTAGGCTTCAAAATCGAAAGAATATGCGATCAGCGAGTAGTAAGTAAGGCTTCAAAATCGCAAGATTTGGCGATCGACGAGTAGCGAGTAAGGCTTCAAAATCGAAACAATTGGCGATCAGCGAGTAGCAAGTTAGGCTTCAAAATTGAAAGAATATGCGATCAGCGAGTAGCAAGTAAGGCTTTAAATCGCAAGATTTGGCGATCAGCGAGTAGCGAGTAAGGCTTCAAAATCGAAAAAATATGCGATCAGCGAATAGCAAGTAAAGCATTAAAATCGCAAGATTTGGCGATCATCAAGTAGCGAGTAAGACTTCAAAATCTAATTTATTGGCGATCATCAAGTACTGAGAAAGGCTTAAAAATCGAAATAATTTGCGATCAGCGAGTAGCAAGTAATGCTTTAAAATCGCAAGATTTGGCGATCAACAAGTAGCGAGTAAGACTTCAAAATCGAATTTATTGGCGATCATCAAGTAGCGAGTAAGGCTTCAAAATCGAAACAATATGCGATCAGCGAGTAGCAATTAAGGCTTTTAAATCGCAAGATTTGGCGATCAACGAGTATCGAGTAAGGCTTCAAAATCGAAAGAATATGCGATCAGCGAGTAGCAAGTAAGGTTTTAAAATCGCAAGATTTGGCGATCAACGAGTAACGAGTAAGGCTTCAAAATCGAAAGATTACGCGATCAGCGAGTCGCGAGTAAGGCTTCAAAATCGCAAGATTTGGCGATCATCGAGTAGCGAGTAAGACTTCAAAATCGAAAGAATATGCGATCAGCGAGTAGTGAGTAAGGCTTCAAAATCGGAAGAATTGGCGATCAGCGAGTATTAACTTAAGCTTAAAAATTGAAAGAATGTGCGATTAGAGAGAAGTAAGAAAGGCTTCAAAATCGAAAGAATATGCGATCATCGAGTAGCGAGTAAGGCTTCAAAATCGAAAGAATATGCGATCAGCGAGTAGTGAGTAAGGCTTCAAAATCGGAAGAATTTGCGATCAACAAGTAGCAAGTAAGGCTTTAAAATCGCGAGATTTGGCGATCATCGAGAAGCGAGTAAGGCCTCAAAGTCGAAAGATTTGGCGATCAGCGAGAAGCCAGTAAGGCTTCAAAATCGAAAGAATATGCGATCAGCGAGTCGCGAGTAAGGCTTCAAAATCGAAAAAATATGCGATCAGCGAGTAGCAAGTAAGGCTTTAAAATCGCAAGATTTGGCGATCATCGAGTAGCGAGTAAGACTTCAAAATCGAAAGAATATGCGATCAGCGAGTAGTGAGTAAGGCTTCAAAATCGGAAGAATTGGCGATCAGCGAGTATTAACTTAAGCTTAAAAATTGAAAGAATATGCGATCAGAGAGTAGTAAGAAAGGCTTCAAAATCGAAAGAATATGCGATCAGCGAGTAGCCAGTAAGGCTTTAAAATCGCAAGATTTGGCGATCAGCGAGTAGCGAGGGAGGCTTCAAAATCGAAAGAATATGCGATCAGCGAGTAGTAAGTAAGGCTTCAAAATCGCAAGATTTGGCGATCGACGAGTAGCGAGTAAGGCTTCAAAATCGAAACAATTGGCGATCAGCGAGTAGCAAGTTAGGCTTCAAAATTGAAAGAATATGCGATCAGCGAGTAGCAAGTAAGGCTTTAAATCGCAAGATTTGGCGATCAGCGAGTAGCGAGTAAGGCTTCAAAATCGAAAAAATATGCGATCAGCGAATAGCAAGTAAAGCATTAAAATCGCAAGATTTGGCGATCATCAAGTAGCGAGTAAGACTTCAAAATCTAATTTATTGGCGATCATCAAGTACTGAGAAAGGCTTAAAAATCGAAATAATTTGCGATCAGCGAGTAGCAAGTAATGCTTTAAAATCGCAAGATTTGGCGATCAACAAGTAGCGAGTAAGACTTCAAAATCGAATTTATTGGCGATCATCAAGTAGCGAGTAAGGCTTCAAAATCGAAACAATATGCGATCAGCGAGTAGCAATTAAGGCTTTTAAATCGCAAGATTTGGCGATCAACGATAATCGAGTAAGGCTTCAAAATCGAAAGAATATGCGATCAGCGAGTAGCAAGTAAGGTTTTAAAATCGCAAGATTTGGCGATCAACGAGTAACGAGTAAGGCTTCAAAATCGAAAGATTACGCGATCAGCGAGTCGCGAGTAAGGCTTCAAAATCGCAAGATTTGGCGATCATCGAGTAGCGAGTAAGACTTCAAAATCGAAAGAATATGCGATCAGCGAGTAGTGAGTAAGGCTTCAAAATCGGAAGAATTGGCGATCAGCGAGTATTAACTTAAGCTTAAAAATTGAAAGAATGTGCGATTAGAGAGTAGTAAGAAAGGCTTCAAAATCGAAAGAATATGCGATCATCGAGTAGCGAGTAAGGCTTCAAAATCGAAAGAATATGCGATCAGCGAGTAGTGAGTAAGGCTTCAAAATCGGAAGAATTTGCGATCAACAAGTAGCAAGTAAGGCTTTAAAATCGCGAGATTTGGCGATCATCGAGAAGCGAGTAAGGCCTCAAAGTCGAAAGATTTGGCGATCAGCGAGAAGCCAGTAAGGCTTCAAAATCGAAAGAATATGCGATCAGCGAGTCGCGAGTAAGGCTTCAAAATCGAAAAAATATGCGATCAGCGAGTAGCAAGTAAGGCTTTAAAATCGCAAGATTTGGCGATCATCGAGTAGCGAGTAAGACTTCAAAATCGAAAGAATATGCGATCAGCGAGTAGTGAGTAAGGCTTCAAAATCGGAAGAATTGGCGATCAGCGAGTATTAACTTAAGCTTAAAAATTGAAAGAATATGCGATCAGAGAGTAGTAAGAAAGGCTTCAAAATCGAAAGAATATGCGATCAGCGAGTAGCCAGTAAGGCTTTAAAATCGCAAGATTTGGCGATCAGCGAGTAGCGAGGGAGGCTTCAAAATTGAAAGAATATGCGATCAGCGAGTAGCAAGTAAGGCTTTACAATCGCAAGAATTGGCGATCAGCGAGTAGCGAGTGAGGCTTCAAAATTGAAAGAATATGCGATCAGCGAGTAGCAAGTAAGGCTTTAAAATCGCAAGATTTGGCGATCAGCGAGTAGCGAGTAAGGCTTCAAAATTGAAAGAATATGCGATCAGCGAGTCGCGAGTATGGCTTCAAAATCGAAAAAATATGCAATCAGCGAGTAGCAAGTAAGGCTTTAAAATCGCAAGATTTGGCGATCAACGAGTAGCGAGTAAGGCTTCAAAATTGAAAGAATATGCGATCAGCGAGTCGCGAGTATGGCTTCAAAATCGAAAAAATATGCGATCAGCGAGTAGCAAGTAAGGCTTTAAAATCGCAAGATTTGGCGATCAGCGAGTAGCGAGTGAGGCTTCAAAATTGAAAGAATATGCGATCAGCGAGTAGCAAGTAAGGTTTTAAAATCGCAAGATTTGGCGATCAACGAGTAGCGAGTAAGGCTTCAAAATTGAAAGAATATGCGATCAGCAAGTCGCGAGTATGGCTTCAAAATCGAAAAAATATGCGATCAGCGAGTAGCAAGTAAGGCTTTAAAATCGCAAGACTTGGCGATCAACGAGTAGCGAGTAAGGCTTCAAAATGGAAAGAATATGCGATCATCGAGTCGCGAGTATGGCTTCAAAAATGAAAAAATATGCGATCAGCGAGTAGCAAGTAAGGCTTTAAAATCGCAAGATTTAGCGATCTTCGAGTAGCGAGTAAGGCTTCAAAGTCGAAAGAATATGCGATCATCGAGTCGCGAGTATGGCTTCAAAATTGAAAAAATATGCGATCAGAGAGTAGCAAGTAAGGCTTTAAAATCGCAAGATTTGGCGATCATCGAGTAGCGAGTAAGGCTTCAAAATCGAAAGAATATGCGATCAGCGAGTAGTGAGTAAGGCTTCAAAATCGGAAGAATTTGCGATCAACAAGTAGCAAGTAGGGCTTTAAAATCGCAAGATTTGGCGATCATCGAGAAGCGAGTAAGGCCTCAAAGTCGAAAGATTTGGCGATCAGCGAGAAGCCAGTTAGGCTTCAAAATCATATGCGAAAGAATATGCGATCAGCGAGTCGCGAGTAAGGCTTCAAAATCGAAAAAATATGCGATCAGCGAGTAGCAAGTAAGGCTTTAAAATCGCAAGATTTGGCGATCATCGAGTAGCGAGTAAGACTTCAAAATCGAAAGAATATGCGATCAGCGAGTAGTGAGTAAGGCTTCAAAATCGGAAGAATTGGCGATCAGCGAGTATTAACTTAAGCTTAAAAATTGAAAGAATATGCGATCAGAGAGTAGTAAGAAAGGCTTCAAAATCGAAAGAATATGCGATCAGCGAGTCGCGAGTAAGGCTTCAAAATTGAAAAAAAAAAGGGATCAGCGAGTAGCAAGAAAGGCTTTAAAATCGCAATATTTGGCGATCAACGAGTAGCGAGTAAGGCTTCAAAATCAAAAGAATATGCGATCAGAGAGTCGCGAGTAAGGCTTCAAAATCGAAACAATTTGCGATCAGCGAGTAGCAAGTTAGGCTTCAAAATCGAAAGAATATGCGATCAGCGAGTAGTAAGTAAGGCTTCAAAATCGCAAGATTTGGCGATCGACGAGTCGCGAGTAAGGCTTCAAAATCGAAACAATTGGCGATCAGCGAGTAGCAAGTTAGGCTTCAAAATTGAAAGAATATGCGATCAGCGAGTAGCAAGTAAGGCTTTAAATCGCAAGATTTGGCGATCAGCGAGTAGCGAGTAAGGCTTCAAAATCGAAAAAATATGCGATCAGCGAATAGCAAGTAAAGCATTAAAATCGCAAGATTTGGCGATCATCAAGTAGCGAGTAAGACTTCAAAATCTAATTTATTGGCGATCATCAAGTACTGAGAAAGGCTTAAAAATCGAAATAATTTGCGATCAGCGAGTAGCAAGTAATGCTTTAAAATCGCAAGATTTGGCGATCAACAAGTAGCGAGTAAGACTTCAAAATCGAATTTATTGGCGATCATCAAGTAGCGAGTAAGGCTTCAAAATCGAAACAATATGCGATCAGCGAGTAGCAATTAAGGCTTTTAAATCGCAAGATTTGGCGATCAACGAGTATCGAGTAAGGCTTCAAAATCGAAAGAATATGCGATCAGCGAGTAGCAAGTAAGGTTTTAAAATCGCAAGATTTGGCGATCAACGAGTAACGAGTAAGGCTTCAAAATCGAAAGATTACGCGATCAGCGAGTCGCGAGTAAG
This sequence comes from Lacanobia oleracea, assembly GCA_950371165.1. NCBI lineage: Eukaryota > Metazoa > Arthropoda > Insecta > Lepidoptera > Noctuidae > Lacanobia > Lacanobia oleracea. The sequence continues at coordinate 187,241 of OX493405.1, forward strand.
GCTTCAAAATCGCAAGATTTGGCGATCATCGAGTAGCGAGTAAGACTTCAAAATCGAAAGAATATGCGATCAGCGAGTAGTGAGTAAGGCTTCAAAATCGGAAGAATTGGCGATCAGCGAGTATTAACTTAAGCTTAAAAATTGAAAGAATGTGCGATTAGAGAGTAGTAAGAAAGGCTTCAAAATCGAAAGAATATGCGATCATCGAGTAGCGAGTAAGGCTTCAAAATCGAAAGAATATGCGATCAGCGAGTAGTGAGTAAGGCTTCAAAATCGGAAGAATTTGCGATCAACAAGTAGCAAGTAAGGCTTTAAAATCGCGAGATTTGGCGATCATCGAGAAGCGAGTAAGGCCTCAAAGTCGAAAGATTTGGCGATCAGCGAGAAGCCAGTAAGGCTTCAAAATCGAAAGAATATGCGATCAGCGAGTCGCGAGTAAGGCTTCAAAATCGAAAAAATATGCGATCAGCGAGTAGCAAGTAAGGCTTTAAAATCGCAAGATTTGGCGATCATCGAGTAGCGAGTAAGACTTCAAAATCGAAAGAATATGCGATCAGCGAGTAGTGAGTAAGGCTTCAAAATCGGAAGAATTGGCGATCAGCGAGTATTAACTTAAGCTTAAAAATTGAAAGAATATGCGATCAGAGAGTAGTAAGAAAGGCTTCAAAATCGAAAGAATATGCGATCAGCGAGTAGCCAGTAAGGCTTTAAAATCGCAAGATTTGGCGATCAGCGAGTAGCGAGGGAGGCTTCAAAATTGAAAGAATATGCGATCAGCGAGTAGCAAGTAAGGCTTTAAAATCGCAAGAATTGGCGATCAGCGAGTAGCGAGTGAGGCTTCAAAATTGAAAGAATATGCGATCAGCGAGTAGCAAGTAAGGCTTTAAAATCGCAAGATTTGGCGATCAGCGAGTAGCGAGTAAGGCTTCAAAATTGAAAGAATATGCGATCAGCGAGTCGCGAGTATGGCTTCAAAATCGAAAAAATATGCAATCAGCGAGTAGCAAGTAAGGCTTTAAAATCGCAAGATTTGGCGATCAACGAGTAGCGAGTAAGGCTTCAAAATTGAAAGAATATGCGATCAGCGAGTCGCGAGTATGGCTTCAAAATCGAAAAAATATGCGATCAGCGAGTAGCAAGTAAGGCTTTAAAATCGCAAGATTTGGCGATCAGCGAGTAGCGAGTGAGGCTTCAAAATTGAAAGAATATGCGATCAGCGAGTAGCAAGTAAGGCTTTAAAATCGCAAGATTTGGCGATCAACGAGTAGCGAGTAAGGCTTCAAAATTGAAAGAATATGCGATCAGCAAGTCGCGAGTATGGCTTCAAAATCGAAAAAATATGCGATCAGCGAGTAGCAAGTAAGGCTTTAAAATCGCAAGATTTGGCGATCAACGAGTAGCGAGTAAGGCTTCAAAATGGAAAGAATATGCGATCATCGAGTCGCGAGTATGGCTTCAAAAATGAAAAAATATGCGATCAGCGAGTAGCAAGTAAGGCTTTAAAATCGCAAGATTTAGCGATCTTCGAGTAGCGAGTAAGGCTTCAAAGTCGAAAGAATATGCGATCATCGAGTCGCGAGTATGGCTTCAAAATTGAAAAAATATGCGATCAGAGAGTAGCAAGTAAGGCTTTAAAATCGCAAGATTTGGCGATCATCGAGTAGCGAGTAAGGCTTCAAAATCGAAAGAATATGCGATCAGCGAGTAGTGAGTAAGGCTTCAAAATCGGAAGAATTTGCGATCAACAAGTAGCAAGTAGGGCTTTAAAATCGCAAGATTTGGCGATCATCGAGAAGCGAGTAAGGCCTCAAAGTCGAAAGATTTGGCGATCAGCGAGAAGCCAGTTAGGCTTCAAAATCATATGCGAAAGAATATGCGATCAGCGAGTCGCGAGTAAGGCTTCAAAATCGAAAAAATATGCGATCAGCGAGTAGCAAGTAAGGCTTTAAAATCGCAAGATTTGGCGATCATCAAGTAGCGAGTAAGACTTCAAAATCGAAAGAATATGCGATCAGCGAGTAGTGAGTAAGGCTTCAAAATCGGAAGAATTGGCGATCAGCGAGTATTAACTTAAGCTTAAAAATTGAAAGAATATGCGATCAGAGAGTAGTAAGAAAGGCTTCAAAATCGAAAGAATATGCGATCAGCGAGTCGCGAGTAAGGCTTCAAAATTGAAAAAAAAAAGGGATCAGCGAGTAGCAAGAAAGGCTTTAAAATCGCAATATTTGGCGATCAACGAGTAGCGAGTAAGGCTTCAAAATCAAAAGAATATGCGATCAGAGAGTCGCGAGTAAGGCTTCAAAATCGAAACAATTTGCGATCAGCGAGTAGCAAGTTAGGCTTCAAAATCGAAAGAATATGCGATCAGCGAGTAGTAAGTAAGGCTTCAAAATCGCAAGATTTGGCGATCGACGAGTCGCGAGTAAGGCTTCAAAATCGAAACAATTGGCGATCAGCGAGTAGCAAGTTAGGCTTCAAAATTGAAAGAATATGCGATCAGCGAGTAGCAAGTAAGGCTTTAAATCGCAAGATTTGGCGATCAGCGAGTAGCGAGTAAGGCTTCAAAATCGAAAAAATATGCGATCAGCGAATAGCAAGTAAAGCATTAAAATCGCAAGATTTGGCGATCATCAAGTAGCGAGTAAGACTTCAAAATCTAATTTATTGGCGATCATCAAGTACTGAGAAAGGCTTCAAAATCGAAATAATTTGCGATCAGCGAGTAGCAAGTAATGCTTTAAAATCGCAAGATTTGGCGATCAACAAGTAGCAAGTAAGACTTCAAAATCGAATTTCTTGGCGATCATCAAGTAGCGAGTAAGGCTTCAAAATCGAAACAATATGCGATCAGCGAGTAGCAATTAAGGCTTTTAAATCGCAAGATTTGGCGATCAACGAGTATCGAGTAAGGCTTCAAAATCGAAAGAATATGCGATCAGCGAGTAGCAAGTAAGGTTTTAAAATCGCAAGATTTGGCGATCAACGAGTAACGAGTAAGGCTTCAAAATCGAAAGATTACGCGATCAGCGAGTCGCGAGTAAGGCTTCAAAATCGCAAGATTTGGCGATCATCGAGTAGCGAGTAAGACTTCAAAATCGAAAGAATATGCGATCAGCGAGTAGTGAGTAAGGCTTCAAAATCGGAAGAATTGGCGATCAGCGAGTAGCGAGTGAGGCTTCAAAATTGAAAGAATATGCGATCAACGAGTAGCAAGTAAGGCTTTAAAATCGCGAGAATTGGCGATCAGCGAGTAGCGAGTGAGGCTTCAAAATTGAAAGAATATGCGATCAGCGAGTAGCAAGTAAGGCTTTAAAATCGCAAGATTTGGCGATCAGCGAGTAGCGAGTAAGGCTTCAAAGTCGAAAGAATATGCGATCATCGAGTCGCGAGTATGGCTTCAAAATTGAAAAAATATGCCATCAGCGAGTAGCAAGTAAGGCTTTAAAATCGCAAGATTTGGCGATCATCGAGTAGCGAGTAAGGCTTCAAAATCAAAAGAATATGCGATCAGCGAGTAGTGAGTAAGGCTTCAAAATCGGAAGAATTTGCGATCAACAAGTAGCAAGTAGGGCTTTAAAATCGCAAGATTTGGCGATCATCGAGAAGCGAGTAAGGCCTCAAAGTCGAAAGATTTGGCGATCAGCGAGAAGCCAGTAAGGCTTCAAAATCATATGCGAAAGAATATGCGATCAGCGAGTCGCGAGTAAGGCTTCAAAATCGAAAAAATATGCGATCAGCGAGTAGCAAGTAAGGCTTTAAAATCGAAAGAATTGGCAATCAGCGAGTCGCGAGTAAGGCTTCATAATTGATACAATTGGCGATCAGCGAGTAGAGAGTAAGGCTTTAAAATCTAAAGAATTTGCGATCAGCAAGTAGCAAGTAATGCTTTTAAATCGCAAGATTTGGCAATCAACAAGTAGCGAGTAAGACTTCAAATTCGAATTTATTGGCGATCATCGAGTAGCGAGTAAGGCTTCAAAATCGAAACAATTGGCGATCAGAGAGTAGCAAGTAAGGCTTTAAAATCGAAAGAATATGCGATCAGCGAGTAGTGAGTAAGGCTTCAAAATCGAAAGAATATGCGATCATCGAGTAGCGAGTAAGGCTTCAAAATCGAAAGAATATGCGATCAGCGAGTAGTGAGTAAGGCTTCAAAATCGGAAGAATTTGCGATCAACAAGTAGCAAGTAAGGCTTTAAAATCGCGAGATTTGGCGATCATCGAGAAGCGAGTAAGGCCTCAAAGTCGAAAGATTTGGCGATCAGCGAGAAGCCAGTAAGGCTTCAAAATCATATGCGAAAGAATATGCGATCAGCGAGTCGCGAGTAAGGCTTCAAAATCGAAAAAATATGCGATCAGCGAGTAGCAAGTAAGGCTTTAAAATCGAAAGAATTTGCAATCAGCGAGTCGCGAGTAAGGCTTCATAATTGATACAATTGGCGATCAGCGAGTAGAGAGTAAGGCTTTAAAATCTAAAGAATTTGCGATCAGCAAGTAGCAAGTAATGCTTTTAAATCGCAAGATTTGGCAATCAACAAGTAGCGAGTAAGACTTCAAAATCGAATTTATTGGCGATCATCGAGTAGCGAGTAAGGCTTCAAAATCGAAACAATTGGCGATCAGAGAGTAGCAAGTAAGGCTTTAAAATCGAAAGAATATGCGATCAACGAGTAGCGAGTAAGGCTTCAAAATCGAACAAATATACGATCAGCGAGTCGCGAGTAAGGCTTCAAAATCAAAAAAATATGCGATCAGCGAGTAGCAAGTAAAGCTTTAAAATCGCAAGATTTGGCGATCAACGAGTAGCGAGTTAGGCTTCAAAATGGAAAGAATATGCGATCATCGAGTCGCGAGTATGGCTTCAAAATTGAAAAAATATGCGATCAGCGAGTAGCAAGTAAAGCATTAAAATCGCAAGATTTGGCGATCTTCGAGTAGCGAGTAAGGCTTCAAAATCGAAAGAATATGCGATCAGCGAGTAGTGAGTAAGGCTTCAAAATCGGAAGAATTGGCGATCAGCGAGTATTAACTTAAGCTTAAAAATTGAAAGAATATGCGATCAGAGAGTAGTAAGAAAGGCTTCAAAATCGAAAGAATATGCGATCAGCGAGTCGCGAGTAAGGCTTCAAAATTGAAAAAAAAAGGGATCAGCGAGTAGCAAGAAAGGCTTTAAAATCGCAATATTTGGCGATCAACGAGTAGCGAGTAAGGCTTCAAAATCAAAACAATATGCGATCAGCGAGTTGCGAGTAAGGCTTCAAAATCGAAACAATTTGCGATCAGCGAGTAGCAAGTTAGGCTTCAAAATCAAAGGAATATGCGATCAGCGAGTAGTAAGTAAGGCTTCAAAATCGCAGGATTTGGCGATCGACGAGTAGCGAGTAAGGCTTCAAAATCGAAACAATTGGCGATCAGCGAGTAGCAAGTTAGGCTTCAAAATTGAAAGAATATGCGATCAGCGAGTAGCAAGTAAGGCTTTAAATCGCAAGATTTGGCGATCAGCGAGTAGCGAGTAAAGCTTCAAAATCGAAAAAATATGCGATCAGCGAATAGCAAGTAAAGCATTAAAATCGCAAGATTTGGCGATCATCAAGTAGCGAGTAAGACTTCAAAATCGAATTTATTGGCGATCATCAAGTACTGAGAAAGGCTTCAAAATCGAAAGAATTTGCGATCAGCGAGTAGCAAGTAATGCTTTAAAATCGCAAGATTTGGCGATCAACAAGTAGCGAGTAAGACTTCAAAATCGAATTTATTGGCGATCATCAAGTAGCGAGTAAGGCTTCAAAATCGAAACAATATGCGATCAGCGAGTAGCAATTAAGGCTTTTAAATCGCAAGATTTGGCGATCAACGAGAAGCGAGTAAGGCTTCAAAATCAAAAGAATATGCGATCAGCGAGTAGCAAGTAAGGTTTTAAAATCGCAAGATTTGGCGATCAACGAGTAACGAGTAAGGCTTCAAAATCGAAAGATTACGCGATCAGCGAGTCGCGAGTAAGGCTTCAAAATGGAAAGAATATGCGATCATCGAGTCGCGAGTATGGCTTCAAAAATGAAAAAATATGCGATCAGCGAGTAGCAAGTAAGGCTTTAAAATCGCAAGATTTAGCGATCTTCGAGTAGCGAGTAAGGCTTCAAAGTCGAAAGAATATGCGATCATCGAGTCGCGAGTATGGCTTCAAAATTGAAAAAATATGCGATCAGCGAGTAGCAAGTAAGGCTTTAAAATCGCAAGATTTGGCGATCATCGAGTAGCGAGTAAGGCTTCAAAATCGAAAGAATATGCGATCAGCGAGTAGTGAGTAAGGCTTCAAAATCGGAAGAATTTGCGATCAACAAGTAGCAAGTAGGGCTTTAAAATCGCAAGATTTGGCGATCATCGAGAAGCGAGTAAGGCCTCAAAGTCGAAAGATTTGGCGATCAGCGAGAAGCCAGTAAGGCTTCAAAATCATATGCGAAAGAATATGCGATCAGCGAGTCGCGAGTAAGGCTTCAAAATCGAAAAAATATGCGATCAGCGAGTAGCAAGTAAGGCTTTAAAATCGCAAGATTTGGCGATCATCGAGTAGCGAGTAAGACTTCAAAATCGAAAGAATATGCGATCAGCGAGTAGTGAGTAAGGCTTAAAAATCGGAAGAATTGGCGATCAGCGAGTATTAACTTAAGCTTAAAAATTGAAAGAATATGCGATCAGAGAGTAGAAAGAAAGGCTTCAAAATCGAAAGAATATGCGATCAGCGAGTCGCGAGTAAGGCTTCAAAATTGAAAAAAAAAGGGATCAGCGAGTAGCAAGAAAGGCTTTAAAATCGCAAGAATTGGCGATCAGCGAGTAGCGAGTGAGGCTTCAAAATTGAAAGAATATGCGATCAGCGAGTAGCAAGTAAGGCTTTAAAATCGCAAGATTTGGCGATCAGCGAGTATCGAGTAAGGCTTCAAAATTGAAAGAATATGCGATCAGCGAGTCGCGAGTATGGCTTCAAAATCGAAAAAATATGCAATCAGCGAGTAGCAAGTAAGGCTTTAAAATCGCAAGATTTGGCGATCAACGAGTAGTGAGTAAGGCTTCAAAATTGAAAGAATATGCGATCAGCGAGTCGCAAGTATGGCTTCAAAATCGAAAAAATATGCGATCAGCGAGTAGCAAGTAAGGCTTTAAAATCGCAAGATTTGGCGATCAGCGAAAAGCGAGTGAGGCTTCAAAATTGAAAGAATATGCGATCAGCGAGTAGCAAGTAAGGCTTTAAAATCGCAAGATTTGGCGATCAACGAGTAGCGAGTAAGGCTTTAAAATTGAAAGAATATGCGATCAGCGAGTCGCGAGTATGGCTTCAAAATCGGAAAAATATGCGATCAGCGAGTAGCAAGTAAGGCTTTAAAATCGCAAGATTTGGCGATCAACGAGTAGCGAGTAAGGCTTCAAAATGGAAAGAATATGCGATCATCGAGTCGCGAGTATGGCTTCAAAAATGAAAAAATATGCGATCAGCGAGTAGCAAGTAAGGCTTTAAAATCGCAAGATTTAGCGATCTTCGAGTAGCGAGTAAGGCTTCAAAGTCGAAAGAATATGCGATCATCGAGTCGCGAGTATGGCTTCAAAATTGAAAAAATATGCGATCAGCGAGTAGCAAGTAAGGCTTTAAAATCGCAAGATTTGGCGATCATCGAGTAGCGAGTAAGGCTTCAAAATCAAAAGAATATGCGATCAGCGAGTAGTGAGTAAGGCTTCAAAATCGGAAGAATTTGCGATCAACAAGTAGCAAGTAGGGCTTTAAAATCGCAAGATTTGGCGATCATCGAGAAGCGAGTAAGGCCTCAAAGTCGAAAGATTTGGCGATCAGCGAGAAGCCAGTAAGGCTTCAAAATCATATGCGAAAGAATATGCGATCAGCGAGTCGCGAGTAAGGCTTCAAAATCGAAAAAATATGCGATCAGCGAGTAGCAAGTAAGGCTTTAAAATCGCAAGATTTGGCGATCATCGAGTAGCGAGTAAGACTTCAAAATCGAAAGAATATGCGATCAGCGAGTAGTGAGTAAGGCTTCAAAATCGGAAGAATTGGCGATCAGCGAGTATTTACTTAAGCTTAAAAATTGTTAGAATATGCGATCAGAGAGTAGTAAGAAAGGCTTCAAAATCGAAAGAATATGCGATCAGCGAGTCGCGAGTAAGGCTTCAAAATTGAAAAAAAAAGGGATCAGCGAGTAGCAAGAAAGGCTTTAAAATCGCAATATTTGGCGATCAACGAGTAGCGAGTAAGGCTTCAAAATCAAAAGAATATGCGATCAGCGAGTCGCGAGTAAGGCTTCAAAATCGAAACAATTTGCGATCAGCGAGTAGCAAGTTAGGCTTCAAAATCGAAAGAATATGCGATCAGCGAGTAGTAAGTAAGGCTTCAAAATCGCAGGATTTGGCGATCGACGAGTAGCGAGTAAGGCTTCAAAATCGAAACAATTGGCGATCAGCGAGTAGCAAGTTAGGCTTCAAAATTGAAAGAATATGCGATCAGCGAGTAGCAAGTAAGGCTTTAAATCGCAAGATTTGGCGATCAGCGAGTAGCGAGTAAGGCTTCAAAATCGAAAAAATATGCGATCAGCGAATAGCAAGTAAAACATTAAAATCGCAAGATTTGGCGATCATCAAGTAGCGAGTAAGACTTCAAAATCGAATTTATTGGCGATCATCAAGTACTGAGAAAGGCTTCAAAATCGAAAGAATTTGCGATCAGCGAGTAGCAAGTAATGCTTTAAAATCGCAAGATTTGGCGATCAACAAGTAGCGAGTAAGACTTCAAAATCGAATTTATTGGCGATCATCAAGTAGCGAGTAAGGCTTCAAAATCGAAACAATATGCGATCAGCGAGTAGCAATTAAGGCTTTTAAATCGCAAGATTTGGCGATCAACGAGTAGCGAGTAAGGCTTCAAAATCGAAAGAATATGCGATCAGCGAGTAGCAAGTAAGGTTTTAAAATCGCAAGATTTGGCGATCAACGAGTAACGAGTAAGGCTTCAAAATCGAAAGATTACGAGATCAGCGAGTCGCGAGTAAGGCTTCAAAATCGAAAGAATATGCGATCAGCGAGTCGCGAAGAAGGCTTCAAAATCGAAAGAATATGCGATCAGCGAGTAGTAAGTAAGGCTTCAAAATCGAAACAATTGGCGATCATCGAGTAGCGAGTAAGGGTTCAAAATCGAAAGAGTCGGCGATCAGCAAGTAGCAAGTGAAGCTTCAAAATTGAAAGAATATGCGATCAGCGAGTAGCAAGTAAGGCTTTAAAATCGCAAGATTTGGCGATCAGCGAGAAGCCAGTAAGGCTTTAAAATCGAAAGAGTATGCGATCAGCGAGTCGCGAGTAAGGCTTCAAAATCGAAACAATTGGCGATCTTCGAGTAGCGAGTGAGGATTCAAAATCGAAACAATTGGCGATCATCGAGTAGCGAGTAAGGGTTCAAATTCGAAAGAGTCGGCGATCAGCAAGTAGCAAGTGAAGCTTCAAAATTGAAAGAATATGCGATCAGCGAGTAGCAAGTAAGGCTTTAAAATCGCAAGATTTGGCGATCAGCGAGTAGCGAGTAAGGCTTCCAAATCGAAAGAATATGCGATCAGCGAGTCGCGAGTAAGGCTTCAAAATCGAAACAATTGGCGATCAGCGAGTAGCAAGTTAGGCTTCAAAATCGAAAGAATATGCGATCAGCGAGTAGTAAGTAAGGCTTCAAAATCGCAAGATTTGGCGATCGACGAGTCGCGAGTAAGGCTTCAAAATCGAAACAATTGGCGATCATCGAGTAGCAAGTGAAGCTTCAAAATTGAAAGAATATGCGATCAGCGAGTAGCAAGTAAGGCTTTAAAATCGCAAGATTTGGCGATCAGCGAGTAGCGAGTAAGGCTTCCAAATCGAAAGAATATGCGATCAGCGAGTCGCGAGTAAGGCTTCAAAATCGAAACAATTGGCGATCAGCGAGTAGCAAATTAGGCTTCAAAATCGAAAGAATATGCGATCAGCGAGTAGCAAGTAAGGCTTTAAAATCGCAAGATTTGGCGATCAGCGAGTAGCGAGTAAGGCTTCAAAATCGAAAAAATATGCGATCAACGAATAGTAAGTAAGGCATTAAAATCGCAAGATTTGGCGATCATCAAGTAGCGAGTACGACTTCAAAATCGAAACAATTGGCGATCAGCGAGAAGCCAGTAAGGCTTTAAAATCGAAAGAATATGCGATCAGCGAGTCGCGAGTCAGGCTTCAAAATCGAAACAATTGGCGATCATCGAGTAGCGAGTGAGGATTCAAAATCGAAACAATTGGCGATCATCGAGTAGCGAGTAAGGCTTCAAAATCGAAAGAATCGGCGATCAGCGAGTAGCGAGTGAAGCTTCAAAATTGAAAGACTATGCGATCAGCGAGTAGCAAGTTAGGCTTTAAAATCGCAAGATTTTGCGATCAGCGAGTAGCGAGTAAGGCTTCAAAATCGAAAAAAAAATGCGATCAGCGAATAGCAAGTAAGGCTTTAAAATCGCAAGATTTGGCGATTATCGAGTAGCGAGTACGACTTCAAAATCGAAACAATTGGCGATCAGCGAGAAGCCAGTAAGGCTTTAAAATCGAAAGAATATGCGATCAGCGAGTCGCAAGTCAGGCTTCAAAATCGAAACAATTGGCGATCATCGAGTCGCGAGTATGGCTTCAAAAATGAAAAAATATGCGATCAGCGAGTAGCAAGTAAGGCTTTAAAATCGCAAGATTTAGCGATCTTCGAGTAGCGAGTAAGGCTTCAAAGTCGAAAGAATATGCGATCATCGAGTCGCGAGTATGGCTTCAAAATTGAAAAAATATGCGATCAGCGAGTAGCAAGTAAGGCTTTAAAATCGCAAGATTTGGCGATCATCGAGTAGCGAGTAAGGCTTCAAAATCAAAAGAATATGCGATCAGCGAGTAGTGAGTAAGGCTTCAAAATCGGAAGAATTTGCGATCAACAAGTAGCAAGTAGGGCTTTAAAATCGCAAGATTTGGCGATCATCGAGAAGCGAGTAAGGCCTCAAAGTCGAAAGATTTGGCGATCAGCGAGAAGCCAGTAAGGCTTCAAAATCATATGCGAAAGAATATGCGATCAGCGAGTCGCGAGTAAGGCTTCAAAATCGAAAGAATATGCGATCAGCGAGTAGTAAGTAAGGCTTCAAAATCGCAAGATTTGGCGATCGACGAGTCGCGAGTAAGGCTTCAAAATCGAAACAATTGGCGATCATCGAGTAGCAAGTGAAGCTTCAAAATTGAAAGAATATGCGATCAGCGAGTAGCAAGTAAGGCTTTAAAATCGCAAGATTTGGCGATCAGCGAGTAGCGAGTAAGGCTTCCAAATCGAAAGAATATGCGATCAGCGAGTCGCGAGTAAGGCTTCAAAATCGAAACAATTGGCGATCAGCGAGTAGCAAATTAGGCTTCAAAATCGAAAGAATATGCGATCAGCGAGTAGCAAGTAAGGCTTTAAAATCGCAAGATTTGGCGATCAGCGAGTAGCGAGTAAGGCTTCAAAATCGAAAAAATATGCGATCAGCGAATAGTAAGTAAGGCATTAAAATCGCAAGATTTGGCGATCATCAAGTAGCGAGTACGACTTCAAAATCGAAACAATTGGCGATCAGCGAGAAGCCAGTAAGGCTTTAAAATCGAAAGAATATGCGATCAGCGAGTCGCGAGTCAGGCTTCAAAATCGAAACAATTGGCGATCATCGAGTAGCGAGTGAGGATTCAAAATCGAAACAATTGGCGATCATCGAGTAGCGAGTAAGGCTTCAAAATCGAAAGAATCGGCGATCAGCGAGTAGCGAGTGAAGCTTCAAAATTGAAAGACTATGCGATCAGCGAGTAGCAAGTTAGGCTTTAAAATCGCAAGATTTTGCGATCAGCGAGTAGCGAGTAAGGCTTCAAAATCGAAAAAAAAATGCGATCAGCGAATAGCAAGTAAGGCTTTAAAATCGCAAGATTTGGCGATTATCGAGTAGCGAGTACGACTTCAAAATCGAAACAATTGGCGATCAGCGAGAAGCCAGTAAGGCTTTAAAATCGAAAGAATATGCGATCAGCGAGTCGCGAGTCAGGCTTCAAAATCGAAACAATTGGCGATCATCGAGTAGCGAGTGAGGATTCAAAATCGAAACAATTGGCGATCATCGAGTAGCGAGTAAGGCTTCAAAATCGAAAGAATCGGCGATCAGCGAGTAGCGAGTGAAGCTTCAAAATTGAAAGACTATGCGATCAGCGAGTAGCAAGTTAGGCTTTAAAATCGCAAGATTTTGCGATCAGCGAGTAGCGAGTAAGGCTTCAAAATCGAAAAAAAAATGCGATCAGCGAATAGCAAGTAAGGCTTTAAAATCGCAAGATTTGGCGATTATCGAGTAGCGAGTACGACTTCAAAATCGAAACAATTGGCGATCAGCGAGAAGCCAGTAAGGCTTTAAAATCGAAAGAATATGCGATCAGCGAGTCGCGAGTAAGGCTTCAAAATTGAAACAATTGGCGATCATCGAGTAGCGAGTGAGGATTCAAAATCGAAACAATTGGCGATCATCGAGTAGCGAGTAAGGCTTCAAAGTCGAAAGAATTGGCGATCAGCGAGTAGCGAGTGAGGCTACAAAGTCGAAAGAATTGGCGATCAGCGAGTAGCGAGTGAGGCTTCAAAATTGAAAGAATATGCGATCAGCGAGTAGCAAGTAAGGCTTTAAAATCGCAAGATTTGGCGATAAACGAGTAGCGAGTAAGGCTTCAAAATCGAAAGAATATGCGATCAGCGAGTCGCGAGTAAGGCTTCAAAATTGAAAAAAATATGCGATCAGCGAGTAGCATGTAAGGTTTTAAAATCGCAAGATTTGGCGATCAACGAGTAGCGAGTAAGGCTTCAAAATCGAAAGAATATGCGATCAGCGAATAGCAAGTAAGGCACTAAAATCGCAAGATTTGGCGATCATCGAGTAGCGAGTACGACTTCAAAATCGAAACAATTGGCGATCAGCGAGAAGCCAGTAAGGCTTTAAAATCGAAAGAATATGCGATCAGCGAGTCGCGAGTAAGGCTTCAAAATTGGAACAATTGGCGATCATCGAGTAGCGAGTGAGGATTCAAAATCGAAACAATTGGCGATCATCGAGTAGCGAGTAAGGCTTCAAAGTCGAAAGAATTGGCGATCAGCGAGTAGCGAGTGAGGCTACAAAGTCGAAAGAATTGGCGATCAACGAGTAGCGAGTGAGGCTTCAAAATTGAAAGAATATGCGATCAGCAAGTAGCAAGTAAGGCTTTAAAATCGCAAGCTTTGGCGATAAACGAGTAGCGAGTAAGGCTTCAAAATCGAAAGAATATGCGATCAGCGGGTCGCGAGTAAGGCTTCAAAATTGAAAAAATATGCGATCAGCGAGTAGCATGTAAGGTTTTAAAATCGCAAGCTTTGGCGATAAACGAGTAGCGAGTAAGGCTTCAAAATCGAAAGAATATGCGATCAGCGGGTCGCGAGTAAGGCTTCAAAATTGAAAAAATATGCGATCAGCGAGTAGTAAGTAAGGCTTCAAAATCGCAGGATTTGGCGATCGACGAGTAGCGAGTAAGGCTTCAAAATCGAAACAATTGGCGATCAGCGAGTAGCAAGTTAGGCTTCAAAATTGAAAGAATATGCGATCAGCGAGTAGCAAGTAAGGCTTTAAATCGCAAGATTTGGCGATCAGCGAGTAGCGAGTAAGGCTTCAAAATCGAAAAAATATGCGATCAGCGAATAGCAAGTAAAGCATTAAAATCGCAAGATTTGGCGATCATCAAGTAGCGAGTAAGACTTCAAAATCGAATTTATTGGCGATCATCAAGTACTGAGAAAGGCTTCAAAATCGAAAGAATATGCGATCAGCGAGTAGTAAGTAAGGCTTCAAAATCGCAAGATTTGGCGATCGACGAGTCGCGAGTAAGGCTTCAAAATCGAAACAATTGGCGATCATCGAGTAGCAAGTGAAGCTTCAAAATTGAAAGAATATGCGATCAGCGAGTAGCAAGTAAGGCTTTAAAATCGCAAGATTTGGCGATCAGCGAGTAGCGAGTAAGGCTTCCAAATCGAAAGAATATGCGATCAGCGAGTCGCGAGTAAGGCTTCAAAATCGAAACAATTGGCGATCAGCGAGTAGCAAGTTAGGCTTCAAAATCGAAAGAATATGCGATCAGCGAGTAGCAAGTAAGGCTTTAAAATCGCAAGATTTGGCGATCAGCGAGTAGCGAGTAAGGCTTCAAAATCGAAAAAATATGCGATCAGCGAATAGTAAGTAAGGCATTAAAATCGCAAGATTTGGCGATCATCAAGTAGCGAGTACGACTTCAAAATCGAAACAATTGGCGATCAGCGAGAAGCCAGTAAGGCTTTAAAATCGAAAGAATATGCGATCAGCGAGTCGCGAGTAAGGCTTCAAAATCGAAACAATTGGCGATCATCGAGTAGCGAGTGAGGATTCAAAATCGAAACAATTGGCGATCATCAAGTAGCGAGTAAGGCTTCAAAATCGAAAGAATCGGCGATCAGCGAGTAGCGAGTGAAGCTTCACAATTGAAAGAATATGCGATCAGCGAGTAGCAAGTTAGGCTTTAAAATCGCAAGATTTTGCGATCAGCGAGTAGCGAGTAAGGCTTCAAAATCGAAAAAAAAATGCGATCAGCGAATAGCAAGTAAGGCTTTAAAATCGCAAGATTTGGCGATTATCGAGTAGCGAGTACGACTTCAAAATCGAAACAATTGGCGATCAGCGAGAAGCCAGTAAGGCTTCAAAGTCGAAAGAATTGGCGATCAGCGAGTAGCGAGAGAGGCTTCAAAATTGAAACAATTGGCGATCATCGAGTAGCGAGTGAGGATTCAAAATCGAAACAATTGGCGATCATCGAGTAGCGAGTAAGGCTTCAAAGTCGAAAGAATTGGCGATCAGCGAGTAGCGAGTGAGGCTACAAAGTCGAAAGAATTGGCGATCAGCGAGTAGCGAGTGAGGCTTCAAAATTGAAAGAATATGCGATCAGCGAGTAGCAAGTAAGGCTTTAAAATCGCAAGATTTGGCGATAAACGAGTAGCGAGTAAGGCTTCAAAATCGAAGAATATGCGATCAGCGAGTCGCGAGTAAGGCTTCAAAATTGAAAAAATATGCGATCAGCGAGTAGCATGTAAGGTTTTAAAATAGCAAGATTTGGCGATCAACGAGTAGCGAGTAAGGCTTCAAAATCGAAAGAATATGCGATCAGCGAATAGCAAGCAAGGCATTAAAATCGCAAGATTTGGCGATCATCGAGTAGCGAGTACGACTTCAAAATCGAAACAATTGGCGATCAGCGAGAAGCCAGTAAGGCTTTAAAATCGAAAGAATATGCGATCAGCGAGTCGCGAGTAAGGCTTCAAAATTGGAACAATTGGCGATCATCGAGTAGCGAGTGAGGATTCAAAATCGAAACAATTGGCGATCATCGAGTAGCGAGTAAGGCTTCAAAGTCGAAAGAATTGGCGATCAGCGAGTAGCGAGTGAGGCTACAAAGTCGAAAGAATTGGCGATCAGCGAGTAGCGAGTGAGGCTTCAAAATTGAAAAAATATGCGATCAGCGAGTAGCATGTAAGGTTTTAAAATCGCAAGCTTTGGCGATAAACGAGTAGCGAGTAAGGCTTCAAAATCGAAAGAATATGCGATCAGCGGGTCGCGAGTAAGGCTTCAAAATTGAAAAAATATGCGATCAGCGAGTAGTAAGTAAGGCTTCAAAATCGCAGGATTTGGCGATCGACGAGTAGCGAGTAAGGCTTCAAAATCGAAACAATTGGCGATCAGCGAGTAGCAAGTTAGGCTTCAAAATTGAAAGAATATGCGATCAGCGAGTAGCAAGTAAGGCTTTAAATCGCAAGATTTGGCGATCAGCGAGTAGCGAGTAAGGCTTCAAAATCGAAAAAATATGCGATCAGCGAATAGCAAGTAAAGCATTAAAATCGCAAGATTTGGCGATCATCAAGTAGCGAGTAAGACTTCAAAATCGAATTTATTGGCGATCATCAAGTACT
This sequence comes from Lacanobia oleracea, assembly GCA_950371165.1. Classification (NCBI taxonomy): domain Eukaryota; kingdom Metazoa; phylum Arthropoda; class Insecta; order Lepidoptera; family Noctuidae; genus Lacanobia; species Lacanobia oleracea. The sequence goes on from OX493405.1 coordinate 203,286, forward strand.
GAGAAAGGCTTCAAAATCGAAAGAATATGCGATCAGCGAGTAGTAAGTAAGGCTTCAAAATCGCAAGATTTGGCGATCATCGAGTAGCGAGTAAGACTTCAAAATCGAAAGAATATGCGATCAGCGAGTAGTGAGTAAGGCTTCAAAATCGGAAGAATTGGCGATCAGCGAGTATTTACTTAAGCTTAAAAATTGAAAGAATATGCGATCAGAGAGTAGTAAGAAAGGCTTCAAAATCGAAAGAATATGCGATCAGCGAGTCGCGAGTAAGGCTTCAAAATTGAAAAAAAAAGGGATCAGCGAGTAGCAAGAAAGGCTTTAAAATCGCAATATTTGGCGATCAACGAGTAGCGAGTAAGGCTTCAAAATCAAAAGAATATGCGATCAGCGAGTCGCGAGTAAGGCTTCAAAATCGAAACAATTTGCGATCAGCGAGTAGCAAGTTAGGCCTCAAAATCGAAAGAATATGCGATCAGCGAGTAGTAAGTAAGGCTTCAAAATCGCAGGATTTGGCGATCGACGAGTAGCGAGTAAGGCTTCAAAATCGAAACAATTGGCGATCAGCGAGTAGCAAGTTAGGCTTCAAAATTGAAAGAATATGCGATCAGCGAGTAGCAAGTAAGGCTTTAAATCGCAAGATTTGGCGATCAGCGAGTAGCGAGTAAGGCTTCAAAATCGAAAAAATATGCGATCAGCGAATAGCAAGTAAAGCATTAAAATCGCAAGATTTGGCGATCATCAAGTAGCGAGTAAGACTTCAAAATCGAATTTATTGGCGATCATCAAGTACTGAGAAAGGCTTCAAAATCGAAAGAATTTGCGATCAGCGAGTAGCAAGTAATGCTTTAAAATCGCAAGATTTGGCGATCAACAAGTAGCGAGTAAGACTTCAAAATCGAATTTATTGGCGATCATCAAGTAGCGAGTAAGGCTTCAAAATCGAAACAATATGCGATCAGCGAGTAGCAATTAAGGCTTTTAAATCGCAAGATTTGGCGATCAACGAGTAGCGAGTAAGGCTTCAAAATCGAAAGAATATGCGATCAGCGAGTAGCAAGTAAGGTTTTAAAATCGCAAGATTTGGCGATCAACGAGTAACGAGTAAGGCTTCAAAATCGAAAGATTACGAGATCAGCGAGTCGCGAGTAAGGCTTCAAAATCGAAAGAATATGCGATCAGCGATTCGCGAAGAAGGCTTCAAAATCGAAAGAATATGCGATCAGCGAGTAGTAAGTAAGGCTTCAAAATTGGAAGAATTGGCGATCATCGAGTAGCGAGTAAGGCTTCAAAATCGGAAGAATTTGCGATCAACAAGTAGCAAGTAAGGCTTTAAAATCGCAAGATTTGGCGATCGACGAGTAGCGAGTAAGGCTTCAAAATCGAAACAATTGGCGATCAGCGAGTAGCAAGTTAGGCTTTAAAATTGATAGAATATGCGATCAGCGAGTAGCAAGTAAGGCTTTAAATCGCAAGATTTGGCGATCAGCGAGTAGCGAGTAAGGCTTCAAAATCGAAAAAAATATGCGATCAGCGAATAGCAAGTAAAGCATTAAAATCGCAAGATTTGGCGATCATCAAGTAGCGAGTACGACTTCAAAATCGAAACAATTGGCGATCAGCGAGAAGCCAGTAAGGCTTTAAAATCGAAAGAGTATGCGATCAGCGAGTCGCGAGTAAGGCTTCAAAATCGAAACAATTGGCGATCTTCGAGTAGCGAGTGAGGATTCAAAATCGAAACAATTGGCGATCATCGAGTAGCGAGTAAGGGTTCAAAATCGAAAGAGTCGGCGATCAGCAAGTAGCAAGTGAAGCTTCAAAATTGAAAGAATATGCGATCAGCGAGTAGCAAGTAAGGCTTTAAAATCGCAAGATTTGGCGATCAGCGAGTAGCGAGTAAGGCTTCCAAATCGAAAGAATATGCGATCAGCGAGTAGCAAGTTAGGCTTCAAAATCGAAAGAATATGCGATCAGCGAGTAGTAAGTAAGGCTTCAAAATCGCAAGATTTGGCGATCGACGAGTCGCGAGTAAGGCTTCAAAATCGAAACAATTGGCGATCATCGAGTAGCAAGTGAAGCTTCAAAATTGAAAGAATATGCGATCAGCGAGTAGCAAGTAAGGCTTTAAAATCGCAAGATTTGGCGATCAGCGAGTAGCGAGTAAGGCTTCCAAATCGAAAGAATATGCGATCAGCGAGTCGCGAGTAAGGCTTCAAAATCGAAACAATTGGCGATCAGCGAGTAGCAAGTTAGGCTTCAAAATCGAAAGAATATGCGATCAGCGAGTAGCAAGTAAGGCTTTAAAATCGCAAGATTTGGCGATCAGCGAGTAGCGAGTAAGGCTTCAAAATCGAAAAAATATGCGATCAGCGAATAGTAAGTAAGGCATTAAAATCGCAAGATTTGGCGATCATCAAGTAGCGAGTACGACTTCAAAATCGAAACAATTGGCGATCAGCGAGAAGCCAGTAAGGCTTTAAAATCGAAAGAATATGCGATCAGCGAGTCGCGAGTCAGGCTTCAAAATCGAAACAATTGGCGATCATCGAGTAGCGAGTGAGGATTCAAAATCGAAACAATTGGCGATCATCGAGTAGCGAGTAAGGCTTCAAAATCGAAAGAATCGGCGATCAGCGAGTAGCGAGTGAAGCTTCAAAATTGAAAGAATATGCGATCAGCGAGTAGCAAGTTAGGCTTTAAAATCGCAAGATTTTGCGATCAGCGAGTAGCGAGTAAGGCTTCAAAATCGAAAAAAAATGCGATCAGCGAATAGCAAGTAAGGCTTTAAAATCGCAAGATTTGGCGATTATCGAATAGCGAGTACGACTTCAAAATCGAAACAATTGGCGATCAGCGAGAAGCCAGTAAGGCTTTAAAATCGAAAGAATATGCGATCAGCGAGTCGTGAGTAAGGCTTCAAAATTGAAACAATTGGCGATCATCGAGTAGCGAGTGAGGATTCAAAATCGAAACAATTGGCGATCATCGAGTAGCGAGTAAGGCTTCAAAGTCGAAAGAATTGGCGATCAGCGAGTAGCGAGTGAGGCTACAAAGTCGAAAGAATTGGCGATCAGCGAGTAGCGAGTGAGGCTTCAAAATTGAAAGAATATGCGATCAGCGAGTAGCAAGTAAGGCTTTAAAATCGCAAGATTTGGCGATAAACAAGTAGCGAGTAAGGCTTCAAAATCGAAAGAATATGCGATCAGCGAGTCGCGAGTAAGGCTTCAAAATTGAAAAAATATGCGATCAGCGAGTAGCATGTAAGGTTTTAAAATCGCAAGATTTGGCGATCAACGAGTAGCGAGTAAGGCTTCAAAATCGAAAGAATATGCGATCAGCGAATAGCAAGTAAGGCATTAAAATCGCAAGATTTGGCGATCATCGAGTAGCGAGTACGACTTCAAAATCGAAACAATTGGCGATCAGCGAGAAGCCAGTAAGGCTTTAAAATAGAAAGAATATGCGATCAGCGAGTCGCGAGTAAGGCTTCAAAATTGGAACAATTGGCGATCATCGAGTAGCGAGTGAGGATTCAAAATCGAAACAATTGGCGATCATCGAGTAGCGAGTAAGGCTTCAAAGTCGAAAGAATTGGCGATCAGCGAGAAGCGAGTGAGGCTACAAAGTCGAAAGAATTGGCGATCAGCGAGTAGCGAGTGAGGCTTCAAAATTGAAAGAATATGCGATCAGCGAGTAGCAAGTCAGGCTTTAAAATCGCAAGCTTTGGCGATAAACGAGTAGCGAGTAAGGCTTCAAAATCGAAAGAATATGCGATCAGCGGGTCGAGAGTAAGGCTTCAAAATTGAAAAAATATGCGATCAGCGAGTAGCATGTAAGGTTTTAAAATCGCAAGCTTTGGCGATAAACGAGTAGCGAGTAAGGCTTCAAAATCGAAAGAATATGCGATCAGCGGGTCGCGAGTAAGGCTTCAAAATTGAAAAAATATGCGATCAGCGAGTAGTAAGTAAGGCTTCAAAATCGCAGGATTTGGCGATCGACGAGTAGCGAGTATGGCTTCAAAATCGAAACAATTGGCGATCAGCGAGTAGCAAGTTAGGCTTCAAAATTGAAAGAATATGCGATCAGCGAGTAGCAAGTAAGGCTTTAAATCGCAAGATTTGGCGATCAGCGAATAGCGAGTAAGGCTTCAAAATCGAAAAAATATGCGATCAGCGAATAGCAAGTAAAGCATTAAAATCGCAAGATTTGGCGATCATCAAGTAGCGAGTAAGACTTCAAAATCGAATTTATTGGCGATCATCAAGTACTGAGAAAGGCTTCAAAATCGAAAGAATTTGCGATCAGCGAGTAGCAAGTAATGCTTTAAAATCGCGAGATTTGGCGATCAACAAGTAGCGAGTAAGACTTCAAAATCGAATTTATTGGCGATCATCAAGTAGCGAGTAAGGCTTCAAAATCGAAACAATATGCGATCAGCGAGTAGCAATTAAGGCTTTTAAATCGCAAGATTTGGCGATCAACGAGTAGCGAGTAAGGCTTCAAAATCGAAAGAATATGCGATCAGCGAGTAGCAAGTAAGGTTTTAAAATCGAAAGAATATGCGATCAGCGAGTCGCGAAGAAGGCTTCAAAATCGAAAGAATATGCGATCAGCGAGTAGTAAGTAAGGCTTCAAAATTGGAAGAATTGGCGATCATCGAGTAGCGAGTAAGGCTTCAAAATCGAAAGAATATGCGATCAGCGAGTAGTGAGTAAGGCTTCAAAATCGGAAGAATTTGCGATCAACAAGTAGCAAGTAAGGCTTTAAAATCGCAAGATTTGGCGATTATCGAGTAGCGAGTACGACTTCAAAATCGAAACAATTGGCGATCAGCGAGAAGCCAGTAAGGCTTTAAAATCGAAAGAATATGCGATCAGCGAGTCGCGAGTAAGGCTTCAAAATTGAAACAATTGGCGATCATCGAGTAGCGAGTGAGGATTCAAAATCGAAAGAATATGCGATCAGCGAGTAGTGAGTAAGGCTTCAAAATCGGAAGAATTTGCGATCAACAAGTAGCAAGTAAGGCTTTAAAATCGCAAGATTTGGCGATTATCGAGTAGCGAGTACGACTTCAAAATCGAAACAATTGGCGATTAGCGAGAAGCCAGTAAGGCTTTAAAATCGAAAGATTTTATGCGATCAGCGAGTCGCGAGTAAGGCTTCAAAATTGAAACAATTGGCGATCATCGAGTAGCGAGTGAGGATTCAAAATCGAAACAATTGGCGATCATCGAGTAGCGAGTAAGGCTTTAAAGTCGAAAGTATTGGCGATCAGCGAGTAGCGAGTGAGGCTACAAAGTCGAAAGAATTGGCGATCAGCGAGTAGCGAGTGAGGCTTCAAAATTGAAAGAATATGCGATCAGCGAGTAGCAAGTAAGGCTTTAAAATCGCAAGATTTGGCGATAAACGAGTAGCGAGTAAGGCTTCAAAATCGAAAGAATATGCGATCAGCGAGTCGCGAGTAAGGCTTCAAAATTGAAAAAATATGCGATCAGCGAGTAGCATGTAAGGTTTTAAAATCGCAAGATTTGGCGATCAACGAGTAGCGAGTAAGGCTTCAAAATCGAAAGAATATGCGATCAGCGAATAGCAAGTAAGGCATTAAAATCGCAAGATTTGGCGATCATCGAGTAGCGAGTACGACTTCAAAATCGAAACAATTGGCGATCAGCGAGAAGCCAGTAAGGCTTTAAAATCGAAAGAATATGCGATCAGCGAGTCGCGAATAAGGCTTCAAAATTGGAACAATTGGCGATCATCGAGTAGCGAGTGAGGATTCAAAATCGAAACAATTGGCGAAAAATGACAAAAGCAAAAAGGAAAAAAGGTAAACAACGGCTGCACTTCCTCCCACTCAAAGTGCACCTCACCAACATCAGAGGGTTACACTCAAATCTCGATCCGGTCCATCACCACCTTGAGACCGAGAAGCCGCACCTGTTTTTCCTAACGGAGACGAAGATAACAACCCCGTCGGACGTGGCGTACCTCAACTACCCGGGCTACTCTCTGGAACATAAGTTCAAGAAGCAGGCTGGGGTCTGTGTGTACGTCCGCGATGACATTTGTTGTCGTCGTCTCCGTTGCTTTGAGAAATCGGGTTTTTCTGCTATTTGGCTACTTGTGGATACTGGCGTGGAAAAATTTATCTACATCGGCGTATACCGATCGCACAGTGGTGACCAGGAGACAACAGCGCTGTTTAATTTCCTCGTGGAGTCGACCGACGTAGCTCAGCAACGGTACCCAACAGCGAAGCTCAATTTTCTGGGGGACTTTAACGCCCACCATAAAGAGTGGTTGTTCCCGTACCAGAGAACTGACCATGCCGGGTTAGAGGCGCGCAAGTTTGCAGTAACGCTAGATCTAACCCAGCTGGTGAATGTGGCAACGCGGGTACCGGATGTTGACGCCCATACACCCAATTGCTTGGACCTTCTGCTGACAACTGATCCGGGCAGTCAATCAGTATCAGTCTCAGCCCCGCTGGGAACGTCTGACCACTGCCTGGTGAAATCCGTGTTGGCCTGCTCTCCTCCTGATAAGAGTCCTAGAGGCACGAGACGAGTATGGCGATACGAGTCAGCTGATTGGGATGAGATGCGACACTTTTTTGCGTCATATCCTTGGCGGCAAGTGTGCTTCTCCTCGGGTGACCCTTCGTGCTGCGCTGATGTGATTGCGGACGTGATTCGGCAGGGGATGGAGTATTTTATTCCATTCTCCGACATCCCGCTCGGTCACAAATCCCGGCCTTGGTATAATGCAGAATGCGCCCACGCTGAGGCACGTAAAGAATCTGCTTACCAAGCCTGGATCAAGGCCCGCGACCGAAAGGATAAAGCACGTAGGGTTCGCGCGAGGAAAAAAGCCTTTAATTCTGCCGCAAGATTCTGCAAGCGGGTTTTTCGTAGGGCACGTTTTGACCATGTCGGACGTATTGGGGCCAAACTAGCATCGCACCCTCCGGGTAGTAAGCAGTTTTGGTCCCTGTCGAAAGCGGTCGAAACGAATTTCTGTCGACCCACTTTGCCTCCAATGCTGAAACCTGATGGTTCGCTGGCTCACTCTGCAAGAGAGAAAGCAAATTTATTTGCAACTCTCTTTGCGGGCAATTCGCGTCTGGACGCTGGCTCCAAGCAACCACCAACTTTACCTCGTTGTGACTCTTCGATGCCGGAGATCAAAGTTCATAATAAAGAGGTTTGTAGAGTATTATGCAGTTTAGATGTGAATAAGGCCAGTGGACCTGACGGCATTCCAGCAAGAGTGTTGAGGCAATGTGCACCTGAGTTGTCTCCTGTGTTGACACGCCTGTACCGCCTCTCTCTTGAAAAAAGAACGGTGCCAAGATCATGGAAGCTTGCGAATGTGCAACCGGTGCCCAAAAAGGGAGACCGTGCTGACCCTGCGCATTACCGTCCGATCGCCATTACCTCCATCCTATGCAAGGTTATGGAAAGGGTTCTGAACAGTAAGCTGCTGACCTACCTTGAAGACAACAATCTCCTCAGTGACCGTCAATATGGCTTTCGCCGGGGACGGTCAACTGGCGATCTTCTTGTGTATGTCACGCACTGCTGGGGCGAAGCCATTGAGAGACACGGCGAAGCACTTGCCGTGTCGCTTGATATCTCGAAGGCTTTTGACAGGGTCTGGCACGCAGGTCTACTCAGCAAGCTTCCTGCTTATGGCATCCCAGCTGGTTTTTGCAGCTGGATATCAGACTTCCTGAGTGAACGGTCGATCCGAGTGGTCATTGACGGCTGCTCCTCTGACCTCATGGCTATTGATGCCGGAGTTCCTCAAGGGTCTGTTCTCTCTGCAACTCTTTTCCTGCTGCACATCAATGACCTACTTCAGCCTGGTCTTGTTGGGTACGCAGATGACAGTACGGTTTCAGAGAGATACTTGTCCAACGCAACAACCAGTGGGGCTGAAGTTTGTTCCTTGAGAGAGGCCATGGTAGAGCGGACAAATTTGACCTTAAGCGTTGTCTCCCAATGGGGTGATGACAATTTGGTCACTTTTAACGCCACCAAAACACAGGCGTGTCTTTTTACCGCAAAAAGGAGTCGTTTTGACCAAGCTCCTACTTTTCGGGGTGCATCTGTTCCTGTGACTGATCGGCTCGAGCTCCTAGGCATGGAGTTGACATCCAGTCTCAACTTCGGCGCCACCATCGAGTACAAAGCCCAAACTGCTGCCAAAAAGCTGGGCATCCTAAATAGGGTGAAGCGATACTTTAGGCCTGGACAGCTTTTAACACTATACAAAGCGCAAGTCCGATCCTGCATGGAGTATTGTAGCCACCTTTGGGATGGCTCAGCTAAGTATCAGCTTGCCGCGCTTGACTCGGTGGAACGCAGAGCTAAGAGGCTCATCGGCGACGTAAAACTGGTGGATGCCAAGCTACATAGCTTGGCTCATCGCCGTAAGGTTGCCTGCTTGTCGGTCTTCTACAGATTGTACTTCGGTGAGTGTGCCCAAGAACTCCACGACCTCATCCCACCGGCCCCCTTCTACCATCGGACATCCAGACGCACTGCATCTTACCATCCCTACCTTGTGGCTATTCCACCAATTCGCACTAAGCGTTTTCAAACGTCTTTTATAATGCGCACAGCAAAGGAGTGGAACTCTCTGCCAGCGTCTGTGTTTCCGAAAGCTTACAACCCTAATCTCTTCAAAGTTAGAGTGAACAGGCTCCTTCTGGGTAGGCTCGCTCCATCGTAGACTTTGTCTCTGTCATTTCTGACATAGACTAGAGTCAAGAGCAAACCCATTACAAATAAAAAAAAAAAAAAAAAAAAAAAGATCATCGAGTAGCGAGTAAGGCTTCAAAGTCGAAAGAATTGGCGATCAGCGAGTAGCGAGTGAGGCTACAAAGTCGAAAGAATTGGCGATCAGCGAGTAGCGAGTGAGGCTTCAAAATTGAAAGAATATGCGATCAGCGAGTAGCAAGTAAGGCTTTAAAATCGCAAGCTTTGGCGATAAACGAGTAGCGAGTAAGGCTTCAAAATCGAAAGAATATGCGATCAGCGGGTCGCGAGTAAGGCTTCAAAATTGAAAAAATATGCGATCAGCGAGTAGCATGTAAGGTTTTAAAATCGCAAGCTTTGGCGATAAACGAGTAGCGAGTAAGGCTTCAAAATCGAAAGAATATGCGATCAGCGGGTCGCGAGTAAGGCTTCAAAATTGAAAAAATATGCGATCAGCGAGTAGTAAGTAAGGCTTCAAAATCGCAGGATTTGGCGATCGACGAGTAGCGAGTAAGGCTTCAAAATCGAAACAATTGGCGATCAGCGAGTAGCAAGTTAGGCTTCAAAATTGAAAGAATATGCGATCAGCGAGTAGCAAGTAAGGCTTTAAATCGCAAGATTTGGCGATCAGCGAGTAGCGAGTAAGGCTTCAAAATCGAAAAAATATGCGATCAGCGAATAGCAAGTAAAGCATTAAAATCGCAAGATTTGGCGATCATCAAGTAGCGAGTAAGACTTCAAAATCGAATTTATTGGCGATCATCAAGTAGCGAGTAAGGCTTCAAAATCGAAACAATATGCGATCAGCGAATAGCAATTAAGGCTTTAAAATCGCAAGATTTGGCGATCAACGAGTAGGGAGTAAGGCTTCAAAATCGAAAGAATATGCGATCAGCGAGTAGCAAGTAAGGTTTTAAAATCGCAAGATTTGGCGATCAACGAGTAACGAGTAAGGCTTCAAAATCGAAAGATTACGCGATCAGCGAGTCGCGAGTAAGGCTTCAAAATCGAAAGAATATGCAATCAGCGAGTCGCGAAGAAGGCTTCAAAATCGAAAGAATATGCGATCAGCGAGTAGTAAGTAAGGCTTCAAAATTGGAAGAATTGGCGATCATCGAGTAGCGAGTAAGGCTTCAAAATCGAAAGAATATGCGATCAGCGAGTAGTGAGTAAGGCTTCAAAATCGGAAGAATTTGCGATCAACAAGTAGCAAGTAAGGCTTTAAAATCGCAAGATTTGGCGATCGACGAGTAGCGAGTAAGGCTTCAAAATCGAAACAATTGGCGATCAGCGAGTAGCAAGTTAGGCTTTAAAATTGATAGAATATGCGATCAGCGAGTAGCAAGTAAGGCTTTAAATCGCAAGATTTGGCGATCAGCGAGTAGCGAGTAAGGCTTCAAAATCGAAAAAAATATGCGATCAGCGAATAGCAAGTAAAGCATTAAAATCGCAAGATTTGGCGATCATCAAGTAGCGAGTACGACTTCAAAATCGAAACAATTGGCGATCAGCGAGAAGCCAGTAAGGCTTTAAAATCGAAAGAGTATGCGATCAGCGAGTCGCGAGTAAGGCTTCAAAATCGAAACAATTGGCGATCATCGAGTAGCGAGTGAGGATTCAAAATCGAAACAATTGGCGATCATCGAGTAGCGAGTAAGGGTTCAAAATCGAAAGAGTCGGCGATCAGCAAGTAGCAAGTGAAGCTTCAAAATTGAAAGAATATGCGATCAGCGAGTAGCAAGTAAGGCTTTAAAATCGCAAGATTTGGCGATCAGCGAGTAGCGAGTAAGGCTTCCAAATCGAAAGAATATGCGATCAGCGAGTCGCGAGTAAGGCTTCAAAATCGAAACAATTGGCGATCAGCGAGTAGCAAGTTAGGCTTCAAAATCGAAAGAATATGCGATCAGCGAGTAGTAAGTAAGGCTTCAAAATCGCAAGATTTGGCGATCGACGAGTCGCGAGTAAGGCTTCAAAATCGAAACAATTGGCGATCATCGAGTAGCGAGTGAGGATTCAAAATCGAAACAATTGGCGATCATCGAGTAGCGAGTAAGGCTTCAAAATCGAAAGAATCGGCGATCAGCAAGTAGCGAGTGAAGCTTCAAAATTGAAAGAATATGCGATCAGCGAGTAGCAAGTAAGGCTTTAAAATCGCAAGATTTGGCGATCAGCGAGTAGCGAGTAAGGCTTCAAAATCGAAAAAATATGCGATCAGCGAATAGTAAGTAAGGCATTAAAATCGCAAGATTTGGCGATCATCAAGTAGCGAGTACGACTTCAAAATCGAAACAATTGGCGATCAGCGAGAAGCCAGTAAGGCTTTAAAATCGAAAGAATATGCGATCAGCGAGTCGCGAGTAAGGCTTCAAAATCGAAACAATTGGCGATCATCGAGTAGCGAGTGAGGATTCAAAATCAAAACAATTGGCGATCATCGAGTAGCGAGTAAGGCTTCAAAATCGAAAGAATCGGCGATCAGCGAGTAGCGAGTGAAGCTTCAAAATTGAAAGAATATGCGATCAGCGAGTAGCAAGTTAGGCTTTAAAATCGCAAGATTTTGCGATCAGCGAGTAGCGAGTAAGGCTTCAAAATCGAAAAAAAAATGCGATCAGCGAATAGCAAGTAAGGCTTTAAAATCGCAAGATTTGGCGATTATCGAGTAGCGAGTACGACTTCAAAATCGAAACAATTGGCGATCAGCGAGAAGCCAGTAAGGCTTTAAAATCGAAAGAATATGCGATCAGCGAGTCGCGAGTAAGGCTTCAAAATTGAAACAATTGGCGATCATCGAGTAGCGAGTGAGGATTCAAAATCGAAACAATTGGCGATCATCGAGTAGCGAGTAAGGCTTCAAAGTCGAAAGAATTGGCGATCAGCGAGTAGCGAGTGAGGCTACAAAGTCGAAAGAATTGGCGATCAGCGAGTAGCGAGTGAGGCTTCAAAATTGAAAGAATATGCGATCAGCGAGTAGCAAGTAAGGCTTTAAAATCGCAAGATTTGGCGATAAACGAGTAGCGAGTAAGGCTTCAAAATCGAAAGAATATGCGATCAGCGAGTCGCGAGTAAGGCTTCAAAATTGAAAAAATATGCGATCAGCGAGTAGCATGTAAGGTTTTAAAATCGCAAGATTTGGCGATCAACGAGTAGCGAGTAAGGCTTCAAAATCGAAAGAATATGCGATCAGCGAATAGCAAGTAAGGCATTAAAATCGCAAGATTTGGCGATCATCGAGTAGCGAGTACGACTTCAAAATCGAAACAATTGGCGATCAGCGAGAAGCCAGTAAGGCTTTAAAATCGAAAGAATATGCGATCAGCGAGTCGCGAGTAAGGCTTCAAAATTGGAACAATTGGCGATCATCGAGTAGCGAGTGAGGATTCAAAATCGAAACAATTGGCGATCATCGAGTAGCGAGTAAGGCTTCAAAGTCGAAAGAATTGGCGATCAGCGAGTAGCGAGTGAGGCTACAAAGTCGAAAGAATTGGCGATCAGCGAGTAGCGAGTGAGGCTTCAAAATTGAAAGAATATGCGATCAGCGAGTAGCAAGTAAGGCTTTAAAATCGCAAGCTTTGGCGATAAACGAGTAGCGAGTAAGGCTTCAAAATCGAAAGAATATGCGATCAGCGGGTCGCGAGTAAGGCTTCAAAATTGAAAAAATATGCGATCAGCGAGTAGCATGTAAGGTTTTAAAATCGCAAGATTTGGCGATCAACGAGTAGCGAGTAAGGCTTCAAAATCGAAAGAATATGCGATCAGCGAGTCGCGAGTAAGGCTTCAAAATCGAAAAAATATGCGATCAGCGAGTAGCAAGTAAGGCTTTAAAATCGCAAGATTTGGCGATCAACGAGTAGCGAGTAAGGCTTCAAAATGGAAAGAATATGCGATCAGTGAGTCGCGAGTATGGCTTCAAAATTGAAAAAATATGCGATCAGCGAGTAGCAAGTAAGGCTTTAAAATCGCAAGATTTGGCGATCTTCGAGTAGCGAGTAAGGCTTCAAAATCGAAAGAATATGCGATCAGCGAGTCGCGAAGAAGGCTTCAAAATTGAAAAAATATGCGATCAACGAGTAGCAAGTAAGGCTTTAAAATCGCAAGATTTGGCGATCAACGAGTAGCGAGTAAGGCTTCAAAATCGAAAGAATATACGATCAGCGAGTCGCGAGTAAGGCTTCAAAATCGAAACAATTGGCGATCATCGAGTAGCGAGTGAGGATTCAAAATCGAAACAATTGGCGATCATCGAGTAGCGAGTACTCGCACCTCTCTGCTGGATTAAGTTTTATGAATTCCTCTCAATGACATAATGTGTGGTCCTTTTCGCACATAGCGCAGCTTCTTGGTTTTGAAGAGGTAGTATTTGATGTGGACACGTGAACAGCGTATTCTTTTCCCTTAGGAGTAGACTTCTCTCTATTTGAAGGTGTGATAAGCTCGAGCGTGCGGAACTTCGAGTGTAGGAACTTGTGCAGTGCATCCCATTTAGGTAACTCGTCGTCATTGTCATCGTAAGCAGCTTCTTCCCATTCTCGATGCGAAAAAAAAATGAGTGAGTGGGTGAGCGTATCCCTTGAGCTGGTTGATAGGTTCAGGTTTGTCAGTGCGTTCAGACATTCAGTAGTTGTATCCAATATTGATTTAAATTTATTTGAAGTTTGGGTGGACATTTTCTTTTGTGCAAACAATCTTTTCAATATTGAGTTGACAATAATTCGCTTGTTACCGAAACGCGCCTTCAGCGTACGAAACGCGCCGTCATAGTTAACCTCTGTAACTTGCACGTGCTTCACCAGCGACAGGGCTTCTCCCGTAAGACTGCTTTTCAGATAGTGCAACTTTTGCACTTTGCTTAATGTTGGATTATTGTGCACTAATTACATATATAGATCTTGATAAGCAGGCCACTCATCATAAATACCTGAGAAGGTGGGAAGTTGAATCCTTGGTAACTTCACTTGTGCTTCCATAGAACCACTGATGTTATGGTCAGCTTGCATAGGAACCGGCGACTTGTTGTATGAACACAATAAATCATTTAGATCGGCTAGTAAACAAGTGTACAAATCGTCTTGAACAAAGTATTCTTCATTTACAAAATATGGAATATCTTGTCGATTCGCCCTTGGAACACATTTCACCAGTTCTATATATGCACTTTTGTATGTAGACCAATATTCTTCAATGTTTTTAATGGGTGCTTCAATGTATCCTTTTGTTAGACGTTGTTTCGGGCATTTCTTAAGGTTTGATTGAGTTTTTTCTAACACCTTAGCCCTGTCTTCTAACACATTTAATAATTGTTCCGCTGTATTTGCCATATTTGTTGTAATAAGCCTTCAATTCGTGATAAAACGAAACGTTTCTTCGTATCTTTTGTAGTTATAATATCTTGTTTTGATCACACTCACTATTCACTAATGAGCTTTAAAAATGTACTTAATATTTTTTGTGCAAATTCCTTCTATTGTTCGTCGCTCGCCGCTCGACCCGTCCTTTTGTATTGCGCTCAGTGGATGAAACGTCGTAGGTAAGTCGAACAGATATCCGGCTCGATGTCGACCAAAATGTAGTAGGTTTAAGGTTCAGTTTTGCTTGTGGGAATTCTTGATAGTAAAAATACGTGTTTGCACTTTGCTGATTTATTTGCGACTGTTTAGGTGAACATTTCTTATGGATATTAGGGCGACACACACATCCATACGTACTTGCTACACTCTTCACACATACATACATTGATTTACTCAACAGTGGTATTAAATTGCTCAAAAAAATGTAGGACAAAAAAAAATGAGAGAAGTAACATAACAAAAAATGTAGGAAAGAGTCATTGAAGGGAAATTCCGGTCCACAGACTCAGCTAAAGGGATTGCGATCCGGCCTAGCCCTGCGGTTATAGGGATTGCAATCCGGTCTAGCATGTTTGGCTAAAGGGACTGGTATCCGGTCTAGCATTAGCTAAAGGGATACTTGTCCGGTCTAGCATTAGCTAAAGGGATATTTGTCCGGTCTAGCACAATCGTCTCCAGTTATTATACTGATGAGATAACGCAGTAGTTGTGGTAAGCTGAAGGGTTAACCGGGCCAGCACATTATTTAAACCTTTTAGTAAAGACCATACTAGATAGAGATCACGGATAAAAAAAAAAAAAGAGATATCAGGATGAACGAACAGGTTATTGTTTTGTTGCCAGATGCTCAGAAGACGCTCGAGGACGAGCGTACGTCAGTATGGCCGTGACGGCGCCACTGTAATTATTTTGTAAATTGCGGGTACAACGGGCACGCAGTGAACGAACAACCGACCGACAACGCCGAGCGTTATATAAGGCAGCGCGCGCGCACAACTCGGTTTTTAGCCTCGGCTGGGGGCCTTAAATTTCTGAGGCCCACACAGGCAAGTCCGGTTCAGTAGTTGACAACCCTCTAGGGTTGAAACTGCAAGTGGCCATCGACAAAAAAAAAAAAAAAAAAAACAACTCGGTTCAGTCGTTCATCGACCGTTGCCCGGTGCACACGTTACGTAATCGCTGAGTAATCTTTTGTGGAGTAGTTTTTAAAATCAGTGCAGATTAATTAAGTTTAGTAAGATTAAGTAAGGTTTATTTAATCGAAATAAACTAAGTGATTGTGTGAAGACTTTTGTGTTTCTTTTAAATAATGGCGGACCCTGACGCTACATATACATCCGGTCGACAAGAAAATTTGAGTTTTTTCTTGCAATAGCAAAGTTAACTAGGGGGCCTTGAAAAATAAAACAGCAGATTTTAACGAGCGATATTTAATTGTAAACTCGTATTATCACAAAAGAACTTAAAGTTAAGGGCAGATCGAGTGGTGCGGTGTGTGTGGGCTAGCCGGACAGGTCGCCGTGGTCGAACAGGTCCTGGTCGTAGAGCTGCGCGCGCACCGTGCGGCCGCCGAAGTAGCGGCCGTGCAGCGCCGCCGCCGCCGCCGCCGCCTCTGCAACACGAGACAGGCACGTCACTACCGACAGCTTGTGGTGCAGTGCGTAGTGTGTAGTGTGTAGTGTGTAGTGTGAGTACTGACCGTCGGGCTCGGTGAACTGCACGAAGATCTTGACGGTGGCGTGCGCGGGGTCGTCGTCCTCGCTCTGTCGCTCGTTGTAGATGACGAGGCGCTCCACCTTGTGGTGCAGTGCGTAGTGTGTAGTGTGTAGTGTGTAGTGTGAGTACTGACCGTCGGGCTCGGTGAACTGCACGAAGATCTTGACGGTGGCGTGCGCGGGGTCGTCGTCCTCGCTCTGTCGCTCGTTGTAGATGACGAGGCGCTCCACCTTGTGGTGCAGTGCGTAGTGTGTAGTGTGTAGTGTGTAGTGTGAGTACTGACCGTCGGGCTCGGTGAACTGCACGAAGATCTTGACGGTGGCGTGCGCGGGGTCGTCGTCCTCGCTCTGTCGCTCGTTGTAGATGACGAGGCGCTCCACCTTGTGGTGCAGTGCGTAGTGTGTAGTGTGTAGTGTGAGTACTGACCGTCGGGCTCGGTGAACTGCACGAAGATCTTGACGGTGGCGTGCGCGGGGTCGTCGTCCTCGCTCTGTCGCTCGTTGTAGATGACGAGGCGCTCCACCTTGTGGTGCAGTGCGTAGTGTGTAGTGTGTAGTGTGTAGTGTGAGTACTGACCGTCGGGCTCGGTGAACTGCACGAAGATCTTGACGGTGGCGTGCGCGGGGTCGTCGTCCTCGCTCTGTCGCTCGTTGTAGATGACGAGGCGCTCCACCTTGTGGTGCAGTGCGTAGTGTGTAGTGTGTAGTGTGTAGTGTGTAGTGTGAGTACTGACCGTCGGGCTCGGTGAACTGCACGAAGATCTTGACGGTGGCGTGCGCGGGGTCGTCGTCCTCGCTCTGTCGCTCGTTGTAGATGACGAGGCGCTCCACCTTGTGGTGCAGTGCGTAGTGTGTAGTGTGTAGTGTGTAGTGTGAGTACTGACCGTCGGGCTCGGTGAACTGCACGAAGATCTTGACGGTGGCGTGCGCGGGGTCGTCGTCCTCGCTCTGTCGCTCGTTGTAGATGACGAGGCGCTCCACCTTGTGGTGCAGTGCGTAGTGTGTAGTGTGTAGTGTGTAGTGTGAGTACTGACCGTCGGGCTCGGTGAACTGCACGAAGATCTTGACGGTGGCGTGCGCGGGGTCGTCGTCCTCGCTCTGTCGCTCGTTGTAGATGACGAGGCGCTCCACCTTGTGGTGCAGTGCGTAGTGTGTAGTGTGTAGTGTGTAGTGTGAGTACTGACCGTCGGGCTCGGTGAACTGCACGAAGATCTTGACGGTGGCGTGCGCGGGGTCGTCGTCCTCGCTCTGTCGCTCGTTGTAGATGACGAGGCGCTCCACCTTGTGGTGCAGTGCGTAGTGTGTAGTGTGTAGTGTGTAGTGTGAGTACTGACCGTCGGGCTCGGTGAACTGCACGAAGATCTTGACGGTGGCGTGCGCGGGGTCGTCGTCCTCGCTCTGTCGCTCGTTGTAGATGACGAGGCGCTCCACCTTGCCCCACTTGGCGCACTCCTCCTGGATCTCGTGGTGCAGCGCCTCGTCCACGTCGCAGGCGGCCACCATGTTGCACAGCAGCAGCGTGCGCGAGGCGCGGCGCCGCATGAGGCGCTGCATGACGAGGTGGCGCGCCGACTGGCCGCTGATGGACAGCGACTCCTGCTGCTGCAGCGTGTCCGGCGACGTGTCCAGCAGCTTGCGCTGCAGCGCCGCCTGCTGGCCCGCGCCGTCCGCGCCCGGGGCGGCGGGCGCGGGGGGCGGCGGGCTGGCGGCCGGCGCCAGGCGCGGCGCGCCCGGGATCACCACGCCGGGCGGCGGCAGCGCGGGCAGGGCGGGCAGCGCGGGCAGCGCGGCGGGCAGCACGGGCAGCGCGGGCAGCGCGGGCAGCGCGGCGGCGAGGGAGGGCAGCGCGGCGGCCGGCGACACGCCGAGCGCGTTGAGCTTGGTGAGGCCGAGCGCGACGGCGTTGCTGGCCACGGCGTCCATGGCCTGTATCTTGGCGGTGGCGGCGGCGGCGGCCACGGCGGCGGCGGTGGGCATGGCGGAGGGCTGCGGCGGGCCGGCCAGCGCGTTGGGCGGCGTGATGGCTCGGCCCACGCGCAGGTACTGGCCGCCGAGGTCGAACAGGTTCATGGAGGCGATGGCCTCGAGCGCGGCGGCCAGCGTGGCGTACTCGATGAATCCGTAGCCCTTGTGCTTGTGCGCCGACGCGCCGTACGCCAGCTTGCAGTACGTGATGGGCCCGAACGCCTCGAACACGCTGCGTGCAAAAGGATTATTAACCACTCTGCTCGACAAGATTTGACACACCAGCTGAGTCGACGGGATTTTACGAATTACATCATCAAATTCAGGAATTACATCAACATCGAATTTACTATGAAACATTTGTTTCCCTAGATTTGGGAGAAATATCTTAAATTACAAGTTATGGTCGTTCAAATCATCAGCCTACTTAAAAATGTGTCTTAAATTCTCTCAACTTAGATTTTCTGAAAATTATTTAACTAATACCGTCAGCATGGAAGGTACGCGTAAACGAAGGAAAGTTGTTCGCAGTGAGGTAAGGCAAATTAATTTTTATGTTTGGTGTGTATTTACGTTGTGATTATTTATTGTATTGAGTTAGTTTAATAAACGTGATTTTAATAATCTATTGTTTTTTTAGGGTCGTCAAATAATTGCAAATGTCTATCATTTTCTCAAAGAAGAATATGAATTCACTGAATTGCATCGAGAACCATTTGCGTAATATTACAAAGCGCACTGCATCAGCGACGGGAGTTAGTGAACGAACAGTGGAGAAAATATTAAAAGAAGAACGAGACATGTCTAATGAAAGAGATGTAGCTAGCACATCTTCGAAATTCACTTCACCAATGAAAAACCGAAGAAAGAGAGAAAATAAAGTAGACATTGATGGATTTACAGCTGATATTATTCGGAGCACAATACAAGATGTTCATATCGTACAAAAACAAATTCCAACATTGGCGAAACTCAGGTCAGTCTTAAATGAAAAAAATTGATTCACGTTACGTAAGTTACTAAATAAATTGGGCTACAAGTGGCGTAAAACCGATACCTAACTAATAATAGAAAAGTTTTAGTAGAACGGCATGATATCCGGATGTGGAGATTGAAATATTAAAAAAAAATATATCCGGATACCGTTCTCAAGGCCGACCTATTGTCTATACTGACGAAAGTTATGTATTAACAACACACGTTCGAAATAATTCCTGGGCTCAAAAAGACAAACCATCTCCATTTACCAAAAAACTTAGTACAGGTACTCGTTTTATTTTAGTACACGCTGGAACCGATGCCGGATTTATTGAGGACGCTTGTTTAGTCTATAAAGCTAATTCCACAGTTGGGGACTACCATTCAAACATGAGTTATGAAAACTACGTAAAATGGCTGAATGAAAAATTGCTGCCAAATTTACCAGATCGTTCCGTTATAATACTTGATAACGCATCCTACCATATCACACGTGCTGAGAAATTGCCAACGTCTGCCTCAAAAAAATCTGAGATGCAAGAGTGGCTCGCTTCAAAAAATATACCATTCGAATCAAATTTGCTAAAAGTTGAGCTGTATGATATAATAAAAAAAACATAAAAGTGATTTTATCACTTTCAAAATCGATGACTACATCGCAGAAAAAGGATTTGAAGTATTACGTCTGCCTCCCTATTACCCTGAGCTGAATGCCAAAGAGAACATTTGGGTGGTCCTTAAAAATCATATTGCTCTAAGAAATGTAGAACAAAATATAACCAGTACAGAAAAACTTACCGAAATATTGAAAAAATAACGAGTGCCACATGGCGTAATACATGCAATAGTGTAATTTAACCTCTTTGGTATCAACTGGATCCCCTCGGACCCACTTGTTAATAATACCGTCTAATACCGTCAAAACTCAGGTGGGTCCCTCGTGTTTCTCAACGATTGAACTCTATGGTACCTATATAATATTTTTCATCTGTGGACACTGTCAGAAAAAAAAAATATACTTGACAACATTACACAATACGAATGTCAATTCGACAAAAACATTTGTTCCACTTGTGCACTTGAATTTTCGAGTTTTACGTGTTTATCTGTAGAAAGTAAGCCAAATATTGAAAGAAATTTATAATTTACTTTATTCTTGTTCATTTTCAACTAATATTCAACGTCAAAAGTGTAAATTACCTGGTGAAAACGAAACAAAACTAGTTACCGGATTTCTTCCCGTACGTTAGTAATTTGATATTTCAGAATTATAGTGGCATATTGTAACGATATATAGTTAATTAAAAATGTGTTAGTGAATACATGGTTAGTAATCTAGAAACATTTCTTATTGGAATCTTATTGGGATATTCTTGGTGATTGTTTACAAAAATATGCATTACGTAAATCAAAATGTCGGCGCCGCGTAGGTACTATGAAGTTTGAGCTTAAATATTGCGGCAGTCGATTTTTGATCACGTAAAATAATTAGATACTAGATTACTTGTCTTTTTATGACCTTAATTCCAAAATTTTGTGTAAAATCAACATAATCAACAGAAATCAACATAATAAAACAACAAAACTGCTTTCAGCAAGTTCTCTCGTATCTATCCAAAATGTTTATATTTCGATTTGTTATAAGAATATTGTTTACATTCTATTACATAGTGACATCATTAAAGAACCCATAACAGTTTCAAGTGTGTGAATAGCTGCTTTGTGAGCGGAGAGATAAGGTATTTTGTGATGCGGGTCATAAATTACGCTTGCGATAAGCGGGCACCCGCGATACGCGACGGAGTATTACGTAAACATGACATTTGAAATTTGAGTATCTGATTTGAGAACGAAACTGAATATATGAAATATTTTGACACTGATTTTGAATTAATAATCTATTTACAAGATGACAGTGACGACGAAACTGACTCTGAAGAGGCGTGAGTTATGATTGTGATTGAAATAATATTTTATTAAAAATCAGTGTCAATATAAATAAGAAATTAAAAAATTTAAAAAATTATTATTTATGAGTAGGTACCTATAAGCTTTTATTTTATTATTTTTTTCATTTTGCAATTACCAGATTTAGTATCAAGAAGTAATTTAAAACCACACTATATTATTATAATAACTTTATTATTTTGTTCATAAACAATGAATGAGCTTGCTAACGCTACTTGTAGTTACGCACACAAGCGCGCGTGTCTATACGCGCTTCAATACAACTATGGCTCACCCGCGCTCGTGACTTCGTGAGATAAAAGAATTGTATCATTATTTATGCTTTCTTATTACATTTAAATCTACGATTCGCAGACGACATAGCTCTTTTTAGTGAAACCGCTATAGAACTAGAAATAATGCTCCAAAACCTCGCCACGGAAAGTAAAAAAGTGGGACTTGAAATGAATACCAGCAAAACCAAAACAATGACCAATCATATCCAAACCCCCTACAATGTTGAAGGGAAGTTGATAGAATACGAGGGGGCGTTTTTAAGTTCGCGGAATGGAGGGCAAGGAGTGAAAATAAAAATACTAAATTATTTTTCTTTTTCAATATATTCACCTGCTACCCTAATACATTTTTCAGATCTTTCAATTAGCTTATGTATACCTTCATAAAAAAATGTTTTGTCTTTGTCCGAAAAATAAGCTGAAACCGCGTCCTTCACTTCTTCATCAGTTGAAAATTTCTTTCCACGAAGTTCTTTTTTCAGATTTGGAAAGAGGTAATAATCACTGGGAGCCAGGTCTGGACTGTAGGGTGGGTGGAAGGTCTAAAATATCGAAGCCCACCTTATGCAGGGCAGCCAACGCAACACGGCTCTTGTGAACAGGCGGGTTGTCGTGAAGAAGAAGGACACCTTTGGTAAATTTTCCCCTCTTTTTTTCTTTAATACTTTCTTTCAACCTCTCGAAGATAGAAGCATAGTATTCTCCGGTTATAGAAACGCCTTTATCTTTATAATCGGTCAACAGAATCCCTTCCGAATCCCAAAACACTGTTGCCATGATTTTCCCAGCCGATTGTGACACTTTAAACTTCTTGGGTGGTGGTGTACCTTTTTTGTGCCACTGCATAGAGTCCTGTTTTGACTCAGGCTCATAATGATGAACCCAAGTTTTATCTCCAGTAACAATTCGACTCAATAGTCCATCCTTATCTTCGTTACAGAGGTCCAAAAACGTGCGAGAACACTCCACGCGGCGTTGTTTCTGAGGCGGCGTGAGCATTCTTGGCACCCATCTTGCACTGACCTTTGTCATGCCAAGATGATCGTTTAGAATTTTGAAAATTGTTGAATCCGATACTCCAACCATTTCTGCAAGCTGTTTCTTCTTTATTCTGGCATCTTCCAATATTATTTTTTCGACATTTTTAATGATTTCCGGAGTAGTCACCTCGATCGCCCGTCCGGGCCGCGGGTCGTCTTAAAGTGAGGTCCTGCCTTGTTTAAAAAGACAATGCCACTTACCCGGCTTACTTGTTTTACCCGGGCAAGAGTCCCCGTAAACGGATTCCATCTCTTCCAGTATGTTTTGAACTGACTTTCCTTGCTTGGTAAGGATCTTTATTACGGCACGGTACTCGATTTTTTCCATAATGCACACTTTCTTCCCGATTGAGTTGTTTGCTTGACGATAGTTCAAAGACTAATGACCCAATTAAGACAAAACCTGGTATTTATACTAATATTGAGTGGCTGAAGTCGTGGCCACCTCGATAATGACCTATTTTTATCATCTACCCTTCCATTCCGCGAACTTAAAAACGCACCCTCGTATGTAAACGAATACTTATATCTGGGAAAACTTATGTCATTTGTCGTCAATAGAAACGAAAAGGAAGTCGATAGGAGAATAAACATAACTTGGAAAAAGTACTGGGCACAAAAAGAAATTCTCAAAGGGAACTATGGTTTAAAACTAAAGAAAATCATAATGGACTCCTGTATCTTACCATCACTAACAAACGCTAGTCAGACCTGGACATTAACTAATAAGATAAAGAACAAAATCCTGTCTTGCCAACATGCCATGTAAAGAAGCATCTTGAAACTAAGAAGGCTAGATAAAACGAGAAATACAGATATATGTAATAAAACTCAACTCAAAGATGCTCTACAACATGCTATGTCACTGAAATGGGAATGGGCGGGCCACCTAGCCAGGTACCGGGACAAAAGATGGACACTACTTGGTACGAAATGGCCAGGTCCCATTGGCAAAAGGAAAAAAGGACGACAAAGAAAAAGATGGGCTGATGATATTATAAAAACAGCTGGAAAGACCTGGATGGACACTGCCCAAGGCAAAGAAATATGGAAAAAGATGGAGGAGGCTTTCTACCCTATAGGGGCCAGACAATAATTAATTATTACGAGTACATAAAATATGAAAATATAAACATTGTTTGGAAAAATAAAGCTATAAATAAATAAAAATACATTTAAATTAGTTTTTAGCCAGCAAGTTATGAGAATTAAAAAAAAACTGAAGAAACTCATTGGACCCATGATCAATTTCACGAGGAATTTTCTTTTAATCGAAATTTAAATTTAGAATGTGCTCGTGCTCCAGAAAAAAAAATACACTAAAATTATTGCAAGTTTTATGTTTGACTAGTTCCTGCCCGCGACATCGCCCGCGTTTTTAGTATTTACATGGGTTTTAATTTTTGTGGACGGAACCCTATTTTTTTCAAAAATATGTTGCTTATTATAACATCATTAATTGCATTATTGCATATGCATTTAGAAAAAAACTGACCAAGTGCGAGCCGGAGTCGCGTGCAAGGTTTCCGATCCAATTTTTTTTTTTTTTAGTTTTGATAGGCACGCGTTTGACCATTATCTCACCTGATGGTAAGATATGGCCAATTTAATTTTTTTAACATGTTATTTTACCAGTACAGACTTTTTATACGTTTTCCTGTAATCTTTATGTATACTTATAACTATTATCTGCATTTCTATTTTCAAAGTTTTAGGCTCAGTAGTTTCGAAGATAAGGGGGGGGGGGGAGGGGGGAAATTATTTTTTTTTGGCCTAATTTAGTTTTATAGTTTGACCTCCAAGCACAAAAATATTTATTTACATAACACGTCCATGTTTGGGTCACAGAAGTCCATATGTATACCAAATTTCAACAGAACTGGTCCTGAGGATCCGGAGAAAACTAGCTCTGACAGACGGTCAGACAGACACACCAACAGACAGACAGACAAACACCCGAGTGATCCTATAAGGGTTTCATTTTTTACGGATGTTCGGAACCCTAAAAAGCTGTTATTTTGATATTCCAAACAGAAACTTGTATGTATATTTGGAGGTATGTTTTTTTTTAGAACGCCCGGTAGACTAACGGCTAACTAATAATCATGAATCAACAATGCATCAAATGACTACCTATGTTTTCGGCGATGCAAATTGAAATTACAGATAAAAAATATTATCTCAAACATAAGACAAACATGCTTATACAACTTATACAAACATGCTTATACATACTCAAAATTTGAGTGTGATTTTGATTGAATCAAAATTGCTGTACTGGACACGAGCAGCGGCCGGCAAAAATTGTATGAAAATCCATATCTGTAGTTTTTTTTTTTTTTTTTACTTTTGATAGGCACGCGTTTGACCACTATCTGACCTGATGGTAAGCGAGGATGTGGTCGAAGATGGAGCACGCTTGCCTAGAAATAACCTATTCACTCTTGATTTAAAGACTCCCAGGTTGTAGCTATCAGGAAACACAGACTCCGGCAGGGAATTCCACTCCTTAGCTGTACGCACTATGAATGTGTTCCCAAAACGTTTTGTGCGTATGGGTGGGATGTCCACCATGTACCGGTGGCGCATCGCCGTTCGTCTTGTGGTCCGATGATGGAACGGGCTTGGCGGAATTAAATTATGCAATTCCGTCGCACATTCCCCAAAATGCAACCGGTAAAAAACCGACAGGCTAGCAACTCGTCGTCGATGTTCAAGACTTTGGAGCTTCGACGCGACGAGCCTCTCATTGCCGATGATCCTCTTGGCTCGTTTCTCAATTGACTCAAGGGCATCAAGCTGGTATCTGGCAGATCCGTCCCAAAGATGAGAGCAGTATTCTATACACGATCGAACTTGCGCTTGATAGAGTTTGAGCAGCTGTTCCGGCGTGAAGTACCGTCTCACCTTTGCTAGAATCCCCAACTTCTTTGCAGCCACTTGAGCTTTTGCCTCTATGTACGGGCCAAAATTGAGAGATGTTAAAACCTCTTGGCTCACCAATGCCCCACCGTTGTATGGCAAATGGAACCTTTTGGTTCCACCGGTGTAAATGACAGGTTAATTACCTACATAGTAAACTCATATCTGTCGTGTAATTTAAAAATGGAACGATTTTTTAATCCGAGACATGGCAGCCAAGGAGGTAACTTACCAAAGGTTTTATTTAAATTTCGAACTGGCTTGCAAATATAAAGCCGTTTATTGAAAAAAAAAAAACATGAACATGTGTTCATTTGTTTCACGCGGGAAAAAAAGTAATTGTATTTTAATTTCCGCGCATTATTTTAGAAAATTACTATACCAAGCCTTGGCCACAACTAGGCATTGATGGACTTACGTATAAGTGCTAGTGTGTGAGGCTACGCCTCGCCCCACATTTACACGTTCATCCATCATCATCAATGCTTCTTTTGCTGGCCGCTGCAGTAATGTGCTATTTCATATTGAACATCTACAACTGTCTTCTAGTTTTGTATAACTACTATGACAGAAAATTTTGATTATTTGGATTTTTGACATGGTTGTCATTTTCATGGCAGTCGCACCTTTGTTTTGCTAGAGGAGAAAAAACTTCTGAATGTTTCTTAACAAGTATAGGTACACATATGATCACATATCCACACAAACCAATTATCATGCATTATAAAAAAATACAACCTGATGCAATACTTAACCACTTTAAAAATAGAGTAAATTTGAGTACCTACGCTAGGTACTCAAATTTACTCTATTTAATGTTGTGTTGTTTTTATTTGATGCCAAAGTCCTACACCCACTTGACATACCTACATATATGTATAACGGGCATTCTGTATGGTTTTCATATAGAATGCCCGGTATACATTTATGCCGAAAATATCTACACAAACTCAATATTTTCAATCTAATAAAATAGATTTATCGCGCGCATTCTGAATTAAAATTTTGAGTAGGTAATATAAGCAATTAGCGAAATTAGCCGTGGGTTCGATGAATTTGTGAGTTAGTTTTATTCCTAATTACCAAAACCCTGTTAGATACATTACACGAGAAAAAATTAATAATAATTTTCATTATTGCATATTGTATTTTATCCAATTGTTTTAATTAACGCTCAAACATAAGATTTTTTAAGTAACTTTATCAATAACAACATTAATAAAAAGGATGTAGTATGACATAACTCTTTGTACCTAAAGGTACTACTACCGAGCCGGCGGCGGCGGAGGTTTGCTAGTTTATTACCTTTAGGTACTAGTACCGAACTATACGGTTAAGGTACACTAGGATGCGGTTGTACTGCTTGGCCTCCGCCTGGACCTAGCTAATATGTAGGTATGGACTCACTTCTTGATGTCGTCCTCGGTGAGTTCGGGGTGGATGGAGGCCACGTAGTTACGGTTGTACTGCTTGGCCTCCGCCTGGACCTAGCTAATATGTAGGTATGGACTCACTTCTTGATGTCGTCCTCGGTGAGTTCGGGGTGGATGGAGGCCACGTAGTTACGGTTGTACTGCTTGGCCTCCGCCTGGACCTAGCTAATATGTAGGTATGGACTCACTTCTTGATGTCGTCCTCGGTGAGTTCGGGGTGGATGGAGGCCACGTAGATGCGGTTGTACTGCTTGGCCTCCTCCTGGATCTCGTCGATGACAGCTTGCGCTTGAGGCATGTTGGAGGGCCGGCCCACCACCTTGATGTTGCGGCCGCCCAACATGACCCCGTTCATCTGCTCTAGGCTCAGCTGCGCCGCTTCGGGGATCTCGTACTCCACGAAGGCGAAGCCCTTGTGCTTCTGCGTCACGGGGTCCCACGACATGTTGATGGACTTGATAGGCCCGAACGGCAGGAAGGCCTGTCGTATGGTGTCCTCCTTCAACTCAAATGATATGGAGCCCACATATACTCTGATGAAAAATACACCTTATTAAAATTACATGAAAGAGTGTTTCTATGCAAACATGTAAACCACCGAACTCAGATCTTTTCAGCTTGACAGGTCACAGGCTCGACCTGCGCGTGGCGGGAGCCTCCAGCGTATCGCTCTCATCACGTGTGTGTGTGTGTGTGTGTGTGTGTGTGTGTGTGTGTGTGTGTGTGCGCGTGTGCGAGAGTGCGAGTGTGTCTGTGTGTGAGAGTGCGAGTGCGTGTGAGCTCATGAGCGTTACCTGCACATGAGCGCGAGCGCCTGCTGGCGCTGCACCTGCGTGCGCTGCGACGCCATCTGCTGCTGCTGGTGCGCCAACGTCTGCTTCATCAGCACCATCTTGATGCTCTGCTCCATGGCGTACTTCTTAGCGCGAGCCACCGCTTCCGCTTGCTCCGACGACAGGCGCGGCAGCGAGCCGCCCAGGATGGCCGGCAGCGTCGAGCACTTGGCGCCCGGACCTGCAACACGCGGCACGTCAGCGCGCGGCCCTACCGGCCGCTGGGCCGCGCTCCGCCGGCACTCACCTGTGAACACATCCCCCACCTGCTGCAAGTCGTAGATCGGCGCCGAGAGGAAGCCACCTGCAAAACAAAGCTGTATCAGTCGGTGCCGGTTGCGCACAGATGCCAATCAGTAGTGGACGCAGGCACGCTCTCGCTCGCACACTCCGCTCACTCCGCGCGCGCGCTCGCCCGCGCGCCGCCGGCGCCCCGGCGCGCTGGACACTCTCGCTCTCGCTCACTCCTCGCTCTCTCGCTCGCGCCGGGCAGCGGCGGCGGGCGCGCGCGCGCACTTCGCGCGGCCACAAGGGGTACAATGCGGTATAATGAAGTAGGTACATTGTGAGACCGGCGAGCAGCAGCCGGCGCCGCAGCCGCAGCCGACGCGTCTCCGGCACGCCTAAGCGTATAGCAAAAACCTAACTTATATCTAGCCTGAAACAGAAAGCAGAAACACTGATCACTGAGGACGGTTTCGAAACGAGACAACGAATGTGAAACGGGTTTGGTGGAGAAGGGGCGGGCCGGCGCGGCGGCGCGGCGCGCAGCGACAGTGTGGCGACAGTGCAGCGACAGTGTGGCGACAGTGCAGCGACAGTGTGGCGACAGCGCAGCGACAGCGCCCTCTGGCATCCACACGCGTCGCTGTGAGCGCCGCAGCGAGCCGCGCACCGCGCGCGCCGGCCGCGCTCTGCGCTGTGCTGTACTCACCGGGCAGGCCGGGCATGCCGCCGGGCAGGCCGCCGGGCAGCGCGCCGGGCAGGCCGGGCAGCGCGCCGGGCATGGCGGCCAGGCCGGGCAGGGCGCCGAGCCCGGGCGCGGCGGGCGGCGCCATGACTCCTGGCGGCAGCGGCGGCTGCAGCGCTCCCGGGGGGCCGCCCTGCAACTGTTTTTGTTTAATTTTGATATGTTGTATATTTTCATGGTATTAGTTTTGCTAATTAATGTAACTAAATATTATTAGTGACTAGCTGATCCGCTAAACGTTGTTTTGCCAAATAAATAAAATACGACCTATTCTCAGACCTACCGAATATACCCAAAAATATTCATAAAAATCAGTCCATTTGTTTCGAAGGAGTTCGATAACAAACACTGTGACACGAGATTTTTATGTATTAGATTTAATACTGTGCTCGCCCAAAACAACATAACTCACGATAAACAAAAGACGGAAGTATGATATTTGTGCTGTGTGGCTTGACAAGATACAGGCAGGACCTAGCGTAGCGTCTGACCAGTTTATTATCAAACTGTCATCAGTTAGCTATGGCACTCCTGGCACTTGTTTTTTTTTCATATATTTGTCCCAATAGTGAGGAGCTCGTGACTAAATAATAACAGCCGTACGGGTCGATCTTTAGGGTTAAGCCACGCTTGCCAAGGTTGGTCTGTGGATGGGTGACCATCTTAACATACCGAGTTTCCTCCGTGCCTCGGAAAGCACGTCTTTGGCAGTCCTTACGGATTGTCAGAAGCCAGTAAATCTGACTGCAGTCTTGCCAAGAAGTACCGTGTTACCCAGTTAATGGGTTGTGGAGGTCTGGTAGGCAGCCGCTCCACGTAAAACACTGGTATTCAGCTGAATCCGGTTTGACTGGAAGCCGACCCCAATATAGTTGGGAAAAGGCTAGGCAGATGATGATTGATGATTTTTGTCCCAATAGTAACCCAAAACTGTTGGTTCAAACTTCAAAACTGAGGATGAGTTTTGTAAATTACTCATCAGTTTGATAGTTTTAGAAATAAAGCCTAAAATTGGTAATTTGTCATGTATTTTTGATGAGTTTATCAAATGCGCGTACGAAGTCGCGGGCAAAAGCTAGTTTATAATAAAAGTATGAAAAAAAAACTTTTTTACAAATACAACCGACTTCCAAAAACAAAACACTACAAGGAACAAAATAACTTCGGAAGAAAGAAAAAACCTTTAATTTTGGAAGTCGGTGTTTTTGGTTATTTTTTCGTTTTTAGTGGTACCTAGGTACCTGCGTACCCATTAACAGCGTACCGGCGCAATGTTATGTTAAGTACTGGTGTAAACACTAAAAAAACATGCGATTTCAGCAATCCCGATCCCTTTGCTATCATTTATTGAAGAGTTCCGTTGCCTACTTCCGAAGTTCTTCGTCAGATCTTCACCAAATTGAAACGGGACCAGTCCAGGAAAATACTCATTCAAACAAAAAAAGAATCATCCAAATCGGCTGACAATCGGCTAAAGTATCGCTGAACAAACATTTTTCATGGGATCTCATCATCAGATCCTAATTTATGCCTTTCATCATCAGCTCAGCAACATGAGATGATGATTACCAGGCACAAATATCTGAATTGCGTTAGAAAGTTCATGAAAAACAGTGTATGCGCCTATCAAATCCCCTCATCCCTTCATCAGATTCTGACATGGTGACATTGGGACCAATCGAGAAGTCTCAGATCTCCCTTTCAGATGACACAATTTTTTTTCATAAATGAATGACGGAGGAAGGAATCAGTTCATAAATGACGGAGTTATGAGGTAACAAAAAAAAAAAAAAAAAATACACCCGAATTGAGAACCTCCTCCTTTTTATGAAGTCCGTTAAAAAGAACTTTAGACGTCAGAATGTGTCCTTTGATTTGAAATTTTATTTGTAGATCTTCCTTTTATACTAATATCCCTTCCTTTTATTAGTATAAAAGGAAGATCTTACAGCTTAAAAGTCACTAAGTCACTGGGCCTACAAACATGATTTTATATTAATTATTTATCTTTCTCTATGGCATAAACATGCAATAAAATCCGTGCCTGGCGTGAATAACTTGACATGTCTAAAATGTCAATTTTACAGGACTGACATTCAAAGATTTCACCTTATTTGAGGAGACTGAATCGGATAATAACACAAATGTAGAAGTGTAGTTGGTATTATAGGTTATTTTATGTCATCTTTCAGATGGTGACATGAAACTGAAAGAAATGAAATTCCCTGTTTCAGCAATAATAGACATTTCAAACAATTTACCCACGCGAAAAAAATTACATCAATTTTCAAAAGTGTCATATCCATCATATTGAATCTCATTAACTGACTTCTTCAAAAAGAAGGAGGTTCTATGTTCGGCTGTATGTTTTTATTTTTTATGCATGTTCACTGATTTCTCTGCCAATTGTGGACCGATCTAAAAAATGTTTTTTTTTTTTTTAATGCAATTTTAGAAGTACATACAATGATTTTCATAAACTTTCTAACGCAATTCAGATATTTGTGACTGGTAATCATCATGTCATGTTGCTGAGCTGATGATGGAAGGTATAAGTCAGGATCTGATGATGGAATCCTATGAGAAATGCTCGGCCAATTGTTAACCGATTTGTATGTTTTTTTTTCTTTTCTGTTTGGTAAAGATTTGATGAAAAACTTCGGAGGTAGGCAACGGGACTCTTTAATAAATGATAGTAGATGGGATTTCTGAAATTGCATGTCTGTTGATTGTTTGCACCAGTTCATAACTTAACATCATGCCGGTACGCTGTGTTTGTGGTTTTTTATTAAAAAAAAACTGAAAAAAAAACAATAAAGAAAAATTACTATTCCCCCAACCCTGCTAATCTTCGAAACTAATGAGTCTAAAATTTTGATTAAAATACAGATTTTAAAGTAACATGTTAAATTAAATATCCGTTGCTTGCACATCCAACCTGCATAATTGGATAGTTAGATTGGACATTTGGTTTTAATGATGGTAATTTTTTATTTTTTATTGAGGAATAGGCTTGCTCTTGACCACAATCACGCCTGATGGAAAGCGATGGATGAGGTCTATGATGAAGCGATGATTGTCACATAGTGATTTAACCTAGACATATCTCGGCAATGTGACACTAGGGTACCATGTTCCTAGCATTTTTTGTTTATTGAAATATCCTCTACCTATATAGTAAAATATGCATGTTACGTCGTGCGCCGCAACTTCGAATAAAATCAAAATAGCGGAAGGGGAGTATGCCACAATGGTTCTATGCCCTTTTAGCAACAACTAGTTGACCCGCGCAACTTCATCTGCGTCACAATTTTCGTTACTGCTCCGTTCCTATTGGTCTTAGCGTGATGATATATAGACTATAGCCTTCCTCAATAAATGGGCTATCAAACACTGAAAGAATTTTTCAAATCGGACCTGTAGTTCTTGAGATAGTTCCTGAGATTAGCGCGTTCAAGTAAACAAACAAACAAACTCTTCATCTTTATATAGACAACACACAATAAATTTCACAAAACTTTCTTATTAAGACTTATACAAAATAGTAATATTCTAATACTTGCACCATCTCGCACATACCACTGACTGTCTTACATTCTTACGAAAGCATTGTTTTATTGACAGTTTAATATTTTATGAGCTGACAGAATGAATAAATGATTAAATACTCAAAATGTCAATTATTACAATTGGAACTTACAACTATAATTGGGGATAATTGCTAACTAAAATGTCTAATGTTATTAAATATTATTAGCAGTCTGTATTTTGATATGAAACATGTCAACTAAAATATTGCAGTTAGTGGCCATAACTTGACTTCTCAAGATAAGTAAAAACCACTTTGAAAAATTAATAAGAGAAATATCAATTTTTGTTTTTTGTACACTTGACATATGATTTTTCAAATTAAACACATAACAATTATAGATGTCAAGTTAGTTACAGAGGCAATTTAAAGAAACTAATGATGATTCCGGGATGATTTTTGTTTCATATAAGTTCATATTACGTAGACAGCATTTGAGCTATTAAAATCCGGAATCTTCATTCTAGGACAACAAAATCTTGAATCTACCATATGGGTTTTCAACTCAAAACCTATAGGGTACTTCTGGTTGACCTAGAATTGTCAATTTTGGTTAAAAGCAAGGTCTTACAGTACAAGTAAAGGGAAAATTCCGAAAAATAATAAAAAAAGATGAACATTAACTAATTATTGTAATAAAAATATTTTATAATAATTTGAATTGCATGATAACAAAAATTATGGCAAAATTTGACATATAAATAATTTGCACGCTTGCTTGCAGGCAGAATACAATGACTTTTAAAATCTAAATTTGCCATATCTTTTTACTGTGTTGACTCAGGACCTTGATTTTTATACACCTATAATATAAACTATAGACCTCAGTATTTGGTATACATCAACTTGCTAGGTCCATCCTTTCCTGAGAAAATTGGTGTTGACACATGGACACAGACAGAGA
The DNA here is from genome assembly GCA_950371165.1 of Lacanobia oleracea. Taxonomy (NCBI): domain Eukaryota; kingdom Metazoa; phylum Arthropoda; class Insecta; order Lepidoptera; family Noctuidae; genus Lacanobia; species Lacanobia oleracea. Next base: position 235,982 of record OX493405.1, read on the forward strand.
GACAAGAGAGTGATCTCATAAGGGTTCCTTTTTTACCTTTTGAGGTATGGAACCTTAAAAGCAATTAAAAACATCAGGGAAACTGTAAAGTAAACCAGAATTACTAGAACCAAGACAAGTGCATTAAATAACTTTAGAAGAAGCCATTCCTGTGATTACACCAACAACTACAAACTAAAACTTTTATTACTCTCAGGAGCCTATCGGCTCATTAAATCAGTGGGTCGTCTTAGGGGCAGTCATTGCACATACAGTCTCATAGTTGCGCCAGTCAATATAAATAAAAAATTCTTCAGTTACTGACAGACAATGCACAGCCTTAGAAAGCTAAAACTTGATATGTAGGTTCCTTGGGCAGTGTAGGGGAGCACTAAGAGAGGATTTCCCGAAATTCATACGGAAACAGAAAAAAACAGGATATGCGCTTATGAAGCTGCAGGCAAAAGCTAGCATATATATTACAGGAGGTACAGGAGACACTCAAGAGCAGGTTACTGAGTTCTTCAGTATCACAAGAGCTCTATAGGTGTAACTCAAACTTTTATACAAATCAGGGCACTCCTACCCAATGGGATTTTCCAATGTGGATTTTAGTAATGCCGATCCTTGAAAGAATTCGTATTTCTGATGAGTGGAGCTCCCATCTTATAGAAAGCGTGCAGAGCACAGCCCCTCTGTCTACAACAGACTGAATGTATGGCTCTGGGAGAAGCTTGCTATGAGGCCAAATACTATACTAAACCTTTAAGTTTGTGGAAATCTTAGTTGGACTTTGCAGAAAATAGCCGATGTCTTAAGTGAGCATTATTTTAAGAAAAAAAAAAGAGGCTACCTTGAGATTGGTATAAGGACCATCTTAGAGTACTGACAGAAGCGTCTGCGATGGCAAGTTAACTAGCCTACAACTTGCAGACGCTCGTTAATTATTGGTTTACGTCTTGATGATATTTTTATTGTTACGATTCGATTACGCTCGTTAGGGTTATGAACTGGCTGGTACAAGAAACGTGTAAGTATTCCTTTAAATTACAGGTTATACAGTGGTTTCCAGAATTTGCGCCTAATCGGTCCCTGTCGGGTGGACCTGTCAGACGGAATCTTAACAAATCACAATTTATTCTTACCAATTCCATATTTGTTTAAATAGCTGTTATGAGTGACGTAAGCCACAGTAAACACTAATTTACACACAAACAAAATTAAATAACCATAAAAACAAGTAGTTAGTTAAGTTTTCTTTTAAAATACCACGCAACGACACACCATTCACTTGTACGAAATAACCAGAAATAACGCTCGGCCGGCGACAGTGACACTGACACTTGCTTGAGCTTGACAGCCTGGCGCTGGCAAACCGACGCACGCACTATCAGCATTGCCAATATTAATTTATCAAATTCCCCGAAAATCAAAGTCAAATTCCCTGTGGGGGAAAATCTGCTGACTCCCTATTTTTTTTTATCTGTACTAATATATCAAGCTGAAGAGTTTGTTTGTTTGCTTGAGCGCGGTAACGACTTTGCAGGAACGACTGGTCTGATTTGATCTTTCAGTGTTAGATAGCCCATTTATTGAGGAAGGCTATAATTAGGCTGTTTATATCATCACGTTAAGACGAATAGGAGCAGAGCAGACGAATTTGCACGGGTCAACTAGTCTATCATTATATTTAGATTTTTAATTTGTTTTCATACTCTTTCCTTTTTTTAACCGACTTCAAAAAAGGAGGAGGTTCTCAATTCGGTTGGTATTTCTTTTTTTATGTTTTTTACCTCATAACTCCGTCATTTATGAACCGATTTGAAAAATTTTTGTTTCACCTGAAAAATTATACTTCTTGATTGGTCCCATTGTCACCATGTCAGAATCTGATGATGGGATCTCACGAAAATCGAGGGCAACCCTCAAATTTTATAGACACATACAATGTTTTTCATGAACTTTCTAACGCAATTCAGATATTTGTGCCTGGTAGTCATCATCTCATGTTGCTGAGCTGATGATGAAAGGTATAAATTAGGATCTGATGATGAGATCCCATGAAAAATGTTTGTTTAGCGATACTTTAGCCAATTGTTCGCCGATTTGGATGATTCTTTTTTTTGTTTGAAAGAGTATTATCCTGGACTGGTTCCATTTCAATTTGGTGATGATCTGACGAAGAATTTTGGAGGTAGGCAACGGAACTCTTCAATAAATGATAGCAAAGGGACCGGGATTTCTGAAATCGCATGTTTTTTTAGTGTTTACACCAGTTCTTAACATAACATTGCGCCAGTACGCTGTTAATGGGTACCTACGCAGGTACCTAGGTACCACTAAAAAGTGATAAATAAAAAACTTTTTTACAAAAAATACAACCGACTTTCAAAAACAAAACACTACAAGGTACAAAATAACTTCGGAAGAAAGAAAAAACTTTAATTTCTGAAGTCGGTGTCAAAAGATTAAAAAATAACCAAGATTGTAAAAAAGTTTTTTAGTACCTACCTAATAGTAGTAGAACAAAATAGGAGGTGAACCACTCCAGTGCTTCAGGGGAGACCATAACACCATAACGTAGGAGAATTTGGTTAGAAGGCATTTGAGAAATCGTTCAAAACAAGTACAGTGACTTTAGTATCTTCTAGTCCTGACCTTATATCGCCAGTCACTTTAAGGAGAGCGGAAACAGTGCTGTGCCCGGGCCAGAACCCAGATTGTAGAGAGCTTATGAGTAAGTTACACAATATATTTAAACTGCGAGAGTTGTTTATGTACGCAAGCCTCGAGCACTTTGCATAAATGGAAGTATACTTAGAAATTGGCGGAAGTGGGTTGGAAGAGTGGGATTAGAAACTTTTGGTAGAGGACAAACATAGGTTTTACGCCACAAAGACGGGAATTCTCCAGAGTGAGGGGAAAAATTAACAATGGGCAGTGCCGGATTAAGACTTCTTAATGCATTAAGCAATCCACGCCTGTGGTGCCCCTATCCAGTTTAAAATAATAACCAAACTACGGAAAGCTAAAAAACGAAACAAGTCGGCTAGTGATTTTTAACCGACTTCTTCAAAAAGGATGAGGTTCTATGTTCGGCTGTTTTTTTTTATTTAGTATTAAATTTTTTTATTTATGTTTACCGTTTTCTCCGCCATTTGTGGACCGATATTAAAAATTAATTTTTGTAAGTGCACTTCTCTAAGATTAAGAGTGACTTTTGGGTCTTGTAACTCTCTTTTGGTTGAACCAATGAATTCTACTAAATTTCACATAGAATCGCTAAAAAAGCCAAAAATATGAGCGAGCCTACCTAGCGTACCTACAGTTTTTATCGAATGTGTGTTCCAAAGTGCATGAAATGTAAAGTTGCCAAAGGTCCAGGCGCTAAAAAAGCGATGTATTTTATTTTGAAGTTATCATCTTCGTTTGAGTAACCACTACCAATACATAGGTAAAGTTGCCAACAGAAATTCAAAATTATCATAGAAATGGCCGCATAGCATCAGGGTTGTCAAAAAATAATACACATTAAATCTTAATTTTAATAACAAAACTTTTATTTATGTATTACTTAGCGTCAAAAAATTAAGTACTTAGCGTAAGTAATTATAATCAAAACTAGGTACCTATTCGTTTAACAGTAGTAAAAACTCAAAACTAATAAATCTTAAAATTCTCTCTCCAAAATCAATACCTGTAAGTCTTGTTATTTTTTTTAAGGTAGTCATAAACCGCCAGTTTTAAGTCCAACTGTGATAATGGACATCCAAAATCACCTGCTGCTATAAGTATTTTGACAAATTTTTCTTCTTCTTCTGTAGATAGACGGAAACGCGGGCCAGGTTTATCAGTATGTAGGTTTTTCACTCTTTTTTCTATTGTCCGTCGGGGTATGCCAAATTGCTTCTCAGCTTCATAAGAAGTTGTATGTTTGTTGCTCACCATATCAACCGCCAACAACAGCATTTCTTCGGAGTAATTTTTATAAGGTCGCGCTCCCAGACGTCTTCGATTCCTTTGTTTGACGCTTAGTTTTGGAGGCATCTTGAATATAACATCTGTAATAGGATATCAGCCAAATTTGTTATCAACTTAATTATGTCACATCCCAATATTTCATGGACGAATAATAAAGTTAGTGATTTGAACAGCTAAACGAAATTTTAAAAGGTTTCCCACATAAAACCAGATTAGTTATGCAAGTAAAATTTGACAACCCTAGGTAAAGTCCTAGGTAAAGTTGCCTTCATGCTGAGTTTGGTAACTTTACCTAACCTCAAGCAACATTACCTTTTCGAATAACTCAGGAAATAGAAGATTCTTAGGATTTTATCACTGCGATATACCTCCATGACAATATACCAAATACTATTTAATATACGCCACTTACCTGCACTTTGATTTACTGTAGGAAACACCAATCTTTACACGGAGACGCTGCGCACAAAATTGACCGCATATAACGAAAAAGCACTCTATTTTGACAGTTAACGAAGTTACTAGCCTAAAAAACTTTTTGGGTTACCACAATTTATTACAAAATCTACCAATATCTGCGAAATAACATAAACTGCCACAGACAAAACAAAAAATAAGTTGAACTAGTATAGGGTATGCTTAGGTAAAGATACCTATGGAAGGTAAAGATGCCACAGTTGACGGTACTTACCTTTAAATCCTGTAGTTTATCAGTTTATGGTACCAGGGGGGGTAGCCCCCCAGACGTGTTGCCCTAAGCAATTGCTTAATTTGCTTATGGGGTAATCCGGCACTGACAATGGGTAATGGCAAGTAAGAGGTGATCCAGAATTGTAATGACCATGCTGCGAGTGACATTATCACAGCCACTTTGGACTTATGGATAGAATGTCCTTTCTGATCTCTCTCGCATCAACAGGAACGAAATGAAAACGAAAACAAAACGGAATTTGACATCGCGTTAGACCAAAGATGGATCCAACCAACGAAACAACACCAATCAAACAAATTACTCCGTCTAGCGACAGACTAAGTTAACATACACCCACCACCCTCATCATCCTCATCATACGCCCGCGCAACTTCGTCTGCGTCACAATTTTCTTTCCTGCTCCGCTCCTATTGGTCTTAGCGTAAGATATATAGCCTATGGCCTTCCTCGATAAATGGGCTATCTAACACTGAAATAATTTTTCAAATCAGACCAGTAGTTCCTGAAATTAGCACGTTCAAGTAAACAAACTCTTCAGCTTTATATATTAGTATAGATTAGAGATATAGATAGATAGATGGGAGCATGGTTGACATAAAGGCTGATAACGTCATTGAAAATTGCAACCTTATCATCGACCGGTGTTACGGACGTCGTAGCTAAGTTAGGATTTAAGTAGAAAATGTTAATGTACTTATGTAAATAAATAAATGATCCCGATAGATTTAAGTAAATAGATAAGCTAAGTGTGTTATCATGTTATTTAGGTTGATATTAATATTACCAAGTGTTTTGAATGAAAGTATGACCACGCGTCATTTTTGGACATATTTTACAACGTGCAATTTATTATTGTAAGAGGGTACAGAGCGTGGGCAAGTCTAAACATGTTCGGGGGGTTTTTTTCTCGCCTCCCGCCGCACGGCCTCCCGCTCCTCTGCGACGGGGCGCTCCCCGAGGGCCTTTCGTCGCGCCGTCCACTCGTACACTCTGACGAGCACCCACGCCTCCAACTCCCAAGGAAGGTTGCCGGCCAGAGCACACGCAGCCGAAAAGCCCACCGAGTGGTAGGCCCTCGCCACCCACAGAGCATGGCCCTTTGGGGCCTGCGCATTGCTGTCGTATTCTCCCTACTGTGAAGGGAGTCCGCCCAGATGGGGGCCCCACGCTATACCCTATGTAGTCTGTGGCTAACCCGGACTTGTATAAAAGAAGGGTGCCACCTACGTCAAGTGGCGCTACCAATGCGCGCTCCGGGGCGCAGCCCGAGCAACCCGCAGCGAAACCCGACCCGAAAGCGCAACCTATTGTGTTGGCGTATCTAGGATTGTTTTCCAGGGGGGGCCTGGCTCCCAACCTGAGATGCGATGCCCAATAAGTAAAATCGTTGCGGTGTGTACGACCAAAAGTGGAATTTTGGGTCAGTCATAGTCAAAAGGCTTGCTCGTCACAGTGCCGGGGCCCGGGACGATATAGGTAACTTTGTTAACTGATGCGGGAAAGCTCCAGAATTTTGAGAGTGTAGTTAGGAGTTAATACAAAAGCTAGCGAAGCGAGCTCGAAAATTTTTGTACCCTTTATCGAATAGGTTTGATTTTTATGAGGCAAAAAGTTATTTTTATTTAGATTTTAATGGCAATTAAAATATTTTACCTCATACAGGAAAGGTTAGTAAACAGAGATTTTACTACCTACTACTAACCTACTTAAGTAAGCCCCATTGTTACTGACACCAATACTAACTAAATGTATGGACTGTATAGTCTGAAATAAAGTTTTATTTTATTTAATTTTTAATTTAAAGCGAGCTTGAAATTTGCACTCCATCTCAATAAATTTTATTTGTTATACTTAAATAGTAGAAACTTTTTTGTCATAATGCACAAAAGTCACACACACAGTTTTCTACACTTGAGAGTGTAGAATGCAAAACCGAGCGAAGCAAGCTCGAAAATTACACTACGCAACAAATAAAATGCTTCTTTTTCACCGAGATTTGATTTAGAGATTTGTAATTTTCATGGTACAGAAAACTTAGGGCAGTAGACAAAAGTTCAAGCACTTAAGTGTAAAATGTAAAACCGAGCGGAGCGAGCTCGAAAATTATTTATTGCACCCTGGACCATTTATCAACTTAATTATACGCTGGGCGATAGTTTGAGTCCACTTTGGTTTTGTCTAGCCTTGAATCCTCTTAGCACACTGCTGGAGAATTCAGGGCTAGGCTATCGGTTGAAGAGAGGTGGTCAGGTTATATCTCACCTCCTTTACATGGATGATCTGAAACTCTTTGCCCCCACTAATCTGCAACTGATGGAGCTACTGAAAGTAACTGAAACATTCAGTAACGCCATCAGGATGGAGTTTGGTGTGGACAAATGTGCGGTCATGCATGTAAAGCGTGGAGAGATTATGGAATCCGTGGGAACTCAACTCTCGGATTCCATAAACCCGAGATCCCTCTCTCCAACTGAAACTTACAAGTATTTGGGTATGTCGGAAGCGTTAGGTATCAATGTTACTGACATGAAGCAATCGTTGAAGGAGCGCTTCTTTGGCCGCCTGAAGAAGGTATTTAATAGCCTTCTATCAGGCGGAACTAAGGTGCGCGCTTTCAACGGTTGGGTCAAGCCGGTATTGATGTACTCTTTCGGCGTACTCAAATGGACTCAAACAGAACTTGACGCCCTGGATAGGCGGGTCCGCACACTGCTTACTGCATATCGAATGTAACACCCACGATCGTCGGTAATGAGACTGTATATCCCGCGAAAGTGTGGAGGTCGAGGCTTTTTAAATGCTAAGACTCTCCACAATCGCGAGGTATGCAGTCTTAGGGAATATTTCCTAGCTGTCGACGTGGTTATGCATCGAGATGTAGTGGCGGTGGACAAGGGACTCACCCCGCTCTCCTTGGCAAATGGGAACTGGCGTAAACCTGCGGTGCTTGACACTAACAATCGCAGGGCGGTATGGCAGAGTAAGGAGCTTCACGGACTCTTTTTCCGGACCCTACATGGGCCCGACGTAGACCAACTAGCGTCCGTAGCCTGGCTGCGTTTCGGTGATCTCTTTGGAGAAACCGAAGGTTTTGTTTGTGCAATTATGGACAAAGTTATCATGACGAATAACTACCGGATATTTATTGTGAAAGACGACACGGTCGACATATATCGGACATGTCACCGTCCGGGAGAAAGAAAAGAAAAAGAAAGAAAGAAAAAGCGTTTATTTGCGCCAAACATGACGCATACCAAAAAAAATAAATAGAAAAATAACACTTAATTATAGCGATGGCAAAACGGCCATCGCTCAGCATAATGCTGGCGCTCGTGTGCGAGACAGAGCCACAGCGCTGGTTTTCAGCGACAGCCGGCGTTAAGCATGACGTCGATCGGAGCGGCATAAAAATCAATTCGCCACATTATCTCTGGTTGTTCTCGTCTAGCTAACGGAAAATACTTGCATAGGCACAACCTTGAAACCAGGATTATCCATCAGCAACTTGCTCTGAAATACTCTCTTGTGGAGTCGGAGGTGCCATACTATAGGTATGCGCCCGACCCAGTTCTCGATAATGGCAATATCACATTGTACTGGGATCGGTCCATCATCACTGACAGGACTATTGTTGCCAATAAGCCTGATATAGTGGTGGTGGACCGAATTGTGAGGCGTGCAATGATTGTAGACATAACCGTCCCGCATGACGAGAACCTCGTGAAAGCCGAGAAAGACAAACAAATCAAGTATTTTGACTTGGCTCGCGAGGTTGTCGACATGTGGGAAGTGGACTCCGCAATCATTGTACCGATAGTCGTGTCGGCCAATGGCTTAATAGCCACGAGTCTCGACCAACACCTTAGGAGGCTCTCGTTGGGCAGCTGGATCAAGGGGCTTGATTCAGAAAGCGGTACTTCTGGACATGGCTCGCATTGTCAGGAGGTTCCTTTCTCTGGAGCCCTGACCACCGGTAGCTTTGACCCTGTTCCCAATATCGGTGGGCTACTTTTTTATATTTTTAAATGTTTTTTATATATATATATTCTATAAAAATATTTAAAAATGTAGAAATAAGTGAAAAAGATGAATAAAGGAAATAATAATAACAATATCTTTAATTCGGACCAAAATCCATATTGTGTTAGTAAAACATACAAAAATAACTTATTGTCTAGTGTTAGTAAAAATTAACCTCCGCACAAGCTGCTGTACAATCGAAGAGCCGAAGCTCTCGGCTACAGTTTTCAGGATGCTGTTTCGACTATCTCTCACTCACCTCAGTAGCAACGCAGATTTTTTGCGTATAACTGCAAAGAAGCCGTCGGTACGGGCTTGCGCAAACATTTCCGACACGCTACAGTAACGAGGTAGCCTTAACAACATCCTGAAAGCATTGTCATATTGGACGCGCAGGACATCCAGCGATCTCTTAGCATAATTGACCCACAGACTGCCCGTGTACAAACTTTGATGATGATTTTGTGAAGTTGAGGAGCTCGTGGCTAGATAATAATAGCCGCATGGGTCGATCTTCAAGGTTAAGCAACGCTTGCCAAGGTTGGTCTGTGAATAGGTGACCATCTTAACATAGCGAGTTTCCTCCGTGCCTTGGAAAGCACGTTAAGCCGTTGGTCCCGGCTGTTATTTGTAGATATTTGGCAGTCGTTACGGATAGTCAGAAGCCAGTTAATCTGACTCCAGTCTTGCCATGAAGTACCGTGTTAAGAGGGAGAGAACATAGATCGTTGACATATATTAAAAACATCGTAGGACTTAAGGACCCAGCACACTACCCTGAGGGATTCCGTAGGTCACCGTTTCAACATCACTGGTGTAAGAATCGATTTTCACCGTTTGAGTGCGATTTTCTAGGTAGCTTTTAAACAGTTTCAGCGTCAGTCCTCGAATACCAATTTCCTCCATTTTTTTGAGGAGAAGCGGAACGGAAACAGTGTCAAACGCCTTTGAGAGATCCAGGAAGATGCCGTAACATTTGAGCTTTTTGTCAATTTTGTCAGTAATGGATTCCGTGAACTTTATAACAGCATCAGCCGTTAATATCCCAGGCCTGAAACGAAATTGGTTTCCAGAAATTATTTGATATTTATTAAGGTACTACTCTGTCAAGAAAGTACCGGGAAAAGATCAATAATACACAAAATGTCTGTTATTCATCCAAATTTATTTTATCACCTTCAAAGTATGCTCCTTTAGAAACGATACACTTGCGCCAACGAATAATCCATTCATCAAAACATTTTTTAAACGCTGCTTCCGGAATTGAGTTCAGTTCTCGCCGCGAATTCTCCTTTATGTCTTCTATCGATTGAAAACGGGTGCCACGAAGTGGTAATTTGAGTTTAGGAAAAAGAAAAAAGTCAGCAGGAGCCATATCTGGTGAATATGGTGGTTGCTGGATGGTATTTGTTGAGTGTTTGGTTAAAAATTCGTTCACAATGATAGCCTTGTGCGAAGGCGCATTGTCGTGGTGCAAAATCCAAGAATTTTCTTTCCACAAATCTGGCCTTTTTCGTCGAATTTGCTCTCTTAAACGCCGCATAACGCTCAAATAATATTCTTTATTTACCGTTAGACCTTCCGGTAAGAATTCAGAGTGCACAACACCGCGATAGTCAAAGAAAACAGTCAACATGACTTTGACTTTTGATCGACTTTGGCGTGGTTTTTTCGGTTTCAGTTCAGTTGGAAGGCGCCACTCCGAAGCTTGTTGACTAGTTTGCATGTCAAACTCGTAAACCCACGTCTCGTCACCAGTAACAATGCGCTTCATGAATGTTGGGTCCGAACTGACTCGTTCTAGCATGTCCTCAGCGACTTTCATGCGATTGAGTTTTTGGAGAAAATTCAGATCTTTTGGGACTAGCCGAGCAGCAACATGTTTCATACCCAAATGATTAGTTAAAATGGTACGGATCGACTCGTGAGATACAGAAAGTTCGGCGGCTATCTCTCTCAGACTTGAATGGGGATTTTCAGTCACTATTTCCTTCACTTTTGCGATGTTAACTTCAGTTGCAGACGTTGACGGCCTACCAGAGCGAGGCAAATCTTCTATCACATCTCGACCGCTTTTGAACGCTTTGAACCACTCATAAGCACGAGTTTTTGATAAAGTCGATTCACCGTAAGCCTTCTGTAACATTTTCAGTGACTCCGAACACGAAATTCCATTGGCGATGCAAAATTTAAGACAAACTCTTTGTTCGATATTTTTGTCCATTATGAAATTCGCAAAACACACTATATTATGATATTACTAAAACCAGCACTGTATTTAATATAAATAACAAAAGAAAACAGTTGTGCCAATCTAACAACTACAAAAAAACAAAAATTTGAATTTGGAACCATAAACAAATCATCCATTCCCGATACTTTTTTGACTGAATGTATTAGACAAGAGACTTGTTTAGAACTTTTTCTAAGATTTTGGAAAGGGTTGACAAAACGGATATTGGCCTATACCTGGTGACGTCCCTTTTAGCTCCACTTTTGTAAATCAGGTGTAATACTACCGCTAGGAGCGAAGCAGACGAAGTTGCGCGGGACAACTAGTTACAAAATAAAATAGAAACGACTTTACAATGTGACGTCATTTTACCTAACCGAGAACATTGAAACATTGCTGTAACCGACTTCCAAAAAAGCAGGTCATTCCGAGGTTTCTTTATTTTTTTAGTTTGATGCGGTATTCTTGCCATTTGGTCCCGTAAACAATAATTTAGTTTGGCTCAGTAGTTTTTATTTCATGAGCGTTTTTGCTTAGGTACCTACTTTTATGTATGATGTGATTTCTGGATAGACATAGACATGACGTCGTGTCGTCCAATAAAAAAATCAATTTTTTTGTACAAAAAAAATACAACCCGATTCCAAATAAAAACACTACAAAGTATAAAATAACTTTAATTTCGGAAGTCGGTGACAAAAACCCTTTTGGAAGTCATGTGTATTTTTTTTGGAAAAGTTCTTTTCAATTTATCAGTCTGTTATAATTTAACTAACTAGGTATTTATTTTTTATAAAAAACCGGCCAAGTGCGCGTCGGATTCGCACACGAAGGGTTCAGTACCATAAACCTTATTTTTTTATATTTGAGTTGATTGAATGAAAGGTAAATTGCGGTTTACGATTTATGACGTATTAAAAAAAACTATTTACTAGAACTCGTTCAAACCATTTTTCGTTGGAAGTTTTTATAGTAATGTACTTACATCATATATATTTTTAGTTTTATCATTAAAAAAAAAATATATGATGTACCTAGGTACATGAAAATATTATACATATGTAGTTTTTGTATTATGATTTCGCATCCTTAAAAAAAAAAAACATTCTTTTATTTAAGAAGTTATAGGGGAGGGGGGGCACATTTTACCACTTTCGAAGTGTCTCTCGTGCATCATTTTTGAAGACCTATCCATAGATACCCCACACGTATGGGTTTGATAAAAAAAATGTTGAGTTTCCGTTCTAAGTATGGGGAACCCCCAAGATTTATTGTTTTTTTTTTTCTAATTTTGTGTGAAAATCTTAATGCGGCACCGAATACATCTACTTACCAAGTTTCAACAGTACAGTACAGTAGTGACTTATAGACGGACAGACAAACAGACATGAAGAATCAGGGTACCGTTTTTTAGCCAATTGGCTACGGAACCCTAAAAATATAAACTTCTTCAGCGAACAAGAGCGTTGAGCGGGAACGCTCCCAGCTCAGCAGCGGAGCGCGAGCGGCCCTGTACCGAAGTTCGTATGCGGAGTCGGACGGAAGTAGCAACTGTCGGGAGAGCAGTGAGGCCACTAGCCAGTGTAGCGCGCGAAGCTTGCGCGGGCGCGTGTCCTCTGTTCGTGGCGAGTGCGAGTGACGTGAATAATGTGATGATCGTACGCAGATTCGAAGTGGATTGCCTCATATCTTGATCAGGCGAAATATTTGTTGTTAACAAGCCGTGAGATACTTATTGTGTGTGGTTATCTGTGACAAATACGAACCTCCAATCAAAAAAGGTAAGTACTTACCTAAAATATTTTTTCGAGTTAACTGATAAACTGAAAGTGTTTTACTAGATAGATTACTGATTATTTCCTTATGCCTGTAGGATAGGTAGGTACCCAATTCTGATTAGTTTTATAACCGACTTCTTCAAAAAGGAGGAGGGTCTATGTTCATTGTTCGGCTGTATGTATTTTTTTTTTTATGTATGTTCACCGATTTCTCCGCCAATTCTGGACTGATTTTAAAAAACATTTTTTTTATTTGAAAGCCGATATTCCTGAGGTGGTCCCATTGTCACCAAGTCAGAATCTGATGATGGGATCCCATATAAATCGAGGGAAACCCTTAAATTTTATAGGCACCTGATTTTCATAAACTTTCTAACGCAATTCAGATATTTGTGCCTGGTAATCATCATCTTATGTTGCTGAGCTGATGATGGAAGGTATAAGTCAGGATCTCATGATGGGATCCCATGAAAAATGTTTGTTCAGCGATATTTTCGCCAATTGTTAACCGATTTGGATGATTCTGTTTTTGTTTGGAAGAGTATTTTCTCGGACTAGTCCCATTTAAATTTGGTGAAGATCTGATGAAGAACTTCGGAGGTAGGCAACGGAACTCTTCAATAAATGGTAGCAAATGAATCGGGATTTCTGTAATCGCATGTCTGTTGACTGTTTACACCAGTTCATAACATAATATCACACCAGCACGATTCTAAATCTTTTAACAAAAAATAAAACCGACTTCCAAAAACAAAACACTACAAAGTAAAAAATTACTTTAATTTGGGAAGTCGGTGTTCAAAAACGAAATAACCAAAAACGCCGACAGCAAAATAAGATAGCTGTGGTCTTCTATCTACATGTGGTTGCCAGGTTTTCAAAGTGATAAGCCGGTAAAAAGGCGTCCGGACTTTTTACGGTAAAAAGGCCGGACACGTTTAATTTTTTAGTCGTAGTTCCTAACACGACTTCAAAAATCCCTCTATATAGTCTCCCCTAACGCCCAAGTCGAAAAGCTTCCTCAGTAGAGTGTCATGGTCGATCCTATCGAAAGCTTTACTAAGATCAGTATAATATAAAAGTAAACGTATGGATATATAAATATATTCATACGTTTACTTTTCACATAATTATGATCAGAATAGTTTTGGGTTAGTTTATTGAAGACTCGATTTTAGTTTTGTAGGCCTTATAACAAAATTGTTCGATATCATTGACTCTCTTACGCAGCAATTGATATGATAAGCGGTCAGAGATATTACCGTTGTTTAGTACCACACGCGGGGTCTGCTGGTCTGCTCATCCAGTACTAGCAGGGTTGATCTAATTCATCATCGGACCACAAGACGAACGGCGATGCGCCACCGGTACATGGTGGACATCCCACCCATACGCACAAAACGTTTTGGGAACACATTCATAATGCGTACAGCTAAGGAGTGGATTTCCCTGCCGGAGTCTGTGTTTCCTGATAGCTACAACCTGGGAGTCTTTAAATCAAGAGTGAATAGGTTATTTCTAGGCAAGCGTGCTCCATCTTCGACCACATCCTCGCTTACCATCAGGTGAGATAGTGGTCAAACGCGTGCCTATCAAAAGTAAAAAAAAAAAAAAAAAAATAATCTTTGGAGTAAGGTCTTGTGTGGAATGAAACAACCGTAATCTATATTTTTGACCTTTTATTGAACTTTATCGACATGGGCTATATCTAAACGGCGGAGAATCTTAAATAAATAAATAATTAAAGCGCGCTCCACATTCACGCGAGTATCTCGCGCTTTACACAGACTTCTTATTTGACGCCAACGCCATTTAGTTATGCATTTTACAACTCTGACAAATGCATATTAGGTAAACTAAAGCACTTAAAACACTACCCGATCTATCGGGCCCGATTTCTAGGGAACGTGTGGTGTAATAAGAAACAGGGAGTTAAGGCCCTGCCGCCCATAGACTAATATTATATTATATACTGCCGCCGGGCGATCGGGTGGTCCCGATCTCGCAGTGTGGCGTGGGGAGATTGGCACACGGGCGATTATTTAATGAGAAATTTCCGATTGATTATTTTGCTAAAATATTCGAACACGTTATCAAAATTGACTTCTCTGTGTCTTTCAATTGATTAAATCGAAATGTTACGCGCGGTATAAGATCAGACCAAGCCACTGTGTATTAGTTTGCCTTTGTTTACGGACAAGTTCGTTTTTTGTGTTTTTTGGAAAGCTAACAATCAAACTAAACTCTTATTAAAACTCCGCCGGCTCTAACTATAAATAAAATCGAGAAAAATGCTTCAAAACCATTTAAATACAATATCTCGGTTTTGGATTAGATTTTTACACTAAATGTTTTATAGTGTGATAGGAATCATTATATAGGAAATATTTTTATCCTGTAAACTTTAAAAATTTTGCTCACATAAGTCGGAATATTTTTTTTCTATGATTTTCTCATTTTTATTTTTTTCGGCGAATCTCTTCATGGTCGTGATTCTTAAATACCTAAATGTTGATCACTACAATAACTATCGCGCAAAAAAAATAGTTCCAAAAAACCCAGGATTTCGGAAATATTGTATTTTAAAATTGTGGGTTAGGGTTGCCAATTAAATATCCTTTTCCTGCCTTTTCCTTCTTCCTTTTCCTTTCCATGCCTAGCCTTTTCCTAACTATATTAGGGTCGGCTTCCAGTCAAGCCGGATTTAGCTGAATACCAGTATTTTAAGAGGAGCGGCTGCCTACCAGACCTCCACAACCCATTAACTGGGTAAAACGGTACTTCATGGCAAGACTGGAGTCAGATTTACTGGCTTCTGACTATCGGTAACGACTGCATAAGATCTACAAATGACAGCCAGGACCAACGGCTTAACGTGCTTTCCGAGGCACGGAAGAAACTCGCTATGTTAAGATGGTTATCCATCCACAGACCAACCTTGGCAAGCGTTGCTTAACCTTGAAGATCGAACCGTGCGGCTGTTATTGTCTAGCCACGAGCTCCTCAATTAAACATGTGTGCAACATACATACGGACTACTGACGGAATGCTCATTCAAGTAAAAAAATACTTGGGGTCAAAGGTAACAAACGTGATTTTCAGCAAAACGGTAAGTTTTATCATAAAATTAGTTGAGACAAAGTAATCTATTAATCTATTTAATCTATAAAAAATGTCTAAGTAGATACTTTTGTCCTAAGAGCGAGAGATCGTTTCTGAGATATAACGATTCAAAAAGTTGGAAGAGTTGTATTCGTCTGTTCGCCATAGTATGCACACGTTGCACACGTTTCCACGCCAATTCCGTATCGGATCGATGGGGACCTTTTAGATTTCAATTATGATAGTGTTTTAAATAATCCTACCAATTGTGAGCTAGTTGCGAATTGATGTTACCCATATTTTTTTGGTCTAATTTGACCGGACTAAATGTGTGAGAAACTTAAATTGAATACGGTACAATTAATTACATAATGATTATTTTTATTTTTTTATACGCATTTGTACATAATTTCTTGTTAATTAGTAAGTTATGTAAATATAGTATCAAAGCTTGTAAAAAGATTAAACTCTATCAAGATTACATAATTGAATATAGTACATTAGGATTATAATCCGACTAAAAATAAAAAACCGGCCAAGTGCGAGTCACGAATGGTTCCGTACAAATTTCTTTTTTTTTATCATCTTATCTAAACACTATAGAATTCTTATAGATTTTCCTGTAATCTATAGGTAAAAATCTATTGACTTCGTTTTTTTCTAAATTTGAGTTTCGGAGATAAGGGGAGGGAATGGTAATTTTTTGTCTAATTTCTTGAATAACTTCAAAACCATTTCTGGGGCATGTGGGGTATCATAATTATGAAAGAACGCTATTTGCACATTCTCAAATATTTTCTCTTTTTTTTTTAGGACGCGTGGTTTTCGACTTTGACGAAAAATGTAAAATATTGACCGTTCGTTCTGATTTTTTCCTATGAAAGCTTCGGAGATAAGGGGGGCTTTATCTCCGAAGTTTTCATAGAAAAAAATCTTAAATTGTTTAATGTGATAGAAATTTATGTCAAGATTACAGGAAGGAACTTTGTCTCTAAATAGCACACATGTTCAGAAATCATCAACAAAAAATTATATTACTTCCACTATCGGTCAAGAGATGGCGCTGATCTAAAAACTGCAATATACACCACAGTGTTAAAATTCTCTGACGAATATAAGCCTCGCATATGTAAATTTAAAAACATTTCACGTTTTATATGATGGTAGGTACGGAATACTCTGCGTGCGAGTTCGACTCGCTCTTGTTTTATTTGGAAGTCGGTTGTATTTATTTTTATAGTTTCTGTTTTTCACTTTTTAGCTGTCTTAAAATGAGCGGCAGCGCTATTTGCCGTTAAGGAGTTAATTTGTGTGCCTTTGCAGTCTTAAAACAAAACTTTTAAGTGGTACCCATAAACATCGTACCGGTGTAATGTTATGTTAAGAACTGGTGTAAACAATAAACAGACATTTGCTATCATTTATTGAAGAGTTTCGTTGCCCACCTCCGAAGTTTTTCGTCCGATCTTCACCAAATTGACAACCAAATAAAAAAAGAATCATCCAAATCGGTTGACAATTGGCGAAAATATCGCTGAACAAACACTCTTCATGGGGTCTCATCATCAGATCTTAATTTATACCTTCCATCATCAGCTCAGCAACATGAGATGATGATTACCAGGCACAAATATTTGAGTTGAGTTAGAAAGTTTATGAAAAACATTGTATCTTATACTAATATATTTATACAGGGTTATTTGTAAAACACCAGCAACCTCTTACGCAGGGAAAGTACATATGATTATGAGCAACTTTTACTTTGACAAAACCCCGAAATCTCGAGAAAAATATTAGCTGTTTCATACAAAATGCAATATTTATCCAATGAAAATGAGTATGAAATAGCTGATATTTTTCTCGAGATTTTCTCAAAGTAAAAGTTGCTTATAATCATGTTTACTTTCACTGCCTAAGAGGTTGCTGGTGTTTTACAAATAACCCTGTTTATAAAGCTAAATCGTATCTTTAATAATATAATTATAAAGCTGAAGAGTTTGTTTGTTTGCTTGAACGTGCTAATCTCAGGAAGTACTGGTCCGATTTGAAAAATTCTTTCAGTGTTAGATAGCCCATTTATTATCACGCTAAGACCAATAGGAGCGGTTCAGTAATGAAAATTGTGACGCAGACGTAGTTGCGCGGGTCAACTAGTGTGCCTATAAAATTTGAGGGTTTCCCTCGATTTCCATGGGATCCCATCATCAGTTTCTGATTGGTGACAATGGGACCAATCGGGAAGTATACCCTTTCAGATAAATCAAGAATTTTTCAAATCGGTTCATTAATAACGGAGTTATGAGGTAACAAACGTAAAAAAAAACATACAACCGAATTGAGAACCTCCTCCTTCTTTTGAAGTCGGCTAACAATATGTCACTTTACTAGATTTCATTGATTTTAAGTTGAGGAAGTTTATCTTTGAAGTTCAACAGTTCAGTTTCTGATACAAATGTGGGTAATATAGCTATACCCCGACGATCCTCACTACCTAATTAATAAATATTTTTTTATTTTGTCATGTTTTAAAATATCTTTGTCAGACTTACTCGTGTCTTAGTTAGTTGCGCTAACAATTCCTGTAACAAGTCGACGTCTTAGACTGATCATCCCGAGCGCCTGAAAAAGCGGCTGAACTTGGAAGTGCGGGTTCGATAAAGTACGTTCAGAATTATACCTACGCTCACTCTTTCTTCTAGCGTATAATCGGAAAGTAAATGAAAATGTTGTCCTTGCACTACACAAATCCTAAAATATTCATTCGTGCTGTTTTGTGTTTTCCGATTTCGTTCATGAAGTTTTATTTTTCAAGCTTGCGGGTTCGTCTCGCTCGCTGACTTGCGATTGCAACAGATACTTGTCGATGTGTTTGCGTACGTGTTGGCATGTGAGCAGACATTCCTTGTCTATGTTCAATGCAACAGGACACAGACGAGAGCGATCACTATGGGGAGAACAAACAGACTCCGTTGATGAAAATAGTGCTCTGCCTGCGTCTGGGCTGCGCTCACGATTACGCACGGCAGCTGTGCAGCGGAGCAGGGCCCGCGCGCTCGGCCCTCGTGGCCCTCGTCTTGCGGATCACGAGACCTTTTGTCCTGAGAACTCTCTAAAGCCTCCCACTCTACGGACCAGGCTTAGTTCTGAAAGAGTTGCAGATGTATCATGTATCAGGTGCATATATGCAGGCATTTATTGATATTTCGATAAATTTTAACTCACTTAAAAAAAAGGAGGCCTTGTATTCGTCTAGTATGGACGTATATTCGCGGTTTTCTCAAACGACTGATCCAATTTAAAGGACTAAGTTGAAGAACTTTGTTTAGGTCAACAGAATATCAGAACCTTAGAATTATCATTCTAAGATCAGAACCGATGTTGAGTTGATTGGGTCGGAAATCTGTAGGTTTTGAGGTCGTTTATCTCTGAAACAATATCGTGTTCATCAAGATACGAGTGCAGCCCATCAGCGTCGTAGTAAATACTGTAGAGAACGTAAACGTTAGTGTAGAGCGTAGGTGTAGTTTTTAGCGGAAGCGGGTCGGCAGCGCTACTCGGCAAGTGGCGCGGGCGCGGGAGGCGCGGCGCGGAGGGGGGGGGGATGTCACGCTGCCGGTGTGCGATATTTAGCTAACCTTTGCGCGGTATTCTGGGCGAGCTATTTGCAGGCCCTCCGATAGTGTCGCCGAAATAGCCGGCACGCGCGCCCGCACCCACACACACACACACACACACACCATCACTCGCAACACTATTGCACCGCAAGCGATGGCGATCCTGTAATACCAAAATCATCAGCATCTAAACATTCCACTAAGTATTAGTTGGCAATTTCCCATTTACGTACCTTTTTGTTGTGAACGTGTGGTAAAGAGTAGATATAACGTTGAAACGATCAGCTAGTCTATTCTGTAAGTACCTACCTAACCATTTCGATATCGAGCTTCACCTGAGTGAGATGGCTCACAAAGTGAACTTTATAACACACAACATAAAGGTCTTATGTTTATACTCACCTCGGATTCCGCTGTCGAGACACGAAATTATTGTTACAGAATAGCACTACAGGTGGGACAGATAGTCAATATCACTATATAGTATAAAACAAAGTCGCTTCCGCTGTCTGTCAGTCCCTATGTATACTTAGATCTTTAAAACGCAACATCCTGACTTATACCTTCCATCATCAGCTCAGCAACACGAGATGATGATTACAAGACACAAATATCTGAATTGCGTTAGAAAGTTTATGATAAACCGTGTATGTGCTTATAAAATTTGAGGGTTTCCCTCGACTTTCATGGGATCCCATCATCAGATTGTGACTTGGTGACAATGGGCCACCTCAGGAGTATATGCTTTCGAATAAAAAAAGGAATTTTTAAAATCGGTCCAGAGTTGGCGGAGAAATCGGTGAACATACATAAAAAAAAACTTACATACAGCCGAACATAGAACCTCCTCCTTTTTGAAGAAGTCGGTTAAAACAATAAATAACTCAAACATTTTTTTCATCAAACCCATACGTGTGGGTATCTATGGATAGGTCTTCAAAAATGATATTGAGGTTTCTTACATATTTTTTTTCTAAATTGAACAGATTGCGCTAGAGACACTTCCAAAGTGGTAAAATGTAAAAATAAGAGAAAGATAAAACTAAAAAAAAAATATGTGACGCACATTATCATGCAAACTTCTACCGAAAATTGGTTTGAACGAGATCTAGTAAAAAAATTAAGGTTTATGGTACGGAACCCTTCGTGTGTGAGTCCGACTCGCAATTGGCCGGTTTTTTAATGGATAGATTGGTTCTCGAGGAAGGTAGTATATAATTTGCACCCGTGCGAAGTCAGGGCGAGTCGCTAGTGCATAATACGAACTTTCTGTTCGAGCTGATCGACTAGTGGCTCTAAAAAAGCCACTTTAGTAGAATAATTTTAGGATAATAATAATCATACAACAATCTGTCAAACCCCGTATCTGACCCGCTTTGCAAAGAGTGGCGGACAGTAACCAAAATAGTTTTAAAGTAACGGGAATAATATGACTTTTCATTGCATATAATTATTTAATTAAAAATCGATGGAGAAAAATGTACATGATCGTTTAAAAAATAAATAAAAACAAACGGTTTCGGAAGACTTAATTGTTTTTTTCTTTTTTTTTACTATTGATAGGCACGCGCTTGACCACCATCTCACCTGATGGTAAGCGAGGATGTGGTCGAAGACGGAGCACGCTTGCCTAGAAGTAACCTATTCACTCTTGACTTAAGGTGGATGCTCCAGGGTGGCCCGCGAAATTCAAATATTTTTATGTTTTTTGCAATTTGCCGGTCAGTGTGAAGCTGTATGTGGACCAAATGCGATCTGCGACCGTAACGCGTATTTACCTAAAGATTTATAACCATTTTAATCATCAATATAGCCCTCTAAGTTCATGTAGTTCGAAAGAATGATTATTTCTGAAATATTCATTCTTTCGAACTACAACTTAAAATGGTTATAAATCTTTTTGTTGGAGCATCCACCTTAAAGACTCCCAGGTTGTAACTATCGGGAAACAGAGACTCCGGCAGGGAATTCCACTCCTTAGCTGTACGCACTATGAATGTGTTCCCAAAACGTTTTGTGCGCGTGGGTGGGATGTCCACCATGTACCGGTGGCGCATCGCCGTTCGTCTTGTGGTCCGATGATGGAACGGGCTTGGCGGAATTAAATTATGCAATTCCGTCGCACATTCCCCAAAATGCAACCGGTAGAAAACCGACAAGCCAACAAAAAGCAAAGCTCGTCGTCGATGCTCAAGACTTTGGAGCTTCGTCGCGACGAGCCTCTCATTGCCAATGATCCTCTTGGCTCGTTTCTCAATTGACTCAAGGGCATCAAGCTGGTATCTGGCAGATCCGTCCCAAAGATGAGAGCAGTATTCCATACACGATTAAACTTGTGCTTGATAGAGATTGAGCAGCTGTTCCGGCGTGAAGTACCGTCTCACCTTTGCTAGGATCCCCAACTTCCTTGCAGCCACTTGAGCTTTTGCCTCTATGAAAGGGCCAAAATTGAGACTAGATGTTAATGTAACCCCAAGAAGCTCAAGTTGGTCGGTTATCGGCACGGTTGCACCTCGGAAAGATGGAGCTGGGTGGCATTGGCTCCTTTTGGCGGAAAATAGACACGCTTGGGTCTTAGCAGCATTGAACTTGACCAGATTGGCATCACCCCATTCAGAGACAGCCTGTAAGGACACATTCAAGCGCTCAACCATAGCCTCCCGGAGAGACCGGATCTGCGACTCACCAGCTCGTGCGTCGGACACGTATCTCTCAGCAACAGTGCTGTCGTCTGCATACCCAAAGGTACCGGGTTTAAGCAGATCATTAATATGCAGCAAGAACAGTGTTGCCGAAAGCACCGACCCCTGAGGAACCCCGGCATTAATATCCAGCAGTCCAGACGAGCAGCCATCTATGACCAATCACACAGACCGGCGGGCAGACCGAAGGAAGGAAGCTTACTAATAAGGCTATCGTGCCAGACCCTGTCGAAGGCCTTCGAGATGTCAAGGGAGACCGCCAGTGCCTCCCCGTGCTTCTCTATGGCTTCACTCCAGATGTGAATGGCATACGCTAGAAGATCCCCAGTTGATCGATTTCGGCGGAACCCGTATTGTCGGTCACTAAGGATATCATTCGCTTCTAAGTACGCCAGGAGCTTATGATTCAGCTCGCGTTCCATAGTCTTACAGAGTATGGACGTTACCGAGATGGGTCTATAATTCGACGGGTCAGCTCGACTACCCTTCTTGGGCACGGGTTGCACGTTAGCTTGCTTCCAAGCCTTCGGCACTTTTCCAGTCTCAAACGAAAGGCGAAATAGGCGTGTCAAGATCGGAGACAACTCAGGCGTACAAGTTTTTAGAACAATTGCCGGTATCCCGTCGGGGCCACTAGCCTTGTTCACGTCTAGGTTACGCAGTACCCTACGGACGTCCTTCTGATGAATGCGAATATTCGACATGCTCGACTCGCATCCACCAGGAGAAGCAGGCCTCGCGCCACCAGGATCCAGACGCGAAGATTCCGCAAACAAGGAAGCAAACAAGTTCGCTTTCTCCTTAGCGGAGTGGGCAAGCGTCCCGTCGGGTCTCAGCAGTGGTGGTAGTGAGGGGCGGCAGAAGTTCGATTCGATCGACTTAGCTAAGGACCAAAAAGCTTTACTACCTGCTGGGTATGAAGCAAGTTTGTTCCCTATTCGGCTGATGTGGTCAAACCGAGCCCTCCGCAACACCTTCTTGCAGGACTTGGCAGCCCTGTTGAAGGCTCTCTTCTTCCGAGTCACGTCATTTCCTTTGCGCGTACGAGCGTCGACCCATGCCAGGTAAGCCGCACGCTTAAGCGCATCAGCGCGAGCGCGATTGCACTCGGCACCAAACCATGGACGAGCTTCGCCAGACATTGTTACGTCAGAGAAGGGAATGTAGTACTCCATTCCCCTCCGCGACACATCCGTCACGGCGTCCGCGCACGACGAAGCATCAGTCGAAGAAAAACAAGTAGGCTGCCAAGGATAACATGCGAAGAAAGATCGCATGCCATCCCAATCTGCTGACCTTTACCGCCATACCCGCCGTGTGCCTCTTGGGCTAGGATCGGGCGGGGAGTAAACGGAGAGTAAACGGCGGGGAGTAATTGTATCTTCCATAGGTATAAAAATAATTTCGATACCATACAGCATGGTGCACGAATGAGCCAATGTTTAGAGGCATGTAAACGCTGTGTCTTTCGCACATTAGACAGGTAGAACAAGGCTCGTTGCGCTCGCGCACTGACTCACCGCCCTCCACGCAGTCCTTCGTTAGCTATCGTTGTGATCTGTACGTTTATCCATTTTTCGTCTATCGTTTTATCGACTACAGTATTTCATGGACTCTGGTTATTTGCTTTCGCATTGGATTTTTACTGAGGACATCCCGGACGCCAGCCTGTATGAGATTAGGATGACTTCAAAGTCAGGCAGCTTAAAAACAAGGCGGCAAGTGAGGACGGAATTATGGTCGGACTCCTGAAGGCGGGTGGAAAACCGGCCCTTAAGGCCCTTCAGGAACTATTCAAATCCGTCATACTCGAGGGCAAAACGCCACAGGCATGGAGCAGAGGTGTGCTGGTACTTTCCTTTAAGAGGAGCGACAATGCTGTGCTTAAGAATTATAGACACATCTCACTTCTGACCCATGTCTATATGCTGTTTTCCAGAGTTATCACGAACCGTCTCGCGTGCACATCCTAAGCATGGAGTTGACATCCAATGTCAACTTCAGCGCTAGCATCGAGTACAAAGCCCAAACTGCGGCTAAAAAGCTGGGCATCCTAAAAAGCGATACTTCAGGCCTGAACAGCTTTTAACCCTATACAAAGCACAAGTCCGATCCTGCATGGAGTATTGTAGCCACCTTTGGGATGGTTCAGCTAAGAATCAGCTTGCCGCGCTTGACTCGATGGAACGCAGAGCTAAGAGGCTCATCGGTGATGTAAAACTGGTGGACGCCAAGCTACATAGCTTGGCTCATCTCCGTAAGGTTGCCTGCTTGACTGTCTTCTACAGATTGTACTTCGGTGAGTGTGCCCAAGAACTCCACGACCTCATCCCACCGGCCCCCTTCTACCATCTTCGAACATCCAGATGCACTGCATCTTACCATCCCTTCCTTGTTGCTATTTCACCAATTTGCTGTAAGCGTTTCCAAACGTCTTTTATAATGCGCACAGCAAAGGAGTGGAACTCGCTGCCTGCGTCTGTGTTTCCAAACGCTTACAACCCTAATCTCTTCAAAGTTAGAGTGAACAGGCTCCTTTTGGGTAAGCTCGCTCCATCGTAGGCTTTGTCTCTATCATCTCTAACCTAGACTAGAGTCAAGAGCAAACCCATATTAATAAAAAAAATCCGAAAAGGCTTCAGCACCGTGAACCACATACCGACGCTGCAGCAGGTTATACAGAAGACTGAAATGTCTGCCCTTCTGCTTAGCGTTTGTGAACTGTACGTTGTCATACCAAGACCAAGAATGTCTGAAATAAAAAGTTTTTTTTATATTTATTTAATTTTTTTTTTTAAAGGGCAATGGCAATGCTTGGAGTTCCCTTTCGTCATCAAATCAGGAATAAAGGTTACCAACAAAACCCGAAGGATTGCACGTAACATCCTCTAAGGAAGGGCTCCTACAAGGTGGACCGATGACCTACTGAAGGTCGCGGGTAACCGAGGGATGCGAGACGCACAGGGCCGGTTGTTGTGGGACACTTGGCGGAGGCATATGTGCAGCAGTGGACATCTTTCGGCTGATATGACGATGAAGATATTGATCAGAGGGCGAATCTAGTCACGTCATATCTGAAATACATATATTTTGTTAAACACAACACGGAAGACAGTATAGATGAGTACCAGAGCTGCGCCCATATCGCTAGCATAGTTTATTATCTGTCTTCGGCCAGACATCAGGAAGCAACAGTCGCACCCGCTGCCTTTTTTTAACCCCCGACCAAAAAAGAGGGGTGTTATAAGTTTGACCGCTATGTGTGTCTGTCTGTGTATCTGTCTGTGTGTCTGTCTGTGGCACCATAGCTCTTAACGGGTGAACTGCTTTGGTTGCAATTTTTTTCATTTGAATGCAGGTTTTCTAGCAATGGTTCTTAGACAAGTTTTATCAAAATCGGTTAAGCCGTTTGAAGATCTTGTTGATGAAGGCATTTAATCAGCTTTTACGGGTCTGATCGATGAGTGTAAATCATATGCGGAGAGGGAGAGGAAAACCAAAAAAAAGATGGATGAATTGTGTGACGGATCAAAATGAAAGAAAAGGCAGTTGTGATAGCGTGAACGCTGATAAGACGTAGTATCTCTATATAGTCTATGATTGGACAGAATGGAAGTAAAAAACGCGTTGCGTTGAAGATGATGAGATCATAGGTATTCTAATGGTACCTACTAGGTAAATTAAGTTTAAAAAGCATGAAACAAAAATTAAATTAAAAATTTAAAAAACCCCCGACAAAAATTACTTTAAATAGTGGATAAAATAATACGTAGGTATTGATCCTTTTACTTTAATATAGGTACGATTCTTTGGGCCAAGCGTCATCGCGTCGACGGGGGACCGCTATAATATAGGTACTTACTTAACAAATACAAAAATTTGCGGTCTCCCGAGGCGAATACGCTTGGCCCAAAGAATCGTACCTGTATTAAATAAGAAGGATCAACACGTATTATTTTTTACTTTATTTTTTGTCAGGGGTGTCATTTTAATGAATTAGCATTTTATTCATCTTCCCTATATTAGTTTGAAACACTATAATTTTCAGAGATTCCCGTGGCTCGTGACTTTGTGAAGATTTCTTTTTTGCAGTAGTTTCATGAGTTATACTTTTATGCATAAAACTATCAGCGTCATGTTGGAAATTGTAAAAATGTTGGTCAAAAGTAACGAAAAAGAATGCGCCAGAATTTCAGCATTCATAATCTTTAAAAAAAACACTTTTATAGGGTTACTATTGCTGAAATTGGCTTCCAAAGACGGCGAGATGGAAAATTCAGAAAATTAGCCGTCTGATTAAAAAAAAATTATGTGTACCATCAGGTGAGATAGTGGTCAAACGCGTGCCTATCTATAGTAAAAAAAAAAAAAAAGTACAACTCATGAAGATTCAGTAGCAAAAAAAATCACGACAAAATCTTCTACTTTTACTTTTAGATGTTTTCAAGTTGGTCAGGTAGATAATTCTCAAAAATTCAGAAAAATATTCCTGGGTCGAATACTAAGAAAAGTCGCGGGACATACGAGACATTGCATATTTGCATTAGGTTCAAGGTTGATTGGGAAAATTGTATAGTGACGGGTAGCTTGATGTGATGGTTGATTCTGCTAAAGTGGCCTTTTTAGACCCGCTAATCGTCAAATGGCGTCGCAAATGCGGCACGCCACTGCTGCATTGGACAACCGAAACATCGATGTAACTAAGTGATCGTGGACATTTTCAAATCCCCTAGACCAGGGGTAGCCAACTTGCTTAGACTCAAGTTCTACTTTTTACTGACGAAGCCATGTGTGATCTACCAATTACATCGCAATTCTGAAAACCCATTTTATACACTATGAATAGTTTAGTATCTGTATATGTATATTTTTCACATTACCTGCACGAACAAGTCAGATTATTGTCATTCAAACTCAACCTACGTAAAGTTATTATTACCTTGGGTTATAATGAAATACAGCACATCCACATCTGAAGATCATATCTATGGGAGCGAAAAAAATAAAACCGACTTCCAAAAACAACTTTAATTTCGGAAGTCGGTGTTCAAAAACAAAATAACCAAAAACACCGACTTCTGAAAATAAAGTTATTTTTTACTTTGTAGTGTTTTGTTTTTAGAAGTAGGTTTTATTTTTTTGTAATTTTTTTTTCTTATTTTTCATTTTTTAGTGGTACGCAGGTACAAACACAGCGTGCCGGCGTTATGATATGTTATGAACTGGTGTAAACAATCAACAGACATGCGATTTCAGAAATCCATTTGCTATCATTTATTGAAGAGTTCCGTTGCCTACCGCCGAAGTTCTTCAACAGACGTTCACCAGATTTAAATGGGACCAGTCCACGAAAATACTCTTCCAAACAATCATCGAAAAGAATCATCCAAATCGCTTAACAATTAGCGAAAATATCGCTGAACAAACATTTTCTATGGAATCCTATCATCAGATCCTGACTTATACCGTCCATCATCAGCTCAGCAACATGATTGTAGGACAGAATGATGATTGACAGGCACAAAATTAAATATCTGAATTGAGTTAGAAATGTCAAGAAAAACATTGTGTGTGCCTCTATAATTTGAGGGTTTCCCTTGATTTTCATGGGATCCCATCATCAGATTCTGGCTTGGTGAAAATGGGACCACCGCAGGAGTATAGGCTTTCGAATAAAGAAATAATTTTTAAAATCGGTCTACAATTGGCGGAGAAATCGGTAAACATACATAAAAAAAAAATACATACAGCCGAACATAGAACCTCCTCCTTTTTGAAGAAGTCGGTTATAAAGACAATGTCGTCGGCAAATCAGAGGATCCTCAGGCTCCTTTTGCCGACGTCTATACCTTCGGTCTTCCATGAGGTTGCCAGTGTTTTAAATATCTCCTTGAGGAGCCCATAAATAATTTGAGAGAGATTTTGGTAAATGTTATAGTACTATATATTCGTAGTAATTATACCTTTATTGTCTATATATTTTTCTAATATTATTAACCTACACGATTATAAAGTTGCACATTATGTTTATTTATTTTATTTCGGGATAAAAAACAGTAGTACAATGCAATGTTTTACATAACACATTGTTTTTCGTAAAAAGGTGCTTATTATACTACTAATAACATTATCCACTTAGTACTAAATAATATTAAAAGCGTTTTATATTTTAAACCTTGCGGCGATCGACTACACTACTGGGCTACTAGCCGCGATCGACTACACTACTGGGCTACTAGCCGCGATCGACTATACTACTGGGCTACTAGCCGCGATAGACTACACTACTGGGCTACTAGCCGCGATCGACTACACTACTGGGCTACTAGCCGCGATCGACTATACTACTGGGCTACTAGCCGCGATCGACTACACTACTGGGCTACTAGCCGCGATCGACTACACTACTGGGCTACTAGCCGCGATCGACTACACTACTGGGCTACTAGCCGCGATCGACTACACTACTGGGCTACTAGCCGCGATCGACCGATTGGCCATCCTTGCCCTACGCTATTGACCACATTCATGAAACCTGGAGCTGTTTCGGGCCCAAAATAAAATGACGGCACGGTTTTTTTTTTGGAATGTGCATATTGGGAAAGTGCACGAATCGCTTAATACACCTTCAGACTCTGCCGCACCCACATCTACACCTCCGACTATATCCCCTTTAGGCCCTTTTTGTATAAACCTTTCAAAATTTAAAAAAATCAGCTCCAGTTCTGTCTGAAGCATAGATATAATAAAGAAGGTCTGAAGCGAGTTGGAGTTCTAGTCGCAAAACCTAGCTGGTTGCGTGTGCTTTGCTACCCGGGAGAACTGCTCACCTTCCCTTAAAGAATTCTTCATGTTAAAAAAAATTCGGCTTCAAAAAAGGCTAACCGCACAAATAAAATAAAATTGTAAGGTTTCGGCTCAAGAGGGATACTCGTATAACTTTTTACAAGTAGGGTTGCCACCTTTTTTTTGCGCAAACGAAGTAGGTACATTGTTTATGGAAAGTAGAAAAAAAACGTACATTGTGTCAAAATAAAGTACGATTTATTTTACTTCATAATTTGGCTTAAAAACATGGGTTTCGTTATTTTTAGCAACTTTTAACAAATAATTCATTCATTCTTTTCATTATTAGGGTTCCGCACCCAAAGGGTAACAAACGGAATCCTATTACTAAGCCTCCGCTGGCCGTCCGTCCGTCCGTCTGTCAGCGGGCTGTATCTCAAGAACCGTAATAGGTAAACAGTTGAAATTCACAGTGTGTATTTCTATTGCCGCTATAACAACAAATATTAAAATTAAATTAAACTGAAAATTAAAGGCTCCCATACAAGAAACGTGTACGAATCCCTTCGTGTAGTCTGACTCGAACTTGGTCAAATTTTTTATCAGATTCAGAGAAAAAAAAACTGTAACGTGGCAGGAATCGACAGGAAAATAAAATTACTTATTTGCTATAATTATTAAATACTTATTTGCTATAATTCTTGTGCAATAGACAATTCCGCAAATCTTTTGTACCTACTACGTATCTGATCGTGTGGTTCTGTTTTATTTATTTATTTTATTTTACTGTTTTAGGAAAACTTACAGCTACGTATACATTTTTACACAAGAGAGAGTAACCAAAATAAGGCCAATTAAAAGTTAACATAGATTAATAGTCACAAACAAACACTCTCAGCAAATGAGCATCAGTGGCTGTAAAATGAGCATCAGTGGCTGTAAAATTACTTCCGCTGATAATATTTGTTCAACATACCTACATTAATACCTACTACACCTTTTTTTTTTTTTAAGGAAGGGAAATCATCATATGACTCCTTCCGCGCTCTGGGCGGAGCGGAAGGGAGTGTCAGACTCTTACTGACTAAAACCCATCCAAGTTCCTCCCAGTGCCCTTTGCGTTCCAGGGACGCGGCGTCTCTTTCGAACGGATTCTGCAACCCGGCAGGCACTGGCCCTAGCGGGCCCCGTCTCCCTTGCTGACAGCTCCTTGAGGCGCGCGTGGAACACAGCGCGCCGCCAACCCGGGAATACCTACTACACCTACATTCATTTTCAGTAAGCAACTGACAGTTCAAAGAGACATCTGTGGTTGCCGTCATGTCTGAGCGAGCTCGACGCTGCCCTAGCTAACACTGCATTTAAACAACACTTATGAAGTCATGAGAATCTATTACTTGAAAGGCGGCTGAAGAGTGATATAATGTTACGTTTACGATGGGGTATCGACTGTGCTACATGCGAGAGTGGAGAGTGGAGTGCTTATCGCGTTAAGTTGTCACACGGTGCGCGCGGCTGCGCTTGCGTATGTCGAGTGCTCGTCACTGCGGCTTTAGTAAACACATGTAGCATATTATCAATCCATGTAGCCATTGATATATAACGCATGTAGCGCATGCGGCGTTATGAATGTTATGGTATGACGACAAGCCAGTTAATACATATGATAATTATAACACAACCCCGCACCCTTCAGGCGTCTGCATAAAGCTAATCTTAACCGCTCACCATTCCAGCCCGGAAAATACTCTGACATATTTCTGGTTTCGATTAGTGATTGAACATAACGAAGTATATCCAAGGCAAAAATTCCCAAGTAAGTACATCTCGGATATTTTCGGGGCTGGTATTATGAGCGGTTAAGATTCACAGGTAGGTACGAGGAGACCAGAAAAAACGTCTAAGTATTTTTGAGGCTAGAATCTTAAGCGATAAAGTTTCACAAGTACCAGGAGACCAGGAAACATCGAAATAATTCAGGGGCCGAAAGTACGAACGGTAAAGACTCACAAACTAACAGGATGATGGGATGCCAGAGTGTTTCCGACTTTCCGTGAATGAGAATATGAGACGAAGTCGCGGGCAGAAGCTAGTTATGACTAAAACTCATTCGAAACCGCTAATTCAATACATTCACAAGAATTAAGTTTTTTATTTTTATTTTCTATTAAGTTATTTAAGTTTATTGTTGTAAATTTGTAAGTCCATTCGAACAATCGTTCAGTCGACTTTCCGTTCATCGAACAAATGAAGTAAAATTACGGACCCCTCAAGGATCTTTATTAGGGCCACTTTTATTCAATTTTATTCGATTCTTGATTCCTTCACTCTAATATACTTCTTTATGCGGATGACATGCAAATTATGTCAGAGATATGACCGAATTTCATTTCACCTAAAACTTTTCAACTATTATCGGTTCGTTTTTTTGACTTCACCGGAGTCATGTCTGCCACTGTATCAATTGACCTATTCTCAATTTGATTTTTTTCGTCACTCCGACGTTTCATTTAGTCGGAAAACTTTTTTCCGAAGTTACACTTAGCCAAAATAACATCAAAATTTGTTCGAAGTACTTATTATGTTTTCAAAAATTCATTATACCACTGTTTTAATTTAAGTGGTGTAACGGTGGTGTGGTAGTGTTGGTGATGGTTTAAAAAGTGGTTTTAAGTGGTCCCAGTTAGAAACACGCAAGCGGGCATGCAGCATGCAAGCAGGCATGCCACATGCAGCAAGCATTGTTTCTGTCACGGCTCCAGCGCTGCGGGGCTTAGACGGCCCACGCGAACGATGCTGCGATCGTCGCAGATGGTTTTAACGCTCACTACCGCAGCTTCGGCGCCGGGCTTTCGTACCACCTGTTCCTCAGCTTGCGGGCCGCCCCATCTCTCCGGGCCTACGCGGGCTTAAAATACACTCTAGGGCAGGGGTTCCCAAGCCTATTTTGTCTACTGCCCACTTTGAGAATAAAATATTTTTTAGCGCCCCCATTTTTTCACCTAGGTACTTAAAAACCACTATAACTTCAAATTAAATTAATAAAATATTGTGAGCAATATTATATTTAATATCGGAAGTTTAATTACAATCATAAGTACATTCAAATAACAAACTATATAGGTACACTTACAGTAGAAAACAAAACTACTAACTATAACATGGCGTTAAAAAATTCGTCCACATCGCTGTCGACTGGAAGTGAGCCCAAAAGATTGGCGGTATTGCCACGTTGTACGGCAATGCTAATCCTCTATCCGAGGTAAAAGCCAGCCCTTGGGTCACACGAACTGTCAACTAAACGTTTAGCTAGCTCTTTAAATAACACGTGAACACTCGGACCCCACGGTCCAAGAGTTTCAACCCCAAACGACACTAAAATATAATTGCTAACAAGGCTATGTCTGTATATTTTTGAAGTTTGTTTATTTGTAAAAAAACACCCTCATCTATTTTTATTGAATGAGCAAGTCTCCGAAAGACTTAACAAAAAAAATGCCGGAAAATTATTAGTACCCGCTCAGAGGTTGCAGTTATACAGTAGAAATGCCAGTTGTATGACTATTAAAATTTATAATAAATTACCACCTGGCCTGAGAATGTTACCAATTAGTAAGTTTAAGTGTAAAATGTTTGCTTGGCTCTTGGACATGTGTTTTTATTCCGTGAATGAATTTTTAAATCATAATTTTTGATAAGATTTTTATTAATGACATTAGCACTTTGAAATTATTATGAATTCGTTGATAATATAATTTGATTTTTTTACACTTTGATTTGACATTTTAATTGTGACACTGTAATTTTTATACTGACATTGAAATCTTTATTTTGACATTATGATATTCTATTTTATAATGTTGTTTAGTTTTGTTTTAGATTTGCATGGAATATTTCTCATACATTTAATATTTCTACACCAGCAATGGTAGTGTGTGTGAAACGATGTTAATGTGTATGTAAGATCTCAATGTACCACATACTGAGAAATAAATAAATACTTTACTTTACTTTACTTTACTTTACTTTACTTTATTATATTTCCGCCGTTTGAGGCTCTCAGCAGCCGCAGCGGCAGAACCAGCACAGCACGACGAGCTAGGAAGATGGGATGGCGCAAGAGTATCGCCTAACACCACCTGCACCTAAGACTACCTGCAGTACTGTATTTCCGTTATCGTTGAAATCCATCCAAAGGTTGTCTTGAAAAGATCGCTTTTAGCGATAAGGCCGCCCATTGTGTCACCCTATGTAATGTTTTCTTCATCTATCTTTTCTGTAACTTATATGGTGTACATAATAAAGAGTATTCTATTCTATTCTATCAACACAAGTAGCGTCCCACACTAAAGGCCTACCCATCTTCCATGGAAATAAAGACATACTGTCCGGTCGCTTATTGTGAGCTATATTAGCGGAGATTAAAAATTAATTCTAAACGAGACTCGCAAGAGTTCATTTGAAACCTGAGCGCAGTAGGTAATACACAACGGCGCTCAGGTCAATGAGAATGATTATTAAATCGCAACTTTATAGTATTTCAAATAGAGTATCTTTTATTCAAAATAAAACAAACGTAATCGATTTTTACTATATATAAAATCTAATGTGAAGATCTGATGCTGTTTAATAAGTTTGTTGATATTACTTCCAATTTACTCAAGAACAGTCGCAAGTCGCCACGATCGGTAACATACAAACGATTTCTCTTTTTAGTAAGCAGTGTTGCCACAGCACTAAATCCACGTTCACACAAATATGACGATGGGAATGTTATCAAGAATCGTTGAACGATTGACCACAATCCAGGGTACAATAGCGGGATCGTTTTTCTGTAATTTTTGAACTTGATTTTTATTTCCTCGTTAGTTGTCAATTCTATAAGTTCTTCTTCCAGCTGAGGTGACATTGCTGTGTTGACATTTAAAAACGGATCCAACACCCAGTCTGGTATTTCCAAGTTCAAAATGTCCTGGTATCGTTAGGTCATTTCAATGTGGAAGTTTTCCAAATGTTGGCAGTAGACAAACAAATCGTCGTCACTGCAGGATACTGATAAATTCCGAAAATTGTGAAACTCACGTCTGCCCATATTCTTTTTGTGTAGAAGCAGTTTGGCTGCGAAAGCAGCAACGACGTTTTTTGTTTTAATTAAATTTAGTTCATCGCCTTGCAGTTGGAGATTCACGTCGTTGAACAATTCATACAGGTCTGTCATGTAAGCTACATCATTCTTTGATGTAATGAGCTTGTTGTGCAATTCTGTATCTTTAGTTTCCAAGAACTCTATCACAGAGTTAAACAAGTTGTAAAATCGAGTCAGACAATTGCCTTTTGATAGCCAACGAACTTCAGTATGAAACAACAAACGGTTAAAATCCTCGTCATTAGTAACACAAAGTTGATGAAATTATCTATCATTCAAAGAGCTGTTGCGGATTTTATTGACTGCTTTGATGACATATTGTAGTGATTGAAATAGTTGTTCACTTAGGTTTCTAGCAACCAAATGTTGTCTATGAATAACGCAATGTGCAGCAAGGACATCTGGAATTTTATTTTTTAAGTACGCTACGACGCCTTTATGGCACCTTGTCATAGCCGGAGCGCCATCCGTAGCAACTGATATAATATTTTTCAAGGGAATCTCTTTCTCATCAAACTTTTCCAATGTATTGAATATGCTTTCGCCTTTTGTATGGGTATCTAAATTTCTAGCAAACAATAGTTCTTCACATATTTTCTCATCTTTAATAAACCTCACGTAAGACAGCAACAATGCTTCATTAGTTGGTAAAGTGGACTCACCGAGCTGAATTGAGAATTGACTTGTCCTCAGGTGATCGCATAATGATCCTTCAATGTTTTCATCCATTTCATCAATTCGTCTTTGCACAGAATTATTACTCAAAGGAATTTTTCGGATAATATTTATTACTTTCTTTATTGCTGGCAAAATTAACTCGTCTCGTCTCGTTTGCCTTTTTGAGCAATTAATAAAGAGATATTGTACGAAGCTCGAAGTCCGTCGTCATCTTGCTTAGCAGCCGCCAAAAATAGTTTTGCTACACTTGGCTGAGTATTATGCTTCTTCTCTAGGTCTTGAAAATATGCTACATTCTTGTCTTTCTTAACTGGATGCATTTTATTCAAATGATCTTGCAGTCTTGAAGGCTTCATTCGAAAATGTGTTTAGACATAGAAGGCACAAAGGTGACGATGGGTTTGTGGGATTTTCAATGAATCCGAATTTAATATATTTCGCAGAGTATTGCCGTCTCTTCTTTTTTACTTACGACATTGTTTTGTTTTGAGAAATACGTAAGTTAGTGTTGAACTTAAGTAGGTACTGCTTATCTATTACGCCCGAAACCGCAAATGAAAATAAAATAAACATTACGTTGTTTATATGGGATTATACTCGTTATTGCCTCGTCCTCTATATTGAAGGAAAACTAGTGTAGTCTCGTAGTTATAGTCTGTGGCGTCACATAATTTAGAAGCATTAAATAAAATCAGAATCACAACCCTATACGGGCGTGTGCTGCCATCTGTAACAATCTTCATTCGGATTTTATGTCTATTATCGGCGTCACGTTTTGTCATAAAAATTGTTTTGTTCTTTCTGTAAGATCAGAAAAATGAATAAAATACATACTGAAGTTCCGATCCAGAGTGACAGAAGAAAATGGCCGTCTAATTTTATAACGAACTGTGTGTAAAAACACCGCCGAAAATCGTGTTTTATTTCAGATGCTTTGAATATATTTGCGATCTACGACCGCATGTGGTTAAATAATTTACCTAATGTATATTGGGAGCACGGTAACCAGTACTAGTAGTACTTTTGGGGCGTTCTGAAGGAACGCACGTAGATCTATATTGGCTATTTTTTTGTAAGATACCTGCCTTGGTCTTTTGGGCGTTCTGAGGGAACGCACGTAGATCTATATTGGCTATTTTTTGTGAACAACTTGCCTGACCTTTTGGGGCGTCCTGCGGGGCGCACGTGGTTTTGTTACAATGGCTATGTTGTTAGCTATAAGCAACCTGACACAATGGTTGACTTTTTTCCTGTAACCTTAATGGGAAGTTCTGTGGGAACTTACGTGGTTATATGGTGCAACATTTGTTGCCTTTACAGCATGCATTATACTTTTGCAAAAACATGTGTAAGTTAACAATCAGTTGGAATGGCAGTAATCAATGTATCCGTATTTACGATTGGGGCGAGTTTGTGCAATGCGTAGGAGGAACTACTAACTTTCTTACAAATTTCATTAATGTGTTCTTTCCAATCGAGTTTTTTGTCAATAGTTAGTCCAAGGAATTTGGCACTATCAACTATGCATATGGTGTGATTTTTATAGCTTAAGTTAAGGTCATTTCTTACTGGTATTCTTTGACTAAAATGCAAGATTTGTGTTTTATTTAAATTCATTTTTAGATTATTATTGTTTAACCAGTGAATGATAGAGGCTAAAGCATTATTAATGTCAAGATCATAGGTGTCAGTTTTCTTACATGCTATTGTGACTGTGCTATCATCTGCAAAAAGAGTCAGTGTATGCTCAATAGATTTCGGAAAGTCATTAATATATATGATAAATAATAAGGGTCCCAGAACGCTTCCCTGGGGTACACCGAATTTCACTATACGTTCTTGAGATAAATACATAGTCTCTTTTTTGGTAAGATCTATTCTTGGGATTGCTGTTATTTGCCTTCTGTTAGACATATAGGATTCAATTAATTTAAGAACATTTCCTCTAATTCCAAGAGATACAAGTTTTTTTAAAATAGAGTGGTCAACGTAATCGAATGCCTGTGTCATATCACACAGCACAGCGCAAATGGGAGTCTTTTCATCCATCCGTAACATCACAGTGTGAAGAAAATCATAAACCGCCATATTTATTGTCTTATTTTGTCTGAAACCTTTTTGCTCGCTACAAAGAATATTATTTTTTTCCAAATACATATATAATTGTTTGTATATGTATTTTTCAAAAATCTTCGACATTATTGGAATCAGTGCTATTGGTCTATAATTTTCAATTAGGTCCCTGTTTCCTTTCTTAAATAGTGGTTTTACTATTGATGTTTTCATACCATCAGGAAAGATACCCGTACTGATGCATAGATTTATGATGTGACTTAGGTGGCTAGTTAGTTTTCCTTCATCATCTTCGGACGAGGCAATAACTTCGTATAATTACCGTCGAACTTCACTTACAAGTAAGTTCGTTTGACTATGCAATGGCATAAGCAGCACGCACCGACAGGAATAAAACAAACATTCATAAACTCGTTTATCTCATTTGACGCTCAATCGTACTCAACAAGTAAGAACCAGTATTATATGAACCAACCGATTGATACAGGAATGCACAATTCGGGTTATTTATCAAAAAATTGTTAAAACATGGTTGCCCGCGGTCTACTATCTACGAAAATTACCTATCTAGAAGTACTAATAACTATTAAAATGCGAAAGTATGTCTGTTGCCTTTTTATTTGTTTGTTTGTGTCTACTTTCATTTCGAAACCGAGCGACCGATTCACATGATTTTTATTTTATATATTCAATAAAGTAGGACAGATATATGAACTACGCGGAGAGAAATATCGAACCGAGTTTGAGCCATTTCTTAACTAATATTATTTGATGTTCACAAGTTGTAGTTGAGAGTCGAGAGCTCACGCAGTCGGTGTCTAAGAGGCCTCCTAGCAAAAAGAAATTACAAATCACCCCCCAAGCCTCTACACAACGCTCCCATTTTTTTTCTGGGTCTCTTACCGCCCCCTTTAGGCCTGCAGCACCCACAAGGGGGCGTTATCGCCCACTTTGGGAAAGGCTGCTCTAGAGACCTGCCGGAGCTCCATCCGCCGTGCTGCAATTTGCCGCGGCAGAGGTGTCTCGCCCCGGCGTAGCGCCTCCACGCGCCATTCGTAAATGAGCGCCAGGGCTCTCGCCTCTAGATCCCATGGCGGCAGTACGGCAAGGAGGCTCGCCGATTCGCCAGAGACCGTGCGGTATCCCCGGGCCAGCCAGATGGCCATGACCCTCTGGGACGCGTTGAGGTAACGGGCAGGTCACTTCCTCAAAGTAGGCGCCCACACCGGCGCCCCATAAAGGGCACCGCACGACCCCCGCGTAAAACCTCCGGCAGGAGGCGATTGGGCAAAAGCCGCTTGAAGGCAGCCCCGTCTCGCCCCAGTCGGAGAGCCAAACGTCGGAAATGCTCGACGAAGTTCCACCGGCTGTCAAGGACGATACGCAGGTACGTTATTGTCGATCCGGTACTCACTGGACACGGTTGTTTCGGGAGGTACCTTTTTCGAATACGGCGGGAGGATACACCCGGGTGTCAACACTGCGAGGATCACCCGGAAGACACGGTGGAGCATACGGTGGAGATCTGCCCTGCTTGGGCGGAGCACCGCCGTGTCCTCGTCGAGGCGATCGGCGGCGGGGATCTCTCGCGTCCGGCCCTGGCTCAAGCCATGGTTCGGAGCGAAGAGACATGGGAAGACATGGGAAAGGAGGAAGCCGAACGCGTGAGAGAGAGGGAAACCTCACGCCCTAGCCGCCGCAACAGAAGAAGACGCCCCGGGCGTCGGGAGTCGCAGAACGATTCTCGGCCACCGTAGGTGCGGGTCTGCGGACGGCGAGCATTGGGTGGCTCGCCGTCTGATCAGAACCAGGCCCGGGTCGGCGGCGCGCTGCGATCCCAACGCGCCTCAAGGAGATGTCAGCACGAAAGACGGGGCCCACTAGGTCCAGTGCCTGCTAGGGCTGCGGACTTCGTTCGAAAGAGGCATCATACCCTGGAACGCAAAGGGCACTTGGAGGAACACGGATGGGTTTTAGTCAGTAACAGTCTGACACTCCCTCCTGCTGTACCCAGAGCGGGAGGAGTCATTTGATGATTTCCCATCCTAAAAAAAGGGGTAGGGCAGACAAGACTGCGTGAAGTCGGTTTTTTGCAGCGATTCGTTTCTGTCACAAAATTTTGTAGCACAACATATTGATTTTTTATGACACTATTTTAATTTGAAATTAAAAATGCTACCAAGTAACCGGCTATAATTATATTTATGATACATATTCCGTAAAATCTTGTTTCGGTGTGGTAAAAATTTGGCAACAAATCATTTGGCAAATGAAAAAAGTTCAAAAAAGGCTTCAGTTTAACAGCAAAAAGTTAATGTAATCTCGATTCAAAGCTATTATTTGATCAACACGTCGATCAAATCACTACATAGTATAAAACTAAGTCGTTTCCCGCGTTTGTCTGTCCCTATGTATACTTAGATCTTTAAAACACAGCAACAGATTTTGATGCGGGTTTTTCTATTAGATAGAACGGTTCTTACGAAAGGTTTTAGTATATAATTTGTCAAGGTTTTGTGTAAATTGGCTGATATATGCAGATTATTAGTGAAGAGGTCGGAAAAAAATGATCTAAAAAATTCTTTACATCGCGTGCGCTGCGAAAACTATAGATGATAGAACAAAACAATGTATGAAAGTTTTAGATAACACATCAATACCTACGAAAAAGTCCGCGATAGTACTCGTATATGTCTATCTTTTATGGTTGACTCACAATAACCATTTTTACAATATTCAAATTTCATACAAAATACTGCTTCATTTCCAGAGGTGTTTTTACTATTATAGTACAAATCCTTATCTTAATAAATATGTTAGTCATCTTGAGAATTTAATTTTGAGCAAAATTGCCGTTCACACCATTTAAAAGTATCAAAATCACGAGGGTTCATTTTGAGACTTTTGTCTGATTTCAGGAGCATCAAAACCATTAAAATTCTCTACTGTTTTTAGTTTGAAAATACAACATATATCAATCGATTGGAAGGCAATATGCCTTCCAATCGATTAAGAACATTTTTGAGGTATATTCAATTCCGGTCTAAAACTTATTCTTCCACTTATCTCCTACGCTGTAAAAAGTTCCATTTACTTCCTCTTTTTGAACGTAGAAGAATTGCAGACTTAGTGTGTTTATTTAGAATCGCAAATGGTTCAACAGATCTTCCCGAATTGCTGAGCAAAATTGGACTGTGGATTCCTTCAACTTTTCGGCGCAATCACTGTCTATTGCATTTCGACCTTAAGGTGGATGCTCCAGGGTAGCCCGCGAAATTCAAATATTTTTATGTTTTTTGCAATTTGCCGGTCAGTGTAGTTCGAAAGAATGAAAATTTCAGAAATAATCATTCTTTCGAACTACATGAACTTTGAGGGCTATATTGATGATTAAAATGGTTATAATTCTTTAGATAAGTACGCGTTCCGGTCGCGGATCGCATTTGGTCCACATACAGCTTCACACTGACCGGCAAAATTGCAAAAAACATAAAAATATTTGAATTTCGCGGGCTACCCTGGAGCATTCACCTTAATAAAAGCGAGTCATACATAATATAATGCGGTCTGCCGGGGCGTCGATATCAATGTATTATTTTGGTATTTTAAAACACACACACACTCGTTCACACTCGTCACATTTTTAACCTACTTAAAAAGATTAGGAGGTTCTCAATTCGGTTGTATGTTTGTTTTTTTTTTTGTTCTACTTAATTTACTGTTTTTACTTAGAACACTGTCTACCTTCTCTCATATTTTTAACCGACTTCCAACAAAGGAGGAGGTTCTCAATTCGGTGGGTTTTTTATGTATAAACACCGATTACTCCGAGGTTTCTGATCCGAACTACTTATACCGGTATACTTGCCATTTGGTCCTGTAAAAATTTGATTCAGTAGTTTTTATTTTATGAGAATTTTTGCTTATTTCAATTTCTGCGTAGGCGGAGACGTCGTCCAAGTATCACCACTTAAAGTGAAAAATAAAAAAACTTTTTACAAAAAATATAACCGACTTCCACACAAAAAATACTACAAAAATAACCTTAATTTTGGAAGTCGGTGTTAAAAACACAAAAATAAAACCAAAACACCGACCTCCGAAATTAAGGTTATTTAATAATTTGTAGTGTTTGGAAGTCGGTTATATTTTTTGTAAAAAGTTTTTGTTTGTAAGGTCTCTTCTATCTGTGAAAACTTTTAATTGCCCTTAATTTTGTTACTCTCATATGTTTTGAAATGTTTAGCTCTAAGTATTCCTAAAACTGTAAAATAAAATCTATACATACTCGTATAATAAAACAGTAGAGACTGTGATTTCTGTACGTTAAACAAAAATATAAAAAAACACTTTTTAACAAAAAAATAAAACCGACTTCCAAAAACAAAACACTACAAAATATATAACTTTAATTTGGATTTCGGTGTTTTTGGTTATTTCGTTTTGAACACCGACTTCCGAAATTAAAGTACAACAACAGACAAGCACAGCGTGCCGGTGTCATATTATGTTATGAGGTGTAAACAATCAACGGACATGCGATTACAGAAATACCGATCCATTTGTTATCATTTATTGAAGAGATCCGTTGCCTACCTCCGAAGTTCTTCATCCGATCTTCACCAAATTTAAATGGGACCAGTCTGAGAAAATACTCTTCCAAACAAAAAAGAATCATCTAAATCGGTTAACAATTGGCGAAAATATCGCTGAACAAACATTTTTCATGGGATCCCATCATCAGATCCTGACTTATACCTTCCATCATCAGCTCAGCAATATGACATGATGATTATCAGGCACAAATATCTGAATTGCGTTAGAAAGTTTATGAAAAACATTGTATGTGCTTATAAAGTTTGAGGGTTTCCCTCGATTTTCATGCCCATCATCAGATTCTGACTTGGTGACAATGGAACCACCTCAGAAGTATAGGCTTTCGATTAAAAAAAATAATTTTTAAAATCGGTCCAGAATTGGCGGAGAAATCGGTGAAAATACATAAAAAAGAAATACATACAGCCGAACATAGAACCTCCTCCTTTTTAAAGAAGTCGGTTAAAAATCGAGTAGATGTGATCAAAAAATGCGATAGAACACAGATAAACCACGAGCATTGCTCTCTCCATTGCACGGTGAGCAACTTGAATAATGTAGCTCTATCGCGTGTTACAAAAATTACGAAATATTACTAGGGCTGACGGCATTTTGAAAAGAAGAGATGATACAGCCAGTGCCTTGCATAACAGTCTCCAAATTCCTTATTCTAAGAGGGGTCTAGACATTGACTGTTTGTATATCTAATTTTAGTGATTTTACATAGCAATTCGCATCTGAACGCTGGCTCCAAGCAACCACCAACTTTACCTCGTTGTGACTCTTCGACGCTGGAGATCGCAGTTCACATTAATGTCTTCCGTAGAGTATTGTGCAGTCTAGACGTGAATAAGGCCAGTGGACCTGACGGCATTCCAATTCCAGCAAGAGTGTTAAGGCAATGTCCACCTGAATTGTCTCCTATGTTGACACGCCTGTACCGCCTCTCTCTTGAAAAAAGAACGGTGCCAAAATCATGGAAGCTTGCGAATGTGCAGCCGGTGCCCAAAAAGGGAGACCGTGCTGACCCTACACATTACCGTCTGATTGCCATTACCTCCATCGTATGCAAGGTTATGGAAACAGTAAGCTGCTGACTTACCTTGAAGACAATGATCTCCTCAGTGACCGTCAATGTGGCTTTCGCCGGGGACGGTCAACTGGCGATCTTCTTGTGTATGTCACGCACCGATGGGGCGAAGCCATCGAGAGATACAGCGAAGCACTTGCCGTGTCGCTCGATATCTCGAAAACTTTTAACCGGGTCTGGCATGCAGGTCTACTCTGGAAGGTTCCTGCTTATGGCATCCCAGCTGGTTTTTGTAGCTGGATATCAGACTTCCTAAGTTAACGGTCTATCCGAGCAGTCGTTGACGGCTACTTCTCTGACCTCATGGATATTGATGCCGGAGTTCCTCAGGAGTCTGTTCTCTCTGCAACTCTTTTCCTGCTGTACATCAATGACCTACTTCAGCCTGGTCTTATTGGGTACGCAGATGACAGTACGGTTTCAGAGAGATGTCCAGCGCAACAACCAGTGGGGTTGAAATTCTTTTCTTGAGAGAGGCCATGGTAGAGCGGACTTTGAGCTTAAGCGTTGTCTCCCAGTGGGGTGATGACAATCTGTTCACTTTTAACGCCACCAAAACACAGGCGTGTCTTTTTATCTCAAAAAGGAGTAGTTTTGACCAAACTCCTATTTTTCGGTGCATCTGTTCCTGTGACTGATCGGCTCGAGCTCCTAGGCATGGAGTTGACATCCAGTCTCAACTTCGGCGCCACCATCGATTACAAAGCCCAAACTGCGGCCAAGGAGCTGTGCATCCTAAATAGGGTGAAGCGATTCTTTAGGCCTGGACAGCTTTTAACCCTTTACAAAGCACAAGTCCGATCCTGCATGGATGCACCTTTGGGATGACTCAGCTAAGTATCAGCTTGCCGCGCTTGACTCGGTGGAACGCAGAGCTAAGGCTCATCGGCGACGTAAAACTGGTGGATGCCAAGCTACATAGCTTGGCTCATCGCCGTAAGGTTGCCTGCTTGTCGGTCTTCTACAAATTGTTCTTCGGTGAGTGTGCCCAAGAACTCCACGACCTCATCCCACCGGCCCCTTCTACCATCGGAAATCCAGACGCACTGTATCTTACCATCCCTACCTTGTAGCTATTCGACCAATTCGCACTAAGCGTTTCAAAACGTCTTTTATAATGCGCACAGCAAAAGAGTGGAACTCTCCGCCAGCGTCTGTGTTTCCAAATGCTTATAACCCTTATCTCTTCAAAGTGAGAGTGAACAGGCTCCTAGTGGAGTGGTAGACTCGCTTCATTGTAGACTTTGTCTCTGTCATCTCTGACACAGACTAGAGTCAAGAGCAAACCTATAACAAATAAAAAAATACATTATTTTACTTTTCGACAAACACGCGAACGAAGTCGCGGGCAACAGCTGGTATAAAATAAATAATATAAAACAATTCTGTTCCGCTGTTCGTCTGTCTGTCAGCGAGCTGTATCTCAAGAACCGTAACTGGTAGAAAGTTAAAATTTTCACAGATTGTGTTGTTTTATTGCCGCTATATAAATAAAAATTATGGTTTATGTTATGGTACGGAACCCTTCGCGTGCGAGTCCGACTCGCACTTGGCCGGCTTTTTAAAGTATGAGTTAGCAAACTCAGACTTTTTGGACTGTGAACTTGTTTCGACCAATGATGATGG
This sequence comes from Lacanobia oleracea, assembly GCA_950371165.1. Lineage (NCBI taxonomy): Eukaryota > Metazoa > Arthropoda > Insecta > Lepidoptera > Noctuidae > Lacanobia > Lacanobia oleracea. Next base: position 280,098 of record OX493405.1, read on the forward strand.
TTTTATGAGTTTGTTGGTGTTACAGGGGTGCGCGGCGCGAAGGTGTCGGGCGGGCGAGGCGGGGAGGGGGCGACATGTGCACCGCCACGCTGCTGCTGCTGGCTGCGCTGCCCGCGCTCGCAGGTACTGTTGGTGTTGCAGGGTGCTTGGCGCGAGGGTGTCGGGCGGGCGAGGCGGGGAGGGGGCGACATGTGCGACGCCACGCTGCTGCGGTGCGCGGCGCGAGGGTGTCGGACGGGCGAGGTGGGGGGAGGGCGACATGTGCGCCGCATGCTACTACTGCTGGCTGCAGGTACCAGGCTTGCAGGTCCACCCCATCACTCCTCATTCCAGCACCAACACACACGACACGCGACCTTGTGATGCTCTAGCGTCCACAGCTAAAGCGGAGTTTACATTATTGTGTTAAAGCGTGTCGTATCGCCTTCTAAGTTCTGACGCACTTGATTGGATACAAAGCTCGTGATATTATGGTGACTTAAGGTACAATTCCGAGACCGACCAAAGAACGCAAAGCGACGCTACTTGTTTCTATAGAATCCCTTGAAAATGATCACTGCATCTTACCATCCCTACCTTGTGGCTATTCCACCAATTCGCTCTAAGCGTTTTCAAAGGTCTTTTATAATGCGCACAGCAAAGGAGTGGAACTCTGCCTGCGTCTGTGTTTCCGAAAGCTTACAACCCTAATCTCTTCAAAGTTAGAGTGAACAGGCTCCTTCTGGGTAGGCTCGCCCCTTCGTAGACTTTGTCTCTGTCATCTCTGACATAGACTAAAGTCAAGAGCAAACCCATTACAAAAAAAAAAAAAAAAAAATATTCCGAGTGCGGCGACACTGCGCTGTGCAGTCTGTGGTCGGCGACACGCAGCGACCGCAGACAGCAGTACAAGTAGTATCGCGACCGCAGAGTTCACACGTATAAAAAGACACATCAATAAACTATCGGTAGCGTTGTCCGACATTCTGTCTCGCACGAAGGCACTGAAGTGACTGGTACCATGCATCGTGCAGTTGCGACATGTCGCCGTGCTTGGAATAGCAACTGTACTGCGGTCGACCGCAGCCGCTAGCCGCAGTGTCGCCGTCTGCGGTCGGTCTCGGAATTGCACCTTTTAGGCTTGAACTCAGCAGAAAACTTTTTAAACCTGGGCATTCAAGTAGGTTTTGACACGTTCTTAACAAATAATCAAATCCGTAATTCAAATACCCAATTCAGAAAATTTTCCTAACTTTAAAATAAAACTTGTATGTCTATAATGAATGCTGAAAAGGAAATCAATGCAACCCAAATTCAAATTCAAAGCATTTTATTTCAAATCAACCATTCACAGGCACTTTTGAAACGTCAAGGTCGGTCAGTCAAAAACATGGAAGCTATTTGCACGTCCCAAAGCGTAGATCTCTATGGAGAAGAACGTGCAAGAAACTCCACGGACCCTCTTTTAAATCATGTTCTGTTTTACAAAATTCCAAGTTACATATACTTGTTGCTTCTGTATGTGAGGACAATGCAAAGAAAAAAAAAAGGGCTTATTATAAGAATTTTAAATATAAAGTTTAAAATAAGCCAATGGCAGTTAAGAGATGACCAGTCTCAACCGACGGCGCCTGTTCACGAACATGACGCGTGTATCGGCACCTTTCAGCTCAACCATTTCGAAGGGAACCGAATGATCAAACCCACGCGCCGCCATCAGCGAGACATTTGAGTGAGCATGACATGCTCTCAACCACCATGCTCGTTCATGTCCAACAAGTAAAACTATAACTACTCACATAAAATGTAAATGGTTTCATGGTACTCACATTTACAAAATTTGAAAAATATGCTTCTACTTTACACAAAACTATGGTTGTCAATGACCAAATAATGAAAAATAAATTAATAAAGACAACGATTAAGTTCTTACATCAAAAATAATAAATAAGTAATTATAATAATAATATAATTTGTATGTATATAAGAATAAATAAACGAAATAATGTAAGAACCTCTAAAAAAAAAAGAGGGAGCATCTCTTCCAAATATAAAAACCTAAAAAGTGGACCTAAGCAGCTGTGACTGTGGAGCAGGACCAGCATTTAGCCAAGCGTTTTTATTGAGGATATAATCTTCCAGTTTATAATACGCTTGTCTACATAGTGTGCGTTTTATGCATGCTTTAAATTTTCTCTCATTCAGTTCGAGAATATCAACTGGTATTTTATTATAAAATTTAATACAGTACCCCATAAAAGAAGTGTGTACTTTGGCCAATCTGAATCGGGGTTGATCTAATTTGTTCCTATTTCTAGTATTAAAATTATGCCTGTCACAAATCTTGCTAAAGAGATGAAGATTTTTCCGAACATACATAATATTTTCGTAAATGTATTGACAAGGTACCCTCATGATGTTGATATCCTTAAACAGTTCTCTTAGGGAATCACGCCGACGTAGTTTGTAAATGGCTCTGATGGCTCTTTTCTGCAGGATAAATATAGACTCGATGTCTGCAGCACGTCCCCATAATAAGATACCGTAAGACATGATACTATGAAAGTAACTATGCGTACACGTATGCTGCTGAACTTAGCCGTCCCGCAAGAGATGTTAAATGAGGACCCCATTGTAGCCTTGAGTCAAGCGTAATCCCCAGGAAAACCGTGTTTTCGACGAATTCAAGTTTCTCCTTGTTCAATACTATGTCGCAATCATTTCTTTTAACGTTCGGTAAGGCAAATCTGATGCATTTAGTTTTTTTCCCATTTAATACTAAATTATTAGCAGTAAACCAATTTTGGACCTGCTGTAGGGCGTTATTTACGTCGTCAAGATTTATGGAACGTCTATCTCTTCTTCCACCTGGCGTTAATCCCGGCTATTGCCAGGGTCCGCCTTCCTACTTAGCTTCCTCCACTTTGCCCGATCTTCAACATCCTTCTCAGTCAGGCCATTGGCTCTCATGTCGGACTTGACGACGTCCAGCCAGCGCTTGCGAGGGCGACCACGGGGCCTAGCCCCAAGAACAGCCATATTCATGCATCTCCGACCAACGTACTCCATAGGGCGGCGCATGATGTGGCCATACCATTGCAGACGACACTCTTGCAGTTTTTCCCCCACGTCACGGACACCAAGACTACCTCGGATGTATGAGTTGCGCATGCGATCGGATCGCGTTACGCCACTCATCCACCTCAGCATCTTCATCTCCGTGACGCGAAGCTCCTGGGTGTGTCTGCTTAGTGCTGGCCAACACTCGCCCCCGTACAGTAGGACAGGCCGAATGATGCATTTATATATCTGCCCCTTGAGCTTCGGAGGCATTTTGCGGTCGCATACAACGCCCGTCACCTCGCGCCACTTCGCCCAAGCCGCGCCAATACGTGCTTGGACATCGTCGTCCACGATGCCAGACTCGTGCAGCACGGATCCAAGGTACCTGAACGTATCGGACTTTCTGATCAGGTCCGAACCTATTCGGATGGTGTTTGTATCCGTGCTGCCACAGGACATGTACTCAGTCTTCGCCACATTTAGTCTCAGACCACCGTTTTCAAGCGTGTCCTTCCAAATGTTGACTTTGCGCTCAAGATGGGCTTTGTTCTGATTAACGAGGGCGATGTCATCGGCATACATCATTAGCCATGGAGGCTGATCTTGGATGTTTGCCGTAACTACATCGAGCACTACGTTAAACAAGAACGGGCTAAGAGCCGAGCCTTGGTGAACGCCAACAGATATCGGGAAGCCATTCGATTCGCCAACAGCGGTCTGGACAGAGGACACGGAATCGCGGTACATGTCTTTGATAATGTCAATATAGGCCTCGGGAACGCCCTTGAAGCGCAGTGCCCACCAGATGGACCGCCGAGGTATACAGTCGAAGGCCTTCTGCAGGTCTAAAAAGGCCATATGCAAAGCTCTCCTTCTCTCTCTGTAAGCCTCAGCCAGATTCCGTAAGGCGAACACTGCGTCCATGGTGCTGTTACCCGCCCGGAAGCCATATTGACACTCAGAGACAGTACACTCGCTACGGAGCCGTGTGTCAATGATGCGCTCGAAGAGCTTCATGGTGTGGCACATGATCTTGATACCGCGGTAGCTACCACAATCCTGTACGCTACCTTTGCCTTTGTAAACAGGGATAATCAGGCTAAATCGCCACTGGTTCGGCATTTCCTTGGTGATCAGGATGCGGTTAAAAAGATCCGTCAGAAGGTCCACACCATGTGGGCCCATCGCCTTCCACACTTCAATTGGCACATTGTCAGGCCCGACCGCTTTCCGGTTCTTCATGTGGCGAAGAGCAATGCGGGTTTCGTCGGGGGAAATAGGGGAAATAAGCCCAAGGTTAGGAGGCGGTTCCGGAGGAAGGTTATGGGGATGCTGTTTGTTAGACAGCTCCGCGAAGTATGTACACCATCTCTCCTTAACAGAGGGGGCATCGTAGAGCAGCTTACCCTGGGCGTCCCTTACACAAAGACATTTGCTAATGTCCCGTGTAGCTTTCTCCCGGCCACGCGCCAGCTTAAAAATAAGCTTTTGCCCCTCCGCAGTTTCCAGCTTGTCGTATATGGGCGCCAGACTTTTGCTGCGGGCTCTGGCTACAGCTTTTTTGCAAGCGCGCTTAGCCGCTCCATATGCCTCCCTGTCATCCGGAGAGTTGGACCCTTGCCACTGTTTAAACAAAACCTTCTTCTTCCGAGTCGCCTCCTGCACCCCGTCATCCCACCACCACGTCTCCTTTCCTATGGTGCGGCCACCACGAGAAGTGCCAAGGACGCGCTTACCCGCACCGGTGATTGCTGAATGGATCCTACTCCAGATCTCTTGAGCGGACTCATGCGGAGCACTGATCTTAAGATGCTCGACCTCCGCGATGAAGTCCGACTGCCTAGGACCATCAAGCAACCACCACTTAGTGCGGGGTTTGCGTTTCTCGTTCACTCTCTTCTTCGGTACAACCGCAAAGTCCAGGACAAGGAGGCGGTGTTGAGCCGTTAGGCTTTCGCCTGGGATGACTTTGCAGTTGGTAACCTTGCCAATGTGGCACCGTCGCACCAGCAGGTAATCTATTTGGGTTGAGTAGGCACCACCACGGTACGTAATAAGATGCTGGGGCTTCTTCTGAAAGAATGTGTTCGCGATGGCTAGGTCAGACACAGCGCAGGTGCTAAGTATATTGACTCCCTCTGCGTTTAGCTGGCCATAACCAAAACCACCGTGAACACGTCCATACTCTCCAGCAAACTGACCTACGTGACCGTTGAGATCCCCCCCAACCAAAACACCTTCGGAATTCGGGATAGCGCGTAATACGTCCTCGAACTCATCCCAGAAGGCCTCCTTTTCAGACTCACAGCAACCAGTCTGAGGAGCATAGGCGCTGATTAGGTTCGTTACCGACCCTTCGAACAGCACCCTAACTCGCATCAACCGGTCGCTGCATCGGTCTACTTCAAGGAGTCCATCCTGAAGGTCCTTAGACAGCACCACGGCCACTCCGCTCCTACCCGTTGGTGATCCGGTGTACACTAGCCGGTACCCCTGCCCGATGTCACGTGACTTATTTCCCTTCCAGCGCGTCTCCTGAAGGAAGGCGCACTGGACCCGACGCTTCGCAAGTACGTCTGCGAGTTCTTGGCAACGTCCGGTTAGGGAGCCAATGTTCCAGGTGGCAAAGCGGAACTTCTTCTTGGGTACTATCCTCTTTAGCCGTGCCCGTACTTGACACGGTAGCCCTTTTATTTTTTTATTTTTTTTATTTTTTTTTTATAACGGGGGGAAATCCTCATGGATGTCCTCCGCCCTGGGGCGGGCGGAGGGGTCTGTCAGACTCTTACTGACTAAAACCACCCCGGTGCTCCATCTCTCACCAACCGGGGATCGCGAGAACTAATGCGACTTCCGTAATCCCCGGCTGGTGCCGGCCCGCCTCTGCAGGCCACCTCGGGTCAGCGGGGGAAGTGAGGTGTTTGACTCCCCCCGCAACGTCAAAGAGGGGCGCACGGGAACACCACGCGCCGCCACCTCGGGTCCGAATGAATGGGGGGCGACGGATATCCCCAAGTCCGACGCCTCAGGACCCAGTTAGGGGGGGCCGGAAGAGGGCAGCGTATGCCCTCCTCCGACGCCCGGTGCGCCTACTGCGGGCCGGGAGAGAGGTGGAGATCTCCCTCTCCCTTTCCGCAGCCTCCTTCTGCGCGACAACTGCTTCACAGAAGGAGACCACCGCGTCCCAGGAGTCCTCGCCGTCGACCATAGCACGAACTACGGCCGGCAGCGAGAGATCACTGCCTACCACAGAGATGAGGGCACGGCGTGGCCCCTCCCAAGCGGCACACTCTGCCAGTGTATGCCGCGCCGTGTCCTCCCGACAGTCGACGCAGTGGTGACACCGAGCGTCCGGCTCCCTGCCTATGCGACACAGGAACCTCCCGAAGCAGCCATGCCCCGAGAGGACCTGCGTCACACGAAATGTCAAGGAGCCGTGCCTTCTCCCGAGCCACAGGTCGAGCACCGGCCGGATGACCTCGATAGTGACGAGGCCAGCGGAAGGGCGTGAGAGCCTGTTCCGCCATTCCGCCACCAGAACCTCGCGCAACTGCGACTGACGCAGCTCAATGTGCCGCTGCATCAGTCGCTCGCCGCGCGCCCGCGCGTCCTCACGCCACCGGTGCAGTGACGCGAGGACTTTTGCCTCCAGGTCCCAGGGCGGAGATCCGGCCAGTACGCAAGCCGCCTCGTAGGAGATCGTGCGATAACCCCTGATGACTCTGACGGCCATCACCCTCTGCGGCTTCCTCAGAACAGTGATGGTGCCGGCCGTCAGGTGACACGGTAGCCCTAGCCCACTTATCGCAGGTTTAGGGCGATGTGCCTGCGCGTCGTTATGCGGCGACGCCCTAGACCGAGTACCCTTACCTAACTTGTTTCTCTCCATTCATATATGACTGAAGTTAGTTTTACGTGGGGCGACCAGCCGTCTGACCCCCACAACCCTACAAGAGGGAAACCAGGTTCGCCAGAGCCTCGTCCGTTGGACAGCAGGGTGCACCGCTAGCAGGTGAGGTTGGCTTGGGTCTTTAAGATGGCAACGGACCCCATACACCCCTATGGAACGTCTATCTATCTTAAAAATTAAGGACGTATCGTCAGCAAATAATACCATATTAGGTTGATTTTTTTTTTTTTTAGCCTACTCTGGGTTACTAGATTTCCTTCTTGCATTCTAAGGTAGTTCTATTAATTCTGTTAAAATCTTTGTTTGTACCACAACAGTATTTATTAGTTGATTTATTTTTGTGTGTAGCTTGGGCCTTACCTAAAATCGTTATTTTATGAAAAAGTCATTCACTAGGGTTATTTCATGAAAAAAGTCATTCAATAGGGTTTCAATGAACTTAGAGGGATATATTGATGATTAAAATGGTTATAATTCTTTAGATAAATATGCGTTACGGCCGCGAATCGTATTTCGTTCATCATACAGCTTCACACTGACCGGCAAATTGCAAAAAAATATAAAAATATTTGAATTTCGCGGGCTACTCTGGCGCGTCCACTTAAATCGATTCATGACGTAAGTTGTCATTTTTAGGGAGAGGCGTTTGACTTGAACAAGACTGGAAAAAATAAAAACAAAAGCTTGACAGGTGATGTTGAATATTGATATGCATAGTGGTGGACTCGTGGCTGATGGTCGTCATCATGACGTCACTCAAGGTTGCGCGGATAGTTGCGCGAGCGCACGCCCTGTAGCGCTCCCCGTTGCGTTGGTTCGATGATCCCGACACAAAAATAACGCAACCTTAACAATATTATGAATTGGCAAAGAGCCATAAGTTTAAACGTTTGAGCAGGAAGCTCACAACATTATCTAGTATGGTGCGGGGCGCGGGGCGTGGGGCGGGGTGACGCGCTGTGACGCGGGCTGGCCGGTGGCCACTGCTGGCGGTGCCGCGTGCCCAGTTGGCGCCACTCCTACTCATTCTCTGCGCACACTCTTTCTGTTGCTTCACCCGATTGCCAAAGATGATGGATGGTGGACAAAAAAAACCGGTAATGAGCGAGTCGGAGTGACATCTTTAACTTTTTATCGGCGAGGCCTACATTCGTCAGAAAATTACTGCGGTGTAGAATATTGCAGTTTTAGAACAGCGCCATCTCTTGAACAATAGTGGACCTAATGTAAATTTTGTTGATGATTTCTGAAAAGCGTGCTGTTTAAAGACATCGTTTTATTCTTTCTGTAATCTTTAGTAAACTTTTATCACAACGAAAAATTTCAGTTTTTTTTTTATGAAAACCGGAGAAAACGCTACTTTTTTTAATTTTTCGTCAAAATTTGAAAACTATAAAATAAAAAAACTAAAAACTAAATATAAAAATAAAAAAAACGTCTAAGACAGTGCAAATAGCGTTCTTTCATATGGTACCTACCCCACACGCTCTAGTACCTAGCTCCACTTCGAATTTTTAAAACCGTCTTTCCTAATTATGTAACAGGGAAAACCGAGTGATATGTTGGACTCCTACTACCGACTAAAACCCCAGAGTTCCTTCCGCTACCATAATATAATAATAAAATATATATAATAATAATAAATATCTTTATTTCCCAATAATACAGATAGTGGTACAGTTAAGTCTTAGTAAAGTTAAGTTAAGTTAACAATTTTTGAATACATTGACCAGAACATTTACATAAACATTTGGATGACCTAGGAATCTGTACGCAATAAGTTAAACTCTGCCTCTTAAACTAGGTTATCCTGTATTTCAAGAGACAGTGTTTCGCAATGAGGGCCCAATTGAATGTGCAAGTGGACTGTGTCAATTTACTTTAGGAGGGAAAAGAAACGTTATAGTTTTGATTACTTACAAAGATTTATAATATATTGCATGAGTATGTGAGAGTGCGAACGTGTGGGTGAATGAATGTAAATGTAGGTATGAAGGTGTATATGTGTGAGTGTGAATAAGTAGTTGGAGAAGTATTGGTGTGAAAGTGAGAGGAGAGTGAATGTATGTGCGATTGTATGTGGATTAGAGTACGGGAGTATTTGTGCAAGCATAAAGAAGTGTGAATGCTAATATTAGCCGATGTAGGTAAGTAAGGTCTCTGTTGCGGCATAATCGTGTTTAAGTAGCCATTCTGTCACTTTTAATTTTAGATTGTGTTTGTTTAGGTCCAAGATATTCAGTTTTTTATGAATCTTTTTGTAGATGTAGGCGCTAATTACATAATACTGATGCTTTGCGAAAGTGGTCCTGTGTTGGGCGCCTCTGGGAAGGTTTGTGCGCTTATTTGGGTTAGACGGGGGAAGGCTGTTATGTTTCCTAAGGACAGCTTGAAGCACAAAGAGTTGACGGACTGTAAGAACCTTGCAATCTGCGTACAATTGTACTGTTGGATATCTATGCGGCTTCCTTGTCATTACTTTTAGTACAGCTCTCTGTGCTCTCTCAGCCCTCAGGATGTGACTTTTCGTAGCTGCACCCCATACAGAGATGCAGTAGCCTATGACCGATTGGCATAGTGCGTAATACACCATTTTCAATATATCGGCATTAGCTGAGTTTCGGAGGGATTTAAATATATGTATGAGGCGCAGAGTTCGAGTTGTGACAGCGTCAATTTGTTTTTTCCATGTCAGTCCATCATCTATGTGGACCCCTAGGTACTTAACGCTGTCACATCTGGTAAGCGCTGGACAGGAGCATGGTGCAAGTCGATTTGAGCATGAGTGGACAGTAATTAAAAAACTAAGTGACGGAGCGGTCTGTCGCCTAATTGCGAACGGGATGTAGCATGTTTTGTTTAGGTTTAAAGTCAGAAGATTTACATTGAGCCATTTTATAACTTCTGCCACTGACCTCTCAGCTGTAGATTTGAGAATATCCCAAGTAGGTCCATGAACTAAGATCGCGGTATCATCAGCGTATGTATATATGCTAGTATTTGGGATATTCATTTTGCAGAGGTCGTTGACGTAGATAAGAAATAAGGTGGGGCCCAATATGCTGCCTTGAGGGACGCCGAATGTAACAAACTCCTCCTCACTGAGATGGGTGTCAATTTTAACTCTCTGAGTCCGATTCTTGAGATAATCTTTGAATATATCAAGTGATACGCCACGAACACCTAAGTGTTCTAATTTTGAGACAAGGATGGGGACAGAAACTGTGTCAAAAGCCTTAGAAAGGTCCAAGAATATACCTAAGCATTTTGTCTTCTTATCTAAATGTTTTGCTACCTCTTGTGTCAACCCTAGTACAGCATCTTCTGTTGAAACGCCAGCTCGGAAGCCATATTGGTTGTCTGCAATGATTTTGTACTTTTTCAAGAAATTCCTGAGACGATTGTTTAAGATCCTCTCGAGGATCTTAGAGAGGGTAGGCAAAACTGATATAGGCCTATAATTTTCGACACAGCTTCTGATCCCACCCTTGTGTATGGGATGGACTATCGCCTTCTTTAAGGCGTCCGGGAAAATGCCCGAATGTAGGCATCGGTTGTATATGTAGGTAAGTGGTGGTGTTAGTACATGGCGACAGTTTTTCAGTAAAAGAGGCGATATACCATCCCACCCAATAGCGCAGTCATTTCGTAGCTGTAAGATAAGCGACTCTGTTTCAGCTTCATCTATTTTGAAGAACGCAAGAGAGTTTACAGGGGAGGGGCTTACATTACTTAAATGGGATTGAGCGTTATTCCGAGGCGACGACATAATATGGTGTTGTGATATTATGTTGTCAGCCAACTTTTTTCCTACGTTACTAAATACTTTGCACACCTCATTTACTGAAGACTTTGGATCATTGCGTAATTTTAAGAGCTCAATGGGGCTTGCACATATTTTTGTTGTGTTGGTAATTTCTTTGATGGTTTTCCATAAATACTTCGGTTTATTACTTGCTTTCTCAAGCTCACTCATTTCGTAAGTTATTTTTAGTTTTCGGAGTAGGCCATTACAAAAATTTCGGTATCGATTATAGGTGGTTTTAAGTATGAGGTTCTCTGGTGCTTTCTTGGACTGTATGTGTAACTTGTCTCGGTGTCTAATGCATTTTAGAAGACCAGGAGTTATCCAGGGTTTCAGAGTTCTCTTTTGTCTGGGGATTTTTGTTTGAGTCGTGTGTTTAGCTATGACCATTGTAACGATGTCTATAAAATTGTTCATAGAGATATTAGCATCCCCCTCAGAGTAGATACTTGAAAAATCGGTATTTTCCAGTTCTAGCTTAATTGCTTCATGGTTGAGGCGGGTGGAGAGGTAAAATGTTCTGCGCGTAGGGTTTGCGTTTAAGATATCAAGGAGAATCGGCTTGTGGTCAGTTATATGAGACTCTAAGACTAGTGTGGTCGACACAAGTTTAGACTTTAATAATAAGTGATCTAGGCTTTTATCGAGGCGAGTGGGAAATTCGTGAGTGGGTAATAACCCTTGAGAAGCATTTAAGATGAGGTAGTCAAGACATTTGTTGTCCTGATGACGTTTGATTAAATCAATGTTTATGTCGCCCACTAAAACTATATTTGGGCAGGCGGATACGGTGTCATAGACATTAGTCAAGCTAGTCTTGAAATCTTCAAAGTCCTCGTTGGAGTTATATGAAGGAGAGCGGTAGATTGCTACTACCGCTAACTTGTTCTCTATTTGACACATAAGACAGGTTCCGCCCTTGAAGGTGGGTTCCCATACATTTGTCTGTAGGCCCAGTTTAATATAAATTATAACTCCATCATTTTGGTTGAGATTTTTGCCAGTTGAGTGAGACTGGAAACCTTCCAGTATAGGTAAATTATTAGCTTTACTAAGCCAACATTCGGTGAGAACTATGATATCAAAGTTAATTTTAGTTAAGCGCAAAAGTACTAGAAGTTGGTCGAAGTTTTTATTTACACTACGGATATTTAAATGCAGTAGTTTAATATCACTACCAGTGGCTTTAATATATTTGAGACAGTCTTCTGGATCACAAATAAAAGAGTTACCGACAGTAAATTTGTCAAGATCATAATTAATATTAATCAAATTAGTCATTTTTAGTTAATTAAAAAATTTTTAGAGCGAGAGCCTAAATTTTACGAGCGGTATTTTATTGCGTGAGCCAGTTGTATGATGAGCAAGTAAATGTATCGTGAGCTCATGGCATGATCAGGTAATAAGATGTACAAAGTTTGAGATGGCAAGTGCACCGCACATAGGTATGTGGTTTCCATGATAATTAGGAGTATTGTTGTGTGTGTGTATGTCATGTGAGTATATTTGTGATTAGGGTTTTCTGTTTTTTGTGGTGTTTGGGAGAGTGTGATTGTGTTAGTTAATAAGTAGTTGTTTTGATAATATATTGTTATGGAGATGAAAATAAGAATAAAAAATAATCTGATTAAACTAAAAGAAACAAGATAAAAAAGATTTACAATGGGTTTTAGGCATAGTCACATATTGTCTTTTCCCAGGTCTTCCAGGATTTTTTCGGTACTGATTAGAATCTGTTTGTCCCCCTCTTGCTTCCGAAGGAAAATATTGCCATTGGATATCCAGCAGTATGTGTACTTGTACTTTTTGGCGAACTCACGGGATTGATAAAATAACTTCTTGGTGTTGGCAGGAAGTTGTTCAGCGACATAAACCGGTTGGTTATTTCCAGGTAATCCAATCGTACTGGTGTTAAGTTTTTGGTCTTTTCCCCTCACCTTGTTAAACGACCGCACTGCAGCTAAGAGTGTCTGTTTTGTCTGGACTCTGGAAAATTCTGCAATGATTGGACGTGGCGTGTCAGGAGAGGTGGGCTTACCTGGAAGACGATAGACGTCCCGCAACTCGGTTTCGGTAATTTGCATTCCAACAGCTTTGCCTATACTGCATACTGTTCTTATGAGACTTGTGTGGCTTTCCGAATTTTCTTGCGGAACATTTCTCAATTCAACACCAGACGAGCGGGACTTGCGCTGCATATCTGTTATCTTTTGTTCCAGGCTTTCAATATACTTTTGCTGGTCTTGCCTTTCTTTGAACCATGTCTACCATGAATCGGGGCCCCGTGAGCGGTCTCTTCATTTTAAAGAATTCCGTGTAGAATAGACCACTAATAAATTAAAAAGCCACAATTTATTGCCAAAAAAAGTTGCAGTTCTAAACAGACAGTTATTTTTAGTGAAAACGGACGACGACTCTCTCCTGCCTGCTACTGGTCAGGAACTGTCATGATCAAAGAGCGTATGTTAAGATGCAGGTGACGCAGCACAGCACAGAACAGATGCTGCAGGGCAGGGCAGGCGAGGCAAATAGCGCCTATGCCACGAGCGTGTGCTGCGCCGCCAGCGCCAGCGCCGCAGCTCGACACACATTCGCGTTCTAACTGGAACAAAGAGTGACAAAGAGTGTTCGAGTTGTCAAGCAAAATGAGTTCGGAGCTAGATTCTGATTTTGAAATTAACGAGTTGTTCCTACTTTACAGTTTATCAAAGTGTAAAAAAATTATTTCATTTAATGTGTTTTTTAAAAAGTATCCGAAGAGAGAATGCAGATAATAGTTTTTTACTTTCAGGTTACAGAAAAATTTATTAGAATCTATAGAGTTAAAATAACATGTCTCAAAAAACCGACTTCTAAAAACAAAACACCACAAAGTATAAAATAACTTTAAATTTTTTTTTGGTTTTTGACACCTACTTCCGAAATTTAAGTTTTTTATTTTTCACTTTTTAGCGGTACCTGCGTTCCACTAAAATGTGAAACCACAAACAGCGACCGGCGTGATGTTATTTATGTTATGAACTGGTGTAAACAATCACAAGACATGTGATTTCAGAAATTCCGATCCATTTGCTATCATTGATTACAGAGTTCCGTTGCCTACCTCTGTAGTTCTTCCTCAAATCATCACCAAATTAAAATGGCTGGTTCCATTTTAATTTGGTGAAGGTCGGGGAAAATTATCTTTCAAACATAAAAATTAAAAAACACATCCAAATCTGTTAAAAATTGGCGAAAATATCGCTGAACAAACATTTTTCATGGGATCCCATCATCAGATCCTAACTTATACCTTCCATCATCAGCTCAGCAAAATGAGATGATGATTGTGAGGCACAAATATCTGAATTGCGTTAGAAATTTCATGAGAAACATTGTATGTGCCTATAAAATTTGAGGGTGTCTCTCGATGATTATAAAAAAAAAAAAAAATCTTTTTATTTCAGGCTCTTGGCCATCCATTATGGGATCCCATCATCAGAATCTGACTTGGTGACAATGGGACCACCTCAAGAGTAAAGGCTTTCGAATAAAAAAAGAATTTTTTAAATCGGTCCACAATAATTGGCGGATAAATCGGTGAACATACTTACACAAAAAAAATAAAAGAAAAGATACATACAGCCGAACATAGAACCTCCTCCTTTTTGAAGAAGTCGGTTAAAAATGAAATTAGTTTTGAACCCCTTGCATGCGAATCGGACTCACACTTGACCAGGTTTTTAACATTTTACTTAATATTTTCAATATTTAGGCTCTGGAGATAAAGAGAAAAAAAGGACGGTCCATATATTTGATTAAATAACTTCAAAGTAATTTATTTTAAAATCAATCTGAAATATTACATTATATGCGAATGCTCTCGGTGAGTGAGCACCTTTACTTCTGTGAAGTCTGTAACGCCTTCGCCACCGCCGCGCGCCGCCCCGGGCGGTGCTCTGTGCTATCGACTACCGACTAATCTGGGAGTCCTGGGGCCCTATTATGACGTGCTAATGCCATCATGATTCAATTCAAATTCAAATTCAATTCAAATTCAATTTATTCATAAAAACTTTTACAATAAAATGTGTATAAATAGCCACAAAAAGATAATAAAGTAAAAATCTTATATAAAGGTAAATTAGTGCCTAACTTAAAACTAGTGTATGGCTAACAATAATTTGACGTATAAGATATTTAACTTGGAACTTATAATGTATATAGCGACCTGCCCGATCTAGGTTTATTGAAACCTGTGTTTCAGGCCCTCACTTCATCGCAATTTAAATTGGTCAGTTATATATGTAAACTAGATCAATACAATAAAAAATCTTAATCGACTATTAAAAATAAGCATTAAGCTGTGAAAAAGGGATAGTCTTATGCGTCTTGTATAACTCCGTCTCCCTCCCACATCGTTATCACGATGGTTGTAAGATGTCATAATAGGTACCCTGTGAAAGAAGCATTCAGTGTTCACCGCTTAGTCAGTTCAGCATTCGGTCTACCCTCAAGCGCAATACGAAATTATTTCCATTTAAAATATATTTTGAAATGTTCTGAGCATGTTGTGTGTCATGCAAAGGATATTAGCGGCAGGCAGTGGGCTGCAGTGGGCTGCAGTGGGCAGGGCGCGCGGCCAGTGTTCGCAGTTCCGGCCACATGTGTGCATTCTGTAGAACATTCCGAGAAGCTGAGTCACGCGCACGTGGGCCACGCCACACGCGCGCCCGCGCTCTACTCGCCGGCTCGCCGCGCGAGGGAGCTCTCCTCACTCACTCGCTCAGCAGTCGTGGCTAGAACAGGAAATCATTAAGGTGGATGCTCCAGGGTAGCTCCAGGGTATGAATATTTCAGAAATAATCATTCTTTCGAACTACATGAACTTAGAGGGCTATATTGATGATTAAAATGGTTATAATTCTTTAGATAAATACGCGTTACGGTCGCAGATCGCATTTGGTCCACATACAGCTTCACACTGACCGGCAAATTGCAAAAAACATAAAAATATTTGAATTTCGCGGGCTACCCTGGAGCATTCACCTTAATTAGCTTGTTTACTTGATCTGCTTTTAAAAAAAAAACGTTGCTCCGCACAAGGAATTTCTCCTGAATCGTGGGTGCGTTTACAAACATAACTCACATAAACAAACAGACAGACCCGGAACAACTATCTGTAGGCTATACAAATATTTGTTCCGTGTGGGAATCAAACCCACGACACGCAACGCAGCAGTCAATTGCTCAACCACTGCGCCAACCGTGCCGACTCTGGTTCATAAATTACACAAACTTAATATTATGCCTACTGCACGTAGAAATATGGTTATAGCAATTTGCACCCATTGCCACGACCGGCGACCCTTGAATTAGCTACATTAACAAACGTAAGCAAATTAACGACTGTCAGTAATAGATAACTTTACTACCTTGTAATTTATATGGTTTGAGCTTATTTAACAAGTTGATGTACTGTACACATGGCACGGTATGTACGTATGGTAGTACGTGACACCACATTGCATCACAGAGTGTGGTGTGTCGCAGTCCGCGTATAGCCGCGAGTGTCCGCGAGCAGGCGCCGTCGGCGCGCGCGGCTCTCCTACCAGTAAACATTTTAACCAGCGCCCCTTTCATCTTAACCGTGTCGTCGTATATTGCCCAAAGAAACAATATTGAACTCATTTCGTGTGCCAATCGTTTGTAGGTCGAGGCAGAACTCTGTCCTATAACTGTACGTTTGTATTTATCGGTCTTTGTTTTGTAGTAACGAGTAGGTATTCGTCTTGTAGTGATGTGCGCCGAGACACCATTCTTGCTCTGTGTTGAGTAAATTTTTGATCGAAGACTAGAATTTGCATAGGCACAGTAGTGGTAGCAGTCGCGCCTCGCGGGGGGTCTGCGCCAGGCCCGGGTGGACGGCGCGCGCCCGCATCGCGCTCCATTGTGTCACGTCGCATTGTTCACACAGCCCCTGCGAGTGCGCCTGCCGCGGGGCTCCAGCCACAGTACGGTGAAGTGGCCAGGTGTCTCCGACACTTCCGGAGAACAAACTGTAAAACGTAACACTTGAACAATGTCTCCAGGATTAATAAGGAAGGGCGTCCGCTGTAACCAGACTACTTATAACTATTGCGACCATGCATAATGATTTGTTTATGGGAGCATCAGTAGATACTATTACCGGGCTAGCTCACAAATGTCTTCAAAAAACACCTTTCTACGTAATATATTTTGTAGAGTGAGCCTAAGATCTCCCAATATGCCTCAAACGAAGAATTATGGGCAATATGCGCATGTGCTTTCTCCCCATACTCACGTACGGTGAACAAACAACAACGCCTAGCGAATTGTTTTGACGTATAGTGACGTCACGTAAAATTTTACCATAGCTAGAATACTCGTTTCACACATAAATATTATTTGAATTATATACTATATTGTGAATGAAGTTCTTACGTTTGATAAGTTTGTTGAATAAAAAAATGTGATTATGAAATTAATTAAATTTTGTTTTTGTGAAATTGGTTTTATTCAAGTAAATAGTCTTTAAAACAATAATATTCAGCATAAAATTACAAGAACCAAATATTATGTGAAACATTTTCTGCTATACAAAATTTTATCAAATTTCTGTCTGCGAAACAAGGGTGTTCATATTTCATATTCATATTCATATTCATTTATTTGCATTCTACAAGGTATTTACAAGAGATGTCATAAAAGGCTTACAGCTAAGAACCGTTGTAGACCCTGTTAGGGCACAGCAAAAGGTATTGTTCACTTAAAAATACAAAATAAATAATACTAACGAGATCATTTTTTCGTGTATCACAATTACAGGTAGGTAATTACACACTCAGCATATAGTACCTATTCTATAGTGTCAAATTATCTTCTTGACATATATCTATACAATTAAAATATTAAAGAAATATTAAAAACAAAATACATAAATTATATATTAAAGAATGTATGTATATATTTATATCAGTTATAGTTTATCATTTAAGTATTCATTTGTATCATAATAGCACTTGTTTAAAAGAAATACTTTTAATTTATTAATAAAAATATTATACTTATTTATATTTCTAATTTCTTCTGGTAACTTATTATATATTTTTATCGACATAACGTAGGAGCTTGAAGAGTGAATTTTTAATCGGGATGTGGGTATATTTAATCTATTTTTATGTCTTAAGGTAAATTTGGTTTGTATATCTTCTCTTTTTGTGTAGAATTCCGGGTATTTACGTACAAATTTACAGAGCTCAAAGATGTAGAGGCACGGTAGGGTTAAAATTTTCAAGTCTTGAAAGTGTGGTTTACAGCTATCGGTTTGTTCGATGTTGACTAAAATTCTAATAAGTTTCTTTTGTAGGGTGAATAGAGTGGTGTTGTAGTCTTTAAGGTGGATGCTCCAGGGTGGCCCGCGAAATTAAAATATTTTTATGTTTTTTGCAATTTGCCGGTCAGTGTGAAGCTGTATGTGGACCAAATGCGATCTGCGACCGTAACGCGTATTTATCTAAAGAATTATAACCATTTTAATCATCAATATAGCCCTCTAAGTTCATGTAGTTCGAAAGAATGAATATTTGTGCCTCAGGCATTAAGTCCGCCTCTGTACATCTGTGTGCGTAAAGTGTTAAATAAATATATAAATAAATCATTCTTTGGTCCACATACAGCTTCACACTGACCGGCAAATTGCAAAAAACATATAAATATTTGAATTTCGCGGGCCACCCTGGAGCATCCACCTTAACATTAAAAATTCACTTATGTTAACGTTACTATACGTTAAAATATTCGTGCTAGGCTCTCTGGTCTTTGACATTCCAGAGGAGTTCCAGACTCGAGGTTTGCCAGCGAGCCATGGAGCGCAGTATCCTGGGAGTTCGAATTTCACTGCTGTGAACACCTTAAAACTGGCTTGTGAAATTGGGATGAGCTGCTCGTAGGATCTAGATCGGAAATATCTCAAAAATATGTACGTTCACCAATACCAGGCAGCGTGCCCGCCTGCTGGCTGTAGACGACTGGAAGTCGGGCCACTGGCTCTAGGCTCTGCCGTCATTGTCACCCAACAGACACTATGCGAAGTGACGCCTCCTTCCGGAGCGCTACCACCAGTGCTGCCGCCGGGCGCCACGTCGCTTTTGAGGTGAAGTAGTCGACCGCCGCGGACACCAGGGCCTCTCCAAATAGTACCTCACCCCGGCAATAATACATTGTCCGTCGGGTTCTTCTCACTGCTCACTGCTCACTGCTGGGTGTCGGCTATTTTAAATCTCAATTAATCGTCACGTGCCATGTCATTGGGTTTAAATTGAAACAAAGCAAATTTAAAAAAAATAATTGGCACTACCACTATGCTGGGCACTTTTCACATTAACGGAAAGCGAATGATTGTTTTGTTGCACGATGAGTACTTTTTAACTTTTATAAAATTGATACTACTTACGCGATGGATACCTTGCCACCATCGACCTAAAAGCATTCTGCTTTTAAATGTCTCTTGCTATGTAATATCAACAAACAGCACAAAGTTTCAAGAAGCTACTAACTTAATATAATTATACAAGGTGTTGTTTTGCATCCTCGTCAAATTTCAGGAGGTTGTCACAAAGACATAAATAATCAATTGAAAGTACGGTAGCGGGCAATAACTAATAAGAGTTGCTTTTTTGTTGTTGTTTATATGTATTTAACAGTATTTCAGAATTAAACCCTTAATTCAATACAAATAAAACAGAATCACCGACTAGGCACACATCGACACGGCGTGCTGTGTTTCACGCGTGCCTCAAAGAGCTGTCAGCGTAAAAGACGGGGCCCGCTAGGGCCAGTGCCTGCTGGGGCTGCGGACTTCGTTCGAAAGAGGCACCGTACCCTGGAACGCAAAGGGCACTAGGAGGAACACGGATGGGTTTTAGTCAGTAAGAGTCTGACACTCCCTTCTGCTTCACCCAAAGCGGGAGGAGTCATTTGATGATTTCCCATCCTTAAAAAAAAAAAAAAAAAAAAAAAAGGCACACATCGACAATGCAGCTCGCATGTCGACGTCTTACCTACGAAATGCTAGCGCGCGTGAGCGCGATCGAGCAGTGACCGGTAGCAATAATTTTACCTAATTTTATTTCGAAAATCACCTACATTATTGTCATAAATTTT
The DNA here is from genome assembly GCA_950371165.1 of Lacanobia oleracea. NCBI lineage: Eukaryota > Metazoa > Arthropoda > Insecta > Lepidoptera > Noctuidae > Lacanobia > Lacanobia oleracea. Next base: position 300,020 of record OX493405.1, read on the forward strand.
GCTTGATAATTAACTCATTTTTGAGCATCATTGGAACACGGAAATTTTACTAATGACAGTAATATACTAGTGCGCCAAAAAAAAGTTCACTGATCTATTATCAGATGACTAGTTGACCCGCGCAACTTCGTTTGCGTCACTATTTTCATTACTGCTCCGCCCCTATTGGTCTTAGCGTGATAATATATAGCCTATAGCCTTCCCCGATAAATGGGCTATCTAACACTGAAATATTTTTTCAAGTCGGACCAGTAGTTCCTGAGATTAGCGCGTTCAAGCAAACAAACAAACTCTTCAGCTTTATATATTACGAGTAGTATATAGATAAATAAAATGTTAGTTTTGCTACAAATTATTTTTATTTGACAGAACCCTGACGTATTAATGTCTGAATCTATGGTTTAAATGACAAATCAAAATGTTGTTTTAAATATGTTTTGAAGTTATATTTTTATTAATAGTGAGTTGGTTTACGAATAAACGTAAACATTGTGCAAATCATATTGATCGACGAGCACTCGTTGTACATGAAGATCTGTCTTGTTTGCCTATCTAAAATTTGCATAAGTTATATAATTTTCAAGCCGAGTAACTCTCATAGATGTTGGATAAGGCTAGGCAATTCGTCCCCACCGAGGGTGTCTCCACGTTATCGTCGTGGTGGGGCTTGTGTGTCTCAATGATCTTGGAGCTATGCCGGTAGAGTTACTCATGCTGGAAAGGTCCAAGAGAGATACCGGGACGGGGTCACTCCTGATCGATCGATGGCAGTCGAACGACAGAGGAAGTGACCATGCTGCTGCGGTGCAGGCGCACCAAAGCGACGCATGTTTCTCTCCTTGAGGAGAGAACTTTCAGCGGGTTCGCTGAGTCGGGTTGGCCGGACAGCGAACGGAGGCATGTTTAATGCCGCCGCCGGGGGCTTGGCTTAATCGCCTGGCCCAGAGGAAGGAAACCTCTTAGATAAAAAACCACCTAATCCCAAGCTCTGAAGCGCGGTGAGGGGATGAATGGCTGGAGGGAGTCCAGTCGTGAGCGCTTCCCCTGCAGAGCACCTGCCGCACTCTGCAGTATGTAGGCTTACTGGGTACCTAGTCTCTGCCCAGCGGACATTTATAGACCTATATCTACTCGTGGGATCAAATAAGGAATCCAAAAATATAAACAAAAATGAAACAGCGACTGAGTTGGTCGAACAGATGGGAGTGGGTGTGGTGTCAGAATCTGATAACAAATCCGACAGGATGAGTGTGGCGAGCACTAGCTCAAAGTGGCAGGGTGCGGACGCTCCCTCCAAATTTTGGAGGATGCGTTCTCGCAGTGACAAAACGGACCTGACGAGGTTGGTGAGTTTGTCCTCGAGCGAGGAGAATCTTCCGGCCGCTAAAGTGCCGACGGGGAGGAGAGGAAGAGGACGCACGACGCTAACTTCGGCAACGTCACGCGACGCCCAGGGTCGCTTTTTAAAACGCCCTGATACGCCGGCAGCCAGTGGAGCGAGCGAATCTGAGAGTGCTATTCTGGTGGAGCGGAATGTTACCGAGCACTCCGCTACACTGGTTAGTACCAAGGCGGACATCAATGCCGCGAGGCGAGAGGGCCATAAGGCAGTTGCGGCTGAAGAGGTGGAGGAAATGTTCCGTCTGGCGAGAAAAAGACGGTCTAGAACTGCCACTGTCTCTGAGGGTTTTACGGCGGCAGCTCTGAACCGCCAGGTTATGGACGGTGTGGATGTAATCTTGAAGGTGGCTACGAAGTCGGGCAACTTGAAAGGCACATTTACCCGGTCTCTAAAGGAGGCAGCAGACGGCATCAAGGAGGCAGTGGAAGTCCTGCTTGATCGCTAAGAGGAAACAAAAAAGCTGCAGGAGGAGAACAGCCGTCTCCAATCCGAAATTGAGGTCATCCGGCGGGAAGTCACCTCTTTAAGGGCTGACGTCAGTCGACAGCAAGAGCGCGTGACTCCCGCACCTTCTACGTCCACTCCAGCACCTGGCTCTCTACAATCCGAGCTGGTTAAAGAGATTGCCCGGACTGCCATGCTCCAAGTAGGGAGCATGATGAATACCCGCCTCGAGGGTTTGGAGTCGGGGCTTCTCCCAGCCCAGAATCTCCGGCCGCCACTCGCAGTGGACAAACGAAGGAGAGAGGAAAGCTCAGTGAAAGGCCTCTCACAAGTGGTAGAAAAACCAGCAGCTGGGGCTAAACAGCCAGCCAAGGGGAAAAAAAGACCTTAGTGGGGGTTAAAAAGGCAGCAGAGGTGGCCAAAAAGCCTGTGGCCGGGGCCAAAAAGCCTGCAGAGGGGGGCAAAAGGGCTGATGAGGGGACAACCCACTTAGCACCAGCCGCGGAACTTGCGACCGTAGCTGGGCCAACCGCTGAGGCCTGGACAACGGTCGTAAAAAAGAAAAAACGCCGCAAGGGATCCAAGGTGCAGGAGCAGAAGGGCCAGGCTGCAGCAAGAAGTGCAGGGCCGCCCAAGATCCGCACCCCTCGCTCAGTGGCTGTAGCAGTTACGCTGCAGCCTGGAGCCGCGGAAAGGGGCGTCACCTACGCTGCGGTGCTAGCGGAAGCTAGAGCCAAGTTCAAGCTGTCTGAACTAGGCATACCGTCCATCCGCTGCAAAGTAGCCGCCACAGGCGCGTGGTTAATTGAAGTTACGGGAGCCTCAAATGATGAAAAGGCGGACGCCCTGGCCGCTAAACTGAGGGAAGTCCTTAATTTAGAGGACATCAGGGTCTCCAGGCCCATGAAAACGGCTGAAGTGCGTGTTGATGGCCTGGACGACTCTGTAACCCCAGAGGAGGTTGTGGCGGCCGTTGCCCGAGTCGGCGGCCCAGTGCTCCGCGGCACCAACGGCAGTCTTTGTGCGGCTACGAGAAAACCCGCGGGGCACAAATTAGGTGGCAAGGCCTGCACCGCGCCCCCGCCAAGAAATAAAAAAAAAGCAATGTGGAGGGGACCAAGGCTGCCAGGGGATCTGCACTCCCCCTGCAGCCTAGCTGCCCTTCGGCCGACTCCCGGCCCCAGGAAGAGAGACCCGAGGTTATGGAGTACCAATAATCGCACACTCCATTTCCTCCAGGGCAATATCAACCACTGTGCCGGAGCTCAGGATCTCTTACTTCAGAGCATGGCAGAGTGGTCGATTCATGTGGCTGTGGTCGCCGAGCCGTACTACGTCCCCCCCCCCGTGATAACTGGGTGGGTAACCTGGACGGCGCGGTGGCCATCATTGGCGGGGCTCTTGCCGAACCGTCCCGAGTTCATGGCTGGGTGGCCGCCCTCGCGTACGGCATTAGCACTATTGGAGCTTATTTCTCGCCCAACAAGAGCCTTGCCGACTTCGAGAGCTTCCTTGTCGAGTTGGGTGCCGTAGTGAACCGGTACCACCCTCGCCCGGTGCTGTTGCTCGGGGATCTCAACGCCAAGTCTGCGGCGTGGGGATCCCCGGTCACCGATGCCAAGGGCGAGGCGTTAGAGGAGTGGGCGGTCACGACCGGCTTGACTGTCCTGAATCGAGGCTTGATCTACACGTGCGTGCGGCAGCGGGGCGGTTCCATAGTGGACGTCTCGTTTGCTAGCCCTGCTGTTGCTAGCCGTGTCCGCGACTGGCTTGGTAAGAGATGGAACACCGGGGTGGTTTTAGTCAGTAAGAGTCTGACAGACCCCTTCGCCCGCCCCAGGGATTGACATTTCCTTGCCATTATGTACATAATGGCAAAGAAATGTCAATAAATTGTAATTTTTTAAAAATGGAACTCAGCTGTCAGTTACTTTCAAACCAAATATTGCTCGCAAGCAGCGTTTTTGAGCTATAAAAATACTCTCCCTTTTGGTACAATTGCCCCAAAATATAATACCAAACCTTAAAATGGAAACAGCAAAACCATGATATGCTTGTAAAACTGTTTTGATATTAACTTTTTGCCTAAGATTATAAAGTGCATAATATGCAGATGCGCTGAGTTTTTAACAGATTGCTTCACTCGTGGCTTCCATGTCAGCTGACTGTCAATTGAACGCCTAAAATTTTTTTTAACCTCTACTCTGTCCACGTTTTGGCTACTGTAATTGATATTCAGATCATTAATACAAAGTCTTTGATAAAAACCCATTATCTTTGGTTTTAGTATGTTAATTTGTAAGTTGTTACTATTTAGCTAATTTATTATAAGTTGAATGGTGTAATTTATATCGTTTTCTTAATTTCATTATTGTCACATTTTAAGAGTGCCGTACTATCGTCAGCAAACAGCGTGGCGTGGCGTGGGAGGTCGTTAATGTACCGGCCTTGGTTCAATCTTTGATCCGGAGCGAGGAGGCATGGGAAGCGATCACCTCCTTCTGCGAAGCAGTAATGCTAGCAAAGGAGGAGGCCGAACGTGTGAGAGAGAGAGAAACCTCACGTCCCAGTCACCGCAACAGAAGAAGACGCCCCAGGCGTCGGGAGTCGCAGGACGATTCCTGGCCGCCGTAGGCGCGGGCCTGCGGACGGCGAGCAGTGGGTGGCTTGCCGTCTGATCAGAACCTAGGCCCGGGTCGGCGGCGCGCTGCGATCCCAGCGCGCCTCAAAGAGATGTCAGCGTGGAAGACGGGGCTCGCTAGGGCAGGTGCCTGCTGGGGCTGCGGAATCTGTTCGAAAGAGGTGCCGTAGCCTTGGAACGCAAAGGGCACCAGGAGGAACACGGATGGGTTTTAGTCAGTAAGAGTCTGACACTCCCTCTTGCTTCACCCAGAGCGGGAGGAGTCATTTGATGATTTCCCATACTTAAAAAAAAAGGTCGTTAATGTAAATTACATAATTATAAATAATAAAGGTCCAAATACGGTTCCCTGTGGTACACCGAATTTAATTTATCTACTGGAAGAAACGTATTTTTTTTTTCTAATTTAGAATTGACACTTATTTTGTAAATTTCTGTCATCTGTTTGCGACCAGATAAATAAGTTATATTTTACTTTTACTTGATAAGTTTCTAATAATGATTTGCATTTAAGTTCCACTCAGATTCGTATCACAAAATGTTACGAGGTACAAACGTAAAAAAACCTTAAAATATAGCTATCTTTTAGATGGACCATAGATTACTTGAAAACCTACTTACAATCATTCAAAGATTTTGGTTAAATTATGTAGGGAGTGCATCCATTTTATTTAAATCATAAATTAAAATCACTAGATATACCATCACATACATTATACACTCACAATAATTTAAGGGCCTTATGACACTTGCGAATTGCGAGCGAGTGGAAAGCGGGGCGAGAGCGCAGCGAGCTCGCCGCGACGACGCCGCGAAATATACAACGTTGATACGACAGAGGGGCTTTCCTTTAAACTGCCTATACTAGGTACCATTTTCAAGCTCTGTACCAAAAATAAATTAATTAGGAGCAGTAGTTTAGTCGCAAATGATTTTTAAAGTTTTTGCACGGTTTGAACACGATGTATCTTTTCTAACAGCTGATTATCGTCTAAGCATAGGTCATGCACCTTACAACGATGAATCTACGATGCGTTGTTGCCGCTCTGACGCATGTCGAAGGACATTCACTAAAAATTGGCAATGCAAACAAGGAAGCAATGAATACACACACACTTGCACTTTCACTACAAAAGCGACACACGTAGCGCATTTGAAAGAAACAGAAATAGGTCAGTTTGTTGCATCCTTGTTTTTTTGCGATCGGTAAGTGGGGCCTCTAATCAGTGCGCCGACGCTGTCGTTTCGGAACGAACGGTTTGTGGAATTCGCGCGCAAACAATTGTGATTTTATTTTGTTATTGTGAGAGGACACGTAACTTGGGATTATTATTATTTAGTATTAGTGTTTTTTTTGTGATTGACTGTTTTTTATGGTGATAGGACACGTAACTTGGGATTATTATTATTTAGTATTAGTATCTCCGGACCTCACTCCCATGGATTTCTTTTTGTGGGGTTACATTAAGGGTGAAGTGTATGCCTCAGAGGTAAATACAAATGATGAGTTAAAAAATAGGATTATTTTAGCATTTCACAAATTAAAGTGCTTAGCGACGGACAGTGATCTAATTAGAAAAATAAATAACAATATTCTCCGTCGGTATAATTTGTGCATCAATGTGAATGGAGGACACATCGAAAATTTAAAAATTTAGTGTGTTTGTTTTTGTGCGCGTACTTCGAAACGTTACCTAACATAAAAGCCAGTGCGAGCGGAGGCCTAAGTCGCCGGCCGCCACCCCGGCTCGGCCCCCGCCGAGCACACGAGTTACTGCACACCACACCGCGCTCCGGCGCGCGCGCGACGTTGCCGCTTTGTTACCTAGCGGTATCTAAGGTCAGTGTCATTTTTTTACAAAGGGTGGTTGCGTTTTATTCGGATTTGCAAGCTATTTAGATTGTTTGAAAAAAATAATTATTTTCTAATTTATGGCGCTTTTTGTTTTTGTACCGTATCGAATTAATACTGAACACGTATAGTATACGTAGTTTAGTTTAATGCCCTTCTGTCGTATCAACTCTGTATAAGATATTTCCCGTTGACCTAGAACAATGAAACTAGCCAATTAATACCGTCTTATATTACAAGTATGGGAAAAAGTCTGAAAACTATGCATTTGTAATTAACCTCTCAATGATGCTGCGTCCACTTACCACTCGTATCTTCGTCTCTTCTCGCTTGTATAAAACGGCGTCGACAGCGCCGTTCGCGGCGAGCTCGCTGCGCATTCTCATCGCTTTTCACTCGCTGGCAACTCGCTAGTGTGATAAGGCCGTAGACTAAGGCGTCGTTCTAATATATCGATAATCGCGCGAATGTTGCTCTGAAAGGCGCTCTCTAACAGCGTGTTAAGATTTGCCGTAAAAATGGATGCGATAATCGGTTTCTATTACGTCGACACTCAAATCGTCTTCGTAACGAGTTCGTTTCGGCGATCCGAAGGAAGTTCGGTCATACCGTTTGTCAAACAGATTGCCTCTATGTTATAGATAGAAGCAATCTGTTTGGTTGCAAGCGTCAAGTTGCTGCCGATCTTGGTCGACTTTGGCTGCAGCCTGCAAACTGAGGCGTCAAATGATTGGGCCTTAAATGACTTCGTCTTCCCGCTGACGTGTTAGCGTCCGAAAACTTTATAATACACCATGAGATCGTGAGAAAAGTATATTTAAGAGTGAGCTCACACAACCAGACGCGCTAGGACGCATATAGTAGTTTAAATCTTGAATGACCACCGACTTATATCACTAGATCGCCCTCACCGTCATGATAAGATTGAGCTTACAAATCTTTCACATGGTATTTCCATAATTCCATTCCTGTTACATCTTTATTTACAAGTAAGGTTTACATTAACATATTTGTCGGCTTTATTTAACGCACTTCTTAGTGAAAATCTGACAATATTGTCGTTTTCTGACATATTTTTCGATTTGTCAGTATATCAAATAGGGCCCAGGTGATCACAGAAGATTTTTTTATAAAATGTTCTGCTGTGTAAATGTTACACTTCAGAAACAAAAGAAGAGCAGGCTATCGTAGAGCTGCGAGGGGAGCGTGACGCGGGGTGGGGGGCGCGGGGCGCTGGGCGAGGTGTGAGAGTGATGTCAGTAACTCAGTAGCTCGCGCTGTTATTTCGGGCGGTTGCTCGACAAACAGAACCGGCAATGTCACAATGCGGTTAATTGCTTCTATTTTGGCGCCACTTATTAGTCGTAACTCGTAACCCGTAGCCCGTAGCCCGTAAGAGTTTCAAAGTAACGTCAGTGTTACAAGCGTTCGATAAACAAAAACGTTCTCTTGTTTACATCAACGCATTTTCTGAAATACATATATGAAATGTTTTTATTTTTTGGTGACAGTCCAGTGAGTGATGGCGACCGTGGCTTCAGTGTCAGTGCTATATATGTTATAGCTGTGAGATCGAGGCTCAGTCGCGTCAACGTCCGGTGCTGAAAAGGCCCAAGTTGCTTAAGAAGGGACTCTAGACGGTAAAACAGGTATTTGAAGAAACTATTGTCGATGTCGTCGCCCCGCATCATACCAAGTACCTAAAGTGCGAAAGCGAAAACTGCAGCTCAGGCTGATTTTACCTATGAAACCTTGACCAAAAGATGTTTTGTATTTCGCTGTTTTCTTCTTCACACTGAAGTGATAAAAAAAAAAAATATCAAAATTAGAGGTAAACTATATCTCTATGCTTCTACTATTTTCAATTTTGTTAAAAACATTGTCAAATTTGTCTGACAGTCAAACGTTTATCAGACAAATTTGACTTGTTTGGCTTGCTTTTTGATTTGCTGTTTTTTCAGGTTTTTGGATTGTCATAATTTTTTAAGTAATTTACTTCATTATTATTTTTTATAAACACACGGTACACTTATACACCTACACATATCACAACTGATCGTAAATTTCAATCAAAAACACCTGCTTATAACCACCTACTTATAAATGTCTCCAACCTACATCTTCACTCTAACAAAACTTGTGGTAACAATGACACTATTAATAGTAATGTTATTTATCAATAACATTTTCACTTGTTATATCAATGGCTTTACTTGACATAATTCAGGATATCGACGAAAATGTTACTATACAATGTCATACATGTATGTGAACAATTAGAAGAATTAAGGAAACTGCTACCAAACATCAACAATTAAAGAATACTGTCAATGAACATAAGAAGTTATCAGCATAATTTTGATGGGTTTAACGTAGTTCTTCAACGCCTTGACTCCGATTTTGATGCTATTATTTTGACAGAATGTTGGTTAAGCGAATCGACTGTAATAGAACCACTACCAGGGTACCACGCATTCCGCACTTATTGTCAATTAAATAAAAATGGTGGTGTAATTATCTACACCAAAACTACTTGAAACATTTCTTTTCTAGAAACCGAAGTCTTAGACGCGGACAGCCTTCTTCTCCCAATTAATATCTAAGGCCAAGGGCCCCGTAGAGGCACTAAACAAATGTAATTCGTGCTTTAACTCCTAAGGAAAAAATCTTTCAGATATAATTTTAACGAGACTGTCCGATACGGAAAAATCAATAACTAGTAAATACAGACCGCGTGGAACTCCTCTTCATTTCTTTTTCTTTCAACCTACCGTAGAATCAGAGATCGAAAAACTGACAGACCAGCTCAAAATTGATAGCGCCCCCGGGCTCGATGGCATCAGTGCTAGACTAATCATAAAACTCAAAAAGTCTTTACTCAAACCACTCGCTCACATATTCAATCTGTCCTTAGAAAATGGGATATTTCCAGATTGCTGGAAGGTTGCTAGCGTTCGACCCATTCACAAAAGTGGTCCCACAGAATTAGTAGAGAGCTATCGCCCAATAGCTCTCCTTAGAATCCTATCTAAACTACTGGAAAAAGTAGCCAATAATCGCCTAGTGAACTTCTTTGAAGAAAAAAATCTTATATCTGAACGACAGTTTGGTTTTAGATGAGGTAAGTCGACAGAGAACGCTGCAATACTACTGACCAATTCTGTAGCCTCCTTTATCGAAAATGGAGAGCACGTCATGGGCGTCTTCTTAGACTTAGCCAAGGCATTTATATGGCAATATGTTTTATTTTGTGTTGGTTCTGGTATTTTTATTTATATCTCTGTAATTATTCAGTGTATTGAGCTGAAATTTAACATGTGAATGATAATGATGAGTTGCATTAATACACTAAATATTGGAATATGTTTTATTTTGCTTTTATTTTAAATAGTCCTACAATTGGATGTCATAAAATATAGTAGTTCGGTCCTAGTAAATTATGCCATTGCTCATTAATAACAAAGAGCACATAATTGAAACTTGGCAGGACATTGTAGACCCTTACAAGGTACAGGCGCGATCTAAAATCCTGTTCCAGTTTCACAAGTCTATCGCATCAAAACAAGTCTCACATTCGACATTTTTCACAGATACACGATTTCGTATATCGTACTCATTTATCATTATCTATTCAGAAAGTGTACGATATAATGACCGTTTGCCTTAATGACGACACGCCACGCCTACCAAGTCGCGACGGCGAATACTGCTATTTAATTTCGATGCGTTAGTATATGACTGTGTGGCTTAGCGGTTAACGAGTTCAGGTAAATAGCATCTTAGAACCTCAGTTCGAATCCCGGCAAAAATATATAAAAATTATGAATTTCTACAGCAAGTTAGACCCGATCAGAGATGTGTTTCTTTAAGAGATGAGGGTGAATGTGAAACAAAATAAATTACTGCTTGAATAAGTAGTTGCGACGTTGTTGGTTGGTGAACTTTGTTACGAACGTTTGTGTTATTATTGCGATTAGCGTGTTTCAAGATGCAACCAAATATTAATATTGAACACAGGGCAAATATTGTCGCTTAGCATACAAATGGGCTAAATATTTGTCAAAATTCAAATGAGACCGGCTTATGCGTAAGTTATTTATACATGTTATAATTGAGACGATACTTGATAAGTGTGCAATACAATTTTATTTTTTAGAGAGCTACTAAGAGGCGAAACAAATGGCTTTATTCCAACTAGGATATTCGCAGAGCAATTTGATACGTCATTGCAAACTGTTTGCCGTGCACTCTACATGAAGGGTTACATAATCGGAAACCAGCTAAAAACCATTTTTGCCACAAAAGCACAAGGAGGAACGACTACGTTTTGCTCGGGAATATTTAGATTTTAACTGGGAGACCACTATATTTTCAGACGAGAAGACTTACAAATCTTGCCAAAAAGGAAGACTTCAGTTGTGGCGAAAAGATAATACTCGCTAGTGTGAGATAAACACTATTCCGAAAACAGAATCAGGTAGAATAAGTGTGAATATGTGATTACGGTGTTATTTACAGAAGATGTGCTTGTCGGTAATATAGTGTTCTGTTAGTTAATTATGATTGTAATATTGGGATTAGCTTCAATCTTCTTGTCTCTTTGAGAAAATAAATAGTTACAGCTATAATCTCAATAAAGTTAAAATCAGAAGGTCAATTTCATTACGCAAAGTTTTAGCAATAATCTTTAGTGGTTATTAATATGGATATTTTAAAGTTTGGTCTTCAAAATATTGATGATAATTTTTGTACTCCATGATTCGTTTGCTTATTAAATAGCAGTAGATATAAAAAAAAAAATATTAATAATTCTTGTAGGATCTAGTTTGTTGACATGAAAATAATTATCAACAAATTCTATTTAAAAAATTGTTACTTCAAATTACCAACTGTTTTTTTAGGCCAAACTTTAAAATATCGGTATTAATAAACATAAAAGATGATTACTAAAGTTTAACGTAAAATCAATACTCACAATAAGATAATAAATAAAATTAAATTCAAAATAGCGGCTGTAAACAATAGTTGTATTACTGGCTAATTTATCTGCATTGTGACAACGCGATTGCACTCTATATCGTCAAGCAGGGTATCTTCACGCAACTTAGATTATTGAGAGTACCCACACACTTTAACAATATGTAACTAACTAATATTAAAGTTAGTTTTTATTGTAAGTCCGAGTGTCGAAAGAGAACTATTAGATTTCATTTTTAAATTTAAAATGCGACACGTAAATTCCTTTTTGACAATTAAATAATTATGTTTCTTCAAATTATTACTGTTTATTTTATATCAACCTTAAGTTTTATTTCTTTTTAATTTAACCTTTTTGTGTTTTTCTGTTTAAAAGCTAATTGTATTGTAGCTAATATACAGTGTACTGTATATTATAGTTAACTGTATATTGCGAAATATATTTATACACAATATTTATCTGTAAATATATATTTATATATCAATAATTATTTAAATTAAAATAAATAGTTAACAATAATAACAAAATTGATCGAGCAAACTAGATGAGGTTCGAACCGACAGACACTTGTTTCCAAGTCACACATCGCTACGCTTGACCACATGATCTGTTGACAATTGTTTCAAATTTTAGCTTTATTTTCGGGTTGGCTCGGTGCGAACAGTCGAACACTAACATAAAGAAAACAAAACTATATTGTTATTTTTGTCTAGTATTGACCCCGCACACTATCAACTCATATCGTAGTTGTACTGTATGACAGGTAGATGTTTGCGTTATAATCACTCACACACATGTATGTTTGCTCGCAGTACCGTGCAGGAAAATACGATCGTTGACGTGGAATAGGATTTTTGACCCCTAACTGTACAAATAAACGTCGTAAGTTAGGCTCTAGAACCCGTATTTTAAGTACTAGAACCTAATTACCTTATTTTACTTTTACGGATATATCTTCTGAACGGTATGCTTTTTTCAAATTCTGTTTTTGCAAACACTTCACAAAATACAAAGCAACGTGGTTAAAAAATGCAACTACTAAACCATTTTATATGATTACTATCCAAACGACAGCGCAGTGGAAACTTGAATATCTCTGCTGTTCATGCCACACAAATTTCATTTTGACATACATATTTATACAGAAATACACACTAATTATTGTATACTTTTTTTTCTTGTACGTCCATAGGAAAAAAAACTGTTTTTGTTGAATAACTCCCTAATAGTTGGATGCACAAATTCGTACTTACTTTACACATTTACAGGACGTCATACACTAAATATCTGCTAAACTGAATTTAAAAAAACGACACTTTTCCGCTGGGATGACGCACACCAATCGCGCTACTCAAATCAAACTGAGAGATTGGAATTCTCACGGTAGCAAATCAATTTATTTTTACAAACATTTGATAAATTAGGCAAAATATACATTTATACAGTAAACCGAGCGACATCCACAACTTTAACACCAGACCACTCACCGACTTCGTAAAGTCCATGACTCATTTGTGGGGCTCGGTATCCGTTTATACAATAAAGTTCCTTTATCTTTTCTTGACCTGCCTTTTAACTCATTTAAAGCTAAAGTTAAATCTAACCTCTGTTCGAAGGCATAGACGATAAGAATAGTTAGTTGGTCGCTGGGTTAAGCGCAAGACAATGTCATAATATATTTATCATGTTCTTTCTCTATAAGTAATTAGCTTATGACTGGTTATACCTATGCGTTCATTTAATATTGTTTTTTTATTTATTTGTTTATAATTTTTTTTTATTATTATTTATCTAACTATGTAGGTTAATCCATTTTTTTTAAGTAGTAATATTCTTTTGTGTCAGTATCATAGTGTGCTAGCTAACAAGCGATAAATAATATTTACTTATTATTATTTTCTTTTTTTAAATATTGATGACGTTGCATACTTATTGTATAAATTCAGGTTCTTAAAACGTATCAGACAGATGTGTTGCTGGAAAGTTTGTTGGCCACTTCTTCTGCACAGCTAAAACACTAGGAAGTGGTGACGGGCGGGCGTTTTGGGGGTCAGTCTTTTGTAAAACTTGACGTTTAGAAAGTGCTGGCTCTCAGCCTAATTTAAATAAACGACTTCTGATTTTTTTGAAACCATCTTAGCGCTACTTTAGCTTGGATTTACCATTTTATATTTAGCATAAACGGTATTATTCAATATAGTTTACAACCATATTAGTTCGTATCATTAACTTGGTGATCGTATACCACCCAGCAAACAATAGTGTAAATTTCATTAAAATACGACCGGCGGTTTTGAACCGATTGTCGTTTTTATGTCCGTACTAGTTGACCCGCGCAACTTGGTCTGCGTCAAAATTTTCATTACTGCTCCGCTGCTATTGGTCGATGATGATATTTATCCTTACTCGAGAAATGGGCTATCTAACACTGAAATAATTTTTCAAATCGGACCAGTAGTTCCTGAGATTAGCGCGTTCAAGAAATAAACAAAAACAAACTCAGCTTTCATATTAGTATAGATTACACATTTTGCAAATTAACTACATTATGTTGAACGAATAAAACAACAAATTATTAAAAATAATAGTCTTATAAAAAATACGACTACCAGTTTAGACGTGATTCTCATTTTAAAATCAGCATCAGCATTTGGAGGTAAGCGGTACAGAGAGTAAAGTCCCGCAAAACTCCGTTGAAAATGAAAGAAAGAAAGAAAGAAAAATGTTTATTTGGGACAAGATACATAAAATAAAGTAATGTTTTATATCATCCATTTTGTTCTAATGTAGTAATTAGTAATGTCGGTTCTCTTATGAACTTTTATATACTTGTTTTTATTTTTTCTCTTTGTAATCTACCCATAGTTTCTACTGTTTTAGTAAATTTTATAACTTTTAACACGATGAATGTCCTGGTGGTAGATGTTAATATTTATTTTCTCCTATTTTTTTTTACACAACTTCTATCACAGTCCGACACACCCACTCAGTGCTGTAACGCTGTAAATACTTTTTTTGCTGAAATAGGTAAGAATCTTGCTAGCAAAATCACACATAGTCCCTCCTTGTCCCAGCCAACAATTCGAAAAGGAACTTTGACAACATCTTTCGTACTGGATGAAACAGATCCGATTGAGATCGTCTCTGTTATTAATTCACTCAGAGCAAATGCAGCCACCGGATGGGATGGCATCTCACCATTCATCTTAAAAAGATACTCCTCAATGTTGGCACCTGTACTAAATCACATCTTTAACCTCTGTTTTCAGACTGCGACCTTTCCATCACCATTCAAGAAGGCTATTATACATCCTATCTTTAAGAGTGGTGATAAAGAGTTAGTCGATAACTATCGCCCCATAGCAGTACTTACCGCATTATCGAAGGTCCTTGAGCGCTTGATAAATAAGAGATTAGTTAATTTTTTTGATAAATTTAATCTGATCTCTCCGCAACAATTCGGCTTTAGAAAAAATAAGAGTACCACAGATGCAGTTCAGGGCTAACAGGATTTATTGTAAATAAACTCAATAGTCGTAAAAAAGTTCTCACAATATTCCTCGATCTTGCTAAAGCCTTCGACACCATTACCTTTTCAACACTTCTTAACAAACTCGAAAGTTTAGGTGTCAGAGGCTTACAGTTGGAGTTCTTCCGGAGTTACCTTACAAACCGAACACAAATGGTAAAATTGGGCGACCACACAAGTGGTAAGCTTCCGATTTGCTATGGCGTGCCACAAGGCAGTATTCTAGGCCCCACTTTGTTTCTCGCTTTTATAAACGATCTCTGCAACTTACCTATCACGAATGCTAAAATTGTGTCGTTCGCAGATGACACTGCAATTACTTTCTCTGCTGACTCTTGGATGGAACTTCAGAACTTAGCGCAGGACGGCTTTAATTCTGCATATGACTGGCTTCTTTCTCATACACTCACGTTAAATACATCCAAAACTAAGCTCATAACCTTTTCACTAACATCTAAATCACAACCCGAAATTCCGATTCTCATAAAAGCTCACTCATGCCATACATCATCCAAAATATCTCTACGCTGCCACTGTCCTCTTATTACTCCAGTTGACAATATAAGATACTTAGGCATAACTTTGGATAAGTTTCTGAATTATAAAACGCACATTAATTGGCTGGCCTGTTGGTCTAGTGGTTAGTGACCTGACTGCTATGCCAGAGGTTGTGGGTTCGATTCCCACCCAGGACAAATGTTTGTGTGATGAGCATGATCATTTGTTCTGTGTCTGGGTGTAGTTTATCTATAATATGTATGTATTTAGAAATATATAAGTATGTTTATCAGTTGTCTAGTACCCATAACACAAGCTCTGCTTAGCTTGGGACTAGATGGCGTTGTGTGATAGTTGTGTGGAATATTATTATTATTTCATATATTTATTATTTACACATATAATTTTACATTTTTAAATATTTCATTAAAAAAATAGATTAAAAAAAACATTTAAAAATATAAAAAATAGTAGCCCACCGGTATCGGGAACAGGGTCCAAGCTACCGGTGGTCAGGGCTTCTGAGAGAGGAACCTCCTAACGATGCGCGCCGTGTCCAGGAGTACTGCTTTCTGGATCAAGCCCTTGATCCAGCTGCCCAACGAGAGCCTCTTGAGATGTTGGTCGTGGCTCTTGGCAATAATGCCATTGGCCGTCACGATTATCGGCACAATAACTGCTGTGTTCACATCCCACATGTCGACAACCTCGCGAGCCAAGTCAAGATACTTCGTTTGTTTATCTTTCTCTGACTTCACGAGGTTCTCGTCATGAGGGACTGCTATATCAACAATCATTGCGCGACGCTCTGGTCGGTCTATCACCACTATATCAGGCTTATTGGCAACAATAGTCCTGTCAGTGATGATAGACCGATCCCAATACAATGTGCAACTACCATTTTCGAGAACTGGGTCGGGCACATACCTATAGTACGGTACTTCCGATTCCACAAGATTGTATTTAAGAGCAAGTTGCTGGTGGATAATCCTGGCTACAAGGTTGTGCCTGTGCAAATAGTCTCCGTTAGCCAGACTAGAACAACCGGAAATAATGTGGCGAATGGATTCCCCGGGCCGGTGACATGCCCGACATATGTCAACCGTACCGTCCTTCACAATGTATTTCCGGTAGTTATTAGTCATCATAACTTCGTCCATAATTGCACAAACAAAACCTTCGGTTTCCCCGAAGAGGTCACCAAAACGAAGCCAGGCTACGGACGCTAAGAAGTCTACATCGGGCCCATGTAGGACCCGATAAAAGCGTCCGTGAAGCTCCTTGCTCTGCCATACCTCCCTGCGGTCGTTAGTATCTAATACCACAGGTTTGCGCCAGTTCTCGTTAGCCAAGGAGAGCGCGGTAAGGCCTTTGTCCACCGCTACCATATCTCGATGCATACCCACGTCGGCCTCTAGGAAGTATTCCCTAAGGCTGCATACCTCGCGGTTGTGCAGGGTCTTAGCATTTAAGAAGCCACGACCCCCGCACTTCCGCGGGATATACAGCCTCATCACCGATGACCGTGGGTGATGCATCCGATTTGCGGTAAGCAGTGAACGTACCCTCCTATCCAGGGCGTCAAGTTCCGTCTGAGTCCATTTGAGTATGCCGAAAGAATACATCAAAACCGGCATGACCCAACCGTTGAAGGCGCGCACCTTGTTTCCGCCTGATAAAAGACTGTTAAGTACTTTGTTCAGGCGGCCAAAGAAGCGCTCCTTCAACGATTGTTTCATGTCAGCAGCACTGATGCCTAACGCTTCCGACATACCCAAATACTTGTAAGTTTCGGTTGAGGAGAGGGACCTAAGGTGTATGGAATCCGAGAGTTGGGTTCCCACGGATTCCATAATCTCCCCTCGCTTTACATGCATGACCGCACATTTGTCCAATCCAAATTCCATCCTGATGGCGCTACTGAAGGTTTCTGTTACCTTTAGTAGCTTCATCAGTTGCAAGTTGTTAGGAGCAAAGAGTTTCAAGTCATCCATGTAAAGGAGGTGCGATATGACCTGATCACCTCTTCTCAACCGGTAGCCTTGGCCCGAACCCTCCAGCAATGTACTGAGAGGGTTGAGAGCCAGACAAAACCACAGTGGACTCAGACTGTCACCCTGAAATATGCCACGCTCGATCCTTATCGGTTCGCTGTTCGCCTGGATCTGTCGACATCCTGGATAGTGAAGAACCGTCCTCCACTGCCCCATACACGACTTCAGGAAGGTGCGTAGGACTGCATCAACTTTGTACAGCTCCAGCACCCTCATGAGCCATGTATGTGGCACTGAGTCATAGGCCTTCTTATAATCTATCCAGCATGTCGACAGATCCCTTCGGGAACGACGAACCTGTTGGCTAATGGCAATGTCGATGAGGAGCAGCTCCTTAGTACCGCGGGACCCGTTCCTACATCCATTCTGAGAGGCAGACATAATTGAATTACTATCAACATGATGGTTAATCTTTCCTCTCAAAATTGATGTAAAAACTTTATAGACCGTCGGTAAACACGTGATCGGTCTATAATTTTTAGGTTCCGCAGTACTTCCTGATTTATGGAGCAGGTGGGTTAATCCAGTAGTTAGGAACTGGGGCAGCGACCCTGACTCTAAGGCAGACTGGAATTGAGATGCCAAACGAGCATGCGATCTTTGAAACCATTTAATCCAGAAGTTGTGCAGCCCGTCCGGTCCTGGAGATTTCCAATTAGGCAACGGGCGAACTGCACGAGCCACATCTTGGGGGCTGATGGTAATTGCCCCCATTTCTGGAATCGGATCGCACGCACGTTCGACCTCCCGAGTCCAATCACCCTCGGTGTGACTGACAGGCACCGACCAGATGCTGCGCCAGAATGAACTCATGGCATCATCATCCGGTAGGCACGTATCAGTCACGCCTTGGTCCGGTCGCTCCCAAGCCCTATAAACCCACCTTTCATTTCTTTGGAATGTGCGATTCTGAGTATATCGCTCCACTCGCCGCTTGTACCGACGTATACGGTTTGCCCATGCATAGATTTTCTGCTTCAGGAAGTCAATACGCTCTGTGACGCGGGTGAGATAATCCCGAGGATGAATGTCAGTCCCCGAGAACGCCCGCCTCACAAAGCGCATCACTCTGCGTCGAGCGTTGCCCTCCCTGAAACAGATAAGTTTGCCGATGAGTGCTCTAGCCTTACCGATACGACGCTCGATCCTGCTCTGCCAAGCTGGTACAGCTGGTCGTGTAACTCTGTCACTGCTAGGAAATTTGACATGAGCTACACGACATGCCGCTGCAGCCGCACAGTACAAGATCGAGTGGGTATCGGCAAGGTCTTCGCTGCTATCAAAATAACTTGCTAGTTGCGAATCTAGAGCACACACCAGCGCCCTATTTTTATTATGCATGGGCCAACGAGGTAGCCGAGGCCTAAGCTCTGGCGGTGTGGAGCGATACTTTCGGAAAGCATCCTCCAAAGCGCTCCTCAATCGCTCATTGCATTGGGTACTCACGGATATAGCCCCGTCGTCATCATCCTCACCAACAAGGTTGGGTCGCGGTGAAACACTGAGTTGTATTTGCACCGCGGCCGGTGGCGACGCAGGTGAGACGCGGCCGCTCCGTGATTCCAGACGCAGTCTATCAAGTACGGCGTCATCCAACATACGGTAACGCTGGATGACCCGCACCTGATCCGACAATCGTTGGGCTGAAACGTTGACAGCTGGCTCAAGTACCTGAAACAGAGAGAGCATCCGACCACGGTACGCAGTCAGGTTAGTTCCCCCCTCTGTAGCCCCGAAGTATGAGCGTATCACATTCTCGTTTATCGATTGCGACCATTTCATACGCTGCACACTTCCACCGGTAGCGGGGACCCTGTCAGAGGCCGGTGGGCCTCGAAGTCCTAAGCTGGCCGGTGGTCGGCCTCGTCCGCGCCGACGCGCAGGTGGCGGTGTCGTCGGCGGCGAGAAGTATTCGTCGCTCGAACTCGACGCAACTGCAGCTACCGGAATCTCAGGATTCACGGCTGGCGCTGGTCCCGGCGGCTGCGAGGCGGAGCTGAGCGACGAACCCGAAGATGATGTTGGTGCGGCTTGTGTTCTTGTCCGGCTTCTTGTCAGCATTGATTGTTATTTTATTGATTGGTATTTGTTACTGTTTTCGTACAAATTTTACTAGTTTACATGTAGTTTGATTTTTTTTTCTTGAAGTTTCTAGGATTTTGTTCATTTTGAGAATCAGTTTTTATTTAAACAATATAAAAAATCGGGATGAAAATTTTTCTTGTCAGTCAAGTTGACAGCCGGACCACAGATTATTATTATTATTTTGTTTTTGACATTCTCGGGTCCCTAGAGACCCGGTCCTTTGGTAGGCGTACGAGGGGCCGAAGCCAACTCGCAGAGGCCTCTTTAGACATTTTAAATGGAATGGGACACCAACCGACGATTATCCCTGTATGCACTGTGAAAGTATACCCAAGGACAATCCCCGGTTGGAGCAGGACTATTGCAGAATATGGAAACAAAAGATGAAACGCTATGGGTTTGGCTGGTTTAGTGGACTAATAATCGTTTACTATGGAAGAACTATTGGCCCCTGCCTGACCATTGACAATTAAAACGGCTTTAAAATGGCCGGGGGTGACTTGCACACTCAATAAATGGGCCCCCCGAAAAGGGTCGCTAGCACAAAGTAACGTAGCGTAAAGGGGGCAACATATCCTGAGGTGCTAGAGGAGTGGAGAGGTATACCACGGCTATCAGGACAATCCCGGAAGTACGGTCAAGATCCCTACCAGCACCTTACTGGATTATACGTCCTTCTCCCGAGCACGTTTGCTCTTGCGAATCTCCACTCAGACCGGCCGATTAAGGCTAGAAAGAGGTGGGAGCTCTGTTCCTCGTCAGTGTTCACTCCGGCCAGCCAATAAAGGCAAGTCGGAGATGAGGAACAAGAATTCTCCCTGGAGATCAGGTCCGTGGGGTCGCTAGTGCCCAACAGTTCGCCACAAAACTGCCTTGCGGATTTATTATTATTATTATTCTCCTTTATTCATATTACTATACATATAAATTATATTTTTAAATATTTGATTAAAATAAATAAAAAAACATTTAAAAATATAAAAATAGTAGCCCACCGATATCGGGAACAGGGTCCAAGCTACCGGTGGTCAGGGCTCCAGAGAAAGGAACCTCCTGACAATGCGAGCCGTGTCCAGAAGTACCGCTTTCTGAATCAAGCCCTTGATCCAGCTGCCCAACGAGAGCCTCCTAAGGTGTTGGTCGAGGCTCGTAGCTATTAAGCCATTGGCCGATACGACTATCGGTACAATGATTGCGGAGTCCACTTCCCACGTGTCGACAACCTCGCGAGCCAAGTCAATATACTTGATTTGTTTGTCTTTCTCGGCTTTCACGAGGTTCTCGTCATGCGGGACGGTTATGTCTACAATCATTGCACGCCTCACAATTCGGTCCACCACCACTATATCAGGCTTATTGGCAACAATAGTCCTGTCAGTGATGATGGACCGATCCCAGTACAATGTGATATTGCCATTATCGAGAACTGGGTCGGGCGCATACCTATAGTATGGCACCTCCGACTCCACAAGAGAGTATTTCAGAGCAAGTTGCTGATGGATAATCCTGGCTACAAGGTTGTGCCTATGCAAGTATTCTCCGTTAGCTAGACGAGAACAACCAGAGACAATGTGGCGAATTGATTCTCCCGGACGGTGATATGCCCGACATATGTCGACCGTGCCGTCTTTCACAATAAATCTCCGGTAGTTATTCGTCATGATAACTTCGTCCATAATTGTTTCTCCAAACAGATCACCGAAACGCAGCCAGGCTACGGACGCTAGTTGGTCTACGTCAGGCCCATGTAGGGCCCGGAAAAAGCGTCCGTGAAGCTCCTTACTCTGCCATACCGCCCTGCGATCGTTAGTGTCAAGCACTGCAGGTTTGCGCCAGTTCTCATTTGCCAAGGAGAGCGGGGTGAGTCCCTTGTCCACCGCCACTACATCTCGATGCATACCCACGTCGACAGCTAGGAAATATTCCCTAAGACTGCATATCTCGCGATTGTGGAGAGTCTTAGCATTTAAAAAGCCTCGACCTCCACACTTTCGCGGGATATACAGTCTCATTACCGACGACTGTGGGTGATGCATTCGATACGCAGTAAGCAGTGTACGGACCCGCCTATCCAGGGCGTCAAGTTCCGTTTGAGTCCATTTGAGTACGCCGAAAGAGTACATCAATACTGGCATGACCCAACCGTTGAAGGCGCGCACCTTGTTTCCACCCGATAGAAAGCTATTGAATACCTTCTTCAGGCGGCCAAAGAAGCGCTCCTTCAACGATTGCTTCATGTCAGTAACATTGATACCTAACGCTTCCGACATACCCAAATACTTGTAAGTTTCAGTTGGAGAGAGGGATCTCAGGTTTATGGAATCCGAGAGTTGAGTTCCCACGGATTCCATAATCTCTCCACGCTTTACATGCATGACCGCACATTTGTCCACACCAAACTCCATCCTGATGGCGTTACTGAATGTTTCAGTTACCTTCAGTAGCTCCATCAGTTGCAGATTAGTGGCGGCAAAGAGTTTCAGATCATCCATGTAAAGGAGGTGAGATATAACCTGACCACCTCTCTTCAACCGATAGCCTAGCCCTGAATTCTCCAGCAGTGTGCTAAGAGGATTCAAGGCTAGACAAAACCAAAGTGGACTCAAACTATCGCCCTGAAATATACCCCGCTCGATCCTTACCGGTTCGCTATTCCTCTGGATATTTCGACATCCTGGATAGCGAAGGACTGTCCTCCATTGCCCCATACACGACATCAGGAAGGTGCGTAGCGTTGCATCAACTTTATACAATTCTAGCACCCTCATGAGCCATGTATGAGGCACCGAGTCATAGGCCTTCTTATAGTCTATCCAGCGTGTTGACAGATCCTTTCGGGAACGCCGAACCTGTTGGCTAATGGCCATATCAATAAGGAGTAGCTCCTTAGTACCGCGGGACCCATTCCTACATCCATTTTGAGAGGCAGACATGATGTTGTTGTTGTTAATATGACTATTAATCTTTGCCCTCAAAATGGATGTAAGAACTTTATAGACCGTCGGTAAACACGTGATCGGTCTATAATTTTTAGGTTCCGCAGTACTACCTGATTTATGGAGCAGGTGGGTTATTCCTGTAGTTAAGAACTGGGGTAGCGACCCAGACTCTAAGGCAGACTGGAATTGAGACGCCAAGCAAGCGTGCGATCTCGTAAACCATTTAATCCAGAAATTGTGCAGCCCGTCCGGTCCTGGAGATTTCCAGTTAGGCAACGGGCGGACTGCACAAGCTACATCTTGGGGGCTGATGGAAATTGCCCCCATTTCTGGTATCGGATCGCACACACGCTCGACCTCCCGAGTCCAGTCACCCTCAGTATGACTGACAGGAACCGACCAGATGCTGCGCCAGAATGAACACATAGCGTCATCATCCGGCAAGCGCGTGTCAGTCACACCTTGGTCCAGTCGTTCCCAATCCCTATATACCCACCTTTCGTTACTTCGGAATGTGCGATTCTGGGTGTATCGCTCCACTCGCCGCCTGTACCTAGGAATACGGCTTGCCCATGCATACACCTTCTGCTTCAGGAAGTCGATGCGCTCTGTGACATGAGATATATAATCTCGGGGATTGACATCAGTCCCCGAAAACGCCCGTCTCACAAAGCGCATCACTCTAGGGCGTGTGTTGCCCTCCCTGAAGCAGATCAGTTTGCCGATTAGCGCTCTGGCCTCACCAATACGACGCTCGATCCTGCACTGCCAAGCTGGTACGGCTGGTTTTGGTCGTGTAACTCTGTCATTGGTTATTTTTATTTTGACATGAGCTACACGACATGCCGCTACAGCCGGGCAGTACATGATCGAATGTGCATCGGTGAGGTTATCACAGTTATCAAAATGGCTTGACAACTGCGAATCCAGAGCAGCCACCAGCGCCCTGTTCTTGTTATGCATGGTCAAACGAGGTAAGCGTGGTCTAAGTTCAGGCGGCATGTAGCGGTATTCCCGAATAGCACACTCCAAAGCACTCCTCAATTCGTCATTGCACTGGGTACTTACGTTTGTAACCCTGTCATTACTCTCCTCGTCAGCGTGGCTGAGCAATTGGGTTGACTGTGCTGGTGCCACAGTCTGCGACGGAGGAGCAATGACATGGCTACACATTTCAGTGCGGAGGCGATCAAGCACACTATCATCCAACATACGGTTACGCTGGATGACCTGCGCACCTGATCCGACAGTCGTTGGGCCGATACGCTGACAGCTGGTTCAAGTACCTGAAACAGAGAGAGCATCCGACCACGGTACGCAGTCAGGTTAGTTCCCCCCTCTGTAGCCCCAAAGTATGAGCGTATAACATTCTCATTTATGGCTTGAGTCCATTTTATACGCTGCACACTTCCACCGATAGCGGGGACCCTGTCAGAGACTGGTGGGCCTCGAGGTCCTAAGCTGGCCGGTGGTCGGCCTCGCCCGCGCCGACGCGCAGCTGGTGGTGTCGTCGGCGGCGAGAAGTACTCGTCGCTCGAGCTCGACGCAACTGCAGCTACCGGAACATCAGGATTTACGGCTGGAGCAGGTCCCGGCGGCTGCGAGGCGGAACTGAGCGACGAACCCGAAGATGTTTCTTGTGCGGCTAGTAATTGTGCCCGGCGTCTTGTCAGCATTTTCTTACAAGTGGGTGTAGTTTGTGTTGCAATTCAACTGAATATTGTTTTTATTAATTTTTTCCTGGATGTGTCCTGGATTTTTATCATTTTGGAGCTTGGTATTTATTAAAATTAATATAAAAAATTCGGGATGAAAATTTATGCTGTCAGTCAACTTGACAGCCGGACCACAGATTTTATTTATTATTATTTCCTTTATTTATTTTCTTTACATATTTAGATATTTTTAAACATTTTTAAACAATATATACATTAGAAAAATAAAAACATTTAAAAACATAAAAATAGTAGCCCACCGATATCGGGAACAGGGTCCAAGCTACCGGTGGTCAGGGCTCCAGAGATAGGAACCTCCTGACAATGCGAGCCGTGTCCAGAAGTACCGCTTTCTGAATCAAGCCCTTGATCCAGCTGCCCAACGAGAGCCTCCTAAGGTGTTCGTCGAGGCTCGTGGCTATTAAGCCATTGGCCGATACGACTATCGGTACAATGATTGCGGAGTCCACTTCCCACATGTCGACAACCTCGCGAGCCAAGTCAATATACTTGATTTGTTTGTCTTTCTCGGCTTTCACGAGGTTCTCGTCATGCGGGACGGTTATGTCTACAATCATTGCACGCCTCACAATTCGGTCCACCACCACTATATCAGGCTTATTGGCAACAATAGTCCTGTCAGTGATGATGGACCGATCCCAGTACAATGTGATATTGCCATTATCGAGAACTGGGTCGGGCGCATACCTATAGTATGGCACCTCCGACTCCACAAGAGAGTATTTCAGAGCAAGTTGCTGATGGATAATCCTGGCTACAAGGTTGTGCCTATGCAAGTATTCTCCGTTAGCTAGACGAGAACAACCAGAGACAATGTGGCGAATTGATTCTCCCGGACGGTGACATGCCCGACATATGTCGACCGTGCCGTCTTTCACAATAAATCTCCGGTAGTTATTCGTCATGATAACTTCGTCCATAATTGCACAAACAAAACCTTCGGTTTCTCCAAAAAGATCACCGAAACGCAGCCAGGCTACGGACGCTAGTTGGTCTACGTCAGGCCCATGTAGGGCCCGGAAAAAGCGTCCGTGAAGCTCCTTACTCTGCCATACCGCCCTGCGATCGTTAGTGTCAAGCACTGCAGGTTTGCGCCAGTTCTCATTTGCCAAGGAGAGCGGAGTGAGTCCCTTGTCCACCGCCACTACATTTCGATGCATACCCACGTCGACAGCTAGGAAATATTCCCTAAGACTGCATATCTCGCGATTGTGGAGAGTCTTAGCATTTAAAAATCCTCGACCTCCACACTTTCGCGGGATATACAGTCTCATTACCGACGATCGTGGGTGATGCATTCGATACGCAGTAAGCAGTGTACGGACCCGCCTATCCAGGGCGTCAAGTTCCGTTTGAGTCCATTTGAGTACGCCGAAAGAGTACATCAATACTGGCATGACCCAACCGTTGAAGGCGCGCACCTTGTTTCCGCCCGATAGAAGACTATTAAATACCTTCTTCAGGCGGCCAAAGAAGCGCTCCTTCAACGATTGCTTCATGTCAGTAACATTGATACCTAACGCTTCCGACATACCCAAATACTTGTAAGTTTCAGTTGGAGAGAGGGATCTCAGGTTTATGGAATCCGAGAGTTGAGTTCCCACGGATTCCATAATCTCTCCACGCTTTACATGCATGACCGCACATTTGTCCACACCAAATTCCATCCTGATGGCGTTACTGAATGTTTCAGTTACTTTCAGTAGCTCCATCAGTTGCAGATTAGTGGGGGCAAAGAGTTTCAGATCATCCATGTAAAGGAGGTGAGATATAACCTGACCACCTCTCTTCAACCGATAGCCTAGCCCTGAATTCTCTAGCAGTGTGCTAAGAGGATTCAAGGCTAGACAAAACCAAAGTGGACTCAAACTATCGCCCTGAAATATACCCCGCTCGATCCTTACCGATTCGATATTCCTCTGGATATTTCGACATCCTGGATAGCGAAGGACTGTCCTCCATTGCCCCATACACGACATCAGGAAGGTGCGTAGCGTTGCATCAACTTTATACAATTCTAGCACCCTCATGAGCCATGTATGAGGCACCGAGTCATAGGCCTTCTTATAGTCTATCCAGCATGTCGACAGATCCTTTCGGGAACGCCGAACCTGTTGGCTAATGGCCATATCAATAAGGAGTAGCTCCTTAGTACCGCGGGACCCATTCCTACATCCATTTTGAGAGGCAGACATGATGTTGTTGTTGTTAATATGACTATTAATCTTTGCCCTCAAAATGGATGTAAGACCTTTATAGACCGTCGGCAAACACGTGATCGGTCTATAATTTTTAGGTTCCGCAGTACTACCTGATTTATGGAGCAGGTGGGTTATTCCTGTAGTTAGGAACTGGGGTAGCGACCCAGACTCTAAGGCAGACTGGAATTGAGACGCCAAGCAAGCGTGCGATCTCGTAAACCATTTAATCCAGAAATTGTGCAGCCCGTCCGGCCCTGGAGATTTCCAGTTAGGCAACGGACGGACTGCACAAGCTTTATCTTGGGGGCTGATGGAAATTGCCCCCATTTCTGGTATCGGATCGCACACACGCTCGACCTCCCGAGTCCAGTCACCCTCAGTATGACTGACAGGAACCGACCAGATGCTGCGCCAGAATGAACACATAGCATCATCATCCGGCAAGCGCGTGTCAGTCACACCTTGGTCCGGTCGCTCCCAATCCCTATATACCCACCTTTCGTTACTTCGGAATGTGCGATTCTGGGTGTATCGTTCCACTCGCCGCCTGTACCTACGAATACGGCTTGCCCATGCATACACCTTCTGCTTCAGGAAGTCGATGCGCTCTGTGACACGAGATATATAATCTCGGAGATTGACATCAGTCCCCGAAAACGCCCGTCTCACAAAGCGCATCACTCTAGGGCGTGTGTTGCCCTCCCTGAAGCAGATCAGTTTGCCGATTAGCGCTCTGGCCTCACCAATACGACGCTCGATCCTGCACTGCCAAGCTGGTACGGCTGGTTTTGGTCGTGTAGCTCTGTCATTGGTTATTTTTATTTTGACATGAGCTACACGACATGCCGCTACAGCCGCGCAGTACATAATCGAATGTGCATCGGTGAGGTTATCACAGTTATCAAAATAGCTTGACAACTGCGAATCCAGAGCAGCCACCAGCGCCCTGTTCTTGTTATGCATGGGCAAACGAGGTAAGCGTGGTCTAAGTTCAGGCGGCATGTAGCGGTATTCCCGAATAGCACACTCCAAAGCACTCCTCAATTCGTTATTGCACTGGGTACTTACGTTTGTAACCCTGTCATTACTCTCCTCGTCAGCGTGGCTGGGCAATTGGGTTGACGATGCTGGTGCCACAGTCTGCGACGGAGGAGCAATGACATGGCTACACATTTCAGTTCGGAGGCGATCAAGCACACTATCATCCAACATACGGTTACGCTGGATGACGCGCACCTGATCCGACAGTCGTTGGGCCGATACGCTGACAGCTGGTTCAAGTACCTGAAACAGAGAGAGCATCCGACCACGGTACGCAGTCAGGTTAGTTCCCCCCTCTGTAGCCCCAAAGTATGAGCGTATTACGTTCTCATTTATGGCTTGAGTCCATTTCATACGCTGCACACTTCCACCGATAGCGGGGACCCTATCAGAGACCGGTGGGCCTCGAGGTCCTAAGCTGGCCGGTGGTCGGCCTCGTCCGCGCCGACGCGCAGGTGGTGGTGTCGTCGGCGGCGAGAAGTATTCGTCGCTCGAGCTCGACGCAACTGCAGCTACCGGAATCTCTGGACTCGCGGCTGGCGCAGGTCCCGGCGGCTGCGAGGCGGAGCTCGGCGACGAACCCGAAGATGGTGTTGGTGCGGCTTGTAGTCGTGCTCGGCGTCGTGTCAACATTTTATTTCCATATTGTCATTTTTTTTTCCATTTAGTGAGTTGTTTTTAATTTCGTGTGGTTCTATTTTTTTTTCTTGATGTGTTCGGTATAAAATGCATTGTTTCTATGGTTTTTTTAAATTGAAATCGATAAAAATACGGGATGAAAAATTCCTTACGTCAGTTGGCTTGACAGCCGAGCCACAGATTTATTATTATTATTATTATTATTTTTTTTTTTACTTTCTCGGGTCCCTTTTCTTAGAGACCCGGTCCTTTGGTAGGCGTACGAGGGGCCGAAGCCAACTCGCAGAGGCCTCTTTAGACATTTTAAATGGAATGGGACACCAACCGACGATTATCCCTGTATGCACTGTGAAAGTATACCCAAGGACAATCCCCGGTTGGAGCAGGACTATTGCAGAATATGGAAACAAAAGATGAAACGCTATGGGTTTGGCTGGTTTAGTGGACTAATAATCGTTTACTATGGAAGAACTATTGGCCCCTGCCTGACCATTGACAATTAAAACGGCTTTAAAATGGCCGGGGGTGACTTGCACACTCAATAAATGGGCCCCCCGAAAAGGGTCGCTAGCACAAAGTAACGTAGCGTAAAGGGGGCAACATATCCTGAGGTGCTAGAGGAGTGGAGAGGTATACCACGGCTATCAGGACAATCCCGGAAGTACGGTCAAGATCCCTACCAGCACCTTACTGGATTATACATCCTTCTCCCGAGCACGTTTGCTCTTGCGAATCTCCACTCAGACCGGCCGATTAAGGCAAGAAAGAGGTGGGAGCTCTATTCCTCGTCAGTTTTCACCCCGGCCAGCCAATAAAGGCAAGCCGGAAATGAGGAACAAGAATTCTCCCTAGAGATCAGGTCCGTGGGGTCGCCAGTGCCCAACAGTTCGCCACAAAACTGCCTTGCGGAATTATTATTATTATTTCATTTATTCATTTAATTACATATTATTTACATTTTTAAATATTTCAAAAAAAATACAAAAACATTTAAAAATATAAAAAATAGTAGCCCACCGGTATCGGGAACAGGGTCCAAGCTACCGGTGGTCAGGGCTCCTGAGAGAGGAACCTCCTAACGATGCGCGCCGTGTCCAGGAGTACTGCTTTCTGGATCAAGCCCTTGATCCAGCTGCCCAACGAGAGCCTCTATTATTATTATTATTATTAATCTCCTCACAGGTAGGGTTAGGAAACTTATTTATGTTTTTAAAAACCTGCGACATGTCGCGAATTCTACCATAATGCGAGGTGTTTACCACGCATTGTGCCAATCTATTGTTGGTTATTGTATTGCATGTTGGGGCGGCGTAGCTAAAACCACTTTGAAACCGCTGGAAATAGGACATAGGGCAATACTGAAAGTAGCCACATTTAAACCCATTATGTACCCAACAACAACACTTTACAAAAATTGGAATGTACTTAACATCAGGCAGCTGTTTATTTTGCAGACTATTCTTTTACAACACAGGCAGACCCCATTCAAAACAATTTTGAAACGCCGTAAGGATAGTATATGCACTATTCCTTGGCCGTCTTTCAGTTTCACCAAAAGGTTCTTTTACTATCTCGGCCCATATCTTTACAACCAACTCAATGCAAAAGTACCGTTCGCTCGTTTCTGCTCTCCAAAACCTACGACGAGACTGAGGCACTGTTGAAATTTATCTCATGATTCTCATTCACGACAAAGCTTATTTATTATTACTATTAATCTATTGGCCCAATTTTATACCATCAAATCAAATTCACTACACGTAATCAGTCTCACAGACACGACTCTCTTAAACTTTTGTTTTTGTTTCTAATTGCATGTTTTTGTCTAGTTTTAAGAATATTTATTACTAATACTTTTAAAGTAAACAACTAAATTTTAATGAATCTGCACGTTGCATATACTCGTAATATAGTACATCTTATGTAGGGAGGCAAACTGTTTCTCCTTAATACAGGTTGCTCAGCAATCTAGCGAGGAGAACAGCGGCTCACCCAACAATTTGTTATTTTCTATGCACTCTTTCTTGTATACATCTGTGTTTACTACAAAACCTTTTTTAGCAATAAATGATTTTATTATTATTATTCTATTATTATTATTTTTATAACATCTGACGTCTGTCAACTTCAAAATAATAACGTTTCGTTACACTTTGTGCTTGTCTTAATTGGTATCCGCTTGTTGTGGTTTGACATTCTCGCTAGCTTACTTTTTAAGTTCGCACTTTTATATTATATTATGTTTGAAACTTTCTTAGTATATATTGTTGTTAAAATCTCTTCCATCTGCAGCGATCAGGTGGTTTTATTACTTAAGCATATTTAGTTTTTCCGTTTTGTTTTTTTATTATATTATATAAACATAGTTATATATATATATATTATTTCTTATATTTCGCAACCATGATCGATGGTAATTTTGATGATGACTTTTTCTCCTGTTCTTCCTCTTCTAGCAGCTTCCATAGTGCAGCAAGTGCAGGTTCTTCCACTCCTTTGGTACTTGGCGATCACATTTCCTCTTTGCTTTCCCACTACCCTAATAACCTTAACATAGCCCACATCAATGCCCAGAGTGTTTCTTGCCATTACTCTGATCTTCTGGCGTCCATTAACAGTGCCCATTTAGATGCTTTACTGATTTCTGAGTCGTTTCTGAAACCTTCTTTATTGTCTGTTCATTATGCCTTCCCTGGCTTTGTCCTTATTCGTAATGATAGAACAGGGAAGGGTGGCGGTGGCGTTGCCATTTATTTGCGTGCTGGTATACCCTTCAGGATTATCAGTGCATCACCATCATCCTACTCGGGATCAGCTGAGCATCTGTTTCTTGAAATATCCTTACATCATGTTAAAATGCTTCTTGGGGTGATGTATAGTCCCAACCTTAGTATCGATTACTTTGATTCTTTTGATTCGCTCCTAAGCGATCTCTGTCCTACTTATGACCACGTAGTCTTGATGGGTGATTTCAATACATGCCTTCTTAAGAATGACTGTCGTACTCACAAACTTCAGTCTCTCTTATCTTTTTTTTACCTCAGTATTCTACCTCTCTCCGCTACTCATCATTTCCCTAATTGCACTCCTTCTCTTTTGGATGTTATGATTGTTTCAAAACCTAATAATGTGGCTCTTCACGGTCAGCTTACTGCTTGTTTTTCGTATCACGATCTAATTTTTATGTCATATAAGATTCGCTCTCCTAAGTGCAAACCGCAATATATTTTCCTTCGGAACTACAAGGGCATAGACCTCGAGGCATTGCTGCGTGATGCTGGTAGCATTGATTGGACGGCAGTTTTTGAGAGTTCCTCTATTAACGATATGGTTAACATGTTTAACAGTAAAATACTTAGTTTATATGACCAACACGCCCCTTTACGTCGAGTTAAAGTTAAATATGTTCCAGCTCCCTAGCTCACTCCTGCCATTAAGGATGCGATGGCCAGCAGAGACCGAGCCAAAAGGAGGCTCAAGCGTTGTCCTTCAGAGCGCAATCTGAGTTTTTATAGATAGCTGCGTAATCGCTGCAGTTGTATGTGTAGAGATGCAAAGAGACGCTATTTTCATAATTCTCTTGACAACCGGAACTCCTCTGAGGTCTGGAAGTTTCTGAAAACTGTTGGCATTGGCAAATCTCCGGCAGTTTCTAGTAAAGACATTGACGTGTGCGCTCTGAATCAATATTTCTCTCTCCCTCCTATTACTTTAGATCCACACGTCAAATCAGCAACATTAACTAAGCTTTCCTGTTTACCAAGGCCACATGTTCCTCTTTCGATTTCATTCCTGTGAGTGAAAGTGACGTCAAAAAAGCAATTTCTGCTATCTCCTCTTCCGCTGCTGGCAATGACAACCTTTGCTCTAGAATGATCTCTCCTATTCTGTCCACTATCCTTCCTGTTTTGTCCCACATTTTTAACTTTTCCTTGTTCTCTTGTTCTGTTCCCGATGCTTGGAAACAAGCCCATATCATTCCGTTACCTAAAAGCTCTAACCCGGTCTCTCCGACCGATTTTAGACGAATTTCCATCCTTCCTTATCTATCCAAAGTTCTTGAGCATATTGTTCATCAGCAACTTTCTTTGTTTCTTTCCAGCAATGACCTTCTTAGTCCTTTCCAATCCGGCTTTCGGCCTGGCCATAGCACTGTTACAGCTCTTTTAAAGGTTACTGATGACATCCGCTGGGCTATGGACCACAAATCTTTGACGTTACTTGTTCTTCTGGATTTTAGCAGCGCCTTCAACTCTGTTGACTTTGATATCCATCTTGGGATACTCAAAACTCTCAATATCTCCTCTTCCATAATTAAATGGTTTGACTCCTATTTTCGAGGTCGCTCGCAGCGGGTACGCCTTGATGAATATTTTTCGGATTGGTGTGCCCTTACTGCGGGTGTTCCTCAGGGTGTTGTTCTCTCTCCTCTTCTTTTTTCTATTTTTATAAACTCTGTCACTAAAGTCATCTCCTCTAACTTCCATCTCTATGCCGACGATCTGCAGCTTTACCATCACTTTCTAAGGCAAGATGCAGAAGCTGCTGTGTCCTCCGTGAACCGTGACCTGAGGTTAATTGAGGAGTGGTCGCAGTCCTTTGGGCTGCAAATCAATCCCAAGAAGTCTCAGGCCTTGGTTATTGGCGGCAGGTATATGCGGAACAGGCTAGATATTGCAACGCTGTCTCCACTCTGGCTGAATGGAGTACAGATTGAATACGCAAAGACAGCTAGAAACCTGGGGGTGATCATGGACTCCTATTTATCGTGGACTAACCATATCGCTGAAGTCAGTCGTAAGGTCCATTACACGTTTCATTCGCTGAAGTGTCTCCAGAGCTTTTTGCCCTTGAAAACCAAAATTTCCCTTGCTCAAACTCTCATTCAGCCCATCATTGACTACGCTGATGCCTGTTATTTGGATGCCACCGAGGAGCTTTTAAATAAACTTGAGCGTTTGCAAAATATCTGTATTCGTTTTGTGTTCAATCTTAAAAAATATGATCATGTTTCAGGATTTCGCAAGGTTCTTAAGTGGCTCCCTATTCGACTTCGCAGGAACTCTCGGATATTGTGTTTGCTATTTAACATACTTCACAATCCTAAAACGCCTTCCTACCTGCGAGAACGTTTCTCCTATTCCCGTCCTTCGGATGCGCCTTGCAGGTCGCATCTTAGAGATCTTCTTAAATCCCCTCCCCACTCTACCGATTTTTACTCCTACTCCTTTACTGCACATGCGGTACGGTTGTGGAATTTACTACCGCCTGACATTAGGGCTTGCCAAACTCTTGCAGTTTTTAAAAGAAGAGTGAAAGATCACTATCTTTCCTTCTTGTCATAGTTGCAAATAGGTATATATTATTATTTATCTTTTATATCATATAGTATGTATTAGTATGTTAATTATGTATTGTATGTTATATTTAATATGTATAGTTTTTATTTTAGCTACTGTTAAACACTATGTCTACATCTCTTTTTACTCTACTCTCCTTTCGCAGGTATGCTGGAAGAGATTTCTTTTGAAATAAGCATCACCTTTGTACTTATTTTTCTGTTTCTTTCTTCTTATCTTATAAAATGTGTGTACATAAATTGTTAAATAAATAAATAAAACAAACTGTCATAAAAAAACATGTTTACACACAATTAATATGTGCGAGGCCAAAAAGGTCCCTGTCTCAGCATAAATGCTGCGATATTTAAAAATAAATATCACAGCGCTGGTCTTATGACAGGGCCCGATGTGATGCCACGGATACACAAACGAAACACACCAGTAATATATAAAAACAAATAAAATAATGAGTATTAAAGTTTCATAAATACAATAAAATGTGGAATACGTACATACAATAAATAATCAAAAAATTAACCGAACCCCAAAGGCCCAGTGCTCCAGTATCATTTGTCAGTGACAAATGAAAAACGCGCGGGCGCACTGTGGGAGGCTATAGTTGGTTGTC
This sequence comes from Lacanobia oleracea, assembly GCA_950371165.1. Taxonomy (NCBI): domain Eukaryota; kingdom Metazoa; phylum Arthropoda; class Insecta; order Lepidoptera; family Noctuidae; genus Lacanobia; species Lacanobia oleracea. The sequence continues at coordinate 334,029 of OX493405.1, forward strand.
AAAATAATGTCAGAAACACAATATAACAGTCAACAGTGTAACCTAAGACTACAATAATGCAACTAAATAAAAGAAAACAAAAGCCTTATAGAGTGTAGCATCTAGAATAGGGAAATTATAGTAAATATTAATGAATAGTTGAGGACTGTGTGTAGGATTATGTCATAAAAAATGGAGGATCCTTCGACCGGACGGTTGTTGTGTCTGGTGTAGGCAACTGCCCGATAGTTAATCTTCAGGCTGATAATTTCAAATCGCACGGTAAACTCTGCTTGCGCGATGCAGGATTTCAATTTTATCGCGGGGGGGGGGCCTCGCCCCAACCCAAGAAAAATCGTTGCGGTGTGTACGATCAAAATTTTAGGTCAGTCATAGTCAGAAGCGTGGCAGTTATGGCAAACCCTCTTGGGGTGAAGCCTATGTCCAGCAGTGGACGTCGTTTGGCTGTTATGATAATGATGGTGATAGTCAGAAGGTTCAGGTTGCTCCCCACATTCCAGGTGCCTGGGCACCGGGAATCTGGACTATTATACTAAGAAACTTTTTTAGTGATGCAAGAAAGCTCAAGAATTCAGACTGTGTAGAACATAAGAGCGAGCGAAGCGTGCTCGAAATTTTTTGTACCCTTTTGGATAGGTTTGATTGTAATGAAGCAAAAAGTAACATCAAAAAGCCAAACTCAGTCAAAGTTGCAATGGCAATTACCTAATATCTAAATACAAGTAACTTTAGGCCTTATACAGGAAAGATAAAGAAACTGAGAGATTGTAAAATTCAAGAGCGAGCGAAGCGAGCTTGAATAAGTTTGCACTCCATCTTGATTACTTACGACGACAATTATTGGACAAATGCTCGATTCAAAACGGAGGAGGCCCTTCGCCGAGTGATGGCTTGGCTATCGGAGAACTACTGACCTGAAATATCGAAAAGATCAAAATCATCCGATTCCCTCTTCCGCACTGCCCCCCTCCCCCTGGGGAGAGTAGTATATTAAAAGCTCATACAAGTATTAACCATAACAATTCTGTTCCCAAAAATTGTAACTGCCTTACTATCCCCTTTGTCCACAACGTTAAATATCTGGGTGTTCTCATTGATGAGCACCTAACCTGGCGAAACCATACCGTGTTTCTGACCAGTCGTATCAGAAAACTAATTTATATTTTTAGTCAGCTCCGATATTCGGCTGATCTTGAGACCTTGTTCCTTGTTTACAGAAGCCTCTGTGTTAGTGTTCTCACTTATTTCATTTCTGTTTGGGGACGAACCCACAAAACTTTATTACTTCAGGTTGAACGGGCGCAGAGGGCTATACTAAAGGTTATGCGGTTCAAACGCAGAGACTATCCCACTGCTTTGCAATATTCTGAGTCCCATGTACTCACAGTCCGCCAACTCTTCGTTCTGCGAGCTATATTGCGTCGGCATTCCTCTCTTCCGCTTGAAAAAAATGTTCAATTTAGACACAAAGGGCTCCCAGTCTGTGACCCTACTGTACGATGCTGGACGAAATTCGCAAGCCATCATTACACTGCTCTAAGTGGACGTATCTACAACCAAGTAAACAGCCAAATTGACATATACGCCCTACCGAAGCACAAATTAAAACACAAACTCACTAGTTGGCTGCAAAACCTATCATACGAGGACACTAAAACATTATTGGCATTATATCTTAACACGTTGATTTTTACACCTTACCTCACTTAAATTTTTCAGCATATATTTAACATTAATTTACTTGACACAAAAAGATAACACACAACCTGACACTTTGTACAACAAACTCACATAACACATCACAAACAAAACTCTCTTCATAATTTTTACACCCATCCACATCACAGTATTCCTTGTTGTCTCTTGTCACTAGTACGTAAGCAATTAGACATAGTAAAACGGTGTGGAGACTTGGTGACCTGAAACACAGGCCATTGGCCTAGCTTAGGCACCAGTCCCCACAATATTTTCAGTGTTGTACTATTTGGCAATGAATACATGTAAATGTTTCTGTTAATATTGTGGTGAAAATAAACGTATTATTATTATTTCAGTAGGTTTGACTTTTTATACTTAGGTAGAATAAACTTTTTCGACAAAACGCACAAAAGTTCAGAGTGTAGAATGCAAAACCGAGCAAAGCGAGCTCGAAAATTATTTATTGCACCCAGGATAATTTATCAATTTAATTATGTAGGTTGTAAGTAACAGTATCTACATTTTCATTTTTATCTACATTGCACAATCTAAAACATACCGAAAATGAAGTTTTCTGAGCACCAAGTAGTGCACCCGTACTCCTGTATACTATTGGCATCTTTCCTAACAAATCTCAAAAAATCAGGATTGTGCAAGTTATTGCTCCCTTTTTTTTTAATTGGATTGGAAATCATCAAATGACTCCTCCCGCTCTCGGTGAAGCAGGAGGGAGGAACACGAATGTTTGTCGTACTGACAAACATTCGTGTTCCTCCTAGAGCCTTTTGCGTTCCAGGGCTACGGTGCTTCTTTCGAACAAAGTCCGCAGTCCCAGCAGGCACTGGCCCCTGCGGGTCCCGTCTTTTTTGCTGACAGCTCTTTGAGGCGCGTGTGGAACACAGCGCGCCGTCGACCCAAGCCTGGTTCTGATCAGACGGCGAGCCACCCAATGGACACCGTCCGCAGGCCCGCGCCTACTGTGGCCGAGAATCGCCCTGCAACTCCCGATGCCCGGGGCGTTTTCTTCTGTTGCGGCGGCTGAGGCGTGAGGTTTCCCTCTCTCTCACGCGTTTGGCTTCCTCCTTTGCTAGCATTACTGCTTTGCAGAAGGAGGTGATCGCTTCCCATGTCTCCTCGCTCCGGACCATGGCTTGAACCAGGCCTGGAGGCGAGAGATCGCTGCCGCCGATCGCCTCGACGAGGACACGGCGGAGCTCTTTCCAAGCAGGCCAGATCTCCACCGTATGCTCCACCGTGTCCTCCGGGCGATCCTCGCAGTGTTGACACCTGGGCGTATCCTCCCGCTGTATTCGAAACAGGTACTTCCCGAAACAACCGTGTCCGGTGAGTACCTGCGTCAAGCGGAAGGTTATGACGCCGTGGCGCCGCTCTAGCGCTCTAGTCCTCAAAGAGGGGACTTATCGCCGCAATTGTGACGTGCCCAAATTTATTGCTACCTAACACGTTTTAAATGTCTGGTCTGGTTCTCTATTGTGTCACCTAACTTTTTTATCCCAAATTTAAACTTTTTTGTCCTTATCATCATTTGTCCGAATGATAACTTACCCGAACATAATATGACATGCCATAAAATTTAAATCCCTAAATATAATATGTCCCAAATCCGTTTGTCACAAATATTTCAAACAATAATATACAAAAGACATAAAACCGTTTTCAATAAAAGTTATAAGTCCTAAATTCAAATTACCTAATGTTTATTTATAATAATAATATTCTTAACATATATTTTTTTAATTCTTTTTATCTACACTATCTACATCTACAATTATATTACAAAGAAGAAAAATTTGTATTCTTGTATGTATGTATGTTTGCAATGAATAAACTGAAAAATTCCAAGACCGTTTTGGAAAATTCTTTCAGCAATGAATAGCTACATTATCAGGGAGTAACATAGGCTATATTTTATTCCCGAACTCCCACGGGAATGAGAGAGAAGAGAGCCTTCAACAGGGCTGCCAAGTTGCGGAGGGCACGGTTTGACCACATCAGCCGAATAGGGAACAAACTTGCTTCATACCCAGCAGGTAGTAAGGCTTTTTGGTTGGGACCAAAAAGCCTTACTACCTGCTGGGTATGAAGTTCGATTCGACCAACTTAGCCAGGGGGCTAAGTCGGTCGAATCGAACTTCTGCCGCCCCTCATTACCACCGCTGCTGAGACCTGACGGGACGCTTGCCCACTCCGCTGAGGAGAAAGCGAACTTGTTTGCTTCCTTGTTTGCGGAATTTTCGCGTCTGGATCCTGGTGGCGCAAGACCCCCTGCTTCTCCTGGTGGATGCGAGTCGAGCATGTCGAACATTCGCATTCATCAGAAGGACGTCCGTAGAGTACTGCGTAACCTAGACGTGAACAAGGCTAGTGGCCCCGACGGGATACCGGCAATTGTTCTGAAAACTTGTGCGCCTGAGTTGTCTCCGATCTTGACACGCCTATTTCGCCTTTCGTTTGAGACTGGAAAAGTGCCGAAGTCTTGGAAGCAAGCTAACGTGCAACCCGTGCCCAAGAAGGGTAGTCGTGCTGACCCGTCGAATTATAGACCCATCTCGGTAACGTCCATACTCTGTAAGACTATGGAACGCGTGCTGAATCATAAGCTCCTCGCGTACCTAGAAGCGAATGAGATCCTTAGTGGCCGACAATACGGGTTCCGCCGAAATCGGTCAACTGGGGATCTTCTAGCGTATGCCATTCACATCTGGAGTGAAGCCATAGAGAAGCACGGGGAGGCACTAGCGGTCTCCCTTGACATCTCGAAGGCCTTCTACGTTTGGCACGATAGCCTTAATAGTAAGCTTCTTTCCTTCGGTCTGCCCGCCGGTTTGTGTGATTGGATCGCAGATTTCTTGAGGGATCGGTCTATCCGAGTGGTCATAGATGGCTGCTCGTCTGGACTGCTGGATATTAATGCCGGGGTTCCTCAAGGGTCAGTGCTTTCGGCAACACTGTTCTTGCTGCATATTAATGATCTGCTTAAACCCGGTACCTTTGGGTATGCAGACGACAGCACTGTTGCTGAGAGATACGTGTCCGACGCACGAGCTGGTGGGTCGCAGATCCGGAATCTCCGGGAGGCTATGGTTGAGCGCTTGAATGTGTCCTTACAGGCTGTCTCTGAATGGGGTGATGCCAATCTGGTCAAGTTCAATGCTGCTAAGACCCAAGCGTGTCTATTTTCCGCCAAAAGGAGCCAATTCCACCCAGCTCCATCTTTCCGAGGTGCAACAGTGCCGATAACCGACCAACTTGAGCTTCTTGGGGTTACATTAACATCTACTCTCAATTTTGGCCCTTTCATAGAGGCAAAATCTCAAGTGGCTGCAAGGAAGTTGGGGATCCTAACAAAGGTGAGACGGTACTTCACGCCGGAACAGCTGCTCAAACTCTATCAAACGCAAGTTCGATCGTGTATGGAATACTGCTCTTATCTTTGGGACGGATCTGCCAGATGCCAGCTTGATGCCCTTGAGTCAATTGAGAAACGAGCCAAGAGGATCATTGGCAATGAGAGGCTCGTCGCGACGAATCTCCAAAGTCTTGAGCATCGACGACGAGTTGCTAGCTTGTCGGTTTTCTACCGGTTGCATTTTGGGGAATGTGCGACGGAATTGCATAATTTAATTCCGCCAAGCTCGTTCCATCATCGGACCACAAGACGAACGGCGATGCGCCACCGGTACATGGTGGACATCCCACCCACACGAACAAAACGTTTTGGGAACACTTTCATAATGCGTACAGCTAAGGAGTGGAATTCCCTGCCGGAGTCTGTGTTTCCCGATAGCTACAACCTGGGAGTCTTTAAGTCAAGAGTGAATAGGTTACTTCTAGGCAAGCGTGCTCCATCTTCGACCACATCATCGCTGACCATCAGGTGAGATGGTGGTCAAGCGCGTGCCTATTAACAGTAAAAAAAAAAAAGGATACGGGAATTACGCGGCTTTATCCACGTAACGCGACATGCAAGCAAGCACGCAGCATGCAGCGTTCAAGTAAGCACGCAGCATGTAAGCAAGCATGCAGCATGCAAACAATCATGCAGCATGCAAGCAAGCACGCAGCATGGAAGCAAGCATACAGCATGCAAGCAAGCACGCGGCATGCAGCGTGCATACAAGATCGCAGCATGCAGTATGCAAGCAAGCATGCAACTTGCAGCAGGCATGGTTTCTGTCACGGCTCCGGCGGTCCCTCGCGAGTTTATCGTCGCAGATGGGTTTAACGCTCACCACCTGCTCCTCAACTCGCGGGCCACCTCGACCCTCCGCGCCTACCACCTTCACGGCCCACACGCCCCCCCCTCCCCCCTATGTATGCCTATGGTGCTTGCCAAGGTCGCTGATGAGAATGATAGAGACTAAGGGTGCTGACCAGGAATGCGCGGCTGCTGCATGCTGGCGGTCACGATAACTGTAGAAGACGTGGGTATTGGCCGGCTATATGACTTGCTGCTCGAGAGCTTGAGGTCACGATGAGGAGACGTGACGATGACGTCACGCTGAAGTAGTTGCACGAAGGTTGCACTGACGCTCTTTGTCGAGGGTCACTAGTTTGGGGATATGCGTAACAGAGAGTAAAGTCCCGCAAACCTCCGTTTTAAAGGGAAGATCCTCGACCGGACGGTTGTTGTATCTCGTGTGGGCAAAATGAATGATGTCAAAAGATTCTAAATTGTATAATGTAAAATGTGGGTGTCATTTATTATTGTGTGAACTTAGTTCCGATATACTATACAAATATTTTTCTAATAACAGGGCTTTTAACTTTGTTTTAAACAAGTGTGTGTCAAACCAGGACCTTTTGTTCAGAAGGCAAATTATTAAATATCGTTTCAGCGGTATCGGTTAAAAGTAGAAGTGAGTTCAGCTAGAATTGTCTCAATCCAGAGCGTCCTAAGGTAAAATAAATAAGTACCTGTCTCACCACATAAAAACTTAGCAAATAATGAAAGCTATTATTGTGTTTTGGTTTTCGTGAGCTTACGCTGAGAAAATTAGTTCAATGTCCATGACGTTAAATGACAGCGGACGCTCCACTAAACTCCGGCCGGTGTCGTGTCTCGTAGATCTGTGCGTGTATTTAGAGCGATTCCAAGAATTGCATAGTTTACATTGTTGATGGCGAATAACTGTAGTGAATCAGCAGCGCGCCGGACGTGCCGCGCAGGAGTACGGCGCGTGACGTCACGCTCCATTCACGCGGCACGGCCTTGCGCGCTCGCCCTTTCCCTGTATGCGTATGTGTCATTCATAGTACTTACCACAATTTCAATGTAAGTTCGAGTAACGTTATGATTTAAGTATCCTAAACGCCCTCCTTAGAAAGACGAAGAAGAAGGCAATGAATATTATTGTTTTGTTTTAATTTCTCGATCGAGCCGGTCTGAATAATACGCAACTGATGAGTGAAATGTTAAAGTGAATTTGTTGTGTCGGCAGGGCGCGCCGGTTGGTGCGTGGACGGCGAGGTGGTGTCGGTGGTGGAGGAGGGCGCGGGGGCAGGCCCGGCGTTCGCGGCGCATCAGCGCACCAGCGTGCTAGCACCAATGGGCCACGCCGCCACGCTGGACTGCCGCGTGCTGCGCCTGCGCGACAAGTCGGTCAGTATTAACACGCACGTGTGTGTGCGTGAGGGCTCGGGGCAGCGTGCTGGCGCCGGTGGGCCACGCCGCCACGCTGGACTGCCGCGTGCTGCGCCTGCGCGACAAGTCGGTCAGTATTAACACGCACGTGTGTGTGCGTGAGGGCTCGGTGCAGCGTGCTGGCGCTGGGGGGCCACGCCGCCACGCTGGACTGCCGCGTGTTGCGCCTGCGCGACAAGTCGGTCAGTGTAACACGCACGTGTGTGTGCGTGAGGGCTCGGGGCAGCGTGCTGGCGCCGGTGGGCCACGCCGCCACGCTGGACTGCCGCGTGCTGCGCCTGCGTGACAAGTTGGTCTGTATAACACGCACGTGTGTATGCGTGTTATTGACGTATTTTCCTTTTGTACAACATCCATACAATAACGTAGGTGTTGCTGAGCTTCTCTTTTCTTTTCTTCTCTTCCCTTCAAGTAAAGATTGAAGAGACTAAAGAGTTTAAATCTCTCTAAAGATACTAAATAGAACGCCTCAGATCTCAGATCCAAAAAAAAAACCAAGTGCGAGTCGGACTCGCGTGCAAAGGGTTCCGAACGAATCTCATAATTTCAGCGTGATATTTTAATAGTATGGCTCAATTGACACGTCCTGCGGATGGCGTCGGGTGGCTCTGTCTGATCAGAAGCAGGCCCGCCAGGCAGGTCAGCGGTGCGTTATGTTCCACACGCACCTCAGAGATGTCAGCATAATAGGCGTCGACGGGGCCCGCTAGGGTCAGTGCCTGCCAGGGTTGAGGAATTTGTTCGAAAGAGCTATCGTGGCCCTGGAACGCAAAGGGCACTAAGACGAACACGGATGGATTTTAGTCAGTAAGAGCCGTGACACTCCCTTCTGCTCCGCCCAGAGCGGAAAGAGTCATTTGATGATTTCCCATCCTTAAAAACTGGTCAAGTGCGAGTCGGCCTCGCGTTTTATTTTTGATTTTCCTTTAAAGATCTATTATCTCCATATTTAATCTATAGGTAAAGATCGATTATCTCCATATTTAATCTATAGGTAAAGATCTATTATCTCCATATTTAATCTATAGGTAAAGATCTATTATCTCCATATTTAATCTATAGGTAAAGATCTATTATCTCCATATTTAATCTATAGGTAAAGATCTATTATCTCCATATTTAATCTATAGGTAAAGATCTATTATCTCCATATTTAATCTATAGGTAAAGATCTATTATCTCCATATTTAATCTATAGGTAAAGATCTACTATCTCCATATTTAATCTATAGGTAAAGATCTATTATCTCCATATTTAATCTATAGGTAAAGATCTACTATCTCCATATTTAATCTATAGGTAAAGATCTATTATCTCCATATTTAATCTATAGGTAAAGATCTATTATCTCCATATTTAATCTATAGGTAAAGATCTATTATCTCCATATTTAATCTATAGGTAAAGATCTATTATCTCCATATTTAATCTATAGGTAAAGATCTATTATCTCCATATTTAATCTATAGGTAAAGATCTATTATCTCCATATTTAATCTATAGGTAAAGATCTACTATCTCCATATTTAATCTATAGGTAAAGATCTATTATCTCCATATTTTTCCAAAATTTTAGGCTCAGTAGTTTCGGAGATGGTAATTTTCCGTCTAATTTCTTAAATAACTTCAAAACCATTCATTTTGTAATAATTAAACAAATAGAAGTAAAACGCTCACAGTCTGTAAGCATGCCAAGTTGGAAAGTCCTTAAAATATGGGCGAAGGCCTCAACTTATCAAAACATGTAGAAATTGCTACTGGGTAAGTAATGGTCTGCTAAAGTTAATAATAATTATAAGATTTATTTCGGACCAAGTTTTCCATATGTTGTTAGTATGTCTTAACCCTAATGTTAGTACAAAATAACAAACACAATTGAAACGACTGACACGTACGTGTGCAGCCGTATCCAGTGAACCAACATGGGGCTGTCCCACTGATCACACAATGCACTCAGGATGCTGTGGGAGCCGCACGTACTCTACTGAGAACAGAAGCGCAAATTAATGACGTGAGCTTATACTTTCGAGTTCTTCTTCATTTTATTGAGTCACTAGCGGACGTTACACGTTTTCACCCGCGTAGTTTCCGTTCCCGTGGGAGTACGGGGATAAAATGTAACCTATGTTACTCGCTGATAATGTAGCTATCCATTGCTGAAAGAATTTTTCAAATCGGTCCCGTAATTTTTAAGTTTATTCGTTACGTACAAAAATAGTTTACATATAGATTACTTTCAGATAGCCGAAGCAGTATTTGTAAGTGACAAGTACGAAGGGTCCCAAAATTGAGCCCGGAAGCCCGTTTGCACGCAAGGTACACGTGGCACGTTGGGTATCCCAACGAATTGCCATCAGTTATTTCTACTAATTGCTGTCTTTCGTTCAACCATTACCTAAGCTTAACGCTGATGTAATACTCAAGTTTCAAAAGTATTGTTCCAAGATAAACGCAAATCAAATCAACCAAACGCATTGGATAGGAAGCAGAAGACATCTCGTGTAACTTCCGCTTCACGAGTCTGGAAATGAATAGATATAATTATATTGTACACGAGCTGAAACTATCCTAAATGTACTTATATAAACAGAAGTCGTATGAGTATTATGATTATGACAGATTATTCTCAAAGATGGTCACCGAAGCATGTGGTGCCGAGGAGTACCTACGTTACAGCTGCGCGCTGATACTCGTCCTCAGTATATTAAATACTAAAATCTTAAAATGATGGATTACTCACTCGAAGCTAAATCTAAAAGAACTATTAAACCAAACCCCGAAATGAGAATCGTAAACAATTCTCTCGCGATCCAGAAATATCATCGGAATGAATTGACGACGAGTGTGAAATGTGAAACGCATTCGAAGATTACACGATTTTGTGAGGATTGTGGGCACGCGCGCGCGTGGGCACGCGAGCACGACACGCGCGCGGCCTCAGTGCGGGTCCGCGGCGCGCCGGTACCTCGCGCGACGTCACCGCCCGCCTAAAAACATACACCTGACACTGATCGTGAGCGATGTGAAAAATGCCGGTCATCGACTCTCCCCCGCACCCCGCACCCCGCAGCCCGCCCCCCACGCACAACGCGCCACGCGCCACATATAGCGCCACATACAGCGGCACGCGCGCACGCCCACCGCGCACGCTCCCGGAAGCGCGCGCTGCCAACACAATGCTATAACTTTCGCGAATGTTTGCATCGCGACGTAATCACATTTTTGTATTTACTCATCCTCGCTCACAAATGCTGTGTCCATGCCAGATTTGATCGTCTTACAATTGTTAGGGTTCCGAACAAAAAACATAACCCTTATAGGATCACTCGGTTGTCTGTCTGTCCGTCTGTCACAGCCAGTTTTCTCCGGATCCACTGAACCGATTCTTTTGAAATTTGGTACACATATGGACTTCTGTGAACCAAAAACAGAACCGTTACGTAAATTATACTCTGTTTAGTATGGGGGTCAATTTTGGGGAACAAACTCAAATATAAAAAAAAAAAAACAATAATATTGTGTGACATATCAAATGAAAGGGCTTACTGTGAGAGTTTTAATCATATTTTTTTCATAATTTTAAAATAAATGGTTTTGAAGTTATTAAGCAGTTGTGTGGTTCGATAATACATAATTATATCCCTTGCTAAGCTGAGTTGAGCAGGTTGCTCAATAGACCCTTAATTTAAAACAAAGAACAATTGTATGCATATGTAAGTTAAGATTTGGAATGAAACTCCTAATAAAGAAGAGAAACAAATTGCAAAGTGCAAGTAACCAACAGAACCCTATTACTACGCCTCCTGTCTGTCAGCGGGCTGTATCTCAAGGACGGTTATAGGTAGACAGTTAAATTTTTTTTTACATTTTATTTACCTAATGAAAAATAATACAGAGGTGTCACTTAATTCTAAACTCGCCAAACTTTTACGTTTGATGGCGAGAAGCGCACTTTTACATAACAGTAAACCACCTTATGTACATACTTACTACTTAAATATTATATTGTTATTTTCTTTTAGTTGTGTTTGCAATCCTGTTTGCTGTTTTTTTACGTTAATTTTTACGTTTTTCTTAATAAATCCATTTTGTTAAACACTTTAGGTACCAGATACTTAGATGTTCTCTAACCATAATAATTTGTTATCTGTGGTTAAACCAGTTTGTTCTCTCTGACCCTACGTGTGTTGCACTAGTTTTTAACATTAATTTTATATTATTATTAATTTTTAATGTTTTTTACTTTCTCGGGTCCCTCTTCCTAGAGACCCGGTCCTTTGGTAGGCGTACGAGGGGCCGAAGCCAACTCGTAGAGGCCTCTTTAGACATTTCAAATGGAATGGGACACCAACCGACGATTATCCCTGTATGCACTGTGAAAGTATACCCAAGGACAATCCCCGGTTGGAGCAGGACTATTGCAGAATATGAAAACAAACGATGAAACGCTATGGGTTTGGCTGGTTTAGTGTACTAATAATCGTTATTAATTATTATTATAAGGTCAATTTTTGGTTTTTTCTCGAAAACGGTAAGTTTTATCAAAAATATAGTTCAGACAAAAATTTTAGATCATAAAATTATCAACAAAAACGGTTTTTATTTTTCCTAAGAACCACCATTCCGAAGATATGGCAATTCTAACATTCGTTAATCGTGTAGAATGTAACTCTTTAACTTTATATATACTCGTATAATCGCCAAGTACCTACACTAACTCACAGATGTGTGAGGTAGTGTAGGTACATCGCTCAAGCTTGTTTAAAAGCTCCTCTGTAGCATCCAGGTAGCAGGCGTGAGCATAATCTATAATCGGCTGAATAAGAGTTTGAGCCAAAGAGATTTTCGTCTATAAAGGCAAGACACCCAAGCATTTCGGCGAATAAAAAGAAAAATAGACCCTACGACTTACCTCACTGACTTGCGCACGCCAGGAAAGATTGGAGTCAATTATAACACCCAGATCTTTCTTAGTTTCAGTGTAGTCAATGGGAACGCCGTTGAGATATAATGATGATATAGAAGCAACAACAGCAAGAGTACGAACGTATCTGCTGCCTATGATCATGGCTTGAGATTTAGAAGGGTTGATTTGCAAACCAAATGATTTAGCCCAAGTGCTGATACAAGACAAGTCATGATTCATAGCAGCAATAGCAGAATCCACGTCAGCTACAGTAAAGTGTCGGTAGAGCTGCAGGTCATCTGCATAAAGATGGAAACTAGAAGAGATAACTCTAGTGACGAAGTTGATAAAAATTTAAAAAAGAAATGGCGAAAGAACGCTACCCTGAGGAACACCCTCAGTGAGGCTACACCAATCAGAGAAAGACTCATCAAGGCGGACAGCGTCCCCGAAGATATGAATTGAACCAGGCTATAGGGGAAGAAAATAAATTAATAGATTTGAGTAAACCTAGTAAGATGTCGAAATCCGCTGAGTTGAAGGCGCTACTAAACTCAAGCAACACTAGGACAGTCAGCGATTTATTCTCCATAGCCCAGCGGATATATTGAGTTACTTTTATAAGCGCAGTAACAGTACTTTGACCCGCGTGAAAACCAGATTGATGAGGGGATATTATCGAGTTTGACGTTAAGAAAAAAGTTAGTGTAGTTAATGAACCAAGTGCTCAAAAACTTTAAAAAGAAATGAAAGAATAGAAATAGGTCTGAAATGAATTAATAGAGACGGATTTTTATTAGTCTATCATTATGAACATCCATATTTGTGTTAATAAGTGCTTAAAAACTATGTTAATACAAAATCAAATAGACACATGAAGTGCTATCCAGTGCTGTTGAAGCTTGCTCGGATACGAAAACTTTGCATTATATTGTATAAATGTGAATTCTTCTAACTAAACAGACAGATCTGTTGCTGGGGAGTTTGTTGGCCACTTCTCCACAGCTAAAACACTAGGAAGTGGTGACGGGCGGGCGTTTTTGGGGACTGTCTATTTGTAATGTTGACTTTCAAAAAGTGCTGGCACTCAGCCTAATTTGAATAAACGACTTTTGATTTTGATACCGTGCAATATGGAGGCCACTCAGCCCCAACAAAAGCAAAACAAAGTTTTCCTAAAAGCAAAACTATACTGTAAATAGGTTGTACGTTGTTTTGTAGAAAGCAGTTTCAAATTCATTTCATCATTTTAATAGAATAATCAATACACGGAATACTTAATTTGAATAATTTCAATTTCAATAAGCATGGTTACCTATCACAAGTTCGAAAAACATTTGACCGAATTTCATTTCACCTAAAACTTTTCAACTATTATCGTTTCGTTTTTTGCCACTATATCAATTGAGCTATTATCAACTTAATTTTTTTCGTCACTCCGACGTTTCATTTGGTTGCAAAACTTTTTGTCGAAGACACACTTAGCCGGAATAACATTACTTCGAAGTATTATGTTTCCGAACATTCATTATGCCATTGATGGTGGTGGTTAATAAAAGTGGTGTTAAGTGCCACTTTCTCTTCACCGAAAGCAGGCATGCAGCGTGCAAGCCGGCATGCGACATGCAAACCGGCATGCGGCATGCAAACACGCATGTGGCAGCAGGATGCAGCATGCAAGCAATGCAGCATGCAATTAGGCATGCAGTGTGCAAGCAGGCATGCAGCATGCAAACATGCGCTGCGGGGTTTGGGCAGCCCCACGCGAGCTTATCGTCGCAGATGGTTTTAACGCTCACCACCGCAGTTTCCGCTTGCTGGCCGACTTTGCAGGCCAGCCTCAGCTGCGGCTGCGGGTCCTTAAACCACCTGCGCCTCAGCTTGCGGGCCGCCCCACCCCTACACGCCTGCGCGAGCTTAAATTAAACTCTAGGGTCAGGGCAGACAAGACCTGTTAATCCAGAGCATGGCACAGTGGTTGATTAACATCGCCGTGGTCGCTGAGCCCTACTTTGTCCCGCCCACGGATGACTGGGTGGAGGACCTAAACGGCTCAGTGGGCCTAATTTCGTCGGCCGCTGCCGGTACCCCATCCCTCGAAAGCGTTAGGAGAGGACGGTGCGTAGCAGCACGGTTCGGGGAGATTGACGTGGTAGGAGTGTACTTCTCCCCGAATCGAACTCTCGCCGAGTTCCAAAACTCCCTTACGAAAATGGGCGTGGTCGTCACCGGGTGGTGTTCCCTCCCCGTACTCGTTCACGGGGACTTCAATGCCAAGCACTTTTTTTTTTAAGGATGGGAAATCATCGAATGACTCCTCCCGCTCTGTGTGAAGCAGGAGAGAGTGTCAGACTCTTACTGACTAAAACCCATCCGTTTTCCTCCTAGTGCCCTTTGCGTTCCAGGACTACGGTTCCTCTTTTGAACGGATTCCACACCCTGGCAGGCACCGGCCCTAGCGGGCCCTATCTCCCATGCTGACAGCTCTTTGAGGCGCGTGTGGAATACAGCGCGCCGTAGACCTGGCCTGGTTCTGATCGGACGGCGAGCCACCCAATGCTCGCCGAATGCCAAGCACTTGGCTTGGGGTTCCCGTTATACGGATACGCGGGGCAGGATGGTAGAAGACTGGACTCTGGAGACAGGCCTGGTCGTCTAAAACCGGGGTTCTCTCCCCACGTGTGTGTGGATGCAAGGCGAGTCCATTTCGTTCGTCAGCCCTGCTCTGTCACCATGCACTTTATCAAATTCATTTAATTCAATCCATTGAATAATTTGATGTATCAGAACAAAATAACTGAAACATAACCGATATAATCACTTTTATACAAAAGTAAGCAATTGTGAAAAATTACTAATTTATCCATTATTTTATCACACGTACGCACTTGCAGGTACATTAGCCTAAGCAGTTCTACTGAACTGCTTAGGTTAATAACTTAAGATAGTTGATTACTATCAACTATCTCGCAAAGTCGGTAATTTGTCAAACTTACAATCGAGACCTAATTCTTTTGCTATAGACTCTTTAATGAGCGTACACCGACTTCCTAAATCTGCATGTACCATTAAGTCTTTCTGTGTTTTACATAATTTAAAAAAAAGCTTCCTCTCCTCTCTCCTACTTATCCTACTTGTCTTGCTGTGCCCAACAGTGTCCACATGAACCAATTTTGGTTTTACCACCTAAGAATACATGTGGAATGCAATAAAGATATTGAGTATAGTTTTCCCTTTACTTTATTTTTTTTATCAGATGTTTTCCGTTAGCCTCATCACTATTATCTTATAAAGCAACTTGTTTTTCTTGTTTAGTTCCAGGAGTTGTTTCTTTTTCGTTTGCATTATTATTTTGTTTCGCCCCACAGTACAAGTCTAAATGTCCTACTTGACCGCAAAAAGTACATTTATTAGGTGGTATCCCACATTTGAAACTTTTGTGGCCGTCTTCGTCTTAAAATAAATGAATCGAGGAAGTCATAAAAAGATAAGTAATCTAGTGATAATGTTCGTTTTACGAGATCTGTAATCGATTTCCGCAATATTCAAGCTCAAACTTCATAGTACGCGGTGACGTCATTTTGATTTACGTAATGCATATTTTTGTAAACAATCATCAGGATAGCCATATTATTAGTCAACTCATTTTTTACTGTATATCGTTACAATATGCCACTATAATTATGAAATATTAAATTACTTACGTACGGGAAGAAATCGGGTAACTAGTATTTGTTTTGTAATTTTCATCCGGTAATTTAGACTTTTGACATTGAATATTAGTTGAAAATGAACAAGAACACAGTAAATTATGAATTTATATTAATACTTGGCTTTCTTTCCACAGAAAAACACGTAAAAAACTAAAATTCAAGCGCACAAGTGGAACAAATGTTTAGGTCGAATTGACATTTTTTAATTGACATCGACAGTGTCCACAGATGAAAAATATTATACACCATAAAGTTCAATCGTTGAGAAACGAAGAAAAACCGTAAAATTGTTAAAAATAAAGGTTTAAATCCGGTGGTGGGTGGCTTAAAGGTTCCACCGGAATCTCAACGGTAATTGGAATACATAGCTTCCATTGGATTCCCAGGAGGTTAATGGTAATACAAGAAGACCATTTTCAAAGTCACTATTAAACGTTCAAACGGCTTGTTTGGTAAACGTTGCACACTTGATTACGAGGACTCGAGTTCGAATCCTACAAGCTGATATTCTTTTTGTTTTTTTTTTATTTTGCTTTCTTCAACTTTGGTCGATCCTTATTATAATAAAATGCCACCAAGACGAACTCCACCATCTACGCCTGCTGTACAAAAAGATTTGGAACCTGATATGCCAATGGAAAAGGTGGATCTTATATCCAATATTACTAAGCGTAAGCGCAAGTTTGATTAAGTGGACGATTTCAATGTGTTCATTAGTGAAATGAAGAATCTCTTTACCAAATTTGAAAAGGAGCAGAATTTGATTCATACATCATCAAATACTGCTGAGCGCGCGCGTCTGTTAGCTGTGGGAGAGTGGGAGTCGGGTTTGTGGCTTCAAGCACTCCCGTCATCCACCATAGGTACTATGATGGATGACGCATCGTTTCGGATCGCGGTCTGTCTCCGCTTAGGCGCACCTTGTGTTGCTCCGCATCGGTGTCACTGCGGAGTACCCGTCGACAGTCTCGGACACCATGGCCTTTCCTGCTGTAAGGCCGCATAGCACGACACGCTAGCATCAATGACATTATTCGTCGAGCTCTTGTCACCGCCGGCGTACCTGCAGTATTAGAACCTAGTGGCTTTGTACGTGGCGATGGGAAGAGACCAGATGGTATGACGTTGGTGCCGTGGAAGGTGGGTAGGCCTCTGGTGTGGGACGCAACATGTGTCGACACCCTTGCGCCATCACATATTCCAAGTACGGCAAGTTGTGCCGGCGCTGCTGCTGCGACTGCTGAGGCCCTCAAGCGGCGCAAATACTGTAACCTTATTGGTAATTACAGTTTTGAGCCGTTTGGGGTCGAAACGCTAGGGTCATGGGTCCGAGTTCGCGTCTCCTTTTTAAGGACATTACTCGCCGACTGGTCGACACTTTGCGTGACCAGAGGTCTTCTTTGGTGTACAATAAAGCATATATAAATAAAAAAATAAATAAATAAACACCTCCGACATATGTGCTGTATACCGATTAAATATATAAATCACAAAGGAGAAAGTAATTAAATCTATAAAATCATATAATCGAACAAACAAAAACAACAATGTCCCTGTCTACATATCTGAACATGTAACTTCCAGGGCTAAACGTTTGTTCTTTTTAGATAGAGAGTTTTCTAAAATCAATGGGTACTCCTTCTGCTGGACGGCCCACGGTAAGGCATTTATTCGAAAGAAGGAAGGTCAAACTACTCATTGCATTAACAATGAATCTGACTATTTCTCAACAGTATTTTTTATTTTTTGCCTGTTTTAAATATTGTAATCATAGTTTTAGAATATGCATCCTTTACCTTTGTTAACATTTTTACACAGAAATACATTTATAGCACTTTTGTAACCGATCACACATATTTTGCTTACGTCCTACTCTTCTCAGACCCACTTACATTCCCGTCACGCGTAGGTACTGTTTTGAAAAACTTGATACAGCAACTATAATATTAAATTTTAACCAAAATGGCTGCCAAAGACGACACCTTGAACCGTTTACAAGCACCTTAATATTTTTCTAATGTGTGTGTCTCAATAATTTATGTGTTCGCCAGACCAATGTTTGCAGCATCTAAAATCCTTTAAAAAAACACTGAATAAATAAATTGCATGTAAACATTCGAAGTCTAAACCGGAACTTTGACGGCCTAACTGTTCTTCTTCACTCCATGGTTGTTAAGTATGATAATTGTTATTCTCTCAGAGTGCTGGTTGAGTAAAGCTACTGAAATTCCTATTTTAGATGGATTTTACTCCGCAGTCTGCTTTTACAAACGGTAATTTGTCAAACTTACAATCGAGACCTAATTCTTTTGCTATAGACTCTTTAATGAGCGTACACCGACTTCCTAAATCTGCATGTACCATTAAGTCTTTCTGTGTTTTACATAATTTAAAAAAAAGCTTCCTCTCCTCTCTCCTACTTATCCTACTTGTCTTGCTGTGCCCAACAGTGTCCACATGAACCAATTTTGGTTTTACCACCTAAGAATACATGTGGAATGCAATAAAGATATTAAATCTATAAAATCATATAATCGAACAAACAAAAACAACAATGTCCCTGTCTACATATCTGAACATGTAACTTCCAGGGCTAAACGTTTGTTCTTTTTAGATAGAGAGTTTTCTAAAATCAATGGGTACTCCTTCTGCTGGACGGCCCACGGTAAGGCATTTATTCGAAAGAAGGAAGGTCAAACTACTCATTGCATTAACAATGAATCTGACTATTTCTCAACAGTATTTTTTATTTTTTGCCTGTTTTAAATATTGTAATCATAGTTTTAGAATATGCATCCTTTACCTTTGTTAACATTTTTACACAGAAATACATTTATAGCACTTTTGTAACCGATCACACATATTTTGCTTACGTCCTACTCTTCTCAGACCCACTTACATTCCCGTCACGCGTAGGTACTGTTTTGAAAAACTTGATACAGCAACTATAATATTAAATTTTAACCAAAATGGCTGCCAAAGACGACACCTTGAACCGTTTACAAGCACCTTAATATTTTTCTAATGTGTGTGTCTCAATAATTTATGTGTTCGCCAGACCAATGTTTGCAGCATCTAAAATCCTTTAAAAAAACACTGAATAAATAAATTGCATGTAAACATTCGAAGTCTAAACCGGAACTTTGACGGCCTAACTGTTCTTCTTCACTCCATGGTTGTTAAGTATGATAATTGTTATTCTCTCAGAGTGCTGGTTGAGTAAAGCTACTGAAATTCCTATTTTAGATGGATTTTACTCCGCAGTCTGCTTTTACAAACCAGAATGACGGCGTATTAATCTACATTTGTTCTGAGTTGGATTGTAGGATTTCCGAGCCCGTGTTTCAGGATGCTAACTGTCTCATTTTGAAGCTAGATCCAGACACAGTGATTGTTGCAATCTACCAATCACCTTCATTCAGGAATATTGAGAATTTCGTTAGCTCCTTGAACGATGTACTGAGTTCCCTTACATCGGTAAAAACGGTTGCAGTGATTGGGAATTTGAACATTAACATTGGTCCTGGAAATAGTGACTCGAATTCGACAAGTCGAGATAGGTAACTGGCTGCTACTCCAGTTTTTATTGACTATTATGTGACGCATAAAGATGCCAGCCAAAGAATTTGTGACAGAACAGTTCGAAAGTTAGAAGCATTTATTTATGGCCGAACGACCTGATATCGGAACGTTCGGAAAACCTGAATCTCCATAACTGAGGACCTTAGAGAAACTGTTACTGAATAAAGATTTAGTGAAGATTTGGTGACAAACAACCAATGCTTTACTTTTAATCGTAATGCCACCGACCGGTTAAAAGTAAAATGAATTTTGGTTCCTGGAACATCAGGACGTTCGGCCAACGTAATCTCCATAATTGAGGACCTGAGAGAAACCGTTAATGAATAAAGATTTAGTGACGAGACTGAAACGAATTGTTATTGCTTTATTTTTTTTTGTGACGGCCCCTTTAAATAGTAAATTGAATATTTAAATATAACCTCAAAACATTCGTATTGTCGATTCTTCCACAAGGAGGAAGCCCAGAGAAACCGTTAATCAATAAAGATTTAGTGACGACACTGAAACGAACTTTAATTGTTTTAATTTTTTTTGTGAAGACCCCTTTAAATAGTAAAATGGAAATTTAACATATAACCTCAAAACATTGGGATTATCGGTTCCTCCACAACGAAGAAGCCTAGAACACTCGTAAAACCCCTGATTTGTTATAGGTTTTCAGTGCTATGGTGGCAGTATTTTTGTTGATTCAAGATTAATCTATAAAAATGCACTATGGCGGATGGCGACTGAAATAATGTGACCATGTATTCCGACGAAACAAGTATTTTAACATATGTAGAAAATTACAGCAATTACTAAAATAATTTAGGTACTTAATCTAGTAGAAACTCATGACAAGTGACTGATTTGTATATAGGTAAGTTCTTACCTACTATTGTTAAGTTTTATACAGTTGTTAAGTTTTTTACTTCTAGGTAGATGGACACCTTTAAAGGGATGATAGTACCTACCTACTTGTTAACACGACTAATTTTAAACTACTACCTAACTTATTATAAGTCAATTTCATTTTTAAGCATTTTTTTATGATAAGAATCAAGCGCTTTTAAAGTGTTAAAAAAATATATACTCTGATTGATTTGTTTTAGTATTTTTCAGCGCTATTTAAAAGGTAATGGTAATGCAAAAACGTGATATGTACATTTAATTTAATTTTTATGGCATCTCTTGATTTTCTTCTCGTGCTAGTCAAATGTGATTTCTTATCAATTTCTACTATAGTACCAAGGGATCTCTGCACCCGCGTGGAATGCGTTCCTTCTCCCGCAACTTCCTCGCGGTGCCGTCCTGTCTCTCGCTCGCCAGTCATGTCACTGGTGTGCCGTCATCGAGGTCAGGTGCAGAGATCCTTTGGTACTACAATAGAACCAAACAGGACTATTGCAAATGGGTAGCTTAAGTTCTGGCTGACCTTACCGGATAGAAAGCCGTAATGTTGTCGACTAGTATTTTTAAGAGTTCATTTGGTATAGTTATTGTATAATCTTGCTGTGATTTATTTATAGAACTGTTATTTAATTGTAAAATGTGTAATCTATTTTATCAAACAAATAATAATATTGTCAGGCCACCACCGAAAGAAATCCGATTTGACAAGTTTTAAGTCAATAACCTAGCAATAAACACAAGAAGCTGTCAAATCGATCTATCTTCTCTCGTGGTAAACCAATTTAACTGCTAAATTATTATGCACCTAACTACATACCGCTTTTTTGGATGATTGATTACAAACACAGAAATATTAAAAACAGAGAAGTGGCATGGAGGCGTGTCGGTGTCCGCGCGACATGCGAATTAATGCGAAAGTTGATCACTTAATACGCAAATGGCCGTCTCCGCGAACTAGTGTGCTTTCGACCGCGATCGTGAAAATTAATAAGAATGCCGTGTTGTTCAGTGGTTTCTTGTAAAAACCGAAGCACAAACCAAAACTTTTTTAATCATGGAATCACTTATCATATGTAAGTACAAGTATTTTACTATATTTGTCTTTAAAATCAACAAAAACAACAAATCGTAAAACATTTCTGGCTCTTACTATGTTATTTTTGTTTCCAAATATCACAGCGACTGTATTATTTTTGCAACAAATACATTGCTCTTTAACCACTACCTAAGTTTGTCGCTAAGTGACTGGACGAGCGATGTAAAAATCACAAAAAGATACTGTATTAAGCGGTTGATTCGCGTAGTACGGCCGCTGCACCTTGCGATGAGTTAGTGGTGTGCGTGTGCAGATCCACTAACGTAGGCTATCGATAACAATGTCGATTGCCGATTGAAATTTTGCTATTATAGTTTATTTATCAACCTTTTTAACCCGGTTGGAAGATCAATGTGAAATAATGTTTTTTAAAGTATTTTGATTTTTTTACAGTGGAGTAGTTTTTTTTTACTAATAATAGGCACGCGCTTGACCACCATCTCACCTGATGGTAAGCGATGATGTGGTCGAAGATGGAGCACGCCTGCCTAGAAGCAACCTATTCACTCTTGACTTAAAGACTCCCAGGTTGTAGCTATCGGGAAACACAGACTCCGGCAGGGAATTCCACTCCTTAGCTGTACGCATTATGAATGTGTTCCCAAAACGTTTTGTGAGTGTGGGTGGGATGTCCACCATGTACCGGTGGCGCATCGCCGTTCGTCTTGTGGTCCGATGATGGAACGGGCTTGGCAGAATTAAATTATGCAATTCCGTCGCACATTCCCCAAAATGTGTGTGTATGTTTTTTGTCATATAATTTTATTATAAACATTTCTTTACTAACTAGGGTTTATTTTATAACAAAAACCTGCGGGGTAATTGCGTAACAAACTTACAGTAGGAATCAGTTTTATAAAGTCAGTTCAACAACATTCATTGCGTTATTTACTGTGTTGAGCCTACCAATTTTTCGCACACATGAAGCAATATGTTTCAAAGTCATTCAGAACTAGATTGAAAGTGTGTTACGCAATTACTTAGGGTGCTGCCTCATGGTGAGGTTTAGAAGTAGTTTAGGATAGATGTAAATGATAAACAAGTTGTTTTTACCTTTTCAGCAAGCAAGGTAAGGAATGGATTGATGCCACAGGCAGGCCACCTAATTGGTTTCCTACAAAAAGTAGTACTGTATGTTCGGTTCACTTTGAGGCAGAAATGTTTCAGCCTCTATTGAAAAGTCGAAGGCTTTTTGAATGGGCAATCCCTAGATTAAGATTACGCCTGATTTTTGCAGAAGTGAGTTAAATTTATTTTATTACTGAAAGCTATTCTCATGTTTTAGTTGGAGTATTCATAAAATCCAACATTTTTTTTTACTATTGATAGACACGCGTTTGACCACTATCTCACCTGTTTCAACATTTCAGTATTTTATACAACCTACACAGCCAGGATGTTCCGATCAAAAGCGTAATGTAAGCAAACATCAACTTCAATTTGATCTATCACTATGATAATTAAATATTAAGACAAGTTGTAAGCGCAAGGGGAAAGGGAAGACCACGAAATTCAAATTGTCTTACGTTTTTTTTGCCATTTGTAGATCAGTATTAGGTTATATTGATTTAAATATGTTTGCGAATCATATTTTGATCAACAAACGACCTTAAACTAGCCTGTATTTTGCAAAAAACTAAACAGATATTGAATTTGGTGTGTTACCTTAGCACCTAGCATTAAAAGAATTTCTGACATGCTAGATGTTAAATCAAACATCAGAAAAAAAAAAAATCATATTATTTAACTGACCACTGTGCGTTTTTTTCGTTTAGCCATTAAAGGAATTGAATGTTTTGGAGTTATCTAACAACATAAAATCGCTTAACGAACAATCTGATGAGCCAGCTCTAAAACGCATATGCCTTAATATTCACCAAAACGAACAAGAAAGTCAGAAATCCCAAGACCTGGATTTGGTAAGAAATATTTAGGATTAGAGTTTAACTTTAAAATAAGCTATGTGGGGGTACAATTATATACTCTTATATGTTTTCAGAAACCAGCAGATCCTTTCGATGACATCCAAATAACAGAAACACCCCGAAAACGGAGAATGCGCATCAAACTTTCTCAGAAAGAAAATATGATAAAAAAACAAAGATGACAAAATTAAACGACTACAAAAGAAATCAAGCCGGTATCGTAAAAAAATAGCAAGTTTAAATTATATTTTGACAGATATTCATGAACAAAACTTTGAGAGTTCAAACCAAACCACACATTAAGAGAATCTCGGTGTAAATGATTTAATAGCTCGTTACGAAAACAATACATTAAGTAATAAAAACATTAAAACCAAGTATTCACCAGCTCTTAGAACGGTTGCTTGTACCCTTCATTTTTACTCGCCGAAGGCATACGAATATGTACGAAAAAAATTCCAGACATGTTTACCTCACTCGCGCACTATAAAAAAATGGTACGAATCAGTCGATGCGCTGCCAGGTTTTACTCTGGAATCTTTTAAAGCATTGAAGTATAAGGCTCGTAATACTGACTATAGACTGTTATGTAATTTAGTAATGGACGAAATGGCGATCAGGCAGCGTATTGAGTGGGACGGTAAAAAAATGCATGGATATGTTGATATAGGTAATAAGGGTGTATCGGGCGATTACTTGGCAGAAGCTAAATAGGCGCTTGTGTTTTTGGTTACAGCTATTAACGGAGCATTCAAGATTATACATATTTTCTTGTATCCGGTGTTACAGGAGAACAGCGATCTAGCTTAGTAAAGCAATGTTCAGAGTTGCTAGAAGAAACTGGCATTGAAGTAACTTCGCTGACATTTGACGGTTGTCCAGCTAATATTTCCATGGCAAAGGAACTCGGATGCTCATTAAATACAAAGAATATAATATCTTTTTTTTATCATCCTCTTACAAATAAACCAATATTTATATTTCCTGATCCTTGTCATATGCTTAAATTATTAAGAAATGTGTTTGAAGCATATGGCATTATGGTAGACGATCAAGGGAGACATATAAAATGGTGTCATTTAAAACATCTTAATGAAATCCAAGAAAAGAAAAAATTGCACTTAGCAAATAAATTAAGGCGAGGACAAATATTTTTCAAAAACCAAAAAATTAAAGTGCGATTAGCGTCCCAATTATTTAGTGAGAGTGTTGCCGATGCCCTGTTGTTTTGTGCCGAACGTAACTTTTTAAAAACTATAAATTATCTTTTTGACATTTTAAATTTCAGAAATATGATGCAACTTAAATTCAAAAAACCACTTTTTCCTGGTAATAAACAGCGAACATTTGAATTTCTCGATAAAACTGAAACTTATTTAAATTCCTTGAAGTTAACAGATGGGTCGAAATTAGTTCAATCTAGTAGAAAAACTGGATTTATAGGCTTTTTAGTATGTATAAAAAGCATAAAAGATATTTATATGCATCTTACTGAAAGAGAACAGAGACTGCGGTACCTACCAGCCTATAAAATAAGTCAAGACCACATAGAGTTAATGTTTGGCCACATTCGCGCTCATGGTGGGTGTAACACTAAAACCCACGGCCCGACAATTTCAGGCTATTTATAAAAAAAAATTGGTTAAATCCGAACTGAGAGACAACGATAAGGGCAATTGCACATCTCTCGAAGAAATATCTTTTTTAACATGCTCATCTGCTGTGAAACACATAAATAAAACCATAGAACCACGTTATACCGACGAAAGTTTTAATAACGACGATATTGGTCAGCTATACGAGCAGGCGCAATTTGACGAAGAAGTTAATACGCTTGTCCAAGACTTGTCGGATTTTAGCTCGCAGGCTATTTCTTACATTGGGGGATTTGTTGTGCATAGTTTAATAATATTAAAACTGTAAAATGTGAGACATGCACTGGTGCGCTACTTGCCGATAAATATGAAGAAGCACATAATTTTATAAAATATAAAGACAGAGGTGGACTTATGTACCCATCTCCTGATGTCGTCATCATTTGTAAGAGAATGGAAATAATTATAAAAACAGCTTGTCTCACCAATGATAAATTAACAGTTAAAACTAAAAATGTCAAACAGGAACTCATGGCTAAAGCGTTACCACATTTCATAGGTTTAGATCTCTTCGATAATATTAAGTTTCACCAATTTAAGCAGTCCCCACTGAATAATCACATAGTATTTCTTATTAAAGCAGTTATGGAAAAATATATGAATTTAAGATTACACTTTTTGACAAAAAGTGCCACCCCTGTAATATCAAAGCGTCAAGTGCTTCACAAATACCTCCACTTAACAGGTCAGTGAGTAAACACCACCTACTGTTTCAATACGGTATGGCTAATATAAAGCCTCGCGTACTCAGCGGAAACTATTAATAATAGAGCAATGTATACGTAAATTGTACTTTAAATTATGTATAAAATGTATAATATATATAATATGTATAAAAATACTCTAGGTAAGAAAAATAATAATGAATATATAATATGTATAAAAATACTCTAGGTAAGAAAAATGTTGTGGTTTGATCGAACTGCCCTACGTTTAGTCTATTTCGGTAAAAAGTATTTATAAACATTATTCTTGAATCACTCTGTCTATTGACGAAAACCGCATTAAAATCCGTTAAGTAGTTTAAAAGATATATATATATATAAGCGTACAAAAAAGCGACGTTGTTTTATATTGTTACGAGTTGACCCGCGCCACTTCGACAGCGCTCCGCTCCTATTGGTCTGAGCGTGATGATATTATATTGCATATAGTCTTCCCTTCAGCTTTATATATTAGTATAGATAATAAAAAAGATATTTTTTTTAGCTACATTTGTTTATTTTTATTATATTATTTTCTGTACATGCTGTTCTTTTATTTTATGTTTTTTCGTGACCCCAAAAAAATGTTTCTGCAATAATAAAATTGAAAATTCGATAACTTTCCGGTTTAGTCAATCACTAGCGTATACATATGAGAAATAAATTGCTTTTGCACAGCACAATGATAGCGACCGTTGTTTTAGTGTGCGTGAGTTGTACGGTGATGGTAAATACACGCTGTGTTTGATGGGATATGGTTTATAATTGATTGTGTAGTACACTCTGATTTAAGAAATGCGGATGTGGCTATTTCAGTCGCCGTCCGCCATAGTGCATTTTTATAGATTAATTTTGAATTAACAAAAATACTGACACGATTGTACTGAAAACCTATAACAAATCAGGGGTTTTACGAGTCTTCTAGGCTTCTTCGTTGTTGAGGAACCGATAATTCCAATGTTTTGAGGTTATTTGTTAAATATTCAATTTATTATTTAAAGTGGCCGTCACAAAAAAAAATAAAAGAATTAAAGTTCGTTTCAGTGTCGTCACTAAATCTTTATTGATTAACGGTTTCTCTGGGCTTCTTTCTTCCTTGTGGAAGAATCGATAATCCCAACGTTTTGAGGTTATATGATAAATTTTCATTTTACTATTTAAAGGGGCCGTCACAAAAAAAAAATAAAGTAATAAAAATTCGTTTCAGTCTCGTCACTAAATCTTTATTCATTAACGGTTTCTCTCAGGTCCCCAGTTATGGTGATTACGTTGGCCAAACGTCCTGATATTCCAGGAACCAAAATTCATTTTACTTTTAACCGGTGCACAGTGTGTTATTTTGCCTTAGTTCGGACATGCTCGTTTTATGTGTATTTCGGAAAGCCTAAAATGAAACAAACCTCCTAACAAAACTCCGCCGGCTCTAACTACTGTAGTTTAAGAGAAATAAATAAAATCGAGAAAAATCCTTAAAAACCATAGAAACACAATATTTCGTTTTTTATTTTGATTTTTACACGAAATGTTTTAAAGTATGATAGAAATTCACTACCGGAACCATTTTTTTCTTGAAAACTTTAAAAATCTTGCTCATACAAGTGAGATTTTTTTTTTCTATGATTTAGAAAATATTTTTTTTTCGGCCATTCTCTTCACAGTCGCGTTTTTTGTTAAGCCTAAATATTAACCACTATAATAACTAACACCACAAAAAAAAATCAGTTGCAACAGGCCCAGGATTTCGGAAATATTTAAAATTAAATCATAATTGAATCCGACAGCGAGGAAATGTCATAAATAAGCGTTTACAACATGTTTAGCATACATTGATGTAATCGATTGAACTAATCAATTTAAATATTTACTTTTTTGTGACAACCCTATTTCCATAGAAATTTAATAAAAACTTAGAAACTCAATATCTCCGAGATCCCGCTAGATACATATTTAGATTTTTCTCCAGTTGAAGGTACTTTACATAAGTATATTACGAAAACAAAAAAAAACGCGACCCGCCAATAGTTAATTTTATATATTTTTTTTTTTGTTAATTGAAAATATATTTTTTAATTCCGGTTCCTGTTACGTTAGAGCCTTGTAATTTTTACAATTTATACATTTTAAACCAACAATTAAGTGGTAGTATGCAAAACACTGAAATTTTGCTTCATTAAAGAAATACAGACAAAAACTTTTTCAAGAAGGTCAGTGACCTTTCACTAAAATATTTGAATCTCTTAAATGAAGTGAAATATAAAAACGGAGGTTTCTCAGAATGGTTTATTAAGGTTAAATCTATAAAGAAAAAAAATAAAACTGACATGTCCGCAACTAAGGCAAAATAACACACTGCGGTGGCATTACGATTAAAAGTAAAGCATTGGTTGTTTGTCACCAAATCGTCACTAAATCTTTATTCAGTAACAGTTTCTCTAAGGTCCTCAGTTATAGAGATTCAGGTTGGCCGAACGTTCTGATATCAGGTCGTTCGGCCATAAATAAATGCTTCTAACTTTCGAACTGTTCTGTCACAAATTCTTTGGCTGGCATCTTTATGCGTCACATAATAGTCACTAAAAACTGGAGTAGTAGCCAGCTCCCTATCTCTACTGGCCGAACATTCTGATATGCATCTAAAAGCTTGATACGCCAAATTAACCTTACAGGTGTCATTTGTTTCTTGGAAGAATCGGACTTCTCTAGCATTTCAAATAGTACAGACCCCAATCAAAGTGCTGAACTACTTATCTCCATTATATCTGAGTCTATTGATGAACACAGCAAATTAAAGAAAGTCCCGCATAGGAAGCGAATTATTAAGCCACGGATCACCCCCGGCCTTTTGAGATCCATACGTAATCGTGACAAGTTGCATTTGAAATCAAAGCAGGATCCTGAGAATCGCATAGTTAAACTGACGTATTCAAGATATCGAAACTACTGCAACAACTTGCTTAAGACCGTTAAGTGCAATTACAAATCAAATCAAATTTATTAAAGTTATGTGAGTTAAACAGTAAATACATTTTTTGCTTAAATCTATAACAAGTTCACTGGTGTTATGTGCCTGAACTAGGAAATCCTGTATTAAATAATCACGTAATTATATAAAATTAAATAGTCATATTTTAGGTATATAAAAAAGGTATAAAATGGTGTAAACAAAAAAATCATACTTCCTAAAACCTAGGTATACTAACTTAGCTTAAATTAAAATTATCAAACAATCTTTATTTAAATACCGTTAACAATTTCTCTGTATCTTCATAAGACAAACTTTGAAGAGTTTCCTTGAGAGTTTTCTTACAGTTTCTAAAATTTAGGGAATACGTTTGCTTTTGCATTTAGTCTATTGTAGAGTATATCAGATATAATGTCTTTTCGTCTCTTTTTAGTAAATTCAGTGCTGAAGCAAAGAGCTGCGTGTTGTTTTAATACAATGCTCATTATGAATAATTGCCGAACTGTTAGTACTTCACAAGATTTATAGAGCAGGTTAGTGGGAAAGAGGAAAGGGCGGCAAGTAGACACCTTTAGAATCGCTCTTTGAGCTCTTTCAATGGGCAGTAATAAAGTTTGAAGTGAAGTGGATAATTATGCTTAGAAAATAATTATGTTATTTTTTGTTGTTTAAATCTGTAAGAGGAAGGCGCTGATGTCCGTCACACAGTTTATACTAGCACGGACATCATCGTTTACTCTATCTTTTTAAAGTCAAACATTTTTATACTGTTTTTGAATTGGGTAAATAATTTTGTATCCACCTTTCTGATAATAAACTATTACTTTTATTATTAAACCAATCCTTAAAGCAGAAAAACCATCCGGGCGCACACCACCTGGTCTCTCTGAGTTTAGCCAATCTCTGACGTTTAACTCAACCAACTGACGTTTGACCAATGTCGATCTATCGGAATTTTATTCCAGAGTAAGCACCCTGAAAATGGCTCTCATATGCCAACATGGTAAAAAAAGGTTCCGTATACTTTATTTGCCCTGCAAACTTGAGTACTGTTGCAATTCATCTCTCTGATAAGACGAAGACTAGTGGCGACACGAAGTCCCTAGTACAGAAAATCATCTCGCCAGAAGAACTAAAACTGCATGTCCGTGGCCTGAGAAAAGTCAGAAACGGGGGTGCAAAACGGAGTAAAGGCAATGTTTATAAGGCAAGGTTGTCTTGAAAAGATCGCTCTTAGCGATAAGGCCACCCATTGTGTCACCCTATGTAATGTTTTCTTCACCTATCTTTTCTGTCACTTATATGGTGTACATAATAAAGAGCATTCTATTCTATTATAAGCTGAAAACATCTGAAAAATTAGTTTCATCGGGCCTCAAAGTAGAAGAACCATCAAAACGCCGCCCTAGGATCGCTGTCATTGGTGTCCCCATAGCTCTCACTGAGAAGAAAGTATTGGATTGCATTTACGAGCAAAACATTTTTGATAAGTTGCCAAATACTACTCATGAGTCTTTTCAAGAAACCATCAAATTGAGCCATCAATCATAATAAACCAATGCCGAATTTTAATAAACTGGACTTCTTGCCCCGTGAAAGATTTCACGGTTGTCACCAGGTGCTTCAATTGCCAGCAGTTTGGACACGCAGCCAAGTTTTGCCGAGAATCCACCACTGTGGAGTAACTGGTAATTCTTTCAAGGAGTGTAACAATAAATCTTCTCCCTCGCAATGCGCGACTAGTAAACGCTTCAAAAGGAAATGTTACCATCCAACTGGTGATGTAAGTTGCCCGGCACGCAAATTTTCAGAAGACAACCACATCAATTCAATCGATTATGAAGGCGCCTAAGAGCGCCGCCGATCAAATGATTAAGTAAGCACTTAGTCAGTAGTTTACCTCATACTTATTTGTTAGTTTGTAATTAGAATGACAGATCATCTAATCTGTGATCTGGATAGTTTTTCTGTGTCTGAAGCTAAAATCTGTAATGTTGAGGACTGTAAGAATCTGATACCTGTTAGAGAAAATACGTTATCCCTTAACACAAAATATCCGCAGCCTAAACCGGAACATCAACGGTTTTGAAGTGTTGCTACAGAACCTTGACGTTAGCTGTGATATTATCGTCCTAACAGAATGTTGGCTGTCGAAACAAACAGTTTTACCGTCTCTTGACGGACATTATTCACAAAGAACTGATTAATCAAAATGATGGTTTGGTAGTATATATAAAAAATAATTTAAAAACAGAGGAACCGGTATTCCCAGACAGTAATTAACATAACATACAGTTTAGTTCTCTCATAAAGGTACATTAGGTAATTTACTGTTTTTTTTTTTTATTTTAACATACATTTGTTTTGCCTTGTAATTGGTTATTAATCTAAAGTTTTCCTGATACAGTATGGCCATTTACAGGCCTCTTTCTCAAAACATTAACAGCTGTTTTTTAGACTCACACAACATGAATTTAACAAAAATATCATCTTTTCAAAATATTAATCTTGTAGGTGACATAACCATTAACATTGCTTCCGGGAAAACCAATGGCCATGCTACCTGAATATTAGCGCATTTCATGGACTACTACCCACTCATTACCATCCCACGCACCATTCCGGCTCATGTTTAGATCATTTCATTATAAAATCAAAGAAACAAACCCAAACATTTGTTACTAACTTATCGCTTACCGACCATCAAATGTTTTACTAACATTGCTAATTTCTTTACCTAGAATAAACTGCACGCGTAGTGATACTAAAGTAAATATGAAAAACCTTGAAAATGGCATAAGCGCTATTAATTTTGACGAGTTATTAATTCAAACAATTCAAAAAAATAACTATTTCCAAGAAACCTAAATGGCTAAGTAAAGGTATCCGAGTATGTTCTAAGCGAAAACGTCAACTACTGTGGCAGTATAGGTTAACATCAAATCCAAAGGATACAAAATATATTAATGAATACGCAAGAAGGCTAAAAACTATAATAACAAAAATCACAAAAAAACTATTCTATTAGCTTAGCTACCAACAAAGTCAAAGCAATATGGCAGCTACAAAACTGTAACTCCCCAAAGAGGATATTAATCAAATTAAAATAAATGACAAAATAATTACGATGCCGGAAGAAATTGCAAAGTCTTTTAATAATTATTTTATAGATGACATTAAACCTACATATAAAGAAAATGATAATTATCCAAAAACACTGACATATAATAATTGCAATTCGATATTCATGAAACCAACAAATTCATACGAAATTGACCAAATAATAAAAAGACTAAATAACACTAATAGTATAAATACTAAAATAATTAAACGGGTTTCACATATCATAATATTTCCCTTAAAACTAAAAATAACTGTCATAAACCCATTATTTAAGAAGGAAGATAAAGAAGACATGAAATTTTGTAGACCAATAGCTATAATACCAATTATTGCAAACATTTTTGAAAGAGTAATTTATAATCATTTATATAACTATTTTGAATCTAATAATACAGACATGAGCAATTTGGCTTTCGTAAAGGCAACTTAACAAGCGATGCACTTTTTAATTTTTTAAAGAAAGTTATGACAGGACTGGACAATAAACAACATATGACAGCAATATTTATAGACATAACAAAAGCATTTGATTACGTGGACCAAATATCCTTAAACTAAAGAAATACGGGGTTCGAGGGAATGCACTAAATCTTATAAAATCATACCTTTAAACATAGGGTCTAAATAACAAGAATATCAAATGAAACAAAATATGAACAAACGTTTCAGTCTAAGCCTTAAACGGTTAAGTACGGGGTGCCTCAAGAAAGTATTCTTGGTCCAATTTTGTTCATAATATATAATTATAAATAACCTCCCAAAAGCCATAAACCATGACATGATATTATTTGCAGATGACAGTACAGCTATTTTTACTGAAGAGGATCAAGACAATATAAATAATTCCCTAGATTCCATCATGAATTGGTTAAATGTCAACAATCTTAAAATTAACTTAGAAAATCATGCTATATTTGCTTTGCCAATAAAAAAAAAAAAAAAAACAAATAATGTAAGTTACTAATGAGAGTACCTTACTAAGTATATATCACGCATTTATGTAGGTTCCATACTAAAATATGGTATCCTATTCTGGGGCAATTCAACAAACAGAAAATGTGCTCCAAAAGCACAAAAAAAATGCATTCGAAGCGTATGCGGACTCAGACAGATTGATTCATGTAGACCAGTTTTCAAAAGGTTGAAAATCTTAAACCTTTTTTTTTTAACCCTACCGTCACTGTATATATTTTAAGTGGCAATGATGATAAAACGCGATATAGATAACTATGAAACGTTGAGAAGATAAAACTAAACATAAAGGCATTAAATGTAGAACAGTAAAATTTAAATCGAGTGTATTTGGTAGTGGAGTTAATATCTATAACAAACTCCCAAACCGTATTAAAGAATATCTCAATATTAAGTATTTTTAAATTGGAGCTAAAATAATTATTCTTTTGTCATTATCAATTAACGAATTCCTTAATGACCGAATTATTGATTAAAATTGTTCTTGACTTTTTTAATATTGAATTATATGACCGTAAAAAATGGTGAATAATAATTAATGTAGTAGTAGGTATGAGGTTGACTAAAATTTGACATGTTAAACTTCTTTTTATATTATTTTTTGACTTATTAAATGTAAATTGCATGACCGTAACAATTTTGTGTATTAATGAATGTAAGATGAGGTATACTAAAAATTTACATTTTAAACTTATTTTATTTGACTTATTAAACTTAAATTGTATGACCGTAAAAATTATTTATAATAAATATAAAATGAGGTTGACTAAAACAATCAATACAATGTATAATAACCACTAAAAATTAAGAGTGTATTGTAATATTATTAATTATTTTGAACATAGCCATTAAAATACATAATAAAAAAAATTGTACACCCCATGGGTATGTTACAGTGATACGATTAATGCTTATTTCAAGAACTCATATACCTGTAACAAATAATAAATAAATGAATGAACAAATATTTCTTTAAAGTTGTTGGAGTGGTGGGATGGCAAATAATTAGGCCAGCAGTAATGTTGACAACGTTTATTCGTTGGAAGATAATTTAGGAAACTTTACATCTTAGTTGTGTTACGAATTACAAGCAAGCGACGCCATGACAGTTGGCAGAGTTAAAAAGACACTGTAAGGTGGCGCTGTATGTAGCATAATGAAAATCAAGTTTATAATATTTACCACAGATTACAACACACCTCCTTAAATTTATAATCTTGATCTTTTACATAGACAATATTACTATAGACATATACAGAACTACTACTAGGCACACTACACTACACTTTATATGCTAAATTAATTTTAAGCCCATTCTGTTTCTCAAAAATTTGGTCTTATCTAAACTTTTAGTTAACATGTCTGCTAAGTTAAATTCTGAATCAATTTTTACAATATCAATTATACCCTTTTCATAGTTTTCATTTATATAATGATACTGAACTTCAATGTGCTTTGAATTTTTAGTAAAATTTCCATACTTAGCAATCGAAATTGCACCTGAATTATATTCATACAGTTTTATTGGCTTATCAAATTTAAAATCGAATGATTCACTTAACAAGTTTTTGATGAAAAGTACCTCTGTCACTGCTTCTGACATGGCAGTATATTCTGCAAAAGTTGAACACTTTGTTACTGTACTTTGTTTATGTGTTTTCCAAAAAATTAAGTTACCAAATAATCTTATTACAAAACCTGTTGTAGATTTTCTATCCACATTATCTCCCGCATAATCAGAATCTACCATACAATCTAATAGTTCAGAGTTAACATTGTCATAGTATGTTAACTTTAAATCCTTAGTCTTATACAAATATTTTAAAATTCTCATTGCATATTTATAATGCGTCTGATCATAACAACTTTGATATCTGCTCAAGTAATTAACACTATATGCTATATCTGGCCTTGTGCCTGTACTAATATACAATAACTCACCAATTATATTTCTATACATAATGCTATCATCTACTTCTCTAGCTTGTTCTAATTTTAAATTTGTTTCCATTGGAGTATCATACAACTTAGTATTTTCCAAATTATATTTTACAGCCAAAGATTCAATATACTTTGTTTGACTTAAGGTCATTCTTTTCCTATCATTATTATAATCAATATCTATGCCAATATAACTTTTAATTTTTCCTAGGTCTTTCATTGCAAATTTTTCCTTTAAACTAGTTTTTACCTTTGTTATTTTATCTTTATCTTTACAACAGATTATAAGATCATCGACAAATATTAGTATGTATATTGGATCTTTGCTCGTACTGTTTACATAGAGACAGTAATCATAATTACTTCTAACAAAATTCGATTTTTCAATGAATTTGTTGAAACAATCATACCATATTCTAGGGCTCTCTCTGAGACCATAGAGTGCTTTATGCAATTTGTAAACTTTATTATCTCCAGTTTCATAACCTCTCGGTTGATTTATAAATACCTCTGACTTTACATAACCATTTAAAAAAGCTGTCTCAACATCCATTTGTTCTATAAATAAATTGTTTTTACAACTGTATGATAATAAAACTTTCAATGTTTGCATTTTTCCTACTGGTGAATAAATATTTTCAAGATAATCCTTTTGCTGAAATCCACGTACTACTAATCTAGCTTTATAAACATTATTATTTTTCCTTTTAAATACCCATTTAACAACAATAACCTTTTTGTCTTTTGGCCTTTCAACAATATGCCATGTGTTGTTTTTTTTTTAAGCTATTTATTTCTGAATCCATCGCTACCTGCCATTGCTTACAATCGTGGGAGCTCATCGCCTCCGCAAATGTGTTTGGTACATTTGCATCAATGTAATTTACATAAATAAAATGTGATACTGGATTACCATATCTGGAAACTGGTTTTATCTTTCTTTTTGGCCTTTCTTCCGTTACAAGATTATCCCTATTGGTACTTAAATTTTTATCATTAACATTATCTTCCACAGTATTATTAGTAGAACTGGTTTCATTTTCATCCACATAATCTTTATCAATATCAGCTTTAACTTTTTCATTTTTAATATTTGAAGTTATATTTTCCAAGATTCTATCCTTTTCATCATCAACTTTTTCTAAACAAATTAACTGAGTATTTTCCTCGACTACCTGTACATGTCTAGCATTGATTATTCTATTATTCAATAAAACTCTATAACCATTTTCATTATAACCCACTAGGACTCCTAGTTGGGCTTTATCGTCCCATTTACTTTTTCTTAAAACTTCTGGAACCCTTACATAAACTCTACTTCCATAAATCTTTAAATGCTCAACATTTGGTTTAATACCAAAAAATATTTCATAAGGAGTTTTATTCTCTACTGTATTAGCAATTGTTCGATTTTTTAAGTATGCTGCTGTTTTTATAACTTCGGGCCAATACCTTCTGTGAATTTTAGCTTCTCTCATTAAGCATCTACCAATATCCATAGCAGATCTATTATATCTTTCCGCTACTCCATTTAATTCATGGACATAGGGTGGACATGGTAATAACTCTATGCCTTTTTGTCTAATGAAATTATAAATATCTCTATTTAAATATTCTTTCCCATTATCACACTGTATTTTCTTAACTCTTTTATTAAATTTCTTTTCTACTAAATTAACAAACTCTATAAAACAATTTACAGTCTCTGCTTTACTTTTAATACAAAAAATTCTAGTACACTTACTATAGTCATCAATAAATGTCAAAAAATATTTTTCTCCACCATAACCAGTTGTGTTATGTGGGCCATTTATATCAGTATGTATCAATTCCAGAATTCCAGTAGTCTTAGTTCTATTATTTTCAAAAGGTACATTGGCCATTTTGCTTTCAATACAGTTTGAGCATTTCATTTCCATGCTTTCAATCTTATCTGGCAAACCTTTTACTAATTTGTTGCTTATCAACTTGTTTAAATATTGAAAGTTTACATGACCAAGTGCCCTATGCCATTTCTCTTTATCAGTTAATTTTATTGAATTTACATACATGTCATTTTTATCAATTTTTGAAACAAAACTTTTTATACAATACAAATTGTTTATTTTGTTAGCAACAACTATTAACTCTCTAGATTGATTATAAATTTTTGCATTTTCATGTCTTGCTACTATTGTGCAATTTTGGGTTATTTTTGAAACGCTTAACAAATTTTGTTTAATGCCTTTTACAAAGTACCTATACATTTTTTAAATCAACTTGTTTTATAGTATAATAATTTTTGAAATGGACTTGAACAGTACCTACTTTGGTTGCTTTTAACAATTTACCATCTGACAATTTCACATCAATGGGATTTTTCAAATCTACATAATTATAAAAACATGTATCACTTTTAATAATATGATCTGTACACCCACTATCTAACAACCAATCTATCTCATTGCTGTTATTATATTCCCCTTCGCTACACCCTGTTATCTGATTTACTAATGGATTGCATACCTGAGCTGTCCATGACTCGGATGCTGAGCCGTCTTGTTGAGTGCTTGACGACTCACCTCTGGGATGACCGTCACCTCTGGGGACACTTTGACCTCTGCCAGGGCCGCAACCTCGATAAAATCCTCTGTTGAAACCTCTTTGTTTACCTCGCTGGTGTTGACTGGTTGGACCTTGGTAGCTTTTCTGACCGTGCCAGCAATCCTTCTTCAGATGGCCGGTCTTTCCACATACATAACATTTTGCTTTAGTTTTTGCTGAGAATGTGCTCATATTGCTTTTCCTGTCTAGATCACTAGTGGTCATACTTTTTTCTTTTATTTTAGATTTCACATAATCTACTGTTCTTTGTTCTTCCGGGATTACATCAATAAAATCTCCAATATAGCTGTAGTTGGGAGGTAAAGCTCTGAGTAAGTACCTCATCTTCTCAGGTTCACTTATATTTCCACCAGCCGCTTTAAAATCATTGATTGTTTTCTCGAACTCAACAAAAAAATCTTCTATTGTATTGTAATTGTTTAATTTAATCTCTTCAATTTTTCCCCTACATATTATTTGCATTGCGGTAGACTGTGTCAAGTACATCTTGTCAAACTTTTTCATAATTTCGTAAGCTGTTGTACATTCATTAATATATTCTAGTTGTTTATCGGAAATCGTGCTCATTATTATAGTCCTTGCTTTTAAATCCATTTTCTTCCAATCCGCCTCTAATTGTTTAAATTTTTCCGGCATCACGCCAATGGCGGGCTCGTTACATTCTTTGTATTCTAGCAAAGTTACTAACCTTAATTTCCAGCTTGAATAGTTTACCCCATCAAAAATGGGCATCATTATGTCTTCTACTTTTACTTGTTTAGCCATTTTGGTGATGATAATCTATTTATAACGTATTTTTTCTGGACTTCTAATTTTCACGAGGCGCCAACTACTTTGCACGTGGCCCTTTTTTTGAACTTACGAAATTTCACTTATTGAACCACCCAACCACGCTCTGCTACCATGTTGGAGTGGTGGGATGGCAAATAATTAGGCCAGCAGTAATGTTGACAACGTTTATTCGTTGGAAGATAATTTAGGAAACTTTACATCTTAGTTGTGTTACGAATTACAAGCAAGCGACGCCATGACAGTTGGCAGAGTTAAAAAGACACTGTAAGGTGGCGCTGTATGTAGCATAATGAAAATCAAGTTTATAATATTTACCACAGATTACAACAAAAGTATTTCATACGTTCGCCACAATATGCAATTAAGAAAAACACAGGAAATATTATAACATTAAACCGTGGATCACACCCGGTCACGTTTGATGTATGAGACATAGGGACAAACTTCATCTGAAATAGAAACTGGCATCTGGTGATGAGTCACTTTCCGTAACATATAAAAGGTATATAAATTTCTGTAACAATCTTTTGAAAAAAACAATAATCAGTATGATAAAAATGAACTACAAAAGGTAGGAAAAAACAGTAAGCTTGTCTGGAAATTTTAAAAATTATACTTTTAGATCTAAAAATTCCGAACCTCCCCTTGATTTATTATCAACAGAAATAAATCCGTCCAAAGCAAGGAATAAATTCAATTTTTTTTTTTGCTAACGTTGGTAAAAACTGGGCAGAAAAAACTTTAAATTATAGATCTTTGCCTCCTCAAAGTTCACCTGTAACAACTTCTACACCAAATTATTTTGTTTTATTTGAGACCGACGCAGATGAGGTATTAAGAATGATAACCGAGCTTAAGGATGTTTGAGCTATTGGCTGAGATAACATACCGAATTATATACTTAAAATATTTAAATATCTAATTGCACCTTCGTTAACTCACATTTTTCAGTTATGTTTATCACAAGGAGTATTCCCTCAATTACTTTGAAAAAACTGTAGTCCCTGTTTTTAAATCTGGAGACAAGAACTGTGTTAATAGTTATAGACCTATTTCAGTCTTAACGGGCAACTCCACAATTTTAGAAAAAAATATAAACACTCGTTTAATAAAATATCTTGAAGACAACAAATTGCTTGCAGACAGTCAATTTGGTTTTAGGCTTAAAAGATCAACTAGCCAAGCAGTCCACCGATTGACAAATTATACAAGTACAAATATGGATAATGCCATGCACACCATTGGTATCTTTTTGGACCTTGTCAAGGCGTTCGATACTATTTCTTGTTCTATACTATTAGATAAGCTTGAAACAATTGGGATAAGAGGAACACAACTTCAACTTTTTCTGATTATCTTAGTGATCGTTATCAATTTGTGAAAATTGGTAAATTTATAAGTTCCGAGTTTAAAGATTGCTGTTGCGGATTTCCGCAAGGCAGCATTTTGGCCTACGTTGTTCTTAATTTATATAAATTTCCTCTGCAGCTTACCATTCAAAAATGGTATCATGCTGATGACACGGCTCTAGTGTTCTCAGCTAAATCAAGAATTGAGGTTTATGAATACGCGCAGAATGGTTTCTTCAATACTGTATCTAATTGGCTTCATAACAGTCTCTTAACATTAAATTTAGATAAAACAAAGTATATTTATTTATTTACGATTAGGAAAAATAACATTCCACTTACTAACTTAAACATTTTTGCACATAATTGTAGAACTTACGCTGACAACGCATGCACTTGTTCTACCTTGGCTAAAGCTGACTATATCAAATATCTAGGTGTCACAATTGACACAAATCTAAATTTGCGTAAACATATCGATATACTATGCAGCAAAGTGCGGAAATTAATATACATTTTTAAATACTTACGTAAAGTAGCCGATTATGATTTAATTAAACAGGTTAATAATTTAGCTTTGTGTCAGTCCATTCTAATCTATTGCATAACTTCCTGGGGTGGTGCCGCAAAGTCCATTTTTAACCGACTTCAAAAAAAGGAGGAGGTTTTCAATTCGGTTGTATATTTCTTTTTTTTTATGTTTGTTACCTCATAACTCCGTCATTTATGAACCGATTTGAAAAATTTTTGTTTCATCTGAAAGGATATACTTCTCAATTGGTCCCATTGTCACCATGTCAGAATCTGATGATGGGATCCCATGAAAATCGAGGGCAACCCTCAAATTTTATAGGTACATACAATGTTTTTCATAAACTTTCTAACGCAATTCAGATATTTGTGCCTGGTAATCATCATCTTATGTTGCTGAGCTGATGATGAAAGGTATAAATTAGGATCTGATGATGAGATCCCATGAAAAATGTTTGTTCAGCGATACTTTAGCCAATTGTTAGCCGATTTGGATGATTCTTTTTTTTGTTTGAAAGAATATTTTCCTGGACTGGTTCCGTTTCAATTTGGTGAAGATCTGATGAAGAAATTCGGAGGTAGGCAACGGAATTCTTCAATAAATGATAGCAAAGGGATCGGGATTGCTGAAATCGCATGTTTTTTTAGTGTTAACACCAGTTCTTAACATAATATTGCGCCGGTACGCTGTTAATGGGTACGCAGGTACCACTAAAAAGTAAAAAATAAAAAACTTTTTTACAAAAAATACAACAGACTTCCAAAAAAAACACTACAGGGTACAAAATAACTTCGGAAGAAAGAAATAAACTTTAATATCGGAAGTCGGTGTCAAAAAACGAAAAATTAACCAAAAACACCGACTTCAGAAATTAAAGTTTATTTCTTTCTTCCAAAGTTATTTTGTACCTTGTAGTGTTTTTTAATTCTTCTAGAACGTGCTCAAAGAGCAAATCTAAAGGTTGCAACCTTTCGTCCTTTTAAATTTCCCACGCACCAGCTTTTCATAGCATGTAAGGTACTAACAGTGCGTCAACTAGCTATTCTAAACATCGTACTGCATCAGCACACTGAGCATCCTTATGACCGAGTACCTACATGCAAAAGAAGGAAAGATTTGGTTTGTATTAAATCTCAAACCAAACAAGTTCTTGCAAATATTTTTTTTGTGTTCTTGAGACCATAATTATTATATAACAAGCTCAAGAGCTACTTAACATAATTATATAGTTTAAATTACAAAAAATGTAGTACAACGCTTGCGGAATATTTATAGAAACTCCATTACATATGTTTTATATTTTTTTGTAAGTAATTATGTTTATTGTTTCATATTTCTTTGTATTATTTATTTTTGTTAATTGTTTAGGCTAGTATTTATTAATAATTGTAAAGTTTGCTTATCTTAACAGTTGTTTAAAATTTATTATTATATTGATCTAGTTAATACATCCAACTGACCAATTTAAATTTCGATGAAGTGATGGCCTGGCAGGTTTAAATAAACCTTGATCGGGCAGGTCGCTCTATCAAGGTGTTGTTTTGCATCCTCGTCAAATTTCAGGAGGTTGTCATAAAAGACATAAATAATCAATTGAAAGTACGGTAGCGGGCAATAACTAATAAGCGCTGTTTTTATTTGTTGTTGAAATTTAACAGTATTTCAGAATTAAACCCTTAATTCAATACAAAGAAAACAGAATCACCCGACTACGCACACAGCGACAATGCAGCTGAGTATGTGAGTGTCGACGTATTACCTACGAAATGCTGGCGCGTGCGCGGGCAATAACCGCTACATAATTTTACCTAATTTTATTTCGAAAATCACCTACATTATTGTCATAAATTTTGCTTGATAATTAACTCATTTTTGAGTATCATTGGATTACGGAAATTTTACTAAAGACAGTAATACTAGTGCGCCAAAGAAAAGTTCACTGACCTGGTCTTAGATGATTAATAAAATGTTAGTTTTATTTTATCGTTCAACCTAAAGTTTTCGTAGTGATTTTGTTTTATTTGTGGATTAAATTGGTTGATTTGAAATTTTCCTTACTACTTAACGGGCTTCGGACCGGCAATAATACCTACCTTAGTTGGTGTACCGATCTACTAAGTCTAAAAATGTTTTCTACGTTTGACGGGAATGGGAAGACGTGTTAGTTAAGTGTAAGTACGTGGTGATACTTTCGACTCTTAGGTATTTTTGACGTAGTTAAATATTTGAAATCAACTTATTTACACTAATAAAATTGATTAAGCTAACAGCTATTTAAAAAACGTACAAATAAATAAATTACCTACTTGGTCAGTGGGTTTTAGTTACCCGGAGGTATTGTTCAAAGTTGCCACCATCACATCACACTTTTCGCACAATCGAGCACAACGTAGCTGGTTTTCCTTTAGCTTACGTAACACTAACACATTCGTTTTTAAAGTGTCGAAAGCCACCATGACGCTCTGTGATAGGGTTCCCGAGCGGGAAACATTTTCGTGAACATCCGGATGGCTCCACGTAAGCTCTCTCCACTCAAATCAAATCAAATCAAATCAAATTTATTAAAGTTATGTGAGTAAAACAGTAAATACATTTTTTGCTTAAATCTATGACAAGTTCACTGGTGTTATGTGACTGAACTAGGAAATCCTGTGTTTCAGGCAAAAAGGAGGTAAATGTTTAATAATCACGTAATTATATAAAATTAAATAGTCATATTTTAGGTACATAAAAAGGTATAAATGGTGTAAACTAAAAATCATACTTCCTAAATCTTAGTATACTTATAAGAGGAGGGGTGTTTTCACGAGTAAAAGCATCTTCATTGCTCATTATATTTTATTTATAAATCTCTTCACTTTTTATATTTTAACTTAATAATAATAACACTTCCGTAGAATCAAATCACTTCACTTTTTATATAATTTAACTTAATAATAATTATAACACTTTCATATAACCAAATCACTATCTTAATAATAATAATTCAAATTTATAGTAAAAAGTAATAATAATATAATTCACTTAAAAAAAAAACGTCCGACTAGCTCGGCTGTCGACGAACGAATGACCGCTCCCGCGCTGCGCAGACCTTTTATAAACACTGCTACAGGTGGGGAGGCCATAGTGGGGCACGCCGTATGAGTAGCTTGTGACGTTTAGTTTCACGTGCGCTCTGCGCATTGTTGATGTCCCGTTTTTTTTAAACATGCGTAGTAGTTGCGCCGATACGGCCATTCTGATGATAGGTGCGTCCCTGCACCGACAATCAAGCAATCTGCAAAAAGAAATAACTTCATTAGTTTTTATATACTTTTCTCGTTGATTGCCAATCAACCTCATAGCCTCAGCGCTAATTTTGGATTGATTCGCGAATCATTTTGAACATCAACCTCATAGCCTCAGCGCTAATTTTGGTCACACGTCATAGAACCTCAAAGCCTCAACGCTCATTTTGGTTCAGCCTTAACTCAACGTTTATGTTACCTTCACGTAATTATAAAATGTTCTCATCAGATGTCTCGTTTTCATTCATGTCTCTATTCATTGCCGATACGGCCACGTTACTTTGAACTCCGAACTGTGGAGCTCTTCGTAAATGTTCGTGGCAAACTTTCCTGCATCGACCACGACCATTAATTCTACGAATTTCATATCTGTCGTGTGGTAAGACCTTTCTTACTTCGAAGGGTCCGTCATACTTTTGGCTCAGTTTAGTGCCTAGTCTTGGAGGCTCTCTTAAGAGAACATATTCACTCTTCTCAAATCTCTTAACTTTAGCTTTATTTTTATCGTAGCGCATTTTGTCTTTTTCAGCCTGTTCGGTCATCCTTCTTGATACAATTACTTTCATCTTTTCGGGATCTACTCTTTCGTTACGCTCGTCAATGAGATTTAGAAGTTCTGGAGGGACACTTCCTTTTTTCCCAGTTAATAGTTCGATAGGCGTTTGTCCTGTGGTTTTTGAGAAAGTGCAGTTGATGGCTAGCTGTAAAGCTCCCAGTGA
Organism: Lacanobia oleracea; assembly: GCA_950371165.1. Taxonomy (NCBI): domain Eukaryota; kingdom Metazoa; phylum Arthropoda; class Insecta; order Lepidoptera; family Noctuidae; genus Lacanobia; species Lacanobia oleracea. Next base: position 378,146 of record OX493405.1, read on the forward strand.
TTTCTCCCAATGACATTTTTGTGTGTTTTTTATTATAGTCAAGCCATTCTTAATAATCCTCATAATCCTTTCCACTTGTCCGTTTCCTCTACTTGTATATCCAGCGCATTGATGCAATTGTATCCCATATTGGTCACAGTAGTTTTTGTAATGTGAAATAAATGCGCCATCGCCATCAACAATAATGCGTTTTGGAGCACCAAATAAGTAAACTATCTCTTTGAGATGTTTTAAAGCACTGGCTTGAGTTTTGTTTTTCGCGTGTTGTAATATGACAAACTTCGTGTAAGCATCAACTGCTACAAAAACATATTCCTTCTGAGAAGCATTACCACTGAGTTTGCCGGAAATATCGATGTGGATGGTGTGAAAAGGTTCAGGTATTTTTTCGATTGGGTTCAATCGACTTTGTGCAGCTCCTGACGGCCCTTTCATAGTCTTGCATATCACACAGTGTTCTACAAAGTATCTGACTGTTGATGACATTTTGGGAAACCAAAAATTTTCTTTAAGTTTTGCCAACGTCTTCTCCCATCCCATGTGCTTGAGAGCTTCGTGATAGGTGTTAATAAGACTCCATCGATAAGATTGTGGGACAACTTTGGTGAGTTTAATTTTCCCGTCGGAATTAGTTTTGAAATGTAAAACGTTGTCTTTGAGTTCGTAGTCTGGATAGAGGTCATGATTTGTATGAACTTCTTTGATGATTTTACTCAGTTCAGTATCGCGCCGTTGTTCTACAATTAGCCAATCATCTTTGGTTGTCAAATTCATGACAACTCGAAGTGGGTTTCGGCTAAAGAAATCTGCATGTTTTAGTTTTTCACCTTTTCGATATTCTACTTCAAATTCAAAATTTTGTAGGAAGGCCCACCATCTGTGGATCCTAGGCAATAGTTCTTGTTTGTAGCGTGATGCTTTTACTGCATTACAGTCTGTCATAACCGTGAATTTACGTCCATACAGAAAATGACGAAAATGCTTAATTGCTCGGACTATTGCCAATGTTTCAAGCTCGTAGCTGTGATATTTAGATTCAGCTGGCGTTGTTCTCATGCTAAAATAAGCAATCACATGGCGAATCCCATCTTTTGATTGGATCAACACTGCCCCGAATCCCATTGCGCTAGCATCTGTATGAAGCTCTATTGGGTAATTTTCTTTGAATATGGTAAGCAACGGTGCTGAAGTCAGATAATTAATTATCTTGGATCGTACGGCTTCATGATCCTCAGTCCAATTCCATTTTACACCTGATTTAGTCAGGTTGTATAATGGTATCATTATAGTTGAGAAGTTGGATATAAATCGGCGAAAATACCCAGCCAAGCCATTGAATTGTCTTAGTTGCTTCACATTTTCAGGCGGAGGGGTTCTTGCCAGTGCATCAACTTTAGATGAACTTGGCCTCACCTTTCCATCGCTAACTATGAACCCAAGATATTCAATAGAAACCTTCAAAAATGAACACTTTTTAATGTTAATGGAGAAGCCACATTTGGTAAGAGCTTCTAGAACTTTTTCAAGTTTTTGAAAACCTTCAGCAACTGTTTTACTTGGTATAAGTACATCATCCATGTACACAAGTGCGATTTTACCTCGTAGATCTCCCAAAGCCTTATTTATAGCCCTTTGATAAACAGACGGTGCATTTGTTAATCCAAACGGCATTGTCAAATATTCATATTGGCCGTCGGGGGTGATAAACGCAGTCTTCTCAATTGATTCAGGAGAAATAGGGATCTGATGAAATCCCGCTGCCATATCAAGACAAGTGAAATATTTTGCATCAGCGAGTTGGTCGAGTTGTTCTGAGATTAATGGCAGTGGGTAATGGTCGCGTACTGTATTTGCGTTTAATTCTCTGTAGTCCACGCATAACCGATCTTCGCCATTTTTCTTTTTCACCATTATAATGGGGCTTGCAAAAGGTGAATTGCTTTCCCTTATAATGTTTCTTTCTTGAAGCTCTTTAATAATTGTCTGAACTTTTTCGCGCTCGACTGGTGCCAGTCTGTACGGTCTTCGATTTACAATTTTGTCGGGGTTCTTTAGTCGAATTGTCAATTCCCCTGTCGTTATTCTCGACCCCGTCACGCTTTCTGTGAAGTATTCTTTGTATTTGTTCAATAGATTCATCAAGTTGTCTATTTCCTCTTTGTTGGTCATATCGGTGTTTATAGTGCTTGAAGATAGATTCCATACTTCTGTTGTGTTTCTGCGTTGCTCATCTCTAGTAATTGAAATTCCATTGTTTGTCAATGTAACTTTTATGCCTGGAATAGTCAACAAATCTCTTCCTATTAGAATATCTGCTGGTAGTTCGTGGTCCAGCACTATGTGAAGGTCGAGCTCAAGATGTATGTTGTTTATTCTGCACACAGATGTTACTTTGCTAAAGGATATGACAGAAACCGGCCCGATACCCTTTAGATAAGTCGTCTTGTTTGTTTTTGGTCCAGGAAGAGTGAGGGCTATCGATTCCCTCACCAGTGAACAATCAGCTCCGCTGTCAAATATGGCTTGAAAATGTTTATTGTCAATTGTAATGGATACAACATTCTCGGCACTTTTTCCTTTGACTTGGCACAAATTAACATTTTTTTCAGCATTAATTCGTTTGTAACAAGTCTCATAAGTGTGTCCGGGAATAGAGCAGTAAGAACATTCCTTTCTCTTTTTATCTTTGTTCTTGGCTGCTTCCGTTTCTCCGGAAGTGAATGTACTTGATTGTTGTGGTTGTTCTGTGCGAGCACGTGCAATTGAGTTTTGGCTACACCACCGAGCTCGATGTCCTTGTTTGCCACACACAAAACATGTCAAACCCTGGTCTGACTTATTGCCGTCGCCCTTTAGCTTCTTGTTTGGTATACGCTCTTGTGTTGATGGAAGCTTACGTTTGCGCATTGTTTTTGCAATCGCTATTAGTTCTGGGACGGTTTTGCACTTGCTGTTTAGAAGCTCTGTACGGAGTTCGTCTTCTTGTATACTGCCAATCACAAATTCAACTGCATCTTCTTCTGTTGGATCCGGTTTGACAATTTTTTTAAACATTTTCCAAACATTTGAAATGTATTCTGGTATGTTATCTGCGTCATTAATGGTGTATCTTCGAAATTTCAAAACATCGGAAAAATATCGAGATTCTGGCTCAAATGTTTGTAACATGTCTTCTTTCATTTCTGCCCAAGTCGTTGTTCTCAGTAGACAATCATCGGCCCAAGTTTGCGCCCTTCCTTTTAAAACACTTGCAGCTTTAAGACGTACTTCGTGATCCTTTAATTTGTATTCTTCTTGAGTTCTTGTTATAAGGTTTACCCATTCTCTCACGTCCGTGCCTTTATCAGGGTCGTAACTTGGAAAATAGACATCAGAAATGCGAACCGAACGATTTTCTTCAGCATGAAACATTTTCATCATTGTAGCAAGAGCAGCATGATTTTCTTGAGACATTTGCATCATCATTTCACACATTGTATCCTTGAATGTATTAGCCAGGAGTGCCATTGTCGCTGTGTTTTGAAAACCAGGTTGTTGGCGTCGATTCGTCCCCTCTTCTGATATAAGAGGAGGGGTGTTTTCACGAGTAAAAGCATCTTCATTGCTCATTATATTTTATTTATAAATCTCTTCACTTTTTATATTTTAACTTAATAATAATAACACTTCCGTAGAATCAAATCACTTCACTTTTTATATAATTTAACTTAATAATAATTATAACACTTTCATATAACCAAATCACTATCTTAATAATAATAATTCAAATTTATAGTAAAAAGTAATAATAATATAATTCACTTAAAAAAAAAACGTCCGACTAGCTCGGCTGTCGACGAACGAATGACCGCTCCCGCGCTGCGCAGACCTTTTATAAACACTGCTACAGGTGGGGAGGCCATAGTGGGGCACGCCGTATGAGTAGCTTGTGACGTTTAGTTTCACGTGCGCTCTGCGCATTGTTGATGTCCCGTTTTTTTTAAACATGCGTAGTAGTTGCGCCGATATACTAACTTAGCTTAAATTAAAATTAACATGAAACAAACAATCTTTATTTAAATACCGTTAACAATTTCTTTGTATCTTCATAAGACAAACTTTGCAGAGTTTCCTTGAGAGTTTTCTTACAGTTTCTAAAATTTAGGGAATACGTTTGCTTTTGCATTTAGTCTATTGTAGAATAGTGGTGGAAGCATGTTTACACCTTTAGAATCGCTCTTTAAGCTCTTTCAATGGGCAGTAATAAAGTTTTACCTGCTCCACCCCACGAGGTAATGCAGTACATCAAAATTGACTGACATAGAGCAAAATAAACTTGTCTTATTAGTATTGGGTCTGCAAGGTAACATAGCTTTTTGAATACTGCTTACATATGATGTTTGAAGGTTAGGGTTTCATCAATTATAACACCCAAGTATTTTTTTTTTTTTACTATTGATAGGCACGCGCTTGACCACCATCTCACCTGATGGTAAGCGATGATGTGGTCGAAGATGTAGCACGCTTGCCTAGAAGTAAGGTTACTTCACTCTTGACTTAAAGACTCCCAGGTTGTAGCTATCGGGAAACACAGACTCCGGCTGGGAATTCCACTTTTTAGCTGTATGCATTAAGAATGTGTTCCCAAAACGTTTTGTGCGTATGGGTGGGATGTCCACCATGTACCGGTGGCGCATCGCCGTTCGTCTTGTGGTCCGATGATGGAACGGGCTTGGCATGCTCAAGACTTTGGAGCTTCGTCGCGACGAGCCTCTCATTTCCAATGATCTTCTTGGCTCGTTTTTCAATTGACTCAAGGGCATCAAGCTGGTATCTGGCAGTTCCGTCCCATAGATGAGAGCAGTATTCCATACACGATCGAACTTGCGCTTGATAGAGTTTGAGCAGCTGTTCCGGCGTGAAGTACCGTCTCACCTTTGCTAGGATCCCCAACTTTCTTGCAGCCACTTGAGCTTTTGCCTCTATGAAAGGGCCATAATTGAGAGTTGATGTTAATGTAACCCCAAGAAGCTCAAGTTGGTCGGTTATCGGCACGGTTGCACCTCGGAAAGATGGAACTGGCTGGAATTGGCTCCTTTAAGCGGAAAATAGACACGCCTGGGTCTTAGCAGCATTGAACTTGATCAGATTGGCATAACCCCATTCAGAGACAGCCTGTAAGGATACATTCAAGCGCTCAACCATAGCCTCCCGGAGAGACCGGATCTGCGACCCACCAGCTCGTGCGTCGGACACGTATCTCTCAGCAACAGTGCTGTCGTCTGCATACCCAAAGGTACCGGGTTTAAGCAGATCATTAATATGCAGCAAGAACAGTGTTGCCGAAAGCATCGACCCCTGAGGAACCCCGGCATTAATATCCAGCAGTCCAGACGAGCAGCCATCTATGACCACTCGGATAGACCGATCCCTCAGGAAATCAGCGATCAAATCACACAAACCGGCGGTCAGACCGAAGGAAGGAAGCTTACTAATAAGGCTATCGTGCCAGACCCTGTCGAAAGCCTTCGAGATGTCAAGGGAGACCGCTAGTGCCTCCCCGTGCTTCTCTATGGCTTCACTCCAGATGTGAATGGCATACGCTAGAAGATCCCCAGTTGACCGAATTCAGCGGAACCCGTATTGTCAGTTACTAAGGATATCATTCGCTTCTAGGTACGCCAGGAGCTTATGATTCAGCACGGGTTCCATAGTCTTACAGAGTATGGACGTTACCGAGATGGGTCTATAATTCGACGGGTCAGCTCAACTACCCTTCTTGGGCACGGGTTGCACGTTAGCTTGCTTCCAAGCCTTCGGCACTTTTCCAGTCTCAAACGAAAGGCAAAATCAGCGATCAAATCACACAAACCGGCGGGCAGACCGAAGGAAGGAAGCTTACTAATAAGGCTATCGTGCCAGACCCTGTCGAAAGCCTTCGAGATGTCAAGGGAGACCGCTAGTGCCTCCCCGTGCTTCTCTATGGCTTCACTCCAGATGTGAATGGCATACGCTAGAAGATCCCCAGTTGACCGAATTCAGCGGAACCCGTATTGTCAGTTACTAAGGATATCATTCGCTTCTAGGTACGCCAGGAGCTTATGATTCAGCACGGGTTCCATAGTCTTACAGAGTATGGACGTTACCGAGATGGGTCTATAATTCGACGGGTCAGCTCAACTACCCTTCTTGGGCACGGGTTGCACGTTAGCTTGCTTCCAAGCCTTCGGCACTTTTCCAGTCTCAAACGAAAGGCAAAATCAGCGATCAAATCACACAAACCGGCGGGCAGACCGAAGGAAGGAAGCTTACTAATAAGGCTATCGTGCCAGACCCTGTCGAAAGCCTTCGAGATGTCAAGGGAGACCGCTAGTGCCTCCCCGTGCTTCTCTATGGCTTCACTCCAGATGTGAATGGCATACGCTAGAAGATCCCCAGTTGACCGAATTCGGCGGAACCCGTATTGTCAGTTACTAAGGATATCATTCGCTTCTAGGTACGCCAGAAGCTTATGATTCAGCACGGGTTCCATAGTCTTACAGAGTATGGACATTACCGAGATGGGTCTATAATTCGACGGGTCAGCTCAACTACCCTTCTTGGGCACGGGTTGCACGTTAGCTTGCTTCCAAGCCTTCGGCACTTTTCCAGTCTCAAACGAAAGGCAAAATCAGCGATCAAATCACACAAACCGGCGGGCAGACCGAAGGAAGGAAGCTTACTAATAAGGCTATCGTGCCAGACCCTGTCGAAAGCCTTCGAGATGTCAAGGGAGACCGCTAGTGCCTCCCCGTGCTTCTCTATGGCTTCACTCCAGATGTGAATGGCATACGCTAGAAGATCCCCAGTTGACCGAATTCGGCGGAACCCGTATTGTCAGTTACTAAGGATATCATTCGCTTCTAGGTACGCCAGAAGCTTATGATTCAGCACGGGTTCCATAGTCTTACAGAGTATGGACGTTACCGAGATGGGTCTATAATTCGACGGGTCAGCTCAACTACCCTTCTTGGGCACGGGTTGCACGTTAGCTTGCTTCCAAGCCTTCGGCACTTTTCCAGTCTCAAACGAAAGGCGAAATAGACGTGTCAAGATCGGAGACAACTCAGGCGCACAAGTTTTCAGAACAATTTCCGGTATCCCGTCGGGGCCACTAGCCTTGTTCACGTCTAGGTTACGCAGTACCCTACGGACGTCCTTCTGATGAATGCGAATGTTCGACATGCTCGACTCGCATCCACCAAGAGAAGCAGGGGGCCTCGCGCCACCAGGATCCAGACGCGAAGATTCCGCAAACAAGGAAGCAAACAAGTTCGCTTTCTCCTCAGCGGAGTGGGCAAGCGTCCCGTCGGGTCTCAGCAGTGGCGGTAGTGAGGGGCGGCAGTAGTTCGATTCGACCGACTTAGCCAGGGACCAAAAAGCTTTACTACCTGCTGGGTATGAAGCAAGTTTGTTCCCACACGCACGGTTTGACCACATTGCCGAATGGCTAATGTGGTCAAACCGTGCCCTCCGCAACACCTTCTTGCAGGACTTGGCAGCCCTGTTGAAGGCTCTCTTCTTCCGAGTCACGTCATTTGCTTGGCGCGTACGAGCGTCGACCCATGCCAGGTAAGCCGCGCGCTTAAGTGCATCAGCGCGATTGCACTCGGCACCAAACCATGGACGAGCTTCGCCAGACATTGTTACGTCAGAGAACGGAATGTAGTACTTCATTCCCCTCCGCAACACATCCGTCACAGCGTCCGCGCACGACGAAGCATCAGTCGAAGAAAAGCAAGTAGGCTGCCAAGGATAACATGCGAAGAAAGATCACATGCCATCCCAATCTGCTGACCTGTACCGCCATACCCGCCGTGTGCCTCTTGGGCTAGGATCGGACGGGGAGTTAACGGACACAGACTTCACCAGACAGTGGTCGGAACTACCCAGTGGTGAAGAAATCGACACCGAATAGCGGTTTGGATCTGTTGTCAGCAAAAGGTCCAAGCAATTGGCAGTGTGCGAATCAACATCCGGCACCCTAGTTGCCCCCTGGACCAGCTGGGTAAGATTCAGCGCTAGGGCTAGCTTTCTCGTCTCTCGTCCAGCATGGTCTGTGCACTGGTATGGGAAGAGCCAATCCTGATGGTGGGCGTTGAAGTCCCCCAGTAACACAATTGGGCAGAAGGGTACCGCTGCTAAGTCGCATCCGCCGCCTCACTTAGGTGCTGTGTGAGCCCAGTTGTCCCCAAATCACCACTGTGCGAACGGTAGACACAAGCGTAGACAATTTTATCCAGGCCTGTGTCCACTAAAACCCACAGCGTTGAGAACCTGGAGTCCTCAAGATTATGGAGACGCCGATAACAGATGTCGTCACGGGCGTACAGACATACGCCCGCACGTGGTTTGAAATGGTGCTCCAGGGTAAACCCTGGGTAGGAAAGGTAGGACACGTCTGACGGACACCTGATCTGCATTTCGGAAAGGAACAGGAGTGCTGGTTTCTCAGTCTCCAGGAGGTGATGGACTGCGGCAAGATTTGAGTGAGACCTCGAATATTGCTGAGGTGCACTTTGTGGGGGAGGAAGTGCTGCCGCTGTACAGTTTTTCTTACTTTGTTCCTTTTCGTCATGTTAGAGTGAAGGTTGTTGAGGAGAAGGAAGTGAAATGAGGTTCCATGCTGCTACCCTCAGGCACGCTCTGACAGGACGACATCATTGGGGGACTAGTCTGGAGACTGCGGGGACGCCCGAGCCCCCCCCCGGGAATGTCCATCGGGTCATCCCCCGTCTGGTCGCCAACCAGCACGATGGCGCACTCCGGGATTTTTCGACACTTGGCGGGGCAGCCTTTCATGTGTGGCTAGCACACTACTTGGGCCCCCAACTACCTGCGGTCGGCCAGCGGCGCACCGTGCCTCGGATCACGCTACCCTCCGCGACTAGTCTCCCGATACGCCCATGTCAACGCGAGCCTGGTTGGTCTGCCTGCATTGGAACAACTATTTCGACCCAACTCCTCTGTATTGGCTACACTGGGCATCGTACCGGAACACGGCTAGGCCGCTTGGCGGTACGTCTTTGCCCAGTGGGTGGTCACTAGCCATCGGCCGAAGCCTACCACCAGTTAGTGTCACCTGATTAGCACCACCCGGGGACCACGTGTAGGGTCTAGCATTGGGTATTCTCCTACGGACGCGGGTGACTCGGCCCCCGATTATTTTTTATTTTGTTAGTCCTATTAATACTGGGACACACAAACGGGAAATCTGCAAGGACTGTACAACAATGGGCATACAAAGTTGAAGGAATATAAGAAGTAAGCTTGCGCATTGAAAACTTAATGTAATGTGTCTTAAGTGCATTTAGAGTTAGTGAGTTATACTGAAGCCATTTATTTACCATACTTAAGCCGTCTTGCGCGAGCTTGTAGACAGCATGTTCCGATTCAGCCGAAAAAAGAAGAGCAGTGTCATCCGCGTAAGATATTATTGTTCCATGCTTTAGTTTTAGATTACAAAGGTCATTTATGTATATCAGAAATAAAGTGGGCCCCAAAATATTTGAAAGAAAGAAAGAAAAAATGTTTATTTGGGTTTACTTGGGGAACGCAAAAATTTGTGGTTTTTTGGTCTGCGCTGATGAGAACACTGCCAATCTTCACGCACTGGGTACGGTCTTCTAAGTAGCTTAAGTAGTAGTAAGAGGTAATCAGATAAACCAACTATTATTATTTTGCGCAAGCTTGAGACAGTGGGCATAAGAATGCCCACTGTCTCAAGCTTGTTATCCCAACCAACTGCACAGTCGTCTTTCAAAGTCATGATCATACTTTTTACCTCAGTCTCGTCAGTGTCTAGCAGTGCGAAGGAAGTTAAAGTGGAGCCCGTAAAAAGATCACTCGTTAGATAAAGCGTTTGACCCCGATTTTTCTCTGCCAAACACTTTCCAACATTAACAAAGAAAGTATTTGCCATGTTAGCAGATGTCAACTGTGATGAGTGCGCTTGTAATAAACCTGAAAATAATTTTTTGTTTTGACGAATATGTTATATTTTTAATACATTTCCAGATCTTTTTACTACTTGTTCCAGCCTTCTCTAATGCAGTTTTATCGTAGTTCCTTTTAATTTTTTTGAGTAGACATTACAGAAGTTGCGATATCTTTTGTATGACAGTTGCAACATAGCATTATCTGGTTGGGATTTAGCTTTCATATGCAGTTTATCTCTATGTTTCATACAGCGGATAAGACCTGTCGTGATCCAGGGTTTTATGTTGCAATTTTTGTTGCTCAAATGTGATATAACCGTATTTTTGCGAATTGCATGTCGTACATTTTCGATTACATACAACATGCAAAACTGCGGGTCAGCGGAATTATAGACTGGATCAAAGTTAATGACGCGCAAATCTTCTTCAAGTTTATTTATATTTAATTTCGAAATTGTGCGAGTGTTTTGCTTAAGCGTGTTACAATCTAGAGTTAGTAGGGCAGCATTGTGATCGATTATTGTCGAGTTAAAGACAAGGGCAAGTGAGGGGTAATTTGATTTTAACATGACATGATCTAAGCAGGAGCCACTATGATGTGTAGGGAAGCTATGTGCGGAGAGAAGGCCGTGAAATGCACATAGGTTTAGGTAGTCCTGAGCAGATGCATCTGTACTTCTTGGGAGGATGTTGATATTTATATCTCCAATTAAAATCGTGTTTTTGATGGATGACAGGTCGGGGATGGATGGTTGGATGGATTCAGTAAAATTACTAATATTTTTAAAGGAGGTACGTCGATATATTGCTAATATCACAATGTGTGACCCAATCTTCACCACCAAGCTGTTGCAGTCGTCCATATTAGGTTCCTCAACCGAATCTTCAGATGATACCTGATATAAACTATCACCCCATCATTTTGATTGTAATTCCTGTTACTTTTGTACATATTATATCCCGGAATTCGTGGTATGTTATATTGTTTGGCCAGCCAGCATTCGGTTAAAACAATAACGTCACAATTTATGTTTAACCGTTGTAAAAAAGTGCAAAAGCGATCGAAATTCTTAAAAATACTGCGAATATTTTGTGTTAGTACAGTTAATGGAGTTTTGTAGTCGGAAAGATATTGTTTGCAATTTTCAGCTTCACAGACTTTTGACTCAGATACAGAGAAATGATTTAACTCATTCATTATATTGCTAATCATGACTGTGGAACTAAAATACAAATATAAATATAGAAAGAAAAAACGTAAGTGGTCTAAATAAATAACTTATTGGCGGCGCTCTTAGGCGCCTGCATAATCTATGGAATTTATGTACCTTTTTTCGGCCATTATTCTTGTCGGGCAGTCAGCAGCGCCTGTGTTGTGCTTGTCTGGCTTTTTATAGTGCAAGCAAGTAGCGCATTTTGGCTCATCTCCATTTTTTGGACATTCTTTGATTGAGTGTCCTTGATCGCCACAGTGACCGCAGGTATAGGACGTCTGCCGGCAAAAACTTGGCAGCATGACCATACTGCTGGCACTTATAACATCGTGTGACCAATGTAAAGTCTCTCACATGGCATGATGACCAATTCACAAATACTCGGTCTTTTGAGATCAGGGCTTTGCGTATGACTGCAAATACTTCAATTACATAGTTGCAATTCTCAGCGTCTTTCTTACCTGACTTATGGCTTAATTTAATAGAGGTCAAAAACGTTTCAAGGCTTCAGTCCTGTAGTTTCTCGGCAAGATTTTGGTGATACAGACAAGTAAAAACCTCATTTTCTGCCATGGATGACAGCACTCTTATGATCACAACCCTAGGCTTCTTTTTATGTGGCTCGTCGACTGTTAGGCCTGACTTTGTTAGCTGCTCCGATTGTCTCAGCTTCTCGATGTCGTCTTTCGTCTCAGTGCTGATAATGACACCGCCATTTTTGGTCTTGCGCAGGCCTCTAACGTGAAGCTTCATCTGTTCGGGGCAGATCATTTTTTGGACAAGAGACTTTGTCTCATCACTGATCCTCAATTTATCTTGCGGATAAATGGCCACAGAACTAATATTTGATGGCTGGATAAAGTTGTTGGCACCTTTGTTCACCATGTCGGAAAAAGAAGTTCCCAGTGCAGGTTTAGTTGATTCTCCGACTTTCATCTTAAGCTCCTTTAGTTGCTGCGAAAGGTCGAGTTGGTTTTCTAGTGATTTCACAGCATTGTGATATTGTAAAGCCCTAGATTTAAGAGACTGATACAGTACGGCCATCTGCGATGTTCCATGCCCAACTTTCCGGCATAATGTATTGATGCACATCTTCTGGTCCGAGTTCATCTTGCCTTCTGCTGCAATAGCACACACCTCCTAAAGGCTCTGGTCAATGGTCGTCATCCAGTTCTGAATTTCTGGCGTCGGTATACCTTCGAAGTCATCGTGGCGTTGGATAGGCGCTTGAAGGGCAGGAGCGGATAAAGCTGCGCGCGCGGTTGGTTGGGGTGGAATTGATTACCTACGAATTTATTGAATGATTGTTTGCGTATGCGTTGTGTATGTGTTGTTTGTGTGTGAAAGCGCGGTTATAGGGCTAGTAACAGACGGGCTGCTTTTACATACGGCTGGTTCACACTTACGGATTTCCGTAAATAAGAAAAAAAAAATACCTACCCATTTTATTGTTGATTTGGGTCGAGAATAATTACGTCCTTGAATTTGACTAAGATGCAAATCAACATCTTGTATACTAATATATAAAGCTAAAGAGTTTGTTTGTTTACTTGAACGCGCTAATCTCTGGAAGTACTGGTCCGATTTGAAAAATCCTTTTAGTGTTAGATAGCCCATTTATCGAGGAAGGCTATAGGCTATATCATCAGACTAAGACCAATAGGAGCGGAGCAGTAATGAAAATTGTGACGCAGACGAAGTTGCGCGGGTCAACTAGTACATTATAAGTTCCTAGTTAAATTTCTGTGTTCGGTTGTACGTTTTTATTTTATTTAATTATGTACACCGATTTCTCCGCCAATTCTGGACCGATTTCAAAAATTATTTTTTTAATTCGAAAGCCTATACTCCTGAGGTGGTCCCATTGTTACCAAGTCAGAATCTGATGATGGGATCCCATGAAAATCGAGGGAAACCCTCAAATTTACAAGCGCAAACACTGTTTTTCATAAACTTTCTAACGCAATTCAGATATTTGTGCCTGGTAATCATCATCTCATGTTGCTGAGCTTATGATGGAAGGTATAAGTCAGGATCTGATGATGGTATCCCTTGAAAAATGTTTATTCAGCGATATTTTCGCCAATTGTTAACCGATTTGGATGATTTTTGTTTTGTTTGGGCGAGTATTTTCTCGGACTGGTCCCATTTAAATTTGGTAAAGATCTGATGAAGAACTTCGGAGGTAGGCAACGGAACTCTTCAATAAATGATAGCAAATGGATCGGGATTTCTGTAAATGTATGTCTGGTGATTGTTTACACCAGTTCATAACATAATATCACGCTGGCACGCTCTGCTTGTGGTTTCTCTTTTTAGTGGTACCTGCGTACTAGGGGTACGCAGGTACTTAAATAAAAAAACTTTTTTACAAAAAAATAAAACCGACTTCCAAAAACAAAACACTACAAAGTAAAAAATAACTTTAATTTCGGAAGTCAGTGTTTTTGTTTTTTTTTTTTTTTTTTTGAACATTTTTATGAATGAATTGACTGATTGATGGATTGATTCAGCTGAATACAATCTGAAAACTGGCAGCCCAATGTAGTTAGAAGAACTCTAGGCAGATGGATAGTTAGTGAATTATCATAATGGTGATGGTGCGAAACCGTTCATGTGCGAGTCTGACTCGTACTACTAGGCCGGTGTTTTTATTAATGAGAAATATGTGTGTCAATGAAATATTGATTGAGGTTGAGGCGCAACGCATCATCTACATGCAAAGCAATTGCATAAAAAACAAGTCCAAGAAATTAAGTGCATTTCTATAAGAATATAGTTCAGTGTGTGTGGTCTAGCTTAGGTAATGATGGGCAAGTGTTGACTGTGCAGGTGTCGTGGGTGCGCTCCCGCGACCTGCAGATCCTGTCGCACGCGGGCGCCGTGTTCACGGCGGACGCGCGCGTGTCGGCCACCGCGACGCCGGGATTAGGGGGCGCGGAGGGCGCGGGGGGCGCTGCGGTCGCCAGCCGCCACACGCTGCGCATCGAGCGCCTGCGCAGCGCCGACGCCGGCCGCTACGAGTGTCAGGTCAACACCGAGCCCAAGATGAGTCTCTTCTTTAACCTCACAGTTGTGGGTGAGTACCGATATCGATACTAAATTACCGATGTACTAACTTTGTCGTTAATCCGTTACTTTACTTAAATGACATGCCATTTTTAAGGTATTTTCGAAGATTCATGAGTTTTCAATAAAATCATAGTATATATTAATGGCCACTGTATAAGCCAACTATTTTGGTCGGCTTCTAGTCTAATGGAATGCTGCTAAAGGCGTCGCCTCGTCTTACAATGTGTTGTAGACGAGCCGGTGCCGGAGGTAGTGGTGGCGGTGCTGGGTGCGGCAGAGGTGCGCGCGCGCGCCGGCCACGCAGCCACGCTGGCGTGCGAGGCGCGCTACGAGCCGCCGCCGCGCGACCTGCCGCTGCCCGCGCTCGACATCCGCTGGCAGCGCGGCGAGCAGCCCGTGAGCCTGCAGGTGAGCGTGTGCGCACCACACCCACACACCCAGACAGGCAGGCAGGGCAGTGCTGATAGTGCACGTGTTGCAGAGCGGCGGCGTGGCGCTGGATACGGCGCGCTGGTCGGCGCGCGTGGAGTCGCGCCTGACGCTGGCGGACGTGCGCGCGCGCGACGTCGGCGCCTACTCGTGCAGCGCCGCCGGCCGCGCCGCCACGCTCGCGCTGCTGCTCGACGACGACGGTAAGTCACCGCGCACCGCGCACCCCTCACCGCTCACCATCGGCCACAGCTGTGTAACACATACAGATATCTGCTTGACATCATCTCAAACTGCTTAGTAGGAAATTCGGATCAATAAATCATTTTATTCCTGATCAAATAAACCGGTTCTAGGAAATTCTAAGTACGAAATCTCCAGACGAATATTGGAATTGTTTTTTTATTTTTATTTTGCATGAATAGTCATCATAATCATATCAGACGAGAAACATCTACTGCTGGACATAGGCCTCCCCCAAGTGTGGCCACAACAGCCGGTCCGTGCGTCTCGCATCCATTGGCTACCTGCGACCCGGTCCACCTTTTGGGAGGCCTTCCAACGCTGAGTTTTCCGGTACGCGGTCGCCACTCCAAAACTTTGCGGCCCCATCAATCATCTGTTCTGCGAGCAATGTGTCCTGCCCACTGCCACTTCTGTTTGGCGATCCTTCGGGCTATTTGTAGCCTTGTTTTTCTTGTAGATCACGTCATTCCTGATTCGATCACGCAAGGAAACTCTTACCATTGAGATGAATATAAATGTATTTCATCATCATCATCTGCCTAGCCTTTTTACAACTATATTCGGGGTCGGCTTCCAATCAAACCGGATTCAGCTGAATACCAGTAGTTTACGTAGAGCGGCTGACCTGCCAGACCTCCACAACCCATTATCTGGGTGACACGGTACTTCTTGGTAAGACTGGAGTCAGTTTACTAGTTTCTGACAATCCGTAATGACTGCCTAAGATCTACAAATGACAGCCAGGACCAATGGCTTAACGTGCTTTCCGAGGCACGTAGAAAACTCGGTATGTTAAGATGGTCCCACCCACAGACGAACCTAGCAAACGTTGCTTAACCTTGAAGATCGACCCATGCGGCTGTTATTCTTTAGCCACGAGCTTCTCCATAAATAGTATTTTCTTAAAGTAACTATAACTAATAATCACTTAACATAAGGTTTCTAACTTATTCATTCACTTAACTATTATCTAATTATTAATTTTACTAGTTGACCCACAAAACATCATTTGCGTCACAATTTTCAATACTGCTCCGCTCTTATTGGTCTTAGCGTGATGATATATAGCCTATAGCATTACTCAATAAATGGTCTATCTAACACTGAAAGAATTTTTCAAATCAGACCAGTAGTTCCTCAGATTAGCGCGTTCAAGCAAACAAGCAAACAAACTCTGCAGCTTTATATATTAGTATAGATATAGATTTGACACCGATAGTGAGATTGTCTTGCGTTTCCGCAAAGGCCTCGCCTAAAGCTTGCCACATTCTCCTGTCATGAGTTATCCTACTCCAAGTAACACCAGCTACTCGCCGGATATCGTCCTCCCATCTAAAACGCTGCCTCCCTTTTTTCTTTTATTTTGCCTTGGACATCAGGGACATCCCTTGCCCATTTCTCTTTCTTGCTCCTCATCATATGGCCTACCCATCTCCACTTGAGTTTCTTAATACAATTCGTTACGCGTCGTTGATTCTAGTTTGTTTTCTGAATGTTTCTAGTTTTATTCTATCCTTTAACTTGACGCTGAGCTTGCTTCGCTCCATACTGTTTTGGCAGGTTTAAAGTTTGCGCATATTTTGTTATGACGGGCAAAATACACGAAATACATTACATCAAATATTTGTTTCTTTGACTTTATTGGTATCTGAGGATTTTTGACTAACCTTTTCCATGCCAGTTGTACTCTGTTGCTTATTTCTTTTGTTGTAAGGTAAAGTAATCTATACTATCTATACTGTAATAATATATAAAGCTGAAGAGTTTGTTTACTTGAACACGCTAATCTCAAGAACTACTGGTCCGATTTGAAAAATTATTTCAGTGTTAGACAGGCCATTTATTGCGGGAGGTTATAGGATATATATCATCACGCTAACGCCGATAGAAGCGGAGCAGTAATGAAAATTATGATGCAAACGAAGTTGCGCGGGTCAACTAGTGACATAATAACTACTGAAAAAAAAATTTAATGAAAACTATGAAGCTTTTAACGACATTCTAATTGGCATCCTAAATGAATGTATTCCAGTACAAAAATATAAATTAAAAACAATTGATAAGAAATACTGGCACTCAAAAGGTATTAAAAACTCCCGCAAAAATAAAAAACTGTTAAAAATACTAATTACCAAAACAAAAAATCCTATGTTAACAAATTATTACAAGAAGTATGAAAAATATTAAAGAAAACTGTTGTGACAGCAAATAACAACACTATAAGCATGAAATGATAAAATCAAGCAATAAAGTTAAAACAATGTGGGGAATAATAAATGAACGGACAAACAAAAAGATAAGAAGTGAAAAAAAGACACCCATAATGTCTACAACAGAGAATTCGATTTTCCTGAATCCAGCAGATCCCTATGAGGTGAATGCATTATTAAGAAACTTAAAAAATAAATCGAGCTATGGCGTTGACGAACTTCCTCCTACATTATTGAGAAAATGTGCAGATGAACTAACACTCCCATTCTATAAACTGATGTTTGTTACTTCATAACTGCGTCATTTATGAACTGATTTGAAAAAAATTGTGTCATCTGTAAATTGTGTGTGTTTGTGTCTGTATTGTGTGTCTCGATTGGTTCCATTGTCACCATGTCAGAATCTGATGATGGGATCCCACGAAAATCGAGGGCAACCCTCAAATTTGATAGGCGCATACACTGTTTTTCATGTACTTTCTAACGCAATTCAGATATTTGTGCCTGGTAATCATCATCTCATGTTGCTGAGCTGATGATGAAAGGTATAAATTAGGATCTGATGATGAGATCCCATGAAAAATGTTTGTTCAGCGATACTTTAGCCAATTGTCAGCCTATTTGGATGATTCTATTTTTATTTAAATGAGTATTTTCCTGGACCGTTTCAATTTGGTGAAGATCTGACGAAGAACTTCGGAGGTAGGCAACGGAAGTCTTCAATAAATGATAGCAAATGGATCGGGATTGCTGAAAACGCATGTTTTTTTAGTGTTTACACCAGTACTTAACATAACATTGCGCCGGTACGCTGTTAATGGGTACGCAGGTACCTAGATACCACTAAAAAGTGAAAAATAAAAAACTTTTTTACAAAAAATACAACCGACTTCCAAAAACAAAACACTACAAGGTAGAAAATAACTTCGGAAGAAAGAAAAAAACTTTAATTTCGGAAGTCGGTGTCAAAAAACGAAAAAAAAACCAAAAACACCGACTTCCGAAATTAAAGTTTTTTTCTTTCTTCCGAAGTTATTTTGTACCTTGTAGTGTTTTGTTTTTGGAAGTCGGTTGTATTTTTTGTAATTAAAACTTATGTTGGCGCCACTGCACAGATGTCAAGTGTCAAATTGACGTAACTGTTGGTGTTCGCTATCTATGTTTTATTTTCTAACCTTCAATAGTAATGCTGGCACTATTTATTGTTTTTATTCACTTTGCTTCTGTGTTTAAGCATTGTTGTGGTGAAATTCAGTCCGTCCGTCCGTTTGTCAAAAAATATCAGTAACATTGTCAGGGTTAAAAGGTTTAGAAATGACCTTATCGAGGCCCTAATTCGATATGATCCATACTTCCAGGGATACCTTGTATATCTAATATGACTTTTCCCAAGAAAACCATGACCAAAAATCATCAATAAACATAGAAGTTCTTACGATCTTGACTTATTTTTACACACTAACAATTACGATGCAAGCAGTACTAGAGAACCTGCAATGACCGTGATGACATATTAAAGCGCAGCACGTGTTGGTTGCAGAGGAGCGCGTGGAGGCGATGCAGCGCGACCAGGCGGCGGAGGGCCGCGCACGGGCGCTGTGCCCGACCAGCGCGCTGCTGGCGCTTGGGGCGGCGCTGGCGCTGGCGCTGGCGGCGCGGTGAAGTCTGCCTCCTCTACTTTCTAAGCACATTCTGTATATTTTGAATTTTGTAAATAATGTAAATACATAATTATGGAGAGTTATCGACGTCTTTTTATTAAGCAAACAAACATTGATACGTGGGATGACTGCAATGGGGGTTCCATTGCATTCATCACACGTATCAATGTTTACCACGTATCAATACTGCCCCGAGTAGGAATTACTTATCTTGGACCAGTTTTTATACGATCGAAGGGATGTACTTCCTTTGACAACAAATTGTCTGACGTCTCGTTAAGCCATAAACAGAAATCTATTTGAGGACACGAGTTTAGTTAGCAACACAATCTACGGAACTATCTCCGGAATACGCTGCGGCTGTCGTGTACAATTCGGTATGTATTTTTTTTTATGTTTTTTACCTCATAACTCCGTCATTTATGAACCGATTTGAAAAAAAATTGTTTCATCTTCTTGATTGGTCCCATTGTCACCATGTCAGAATCTGATGATGGGATCTCACGAAAATTGAGGGCAACCCTCAAATTTTATAGGCACATACAATGCTTTTCATAAACTTTCTGACGCAATTCAGATAATTGTGCCTGGTAATCATCATCTCATGTTGCTGAGCTGATGACGAAAGGTATAAATTATGATCTGATGATGAGATCCCATGAAAAATGTTTGTTCAGCGATACTTTAGCCAATTGTCAGCCGATTTGGATGATTCTTTTTTTGTTTGAATGAGTATTTTTCTGGACTGGTCTCGTTTCAATTTGGTGAAGATCTGACGAAGAACTTCGGAGGTAGGCAACGGAACTCTTCAATAAATGATAGCAAAAGGATCGGGATTGCTGAAATCGCATGTTTTTTTAGTGTTTACACTAGTTCTTAACATAACATTGCGCCAGTATGCTGTTAATGGGTACGCAGGTACCTAGGTAACACTAAAAAGTGAAAAATAAAAAACTTTTACAAAAAATACAACCAACTTCCAAAAACAAAACACTACAAGGTACAAAATAACTTCGGAAGAAAGAAAAAAACTTTAATTTCTAAAGTCGTTGTCAAAAAACGAAAAAACACCGACTTCAGAAATTAGTTTCTTTCTTCTGAAGTTATTTTGTACCTACCTTCTAGTGTTTTGTTTTTGGAAGTTGGTTGTATTTTTTGTAAAAAAGTTTTTTAATAATTACTTTAGCGCTTGTGTATTTTCGCAAAAATTTATCCGCGCAAATGTTTTTCGCACAAGTGTACCGGATTTTTATTTCGTACCTAGGTACATGTTATCGCAGCAGTCTTTAAAAACAATATTTTCATACAGTTTACGAGTTTACGATGCACACAGTAACTATCTATGAGTACATGCAAGTTCATTTAGTTAACATCGTTTTTATACAATAAGTAAAAACCCTTTACTACGGTAAACTTTTTTACGGTAAATAACGTTTTATAAATCGATGAAAACCGGTTGTGCGCACGAAAAATTTTCACGTTTCACAAGCGAGAGCGCGATACAAGCGATAGATAGGCACGATTGGCATAAACGTTCGGCTTGTTTGTTAAGAATTCAATTGTTTGCTTATTACGTAATCACGTAAAATTAAAATACCTATAATAAAAAAATTAAAAAAACCCGATTGCAAAAAAGTCTACTTATAAGCAATGCATTAAAAAAACTGAAACCGGGATACTTGTGAATGGAAACCGTTTCCTTAAAGAAAAAGTCCTGGTCATTTGAGATTCAGAGTCTGACAGAATTTGAGAGCTATCGTAACTTTCTTGTCATCTAGTAATAAGTTGAGCAAGAATATGTATTTTTATTCGATTTCGATGTTTATCGCAATAAAACGAAGACTCGAAAAGTAATTTCACAACTATTCTTACACGAACAAGTACGTCGATCGTATTCGAGCTCATTTGAATTGTCTCGATGGTTATTATGCATACATTCAGTCAAAAAAGTATCGAGAATGGATGATTTTTTTATGGTTCCAAATTCAAATTTTTGTTTTTTTTGTAGTTGTTAGATTGGCACAACTGTTTTCCATTTTGGCGCGGAGTTTGAGTTGCATCTGTTATTTATATTAAATACAGTGCTGGTTTTAGTAATATCATATATAGTGTGTATTGCGAATTTCATAATGGACAAAAATATCGAACAAAGAGTTTGTCTTAAATTTTGCATCGCCAATGGAATTTCGTGTTCGGAGTCACTGAAAATGTTACAGAAGGCTTACGGTGAATCGACTTTATCAAAAACTCGTGCTTATGAGTGGTTCAAAGCGTTCAAAAGCGGTCGAGATGTGATGGAAGATTTGCCTCGCTCTGCGCAAATTCGACGAAAAAGGCCAGAATTGTGGAAAGAAAATTCTTGGATTTTGCACCACGACAATGCGCCTTCGCACAAGGCTATCATTGTGAACGAATTTTTAACCAAACACTCAACAAGTACCATCCAGCAACCACCATATTCACCAGATATGGCTCCTGCTGACTTTTTTCTTTTTCCTAAACTCAAATTACCACTTCGTGGCACCCGTTTTCAATCGATAGAAGACATAAAGGAGAATTCGCGGCGAGAACTGAACTCAATTCCGGAAGCAGCGTTTAAAAAATGTTTTGATGAATGGATTATTCGTTGGCGCAAGTGTATCGTTTCTAAAGGAGCATACTTTGAAGGTGATAAAATAAATTTGGATGAATAACAGACATTTTGTGTATTATTGATCTTTTCCCGGTACTTTCTTGACAGAGTAGTATGTGATAGCGAAGGTCTGATGAAGAAGAACAGAAAGGTTGAAAGCAGTAAAACGAGTTTGTCGCCATTTCATACCCAGAGTCCGACAGAATTGAGACCTATCGTATTTTTTCGTCATTTGAAATAGATCAAGAATATGTTTTTTTTTTTTCGATAGCAAACACGTATCTTGGTTTGTGAACTTGAGTATTTCTTTAGACATAGTTAGAAAAGCCTGTAATGTCTGCGCTCATTTGAATCGTACTGTTGGGGGTTTATTCACTCTAGTTGATAACAAGGGTCTTATGATCGAAACCATTACGGTATGTAGTGGCTCTCTTAGTTGACTACCTACTTCTACACCCATCTTGTTTGAGCTTATTTGAATTTTTCTGATGAGCACTATTCACTGCAGTTGGTAACAAGGGTCTGATGATGGAAACCATAAAGTTTCTTTCCTAGAGTCAAACAAGTTTATCTCTGATTAGTAGTTTGTTTTCAGGCGCGGAAAATCTACTGAAGATGCAGTGTGCCTCCTGACCAAACTATGTTACTAGTTTCTAGTCTAGTCTTATCTAGAGAATAAGGATAAGTTCTTGGGAGTGTTCTTAGATCTTGCCAAAGCCTTTGCCACAGTTGCAATACCCATACTACTTAAGAAACTGGAGGTCATTGGAATCAGAAGAATTTAATTGGAATGGTTTAAAAAATATCTTACAAACAGACGCCAGTGTGTGAAAGTAGGTGAGAGCATCAGCTGTCAAAAAACCACGAAATTTGGAGTTCTCCAGTGTAGTGTTCTCGGTCCGACTTTATTCCTCATTTACATGAATGATATACATCGCACATTAGATCAAAATGCAAATATCATATGCTATGCCGACGATACGGGAATCGGTGCATAAGGAAGCTCAAAACAGTCTGACCAGTATCAAACAATGGCTCGAGTACAATCAATTAAACATTGATAAAATCGACTACCTCTGTTTCTACAAAACTCAGGCCTCTGCGCCTAAACTACCACTGGACATCGTTATCCATTGTGCCACCTGTAATCCTCTTCTATGCACCTACCCCATATTGACCTGGTGGCCAAACGCACCAAAAAACCTAAACATGGTATAAGTGGCACTATGTGATCGATTCTGTGTTATTGTATAACAGTATGGGGTGGAGTTGGAATGACCACTATAATCCAAAATCTTTTGTATATAGAAGGCGCGCTACTCAATGTTCGACAGTTATACATCCTCAAAATGGTTCTAAAACAGCATAAAATTACTACACAGACCGACCGACACAGAAAATACTCGCAGCTTCTCAAACGGCGAATTTTCAAGTGTGCTTTAATTAGAACGCGTACAGCTTTCGCTCAACACATGCGAGAATTCCTGCTCAGTCACATTTACAAAAAAACTAAGAATGTGTGGTATCAGTAACTGTAGATCAAGTCAAGTCAAAAATATTGTTCGCGAATGGCTGCTAGCCCAATAACACAGTGAATCTGAAACTCTTTTTTTAAAGGTAATGGGTAGATGGCGCTAGCCGTCGTGTAAACATTGCGCTCCGTTGTAATTTTTTCTTAGAATATAAAAACCAGTTATATCTTCTTGATCTTATCTTTAACGTAACTCTAAATAAGTGAATAACAGGTGTGGACGTTATCTCAACTTGACATAGGACTATAACAAAGTTATTAGTGAAGTGCTAACCGAACCAACCGTGAAGTGTTAACCGGATCAATAAACTGTGACTGTGTGTTTGGTGTGTAGCGTTTGTGTTCCCCAAACTCGTTGTTAACCATAAAAATTACTTTGAACATACTACCCAAGTGAATACTTAAGAAAAAGACTGTAAAACTTAGTTGAACGAATTAAAGACTTTGCTGCGTTCAAAGGTCAAACAAATTCAAATAAAAAATTCATAACGAACTTTCATTTACAATTCATAACCCTAACTAAGAAATTAGGCACAGAGGTTGTCAAGCATGTAAAGGTTATGAAGAACATCACGAAAAGTATATTTTAGCTCGCAAGAAGTACGAAGAAGATGCTGATAACCAGACTCAGAAAAAGAATAATGCCGACACTCTTATTTTTGCCGTAGACCTGGAAAAAGTTATTATGTTACCCCGTATGGATGAATTCAAAACAGTGATGTTTTGCCCGCGGCTTATTGTTTTTAACCAGAGTTTTGTACCGATAGGAGATAAAAAATACACGAAGTTCGTGGTTAAATAATAACAGCCGCACGAGGAGCTCGTGGTTAAATAATAACAGCCGCACGGGTCGATCTTTAAGGTTAAGCAACGCTTGCCAAGGTTGGTCTGTGGATGGGTGACCATCTTAACATAACGAGTTTCCTCCGTGCCTCGGAAAGCACGTTAAGCCGTTGGTCCCGGCTGTCATTTGTAGATCTATGGCAGTCGTTACGGGTTGTCAGAAGCCAGTAAATCTGACTCCAGTCTTGCCAAGAAGTACCGTGTTACCCAGTTAATGGGTTGTGGAGGTCTGGTAGGCAGCCGCTCCACGTAAAACACTGGTATTCAGCTGAATCTGGTTTGACTGGAAGCCGACCCCAATATACCTAGTTGGGAAAAGGCTAGGCAGATGATGATGATGAGGAGATAAAAAATACACGAAGTTGGTCGTCACACTTTAGCCGTTTTGTGGCACGAAGGAACGTCTGGCAGAAAAAAAGAGGACATTGTAAGTTGCTTCAGGACTTTTTCATAGAAAACCGAGACCTAAAGCATGTAATTATGTGGCTTGATAACTGTGCAGCACAAAATAAAAATTAGACGCTTTATTCTTATTTGATATATTTGGTAAACTTTGCCGAAGTTAGTTTTGAAAGCATTACTTTGCACTATTTGGAAGTTGGTCATACATTCATGGCTGCTGACAAATTCCACCACAGAGTATAACGATCTCTTAAAACAAAAAAACGTATATACGAATTCTGGAAAGATTTCTGCCACGCTGTATCTGATACTGGCTCTCACACAATAGTAAAGAAGATGATTACTCAAGATTTTTTTGATTTCGAAGACTGCTCCTCGACGTTTAAATTGAAAATTTCCAGCCCTCGAGCTTACTTGAATGGAATTGCCGAGGCTAATTTTCGCAAAGGATTCAATTCATTATTTTATAAAAATAGCCATGGCACTGATGAGTACTTTGAATTAGATTTCCTTAAGTTAAAAAATCTCAAACAAGGTATTCCAGCACCACGCCAAAAACATGCTCCGAGGGGTATCACGAGTGAAAGAAAATCCGCTATACTTACTAAACTTGGTCCACTTATGCCTACTAATAGAAGGAATTTTTGGGAAAACTTACCCATTAATGATGGCTCAGCTGATCTAACTCATATTTATGAAGACTGATTATTTTTTTAGTTTACTTATTTCGACTGAAGTTCTAGTTATAGGTGCCTTGATGATTATGATAACTTTATTGTAAGTTTTTTTTTTAACTTTTGAAATAGTTTTTGTTTATACTTATTTTGATAATTTTAATGTTGCCAGAATTGTTGTAGGTAATTGTCTTCTTCTACCTGGCGTTAATCCCGGCTATTGCCAGGGTCCGCCTTCCTACTTAGCTTCCTCCTCTTTGCCCGATCTTGAACATCCTTCTCAGTTAGGCCAATGGCTCTCATGTCGGACTTAACGACGTCCAACCAGCGCTTGCAAGGGCGACCACGGGACCTGGCCCCAAGAACAGCCATATTCATGCATCCCCGACCAACGTACTCCATAGGGCGGCGCATGATGTGGCCATACCATCGCAGACGACACTTGCAGTTTTTCCCCCACGTCACGGACACCAAGACTACCTCTGATGAAAGAGTTGCGTATGCGATCGGATCGCGTTACGCCACTCATCACCTCAGCATCATCATCTCCGTGACGCGAAGCTCCTGGGTGTGTCTGCTTAGTGCTGGCCAACATTCACCGCCGTACAGTAGGACAGGCCGTATGATGCAGTTATATATCTGCCCCTTGAGCTTCGGAGGCATTTTGCGGTCGCATACAACGCCCGTTACTTCGCCCAAGCCGCGCCTATACGTGCGTGGACATCGTCGTCCACGTTGCCAGACCCGTGCAGCACGGATCCAAGGTACCTGAACATATCGGACTTTCTGATCAGGTCCGAACCTATTCGGATGAACCTATTTGAATCCGTGCCGCCACAGGACATGTACTCAGTCTTCGCCACATTTAGTCTCAGACCACCGTTTTCAAGCGTGTCCTTCCAAATGTTGACTTTGCGCTCAAGATGGGCTTTGTTCTGATTAACGAGGGCGATGTCATCGGCATACATCATTAGCCATGGGGGCTTATCTTGGATGTTTGCCGTAACTACATCGAGCACTACGTTAAACAAGAACAGGCTAAGAGCTGAGCCTTGGTGAACGCCAACAGATATTGGGAAGCCATTCGATTCGCCAACAGCGGTCTGGACAGAGGACACGGAATCGCGGTACATGTCTCTGATAATGTCAATATAGGCCTCGGGAACGCCCTTGAAGCGCAGTGCCCACCAGATGGACTGCCGAGGTATACAGTCGAAGGCCTTCTGCAGGTCTAAAAAGGCCATATGAAGCTCTCCTTCTCTCTCTGTAAGCCTCAGCCAGATTACGTAAGGCGAATACTGCGTCCATGATGCTGTTACCCGCCCGGAAGCCATATTGACACTCAGAGACAGTACACTCGCTACGGAGCCGTGTGTCAATGATGCGCTCGAAGAGCTTCATGGTGTGGCACATGATCTTGATACCGCGGTAGCTACTACAATCCTGTACGCTACCTTTGCCTTTGTAAACAGGGATAATCAGGCTAAATCGCCACTGGTTCGGCATTTCCTTGGTGATCAGGATGCGGTTAAAAAGATCCGTCAGAAGGTCCACGCCATGTGGGCCCATCGCCTTCCACACTTCAATTGGCACATTGTCAGGCCCGACCGCTTTCCGGTTCTTCATGTGGCGAAGAGCAATGCGGGTTTCGTCGGGGGAAATAGGGGAAATAAGTCCAAGGTTAGGAGGCGGTTCGGGAGGAAGGTTATGGGGATGCTGTTTGTTAGACAGCTCCGCGAAGTATGTACACCATCTCTCCTTAACAGAGGGGGCATCGTAGAGCAGCTTACCCTGGACGTCCCTTACACAGAGACATTTGCTAATGTCCCGTGTAGCTTTCTCCCGGGCACGCGCTAGCTTAAAAATAAGCTTTTGCCCCTCCGCAGTTTCCAGCTTGTCGTACAAGGGCGCCAGACTTTTGCTGCGGGCTCTGGCTACAGCTTTTTTGCAAGCGCGCTTAGCCGCTCCATACGCCTCCCTGTCATCCGGAGAGTTGGACCCTTGCCACTGTTTAAATAAAACCTTCTTCTTCCGAGTCGCCTCCTGCACCCCGTCATCCCACCACCACGTCTCCTTTTCTATGGTGCGGCCACCACGAGAAGTGCCAAGGACGCGCTTATCCGCATCGGTGATTGCTGAATGGATCCTACTCCAGATCTCTTGAGCGGACTCATGCGGAGCACTGATCTCGAGATGCTCGACCTCCGCGATGAAGTCCGACTGCCTAGGACCATCAAACAACCACCACTTAGTGCGGGGTTTGCGTTTTTCGGTCACTTTCTTTTTCGGTACAACCGCAAAGTCCAGGACAAGGAGGCGGTGTTGAGCCGTTAGGCTTTCACCTGAGATGACTTTGCAGTTGGTAACCTTGCCAATGTGGCACCGTCGCACCAGCAGGTAATCTATTTGGGTTGAGTAGGCATCACTACGGTACCTACGTAATAAGATGCTGGGGCTTCTTCTGAAAGAACGTGTTCGCGATGGCTAGGTCAGACAAAGCGCAGGTGCTGAGTATACTGACTCCCTCGGCATTTAGCTGGCCATATCCAAAACCACCGTGAACACGTCCGTACTCTCCAGCAATCTGACCTACGTGACCGTTGAGATCCCCCCCAACCAAAACACCTTCGGAATTCGGAATAGCGCGTAGTACGTCCTCGAACTCATCCCAGAAGGCCTCCTTTTCAGACTCACAGCAACCAGTTTGAGGAGCATAGGCGCTGATTAGGTTCGTTACCGACCCTTCGATCAGCACCCTAACTCGCATCAACCGGTCGCTGCATCGGTCTACTTCAAGGAGTCCATCCTGAAGGTCCTTAGACAGCACCACGGCCACTCCGCCCCTGCTCGTTGGTGATCCGGTGTACACTAGCCGGTACCCCTGCCCGATGTCACGTGACTTATTTCCCTTCCAGCGCGTCTCCTGAAGGAAGGCGCACTGGACCCGACGCTTCGCAAGTACGTCCGCGAGTTCTCGGCAACGTCCGGTTAGGGAGCCAATGTTCCAGGTGGCAAAGCGGAACTTCTTCTTGGGTACTATCCTCTTTAGCCGTGCCCGTACTCGACACGGTAGCCCTAGCCCACTTATCCCAGGTTTAGGGCGATGTGCCTGCGCGTCGTTATACGGCGACGCCCTAGCCCGAGTACCCGTTTTCAACTGCTTGTCCATTTTAATATTTGACTGAAGTTGGTTTTACGTGGGGCGACCAGCCGTCTGACCCCCACAACCCTACGAGAGGGAAACCAGGTTCGCCAGAGCCTCGTCCGTTGGACAGCAGGGTGCACCGCTAGCAGGTGAGGTTGGCTTGGGTTTTAAGATGGTAACAGACCCCATGCACCCACATGTTGTAGGTAATTGTGATAACCTTAAAAGTGCCATATTTAACAAACATTATTATAAAACTTCTAGAAGCTGATGAAGGTTAAGTTCCTTGATGAAGGTTTTTTTAACTTTTGAAATAGTTTTTGTTTATTCTTATTTTGGTAATGTTAATGTTGTTTAAAGAACATGACCGGAATTATTGTAATATTGTGATAACCTTAAAAGTGCCATATTTAACAAACATTACTATAAAACTTCCAAAGGCTGATTAAATAGCCTTACTGTGATTATAACAAAAAAAAAAAACAAATAAGTTCCTTGACAACTGATAGTTAAAGTTAATTAATGTTAATTTGTTAAGTTACAGTTAATAAATATAATTTATTAAAGTTTTGAGACGATAATTTTTGTTACTTTTTAAATATTTTTTATAAATATTCCCTAAATTGTTGTATTTACCTGTTATTTTGTATAATTTGCGCCTTTTCTTTGCATTATTTCATATTTTTTCACAAAATGTCAGAATGAAAAGTCACAATTGGTTAGTTATGCCCTGTATTCGTAATAATATATTAATAACTTTACTTATTTTTTTTATGCTACGTTAAGAGAAAATGTTGATTATTTAATAATTGCCAATAAAATAAAACTTATATTTTAATAATCGTATAGTAATTGTGAAAATGAACTAATTTTAATTCATTTATTTTCGAAAAATAATATTGTAGTCGTTATTTTTCGCCAAAAACCAATAAAAACTTAAAACTCAATTTTCTCTATATTTTTTTTTTTTTTTACGATAGATTGCAGTAAGCGATGATGTGGTCGAAGATGGAGCACGCTTGTCTAGAAATAACCTATTCACCCTTGACTTAAAGACTCCCAGGTTGTAGCTATCAGGAAACACAGACTCCGGCAGGGAGTTTCACTCCTTAGCTGTACGCATTATGAATGTGTTACCAAAACGTTTTGTGCGTATGGGTGGGATATATACCGTGTACCGGTGGCGCATCGCCGTTCGTCTTGTGGTCCGATGATGGAACGGGCTTGGCGGAATTAAATTATGCAATTCCGTCGCACATTCCCGAAAATGCAACCGGTAAAAAACCGACAGGTTAGCAACTTGTCGTCGATATTCAAGACTTTGGAGCTTCGTCGCGACGAGCCTCTCATTGCCGATGATCCTCTTGGCTCGTTTCTCAATTGACTCAAGGGCATCAAGTTGGTATCTGGCAGATCCATCCCAAAGATGAGAGCAGTACTCCATACACGATTGAACTTGCGCTTGAGCTTTTGCCTCTATGCAAGGGCCAAAATTGAGAGTAGATGTTAATGTAACCCCAAGAAGCTCAAGATGGTCGGTTATCGGCACGGTTTCACCGCGGAAAGATGGAGTTGGGCGGAATTGGCTTCTTTTGGCGGAAAAAAGACACGCTTGGATCTTAGCAGCATTGAACTTGACCAGATTGGCATCGCCCCATTCAGAGACAGCCTGTAAGGACACGTTCAAGCGCTCAACCATTGCCTCCCGGAGAGACCGGATCTGCGACCCACCAGCTCGTGCGGCGGACACGTATCTCTCAGCAACAATGCTGTCGTCTGCATACCCAAAGGTACCGGGTTTAAGCAGATCATTAATATGCAGCAAGAACAGTGTTGCCGAAAGCACCGACCCTTGAGGAACCCCGGCATTAATATCCAGCAGTCCAGACGAGCAGCCATCTATGACCACTCGGAAAGACCAATCCCTCAGGAAATTTGCGATCCAATCACACAAACCGGCGGGCAGACCGAAAGAAGGAAGCTTACCAATAAGGCTATCGTGTCAGACCCTGTCGAAGGCCTTCGAGATGTCAAGGGAGACCGCTAGTGCCTCCCCGTGCTTCTCTATGGCCTCACTCTAGATGTGAATGGCATACGCTAGAAGATCCCCAGTTGACCGATTTCGGCGGAACCCGTATTGACGGTCACGAAGAATATCATTCGCTTCTAGGTACGCCAGGAGCTTATGATTCAGCACGCGTTCCATAGTGTCACAGAGTATGGACGTTACCGAGATGGGTCTATAATTCGACGGGTCAGCTCGACTACCCTTTTTGGGCACGGGCTGCACGTTAGCTTGCTTCCAAGCCATCGGCACTTTTCCAGTTTCAAACGAAAGGCGAAATAGGCGTGTCAAGATCGGAGACAACTCAGGCGCACAAGTTTTCAGAACAATTGCCGGTATCCCGACGGGGCCACTGCCTTGTTCACGTCTAGGTTACGCAGTACCCTACGGACGTCCTTCTGATGAATGCGAATGTTCGACATACTCGACTCGCATCCACCAGGAGAAGCAAAAAAATATTCCGCAACCAAAGAAGCAAACAAGTTCGCTTTCTTCTCAGCGGAGTGGGCCAGCGTCCCGTCGGGTCTCAGCAGTGGTGGTAGTGAGGGGTGGCAGAAGTTCGATTCGACCGACTTAGCCAGGGACCAAAAAGCCTTACTACCTGCTGGGTATGAAGCAAATTTGTTCCCTATTCAGCTAATGTGGTCAAACCGAGCCATCCGCAACAATTTCTTGCAGGACTTGGCAGCCCTGTTGAAGGCTCTCTTCTTCCGAGTCACGTCATTTGCTTTGCGCGTACGAGCGTCCACCCATGCCAGGTACGCCGCGTGCTTATGCGCATCAGCGCGATTGCACTCGGCACCAAACCAAGGACGAGCTTCGCCAGATTTTGCTATGTCAGAGAACGGAATGTAGTACTCCATTCCCCTCCGCAACACATCCGATACGGCGTCCGCGCACGTCGAAGCATCAGTGGAAGAAAAGCAAGTAGACTGCCAAGGGTAACATGCGAAAAAAGATCGCATGCCATCCCAATCTGCTGACCTGTATCGCCATACCCGCCGGGTGCCTCTTGGGCTAGGATCGGGCGGGGAGTAGACGGATACAGACTGGTCTGGTGAAAGACAGTGGTCGGAACTACCCAGTGGTGAAGAAATCGACACCGAATAGCGGTCTGGATCTGTTGTCAGCAAAAGGTCCAAGCAATTGGCAGTGTGCGAATCAACATCCGGCACCCTAGTTGCCCCCTGAACCAGCTGGGTAAGATTTAACGCAAGCGCTAGCTTTCGCGTCTCTCGTCCAGCATGGTCTGTGCACTGGTATGGGAAGAGCCACTCCTGATGGTGGGCATTGAAGTCCCCCAGTAACAATCAATCAATTGGGCAGAAGGGTACCGCTGCTGAGCCGTATCCGCCGCCACACTCAGGTGCTGTGTAAGCCCAGCTGTCTCCAAATCACCGCTGTGCGAACGGTAGACGCAGGCGTAGACAATTTTGTCTAGTCCTGTGTCCACTATAGCCCACAGCGTCGAGAACCTGGAGTCTTCAAGGTAACGGAGACACCGTTAGCAGATGTCGTCCCAGGCGTACATGCATACGCCCCGCGCGTGGTCTGAAGTGGTGCTCCAGGGTAAACCCTGGGTGAGACAGGTATGACACGTCCGACGGACATCCGATCTGCATCTCCGACAGGAACAACAGTGCTGGTTTCTCGGTCTCAAGGTGGTGATGGACTGCAGCGAGATTTGAGTGCAGACCTCGTATGTTAGAGAGGTGCACTTTTTGCGAAAGGGTGTGCTGCCGCTGTACAGATTTTCTCTTTTTTCCCGTCTTAATAAAAGTGAATGAGGTTGAAAAGAAGGAAGTGAAATGAGGTTCCATGCTGCTAACCCTCAGGCACGCCCTGACAGGACGACATCTTTGGAGGACTAGTCTGGAGACTGCGGGGACGCCCGAGCCCCCCCCGGTAATGACCATCGGGCCCTTTCATCTGGTCGCCAACCAGCACGATGGTGCATTCCGGAATTTTTCGTCAGTTGGCGGGGCAGCATTTCATGTGTGGCTAGCACACTACTTGGGCCCCCAA
Organism: Lacanobia oleracea; assembly: GCA_950371165.1. Taxonomy (NCBI): domain Eukaryota; kingdom Metazoa; phylum Arthropoda; class Insecta; order Lepidoptera; family Noctuidae; genus Lacanobia; species Lacanobia oleracea. Next base: position 410,251 of record OX493405.1, read on the forward strand.
CTACCTGCGGTCGGCCAGCGGCGCACCGTGCCTCGGATCCCGCTACCCTCCGCGACTAGTCTCCCGATACGCCCACGCCAGGGCAAGCCTAGTTGGTCTGCCTGCATTGGAACAACTATTTCGACCCAGCTCCTCTGAATTGGCTACACTGAGCATCTTGGCGGTACGTCTTTGCCCAGTGGGTGGTCACAAGCCATCGGCCGAAGCCTACCACCAGTTAGTGTCACCTGATAAGCACCACCCGGGGACCACGTGTAGGCTCTAAAAATTGGGTATTCTCCTATGGACGCGGGTGACCCGGCCCCCAAAACGCGGATGACTCGGCCCCCCATTTATAAAATGTTAAATGTGCCTTTTTTCATTATGACGGCAGTGTTGCTCCCGCTGTCATTTGTAGATCTTTGGCAGTCGTTACGGATAGTCAGAAGCCAGTAACAGCCACAAGGGTCGATCTTCAAGGTTAAGCAACGCTTGCCAAGGTTGGTCTGTGGATCGGTAACCATCTTAACATAGCGAGTTTCCTCCGTGCCTCAAGAAGCTCGTTAAGCCGTTGGTCCCGGCTGTCATTTGTAGATCTTTGGCAGTCGTTACGGATAGTCAGAAGCCAGTTAATCTGACTCCAGTCTTGCCATGATGTACCGTGTTACCCAGTTACTGGGTTGTGGAGGTCTGGTAGGCAGCCGCTCCGCGTAAAATAATGGTATTCAGTTAAATTGGGTTTGACTGGAAGCCGACCCCAATATACTTCGGAAAAGGCTAGGCAGATGATGAGTTTTGTTAATTGTCTCTTAATTTTTTTTATCGGCATGTCTTTTAAATTCACATAGCTCACACTCTTCGTGGCCTAACTTGGCAAATGAGATATTAAGTTCTTTTACAATTTTTCTGTAAAAACCGTAAGATACTTTCGTTTCAGGCGCATTTTCACAGTAATAATAATAATAATAACAGTCTTTTATCAGGCGGAAACAAGGTGCGCGCCTGCAACGGTTGGGTCATGCCGGTTTTGATGTATTCTTTCGGCATACTCAAATGGACTCAGACGGAACTTGACGCCCTGGATAGGAGGGTACGTTCACTGCTTACCGCAAATCGAATGCATCACCCACGGTCATCGGTGATGAGGCTGTATATCCCGCGGAAGTGCGGGGGTCGTGGCTTCTTAAATGCTAAGACCCTGCACAACCGCGAGGTATGCAGCCTTAGGGAATACTTCCTAGAGGCCGACGTGGGTATGCATCGAGATGTGGTAGCGGTGGACAAAGGCCTTACCGCGCTCTCCTTGGCTAACGAGAACTGGCGCAAACCTGTGGTATTAGATACTAACGACCGCAGGGAGGTATGGCAGAGCAAGGAGCTTCACGGACGCTTTTATCGGGTCCTACATGGGCCCGATGTAGACTTCTTAGCGTCCGTAGCCTGGCTTCGTTTTGGTGACCTCTTCGGGGAAACCGAAGGTTTTGTCTGTGCAATTATGGACGAAGTTATGATGACTAATAACTACCGGAAATACATTGTGAAGGACGGTACGGTTGACATATGTCGGGCATGTCACCGGCCCGGGGAATCCATCCGCCACATTATTTCCGGTTGTTCTAGTCTGGCTAACGGAGACTATTTGCACAGGCACAACCTTGTAGCCAGGATTATCCACCAGCAACTTGCTCTTAAATACAATCTTGTGGAATCGGAAGTACCGTACTATAGGTATGTGCCCGACCCAGTTCTCGAAAATGGTAGTTGCACATTGTATTGGGATCGGTCTATCATCACTGACAGGACTATTGTTGCCAATAAGCCTGACATAGTGGTGATAGACCGACTAGAGCGTCGCGCAATGATTGTTGATATAGCAGTCCCTCATGACGAGAACCTCGTGAAGTCAGAGAATGATAAACAAACGAAGTATCTTGACTTGGCTCGCGAGGTTGTCGACATGTGGGATGTGAACACAGCAGTTATTGTGCCGATAATCGTGACGGCCAATGGCATTATTGCCAAGAGCCTCGACCAACATCTCAAGAGGCTCTCGTTGGGCAGCTGGATCAAGGGCTTGATCCAGAAAGCAGTACTTCTGGACACGGCGCGCATCGTTAAGAGGTTCCTCTTTCAGAAGCCCTGACCACCGGTAGCTTGGACCCTGTTCCCGATACCGGTGGGTTACTATTTTTTATATTTTTATATGTTTTTTGTATTTTTATAGAAATATTTAAAAATGTAATTTGTATGTATATATAAATAAATAAATGGAATAATAATAAATAGACCGATCACGTGTTTACCGACGGTCTATAAAGTTCTTACATCCATTTTGAGGGCAAAGATTAATAGTCATATTAACAACAACAACAACATCATGTCTGCCTCTCAAAATGGATGTAGGAATGGGTCCCGCGGTACTAAGGAGCTACTCCTTATTGATATGGCCATTAGCCAACAGGTTCGGCGTTCCCGAAAGGATCTGTCAACATGCTGGATAGACTATAAGAATGCCTATGACTCGGTGCCTCATACATGGCTCATGAGGGTGCTAGAATTGTATAAAGTTGATGCAACGCTACGCACCTTCCTGATGTCGTGTATGGGGCAATGGAGGACAGTCCTTCGCTATCCAGGATGTCGAAATATCCAGAGGAATAGCGAACCGGTAAGGATCGAGCGGGGTATATTTCAGGGCGATAGTTTGAGTCCACTTTGGTTTTGTCTAGCCTTGAATCCTCTTAGCACACTGCTGGAGAATTCAGGGCTAGGCTATCGGTTGAAGAGAGGTGGTCAGGTTATATCTCACCTCCTTTACATGGATGATCTGAAACTCTTTGCCGCCACTAATCTGCAACTGATGGAGCTACTGAAGGTAACTGAAACATTCAGTAACGCCATCAGGATGGAGTTTGGTGTGGACAAATGTGCGGTCATGCATGTAAAGCGTGGAGAGATTATGGAATCCGTGGGAACTCAACTCTCGGATTCCATAAACCTGAGATCCCTCTCTCCAACTGAAACTTACAAGTATTTGGGTATGTCGGAAGCGTTAGGTATCAATGTTACTGACATGAAGCAATCGTTGAAGGAGCGCTTCTTTGGCCGCCTGAAGAAGGTATTCAATAGCTTTCTATCGGGCGGAAACAAGGTGCGCGCCTTCAACGGTTGGGTCATGCCAGTATTGATGTACTCTTTCGGCGTACTCAAATGGACTCAAACGGAACTTGACGCCCTGGATAGGCGGGTCCGTACACTGCTTATTGCGTATCGAATGCATCACCCACGGTCGTCGGTAATGAGACTGTATATCCCGCGAAAGTGTGGAGGTCGAGGCTTTTTAAATGCTAAGACTCTCCACAATCGCGAGATATGCAGTCTTAGGGAATATTTCCTAGCTGTCGACGTGGGTATGCATCGAAATGTAGTGGCGGTGGACAAGGGACTCACCCCGCTCTCCTTGGCAAATGAGAACTGGCGCAAACCTGCAGTGCTTGACACTAACGATCGCAGGGCGGTATGACAGAGTAAGGAGCTTCACGGACGCTTTTTCCAGGCCCTTCATGGGCCTGACGTAGACCAACTAGCGTCCGTAGCCTGGCTGCGTTTCGGTGATCTTTTTGGAGAAACCGAAGGTTTAGTTTGTGCAATTATGGACGAAGTTATCATGACGAATAACTACCGGAGATTTATTGTGAAAGACGGCACGGTCGACATATGTCGGGCATGTCACCGTCCGGGAGAATCAATTCGCCACATTGTCTCTGGTTGTTCTCGTTTAGCTAACGGAGAATACTTGCATAGGCACAACCTTGTAGCCAGGATTATCCATCAGCAACTTGCTCTGAAATACTCTCTTGTGGAGTCGGAGGTGCCATACTATAGGTATGCGCCCGACCCAGTTCTTGATAATGGCAATATCACATCACATTGTACTGGGATCGGTCCATCATCACTGACAGGACTATTGTTGCCAATAAGCCTGATATAGTGGTGGTAGACCGAATTGTGAGGCGTGCAATGATTGTAGACATAACCGTCCCGCATGACGAGAACCTCGTGAAAGCCGAGAAAGACAAACAAATCAAGTATATTGACTTGGCTCGCGAGGTTGTCGACATGTGGGAAGTGGACTCCGCAATCATTGTACCGATAGTCGTATCGGCCAATGGCTTAATAGCCACGAGCCTCGAACAACACCTTAGGAGGCTCTCGTTGGGCAGCTGGATCAAGGGCTTGATTCAGAAAGCGGTACTTCTGGACACGGCTCGCATTGTCAGGAGGTTCCTATCTCTGGAGCCCTGACCACCGGTAGCTTGGACCCTGTTCCCGATATCGGTGGGCTACTATTTTTATATCTTTAAATGTTTATTTTTCTACTGTATATATTGTATAAAAATGTTTAAAAATATATAAATAAGTAAAGAAAATAAATAAAGGAAATAATAATAACAACATTTATTTCGGACCAAATTATCCATATGTTGTTAGTAAAAGTCTTAACCCTAATGTTAGTACAAAATAACAAACACAATTGAAACGACTGACACCTACGTGTGCAGCCGTATCCAGTGAGCCAACATGGGGCTGTCCCACTCAGGATGCTGTGGGAGCTAGCACGTACTCTACTGAGAACAGAAGCGCACCTTTTCCGTATAATGGCATGAAAACCATCAACCCTGGCCTCGGTGAACATCCCAGAAGCGCTACAAAAACGTGGTAGACCCAACAGCATCCTGAATACATTGTTATACTGGACACGCAAGGCATTGTATGCCCTCAGCGTATACCACACACATACATGATTCGAATACTGAGATCAGAAGGCAAATACTTTTTGTTAGGGGCGTGTTCTCGCCTGTAATGGGACACAGCAGGACGGAATGACATTATATGCTCCATGATTTTGGTACTATCGATTTTTCTTGGATGTGGGTTATGGCCGCGACCATCAATGAGGGATTCTGGGTAAAATTTATTCCTATCAAGAATATTTCTTACAGCCTTACAATTATTTTGATTGTAACCTAGGGTGGTTAGGAAAAAGGTTTTGCATACTGGAATTTTGTCACCATTTTCATCTGCCAAAAAATATGATATGGTTTTACATCGTATGTAATGTTTACCTTCTTTGTAATCATTTTCTCTGTTCTTCGGCCTATCCGGTTTTTATTTACTAATATGAATCAAAAAGAAGTATTTTTGTTCCATCCATGTCATTTTTCGAAAATTGCTATTCACGACTTTGCGATACTCTTCTGAAAAGCGTGCTGAACACTTTTTTTGCAGGTATCCTCGCGGCATCCAGGTTTTACAAAATATTTGATTTTTATTTTTTCCTCCGTCTTCAGTCTCTTTCGATCCTTTATGCTAACATTATAAGTTTTGCGCTTTCTTATAATTCCTTTCTTAGTGAGTTGAACATGGTTTGTTTCTTCATCTGATTCTAAAATTGTTCTACCTGTAACTGACTGCGAACATGGTATAAAGTCTTCTGAGTCAGAATCATCATAATGTGATGATGTGTGTGTGTGTGGTGTGTGTGATGTGTATGTGTGTTCATAATGTGTAGTAGTATCGTCACAGCGCTAAGTTTTTAGTCATTGTTTGTTTGCATAAACTGTTATAGTATATTCGTGTATTTGTTTGTTCATTGAATATATCTATTATAGTACCCATTGTATGTATAGTTCATATATATTAATATATCAATTGCAGTGCGATGCGCGCTCGAATACGGACGTGTTGTCACAGTTATACGCATAGTGCGCGGCTTTAGCTGCTGCCTGATATTTTGCAATGAGTTCGCAGCAACTTATTGCAAACGAGCTGTTGGCATTCATACAGAATGCCATCGATACTATGGACGAGGTGAGCATCATTCAGATCTGCAAATCGAGCTTCAAAGAAGATGAGGTCAGCAAGGGCAAGATGTTACTTTTCCAGGCAAGTGGGAAACTCGATCAAGTGCCATCTCGGAGGAGAGATGGTACAGAGAAGAGCGTCCAAGATAGGTGACCGACCCTGACGACGTGCCAACATTCGTAGCGAAGGAGCAGCTACATAAGTTACCGCCCGTCACATTCGATCACGTAGATGTCACCAGGTTACTGAAGGATATTACATCTCTAAAGTCAAGCCTGGCCGAGGTGCAGTGCAAGTTGGAGAAGTCAGAAAATACCATCCATGAACTACGTGCCGAGGTAGTGTTGCTACGCAGTGCTGTTTCCGAAAGTAGGACAAATGACGAAGCCAACGTAAACACGCGTCGTGGGGCGCAAAATACAGCAGTCAGCAGTTTTGCTTCGGTGAAATTGGATTCGTCGTCGATTGCAAATATTGAGGACGATGCACCGAGCCCCGCCGCCCCGTGCCCCGCCGCCCCGTGCCCCGCCGCCCCGTGCCCCGCCGCCCCGTGCCCCGCCGCCCCGTGCCCCGCCGCCCCGTGCCTCTCTGCTCCGGCAGAGAATACGACACGCGTAGCTACGTCGACCCCCAAACTAGCTTACGCCGCAAATTCTGCCGCAAACCAAACAGCTGCGCTACAACCTACGCAGCAGAAAGGGGGAAAGCAGAAGCATCGCTGTGAAACCCTTCCGGGGAATCCGGTACAACGCTGTCCAGCGAAGTCAGAGTGTGATGAGGATGGCTTCACCAAAGTGCAGAAGAAGAAGAAGACGCCTACTTGTCGCAATCAATGCGGTATTGGACTGACAGGACCAAATATGCTGCTACGTCCAGCCGTGCCTACGACGTTGCTGTATGTGTCCCGACTACATCACTCCACGAAGGTTGAGGAGATCGTGGAGTACATGAAGGTGAAGACCAACTGGACCTTGAGGGTCGAGAAGCTGGATCCACGTCACAACACCAACTTCAAGTCGTTTGTGGTGCGGGTTCCGACACAACATCTTGACAGATTCCTGAAGGAAGAGTTTTGGCCGAAGGGTGTAGTCTACCGACGTTTTCGTGGTAGGCTACGCGACACCGCGCAGCGTAACACGACGCCGTCACTTCGTGTGTCTTAGTTTATATTTAATATGTATTAGATTATTTTTATTTTAATGTTTTGTTGTGTATTGTATTTGTATGGGCCAGCGTTGCCTGAAATAAAGGAATAATAATAATAATATATATATATATATATATATATATATATATCTTTGTATTTATTAAATATCTTTTAATCGCGTTTCTTGCTCAAAATTGCACCTACCACTACTTGTCTCTGCATCACCCAAGGGTTGACTGGTAGAAAATGCCTACGGCATTAAGTCCGCCTCTGTACGTTTGTGTGCATGAAGTATGAAATAAATAAATAAATGGCTGCTTTTTTCCCGTACTTTTGGTAATTCGTAATTTTTATCCAATACTGATATTCGGACTCTGTATCTAACAAAGAATGTGATTCCACAACATGCTCCGAGCTTGATGCTTGCACCGAGTGTTGAACGCCACTTGTCGACGGCGCGGGAGACCATTCGTCTACAGAATTTGTTGCGTAAAGCAGCACTAACTAATCTTGCGCTTCGTGTTTGCATATTGCTGAAAAAAGAATTAAGTTTATTTTGTAAAAAACGGGCAGAACCCAGTTAACAATTATTGCGCTTTTCGTATTCTAAATTATTTACGATGCAGTACCTAGGTACTAAAAATGTCGTTATATTTTTTTTAACTAAATCGCAATTAATCACTCAAAAATTTCACCAATAAATACTAAAAAATCATATTAATGTATCACAAAAGAAGTTTTTTATAATAAAAGCATGCAAATGTAACATAAACTTAATCTTACCAGCGCAGCGCAGACAAGCGTGGACTCGCCGAGACACGTCAGGCACAACTGGCGGGATTCGCATCGTACCTCGACCCCCTCACTTCACCTCTAGTCAAACATTTTTGGTAGTAAAGGCATAACTGCTAGTTGTGACTTTTCTTTTAATTTAAATGTCAAAGTCTAGTTGGTAAACTTTAACTCAAAGGGCACGTCTGTGGTAGTTATGCCTTTAATATTTAACGCAGGTCAATTATGCCTTTTCAAGTAAATAAATTATATTTATCGTGATACAAATAAAAGCCGCATCTAAGCATATGTGACCTTTTGACGTACTACAAATCAGATGTGCTCTTTTTACGTACAAAAACTTAAAAAGTGGCTCAGTTGTGCCTTTTGAGCCTTCGGTATTTTTGTGTATTTTGTTCCTAAAATTGTACAAAAAATATTAGCAGATGGGCCTTTTTTTTCTGATTCCGAATTGTATAGAACTCAATTTCGGAAATAATGTTATTTATGCCCTTTTTCCTTATGACGGCAGTACTGACTGTAACTATAAAGTATAATCAATCAAACGCAGACGAAAAACTAAATTGTACCTACTCATGTTGGATACGCAGGACCAAAACCTCCTGTGTACGTTACGGAACGTCTATCGCCAACCAACAGAGCCCTTCACGCAGCTACTAGAATCAGAGCAAAGGAGATGAGCTGCAAGTACGTGTGGGTTAGGAATGGCAGAATATTTGTGAGAAAAAACGACGGCGCTGCATACATTCTAATCAACAGCAAAAGTAGCTGAAGTAAAATTGTATAACAAGTATGTTTTTCTTCTTATAATTTGAATGCATGTAATAGGTCTAATTCTTATAAAATTCAAGGATATTAATTTACTATCAAAATTGTAGAGGATTGCGAACGAAAACTAAAATGTTCTACTGTAACTTGTGTTGTATGAATTATGATATAAAAATATTAACAAAAATCTGGTTAAATAGTAGCAAACTGAGCAGTGATATGAAGTGTACTGGAGAGATAGGGAATCAACTGGATTGGGTGGCAAGGACGGTGGTGGAATGTTAATTGCCGTTAGTTAAAAAAATAACTCATCACGTATTGAACACTGGCAAACTAAATGTGAGGATCTGTGGGTTTCTATTGAAATATCACCATATCAAAAATCTCATAAAATAGCTTTATGTATATGCAATTTACCTTCCTCAACCGGTGAGTCCAGCGACTCTTGAGCATTTTGTCGAGCGCTGTAACAGAGTTGTTGACTCGACAGATATTCCGACTTATATATAGATTCAAAGCATTTTTTATTTCAAATAAATAAACCATTCACAGGCACTTTACAGTACAGTGTAATAATCTAAAAAACTATTCTGGGCGTACACTGGACCTGGTTCCATCGTCAGTACCCACGTGTTCAGTAACCGAATCCATCTCTTCTCTTACGGTGGTCGATAAACTCCATCCTCCCCTTGACGTAACTCTGTCATTAGTAAATAATCATAATCTGCCATATGACAACTGAAATTGTAGACCAAACTTTTATAAAGCAAACTATGAAGAAATTAATAATTATCTTAATGAGCAAGACTGGGATGGACTATTTAAAAATAGCGATAACGTAAATGACATGGTAAGAATACTGTATAAACATTTACATAAAGCCATTAAAAAATTTGTGCCAGTAAGAAAACAAAAGAACTGTCGCTATCAACCATGGTTTAACAAAACAATAATTAAATCCTTAAAAGAAAAAAATAAGTTGAGGCTACGCTATAAAAAATATAAAAAAACCTGGTCAAGTGTGAGTTGGACTCGCACACGAAGGGTTCCGTATCATAAACCTTTAGCTTTATTATTAGTTGTTATAGCGGCAATAGAAATACAAAATCTGTGAAAACTTCAACTGTCTACCTATTACTGTTCTTGAGATACAGCCCGCTGACAGACAGACGGACGGACGGAGAGCGGAGGCTTAGTAAAAATCCTATCGATAAAACTGAACTGAATTTAATTTCCAAACGATATGAAAAATTAGCTATGAATTTATACAATGATTACCTTAAGAATTTAGAACAAGGCATCAAAGTTAATCCTAAACTATTCTGGAGTTATATAAAATGTAAACGAGGTGGTGATCTAGTGCTTACCCACAGACTATAACTGACGGACAGATTGTAACAGCTATTGGCTCTGAAATCTGCAATCTTTTTGCCAACTACTTTTCGTCCGTATACACATCTGATAATAATAAAGAAATGAATCGCAAGACAAGTTTTCTACAATCTTTATATAGTAATAGTCAGTGCTTGAGTACCCCGGGTGATCTATCGTGAATGCTTGCTTAAAAAACTTAAAATACTTATATTCATTTCTTCCTGCGCAACAGCCCCAGCTTCTCCTTTACTTCCGGAGCGAGGAGGCATGGGAAGCGATCACCTCCTTCTGCGAAGCAGTAATGCTAGCAAAGGAGGAGGCCGAACGTGTGAGAGAGAGGGAAACCTCACGTCCCAGTCGCCGCAATAGAAGAAGACGCCCCAGGCATCGGGAGTCGCAGGACGATTCCCGGCCGCCGTAGGCGCGGGCCTGCGGACGGCGAGCAGCGGGTGGCTCGCCGTCTGATCAGAACTAGGCCCGGGTCGGCGGCGCGTTGCGATCCCAGCGCACCTCAAAGAGATGTCAGCGTGAAAGACGGGGCCCGCTAGGGCAGGTGCCTGCTGAATCTGTTCGAAAGAGGTGCCGTAGCCTTGGAACGCAAAGGGCACCAGGAGGAACACGGATGGGTTTTAGTCAGTAAGAGTCTGACACTCCCTCTTGCTTCACACAGAGCGGGAGGAGTCATTTGATGATTTCTCATTCTTAAAAAATAAAAAGCTTCTCCTTTACTAATAATTTTCAATACGTAAAGTATTTCCAGTGTACAAGTCAGATGCCATTTCTAACTAAAGGCCTATTTCAATACTATCCGTTTTCGCAAAGATTTTTGAATCTATTGTTTGTCCATACATTCAGCATCACTTTGAAAACTACTTAAGTGACGATAAGCATGGTTTTGTAACTGCAAGATCTACAACTACCAAGTCACTTATTTGGGCAGTGGATAAAAACAATCCATTTGACGTAATATATACGGACTTCAATAAGGCATTTGACAAAATATCGTATGCTATACTAATCTACAAACTTGCAGCTTAAGGTGTATCAGGGTCCCTGCTAGAATGGTTAAAATCAAAAATGGTTGTATTATTATTTTTTTATGTTTTTGACATTCTCGGGTCCCTAGAGACCCGGTCCTTTGGTAGGCGTACGAGGGGCCGATGCCAACTCGCAGAGGCCTCTTTAGACATTTCAAATGGAATGGGACACCAACCGACGATTATCCCTGTATGCACTGTGAAAGTATACCCAAGGACCATCCCCGGTTAGAGCAAAACTATTGCAAAATATGGAAACAAAAGATGAAACGCTATGGGTTTGGCTGGTTTAGTGGACTAATAACTACTACTATGGAAGAACTATTGGCCCCTGCCTGACCATTGACAATTAAAACGGCTTTAAAATAGCAGGGGGTGACTTGCACACTCAATAAATGGGCCCCCCGAAAAGGGTCGCTAGCACAAAGTGACGTAGCGCCAAGGGGGCAACATATCCTGAGGTGCTAGAGGAGTGGAGAGGTATAATAATAATATAATATAATATAATATAATATAATATAATATAATATAATATAATATAATATAATATAATATAATATAATATAATATAATATAATATAATATAATATAATATAATATAATATAATATAATATAATATAATATAATATAATATAATATAATATAAGTGTCGGTTATGTCTGTCGAAAGATAATATAATATAATATAATATAATATTCCACACAACTATCACACAACGCCATCTAGGTATACCACGGCTATCAGGACAATCCCGGAAGTACGGTCAAGATCCCTACCAGCACCTTACTGGATTATACGTCCTTCTCCCGAGCACGTTTGCTCTTGCGAATCTCCACTCAGACCGGCCGATTAAGGCTAGAAAGAGGTGGGAGCTCTGTTTCTCGTCAGTGTTCACTCCGGCCAGCCAATAAAGGCAAGTCGGAGATGAGGAACAAGAATTCTCCCTGGAGATCAGGTCCGTGGGGTCGCTAGTGCCCAACAGTTCGCCACAAAACTGCCTTGCGGATGTATTATTATTATTATTATGAGCCTGTTGAGTCCCACTGCAGTGCAAAGGCCTCCCTTCCTTCTTTCCACTTCTCTCTGTCCGTTGCCACACTCGGCCAATCTTTAAGGTAGGAGTCTAATTCATCCCGCCATCTCCTTTCTTATATGCCGATAATTTGAAGTTTGCACGAATGATTGAATCCCCAACAGATAGCAAAGCTTCTAAAGAACAACCTTAACAAAGTTATTGAATCGTGTGAAAATAACAGCGAAATTCTGACAAATGTTACCACGTTAGGTTTACGAGAAAGAATAACTATGTAAGTACGTACAGAATACTCCATAAAGCAAGTTAAAGTAAAACAATTAAAATTAATCAAGGAACTAGATGTAATTTTTGATAGGAAAGTTAGCTTTGTACCTTACATTGAATACACTATTAAAAAATCATCTAAAATATTAGGCTTCTTACTTCGTAGCACTAGGGATTTTCGTAAAAACAACACCAAAATAATGTTGTACAACAGTCTTTTGCGAAGTATCCCGGAATATTGCAGCGTTTTATGGACACCTCATTACGCCACTCATATGATGCGGTTAGAGCGAGTGCAAAAGCGTTTTGTGTGGCACCTAGCTTTTTGTGAAATGAAATCTAAGCAGCTATACCCTCCTACAAAACCCACCTGCATCATTTCAGAATGCACAAATTATTCACACGCAGAGACGTTACCGACGCCATATTTTTGTACAACGTTTTAAGAAATCGAATTGACTGTTCTAAATTATTAAGTCTTATTAGATTCCATGCTCCAATTAGATACCCAAGAAATATCATTACACCACTATGCCCACCTCTACGAACGACTGTACTTGGCACAAACTCACCTATACCTAGATTGTGTAAAATGCTCAATGGCTGCAGTGATTTAGTGGATATACACCGGGACAGTATTAATAAAATTATAAAAGCGATTGTAAATAATTCACACACTGTCAGCGGGCTGTAACTCAAGAACCGTAATAGGTAGACAGTGGACAGAGTGCGCTATTGTGCGCAAGGTAAGTATCAGCTGCGTATAACTAATTCCTTGAAAATAGTTAAAGTTAATACTTAGTAAAGAAAACTGAATATAACTGCAGTGTGTGAAGACTATCAGTGATTTAAGATAAAGTTCATAAGTTTCCATCAAGATTACGAAAGAAAATATAAACAGTGCAGTGTAACGAACAAGAGTTTGAATTTGAGCAAAACCAAAACAAACTGGACCAAATAAAACAATCATTAGTTTGATGTCAAACAGTCAAAGAAAACCAGAGGCTGCTATAAATAACAAAAGGTAAGAGCAAATATCTATCTTTAAGTATTTTGTTCAATCCGAGACAAATATTATTCACTCAAAAGTGCGATATCATTTTGCCTAAACTTAATTTAGCGCCATCTGTGTTCAATACGCCCAAACACTTACAAAATCAATGGACCGAATTGGTAATCGAACACGAGACTCACTTCCGTCTTAATTACGGCGTATGCCAATAGTTGGCGCTTCCACCAAGAATTATTTAAAAAAGCTACTAGATCGAGTCACTATGCGCAAGATGCCTTCAAGAATTACCTATTAAAGATAAGCTCACCTGTAAATCATGCAACAAAGGATACGACCTACAATGTGCAAATATTACCGCCACACATTTCAACAAAACTATGACACTAGCGCAAAAGAAATCATAGAATTGTCAAGCATGCAATTGCAAAATCCCAAAAACCGGGAATATAAACACCCCAATACGTGCGCCTACCGAATCAAAACAACTAAATTCGCCTTCCGAAGAAAATAATGTCACTCTTCGGAAAAGGGCAGCTAACTCTAACCTCGACACATCTTTCTCACAAGACCTAAGTATCTTAGGCGATACCCAATACTCGGAAGATTCAGAAACACCACTAAGCACAACTATTCAAGGAGAACTAACCTTAAAGAGTTTGAGCGAAATGATTACTCTCCGTTTACGAGAAAACAATAAGTCTATAATAGCGGAGCTGCAAAATACAATTCAAATTGAAATTAACAAGGCGATTACCAAAGTGAGATAAGATATTGAAAGAAAAACAGACTCACTCTCTAAGGAAAACGAGCAAAGGTGAGAAGATGTAGAAATAATAAATAAGAAAATTTTACCATAGAAAACCAGAAATTGAAGAGACTTAATAAAACTAAAATCGATAAATCACCTGAAATGTACGGAGAACAACTCGAAGAAAATAGTACTATACGGTTTGCCTGAATATTACAAAGAACCAGATTATGACCAACAATGTAGATTAATTGACCTTTTTTATGAAAAACTAAATATTGACCTGACAGGGTATATTGAAGAAACTTATAGACTAGGCAGAAACTATAATAAAAATCGGCCTCTAGTATTAGAACTAACAAGCAAGAAAATGGCTGAATACGTTGTAGAAAAAAAACATTATCTTCAAGGAACAAGATTGTTTTTGTCTGAATGTTTGGATGGAAACACAAGATTGGAAAGAAAGGAAATGCGTGAAGATTAAGGTAAAGCAAGGAAAAATGGATTGTATGAGATAATAAGAAAAAACCAGTTATTTATAGAAGGTAAAAGAAAAGAAATACAAAATAATAAACCGAAATTTACACCAACAATGTGCAACGAAATAACGAACAGAATCTTTTTTTTTTTTGTAACGGGGGGAAATCCTCATGGATGTCCTCTCGGGGTCTATCAGACTTTTACTGACTAAAACCACCCCGGTGCTCCATCTTTCACCAACCGGGGATCGCGAGAACTAATGCGACTTCCGAAATCCCCGGCTGGTGCCACCCCGCCTCTGCGGGCCACCTCGGGTCAGCAGGGGGAGTGAGGTGTTTGACTCTCCCCACGACGTCAAAGAGGAGCGCACGGAAACACCACGCGCCGCCACCTCGGGTCCGAATGAATGGGGGGCGATGGACATCTCCAAGTCCGCCGCCCCTGGACCCAGTTAGGGGGGCTGGAAGAGGGCAGCGTATGCCCTTCTCCGACGCCTGGTGCGCCTGCTGCGAGCTGGGAGAGAGGTCGAGATCTCCCTCTCCCTTTCCGCAACCTCATTCTGCGCGATAACTGTTTCTTAGAAGGAGACCACCGCTGAAGAGTTTGTTTGTTTGCTTGAACGTGCTAATCTCAGGAACTACTAGTCCGATTTGAAAAATTCTTTCAGTGTTCGATAGCTCATTTATCGAGAAAGGCTATAAGTATATATATATATATATATATCATCACGCTAAAACCAATAGAAGCGGAGCAGTAATGAAAATTGTGACACAGACAAAGTTGCGCGGGTCAACTAATACAATTATAAATGAAGATAGCGACGCTCGTTCATTTCGTACATTTCGAAACCCCAGACCTACAATGTAAAATTTTGTTTCAAAACATTCAAAGCATTTATTATAAACAACACCTTTTAGAAGCTTTCAACAACGATAATCCCACATACAAAGCAATATGCATGTGCGAGACCTGGCTCACCACAGATAAATTGGAAACTGTGCAATTAAATGGATTTAAAACTGCAGCATCATATCGCCGACGCACTTGAAGTGGGGGCGGAGTCTGTATTTTTTTAGAGGATAGTAGAGAAAGTATAGAATGTTGTGATATTAGAGACATGACCATAGAATATTGTATAGAAATATGTGCATGTAAGGTACCAAAACAAACCAATTTATAAAACTCATGCTAGACTTTAAATTTGTACAGCATATAAAAAAACCTACGAGTATCTCACAAACCACGTCAACATACTTGGATTTGCTTTTTAATAACTTTAATGATAATAAAATGTACACAACCGTGGAAGAATAAGGTTTTTCAGACCACAGCAGAACAATAATACACATGAAACTAAAACAACAAAGTAAACAACTAATCTGGACCGCCAACAAGAGACTAATTAACTAAAATAATATTCAGCAAATCAAATCCAAACTTAAAACACAAAACTGGAATGATCATACAGCCAAATAAAAATGTTGATGAAAACTATCAATCGTTCCATAAAACTCTGACAGATATTTTAGAAGAATGTATCCATAAAATAAAAGACTACTAAAAATTCTTGTGTCAAAAATTAATAAAAATACTAAATACTATAAAAAATACGAAAAAATCCTAAAAAGATCAGTAACAGCGGCAAAAAACTTACACTACACGAATAAAATGAATAAATCCTTAAATAAAATCAAAATGTAACATTACAAGCAACAAACTTAGTAAGAGAACCAA
Source organism: Lacanobia oleracea (assembly GCA_950371165.1). Taxonomy (NCBI): domain Eukaryota; kingdom Metazoa; phylum Arthropoda; class Insecta; order Lepidoptera; family Noctuidae; genus Lacanobia; species Lacanobia oleracea. The sequence goes on from OX493405.1 coordinate 426,488, forward strand.
AACAAGTTGCAAACTTTTTCAATAACTTTTTTGCATCCGTTGAAGAAAATACCATAAAAACACCCGGCTGTATACAAAAAGAAACATCAGTGTTTAACCCTACTGAGAAAACTATGTTTCTTACCCCAGTTGACGGATACGAAGTGAACAAGGTCTTAAAAAACCATCATCTGCCTAGCCTTTTCCCAACTATATTGGGGTCGGCTTCCAGTCAAACCAGATTCAGCTGAATACCAGTGTTTTACGTGGAGCGGCTGCCTACCAGACCTCCACAATCCACAACCCATTAAGTGGGTAACACGGTACTTCTTGGCAAGACTGGAGTCAGATTTACTGGCTTCTGACAACCCGTAACGACTGCCAAAGATCTACAAATGACAGCCGGGACCAACGGCTTAACGTGCTTTCCGAGACACGGAAGAAACTCGTTATGTTAAGATGGTCACCCACCCACAGACCAACCTTGGCAAGCATTGCTTAACCTTAAAGATCGACCCGTGCCGCTGTTATTATTTAGCCACGAGCTCCTCAAAACAAAATCTTAAAAAACCAAAAACATAAAAAGCCACGGCGTAGACGAACTCCCACCAACTCTGTTAAGACGGTGCGCTAGCGAACTTACCTTACCGTTCTTTAAATTAGTAAATCAATCCTTCGAAGAGGGCACTTTCCCCAATCAACTGAAAAAAACTCTGATAAAACCCATTCATAAAAAGGACGCAAAAACAGATCCAAGCAATTATAGATCGATTTCCCTTCTTCGTACACCTATTTAAAAGATAGAGAGCAATTGGTGGAGATCGAAAATTACAACCAAAACACAAAGGTAGCTGAGCTCATAAGATCTGATGCAAGACCAATATATGCTTCAATTCCCCAGGGAAATGTTGTTGGAGGCCTCTTATTCCTCGTATATATAAACGCCCTCCCCAAAACCATAGACGGGCCATGTGTACTTTTTGCGGATGACATCTCTATCCTCACCTCTTGCCAAACAAATTCTAAAAAGAACTTACAACAATTTTACTTACAAATGAAGAACTTACAACAATTTTAAATAAAGTAATATGGATGAATGAACATAATCTAGAAATAATTTTCACCAAAACCAAAATAATACCTTTCCATTCCCGGCAGAAAAACCAAATAAATATAGACTTTACTTTCAATCTATCCTAATATATAAAACTGAAGAGTTTGTTTGTTTGTTTACTTGAACGCGCTAATCTCAGGAACTTCTGGTCCGATTTGAAAAATTATTTCAGTGTTAGATAGCCCATTTATCGAGGAAGGCTATAGGCTATATATCATCACGCTGAGTCCAATAGGGGCGGAGCAGACGAAGTTGCGCGGGTCAACTCGTCAACATATATAAGAAATAGTCAACGATTTTACTCTTCTGGGTTTGACAGTAGACACACACTTAAACTGTAAAGCACATATACAGAAAGTTAAATCAAAAATTTCATAAGTTTTCATATGTCCTCAGCGAAATAAAAAATACCACAAGCCTTCAAACCTCGCTAGTCACATACTATACGCATACGCCACGCCCACGCATGGTTTACCTATGTCATTGTTACTGTAAAAGCTCGAACCACGGTAAATCTTAAGATTTAAGAGTAAGTCTTAGGATTTACCGACATGAGTTGGTAAATGTAAGGATTTATGAAAATGGGACAATTTTTTCGGGCTTTTACCATCAGAATTTAGTACATGCTAGGTTTTGCCACTGACGGCTGGTAAATGTTGGTTTTGGGAATAAAACAACGACTAAATCGTTAATATTTTGTTCCGTATTGTTTTGGAAATGCAACTAATTCTCCAAATCTTCAGATCTTAATAGTTCAATAATTTCGTTAGGAATTGCTAACGTCGCAATGCCCAGTTTCATTGGACTACCAAACATTGCTTCGTAGGGGGAATTGCGGCGGTAAAAGTTCCCTCTTTGAGCAGTGCCTAGAGCGGCGCGGCGCCACGGCGTCCTCACCTTCTGCTTGACGCACGTACTCACCGGACACGGTTGTTTCGGGAGATACCTGTTTCGAATTCAGCGGGAGGACACGCCCGGGTGTCAACACTGTGAGGGCCGGCCGGAGGACACGGTGGAACGTACGGCGAACGTCTGCCCTAGTTGGGCGGAGCACCGCCGTGTCTTCGTCGAGGTGATCGGCGGCGGCGACCTCGCGACCGGCCCTGGTTCAATCTATAGTCTGGAGCAAGGAGGTTACCTCCTTCTGCGAAGCAGTATCTAATGCTAGCGAAGGAGGTGGTCGAGGTGGTTGTGAGAGAGAGGGAAACCTCACGCCCCAGCCGCCGCAACACAAGAAGACGTTCCGGGCGTTGTAAGTCACAGGGCGATTCCCGGCCACCGTAGGCGCGTGCCTGCGGACGGTAAGCGTTGGGTGGCTCGCTCTCCGATCAGAACCAGGCGCGGGTTGACGGCGCGTTGTGTTCCACGCGCGCATCAAAGAGATGTCAGCATAGAACAAGGGGTCCGCTAGGGCCAGTGCCTGCCAGGGTTGCGGAATTTGTTTGAAAGAGTCACCGCGGCCCTGGAACGCAAAGGCCACTAGGAGTAACACGAATGGGTTTTAGTCAGTAAGAGTCTGACACACCCTTCTGCTTCGCCCAAAGCGGGAGGAGGCATTTGATGATTTCTCATCCAAAGGGGGAGCATTTAATTCTCTCGCAATACGCCTAGATGAATTTCAAGCCCTCTGTCCACTTTGGCGGAGACGGTGCGGGTAGCGGGGGTTTCAGACTGCCCACACAAGACAAGTCACAAGTACTAGACGATTCTCGTACTTGTGACTTGTCTTGTGTGTGATATGTGTTTTTCGCAAATCTGTTCGAACATTTATCATTAAGAATTACCTAGTAAATCTTAGGTTTTACTGGAAAATCTTAGGATGAACCGTAGTTCGAGCTTTTACAGTAACATCATCATTCTATGGGAAAATAGCACAGACGCTCCCTCCGTATTTATCCTACAAAAAAAAAAAAACGATTACGAATAATAACCAATATAGAACAGACAAGTAGTTGCAAGCCTTATTTTCAAAAACACAAGATTCTCACATTAGTCAGCATTTATATCTTTGAGTTATTAAACTGGTCCGCAAATTCCCAGAATCCTACAACACACGGGGATACATACAAACGAGCCACTCACTGCGACATAAAACAGGCTAAATTTGCCTCCGTCCCGCCATAAGCTTCATGCTTCTAGTTCACATTCTATATCGATTAAAATATATAATAAATTACCGGAAAACATAAAACAAGAAAAAAAAACAGTATATTCTTAAATAAGTTAAAACAATTCACAGTGGAAGAATCCCTTACGGATAAATTTTATAACAACAAGATAGATATATGTAAACTTAATAACAATAAATAAATGACATTCAATTCTTTCATAATAATGAATAGAAGGCCATATCTCACCTTCTTAAACATGGATGATCTGAAACTCTTTGCCCCCAACAATTCGCGACTGATGGAGTTACTGAAGGTAACTGAAACCTTCAGTAGTGCCATCAGGATGGAATTTGGTGTGGACAAATGTGCATTAATGCATGTAAAGAAAGGGGAGATTATGGAATCTGAGAGAATTCAACTCTCGGATTCCATACAGGTTAGATCCCTCAGCTCAACCGAAACCTACAAGTATTTGGATATGTCGGAAGCGTTGGGCATTATTTTACTGACATGAAGCATTCGTTGAAAGAGCGCTTCTGCGCTTCAGCAGTACTCCTGGACACGGCGCGCATCGTTAGGAGGTTCCTCTCTCAGAAGCCCTGACCACCGGTAGCTTGGACCCTGTTCCCGATACCGGTGGGTTACTATTTTTTATATTTTGAAATGTTTTTTGTATTTTTATAGAAATATTTAAAAATGTAATTAGTATGTATATTATTTATTTATTTATTTAAGCCTTTTAATTTCCCAAAAAAATTACATTAAAGTTAATTACAATATTATCATATAAATTTTACATTAATTCATAATTTTAAATAAATAAATTGATTATGTAGATTGAATAAATAAAGTTAAATAATTCAATTCCTCCATCTTTCTCCATTCCTCTCTATCTTGGGCTATTCTAGTCCAGGTGGGCCGGCCACTGCCATAATATCATCGCACCACCGGCGCCTGGGTCTGCCTCGGGTGCGCGGCGCATCGCGAGGGTACCAATGGAGAACCCACTCGCTCCATCGCCCATCCGTGGCTCTGGCTACGTGTCCTGCCCATCTCCACTTCAGTCTGCAAGCTAATTCCACAGCATCTATAATTTTAGTGCAGCGTCGTATGTCTTTGCTTCTTTTCCGGTCACGGAGTTTAATTCCTAACATACTCCTCTCCATTGTTCGTTGGAATGCTTGAAGTTTGTTTGTGACTGCCTTTGTTAGTGTCCAACTTTGACAACCGTAGAGTAGAGTAGGTAATATAATGGTGTCCATAGCTTTCTTTTTCAAACGAATCGGGATACGTGATTTAAATACCTCTTTCAGAGACCAATATCTTCTCCATGCATTCTTTATTCTGCGATCTACTTCATTTTCTGACGGTTTGTTAAATGAACTGCTTTGCCCAAGGTAAACACAGTTATCTACGTACGCGATTGGCGTGCTATGTATCACCGTTGGTACTCTTATGCTGTTGGTTACGAGGCATGTCTTTTCAGCGTTCATATGGAGACCACATTTTTTACTTTCTCTATCTAGAGACTTCAGCATGCGCTCAAGGTCTGCATGGTTTTCACTCATCAAAAATGTCATCCACGAAGCGGAGATGATTGAGAAACTCGCCATTTATTTTGATACCGACATTGTGGCAATTTAGCTGTCTGAAGATAAGTTCCAAAACTGCGTTAAATAAATTAGGTGAGATGGGATTACCCTGCCTAACTCCTTTTTGGATGTTAAATGGCTCTCCTTTTTTCTCCATTTTAATTATTGCTCTGCTGTTCTAATATATTTGTTTCAAAATTTTTATGTATTTTGTATGGACTCCTTGGTCCCGAAGACAGCGCCATAGAGATTCATGGGAGATAGAGTCAAAAGCTTTGGAGTAATCTACAAGGGATATGTAGAGCTCTTTATTGTGTTCATTGTACTTCTCGATTATCTGTGTTAGCGTAAAGATGTGGTCGTTTGTAGGTAGAGAAGCCCGATCTGAATCCTGCTTGCTCTCTAGGTTGGTTTTCGTCTAAAGCTTTTGAGATCCTTTTTAATATTAAGCTGGTAAATAATTTATAAAGCGTCTGTAGCATACTCAGTGGCCTGTAGTTGTTTATATTGCTTGGATCTCCTTTTTTGTAGAGTAAGGTTATAATCGCAGTATTCTAGTCAGGTGGTTTCGACTCTTGTTACAGGATTTCGTTGAATATTGTGGTTAAAATAGGTGTTATTGGCTCTCTGATGGCTTTTAATATGTCATTTGTTATGTGATCATCTCCAGGGCTTTTCTTTGTTTTCAGTTCATGAATGGATTGACTAATTTCGCACTCCAGAAATACAGGTACACTTTCTGGATTGAGTGACTCCAAAACTGGGATTGAGTCCTCGTGCGAGGCAGGGTGCTCAAATAATCTAGCGTAGAATTCTGTCGCAACGCTCAATATATGGTTTCTATCCGTTACTTGGTGACCGCGTTTTATAAGTTGTGTAATCCATTTTTTGCTAGAATCTAGTCTTTTGTAAGCTCTTTTGACTGATGCAAATTTCTCTAATTCATATTCAATAATATATATCTATGTTCTTTTGTTTTCCTTTGTATTTGCTTTCTAATTAATTTGTATAATGCCGATAATTGTTTCCTTTCTATACTAGTTTTGTTTTTCTTTTCTTTTAGCAGAGTTCTTTCCTTTATTAATCTTGCTAGGTGTTCTTGTATAACAGGTTCATTACATTTTTTGTGACATTTTAGTTTGCCTTTACTGTTTTTAATTTTCGTAATTAAGGTAGAGTAGGTGTGTTGTATGTTTGTAAATTCCATGTTTTTTATTTCTTGTGAGAATTCTGTTTTCAAAAACTCTTGCTCAGGAGGCGCAATATCGGTAATGTTTTTTTCTCCGAAATGTTATCTTGTGGTAATGCGCTTGTTATGAAGTATTAGTGATGCACGTACCATTCTGTGATCAGTAGGATGTGTAGTAGGTATGACTTCTACGTTATGAATTCTTTTATGGTTTTTTGTTAGGATGAAATCAATTTCATTCCGTGTAACGCTTTTGGGGTGTATCCAAGTCCATCTACGATTCGGGTTCTTCTTGAAGTAGGTATTTGAAATATGTAATTGATGCTCAAAACAAAAATTTATTAGTATCTGACCTCTTGGACTTCGTTTTCCATATCCCCACAGTCCCATAACATCTCTATCATCATTAGTGGGCATTAAAATCACCTACAATCAATGTATCTCTGTTCGTATTTTCCATCGCTTTCCTAAGATCTTCATAAAATCGATCTATATCCTCCAACGATGATTGTTCTGTTGGCGCGTACACTTGGATAATATGTATTGTTTTACATTCTATGTATAAACTTAACTTTGCTACTCTATCGGATACTGGTGCAAAGTCTTTGATATTATCTTTTAGTTCTTTTTTTATTAAAAATCCAATACCGTTCCTGTTATGGGTTTGTCCGTAGTACATAAATATAAAATCATGATCTTCTATAATTTCCTTGCCTTCAAGTTTTATTTCAGAGAGTCCAATTACATGCCAGTTCAGCTTAGCAATAGCGTATTTCAATTCGGTAAATCTCGACATATCAATCAGCGATCTGACATTCAATGTGCCAATGTAGAGGTATTTGCTGTTTCTATTGTCTTTATTTTCGATGGAGGGTTTTGGTCTACTGCTCCCACGGGGACCAGCCGTGCCGGGAAAGTGAAGGGTAGTAAGGGTAGTTTTGCAGTTTTTGTTGTATTTTAGAGGAGGAAGGCCCGCTGGTTGTTATTGTTCAATTTGGGTATCACACATGGTTTGCATTATAGTAGGTGTAGGAGAAGAACATTTGTCTGCCTCTTTTGGTACAAAAAAGTTTCTCATATCTACCAATTTAGATTTTTTAGTTGAGCGTTGCGAGTGTGATGTTCTGTTATCTTGATATGGTGTGAAAGTTCTTTGGTTCTCTGGTGATTTCGACGGTTTTCTTTTAGAGCTGTGTTGGTTGTTTCGGTAGGTTTTATTTTGCTCTAAATAGACAATTTTATCGTGTCTCAGTACAGCATTTTTGCCCTGGCTTCTTGCTATGTCTACTTCTTTTTGTAATTCTTTCCGTTTTTCTATGACCTGAGGTGAAAAATATTCTTTTATGTAGTAGCTGGTTCGTTCTAATTGTTTTTTCCGTTTTAATATTGTTACTTTCATGTTTAATTTAGAGAATGTTATTTTAATAGGCCTTGATTTTCTCCTTTTTTTCCCAATCTTATGGCGGATTCTATATCATATGTAGTACATTCTGTGGCGAGATGTTCATTGAAAATTAATATAATTCGTTTTTCCAAGTCCTCATAGCTTTTTTCTTTTTCTTCTAACCCAAATAGAACAATATTCTTCATACGTACTTGTCTTTCCAGCTTTTCTATTATATTTTGTGGATTGTTAATAGTTTCCTCCAATTCTTCATTTTTAGACATAATTTCATAAAATTTGGTGTTCATATTTTCAATTATTGGTTTCGAGATATCTTCTTTCAAACTTTTTATTTCTGTACTTTGTTGCAACAAATCATTTTGCAGCTGTTTCAATAATGCTGTTATTTCTTCCATGGCGAGATTTTTAATTTGAATTTAACGCCCTCTAGTTTGTAGTAGATAACTATCGATTGAGCTTGCTTGCCAGTGTTTGTTATGGTAGATCAGCTTGTTTCCGCTAGATGGTTATCAGTTTCGGTTACCAACAGTGTGCATTAGATGGCGTTGTTATCCAATTCTACTGATTTATTTGTGTGACATAGCAATATTATTGTATGACGATGACAGTTTAAAGTTAGGTTAGTTGTCTCACCGTTAACACTAATTGACAACACTTGTAAAGGTCTGTAGTCGGGAACGTGATCTTTTTAAAATGACTAACTTTTAAGATTGCCCTTTGGGCTCTCTCCACTTTTATAAGCAGTGTTTTTGTCGCACCACCCCAAGACGATATGCAGTAATTTAAAAGAGATTGGCATAGTGCATAGTAGACTTGTTTGAGGAGACGGGCATTAGCTACGTGGCGTAAAGTCTTGAAAATATAAATCAATTTTCTTATTCTGCTTTAAAGTAGCTCAATGTGGAGTGTGAAAGAAAGATTACTATCTAGAATTATGCCTAAATATTTGGTACTGGTTACTTGTGCTAGTCTGGGTCAGTTGCAGGTCTGATTAGGGGACATGGAACACGAATGGGCGATAAGACGCAGTGAGGGTGGCGGTTGGGAAGACCTGCGGAAAGAAAAACACATGTAGTTGGTTTTGTCGGTGTTAAGGGTCAACGAGTTTCCAGCTAACCAGGTTTTTACGACATTAAAACCAACTTGCGCTCTGCTAAAGACTTCCGTCCACGAGTCACCAATGAATGTAAGTGCAGTGTCGTCCGCAAACGCCGTTACCTTGGTGTCATTTAGTTTTATTTGACAAAGTTCATTAATATAGACAAGAAACAGCGTCGGTCCGATCACACTACCCTGCAGGACGCCGAATGTTATAGGAAGCTCACTGCTTACGTAGTTGTCAATTTTAACACACTGAGTTCTTTTGCTAAGATAATCACTTAAAATAGCGAGAGCTTGACCCCTAACACCGACATTTTCCAATTTGTGAAGCAACAGGGGAATGGAGACTGTGTCAAATGCCTTTGCAAGGTCCAGAAAAATGGTAAGAACTTTTTTCTTACTGTCTAGGTTTTTAGCAATATGGTTGGTAAGGTCTAGTACTGCATTTGAGGTTGACATATTACGTCTAAAACTATATTGATTTGGAGACAGCAAGTTCATGTCTTCCAAAAATTTAATTAAACGTTTATTTATAATACGCTCTAGTATTTTAGACAGTATAGTAAGAACAGCTATCGGGCGGAAGTTAGTGACACAGCCTCCATTACCATTTTTGTAAATAGGGTGGATTAGGGCCGTTTTAAAGGAAGATGGAAAAGTGCCAGTCTCAAGACAAAGGTTAAACACATGTCCTAGAACGGGGACGAGTTGGATTTTATATCGCTTAAGAACAGCAGTAGGAATATTGTTCCAGCCGAAGGCACAGTCTGAAGACATTAGGATAGATTCGACCTCGTTACAGTAAGTTGGGAGGAGAACAAATGAATCGCAGGGAGAGGTAACGAGCTCATTTAATTGAGATTGTGGTGGTAAGTGAACAGGTCTTATTTTAGCTGCAAGATTCTTACCAACGTTCACAAAGTATTCATTAACCTGATTAATTGAGATCTCGGGGGATGATGACGAGTGCAGTAATTTACTGGAAGAGGTTTTGGCTTTGACACAGTTTGTAACTCTCTTTATAACCCGCCAGATTTTCTTATTATCTGAACCAGCCTCTGCTAGTTCCTTTCTGTCGTATTCTCTCTTTACCTTTTTTAATGTCTTGTTGCAAAAATTTCTATATCTAAGGTAAGTTAGTTTTAGACTACGAGTATCACTGTTTGGGTTCAACTTTGTTTTTTTATGTAAAGCATCACAATTTCTCATGCAGCGAAGCAAACCGGGCGTAATCCATGGTTTTATTATATGTTTGCGCTTTGGCAACTTAACTGTGGTAGAATTGGCTTCTATAGTACTAGTAAGGGAGTTAACTAAATGAATTGAAGCTTGATTTGCGTCAGTTATGTGAAAAATTTGATCAAAATTAAGACTGTTCATTCCAAGGTCAAGCGAATCATAGTTGATTTTACTGTACTCGTGGCGGTTTGTGCTTTGACGGAATTCTTTTTTTTGTCTTAAACAAAGTAAAACACAGTTATGATCAGTAACAGACGAATCGAGAACAAGGGTTAAAGCTTCACACTTAGTTTTAAACATCACGTGGTCCAAGCAGTTCGGGCTACGAGTGGGCAGTGTATGTGCAGGCAATAAACCATGACAAGCTGATAGACTAAGATACTCTGAGGCGTGGGAATCACATGGTGTATGTCCTATATCAATATTAATATCACCAATTATCGCAATGTTTCTGAAAGATGACAATGAATCTAGCATCCAAAGACTTTAAGAAATTTGACGTATTGGTGAAAGATGGCGAACGGTTAATACAGACAATCGCAATATCGGAGCCTATTTTTAGTACCATACATTTGTAATGGGTTTGCTCTTGAATCTAGTCTATGTCAGAGATGACAGAGTAAAAGTCTACGATGGAGCGAATATTAATATGAATAAAATATGTGATAATAGGTAAAAGATAGACATGAAATAATTAAACACATATTTTACAAGAAAAGTAATTAAAAAGCGCTCTTTCTCTCTCCTAATTATTTCTATTGTCACTAGAACAACAAACAATAAAAATTATGGTTTATGCACTTCGCTGGTTTTTTAATTAATGAGTGAAATTATACAATGCAAAAGAGATTGAGATGCACTGTATAGACCGTGCGAAAATAATCTTACAATTTTCAGCAGGTCCAACAATATTTTCACATCTTCATCAAAGTTGGGGCACATTAGTCGCTGTGGAGCGGACCTGCATTGAGATAGCATTTTTATCATCAATGTACTCCCTAAGTTTATAAAATGCTTGTTGATGGAGCAGACATGCGTTAGGCGCATGTCTGCTCCATCGACCAATTGTCCGTTTACAGACCATGTCTGTAAACGGACACTGGCCCACTTCCACTTCAGCATGCCAATTCTACGCACAATATTGGTGACTTTAGTTCTCTGGCGAATGATTTCGATGCGAATTCTATCCCCGAGCATTGCTCTCTCCATTGCACACTGAGTGACCTTGCATTTGTGGACCAGGCCTAAGTGTCCACGTTTTGGCTCCGTAAGTTATTACGGATAGGACGTACTGGTTATAGACCCTTGTCTTAAGGGATTGAGGTAGCGAATATTCAAAGATATCACACAGCTTCCCGAATGCCGCCCAGCCCAAGCGATTTTCTCTGGACGCCTCCTTCTCAATGTTGTGCCAAATAAAATAAACTGAAACGAAATAAATAGAATTAAAAAAAACAATTCTTGGATATTCTACTCGTAACTTGAAAACGTGTGTTTTCCCACTCAAGTCGGCAGTAGGTATACTCGAAGCTGTAGCGCATCTAGCTGCAAAATGATTTATTTATGTATAATCAAATCCAAGGCCATGGATGCAAAGATTCTCGACGACATATTTTGGATTATTTTTAGGTTTTTTTCAAGTGTTTTCTGTAATTGAAGGAAACAAATGCCTGAGAAAAATCAAAGGAAGTTTTAAATGTGATTTTGGCTATGAGTTTTGAAATTCATCTTTAATTGGCCAACGAAGTGAATGTGTAAATTCCTTTCGTCCTTTTTACATACGGAACCCTACCATTGAATCCAGACGGCATGATGATAATGTTTTTAGCATTGTGTCGTCAGGACGTAAGTTTAAAAATAAACCATTAACAAAAAACGTGGACAATGACTTGTGAGTTGAAAGTCCAATTAAATACGCAACATGACGAGTCATTTATGGGCTTTATCCGCAATCACACCTGTGAAATCGTCACGAGGTACTGAGTCATCTAGCATCGGCATGCCACCATGCTGCTGCACGCTGAGAACAAACATCACGACAAGGTGTACTAAGGTAATTGAGGAGCGAAGATTAATACCACGGCCATCAGGACAGTCCCAGAAGTACGCTTAATATCCCTACTAGCAACTTACCAGATTATACATCAATCTCCCGAGCACGTTTAATCTTGCTAATCTCCAAAATCTCCAAACAAGAAACAGCCTTTTGTGGGTGCCAATAACGGCAAGCCAGAGATGAAAAACAAGACTTCTCCCGGGAGATCGTGTCCGTGTAGTAGGTACATTGCTGCTATTTATACTAGTTCGTAGGTAGTGGTGAAGCTAAACAAACCAGGACTCCCAATTGCGCGTTGAACCATAAACGCTGAAGATGACTTGTATGAGATGCAAATAAATACAAATACAAATGATTTTATTAAAACTTCAGTTTATACGGTGGTTAGTGTTTGGAGCCTCCTTTTAAGCAAATGCCTGTGTTAGGAGACTCCGATCTTCCCATAATATAGCAATCATTACTAAAACTAGAATTACAAGTACCTACCTATATGTCTAAAATTAAAACAAAAAAATAATACAAAAAATAAAAAAATGTTGAGAGGATTTCCCGAGTGTGTGTACATGTGAGAAATTGAGCAGTGGGGTGGTTGAGTGTGTGAGGGTGGATGTGAGAGTGTGTGAAAGTGTGTGTGGTAGAAACATTTGCTTGTGTGTATGCTATAGAAATGCCTCCGTATCATCATAGGTCAGTGTCTTAAGCCAATTGGTTAAGATTATTTAACATTCAAAACTTGTTTTGTTGTGTAAGTCATTCATTTTGTTTATTTTGTTGTAGATAAACTCTACAACAAAATAAACTGCACGCTGAACGTTTATTGAATTGTCTGGTGGCAAATATTGTTTTAGTATGTGGGATTTCTGCAACAATATCAGCTCTTCTTTTCTGCAATAAGACTGAATCATAAGGCAGGGATTTATGCTTTTTTAAAACTGTTTGTAAAATGTACAGTTTTCTTACGGAAAGTAAATCACTCATTTTGTATAACTTGTCAGTGGGATATCTTTTATTTTTAAAGTGCATGATCTTTATCAGTGCTCGTTGGGCTCTCTCTACATCTATTATATAGGTTTTAGCTGCTCCTCCCCAAGCAGGAATGCAGTATAGCAAAACAGACTGAACCAGTGCCATATAAATTTCATTTAGAACATTTCTTGGGGGGACTCTACTACTCATAAAATTTTTAGGTACAATATGCCGAAATGTTTTAATAAGCCAACTCAATCTCCTAACTCTATTTGTGACTTGTTCAAGATGTGGAAACCAAGATAGCCGCTGGTCAACAATTACGCCAAGATATTTAGTCTGTGTTACTTTTTGAATGCATGAACAACTACAGTTTGTTTATTTGTGTGTGTATTTTTAGATGTAGATCCTCACTTGGTTGATTACTTTTGTTAATGCTAAAGCAGACTACTCTGTCAAGAAAGTATCGGGAAAATATCAATAATACCTACACAAAATGTCTGTTATTCATCCAAATTTATTTTATCACCTTCAAAGTATGCTCCTTTAGAAACGATACACTTGCGCCAACGAATAATCCATTCATCAAAACATTTTTTAAACGCTGCTTCCGGAATTGAGTTCAGTTCTCGCCGCAAATTCTCCTTTACGTCTTCTATCGATTGAAAACGGGTGCCACGAAGTGGTAATTTGAGTTTAGGAAAAAGAAAAAAGTCAGCAGGAGCCATATCTGGTGGATATGATGGTTGCTGGATGGTATTTGTTGAGTGTTTGGTTAAAAATTCGTTCACAATGATAGCCTTGTGCGAAGGCGCATTGTCGTGGTGCAAAATCCAAGAATTTTCTTTCCACAAATCTGGCCTTTTTCGTCGAATTTGCTATCTTAAACGCCGCATAACGCTCAAATAATATTCTTTATTTACCGTTAGACCTTCCGGTAAGAATTCAGAGTGCACAACACCGCGATAGTCAAAGAAAACAGTCAACATGACTTTGAATTTTGATCGACTTTGGCGTGGTTTTTTCGGTTTCGGTTCAGTTGGAAGGCGGACAAGCTCAAGCTATCTTTTTCTGAACAGCAACATGGATTTTTAAAAGGTCGTTCTACGACATCCAATCTTGCTGTCTGTAGTGACTTTCTAACGGAGCACATGTCCAGGAGGGCTCAGGTCGACGTTATATACACTGACTACAGCAAATGTTTTGATCGAATTGATCATGCAGTCCTAATGCGTAAACTTTTATTGGTTGGTGTGAGGGGTAACTTGTTTAGGTGGTTCTCATCATACGTAGAGAACAGGTGTCAGACGGTGGTCCTCAATGGGTTTACCTCGAGAGTCTTGTACATTCCATCGGGGGTTCCTCAAGGATCCTTGTTGGGGCCTCTTTTATTTAACATTTTTATAAATGACATAGCATCTTGTTTCCTACATTCAAAAATTCTACTGTATGCGGATGATTTGAAAATTTTGGGTCTAGTGTCGACCATTGAGGACGCATGCCTTTTACAGCAAGATTTGGACCGGTTCCAAGATTACTGTGCTAAGAATAGGTTAGACTTAAATGTTTCCAAATGTTATGTATGCACATTTACTCATAAGGCAAACCCTATCCAGTATGATTATAAGCTGTCGAATACCCTAATAGCAAGAGTCAATGTCATTCGGGACCTTGGAGTTACATTTGACTCGAAGCTTTTGTTTGACGCTCATATAAATAACATTGTCAGTAAGGCTTCTAAAGCGTTGGGTTTTATTTTTAGACTTTCTACTGACTTTAAGAATGTTAAGACGATGAAAATTCTTTACTGTGCGTTTGTCCGTAGCCACCTTGAATATGCTTCTCAAATTTGGAATCCCAACTACAATTTTTACATAAATCGCATCGAAAGCATACAAAAGCGATTTTTAAGGTACATCCAATATCGCTCAAAGATATTTCTTCCTGATTACATGAGTCGGTGTATAAAATTCCATTTTCTGCCTCTACATGAGCGAAGGAAAATTGCAGATCTTGCATTCTTATTTAATATTATGAACGGATCTACTGATGTCCCTGAGCTGGTAAGCAAGATCGGACTTCGTGTACCGTGTGCATTTCTTCGCAGATCGCGTCTCCTTCATGTTCCTCAGGTTAAGACAAACTACAGAAAGAACTCGTACATGATTAGAGCTTGTCGTACGTTTAACATGGTGTGTCAGGATGTCGAGCTTGATTTGTTCACCAGCAGTGTTAAAAGAGTTAAAAAAAGTTTGACTGATCGTTTCTTTGGTACTTGATCACCGTTTCGAGTTGTTCGTTGTTTTTCATTTTTCTTTCTTGAGCGTTGAATGAGTGTATTAGCGTGCTAGCTGTTTTCGTGAAATTGTTTTTATTATTAACGTAACATAAGTATATGTGAAAACTTGTAAATGGCCATTTTTTACATATTGTTACTTTATACTGTTTTGTATTAGCTGTAAGTTTTCCTAAAATTAATAAAATAAAAATAAAATAAATAAAATTACGATAATGCTCCTTATATTTTGTGAAATAATGGTTAGATCATTTTTCTTAATTTGTATGTGTCTACTGAGCTCTGAGATTCCGCATTCGACTGTGCGGGCGATTTCTATATTATCTATTTCAGATACAGCTAATAGAGCGTCATCCATTTAGAATCTTAACAAGTAGAATAGATGTTTTTTCGAGATAAGAATTTCTATAGCTAAGATTAACTTGCAGTAATAGAAGAGATACCTTGCCGATTGTGCACATATTTTTACATGCTCCGACAGAAAGATAAGAGTGTCTTCTTGAGTTTTGAATTCAAGGTGTTCACAGCACAATTTGGTTTGGTTTTTCAAGTTATAAGCCTTACTCATCCTTAGAATCTCGGACCTCAATATAGTGGAGGCTGTTTCCACAACAATAGGGCTATTTTGTTGTTCAGAGTTTTTCCCGCGCACTCTGTATGACGAATGCAAATTATGAAACTCAGAAAGTTATAATTACAAGTGAACCTGATCAAATTTGTTTTTTTTTTTTTTTTTTTTTTTTTTTTTTTTTTTTTTTTTTTTTTTTAAAAGAAAACGTTGCCCCACACTAGGAATTTCTCCTGTAACGTGGGTGCGTTTACAAACATAGAACTCACATACACAACCAGCCAGACCCGGAACAACTATCTGTAGGCCATACAAATATCTGTTCCGTGCGGGAGTCGAACCCGCGACACGCAGCGCAGCAGCCGATCGCTCAACCACTGCGCCAACCGTGTCGTCAGTCGTGTTGGTGGAACACAAGTAACAAGTATTTACAAACATAGTGATGATGATAATGATAACTAACAGAGTGATGCATGACTCTACATGGTAATAAATGAAGAAGGAAAGAGAAAGAGATGCACGATAGCGTGACGGTGGATAAGGGAGAATGGAAGAAGAAAACGTGTACCTAACGAGGGACAAATAAGTGTGAATAGGGTATTTGACTGAAAGTGATAATTTATTAACTGATCTGATTTAAGATGTCATGTGCATAAATAATGTAAATGTTTGCATGCCGAATGGTAAAATATGGACGAGCTCTGATAATATATCAAAACCAACTGTGTATTACGAATATTTGCAAATTAAAATTCTATTCTATTCTATTTTAAAAAATCTTTTTAGTCCGTCAAATAGGTTTCCAAAAAATAACGTCGCTGGTAAAAAATGTACCATCGTAGTGACGTCACGGGTGTTTTCAACGAAGTGTATCGTCTTTATTTTATGTTTACGTGAAAAAGGAAAAATACGTGTACAATATTTTTTGGAAATCTATCTGACGGACTAATAACATTTAGTTATTTATCAAAAATCCTTTTAGTTCAGATAATCAGCTGTCGTCGAGATTGCGAGTCAGTGAGTTTCTGGTAGCATTTAGCAACTTAGCTATCAAGCTAGTTATGAATACACTTCACCCGTTTGCTCTAGATTAAAATATAGTTGCAAGCTCAGCGGTCTGTGCTAACGGGCTAAGCCTTGTTAAAACTCGCCTACAAATCGGCAGCACGTATTATCCTGAATAATTACCTAATAACCGTAAAATAGTTACGGTTTCTCACGCTCCGAAACCAAAAGTAACTACACTCGGCTCGGTAATCGTAATGTTTTTGTTTAGTTGTGTATTTTGTGTTGTAAGTCTTCGACATCTGTTTCCAATGGAACAAAGTCCATTCACGGAATGTAAGAATGATTCTGTGTATTTCAGTGAGGTACTCGTAGGTCTGTACCTATCACACTGAAATACATAGAATCATTCTTATACTCCGTCTAAAATAATGGACTTTGTTCCATTAGTAGGTAACAGGTGTTTTTGTATTTGATTGTACCTAAAATGTTATTATTAAATACGTTTTGTAATCACAAGGTAAATTATTTTGCTGATCTCACTAAAATAATTTTGATAACCGTTTTAGGGTTCCACTTGAAGAATAAGAATAGTATTTATTTGCAAGTGATTATTAGGTAGGTACTGATTCCGTCATAGTTTGTTCTAAAAACACAAAACCCAGTAGGCAGTGAAAATTTACAACTGAAGTAATTTTAAAGTAGTGTACAAATCATCATTTGCCTAGCCTTTTTCCAACTATATTGGGGTCGGCTTCCAGTCAACCCGGATTTAGCTGAATACCAGTAAAGTAAAAGTAGTGTACAAATAGTGCAGGAAAATGAGCTCAATAAACGTCGATCAGAGCGAATAATTTATGTGGGGTGTATGGGGTCCGTTACCATCTTAAGGACCCAAGCCAACTTTACCTGCTAGCGGTGCACCCTGCTGTCCAACGGACGAGGCTCTGGCGAACCTGATGTTGGAATATAACAAAATATATCGGTCCCACTTAAGTACTTTAAGAGTCTTTCTCTTTCATACGTATTTACATTGTGCATAGCTTTATTATAGTTTAGATGTTAGTGTACCGCTGTGCTCCGTGGGGACTAAGCGAGAGCGCGCACACACCTCTCCTAATTAACAAATATAATAAATAATTATATGAAAATCATAACTGTGTTTTTCATTGGTTATCAAAACCCAATAGGTTATGGGCCCAGTGATTTACACTTAATAACAATTCTAAGTAACTTTTAGTGATTGTTTTAGTGATTTAATAAAATGGACAATCTTAAAATGAGAAGAAATATTAAACCGTTTGACGGGGACAAATATAGTGTGTGGAAACTAAGAATACGTAATTTATTAAATGAACTTGATGTGCTTCATATAATTGATGAAGAAACTCCTAGTGAACCGGACAATGAGTGGCATAAAAGACAAAGAATCGCTGATAATACAATAATAGAGTATTTATTGGATTCATTGCTGGGACTTACGAGTGAAGAAAATACTGCGAAGGAAATTTTCAAGAAGCTGGATTCCATCTATGAAAGGAAAAGCATAGCGACTCAACTATCTTTGAGAAAAAGGTTGTTGAATTTCAAATTAAAAGCAGAAAACTCCTTGACTAAACACTTCCAAGAATTCGACGACTTGTTAATCGAATTAATCGCTGCAGGTGCAAAATTAGAAGAAGTAGATACGGTAACACATCTGTTTATGACTCTACCTAACAGCTATGATGGAGTCGTAACAGCAATCGAAACATTGGCAGAGCACAATCTGACCTTAACCTTTGTCAAAACTAGACTTCTTGATCACGAAATAAAACTGATCAATGAAAGACGCGACACAAGCATGAAAGTTCTCCAGGCGGAAACTACAACAATACCGACGAGCACTACAACACAACCTAAAAGTCAAGACCGACACAATTATAAAAATGCAAACATGCGACGGAACTCGAATAGAGGACAGTTTAATAAAACCTCATTCAAGAAGAAAAATTATAGACTGAAACATTGAAAATGCCATTGGTGCGGAAGGAATGATCACATTCAAAAGAACTGTTATTATAACAAGCAAGCGAAACAACGTTCCGAAAACAACAGAACAGTTCAGACTGTAAATAAAACGGATACTGAAAATCCTAATATCCCGAGATTTGCTTTTATGGTCGGAAACTGTGAAAATGAACGTGATGATCAAAACGAGATTACATTTATTTTGGATTCAGGCGCCTCAGACCGTTTAATTAATAAAGAAGATCTGGCACGAAATTTCACGGAACTGAATAAACCAATTAACATCTCAGTTGCTAAAAATGGAACTTATATAAGCGCAACGAAAAAGGGTAATCTTGCGGTAACCAGCCACTTGGGGATAAAGGGAATGCTACAGGATGTCCTTTTCTGTTCCGAAATTTCTTACAACTTGCTATCGGTTAAGAAAATGCAACAAGCAGGAATGACCATTGTCTTTGGCAATAACGATGGTGTGCAAATTTACAATGAGGGTAAGATGGTAATAAAGGGTAAGTCTTTGAACAATTTAATTGGTATTAATTTCATACTTGAAAAATGTGCTTTAAATGCTAGATGCTCACCAAATACGGTCGTAAACAATAATAGTTATGAATTATGGCATCAAAGGCTTGGTCATATTGGCAAATCTAAGTTTGTGCAAATAAAAGGCAAACAATTTTATTATGATAATGAAAAATTAATTGATGTTTTACCAAATGATAAATTGTGTGAAGCTTGTATAAAAGGAAAACAAGCATGCTTGCCATTTAATAAATCGAAGTCAAATTATAAAACGACCTCTATAATATAATGTCCATAGTGACGTGTGTGGTCCCATCACTCCTTCAACACTTGACGACAAAAACTATTTTGTAATTTTTGTCGACGAATACACACACTACTGTGCGACATACTTAGTAGCTCATAAATCTGACGTTTTTACTACGTTTTAAGATTATGTTGCAAAGTGTGAAGTCCATTTCGGTTCGAGAATTGTCAATTTATATTGCGATAATGGTGGTGAATATTTGTCAAATGAAATGAAAAAGTTCTGTGTGCAAAAAGGTATAAGTTACCACTTAACAGTGCCGCATACCCCTGCTTTGAATGGTATTGCCGAAAGAATGATAAGAACTATAACAGAACGAAGTCGAGCCATGATATCTTGGGCTAAACTCGACAAAACGTTCTGGGGCGAGGCTGTGTTGACAGCTACATATTTAATAAATATCTGTCCTACAAAAGCACTGAAAACAGCTAACACACCATTTGAATTGTGGCATAGTAAAAAACCACAACTAAAGTATTTAAAGGTTTTCGGTTCAACTGTTTATTTTCTGAATAAAACTAGAAAAACCAAATTCAATGACAAATCCTTAAAAGGGATATTAATTGGTTATGAACCGAATGGTTATAAGGTGTGGGATGTGTTAAACGAAAAGTTTGTAAAAGTCAGAGATGTGATAGTTGATGAAATTAATTTCTTGTTAAACAGACCATTGAAGTCTGACAGAGTTATGCCTGAAAATTGTATTAACTCTGATAACTTTGACAAACACAACGTAGAGATAATGTGTAAACAGACTGACAGAATGCCTGTATCATTAGGCCCATCACCTAATAAATCTGTAAGTGAAACAGATATGCATCAAAACATGTGTAAACAGGCTGACAAAATACCTGAATCATTAGGTCCACCACCTAATAAATCTGTAAGTGAAACAGATATGCAACAAAACAGTTCTTCATTTCAAAATAATTTGACTTTATCTCGAAATGAACTGACTTCATTTGGTCAAAGAAGAAGTGAGAGGATTAAAAACTTGCCTACCGTATCTTATAACGAAAATGAAGATGATATTTCTATGAACTATTTGCTAAACGCGAAATCTTTATTATGCAAAATACCTACATCTTATAAAGAAATCAGATCCAGGAATGATAAAGTTTTATGGGAAAAAGCTATAAATGAGGAAATTAAATCTCTCACTGAAAATGAAACCTGGACACTTGTACCAAGACCCAAAAATAGAAATATCATCAATTGTAAATGGGTGTTTACAATCAGAAATGATGAGTTTGGAAAACCACTAAGATATAAAGCTCGTTTAGTAGCTCGCGATTTTAGTCAGGAATATTTGGTTGATTACAATGAATTTTTTGCACCAGTTGCAAGAATCTCAAGTTTTAGATTTATAATAGCTTTTGCTAATCAGTTTAATTTATTAGTTCACCACATGGACGTAAAAACTGCTTTTTTAAATGGGAAACTTAAAGAAGAGATATTTATGAAAACTCCTGAAGGAATCCCAAATGCAAATGATATAGTGTGCAAATTAAACAAATCATTGTATGGATTAAAACAGTCTGCACGCTGTTGGTTCCAAATGTTCGAGCAAGCTTTAATAGAAAAAGGTTTTCGATACTCATCAGCTGATCGTTGTATTTACATTCTAGATGCGGGTGACATTCTTGAAAACATTTATGTAGTACTTTATGTCGACGATCTTGTAATTTCAACGGCAAATATAAATACCATGAATAGTTTTAAAAACTATTTAATGAACAAGTTTAAAATGGTAGACTTAAATGATATCCGTTGTTTCTTGGGAATCAGAGTCGAAAGATATAATAACAAAGTAACATTAGACCAGAACATGTACATAGAAACAGTTTTAGAAAAGTTCAATATGAGTGACTGTAAAACTGTCAACACACCTTTGGAAACTAAAGTAGATTATACCGCATTGAATTCAAATGAAACAACAAAGGCCCCTTGTAAAAACCTTATCGGGTGCTTAATGTATATAATGGTATGCACTCGTCCTGATTTAGCTTTAGTGTAAACATGTTGAGTAGATTTGCTAACAAAAACAATAGTACACTTTGGCTATATTTAAAAAGGGTTTTAAGATACTTGAAAGGGTCAATGGATCTTAAGTTAACTTACGTGCGGGGTGACAAAATAATAAATGTGTTGACTGGCTTTGTTGATTCTGATTGGGGAAGTGATGAAATAAGCCGTAAAAGTACTACAGGTTATTTGTTTAAATTATTTGAACAATGCACAATATGCTGGAATACAAAAAGGCAACTCACAGTGGCGGCTTCATCCACTGAAGCAGAGTACATGGCTCTATTTGAAGCTGTTAGAGAGGCCCTATGGTTAAAATCCTTAATAACCAGTAGTAACATAAAATTACCCAATGCAATTCCTATTTATGAGGATAATAATGGTTGTATAAGCATTGCAAGTAAACTTACGAGTCACAAAAGATCAAAACATATTGACATAAAGTACCACTTTTCAAGAGAACAGGTGGAGAAAAATGTTATTAAAATTATTTATATTTCCACAGGTAATCAGCTAGCTGACATCTTAACGAAGTCATTACCGACAGTGCGTTTTACAGATATGAAAACGAAACTCGGTATAATTTAAATACGTTCAAAGTACATGTAAACTATAAAGAGTTGAATTATAGATAAGAATGACTTGGTCTGATTAGGTTTTCCTGGGTTTTCCCTAATCCTGTGCATCGAATGGTTGACCATGTAAAAATTGTACTCCCAGATAAGGAAGGTGTGTGATATTATTATTGTAAATATTATTTGATCATTTATTTTGAGAAAGAGAATATATTTTGAGGGGGCGTGTTGGAATATAACAAAATATATCGGTCCCACTTAAGTACTTTAAGAGTCTTTCTCTTTCATACGTATTTACATTGTGCATAGCTTTATTATAGTTTAGATGTTAGTGTACCGCTGTGCTCCGTGGGGACTAAGCGAGAGCGCGCACACACCTCTCCTAATTAACAAATATAATAAATAATTATATGAAAATCATAACTGTGTCTTTCATTGGTTCTCAAAACACAATACCTGGTTTCCCTCTCGTAGGGTTGTGGGGGTCAGACGGCTGGTCGCCCCACGTAAAACCAACTTCAGTTGGTGCTGCGACACTCTAGACCGACTATGTACTCGGTCTAGAGTGTCGCCGCACAACGACGCGCAAGCACGTCACCTTAAACCAGAGATAAGTGGGCTACCGTGTCAAGTACGGGCACGGCTAAAGAAGATAATACTCAAGATGAAGTTCCGCTTTGCCACCTGAAACAATGGCTCCCTAACCGGAAGTTGCAAAGAACTCGCGGACGTACTTGCGAAGCGTCGGGTCCAGTGCGCCTTCCTTCAGGATACACGCTGGAAGGGAAACAAGTCACGTAATATCGGGCAGGGGTACCGGCTAGTGTACACTGGATCACCAATGGGCAGGGGCGGAGTGGCCGTGGTGCTGTCTAAGGACCTTCAAGATGGACTCCTTGAAGTAGACCGATGCAGCGACCGGTTTATGCGAGTTAGGGTGTTGATCGAAGGGTCGGTAACGAACCTAATCAGCGCCTATGCTCCTCAAACTGGTTGCTGTGAGTCTGAAAAGGAGGCCTTCTGGGATGAGTTCGAGGACGTATTACGCGCTACGCGCGGATGTATTAATGAAGAGGGAGTCAGTATACTCAGCAACTGCGCTGTGTCTGACCTAGCCATCGCGAGCACATTCTTTCAGAAGAAGCCCTAGCATCTTATTACCTACCGTAGTGGTGCCGTGGTGAGAGAAGGAGAGCTTTGCATATGTCCTTTTTAACCGACTTCAAAAAAAGGAGGAGGTTCTCAATTCGGTTGTATTTTTTTTTTATGTTTGTTACCTCATAACTCCGTCATTTATGAACCGATTTGAAAAATTCTTGTTTCATCTGAAAGAATATACTTCTCGATTGGTCCCATTGTCACCATGTCAGAATCTGATGATGGGATCCCATGAAAATCGAGGGCAACCCTCATATTTTATAGTTACATACAATGTTTTTCATAAACTTTCTAACGCAATTCAGATATTTGTGCCTGTTTATAATCATCTCATGTTGCTGAGCTGATGATGAAAGGTATAAATTAGGATCTGATGATAAGATCCCATGAAAAATGTTTGTTCAGCGATACATTCGCCAATTGTCAGCCGATTTGGATGATTCTTTTTTGTTTGAAAGAGTATTTTCCTGGACTGGTTCCGTTTCAATTTGGTAACGATTTGACGAAGAACTTCGAAGGTAGGCAACGGAACTCTTCAATAAATGATAGCAAAGGGATCGGGATTGCTGAAATCGCAAGTTTTTTTAGTGTTTACACCAGTTCTTAACATAACATTGCGCTGGTACGCTGTTAATGGGTACGCAGGTACCTAGGAACCACTAAAAAGTGAAAAATAAAACACTACAAGGTACAAAATATCTTCGGAAGAAAGAAAAGGACTTAAATTTCGGAAGTCGGTGTCAAAAAAAGAAAAAATAACGTATAAGTGATAAAAGATTCTTGGGACCGTTGATCTACTCATGCTCGAACCACCCGATATGTTCCATCTTTTGACTTGGTTTTGCAAAAGCCGTAGGTATTAAAACCGTATCCTTGCAATTTCCTGTAGAAAGGCATGAAACTATTGGCTTAGTAGATTCCTCCGCTTGCACAGCGGCCTTTTGAGTCTCCTCCATTGAGGTACTATTCCTAGTAGCAGCTGACGCTGCTTACTTCTGAACAACGCCCGTGTCCTTGCCAACAGACCCAGAACCACCGCTAGGGTGGAGTAAAGTATAGTGGCGACTTTTACATAAACGGCATTTTTCGGTGTTTCTAAAAAATCTGGCAGAGTGGTTACTACCCAAACAAACGAAACATAACCCATTTTTCTTTACGAAATCACCTCGAGTATCGTTTTTTCAGTTTCCTTATGAGCGGTAGAACAAAAAGGGCAAGACAACTCCGCTTTTACTTTCCCTACCACATAGCACTGCATGGATTGCTAACTCTTTTGAACATGAGGTTTATTTTATAAATTTTCTAAACCTGGAAAACGGCCAGTTAAAAAAACAGTAAATTGAGTACAGGTAGGCAAATCATCCGTAGGATCCGAAGCTACTTCTAATTCCCATGCTTTCCACCAGGATGTTAGCGTTAGTGTGTGTAGTTTAAGAGGAGCTCGTGGCTAGTTAATAACAGCTACACGGGTCGATCTTCAAGGTGAAGCAACGCCTTACCGAGTTTCCTCCATGCCTCGGAAAGCACGTTAAGCCGTTGGTCCCGGCTGTCATTTATAGACCTTTGGCAGTCGTTACGGATAGTCAGAAGCCAGTAAATCTGACTTCAGTCTTGCCATGAAGTACCTTGTTTCCCAGTTAATGGGTTGTGGAGGTCTGGTAGGTAGCCGCTCCTCGTAAAATACTGGTATTCAGCTAAATCCGGCTTGACTGGAAACCGACCCCAATATAGTTGGGAAAAGGCTAGGCAGATGATGATGATGAATGTGTATTATAAGGATGTCCCAAGAAGTAACATCTATCCCTAATTTTTTTTTTGACTCTAAACAATCAGAATTGGTGCTAAGTAATCTTTTTATATCAGTAGCTAATTCTACTGTTAAATCCTTTGGATTAAACAAACGTTTCAAAATTCCATTTGCTTAAAACCTTTTGTTGTTGTACATTGCCTCTAATTTTGCTCAACTACACGTATCCGATGTTACATTAATATTTCATAACAGGTGCTCTGCATCTCCGGTTAAGTACCCTTTAAGTTAATATAGTTTTTGCGCATCGTCTAGAGTTTTATTATTGTGTACTCACTATAATTTTCAGAGAACACAGGTATCTTAACTTCAGGTAATTTGTAGTTTCTAAATCCTGTACTACAGCTAGCTCCAGGACTAAAATTACACGATTCACTAGACATTTTCATATTGTTTACCATTCTTTGAGCTCTCTCTTATACTGTATATAAAACTCTTCTACCTCATCATACAAGCCATTCTTATGATAATTGGAACAAAGTAAATCAGACTTTTTACGTCGCCAATTATTTTTACATGTGTTTGGTAGAATAATGGCCATTTTTGTTGTAAGTCTTCAATCCTAGTTTCTATATAACAAACAGCTAGACGCTCTAAAGGACATTTTTCAAATTCGTTTTATTATTTATTTTAATATTTTTTTTATTTATTTTATTTTATTTATTTAGCTTTTATGTCTTCCTGAATGTCGTTAAGCGACACCAGTTATAATTAAAATAAACACAAGTAGGTTATATCACAAAATAATATAAAGTACACAATGTTATTGCAACTAGACACAACACTATGAAATCTTATTGTCCAATAAACAAATTCGGTAAATAAGACCACAAAAAAATGTTCTTTGACGCACTTGTTTCGGTTTATTCTAAGTCCCAGTAAACTTTTGAAATTTTACAAGTGTTTTAAACTTGAATTTTTGAGTAAAATCGGGCATAGGTTCGCCGTTTGAACCACTTTTGCAAAAAATTAGTACAAGTCCAAACTGATGTTACTAACGACTAAGTTAATTATGTAGTGACTAAGGTTCCTTCAAAGCACTTTCTTGAATTTTTGAAGTTAATTTCTTCTTATTAACCTTCAAGCGGTCGCGCGGCGTCGAATCGACCGCGCTCGATAAGTTTTCGCTGATTACATCGAGATTTCTCGCCACAAGTATTTCTCTTTACCAGTAGCTTTTCATTAATTCACTATGCACGAAAATGAATGCATTCCACTCTTCTCCGAGCCTTTGTAGTTAAATAGAATGCATTTGTTTAGGTCGCGGCGCAGGCGTCGAAACGACTACACGCGCTTGGCTCTTTCTTTTACCTTGACCAGATGACTAATTTCGAAGTAAAATACCTGAGTTGATAAAATAAACACTTTGATAGTAATTATTCGATTGCATAGAACTAATAAAAAATAAAAACTTCTAAATAAAAATGAGAACACAAATCATTCTCCCAAGAGAACAAAACTTAGGTTTGGCGGGTCTGGCGTGCATAGCTGGTTTGTAATCGAACGATAGTGGGTTGTTTTAATTTTAATTCCAAAAAATTGTTGCCTAGGTTAAAATTGATAATGTCTGAAAATAGAACATAAATAATTGTTAATTTACCAGTATTCTAAATTCCTGAAATCTCACATAGGTCTTTTAGGTTACGCGCGACTGCTGTCGCTACAAATACCCACGCGCCCGCTTGAAGGTTAATAAGGTCGAAAATGTACTCATGATTTCTCCACTGTGCACTCACTGTACTGGTGGCGGCCTCCGGTGCCCTGCCGAATCCTCTGCTTTGATGACGTCACCGCTGACGCCTCGCTGTAGGGATGCTCTGGTAAGCAATTCACTACCCAGTACAAACGTTACGGGGTGATAATTACCACCACCACCGATGACTACCAAAATAACTCCTTCAAGCCAATCCGGCTCGAAGGACCATGAACAGGATTTCAAGGTCCGAAGGTGAGAACATCCAATGAAAAATACAATACGGTTTCAAATGGGACAACAATTTATCATAAACTATATAATAATTTGCTCGGTAGAGAAATCATAGCGCGATCTATCTTGATCCCAACGCCATCTAGGAAAGCGTCCAATGAACTTTTGTACATTACGAAATGAAACGTTTTGGCTAGACTAGAATTTACCCCTGCTTGTATCTCCAAAACCATTAAAATCATTTCCTGGCTTACTCCTACATTACATACAATTTTTACACATTATATCATTCACATTTAACTATACGATCAATAATTTAGGAGATAGAGAGCATTTAAAATTGATTAAATAAAAATGTTCATGAATCTTACAAAGCCGAAAGGCAATTTATGAACCAGAAGCTGACAGAGTTAAGACCTATCGTAGTTTTTTTTTCGCTTTCGGTGGCACATACTCACCATCATCGTTACCAGGTGCAATGGATAGTGCTCATCAGAAGGATTTAAATGAATCAGACCCTTGTTATCAAATATGCATAATACCCATCGGGATGATTCTAATGAGCTCAAACACGACCGGCATACTTTTAAGAATGGATGCAAAATAACTTTTCAAGATTTCTTCTGCTGAAGACATATTCAATTTCATATACATATTTATGCGTTAGCCATCGAAATCGATGCTTGATTAATTTAGATGACAAAAAACCTACGATAGGTCTCAACTCTGCTGGCTTCTGGGTCAGAAATTACCATTCGTCTTTGTATGTTTTTAGAAAAATAATATTATATCAATTTCGGACGCCCTCTGTCTCCTAAAGTATTGATCGTAAAATGTCAAAAACATAATGTGTAGAAAATTTAATGTAAATAATTAATGTAGAAGTGAGCAAGGAGATATTTTTAACCGAATCTTAAAAAAGTAAGAGGTTCTTTATTCGGCTGTATACAAACTGTCAACCCCCAAAGACAGCCATATTCAACGTATGACCAGTATGTCAATCAAACATGTTGGATTAACATACTGGTCATACGTTCCATCCAAATAAAATCCAGCGGATTGCGCATCTCGCGGCGTGGCCCCAGGTGAACTCGACAATACTGCGATATGGTTCAATGGACCAGAGTTCTTAAAGCAACTGGTGATAGAATATACAAAATCTAAACACTTAATTACTAATTTGGAGGAAGTGAAGGTCCATTCGGGTATTCTTGACATTTTCTTTTGGGACAGATTTCATCGCTTTTAGGGATGATCAGGGTAGTAGCTAACTGTTGGAAGTTCTTGCACTTAAGAATAAATTGTGGAAATAAATAAAGAATTGAACCGTTGTCTACAACAGAACTCGGAGAAGCGATGGAAATATGTATTAGAAAGAGTCAAGAAGAAGTATTTATTTTGTTTTACCAAACCTTGAGGTAAGGTTGCGTACACACGCAACTTTACCTCAAGGTTTGTACCATCATGCGATTCGGAATTGCTTGCGGACACGGCACAGATCGATGCGCAAGTAACACTACTCACCGAATCGCAGATAAACAGCTACCGAATCGCCTGCCCAGAAACGATTCCGCGCGACACACCGGGTAAACAACCCTGGTGGGGTGCGGACCTAGAACGCAAACGCGGTAAGGTAAGAAAGGCTCTTAACAGAGCCATGAACACATGTAGTGATGATGACTGGGACGCTTATTACGCGGCCAAATCCAGCTACAAGAAATGCATCAGATTCAGAAGAACTACAGGGTGGCGTAAATTCTGTGGTAACATTGAATCATGCCAACAAGCAAACAGGGTAATTAAAATACTGGCGCAACAGGACACACCTGAGATCGCCACACTCCGCAAACCCGATAACACGTTGACAACGACATCTGAAGAAGCGCAACGTCTCCTAGTAGAAACTCACTTCCCAGGCAGCGTATTCGCGCAGGTAAATGAATGGCTTGACGTTATCCAAACACCAATGCAGAAAAGATGATTACGCTGGAAAAACTTCAGTGGACCATCAAAAGCTTCCAACGTTTCAAGGCACCAGGTCCCGACGGTGTGTTTCCTGCCTTACTACAGTGGGGAGGTACCGCTGTTGCAACAAAACTGGTGCTCTTAATGCGAGCGTGCCTGGTCTTTAGATACGTTCCTAAAGGATGGAGGAAAGTGAAAGTCATATTCATTCCGAAGCCTGGTAAAAGTGACTACACAAACGCCAAATCCTATCGACCGATCCGAGTCTGACCTCGTTTTTACTAAAGACAATGGAAAGACTGTGTAAAAGGGAACTACGAGATGGCGTTTTAAAAACAATACCACTGCATGGTAACCAACACGCATACAGCTCGGGTAAGTCGACAGAGTCCGCTCTTCATCTGGTGGTGAGCCAGATTGAGGAAGCGATTCACCAGAAAGGGTCCTGCCTGGGCACTTTCATAGACATCGAAGGAGCCTTCGACAAGACAAACTTTTCCAGCATTAGTGCCGCTCACTCCAAACACGGTGTGGAACAGATACTAACTGACTGGATAACTAATATGTTAAGCAAACGAGTGGCTTGCCTTGAGAAAGAGCAGCAGTTGGCTCTGATAGCCAGAGGCTGCCCGCAGGGAGGTGTGCTCTCCCCTCTTTTGTGGAATCTGGTAATTAATGACCTGATTACCAATCTCAACGCCCATCGTTACTACACAATAGGTTATGCTGACGACCTCGCAATCCTAGTGTCAGGGAAAGTGACTGGAACGATCTGTAACCTCACTCAACAAGCACTACGCATCGTGGAAAGATAGTGCGGAGAATATGATCTATCGGTAAACCCCACGAAAACTGAATTAGTCATGTTCACTCAAAAACGAGCACTAGGCCACTACCGGCTTAGGTTGCCGGTAGTGGCCTCTTCAATACAGAGCTCCAGCTGTCTAACGAGGTAAAGTATCTAGGCGTCATCCTAGACAGTAAGTTAAACTGGAGTAATTACCTAGACTACAAACTA
The DNA here is from genome assembly GCA_950371165.1 of Lacanobia oleracea. Lineage (NCBI taxonomy): Eukaryota > Metazoa > Arthropoda > Insecta > Lepidoptera > Noctuidae > Lacanobia > Lacanobia oleracea. Next base: position 456,423 of record OX493405.1, read on the forward strand.
AACAGGGCCTGCATTACCTTTTGGCAATGCAGGAAAATGATAGGGAAGAAGTGGGGCCTATCTCCCAAAATAATACTATGGCTGTACAGCGCAGTAATTTGGCCCATGTTAACCTACGGGGCCGTGGTGTGGTGGCCACGCACAAAGCTAGCTACAGCCGTAAACAAGTTACAACACATGCAAAGGCTGGCCTGCATAGCAACGACGGGCTGCATGAGGACTACTCCAACTGCGGCGCTGGAAGCCATGCTGGGACTCCCTCCGCTACACTTGTTTATACAACAGGAAGCGACGATGGCAGTAGTACGCCTTAAAACATTAGATCTCTGGAGTAAGAGAGATACACGACACACCGCTCTGCTCGAGAAGCTCAACAACCCAAGCAATTTATCTTTGAATACAAAATCTAATTGCATGAGGATCATCGTTGTGAGGGGCTCTGCCCCGCCGAGCTGCGGATCTTCACCGATGGATCAAAAACAGGTACAGGTACTGGTGCGGGAATCTTCTCAGAGGATCTCAATATCCACATAGCCACACCATTGAAAGTCCACAACACAACACACAACAGTGTTCCAGGCTGAATGCATGGGCATTTCTCTGGCGGCATCAGCCATCCTAACCAGGAAAGTTAAGGCCCACTCAATACGTTAGTCACGTAACTTCACTACGTACGTTGTTTTAGTTTAAAGTTTCCTTTATATGTTTTAATTTGGTGTACAATAAAGTATATATAAATAAATAAATACGCATACTCTCGGATGGCATGGCCGTCCTGCAAGCTCTGAACAGTCACACAGTGAACTCTGGGTTGATTCTCGAGTGTCACCAACGTCTCAACCAGGTTGGTAGACACAACAAAGTAACCATTCAATGGATCAAGGGACACAGTGAATCTCGAGGCAACGACGCTGCGGATGAACTCGCCCGAAGGGGGTCGAGTTTCGGGACCTGAACCCATCGTGCCGCTACCTTTCCGGTACTTACGCAATCTGGTAAGGAAACGCAGCTGAGATAAACATCACAAGCTATGGGTTGACAATAGTGAGTGTAGGCAGGCCAAAGAGGCACTTCCCTCTATAAATGGCCGATTCACAAAACAAGACTGACTAAACAACAGTTGCGTTCAGTCACAGCCGTAACAAATGACCATGTGTCTTTTAATAAACACCTCTATGCTATAGGAGTCACTGACAGCCCTGCAGAGCCTGCATGAAGGAGAATGAGACAGCAGCACACCTGCTTCTAAGCTTCTGCCCGGTAGTCGCGGATTACAGGGCAAAGTACTTCGGAAACCCAGGCGAGATAGTTGGTAACACCAAGGCGTTGCTGGCCTTCCTTGGGGAGCTGGGGTGGATCGAATGACGCATTTGTCCCACTTGCACACAAAATACGCGCTTAGTCGTGGAGTTGCGGAAAACAGCCCGATTTACATACATACATACCTCCTGATAGCCCTGACGGCCATCGCCCTTCTGCGGTCTTCGCAGTATCGCGATGCTGCCGGCCGTCAGGTCAGAAACCTACACCGGGGCCCACAAAGGGCCATGGATCGCACGATCCCTAAGTATAACCGCCTACAGGCGGTTCTCGGGCCCCCCAGATTGGGAAGCAGCGTTGCGAGCGCGCTTGCGGCGCCCATTAACCTGGGCGTCAGCCGCCGAAACCCCCTCGACCACGATGTGCGACCCTGGTGGCGGCGCGCGTCGGAGGCCGTGAAAGACCCAGGCGCCGTATGCGACTCACCACTTGTGAGACCGCAGCCGTCACAAGTAACGCTGCCTTCCTGTACGAGCTCCCCCGGGCCGTGACCAGCGTGTCGTCTGCATAACACGTCAGGTCTACTCCCGGTTGGAGCTCGCCCCTCAGCACCCAGTCGTAACCGATGTTCCACAGGGGTGGGCCCAAGACCGAACCCTGTGGAACACCGCATGACATATCACGACGGCCCTCACTGTCACGTCTCCTGTAGGTGACACACCTTTCCGTCAAATAAGCCCCAATTATGCGGCGGAGGTAACGGGGCACTCTGTGGTACCTCAGTGCCTCCCGGATACAGCTCCAGGGCAGGGTGTTAAATGCGTTGGAGATGTCCAGGGACACCGCCAGCATTACCCCGCCCCGGGTAACCGCTTCCAACGCCAAGGTCCCTAGGAAGCCTACTGAAAGTTATTGTACTTCTTATTGAAAAGACATTCCGCCTATAATTAGTTGTTGCTAAAGGTACATTTAGTATTGGCCGCTAACGTAATCCCATCAGATTTGTGTGTAATGATAGGAAGGAAGTGGTACCGTTTACAGCGGTGCTCGTAGTCAACTGAGTATTGCTGAGCCCTATAATCCAAATAACGTAGGAATTTTCTTTGGACGCCTTCAATACGGAACTTATAAGTCTCATATGGCAACTTTAAGAGTAAATTATTTTTCTTTAGGTTTGTGGCCTCGCCTTTGTGTCAATATTCTACAACTGACCATGAATACGAACAATCCACACACCACATCTTATGGGAGTGTATTCTTTGGCAAACTGAACGCAATTTTATGTTAAATAGTATTCAGGTTACATCTGGAGTAGTTTACTACACGGACCTTGTAAAAACCAGAACAAATTTCCGTGCGTTCAAGCAATATTGCCATACCTATTACTGGAATCAAAAGTAGCTCACAATTTAGGACCCATTAGTTTTAGTGTTAATATATAATCTGTGGTACTTGGCAACGGCTTGTGTTTAAACACCGCCCAAAAAAGTACCTATTTTACTACCAAAAAAGTTCTAAACGGTTACCAAAACAGATAAATGGTCACCAAATAATATTCGAGAAGTAGTGCTCGCCGGCCGCTGCCGCGGCACAGCTCGCTTCGCTCGCTCGGCTCGCGCGCGGTTGGTCACAATTCTAACCTTTTTTTTTTTTTTTTTTGTTGCCGGGGTGGAAAATCCTCATGGATGTCCCTCGCCTGGGGCGGGCGAAGGGGTCTGTCAGACTCTTACTGACTAAAAACCACCCCGGTGTTCCATCTCACACTTGACCGAGGATTGTGAGAGCTAGTATGCCTTCCATAATCCCCGGCTATTGCCCGCGTATGCAGGCCACCTCAGGCCCGCGGGAAGAGCAAGGTCCCCCCGCAACGTCCAGTGGGGGCGCGTCTGGAACAATACGCGCCACCGTCTCGGGTCCTGCTGGATTGCGGGCGGCGGACGACCCCGAGTCCACCGTCCCTCCGGACCTTTCTACGGGGGCTGGAAGAGGGCGTTGTCCGCCCTCCGCCGACGCCCGGTTCGCCTACTGCGGCACGGGAGAGTGGCCACGGCCTCCCTCTCCCTCTCCGCAGCCTCCTTCTGCGAAATTACGATTTCGCAGAAGGAGATCACCGCATTCCATGACTCGGCGCTCCCGACCATCGAACGAGCGACGGCCGGCAGCGACAGGTCGGGTCCCATTTCGGATACGAGGGCACGGCGCTGCTCCTCCCATGCGGCACACTCTGCCAGTGTGTGCTGCGCCGTGTCCTCCCGACAGTCGGTGCAGTGATGGCACCGAGCGTCCGGCTCCCTTTTTATGCGACACACTTCTACTAAGCAGTACTTCCCGAAGCAGCCATGCCCCGAGAGCACCTGCGTCGCCCGAAACGACAGGGAGCCGTGCTTCCTCCCGAGCCATTCATCGAGCACTGGCCGGATGGCCTCGATAGTGGCGACACCGGCGGTAGGTCGCGAAAGCCTTTCCCGCCATTCCCTCACCATGGCCTCGCGGAGTTGTGACCGACGCAACTCGATCTCGCGCTGCATCGGTTCACCAACCCGCGTCCGCACCTCCTCGCGCCACCGGTAAAGAGAGGCGAGAACCCTCGCCTCTAAGTCCCAGGGCGGTGATCCGGCCAGTGCACAACCCGCTTCGTAGGAGATCGTGCGATACCCACTGATAGCCCTGACGGCCATCGCCCTCTGCGGTCTTCGCAGTATCGCGATGCTGCCGGCCGTCAGGTCAGAAGCCCACACCGGGGCCCCATAAAGGGCCATGGATCGCACGATCCCTAGGTATAAGCGCCTACAGGCGGTGCTCGGGCCCCCCAGGTCACAATTCTAACCTAACCTAACCTATTTTATCCAGTTTGTAACCCCAAGCCTACATTTTATGGCAATCACAGTTGAGTTGGATAGAATTTGGTGACCGTTGATCCATTTTGGTGCCTAGGCTTAGAGTCTTAAAAATATTATTTTTGGTGACCGTCTAAATTATACCCCTTGGCAACTGGGCTTAACCCAGTTGTACTACTCTGTCAAGAAAGTACCGGGAAAAGATCAATAATACACAAAATGTCTGTTATTCATCCAAATTTATTTTATCACCTTCAAAGTATGCTCCTTTAGAAACGATACACTTGCGCCAACGAATAATCCATTCATCAAAACATTTTTTAATCGCTGCTTCCGGAATTGAGTTCAGTTCTCGCCGCGAATTCTCCTTTATGTCTTCTATCGATTGAAAACGGGTGCCGCGAAGTGGTAATTTGAGTTTAGGAAAAAGAAAAAAGTCAGCAGGAGCCATATCTGGTGAATATGGTGGTTGCTGGATGGTATTTGTTGAGTGTTTGGTTAAAAATTCGTTCACAATGATAGCCTTGTGCGAAGGCGCATTGTCGTGGTGCAAAATCCAAGAATTTTTGAAATCTTCCATCACATCTCGACCGCTTTTGAACGCTTTGAACCACTCATAAGCACGAGTTTTTGATAAAGTCGATTCACCGTAAGCCTTCTGTAACGTTTTCAGTGACTCCGAACACGAAATTCCATTGGCGATGCAAAATTTAAGACAAACTCTTTGTTCGATATTTTTGTCCATTATGAAATTCGCAATACACACTATATAATATGATATTACTAAAACCAGCACTGTATTTAATATAAATAACAGATGCAACTCAAACTCCGCGCCAAAATGGAAAACAGTTGTGCCAATCTAACAACTACAAAAAAACAAAAATTTGAATTTGGAACCATAAACAAATCATCCATTCCCGATACTTTTTTGACTGAATGTATATGTCCCTTTGTGCCTATTGGCCTAGTTCTATTCTGTCTCCTGCTTGATGCGGAGGGAAGTGGAAATTTTATATATATATTTTTCCTACTCCTGCTGTACTTTTCTGATTAATTTCGTTGCAGGATCCAAGACAGTTGAATCGTTTCTTCGGGGCTCGTCGGGCTTCATTGGCTCGGCGTTTTACTCGTGGTCGCCACTGTTGGTTTTGGCTTTCAGGAGTTGCAGTGTTGGGAATGTGTGTCGGGCTTGTCCCAAAAAAAAAGTCTCATATTGCTGGTTCCAAACCTGAGACGCGTATACTAAATGGCTATGCACGAAAGAACAATACAAGATCTTAACCGGTTCGAGAGATCGGAAATATATTATGCCATGGTGCGTAGTACAAATCCCAGAGCTTTGGATGCTCTTCAACAATGCTATTTACATGTTGCTCAAATAAAAGCTTGCTGTCTATGATTACGCCTAAATCTCTTATGCTATTTAACCTGCTAATGAGCCGACCGTTCAAGGTATAACTAAAGTTAATCAAAGTAGTAAACGTGAGAATGTTAGGAGGAAGCATTTACAGACAATTAGTTGGAGTTGTTTACGGATGCAATATGTTTCAAACCTATGTAGGTCGTCTTGCAATAGACGTGCATCAGATATGTCTCGCACAACTTTATGAATCTTCATGCCAACAGCATTAAGTAATATATACGAATGACGAAAGCATTGTTTGATAGCTGCAATAAACAATGTAAATAACAGAGGACCCAAAATGGAGCCTTGGGGTACGCCTGAAGGGACAGAACTCCAACCAGAGGTGTAGTTCTGAAGCACGACCGCCTGTGTCCTATTTTATATATAAGAGGCGAACCACCGGTACAGGTCACCGTGTATTCCAGCGAGAAACAGCTACTTCAGCAGCATACAATAATCAAGACGGTCAAAACACTTACTATAGTCGGTATAAATCACTTCAACTTGTCGCTGTGCCATGCCGCCCGTAATGAACTCTTCTGACAGAAGTAAGTTGAAAGTGGTCGAGCGGTTCCTAACAAAACCGTGCTGTTCCTCGCCAAGAATTGACCTGAAAGCCGCGTAGACATCGGTATAAACTATATGTTCGAGAATTTTAGAACAAAGGCAATTTTTTTATATGGGATAATTTTCAATATTAGCCTTATCGCCCTTTTTAAAGACGGGGATGTCGAAAGCAGACTTCCAAATCTTCGGAACTTTACCCTTGGAAAGAGAGCGCTTGAATTGTATATATTAATAATTTGATTTAACAAGACTATCAGCACAAGCGACTATGAACACCGGAGTATAAGGTCAGGTCCACCTGATTTACTGAGGTCTAAAGATTTCAGCAGCTTCAATATACGTGAGTGGTTTATATCAACTGTGCTAACAGACATTTCAGTGTTACTCCATTGTACATTAGAAAAAACTTTTTTAGTCAGTGTCAGTGTGTTTGGTTACTTTTTCGTTTTTTGACACCGACTTCCAAAATTAAAGTTCTTTTCTTTCTTCCGAAGTTATTTTGTACCTTGTAGTGTTTTGTTTTTGGAAGTTCGTTGTATTTTTAGTAAAAAAGTTTTTTATTTTTCACTTTTTAGTGGTACCTACCTGCGCACCCATTGCAAAACAGTCACCATACAGGGATAGAATAGTAGTTCAAAAATGCAAATAATTTTATTTTGTACAGATACATTCAGTAGTTTTTTTCTTTAATTTTCTTCCCGGGCAGTGGGACGGAGGGGAGGCGCGCGCGGCGAGTACACACCTTACACACACATGCTTACTGGTTTAGCTAGCTAGAGCTACGTCAGTTCTGCTCACTGACTACAATATAATATGCTGCATACGTCACCGTCATTGCGCGCGTGCTGTGTATGAACTGATATCTTATTTGTCTTATAATATTTCATAACATTGACCTCTGGCTTGAACTTTGGATTTCGAAGATCTTTTATTGATAGTTTGTGTTGATTTAGAATTTCTGTCAAATTTTACCTAACTTTGTGACGTTTGTCGTTGTTTCGTCGTTCGCTGTAGTTGGTTAGGGCTTTGTGCGATAAAGATAACTCTCTACGGAGCTGAAACTAGCATACCTCGTCATAAAGATCGATCCCAAATAACATTTTGGTGTCAGTTACAGGCATTTTTATGACTTTAATATAACAGGGTTATAATTCCCTCAGTTATAACTAAAGACGATATAGAGGAGTTGACAAACAAGTTTTAGCCCCAATCGCAGCATTAAATCTTTAATGGACGACGTAATACAGCTTTGAGAGTTATAATGGTGCTAGTAGCTGCAACTATACTTAAGCCGTTATAGCTCTAGCCTTTCTGTCACACCCTTGTCTTTATAATAGTGTTCGACAACTCTTTTTAACACTTATTGTTGTTGTTATTGCAATGAAGTGTTTTATACCACTTAAGGTGGCATATTGACTATTATACATATATATACACAATCTGCAACAACTGTCTACCTATTACCGCTCTTGGCATACAACCCGCTGACAGACAGACGGACGGTCAGTGGAGGCTTAGTAATTGGGTTCCCTTGGTTACCCTTTGGGTAGGGAACCCTAAAAATCAATACACAATTTTAAAAGTAGATAAACTAGCTTCTTCCAGTGGCTTGGCCCACGTAGTCCCTAGAAAATTTACTCCTGGGGTAAAACATAGCTTATATCCTTTCTCAAAGGCTAGACTATCTCAGTACCAAATTTTATTTAAATCAGTTCAGTAGTTTTGGCGCGAAAGCGCGATAGACAAGCTGACAGACAGAGTTACTTTCGCATTTGTAATATTAGTATGGATATTGATTATTTTATCACACATCAAAGTCGAAAAAGCAGATTTTTTTTTTTCTATTAACCCTTTAAAGCTCAAAAAAAATATTGCATTTATTTGTTATTATTTTTTCATTTATTGTTTATTTAGATCTTACAAGTGCTCAAAAAAAAAAAAAAATCTGGTATACATATATATCCAAATATAGTATGTTGTAAATGTGCTACATTGCGAAACACAAGAACATGTACAGGTTGAAATCAGTGTTGTATATTTACACACTGTTGTATTATATTTACAACAGTGCCCACGTTACAGAATAAAATGTAGATATAAATGAAAAACAAAATATATTAAAAAACATATTTATTCTACATTATGAAAGTTAAAGAAACAGTTTCTTTTGGGAACTAAACACAAACGTTGTTCACATTTTGAACAGTGGATATTTGAATACCCAGTTTTGCAGTATTTGCATCTACCTCGCTGTACAAAAACTGGAAAATGGCCAATTTTATCAAATCTTACAGCATCTAGACACAGTAGGCGCACTAATTTTTTTTTAAAAGGAATGTCTTTCTCTTGCACACAACCCTGCACTCGATTTTTTTGTAATAATTCCGTAAAAATTTGGAATCGAAACTTTTTCAGCGTCATGCCTTGTTTTTGATTTGGTGAGAGGTTTCTCCTATATAGTAACCAGGCGTTATTCACAGATATATCAATGACTTGTGAAAATATTGCCATATACCAACGTTTGGTATTGAAGGTAGATCGATATAAAGCTATCAACATATCAGCGAGGTCCACTCCACCCATATGGGCATTATATTGTTTCACAATTTGTGGACAGTCAACATCTACTTTAGTTTTAGTTTTCTTCGACCAGCGTTTTATTTTTACCATGGGATGGGAATCCACAAATGAGCTAGCTAAAGTAACTACCTTGTTGTCAAACCATTTGACAATGGCAATTTTGTTACTATTGCACACAATTTGATGACTGGAACCTCTGCCTTTCTTAGCTATTTTTTTATCTGAAGTTAATAAATCTGCACAACCCCTGAGACGATTCCCTTTGATGGTACCCAAACTAAAAATGCCATAATCCTCGCGAAGTAAATGTATCAACTCTAATGACGTGAAGAAATTGTCAAAATAAACGACAGCGGGCTTGTTGACAATCGTTTTACAGAGGGCTATAACTACTTTGGCTCCTAATCCGAGACTGTCTTCATAATCAGAAAAAGAATTAAATCTGAAAGTATCGTCACCTCCATATGGAAGAAAATCATACACTAAGCCAGAAACTCCAGCCCTTACAAATAATTTAAAGCCCCATTTCTTGGGCTTTTTTGGCTAGTACTGTCGTCTATTTCCTGCTCTAGTGCCTTTGTAAGGAACCATCATTTCATCTATGCTGTATCTTCCCTCTTCTTCTAGTCGTAAACAATTAGTCCTTACTTTTTCTAATATCGGCCGAACCTTAAAATAACGATCGTTATTCAGATCCGAATTATCCACGAAATGCAAATATTTTCTCATTAGCTCGTACTTTTTTAGACTCATCACATCAGCGACAGGAGGGTATTTGAAATCATTACTCCAGTAGTCTCGATATGACGGCATTCTTACAATACCCATCATAATTGTGATAGCTAGAAAATCACGCATATCATCTCTGGTAACGTTTATAGATTTACCTTCTTTGCTTTGCACAGAATATAAATTGGTGTGCTCCGTAATATAATCTATTATATCTTCAGAAAAAAAATTAAGAAAATAGTCTAACGGAGATTCTGTTGCGGTACTACTAGTGCTAAGATCAGGCATATCAAACTCTGCTGGATATTTGAATTTCCCACGCTGCCACTTGAAACTAAGAAGAGGTCTCTTGTACTTTTTTACTCTTTTAGCTACAACTCTTGGTTCACAGTTAGCACTTCTTTTTGAGCGAACTCTTTGGCTTAATGGAGTATTAAGTGGTGATAAAATTGACGAAACTGAATTTAAATTTGGGAGCGGATTGGGTGGTGTGTCCGAAGGAAAAATACTACGTATTACTGGAGTCAGTGGAACCGTATCTTCATCAGATAATGTCGAAAAGGTTTCTTTTTGCACTGGACTATCAAGAATAAGATCCAAGTTTTCTAAAGACGAACGAAGGGACCTTGGTTCTGAGCTGAAGTCAGAAGATACATCTTGACGTTCGGTGATGTTTTGAATAATAACTTCGTCTTCAGACGAAGAGCTATCGGTAGACGAGGCCGCTTCTGGTGGAACCAAAGCTAAAATTTGTCTTGCTCTCTGCCATTTTAAGCCTCCCTGGTAATAAGAAAAAAAACAAACATGCAGCAATCACCAACACCAAACATAAGTTAACACAAGTTTTAGTAAAAAACGACCATATTAGTAATAGCGATATTCATTCATTATTTACTAATCTAGCTTACTCGTACATTAGCAAACTTTCAGAACAGTCAATATAAAAACATAATACCGTCAACTCCCATAAATGTAAAAAAAAACACAAAACCCATACAAAGAAAATAATAATTATTCAGTGTTAGTAAAAGCGCGACGTGGCACCCGTGCAACGTACGAAATTAAAAGTACTTATGCTAAAGCTTCGCGGTGTCGCAAATGTGCAACATCGGTAAATACGTGCTTATATTTCATAGTAGAATATGAATTTGACATTGGCGTTATATGACACAATTGTAAACACTCATAAACAATAATATTTCAAGTAATAGTTGTCAATAAATGCATAAAAACTATTTATATTTATTAAAACTCACCGGTCGTCCACGAGCGCAGTGTCGACGCGACGCCATTTTGGTCACAACAACACAAGTTCTTGCAATATATTTTCTTGTTTGGATAGTTGCATCGGTGCAACGTTGCGAATTAAAGGGTTAATAGGCACGCGCTTGACCACCATCTCACATGATGGTGATCAGTTATCCAGTTATCCTTTTCGTGAATGTGAAAAATGAAATCCTACTTATGTTGGACTCACCTGTAGGTTATAGTTATAGCTAACTATGTAAGGTACTATCAACAACCAACCAACAATAAAACACAGTACTTGCACCCGAGCGTATACATTACACATAGCCTAGCTTTCCGTAAGTTGGTGCATATGGATAGCTATATTTTCCTCCAGTCAGCGAAGCCCTACGATCCGTCGGCCATGTTGTGACGTATGCGCCCGAGACAAATCATAAGTACATCTACATACACTACATCCCTTCCTTATTTTTGTTTATTTTATTTATATTTAAAGGGACGCCAGGACGGTCCATAATATAATTTGGATCCATGGTCGATTTTACTAGGACGTGGGTATTCGGGCGAGAAGATCAAACGACGTATTTCACACAAAATATAACAGGATCTTATTACACGGATTAATTCTTAGGAACACTAAATCAGCAGACACTCCACCAAAAACGTAGCGCGTACTTGTCATGCAAACGGCTCGCCTCTCGGATTCAAACTGAGCCGTCGCACCGTTCGTTCTTCCCACGCTAGCTCTTGGTGTTGCGTCAGAGCGAATAACAACCGATTACTTCTACAGATGGCGTTGGGCGTATCCGGTTGACATTCACTCTTAAATAATCAAATGCGCCATCACGGCCAGACTGACATTAGCACGTCCTCGTGCTGCTCCATTTCTTTTAGCGTTGAGTTACTCTGTAACAATGGAAAATAAAACCCGCTGGGATTACCACTTTAATTTTACTCGTCCTATCCTGACATGATAGGTACAGTCTCTATCTTTGGAGATTTAGGGACCCACACACAAGCACACATATACGCAAGGCAATTACGTTTGACCTCATGCAAACCAACACTGGCCAAGGCGTCCCTTCGACCAGCCATCATCTCATATGATGACATGGACCGGACAACCTAGCCCTCAACTAGTCATCATCTCCTATGACGACACTTAGCTCAGAGTGACAGCGTCCCTTCGACCAGTCATCATCTCATATGACAACGTGGACCGGACAACTGGCTCTTTACCTGTCATCTCATATGACCACACCTAGGCCGGAGATTGATAGCGACATTTCGACTAGTCGTCATCTCATGTGACGCTGTCTTAGACATTGTAGAAACAGTAATTAATTCTCATAAAATGGCATTACTAACCTTGGAGTTCCTCACACTCTGATGCTGACAGGGTTACTGAGCTTGCGGTTTCAGTATGACCGCTGGACACCGATATTGTATCACTATCATCATTTAATGTTAGTGTCCTATCGATCTGGCCCTGCTCCGCCGTCTCGGCCTCCTCCTCATCATTATTAATCAATGAGGTAGCAATCTCTACCAGACCGTCATGGCCCCCGGCTACTAAACTCAGATTTTCGTGGGCATATTAAATTTATAAGTCCGATTAGACCCATCAATGTTTTTCAGCTCATACCTATCATTTTCTAACACCTTGGTAATTAAAAATGGCCCTTTGAATTTTTTGTGAAGTTTTGTGTGATTGCGCTCGTTGTTTCTTATGAAAACATACTCGCCTATAGAGAATGGCTTCACGATTGCCTTGCTTCGATTGAACAGTTCTACTTCTGCTGAAGCTGCTTTCGCAATGTTATCGAAGGCGTTACGTCTGATCAGATGGTGTCTAAGTCTGATCGGGGTTCGGGTTCGGAACCAAATACAATTTTTGACATACCTAACGATTGAGCTTAAATTCCAAACATTAGTTCTGTGGGTGAAAATCCAGTTACCCTAGACCGTGTACTATTTATAGCTAACTGCACATCTAGAAGTTCATCTCGCCAAGTTTTGTTCGGGTCGTTCTCAATTATAGTGAGAATGCTTTTCAGGGTACGCATTACGCGTTCTACCTGTCCGTTTGCTCTACTAGATCCCGTTGCGATGAGATGAAGGTCTATGGAATAGTCTCTACAAAATTCTCTAAACTCTGCGCTTATATAGCATCTCCCTTGGTCAGCTATAACACGTTTAGGTGCTTCAAAAAGGCAAACCGCTTTTTTTAGAGCTTTAATAGCACTTGCTGAATCTAACGAGAGAGTATATAGAGGAGAACATATTTGGTAAAGGAATCGATAATTACCGATATTCTTTGCGATCGCTTATTCCACTGAGTTTACCCGTGATATCAATGTGTATGGTATGCCAAGGAGTGGAAACTTTAGGAATCGGATGAAGTCTTATCTGAGTAGCACATGACGGACCCTTCGAAGCTTTGCACACTATACAAGAATCTACAAATTTGCGCACTAACTTTGACATTTGTGGGAACCAAAACTGCTCGTATAGTTTGTCTAGTGTCTTTTCAGTACCGAGATGCTTAAGCTCTATAGGGACGTGGTTGATTAAAGTCCAAGTGAGGGAGCGCGGTACAACGGGGAGCCAATAGCTACTTTTTTTACGCTCAATTTTCCTATAAAGTACCCCTTTTCGAACATCGTAGGTATGGGCAACGGCTTCAGGGAGTTCTTTGCTGTTGTGCTTGATAACTAGGTCCTGTATTTCACTATCTCTCTTTTGTTCAACTGTCAGCCAACCCTGATGAAGTTCAACGAATTGAACAGACTTGTGTCTCTTGGACAGATTGGTCTCGGACTGGTTTTAGTAGGTTCGTCGAGTGGATTTCTGGAGAGGAAATCGGCATGTTCCATACTATTCCCTTGCTTGTGAACAATGTCAAAGTCATAAGCCTGGAGAAAGGCCCACCACCGATGGACTCGGGGTGTAAGATCGGTTTTAGACTTTGACGCCTTAAGAGAATTACAGTCCGTGAAAACTGTGAAATGCTGTCCATACAGATAATGTCTAAAATGCTCGACCGCTTGGACCACCGCCAAGGTTTCAAGTTCGTAGGAATAGTAACGAGATTCAGTTTCGGCTGTTCGACGGCTAAAGTAAGATATCACATGTGGTAGATTATTACGTCGCTGAATAAGAACAGCACCATACCCTTCTGAGCTCGCGTCTGTATGAAGCTCCACAGGAGATTTAGGGTCAAAGATCGTCAAGACTGGCTCTGATGTCAATATGCTAACTATGGTTTTGTGGATCTCACTATGTTGGCTCGTCCAGGTTACCGGACCTTTTAGTTTTGTTAGGGGGTATGGGTACAACATGATGTTTTTTGGTCTGATCACTATCCACTTGTAATAAATTGTAACTTGTACAAAATAAATGAAAAAGTTGAGCAGAATGTTATACGGGATGTTTCAAGGAATCGTGTTATTTGGGGAGAGAGACGAGTAGAACAAATTGATAAATATCATGCTATTTGCCACCGTAAGTTCCGGGAAATTGATTTTTCCTCAGAGGTAGGGCAATGTTGTGACTCTTTTTGTCGTAATCGTGACCATTATTTAATATTGGATAATATGTATAATAATGTTATCAATGTCATGTCTGAAGCTGCTGTACGGACCTATACGCACAAAAAATGACACCAAAAGCAGGGTTATGTGACCGGGTGGAATAAGCACGTTGCCAGCGCACACGCGGAGGCCAGGCTTAAATTCAAAACGTGGGTTTTGGCGGGAAAACCAAGTACCGGTATCATCTTTCAAGAAATATCTGAATCACGAAAAACATTTAAGACAAAATTGAAATGGTGTAAAGACAGACATGAACAGTTGAAAATGGACTTGTTGGCATCTAATCATTCTGCAAAAAAGTTTAAAGCTTTTTGGAAAAACACTAATAACTTAAATGTGAAGCCAGGCATTCCCGTGAGCGTTGATGGCGTTCAGGATCATAAATTGATCGCTGCTATTTTTAAGGATCATTTCACAGTTCAGTCACCATTAGGTCCGTCGTCTTCTGAGGTGGACGTAGCTAGGGTTGTGGTGGCCGAGCGAAAGATGCATTTTTCTGCCAAAAGTGTCTCAAAAATAATTCAGAGTATGCAAAGAGGCAAGTCGCCCGGTCACAACGGCCTCAGTATTGAGCACTTTAAATATGCTGGTGTTCATTTGCCGCGGGTACTAGCCATGCTCTTTAATTTGTCCCTATGTCACTCTTATTTGCCGGAGCCACTGATGCGTACCATCGTAATACCTGTTGTAAAAAATAAGACGGGTGATACGTCCGACAAGGATAATTATCTTGCAACGACGGCAGCCAAACTGCTTGACAGCCTGTTAAATAACAATCTCGCTCAGCATGTAAATTTACACGATGCTCAATTCGGGTTTAGGGCAGGCCTGTCCACAGAGAGTGCCATACTTAGCTTGAAACATACGGTCATGTACTACACAAAGAGGAGGACGCCGGTATACGCGTGCTTCCTTGACTTGTCAAAAGCTTTTGACCTTGTAGCTTATGACAGACTGTGGGATAAGTTGGGTTGCGCGGGTGTGCCGGCGGAGTCCATCGCCCTCCTCAAATACTGGTACTCTAACCAAAAAAACCAGGTGAGATGGGCCGGTACCTTGTCGGATGAATATAAACTGCAATGTGGCGTAAGGCAAGGAGGATTAACCTCGCCGCTATTGTTTAACGTATATGTTAATCAGCTGATTGAGGAGCTCAGCAGCACTCATGTTGGATGCTTAAATTCAAAACGCTTATATTATTTATCGCATTGATAGAAATGCGGTAAATAATATAAGCTACGCTGATGACATGGTGCTGCTGAGCCCCTCAATTAACGGGTTAAGGATTTTGCTGTCTATGTGTGAGACATACGCGGAGGCGCATGGGTTAAAATACAACTCTAAGAAGAGTGAAATACTTGTTTTTAAATCAGGCAACTATCAGCCTACTCATGTGCCTCCTGTGATCCTTGACGGTGTTGCCTTAAAGCTGGTTAACAGATTTAAATACCTGGGGCACTTAGTTTCTAGCGACCTAAAGGATGACGAGGACATAGAGCGGGAGCGTAGGGCGCTAGCAATAAGTGGCAACATGCTCGCCCGCAGGTTCACTCGCTGCACAGATCGAGTTAAAATTATTCTTTTTAAGGCATTCTGCCAATCTTTTTATTCGAGTGGCCTGTGGGTGAATTATACGCAGCGAGCCTATAGAACCCTGCGCACCCAGTATAACAATGCCTTCAGAATGCTGTTGAGGCTGCCGTGGCGCTGCAGTGCCTCAGGCATGTTTGCGGAGGCACACGTGGACGGCTTTCAAGCCATTATTCGCAAAAAGACAGCCTCCCTGATGCAGCGCCTTCGGAGCAGCGGTAACAGCATTCTTAAGGTAATTGCTGCACGTTATGGCTACCCTTTCCAGAATAATTGGATAAGGGTAGTATGTGGTACCATATCATAATTATTATTTGATGTGTAATTAATTTTTTATTAAATAGGTAAAATGCTCTCATTATGGACTTGGTCTGAAATAAAGCATTATTATTATTATTATTCCATTTATTTATTTATATATACATACAAATTACATTTTTCAATATTTCTATAAAAATACAAAAAACATTAAAAAATAGTAACCCACCGGTATCGGGAACAGGGTCCCAGCTACCGGTGGTCAGGGTTTCTGAGAGAGGAACCTCCTAACGATGCGCGCCGTGTCCAGGAGTACTGCTTTCTGGATCAAGCCCTTGATCCAGCTGCTCAACGAGAGCCTCTTGAGATGTTGGTCTAGGCTCTTGGCAATAATGCCATTGGCCGTCACGATTATCGGCACAATAACTGCTGTGTTCACATCCCACATGTCGACAACCTCGCGAGCCAAGTCAAGATACTTCGTTTGTTTATCTTTCTCTGACTTCACGAGGTTCTCGTCATGGAGGGACTGCTATATCAACAATCATTGCGCGACGCTCTAGTCGGTCTATCACCACTATACCAGGCTTATTGGCAACAATAGTCCTGTCAGTGATGATAGACCGATCCCAATACAATGTGCAACTACCACTTTCGAGAACTAGGTCGGGCACATACCTATAGTACGGTACTTCCGATTCCACAAGATTGTATTTAAGAGCAAGTTGCTGGTGGTTTATCCTGGCTACAAGGTTGTGCCTGTGCAAATAGTCTCCGTTAGCCAGACTAGAACAACCGGAAATAATGTGGCGGATGGATTCCCCGGGCCGGTGACATGCCCGACATATGTCAACCGTACCGTCCTTCACAATGTATTTCCGGTAGTTTCCTTGAGTCAATTGAGAAACGAGCCAAGAGGATCATCGGCAATGAGAAGCTCGTCGCGTCGAAGCTCCAAAGTCTTGAACACCGACGACGAGTTGCTAGCCTGTCGGTTTTTTACCGGTTGCATTTTGGGGAATGTGCGACGGAATTGCATAATTTAATTCCGCCAAGCCCGTTCCATCATCGGACCACAAGACGAACGGCGATGCGCCACCGGTACATGGTGGACATCCCACCCATACGCACAAAGCGTTTTGGGAACACATTCATAGTGCGTACAGCTAAGGAGTGGAATTCCCTGCCGGAGTCTGTGTTTCCTGATAGCTACAACCTGGGAGTCTTTAAATCAAGAGTGAATAGGTTATTTCTAGGCAAGCGTGCTCCATCTTCGACCACATCCTCGCTTACCATCAGGTGAGATAGTGGTCAAACGCGTGCCTATCAATAGTAAAAAAAAAAAAAAAAAAAAAAAAGTTATTAGTCATCATAACTTCGTCCATAATTGCACAGACAAAACCTTCGGTTTCCCCGAAGAGGTTACCAAAACGAAGCCAGGCTACGGACGCTAAGAAGTCTACATCGGGCCCATATAGGACCCGATAAAAGCGTCCGTGAAGCTCCTTGCTCTGCCATACCTCCCTGTGGTCGTTAGTATCTAATACCACAGGTTTGCGCCAGTTCTCGTTAACCAAGGAGAGCGCGGTGAGGCCTTTGTCCACCGCTACCACATCTCGATGCATACCCACGTCGGCCTCTAGGAAGTACTCCCTAAGGCTGCATACCTCGCGGTTGTGCAGGGTCTTAGCATTTAAGAAGCCACGACCCCCGCACTTCCGCGGGATATACAGCCTCATCACCGATGACCGTGGGTGATGCATCCGATTTGCGGTAAGCAGTGAACGTACCCTCCTATCCAGGGCGTCAAGTTCCGTCTGAGTCCATTTGAGTATGCCGAAAGAATACATCAAAACCGGCATGACCCAACCGTTGAAGGCGCGCACCTTGTTTCCGCCTGATAAAAGACTGTAAAGTACTTTGTTCAGGCGGCCAAAGAAGCGCTCCTTCAACGATTGTTTCATGTTCGTAGCACTGATGCCTAACGCTTCCGACATACCCAAATACTTGTAAGTTTCGGTTGAGGAGAGGGACCTAAGGTCTATGGAATCCGAGAGTTGTGTTCCCACGGATTCCATAATCTCCCCTCGCTTTACATGCATGACCGCACATTTGTCCAAACCAAATTCCATCCTGATGGCGCCACTGAAGGTTTCTGTTACCTTCAGTAGCTTCATCAGTTGCAAGTTGTTAGGAGCAAAGAGTTTCAAGTCATCCATGTAAAGGAGGTGCGATATGACCTGACCACCTCTTCTCAACCGCCGTAGCCTTGGCCCGAACCCTCCAACAATGTACTGAGAGGGTTGAGGGCCAGACAAAACCATAGTGGACTCAGACTGTCACCCTGAAATATTCCACGCTCGATCCTTATCGGTTCGCTGTTCGCCTGGGTCTGTCGACACCCTGGATAGTGAAGAACCGTCCTCCACTGCCCCATACACGACATCAGGAAGGTGCGTAAAACTGCATCAACTTTGTACAGCTCCAGCACCCTCATGAGCCATGTATGTGGCACTGAGTCATAGGCCTTCTTATAATCTATCCAGCATGTCGACAGATCTCTTCGGGAACGTCGAACCTGTTGGCTAATGGCTATGTCGATGAGGAGCAGCTCCTTAGTACCGCGGGACCCGTTCCTACATCCATTCTGAGAAGAAGACATTATTGAATTACTATCAATATGATGGTTAATCTTTCCTCTCAAAATGTATGTAAGAACTTTATAGACCGTCGGTAAACACGTGATCGGTCTATAATTTTTAGGCTCCGCGGTACTACCTGATTTATGGAGCAGGTGGGTTATTCCTGTAGTTAGGAACTGGGGCAGCGACCCTGACTCTAACGCAGACTGGAATTGAGATGCCAAGCGAGCGTGCGATCTTTTGAACCATTTAATCTAAAAGTTGTGCAGCCCGTCCGGTCCCGGAGATTTCCAGTTAGGCAACGGACGGACTGCACGAGCTACGTCTTGGGGGCTGATGTTAATTGCCTTACTGACTTTCTGCTTCAGGAGGTCGATACGCTCTGTGACGCGGGTCAGATAATCTCGAGGACTAATATCAGTCCCCGAGAACGCCCGCCTCACAAAGCGCATCACTCTGCGGCGAGTGTTGCCCTCCCTGAAGCAGATTAGTTTGCCAATGAGTGCTCTAGCCTCACCGATACGACGCTCGATCCTGCACTGCCAAGCTGGTACAGCCGGTCGTGTAACTCTATCACTACTAGGAAATTTTACATGAGCTACACGACATGCCGCTGCAGCCGCACAGTACAAGATCGAGTGGGTATCGACAAGGTCTTCGCTGCTATCAAAATAACTTGTTAGCTGCGAATCTAACAAGTTATTTATATATAGGTCTAAGCCCAGGCGCTGTGGAGCGATACTCTCGGAAGGCATCCTCCAAAGCGCTCCTCAATCGCTCATTGCATTGGGTACTCACGGATGTGGCCCCGTCATCATCATCTTCACCGACGTAGTTGGGTCGCGGTGAAACACTTGCACTGGGTTGTATTTGCACCGCTGCCAGTGGCGAAGTGGGTGAGACGCGGCTGCTCCATGATTCCAGACGCAGTCTATCAAGTACGGCGTCATCCAACATACGATTACGCTGGATAACCCGCACCTGATCCGACAATCGTTGGGCTGAAACGTTGACAGCTGGCTCAAGTACCTGAAACAGAGGGAGCATCCGACCACGGTACGCAGTCAGGTTAGTTCCCCCCTCGGTAGCCCCAAAGTATGAGCGTATAACATTCTCGTTCATGGCTTGTGTCCATTTTATACGCTGCACACTTCCACCGCTAGCGGGGACCCTGTCAGAGACCGGTGGGCCTCGAGGTCCTAAGCTGGCCGGTGGTCGGCCTCGTCCGCGCCGACGCGCAGGTGGTGGTGTCGTCGGCGGCGAGAAGTATTCGTCGCTCGAGCTCGACGCAACTGCAGCTACCGGAATCTCTGGACTCGCGGCTGGCGCAGGTCCGCGGGCTGCGAGGCGGAGCTCAGCGACGAACCCGAAGATGGTGTTGGTGCGGCTTGTAGTCGTGCTCGGCGTCTGTCAACATTTTATTTTCATGTTGTCATTTTGTTTTTCCATTAGTTAGTCCGCATTGGTTAGTTTTTTATTTTCGTGTGGTTCTATTATTATTATTATTATAAAGGACCCACTAAGCGGGTATAATTTGGAATAAAACGTCGAAAATAAGATGCGAGACCTAAAAATTGACGAACCTGACTGGCTGTTCGTGGAGCAGGTGCGTCAGTTAGTGCTTGTACCTTCCTAGGATTAGGAGTTACTTGACCTGATTTAACGACATAACCGAGGAAATCTACTTAATTTTTCATGAATTTACATTTATGGACATTTAGGGAAAAACCCGCTTCAGATAGAGCTTTAAGTGTAAGGTCTAAACGCTCAAGGCCGCGCGTGACGTCATCAGAATAACAGAGGACGTCATCCATGTAAGCCAATGCCACCGTATCCTTAAGCGTACCTAAAGCTTTGTTAATACACCTTTGATAGACCGACGCTGCATTTTGTAAGTCAAAGGGCATGGCAAGGAACTCATATTGCCCCTCCGGGGTCACGAAAGATGTACGAGCTATGCTGTCGCCCTCGAGATCTATCAAAATTTGATGGTAGCCCAATGCCATGTCCAAAGACGAAAAATAACAAGCACCATGAAGACGATCTATCTGCTCATCAATTATCGGTAACGGGTAATGTTCTGGCCTTGTATTAGCGTTAAGCTCGCGATAGTCCACACACATTCTATCAGAGTTGTCTTTCTTTTTAACAAGCAGTATGGGACTGGCAAAGGGTGAAGTGCTCTCGCGAATAACCCCCGCTTCTGACTGACGAGGCAGATCTGCAATCACCACCGTCTGCAGACACAAATACAGTCTCGGATCCAATTTCAAGGAATCCAGAAAGACTGTTGAGAAACATTCCCAGGGTAGATTATAAACCTTTTCTGTAACTTTTGTATGTTTCTATTGTTAATTAATATTGTATTTGCACAACTTTATATCATTTTGTTCAAATAAGGGGGAAGTGTTGTATATGTATGTGTGAGCAGCGCGTATGTAAGCGTGCGCTGCGTCCCCACCCAAACCTCTAATGCAGGATTAAAGCAGTGTGCTATTAGCCGTGAGTAGTTTCACTTGTGTCCCTACGCACCTACATAACATTAATACACCTTTGATAGACCGACGCTGCATTTCGTATGCCAAAGGGCATGGCAAGGAACTCATATTGCCCCTCCGGGGTCACGAAAGATGTACGAGCTATGCTGTTGCCCTCGGGATCTATCAAAATTTGATGGTAGCCTGATGCCATGTCCAAAGACGAAAAATAACAAGCACAATGAAGACGATCTATCTGCTCATCAATTATCGGTAACGGGTAATGTTCTGGCCGGGTATTAGCGTTAAGCTCGCGATAGTCCACACACATTCTATCAGAGTTGTCTTTCTTTTTAACAAGCAGTATGGGACTGGCAAAGGGTGAAGTGCTCTCGCGAATAACCCCCGCTTCTAAAAGATGTCTTATTTTATCCCTAACTATCTCTTTTTTTGCCGGTGACAACCTATAAGGACGCCGCTGCACAGTTTTATTTGGGTCAATTAACTCTATTCGCATGAATCCTGTAGAGACACGACGTGTCGGTATCACCTCTATGAAGAACGCGCGGTATTTTTGTAATAATCTGCTACCCTATGCTCACCTTGTAAATCTGTATCAATGTTAGTAAAATCATACTGACCCGATTTTTCTACAATGCTAACCTCCCTACGCAACGAGAAATGAATGCGCTCATTACTAATTTCGACATTAACACACTTGTCCAAAATATCCCTGCCTAAAATAACTGGTTCAATAATAGCAGCGTTGGGAACTAAATGAAACAATACGTCTAATTAAATGCCTTCAACATTGATGGGGGTAACTGCGACTCACACTTCACTACATTATTATCTCCAATACCCGTGAGATGAACAAGTTCGTTACATATTGTACCCGGTAGCCTGCTAGCCATGTCGGAAGTCACCAATGAACAGGCGGAACCACTGTCAAAAAGAAAAGAAACGAGCTTACCCGCGGACGTAGTAAAGGTGCCGGTTGCCGGCCTCCGCTTGCACAGGTGAACCTCCCTGACGGCCGGTTTCTCGTTGCTCCCCTTGCGGTCCGGACACGCTGATGCGACGTGCCCTTTTTGACCGCAAACGTAACAAGTGACAAGACGCGGATGGGCTTGCGTCTTCGTAGTTTCTTTAGCAACTGGTTCTTCGTGGCGTTTGCGACAGTCCACTGCTCGGTGGCCTGATATACCACACCGATGACATGACCCAGCAAAGCGTAGTTCGTTGTAGCGGCTTCTTTTCACTTCGGTCTCGTTACTTTCTTGTCCTTCGTACTTTCGTTTCGATGGAACACCGTTGAGAACTCTTAGCAACTGAGCTCTGGTAGATACATTACAGGACTGCAGCTCTCGTCGTCTAATACCATCTTTTTGGCATAGCACAGAAGCTACAAACCCCGTGATGACATCTTCCGACATATCGGTGCGAGGGATGCATTCTATCATGCTCCAGACACGTGTTGCAGCTTCACTGGCGGATTCTTTCGTACCGAATTGGAATCTTAATATCTCGTCGAAGTGATCTTGCGGCAGCATTGGTCTTCCAAATTTTGCTAGGAGTAATTCTTTTATTTGCATCCATGTTAATTGTGAAGTTTGCAATCTGGTCAAACACGTGGCTGCCCGTCCTCTCAGAGCGTGTGTAAGCCATCTAGTTTCCTACTATTCACTACTATTTCCGTTATCCTGCACCAACCTTCTATGTCCGCATCTTTTTCATCTGGGTCAAACCGCACTAGTTTTATTGTCATGCGGTTTGCATCTTCGGTGGGCGGCGGAGTCTTCAAGAGGCGGGATAACAAAGCTTCCATGTTGTGCAGTAAATTGTACGACGATGCCACGTGCGCATTGATATCTTCTCCTTGTGGATGCCCTTCGCTTCCCACTTCTGATAAAGGGACGCCAGGACGGTCCATAATATCATTTGGATCCATGGTCGATTTTACTAGGACGTGCGTATTCGGGCGAGAAGATCAAACGACGTATTTCACACAAAATATAATCAGGATCTTATTACACGGATTAATTTTTAGGAACACTAAATCACCAGACACTCCACCAAAAACGTAGCACGTACTTGTCATGCGAACGGCTCGCCTCTCGGATTCAAACTGAGCCGTCGCACCGTTCGTTCTCCCCACGCTAGCTCTTGGTGTTGCGTCTGAGCGAATAACAACCGATTACTTCTACAGATGGCGTTGGGCGTATCCGGTTGACATTCACTCTTAAATAATCAAATGCGCGTCATATTTATAAATACTACCGTATTAAGTTTTTATGGATCTAGGTACAGTCTGTGACCAACATTATCTAACCCACTCGAATATTATTTGCTAATAGTCAAAAAAGAAAAAAAAACCCCTCAAAATCTCAAAATCTCTTCGACGAAGACAGGATAATTTAAATCGAACTTCACTTCAGGTAAGTTCGTTTGATTATTAAATTATCCTGTCTTCGTCTTTCGAGATTTAAATGTTCACCTGTAGATGTTTAGAGATAGACATTTGCAATGTTATACGACACTGAAAAATAAGTTCTTTGAATAATACATGTATTCTTATTTTAATTACAAACACAAAAAAAAGATAACTTAAAGGATTATAACCAAAGAAATAAACAGAACTTGCTTACTGAGTCAGTACTCAGTAAGCAAGTTCTGTTTATTTCTTTAAACGAACAGCATTTGCAAATTCACAATTTGTTTGAGCGATTGGCCGATTATAAAAATTAGCAAAGGTGGCAGATTGATCTGACCACCCAGCGGTTCTCCTAATGACATCAACACTGATTCCTGCTTGATGTGCAGCAGAAGACGATGCATGACGAGTGCTATGGGCACTGAACATTTCAGTGTCGATGCCACTAGCAGCCAAACCCTATTTTACCCATCGCCATAGTTTGCGAAGATGCTGAGGTTTTCTAAAAGTTACAATCAATATATTATTTACAGTACTTCTTTTGGTGGCTGTAACATTCATGTAAGCTATTAAAGTCTCTGCAGGGCAGATTGCAGGTCGCTGTCGGAAAAAGGGAAGGTCAAGAATTGGTTGGGATTTACCTATACCAGATGTCTTAATCAAATCAGTAATAGTGATTAAAACCTTGTCTTGATTGATCATAATATTGGGCAACCTAATCATTGAGAGCGTCTGACATCTTTGGCCTGTTGACAATGCCAATAATACAACCATTTTCTTGCTCCAAACTTAAATTATCTTGATATTGGGGATATTTTAAATACTCCCCTAAAGAATCTTTTGACAAGTTCGTCTTGTTCCACATTATTTCCGGAAATAAGTGATAAAGTCGAACGGTGACTGTTCAATGTTCCAATCGAGGAACCATTTGTGAAACATTGAGACAAAAAGTATAACAAATCATGTACTCCGATCTGGAATGGATGTAATCCCTTATCGTGACAGTATATGGTGTACATAATAAAGAGTATTCTATTCTATTCTATTCTATTCTATTCTATTCTATTCTATTCTATTCTATTCTATTCTATTCTATTCTATTCTATTCTATTCTATTCTATTCTATAACCACCACTGTTTAAAGCTAGAAGTATATTGCGTTTTAGTGCTCCCAGAAATAGACGACATGATTACAGTCAGTGCTGATTAAGGGATCTGCAATCGCGCGAAGGCTTCCCGGATAATATAGTCGCCGCCAGGGAAAGGTGGCGATGCAGAGGATGAGTTTCCCTGAAATTAGATTATAATAAAAATTTATCCGGAGGAAATATCAGTATTTTACTTATAGCAAGCGATTTGAATCCTGGGAACCATGCTTGAGATGGCCAATGAGGCACTACAATAATACCGGTTGCCTCATCAGTAACAATCTTTTGAAGAACCTTTAAAATAAGTGAAAATGGTAGAAATGCATAAACGAACATATTCCATGTAATAGTAAAAACGTCCACGTTGTATGCATAGGGATCGCGCTTCCATGATATATATTTTTTACATTTAGCATTCGTTTTCGATGCAAAAATGTCGATCTCAGGTTTACCAAATTTTGAAACAATGGTTTCAAATGCTGTAGAGTGCAATTCCCACTCAATATCAATATTTCTTGACTTTGTGTCTGCTTCAATATTCTGGGATGACGCTATGTATGAAGCAAAAAGGAATATCTGACGTTCTTCATACCACGTCCATATTCCTCGGGCAATTTCATTGAGATGTGGGTATTGCACCCACCCATTCTAGTTATGTAAGCGATCGCCGTAGTATTGTCAATACGTAGGAGAATGTGACCATTAGAGACCTTGTTCGCGAAAGAATTTAAGTCCAAAATAGGCTACAAAGAGCTCTAAATAGTTAATATGACAAGAAAGCTCCTCTTCCGTCCACGAACCTCCTATACTTTGTCCCCAGAGGCTGCACTCCAGCCGATACTAGATGCATCACCCCAGCCCATACTAGATGCATCACCCCAGCCGATACTAGATGCATCACTAAAGATCTCTAATGCAAACGGCACTGGTCTGGTGGGGTATTCGTGTTTAAATTGAAGACTTCCTCCAAGTCAAATGAACTCGTAAACTATTTGGAACAATCATCATCTTGCCATAATCGTCATTATCCAATAAGGCTAGATATTTGGTCCACTCTAAAGATTTTGTATACAACTGCTTGCCTGGCTGTTGTTTATGGGTATACGCAACAGCCGGGCAAGCAGCTGTCAGGGCACCTAAGTAGCGAGTGAAAGCACGAATAGTGATTTTCGTCGTAACTAGCATATTTACGGTACGTGACAAGATGTTATGTCTTTTCTTTAAAGGGAGCTCTAGGGTCAAGTTTTTAGAGTTTAAATTAAAACCTAAAAACTGACAACAACGGCTTGGTACCAGTGAACTCTTCTCATAGTTTTTAACAAATTCTAAGTTCATAAGGCACTTAATACTTTCATTTATGTTATTTATGCATTCTTCATAACTGTCTCCAAAGTAACAACTGTCATCTAAGTAGAATACAGATTTAAAACCTCGAGATCTCAAAAAAGTAGAAACTGGTTTCATAAGTTTTGTAAAAGCATAAGGAGCTGAGCTCAATCCAAAAGGTAAAACCAAAAATTCGTACAAAATATGTTCAAAATTAAATCTCTATAACTTTACATGACCATTGTGAATATGTATCAAAAAGTATGCTTCTTTCAAGTTCAAGTTAACCTTATAGCAGTCAGTTGTCATTAATTTGACAGCTGTCCTAACATCTTCCATCTTAAAGTGGCTAACATCGACAAACTTATCTATTTCTTTTAAATGTAGAATTAAACGTTTTTCGCCTTTACTTTTAGGAATAATAAAAATAGTAGATACAAAATGATCGCGGGTAAGATTACATTTGCGTATGACATTTGCTTGCAACAAACGATTCAATTCTTGTTTAATGTAAAACCTGTCGTCTTTCGAGAAAGATTTTTGGAATCATACCCGGATGCTGTACAGGATGCTTAAGAAAGGGAATTCTATAACCAGAAATCGTCTCAAGGATCGTTCTGTCATTTTAGTAACCTTTTTCCAAGCTTCAATATAATACCTTAAGCGACCAGCATGAGAGTATACCTAAGAAGTTACTGCTTCGCGTTCGTAGTGGGGGCCGCTCCCGCTGGCTTGTAGCGTGGTGCAGAGTGCTTGTGAGGGGACGACCCTTATGGAACACGTTTGATTGCCTGCACTGCTCGCGGCGGCGGTATTTTAATCCTGGTTTGGTCCCGCCGCCGCGTCTCGGCTGCCCACAAACGTTGCGGTGATAAGATTTGCGTGACGACGGGCCTTCGTAGTTTAAAGTGCTCGTTTGAGCCGCGGATTGAATAAGCTTGCCTGTATTCCACGCGAAGATTTAATAAATTCTCCTAATTTCTCACCAAAAAGATGATTATCTCTTTTTCTATCCTTAAAAGGCTCTAAAAAGGTCTTGTCAACCATTGGAGTGACAAGAGATCTTCTGGTCTCAGTCTCTAAATAATGAGAATCGGACAACAGCCTTGTCGCGTCTGTAAGAAGACGAAGGATGTCGGTAGTTTCACTGGATCTGGTCAATATACCTGACATTGTCCTTCCTAAAATAGTCAAGATGCATCCCATTTGCGATTGCTTCTTCTAAATCCTTACGACGTCACGATTTTTTGCAGACTCAATTAGCATAGCCGTTATTTCAGGATTAAGAACTGGAGCTTTAATTAAGGGACAGTTTTTTGGAAGTAGGCATTTTTTTTATTAGTTCCTCTCGTGTTTCCTTTTTAAGGCCATCCTTAAGGATAGGATCCCATCGCTTCGATAAATTAGCTACAATATCTGGACCCCAATCGGCGGTTTCAGGTTCGAAATCCCCTAGAGCCCTTAAGCGCTCAGGATCTGCGAAAGGAGGAACACTATCGTCATTTGTATTTGCGTCATCGGCCGGGGCTGTCACACCCTGGAAGTCAGCTGGCTGCGATGCATTTCACCCCGCTGTAGAAAAAATCGGGTGGCACGGTGAGGCAGAGCACGCAGGAATGCCTGGCTCTTCCAATGGCCTTGCTGAGTCAGCGGGTATGTCATCTGCCACCGCAGCCGTCACCGTCGGCGTAGGCGAGCGGTCAGGAGACGAAGGCCTAGACGCACCACTGTCCGATAACTTTGAACGATATCTTTGGTTAATATCTCGTATTAACTCTAATAAAATACAGTAGGTCAATATCTCGTATTGACTGAAAGTTTAATGTACCGTCTAACATCTCGTGTTAGATCTAAGGTACTATTACAAATGATTTAGGCCTTGTATTTTACACCATTAGATCACATTGTTTTGCACAGTAACAATGAAAACTAAAATTATGTAGGTAGTAGGTACAAACCGTCAATTGACACACTTCTATGACGTCGTCTTTTCTTGGTAAATTTTTGTTCATATTTCTTCAATTTCCTTCGCCATTTATCTTCTTTAGTTTCTTCATGCCTCCTCTTTGGCATTTCTTAAGTTTCTTGAACTGTTTAACACCAATAAAATCCGAAAAACGAAAAAACTTCTTTCAATATGTGCGGTAGCCTCGCGCGCACGGAAACGAATGAGGAATGTTGTAGTAGGGTATTCGGGCGCCTATGGAGATAGTGCGGTCTCTTTCTTTCCTATGGCGCTAAACTATGTGCAAGTGAGTCAAAGTGTAGCGGGGCTACTACAGGTGAACATTTAAATCTCGAAAGACGAAGACAGGATAATCTACAAACTTTTACACACAGAGCTATTCAAAATCTTTAGTTCACTGACTATACGTTCAGTGAATTAGCCATTTGACAGTTCAAAACTGGCTGTAATAAATCCTTTAGGTTTGATTTGTGGTTCGTTAGTATTTGTGATTACCAAGTCCAACACCACTAAAAGTTGAACAAAGAAAATCAAAGATTAGGTATCTTATTCAGTGTCAACAGCTATCTCTTAACTCAGCAAAACACAATTCCTGTACTCGCACTTCCCCATAAGAAGAAAACTAAGTTAACTCTTATTTGTAGTACCGTGTTACCCAGTTAATGGGTTGTGGAGGTCTAGTAGGCTGCCGCTCCGCGTAAAATACTGGTATTCAGCTAAATCCGGTTTGACTGGAAGCCGACCCCAATCATCATCTTCCTGCCCTTATCCCATGTTACTTGGGGTCGGCGCAACACGTTTTGTTCTTCCATTCTGTTTTATCAGTCGTCACTCTATCACTAACTCCCTTTTATTTCATATCGCTCCTCACACAATCCATTCATCTTTTCTTTGGCCTTCCTCTCTCTCTCTCTAGATGATGCTAAGAATGAATTTGTAAAACAAAATTTCCACCGGTAAACGAACTGATTAAAGAGTTTGCTCTCTCAAGAATTGAAAATTTGTAGAAATAACAGTCTGATTGATCCATATTTTGGTATGTATTTTCTAAATGCAACATTTTAGACAATTGGGGCTTGCACTAAATATTGATGATTTTTTTACTTAAATTTGGCATATCATTTAATTTTGTAAGTGCTTTACTTTAACTGATAATTAAGATTTTATATTTCCAAAGGAAAAAATGTGTAGGGTATCCATAAAGTTTGAAACAAAAGTACATAAGATAATGTTATCGGAATTTTATTTTATGAAAATCTAAATAGAGCATTTTTAACCGACTTCAACAAAGGAGGAGGTTTTCAATATTTTGGGATCTTATTTTTTTGTGTATGTTCCCCGATTACTCGAAGAGGCTTGGACCAAATTGGAAAATTCTATTTAAAAGGATAGACTTCCCAGGCGGTCTCATGGTCATCAGGTCTGGATCTCATGATGGGATCGTGGAGAAATTGAGAGAACTCTTCAAATCTAAGCAAATGGACTAGGATTGCTGAAACCACATGCCTGTTTATTGTATACACCAATGCATAATATAACATCACGCAGGCACGCCTGTGAAGGGGTACGCACGTGCGAATGTCAATTTAGCGGTGGAGAATCACCATTAAAGTCGAGAATTATTTTTTTGCCAAAAAACAACCGGTTTCTAAATAATAAATACGTGTCGGAAAACGAAGAACCAAAAACACTTCTATAATTAATGTTTTCTAGTGTTTTATTTAAATGTCGTGGTCTGAGTGACCTTTGAATAGTCGACAAACTGACAAACCTTCTAAGAATAGACCATTCACGAACATTAAAACTAAAATTAACCGGGGTGGGGTACCGAAAGTTTCGAGCTCGCTACACTCGCTCTTGCATTTTTAGTAGTACATGAATCGAACACATTAATATTATGACCATTATGTCAATATGTCTGTATCAATAATAAACAGCAGTAGTTTATGTTGAAGTCAAAAAGTAACTTCAATGTTTGTATGGATGGTAAATAAAAAGAATAACCTATCTATCTACACATATCTTCCGGAGCGGAATGCCAAAATTTTCGAGCTCAATTTAATCGCTGTAACATCCATATTTTTCAAAAAAACGTCTATCTACTCGTAAATGATGTAAAAAAAAATACAGCGTATGCCCGACAATGAACTAAATTTTTTTCAGACCTACTTCGCCCGCTCTAGTATCTTTAGTTCTCCAGAGAGTCTAGCCTTTTTTTTTTAGGATTGGAAATCATTAAATGACTCCTCCCGCTCTGGGTACAGCAGGAGGGAGTGTCAGACTATTACTGCCAGTGAAAACCCATCAGTGTTTCTCCTAGTGCCCTATGCGATCCAGGGTACGGTGCCTCTTTCGAACGAAGTCCACAGCCCCAGCAGGCACTGGCCCTAGCGGGCCCCGTCTTCCATGCTGACATGTCCTTGAGGCGCGTTAGGATCGCAGCGCGCCGCCGACCCGGGCTGAGGCAGCGTACGTTTAAATCGACAGAAGTAACATCTGTACAATGAAAAAAAAATTAATCTGAAGTTTTAAAACCGTCAACTTTTTACAATTATTTACTAAAACCCATCAGTTTTTTATACTGATTAAATTTTAAAAAGATCACTCAATCCACACGCACATCATTTGAAACCGGATTGTGTATTTCATTGGGTGTTCTCACCTTCGGACCTTGAAAGTTGAAATCCTGTTCAGGGCCCAGTCGACGGAACCACGCGAAGTGATGGTGGTCGGAAATGGCGATGGGGATAAAAGACAAAACTATGCAAACATACGAACAAGCATACCTACTGCTTGCATGCAACATGCAGCATATGAGCAAGCATGCAACATGCAGCAGGCATGGTTTCTGTCACGGCTCCGGTGCTGCGGGGCGTCGGCGATCCTGGCTTCGCCAGCCATTAGCCGAAGCTGTATTGGCCCGGCGGTGGGCGTTATAACACCTGCTCCTCAGCTCGCGGGCCGTCTCACCCCTCCGCGCCTTCACGGGCTTAAATTACACTCGGGGTAGCGCAGATAAGACGTGGAGTCGGTTCGGTTTTACAGCGATTCGTTATTGTCACTAAGGTTTGTAGGACAACATATTGACGTTTTTTAATTTTAATATATTTAATAGCTTGTTCGGATCACAGAAGTCCATGTATCCCAAATTTTAACAGAATCGGTCCTTTAGATCCGGAGAAAACTAGCTGTGACAGATGAACAGACAGACAGACACCCGAGTGATCCTATAGGGTTCCGTTTGTGTGGTTCGGAACCCTGAAAACTCAAAATTTTCGGTCACTTAGCAAAATAAAACCTAATTTGGTCCTCAAGTCATCGAGTCAAATCGTTACAAATTAGCTTTAGAAGCGAGGTGCACCAATAGAGTTTATGACTCGTCCATCGTTAGCAACTTGTTTTAAGGATTTCATCATTCAACAACCCGTTCTTTAATTGCGTCGGCATCGAGTTACTAACATTCCTGCTGAACAAACAGGTACAAAGTTCAATTTGTTTTTGATAATAATGTGCACACTCATCGTTACACTCCGCATTTGCTGTCATAGGGGTTAATCAGTTTGTACTGCGGATCAAATATTATATTTACGTTGATATAAACTCTAGATATTTAAGTATTCGCTGAAGTACTAAGATAAAAAAATATGAATAATAACATTGTTATCTCTTTTATCATTTTATATCACCTACATTCATTACAATGATATCACATGTTTGTGCTACAATCACATAATTATGCTAAAATATACACAAGCGATGAATGATTCATTCTCACCTTTTGGGACACTTCTTCCCTTTACAAACCCTGCTTCTCTAATTCTCCTTTCATTCATATGTAGACACCAGACCAGCCCTAAGGATCAGGTAGATACAGTGTCTGTGCACAAGTATTGAATTTTCGCACATTCCAAAGCAATGAGAGGTGGGTTTATAGGGCTTGGGAGACCAGACCAAGGTGTGACTGATACGCGCATACCGGATGATGATGCCATGTGTTCATTCTGGCGCAGCATCTGGTCGGTGCTTGTTAGTCATACCGAGGGCGATTGGACTCGAGAGGTCGAGCGCGCGTGCGATCCGATACCAGAAATGAGGGCAATTAAAATCAGCCCCCAAGATGTACAGTCCCTCCGTTGCCTAATTGGAAATCACCTAAAAAATGTAGACCAATCACGTGTTTACCGACGGTCTATAAAGTTCTTACATCCATTTTGAGAGGAAGGATTAACCATCATATTGATATATTCAATAATGTCTGCTTCTCAGAATGGATGTAGGAACGGGTCCCGCGGTACTAAGGAGCTGCTCCTCATCGACATAGCCGTTAGCAAACAGGTTCGACGTTCCCGAAGATATCTGTCGACATGCTGGATAGATTATAAGAAGGCCTATGACTCGGGTAACATACATGGCTCATGAGGGTGCTGGAGCTGTACAAAGTTGATGCAGTTTTACGCATCTTCCTGATGTCGTGTATGGGGCATTGGAGGACGGTTCTTCACTATCCAGGGTGTCGACAGACCCAGGCGAACAGCGAACCGATAAGGATCGAGCGTGGCATATTTCAGGGTGACAGTCTGAGTCCACTGTGGTTTTGTCTGGCCCTCAACCCTCTCAGTACATTGTTGGATGGTTTGGGCCAAGGCTACCGGTTGAGAAGAGGTGGTCAGGTCATATCACACCTTCTTTACATGGATGACTTGAAACTCTTTTCTCCTAACAACTTGCAACTGATGAAGCTACTGAAGGTAACAAAAACCTTCAGTGGCGCCATCAGGATGGAATTTGGTTTGGACAAATGTGCGGTCATGCATGTAAAGCGAGGGGAGATTATGGAATCCGTGGGAACACAACTCTCGAATTCCATAGACCTTATGTCCCTTTCTTCAACCGAAACTTACAAGTAATTTGGGTATGTCGGAAGCGTTAGGCATCAGTGCTACTGACATGAAACAATCGTTGAAGGAGCGCTTCTTTGGCCACCTGAACAAAGTACTTAACAGTCTTTTATCAGGCGGAAACAAGGTGCGCGCCTTCAACGGTTGGGTCAAGCCAGTTTTGATGTATTTTTTCGGCATACTCAAATGGACTCAGACGAAACTTGACGCCCTAGATAGGAGGGTACGTTCACTGCTTATCGCAAATCGGATGCATAACCCACGATTATCGGTGATGAGGCTGTATATCTCGCGGAAGTGGTCGTGGCTTCTTAAATGCTAAGACCCTGCACAACCACGAAGTATGCAGCCTTAGGGAATACTTCCTCTAGGAAGTATTCATCATTCATGCATCGAGATCTGGCAGCGGTGGACAAAGGCCTTACTTGGCTAAAGAGAACTGGCGCAAACCTGTGGTATTAGATACTAACGACCGCAGGGAGGTATGGCAGAGGAAGGAGCTTAACGGACGCTTTTATCGGGTCCTACATGGGCCCGAAGTAGACTTCTTAGCGTACGTAGCCTGGCTTCGTTTTGGTGATCTCTTCGGGGAAACCGAAGGTATTGTCTGTGCAATTATGGACGAAGTTATGATGACTAATAACTACCGGAAATACATTGTGAAGGACGGTACGGTTGACATAATGTCGGGCATGTCAACAGCCCGGGGAATCTATCCGCCACATTATTTCCGGTTATTCTAGTCTGGCTAACGGAGACTATTATTTTGCACAGGCACAACCTTGTAGCCAGGATTATCTACCAGCAATTTGATCTTAAATACAATCTTGTGGAATTGGAAGTACCGTACTATAGATATGTGCCCGACCCAGTTCTCGAAAGTGGTAGTTGCACATTGTATTGGGATCGGTCTATCATCACTGACAGGACTATAATAATAATACAACAACCAACATCTCAAGAGGCTCTCGTTGGGCAGCTGGATCAAGGGCTTGATCCAGAAAGCTGTACTCCTGGACACGGCGCGCATCATTAAGAGGTTCCTCTCTCAGGAGCCCTGAGCACCGGTAGCTTGGACCTTGTTCCCGATACCAGTGGGTTACTATTTTTAAAATTTTAAATGTTTTTTTTTAATATTTTTTTTATGAAATATTTATAAATTTAAAATATATGTGTATAGAATGAATAAATGAAATAGTAATAATAGTTTATTGTCAGAAAGGTGGGTACAAAATCATCTATCCAATTCAAAAATAGTATAAATATGTTTGACTTTAAAAAGATAGAGTAAACGATGATGTCCGTGCTAGTATAAACTGTGTGGCGGACATCAGCGCTTTCTCCTTACAGATTTAAGGAACACACATTCACATAATTATTTGCAATAAAACAATATAACAACTACAAGATTTTGATACTTAAGTTGATTTAAAATAGTAGAATATAAATGTGACAAAATAAAAATAGCACAACAATAATTACAGTTTAACATAATTTGAGTTAGTAAAATTGATAATAATAATTATTTAAAGTAAAATTTGATTTAAATAAATTGATAATAATTACAATAAAAAAAATTAAAAAAAAAATTCGAGTAACGGAGACTCATATACTCAAAAAATACATAAAACGCATAAAATACAACACAGAAAACATAAAACACATATACATAAAAAAAAACAGTTACAGACAGGACTAAGCAAAGACGAACGTGAACATTCACACCATTACAATATGCCTGCTACAGCATTGCCGGATGTAGGAGCAATCCAGTCTGTTAGCGATCATTGCCAGGACGGTGTTGGCGCTGCCCCGCACTCTGCGCACCAAAGACGCGCACCGCTTGCGCATCGTCGCATGAAAGCAGTCGGTGCGCGCCTCCGCGAACATGCCCGAGGCGCTGCAGTGTCGGGGCAGCCTCAACACCGCCCTAAACGCGTTATTGAACTAGACGCGGAGGGCGCTGTATGCCGCACGAGTGTACTTTGCCCACAGACTGCACGTGTAGAGGGATGTACAATAAGCTCTAAAGAGCGTTATTTTTACCTCCCTCGAACAACGCACGAACCTACGAGCAATCATGTTACCTCTGACTGACAACGCCCTCCGCTCCCGCTCAACGTCTGCATCGTCTTTTAGGTCAGCTGTAACAATGTGACCTAAGTATTTAAACAGATATACTCTCTCAAGCGGTGCATTATTTATACACACACGGGGTACACTATTCACGCTTTTGAGACTAGCCCCAAATACCATGAACTTACTCTTCTCTGCATTATATTTCAACCCATGACTCGAGGCATACTCTTCACAGGCACCCATCAATTTTCTAAGACCACAGACCGATGCGCTCAGCAGCACCATATCGTCAGCGTAGCTCAAATTATTGACGCGTACTCCATCCACATGGCAACCAACATGCTGGCTGCTGAGCCCAACGATCAGGGCGTTCACATAGAGGTTGAAGAGTGCAGGAGAGGTCAACCCCCCCTGTCTCACTCCGCTCTCCAGCCTGTAAGGTTCAGACATTACACCCGCCCATCTGACGCTATTGATCTGGTGTCTGTACCAATATTTGAATATTTTGGAGAGTTCTGGGGGTAACCCGATACTCTCCAGTTTCTCCCACAGGATGTTATATGACACCAGATCAAAAGCCCTGGAAAGGTCCAGGAAACACGAGTACACAGGAGTTTTGCCATCCATATAGTATCTGACAACATGCTTAAGACTCAGTATCGCAGCTTCTGTGGACAGTTTGGGCCGAAACCCGAACTGATTGTCATGTAGTGACAGATATTTATCTAGCTAAGTATTAAGCAGGCCGTCAAACACTTTTGCTACAATTGGTGCAAGTGAAATAGGCCTGTAGTTATTTACGTCGGCAATATTATATTGCCACAACAACAGTTTTCATAAGATCGGCAGGTAAGTATGAATGGCCCACACATAGGGAATAAAACAATGCCAGCACTCACGATATATGCGGGCCAGCGTGCGTCAATAATGATTATTTAAGATTATACAATAAAATTAAAGTTAGGTTAAAGACATGCATGGAAATACTTTTATGTAAGTGATGGTGAGTTTATAATATTTATTTTGGAATAGCGCATAGTAAATTATATATTTCTATTGAATAGTCTTTCAGTTTCGTCGTATGTAAGACCCTGAATATATTCACTTACAACTCTCTTACATTTATATTTCGGAAAAGGAAATATTTTGCAAACCTTATTGATCGCATTATAAAGGCGACCACTCAAATTCGGAAAGTGTCGACTTGCTAGAGCGGTATTGGCTTTCACAGAAGGGCAAACCATGTATTTACGACGTTTATGTATAAAGAGTTCAGGATCATAACTCAGTGAGGAATGAGTACGTAGGACTTTATGGAGTGCACGAAGTTGCCTGACTGTAAGCACAGACAAATCCCTGTATAGCTGGATACTAGAATAATGGTAGGGTTTGTGTAGCATCACTTTCAAAACTGCGCTCTTTCAAGACGAAGCATAAGAGTTTTATATTTTGCGCCCCAAACAGAGATGCAGTGGGTTAGAATTGACTACGCCAAAGCAAAATAAGTGGTTTTCAGCAGTGGGGCAGTGACCACGGCTCTAAGCTTCTTCATTGGGGTCATAAGCTTACGAACACGAGATACCGTAACGTCAATATGTTTGTTCCAACTTAGAATACAGTCAATGTACACCCCTAGATACTTTACGCAAGATGTTCTATGAATGGCAGGGCAATCGCATCTGTTAGACGCAGGATGGACGAATCTATGAGCCTTTATGTGTGGAATATTAGGTTTTGTAAAAGAGTTGGCTGAGAAGGTAACGTAATGTGTTTTTGATATGTTCAATATGAGCAAATTACAGGAGAGCCAATCCATCACAACACTAAGTGCATATTCAGCCGAACGGTGAGTGGAGGCCCAGGTATCCCCACTTATAATTAGTGCCATATCATCTGCATATACAAGAATCTTGCAGTCAGGTATATTACACATGTTTTACAAATAAATAATTTTGATTCTGTATAGAGAGTTGGCATAGCCTATATACAAGAAAGAGAGTAGGACCCAGCACGCTGCCTTGTGGAATTCCGAAATATGAGACCACTTCATTGCTAGTATAGCTCTCAAGCCTGACTCGTTGGCTAAGCTCAAAGAGGTAGTCACAAAAAATATTCAGAGCTGTCTCTCTTACTCCTAGCGTTAACAGTGCTTGCAAAAAGAGGGAGGTAGAAACCGTGTCAAAGGCCTTGGCCAAATCTAGAAATATACCTATGGTTTTCTTCTTCATGTCAAGATTCTTTGCAATGCGATTTGATAGCTCAAGCATAGCATCTTCTGTTGATTTTCCTCGGAGCAATCGCATCATTGTAATCTAAATATTTAAGAAGTCTCTTATTTAGAATGTTTACAAGGATCTTGGAAAGAGTTGTAAAAACAGATATAGGCCTGTAGCTTTCAACACGATCCCCTTCCCCACCCTTAAAAATTGGTGTAACTAAAACCTTTTTGAAAGACTGGGAAAACGCCATGTGTCAAACACAGATTGCATACATGAGTGATGGGAGGGATGAAAACATGCTTAGCAGCTTTAATAACAGAAGCAGGCATGGCATCATATCCAACTGCACAGTTATATTTTAATTCCGAGATTATACGGTCTACCTATCAAAGTCAGTTTCGAGCAAAACCAATGAATTGCCTTGTGGGTTGGACATGGAACTAAAGACAAAGTTATTACTGGTTGCATGTTGACCTTGCTGTATATTTTTAGCAAGATTACCTCCAACATTCGCGAAGTAATTGTTTATAGCGTTGACAGAGCAATCCGGATCATTACATCTTAAGACTATTAAATTTATAACTTAATTAAATTTATCTGTATAAATACTATCTATGCATGTAGCACTAGCAGGGGTTGTTCTAGTAGGCTCCAAAAATAAGTTAACAAGATTGTAGGACTAAAACAGACTTATAATTTTACTGCTAGAACCCGAGTTTTCTAATAAATGAACATTAAAATCACCACAAGTGATAATTTATTTTTTTGAATTACAAATTTTGTGTAATACTTTGTCCATTACCTTTTCAAAACAGTCAAACAATCCTGAAGGGGGTCTGAACACACTTAATACAATAAACTGCTCCAATTCTATACCTGAGCCTATCTCAATTGTTCGCTCTACAGGTAACAATACAATATCCTTACGTTCTTTGAATTTAAGTTGATTATTAACTAAACTTAAAAAGCCACCACGAATTGTATTAATCCTGCTAAACGAACTACCAACCTGGTGAATACTAAAATTGAACGTGAACTCGTGGCTTTTAAGCCAATGTTCTGTAGTACAAAGAATATCAATATTGTTTAAATTTATAAATAATTCCATATCTAAATCTTTATTCTTGAAACCTTGGAATGTTTTGGTGCACCAGGTTGATACAATTGACTGAGTTTTGTTTGGTTTTTCCGGTCTCTCCGGGAGGCAATGGTTGAGCGCTTGAACGTGTCCTTACAAGCTGTCTCTGAATGGGGCGATGCCAATCTGGTCAAGTTCAATGCTGCTGCTAAGACCCAAGCGTGTCTATTTTCCACCAAAAGGAGCCAATTCCATCCAGCTCCATCTTTCCGAAGTTTAACCGTGCCGATAACCGACCAACTTGAGCTTCTTGGTGTTACATTAACATCTACTCTCAATTTTGGCCCTTACATAGAGGCAAAGGCTCAAGTGGCTGCAAAGAAGTTGGGGATTCTGGCAAAGGTGGACGATACTTCTCGCCGGAACAGCTGCTTAAACTCTATCAAGCGCAAGTTCGATCGTGTATGGAGTACTGCTCTTATCTTTGGGATGGATCTGCCAGATACCAACTTGATGCCCTTCGGCACTTTTCCAGTCTCAAACGAAAGGCGAAATAGGCGTGTCAAGATCGAAGACAACTCAGGCGCACAAGTTTTCAGAACAATTGCCGGTATCCCGTCGGGGCCACTAGCCTTGTTCACGTCTAGGTTACGCAGTACCCTACGGACGTCCATCTGATGAATGTGAATGTTCGACATGCTCGACTTACATCCACCAGGAGAAATAGGCCTCGCGCCACCAGGATCCAGACGCAAAGATTCCGCAAACAAGGAAATAAACAAGTTCGCTTTCTCCTCAGCGGAGTGGGCAAGCGCCCCATCAGGTCTCAGCAGCGGTGGTAGTGAGGGGCGGCAGAAGTTCGATTCGACCGACTTAGCCAGGGACCAAAAAGCTTTACTACCTGATGGGTATGAAGCAAGTTTGTTCCCTATTCGGCTAATGTGGTCAAACCGTGCCCTCCGCAACACCTTTTTGCAGGACTTGGCAGCCCTGTGGAAGGCTCTCTTCTTCCGAGTCACGTCATTTGCTTTGCGCGTGCGAGCGTCGACCCATGCCAGATAAGCCGCGTGCTTAAGCGCATCAGCGCGATTGCACTCGCCACCAAACCATGGACGAGTTTCGCCAGACATAATTATGTCAGAAAACGGAATGTAGTACTCCATTCACCTCCGCAACACATCCGTCACGGCGTCTGCGCACGACGAAGCATCAGTAGAAGAAAAGCAAGTAGGCTGCCAAGGATAACATGCGAAGAAAGATCGCATGCCATCCCAATCAGCTGACCTGTACCGCCATACCCGCCGTGTGCCTCTTGGGCTAGGATCGGGCGCGGTGGATACGGATACAGACTTTACCAGACAGTGGTCGGAACTACCCAGTGGTGAAGAAATCGAGACCGAATAGCGGTCTGGATCTGTTGTCAGCAAAAGGTCCAAGCAATTGGCAGTGTGCGAATCAACATCCGGCACCCTCGTTGCCCCCTGGACCAGCTGGGTAAGATTTAACGCAAGTGCTAGCTTTCGCGTCTCTCGTCCAGCATGGTCTGTGCACTGGTATAGGAAGAGCCACTCCTGGTGGTGGGCGTTGAAGTCCCTCAGTAACACCAATTAGGCAGAAGGGTACCGTTGCTGAGCCGCATCCCCGCGTCACTCAGGTGTGTGCAGCTCAGTTGTCTCCCAAATCACCGCTGTGCGAACGGTAGACATAAGCGTAGACAATTTTATCCAGGCTTGTGTCCACGAGAACCCACAGCGTTGAGAACCTGGAGTCCGCCGTTAACAGATGTCGTCACGGGCGTACACACATACGCTCGCACGTGGTTTGAAATGGTGCTCCAGGGTAAACTCTGGGTACGAAAGGTAAGACACGTCGAACGGACATCTGATCTGCGTCTCGGAAAGGAACAAGAGTGCTGGTTTCTCAGTCTCCAGGTGGTGATGGACTGCGGCGAGATTTGAGTGCAGACCTCGTATGTTGCTGAGGTGCACTTTGTTGGGGAGGATGTGCTGCCGCTGTACAGCTTTTCTTCTTTTGTTCCTTTTGGCCATAAGTTTGAGTGAAGGAAGGAGAGGAAAAGGAAGTGAAATGAGGTTCCATGCTGCTACCCTCAGGCACGCTCTGACAGGACGACATCATTGGGGGACTAGTCGGGAGACTGCGGGGACGCCCGAGCCCCCCCGGGAATGTCCATCGGGTCCTCCCACGTCTGGTCGCCAGCCAGCACGATGGCGCACCCCGGGATTTTTCGACAGTTGGCGGGGCAGCCCTTCATGTGTGGCTAGCACACTACTTGGGCCCCCAACTAAATGCGGTCGGCCAGCGGCGCACCGTGCCTCGGATCCCGCTACCCTCCGTGACTAGTCTCCCGATACGCCCATATCAACGCAAGCCTGCATTGGAACAACTATTTCGACCCAACTCCTCTACACTGGCTACACTGGGCATCATACCGGAAGACGGCTAGGCCGCTTGGCGGTACGTCTTTGCCCAGTGGGTGGTCACAAGCCATCGGCCGAAGCCTACCACCAGTTAGTGTCACAGGATTAGCACCACCCGGGGACTAGGTGTAGGGTCTAACATTGGGTATTCCCCTACGGACGCGGGTGACTCGGCTCCCAAAATAAAATAGTTCAGTTAAGGTTATTGTAGTAGAACGCTCAAATTTTAAGACCTAAATGCCGCGTTGAATCGCGATGCT
This sequence comes from Lacanobia oleracea, assembly GCA_950371165.1. Lineage (NCBI taxonomy): Eukaryota > Metazoa > Arthropoda > Insecta > Lepidoptera > Noctuidae > Lacanobia > Lacanobia oleracea. The sequence continues at coordinate 497,458 of OX493405.1, forward strand.
GATTCTTTGGCCGAAGAAAAGTCCAGCCCTCTGGTCACGTGAACAGTCGACAAGTTGTTTACTGATATCCCGAAAGACTCGATGCGCACTTGGACCCCATGGCCCTAATGTTTCAACCCCAAACGGCTCAAATATGTAACACCCAATTAAGTTGTTATATTTGCGCCGTTTGAGGTTTTCTGCACCTGCAGCGGCCGCCCCAGCGCAGCCCGCCGTGCTAAAAAGATGGGATGGCGCAAGGGTGTCGACACATGTTGCATCCCACACCAAAGGCGTACTCAACTTCCAAGGCATTATGGTCATCCCATCTGGCCTCTTTCCATCGTCGCGTGCCAAGCCGTTGGGTTCATAACAGCTGGCACCCCGGCGGTGACAAGAGCCCGACGGATGATGTCATTAATGCTGGCCTGCCGTGCTAACCGACCAGCGCTCCTACTGCAAGACAGGCCATGGTGTCCGAGGCCGTCGACTGCTTCACCGCATTGACACCGATATGGAGCTCCGCTAGGAGCACCCAAACGCAGACACGTAGCGATACGGAAAGTACTGTCACTCAGCATAGTACCTATGTTGGGTCGTCACTTGGTGGTAGTCGGCTACAGGCACTACCGACGGTAGTGCCTGTAGCCAAAGACCCGACTCCCATTCACCCACAGCCAACAGGCGGGCACGCTCCGCAGTATTGGTGGACGTATTTAAGAGGTTATTCCGTACCAACCTGCAGAGCGGCTCGACCCATTGTCTTTGGGAAAATAAGCTATCGGGCAACGCCGTATTCGGGCAAGCCACTTTCCAGGCGTTCAGTGCTTCGGTCAAGTAAGGTACTTTACTGTTAACCAAAGATGGAGTTAAAATACTTTTGGTTAAATTTACAGTACTATTGACCGATGACAGGAACGCTGGTAGGCTTATATCAGAAATTTTGCGGATGCCGAGCCCACCAAAGCGAATGGGTAGAGTGGCTTGCAGCCACGCTCGGTCATCCAGAGCCACATTTAAGATAGATGTTAGTGTATCTTGAATGATTTGATCAATTTTGTCCAAAAGATGTGTCTGCTTCCATAAAGGGGAAGAGCGGAGAAAATACATAAAATTTGGCCCAAAACAACAATATCTGATGAGGGTGAAAGCCGAATGTAAATTAATTTTGCTAAGTCTTTCCGAAATATCGTTAAAACGATTAATTTTGTCGTCAATGAATGAGGAAAAACTGTCTTCAATTATTGGTGAACCTAGGAGGTGAAGTGAACTTTTGTCTAAAATTTTGATATCTGGGGCTATTGCGTTTAATTTTTGTAGAGTAGTTAGTCTATCGGTATTGTCATTCAAAAAAATTTCACAAAATTTCTAAAATTTCAATGCTGCCAGTGTTCTGGGCACTTTTGCCATTGACAGCGATGTGGATTACTTTTTTGATGCCCAATGATTAATTTTTTTTTTTTATTCGCGTTTGTACATAATTTCTTGTTAATTAGTGTAGTTTATTAAGTGTATAAAAATATTCAATTTTAATTTGCCACGTATTAAAAATTTCTTTGTCCGTATAATTAAATTTGCGCTAAGGTGAAAAAAAAAAGACCAAAATTAATTTTAGGTCAGCTTTTGAAAATTTCTTAGTAACAAGTAAAATCCATATATGCACTATAACCAAGACATGGCTTGAACCAGACAGTCGTTTGAAAATAGGTAGTTACTCTATCTATAGACCGATTAGGGGGCCGAGTCACCCGCGTCCGTAGGAGAATACCCAATGTCAGACCCTACACGTGGTTCCCGGGTGGTGCTAATCAGGTGACACTAACTGGTGGTAGGCTTCAGCCGATGGCTTGTGACCACCCACTGGGCAAAGACGTACCGCCAAGCGGCTTAGCTGTGTTCCGGTACGATGCTCAGTGTAGCCAATTCAGAGGAGTTGGGTCGAAATAGTTGTTCCAATGCAGGCAGACCAGCCAGGCTAGCCCTGGCATGAGCGTATCGGGAGACTAGTCTTAGCTCGGGCTCGGGCGTCCCCGCAGTCTCCAGACTAGTACCCCAAAGATGTCGTCCTGTCAGGGCGTGCCTGAAGGTTAGCAGCTTGGAACCTCATTTCACTTCCTTCTCCTCAACCTCCATCACTTTTATGAACAGGAATAAAAAGAGAAAAGCTGTACAGCGGCAGCACGTCCTTTCGCATAAAGTGCACCTCTCTAATATACGAGGTCTGCACTCAAATCTCGCCGCAGTCCATCACCACCTTGAGACCGAGAAACCAGCGCTCTTGTTCCTGTCGGAGACGCAGATCGGATGTCCGTCGGACGTGTCATACCTGTCTTACCCAGGGTTTACCCTGGAGCACCGCTTCAGATCCCGCGCGGGCGTATGCATGTACGCCCGGGACGACATCTGCTATCGGCGTCTCCGCTACCTTGAAGACTCTAGGTTCTCAATGCTGTGGGCTATAGTGGACACAGGTCTAGGCAAAATTGTCTACGCATGCGTCTACCGTTCGCACAGCGGTGATTTGGAGACAACTGGGCTTACACAGCACCTGACTGAGGCGGCGGATGCGGCTCAGCAGCGGTACCCTTCTGCCCAATTGGTGTTACTGGGGGACTTCAATGCCCACCATCAGGAGTGGCTCTTCCCATACTAGTGCACAGACCATGCTGGACGAGAGACGCGAAAGCTAGCGCTTGCGTTAAATCTTACCCAGCTGGTCCAGGGGGCAACGAGGGTGCCGGATGTTGATTCGCACACTGCCAATTGCTTGGACCTTTTGCTGACAACAGATCCAGACCGCTATTCCGTGTCGATTTCATTACCACTGGGTAGTTCCGACCACTGTCTGGTGAAGTCTGTGTCTGTCTACTCTCCGCCCGATCCTAGCCCAAGAGGCACCCGGTGGGTATGGCGATACAAGTCAGCAGATTGGGATGGCATGCGATCTTTCTTCGCATGTTACCCTTGGCAGCCTACTTGCTTTTCTTCCACTGATGCTACGTCGTGCGCGGACGCCGTGACGGATGTGTTGTGGAGCGGAATGGAGTACTTCATTCCGTTCTCTAACATAGCAATATCTGGCGAAGCTCGCCCTTGGTTTGGTGCCGAGTGCAATCGCGCTGATGCGCTTAAGCACGCGGCGTACCTAGCATGGGTCGACGCTCTACGCGCAAAGCAAATGACGTGAGTCAGAAGAAGAGAGCCTTCAACAGGGCTGCTAAGTCCTGCAAGAAGGGGTTGCGGAGGGCTCGGTTTGACCACATTAGCCGAATAGGGAACAAACTTGCTTCATACCCAGCAGGTAGTAAGGCTTTTTGGTCCCTAGCTAAGTCGGTCGAATCGAACTTCTGCCGCCCCTCACTACCACCACTGCTGAGACCCGACGGGACGCTGGCCCACTCCGCTGAGGAGAAAGCGAACTTGTTTGCTTCTTTGTTTGCGGAATCTTCACGTCTGCATCCTGGTGGCGCGACGCCCTCCGCCTCTCCTGGTGATTGCGAGTCGAGTATGTCGAACATTCGCATTCATCAGAATGACGTCCGTAGGGTACTGCGTAACCTAGACGTGAACAAGGCTAGTGGTCCTGACGGGATACCGGCAATTGTTCTGAAGACGTGTGTGCCTGAGCTGTCTCCGATCTTGACATGCCTATTTCGCCTTTCGTTCGAGACTGGAAAAGTGCCGAAGGCTTGGAAGCAAGCTAACGTGCAGCCCGTGCCCAAGAAGGGTAGTCGAGCTGACCCGTCGAATTATAGACCCATCTCGGTAACGTCCATACTCTGTAAGACTATGGAACGCGTACTGAATCACAAGCTTCTGGCGTACCTAGAAGCGAATGATATCCTTAGTGACCGGCAATACGGGTTTCGCCGAAATCGGTCAACTGGGGATCTTCTAGCGTATGCCATTCACATCTGGAGTGAGGCCATAGAGAAGCACGGGGAGGCACTGGCGGTCTCCCTTGACATCTCGAAGGCCTTCGACAGGGTCTGGCACGATAGCCTTATTAGTAAGCTTCCTTCCTTCGGTCTGCCCGCCGGTTTGTGTGATTGGATCGCAGATTTCCTGAGGGATTGGTCTATCCGAGTGGTCATAGATGGCTGCTCGTCTGGACTGCTGGATATTAATGCCGGGGTTCCTCAGGGGTCGGTGCTTTCAGCAACACTATTCTTGCTGCATATTAATGATCTGCTTAAACCGGTACCTTTGGGTATGCAGACGACAGCACTGTTGCTGAGAGATACGTGTCCGACGCACGAGCTGGTGGGTCGCAGATCCGGTCTCTCCGGGAGGCAATGGTTGAGCGCTTGAACGTGTCCTTACAGGCTGTCTCTGAATGGAGCGATGCCAATCTGGTCAAGTTCAATGCTGCTAAGATCCAAGCGTGTCTTTTTTCCGCCAAAAGGAGCCAATTCCGCCTAACTCCATCTTTCCGCGGTGAAACCGTGCCGATAACCGACCATCTTGAGCTTCTTGGGGTTACATTAACATCTACTCTCAATTTTGGCCCTTACATAGAGGCAAAAGCTCAAGTGGCTGCAAAGAAGTTGGGGATTCTGGCTAAGGTGAGACGGTACTTCACGCCGGAACAGCTACTCAAACTCTATCAAGCGCAAGTTCGATCGTGTATGGAATACTGCTCTCATCTTTGGGATGGATCTGCCAGATACCAGCTTGATGCCCTTGAGTCAATTGAGAAACGAGCCAAGAGGATCATCGGCAATGAGAGGCTCGTCGCGTCGAAGCTCTAAAGTCTTGAACATCGACGACGAGTTGCTAGCCTGTCGGTTTTTTACCGGTTGCATTTTGGGGAATGTGCGACGGAATTGCATAATTTAATTCCGCCAAGCCCGTTCCATCATCGGACCACAAGACGAACGGCGATGCGCCACCGGTACATGGTGGACATCCCACCCATACGCACAAAACATTTTGGGAACACATTCATAGTGCGTACAGCTAAGGAGTGGAATTCCCTGCTGGAGTCTGTGTTTCCTGATAGCTACAACCTGGGAGTCTTTAAATCAAGAGTGAATAGGTTATTTCTAGGCAAGCGTGCTCCATCTTCGACCACATCCTCGCTTACCATCAGGTGAGATAGTGGTCAAACGCGTGCCTATCAATAGTGAAAAAAAAAAAAAATCTGTAGACAAGACCGAGATGAAAATTTTAGTTTAAAAGTCAATTTCAATTTTAGCTTACGTAATAGAAGTATTCAGGTACTTCACATTAAAATATTTAACAGTAGCTTTTTAGAAAATATCGTAGCCGTATATTGCCCACCTAATATTTACACTGCAGATGAGGATTGGAAAATGTTATTTTCTAGTTGGCCAAATAAAACTATTATAGGGGGAGATTTCAACGGGCACATACAAACTGGTCAAACAAAAGCGATCGCAGGGGTTTACAAACCTGCGATGCAGCGGATGAGTGGCGTTATGTTTTCCTCAATACAGGAGACCATACCAGACTTAAATTAGTATTAAATCAGTTACAGAAAAAGCTCGCCTGACGTCATATTTGCAATATCATTACAAAAATGTAGGTATTGACCACTAAATGGTTCTTATTGACACAGAAATAACATGTCGAAACTTAACAAAGTCGAAACGTTATTTAAAAAAAAAAGTGATAGGCAGAAGTATTCAGAATTAATGTCAAGTAAAATTGATAGTATTATTTTATTTATTTTAGGTTTCCCAACAATTATTATCTACACTGGATCCTTATAAGAAACACATGCTTTAAAATAAGTTTACAGTGTAAAGGTAAACACCACATACATTAACTAACAAGTTCGAAAGTTAAGCTAACTTAACAGACAGAGAGGACTCATACAGTGGGGTTGCCATAATAATTCTTAAGTCGCTTAAGGTACAGTCATCTATAATTAGATTAGGCAATGTAGGAATTGAAATATTACATTTAAAATTGCTAAATTGCTCTAATTTGGAGAATGTCATATCGATATATGGCCCATCAAGTATACGCACTACCTCATCCGACTGGGATAGTCTATTTAGTTTAAATTTTAAAAAAACATTGATAGCTGGTGACTTTAATGCGCACCACACAAATTGGTCATTTAAAAATGACACAAGAGGGATACAAATCTTGGATTCGGCGATTGGGAATGGCTTTATTTCCTTGAACAATGGCAGCCCCACAAGAATAAGATTGGTGAGTGGAATGTTACAAGAATCGTCTCCTGATGTTACATTTGTGTCATCGGACATTGCTGTTAACTTTAAGTGGAATGTAACAAATGAAACATTAGGAAGCGATCACTTGATAATAAAAATAAGTTTAAATTTTTACAATAATTGCAGGCCATTTAGGGGGCGTAATTATAAGTTAGTCAATTGGAAGCTGTATAAGGAGTGTCTTACCGTTGCTTTTAGTTCTATAGTGGTAACAAATAATATTCAAGAAAGATATGATTTTATTATTGATCAACTTAACACCGCTGCTAATAAGAGTATTCCACTAATTAAAATATGTACTGACCCTACTAGCAAATTTAGACCAAAACCATACTGGAATCCTAACCTGTCTAAGTCTGTTGCTCAAAGAAGATTAATGCTCAAACAATTTAGACGCAATCCTACCCCTTTAAATCTCTCAAAACTTGAAAAATGTATTGCTGATTCAAAAAAAGCCTTACAGCAGGCTAGGCAACAGAGTTGGAGTGGTTATTGCAATAGAATTGACGAGACAACTACTGCTACAGAGATGTGGAATCGAATGCGATGGATTAAGGGCTATAAAAAGGAACCATTTCAACCTACAGACCAACAAAAAGAGGAACTGTTGTGCAATCTGGCACCTGACTCTGTACTTCCCCCAATGCCTAACTTCAATTCTATGAATCCATCTCTTGAGGCAGATTTCAGCTATGAGGAAATGCAGAAATGTTTAAAAAAAAAAGACAGCGCCCCTGGACAAGACCTTATAACTTACTCTATGTTGTATAACTTACCAACAATTGCTAAGCTTTACTTATTGGATACTTACAACTTGATTTTTTCACACGGCCACATCCCCATACAATGGAGAGAGATAAAAATTATCCCTATTCCTATGGTTAGTAATGATAATGCTGCGACTAAGATAAGACCAGTTGCTCTCATGTCCTGTGTTTGCAAAATCCTCCACTCAATGATTAACAAGCGTCTAGAGTGGTACGTTGAGAAAGAAAAAATTTTATCCTCAGAAATTACCGGTTTTAGACGGGCTCATTCAAGTTTAGATGCGTTGGTAAGATTAATTGGGTCCGTGGTTTAGGCCCCCAGTGGTCGACGCACCTGTGGCTGACGCCCCCGATTCGATTAATTTAATTCAAAGTAATTTTTGATCAAATGTACTGTCAGGCACAAAAATAGTTTTACAAAAATATTAAATGTTGTACTTTGATTGTAAGTATATGCATAACATTAAATCGTTTTGAAAAATTAAAGTCTTAGTTATTTTTCATTATTTATTTATATATCTCGATAAGAAATCTAGTATTTTTTGTATATTTTCAGTTTTCATCACCTATAATCAAGAGAATCATTTAACTTAATTATAATAATCAGTCTCAAATGTAATAAAATAAGATAGTAATTTTAAATAATCAGTCTTAAAAGTTACTGCAGAACAACTAACTTTTTACATAATGAAATATTCTTTTATCTTCGTAACAATAATAATTAAACATATTTAACTGTGAAACAAATGAGAATAATTTTACCTGATTATATCAGTCAGTTTCAATAGCAATAACAAAACAAAATAATCAGGCTTAAAAAACAAACGTACTCGTAAAGTAACAAATTTTTTACATGTGAAATGTTATGAAATTTTGCGAGCATAGAAATAATCAACTGTAAAAACTTAAACAAATATAAAAATTAAAATTCCAAAGTTTAAAACTTAAAAAAAGTATACAATCCAAATCATCTCTTTTCATTTTGTAAGTTAAATTATTACTTTTTAGGACGAACTGCCACATATGGGCGAATTTGTTCTAAAACATGATTGTGCTAATTTTTTTTTGTTTTCATACTGTTCAGTTAATTTGGCAATCATTTTTTCATTCTTTCTTGTGTTGTTCTTTCTTCTGCTCACAGGAATGTTTTTGTTTTTCAGTCTGAAAGAAAAAACTAGGTAAATATCTTAATAAATTTCTTTTAAACTACTTTTTTTTTGTAATATTTTAAATTGTTTTATATATAAGTAAAATAAATAATATTACCTCGCTTGTGCCGTGCCGTAGGTAGAAATATCAATCCTAACCATTTCTAAAAACGACAATAAAGACGGGTTCGTTCCCAGGTGGTTTTTTAAACGGTGATTCCAGACCTCTACTAAATTAGTGGTTCTACGTTTTTCCTTATAACAACACCACTTTGCGATCATATCCGCAGGCTCAAGCCATTGTTCAACAAAATAATCATTGAACTTAGTTACTTGGTCGTCTGGAATACTGAAAAGAAAATAATCGATCGAATGATTGTGCAAAAGTAAAAATATAAGGAATAGACAAGCTTTAATAAAGTGTAAAAAATACTTAACTACCTGTTTTCCATTATGGTAAGCCAGCCGTCTTCAATTTCTTCTTTCGTAAGTGGCGATCTATTATCTCTGCTATTTGATAGATAACTTTTGTTTAGAAAGGACAAATACTTTATTAATAGGGTAAAACACTTTTCTCATTTACTGTACTAAGTGAAAAAGCACAAAAAAATAATAATATTAAATTAATCGTATCGGCGGCGTCGGCCACAGGTGCGTCGACCACTGGGGGCCTAAGCCACGGACCCGATTAATTTGTCATAATTATACAAATATGTTTTTCCAAAAATATCTCGACTTTAGCATGTTTCCTCGACTTAGATAATGCTTACAATAATGTAATAGTTAGTCAAATAATTAAGACCTTGGAAGATATCAACGTAGGCTCTAAAATATCTAAATATGTTTGGATGTTTCTTAGTGACAGGCGTCTTGTAATAAAAGCGGACAGTACCCACGACACTGACTGTGTATGTCGTTGGACGCATAGAGGTTTAGCTCAAGGGGACCCGTTGTCCCCTCTATTGTTTAATATTGTTACCTGTAAGATTACGCACAACATAAATAAAGTATTAATATTTCAGTATGCAGATGATTTTGTTTTTTTTAGTAGCCAATCTCAAGTAAACGATAGCATTATCAACATGCAAAGGGCGCTAAACACTTTGGTAGATTTGTTACAAGAAATTGGCCTGCAGTTATCTACTCCTAAGTCGAAGTACTGTTTATTTAGTAGGGGATTTAGAACACAACCAATCAATTTATTTATTAATAGTCTACCTCTAACTTGTACAGAAAACATCAAATATTTAGGTATGTGGCTGGATAGGCAATTACGATGGAGAAGACAGAGATAGGTAAATGAAGTTTGTCAAAAAACACAAAAATATCTAAATTTATTAAAAGTGTTGTCTGGACCTTCATGGGGTATTCATCCGAAACATATTAGACGGTTATATATTGCATTAATTAGGAGCAAGATGGATTACGGTAGTTATTTATATGACAATAGTGCCAATTCACACACATATAGGTTAGATAAAGTCCAGAACCAGAGTTTAAGAATTGTTGGTGGGTTTATTAGAAGTACACCCATTCACACAATGGAGTGTGAGTTATGTATGCCTCCTCTGTTTATTAGGCGACATTTTTTAGCCATAAAGTACTCCTTAAAAATAAAATCGTGGTCAAATAATACTACTACTAGTCTATTAAGAGAACTAAGCGCTCTTTGTACCAAAAAGTATTGTCAAAAAAAAGAAAATTCCGTTATTAGTTTCAACATATAAAAAAACTCAAGAAGAAGCTATTTCATCCAGTTACCCACTAGAAATGTTTACATTGAATACTTGGGTTACTAACATTCAAATAAAAAATATTATCAGTTATGATCTAGATGCGATTAAAGGTAGTAAACACAATTACAATTTTAATATTCTTAAAAATGAAATCTTACATGAATTACGTAATAAATATGATAGTTGGCACAGAATATATACAGACGGTTCAAAGAGCGCTGATGGGCTAGGGGCTGCCTTTTATCATACTGAAGATAAAATTAGAGGTTGTTTTAAGATTAATAATATTAATACATCTATAATGACGGTGGAACTTACTGCAATTTCAGAAGCTCTAATGTACGCAAGGACCAAAGGATTACATAAGGTAGTAATACTCACAGACAGCAAGAGTGCCTTGCAGCATATTGCTCGATGCGCCTCTGGTGGCAGAGGTGTTTCGAAAGCTTATGCCATTCTTAGTCTCATTCATGAGTTCAATTGCAGCAATAGAGATCTGAGATTGCAGTGGGTTTCATCTCATGTTGGCTTACCGGGAAACGAGGAGGTTGATTTACTCGCGAAAAAGTCAGCTTTAGAAGGAATACCTATTGATGTTAAATGTCACTATTCTGAATTACTAAGTAAATATAAAATAAATTGTTACAACATGTGGAAAGAATACTTTGATAAAAAGTCTCTCGAAAAAGGTGTTTGGTATAAAACGATACAATGTGAACCTCCGCGTATTCCCTGGTTTGCCGACATGAGAATTTGTCGAAAATATATTGTGTTAGCACATAGGTTAAGGACCGGACACATGCCACTCAACAAGTTTGGCTTCCTAATGAAAAAAGTGAGTAGTCCAAATTGTCAATACTGCGAGTCTGTGGAGGATGTGCATCACTTGTTGATGGAATGTGTCCGTAATCGTAGAGAAAGAGATGCCTTATTGGCAGAGTTAAAAATTAGTAAGTTAGATTTAGGTGCCGTTCAATGTTTTTTGTCCAAACCCTGCAGTGAAGAGGCTAAGAAAATTTATAGTTTTGTATGCAGCTATTTAGCTACTAGAGCGTCTCTTATCTCCTAGTTCGTAAAAATATTTTTTGTTATGAGTTATGATGGGGCTGACATGGTTATGTGTGATAACCAAAAGCCTCTAAATAAAAAAATAAAAAAAAACTCGGTGCAACTCGGGTTTACGAGGCCTGTCTCGGTTGAAGGATAGTGACAAAACTGTTAAATTCCAATCGATCCCATCACATATAGATCTGTTAGGAAACGAAATTGTAGATAGTTGGCAAAAACAGGTATCTGTGAAGGAGTTTCTGTCGATAATTTACCGTTCTTCACATATATATTAAGAGATGATAAAATTGTTTCCAATGCGTTATGGAAAGAGTATTTTGACAAAAGATCTGAAGAGAAGGGAATATGGTACAAGACTATCCAATCTGAGCCACGAACAAGGATTCCTTGGTTCATTGATGTACCGATGTATAGAAGATTATTAGTAACAAGCATGCGCCTACGATCCAGGCACACTCGGTTGAATGCGTTTGGTTATCTTATGAAAGTTACTGACACCCCAAACTGTCTGGTTTGCAATATAAGGGAGGACACCTACCACGCTTTGGTGGAGTGTGCTCGGGTTGATGCAGAACGAAGACCTTTAGAAGTAGAATACACTTTATGTTTAAGGGATTTGGGTATGTGTAAAGTGATCCTATCTAAACCGACATCCAAATTAGCTTTTAAGTTATATTATTTAATTTTAAAATGCTACTACCGTACTAATACTACCGTCACCCAACATAGGTACTATGCTGAGTGACAGTACTTTCCGTATCGCTACGTGTCTGCGTTTGGGTGCTCCTAGCGGAGCTCCACATCGGTGTCAATGCGGTGAAGCAGTCGACCGCCTCGGACACCATGGCCTGTCTTGCAGTAGGAGCGCTGGTCGGTTAGCACGGCACGCCAGCATTAATGACATCATCCGTCGGGCTCTTGTCACCGCCGGGGTGCCAGCTGTTTTAGAACCCAACGGCTTGGCACGCGACGATGGGAAGAGGCCAGATGGGATGACCATAATGCCTTGGAAGTTGGGTAGGCCTTTGGTGTGGGATGCAACATGTGTCGACACCCTTGCGCCATCCCATCTTTTTAGCACGGCGGGCTGCGCTGGGGCGGCCGCTGCAGGCGCAGAAAACCTCAAACGGCGCAAATATAACAACTTAATGGGGAGTTACATATTTGAGCCGTTTGGGGTTGAAACATTAGGGCCATGGGGTCCAAGTGCGCATCGAGTCTTTCGGGATATCAGTAAACAACTTGTCGACTGTTCACGTGACCAGAGGGCTGGACTTTTCTTCGGACAAAGAATCAGCATTGCGATTCAACGCGGCAATGCTGCCAGTGTTCTGGGCACTTTTGCCATTGACAGCGATGTGGATTATTTTTTTGATGCCCAATGATTATTTTTATTTTTTTATACGCATTTGTACATAATTTCTTGTTAATTAGTAAATTATGTAAATATAGTATCAAAGAAAATACATTTTAAAATTAATTAAGTTAAGATCATAATCTATAGCTACCTAATTTTATAATATGTTTTTGTAAAACTACGAGGACGAGCCTGGCATAATCGCTTCGCAATTAAAGCCTTTTTTTACAAATAAAGATTAAAAAAAAGTGTTTTTGTGCGTCATTTCTGTCAGAATAAACTTATTTTTTTTTCTTTTTTTCTTTAAATTTTCTCGTTTAATTTTGTTTTATTATTTTAACTTTGTAATATACGATTTTCCTTTTTTTACCGTGCTCCACAGTAGTTTACGGGATTGTGAATCTATATGTAACATTTATTATTTATTTAATATTATTGTATGTTAACACCTACACTTTTTTGCTCTTCTTATTTATCTATTTTTTTATTTATATGTCTACTGCGCGTTCGAGCGAATGCCACCCGTGGGCTGCAGCTGAAAATCAGCGTTAGGATGTTAGATAATACCTAGTGTTGCCACCTGACATTATCCTGAGCTGAGGCTCTTTTGGCACAATATTGTTATAAGTAACGTATTGTATTCGATGAAGGAGCTCGTGGCTAAATAATAACAGCCGCACGGGTCGATCTTCAAGGTTAAGCAACGCTTGTCGAGGTTGGTCTGTGGATGGGTGACCATCTAAACATACCGTGTTTCCCCCGTGCCTCGGAAAGCACGTTAAGCCGTTGGTCCCGGCTGTCATTTGTAGATCTTTGGCAGTCGTTACGGATTGTCAGAAGCCAGTAAATCTGACTCCAGTCTTGCCATGAAGTACCGTGTTACCCAGTTACTGGGTTGTGGAGGTTTGGTAGGCAGCCACTCCTCGTAAAACACTGGTATTCAGCTGAATCCGGTTTGACTGGAAGCCGACCCCAATATAGTTGGGAAAAGGCTAGGCAGATGATGATGATGAACATATTGCATTCGATGATTGTATGGTGTGTTTATTTCGTTGTACCAATAAACCCGAATTGCTTTCCTTGTTTCTTTCATCATACGCTCTTACATTACAACAATTCCAACGAAAATACACCTTCAACGAGCAATAACAACCAACGCTCAGGTCAACGACCGCGAACTACGCCGTCAGAGAAACTGCATAAATACCAAGTCTGCACTGTTACTTGTGGCACTAAGTGCGCACCGTGGCTAGCCATGAGAATCATCAAACAACTTGCAAACGATGATGGCTACAAATACCCCACGACTGCCAAAGTACTACTGAACGAAGCATACGTCGATGATGTCATAAGTGGCCACAACTCCAAAAATCGCTTATCGATATGTAAAAGGAGCCGGGATGAACTTACGCAAGTGGTCCAGCAATCATACAGCATTGCTAAAGAACTTAAAAAACACTTAGATTCCAAGCAAGAAGATTTCATGAAAACACTCGGACTTGGTTGGAATCCCTTTTTTTTTTTGTGATGGGGGAAATCCTCATGGATGTCCTCCACCCTGGGGCGGGCGGAGGGGTCTGTCAGACTCTTACTGACTAAAACCACCCCGGTGCTCCATCTCTCACCAACCGGGGATCGCGAAAACTAATGCGACTTCCGTAATCCCCGGCTGGTGCCGGCCCGCCTCTGCAGGCTACCTCGGGTCAGCGGGGGGAGTGAGGTGTTTGACTCCCCCCGCGAGGTCAAAGAGGGGCGCACGGGAACACCACGCGCCGCCACCTCGGGTCCGAATGAATGAAGGGCGACGGATATTACCAAGTCCGCCGCCTCTAGACCCAGTTAGGGGGGCCGGAAGAGGGCAGCGTATGCCCTCCTCCGACGCCCGGTGCGCCTAATGCGGGCCGAGAGAGAGGTCGAGATCTCCCTCTCCCTTTCCGCAGCCTCCTTCTGCGCGACAACTGTTTCGCAGAAGGAGACCACCGCGTCTCAGGACTCCTCGCCGTCGACCATTGCACGAACTACGGCCGGCAGCGAGAGATCACTGCCTACCACAGAGATGAGGGCACGGCGCGGCCCCTCCCAAGCGGCACACTCTGCCAGTGTATGCCGCGCCGAGTCCTCCCGACAGTCGATGCAGTGGTGACACTGAGCGTCCGGCTCCCTGCCTACGCGACACAGGAACCTCCTGAAGTGGTTGGAATCCCTAGACCAACACATTTGCGTTTAACTGGAAATTTGATGAAAAATAATAATAATAATAATGTTTATTTATTTCTCCTCACAAAAAACAGACCTTACATCTTAATTACAATGTTACTTATATCTATTTTCTTTTATCTATTTTTTTAATTGGTCAAGCGACTATCTTGCACAACTACAAACACGCAGTAAATGGAATAATCCCAAGAAAAATCTCAGCGAGGGAGACATCGTACTAATCCGGAAAAAAAAAATCACCAGGAAAATAAGCCATGGGACGGGTGCTAGAACTTCACCCTGGAGCAGACGGATATGTTAGAGTGACAACGCTGAAAACAAAAACTGGCGTCATTAAACAACCCATAATAAAACTATCAGCTCTACCCATCAATACTAACAATACTGAAGAATGCAAGACAAGTTTACAGAGGCCAAGACAACCGAAAAACTTCCACAAGAAAAAACTCCGAAAAAATGTATCTATTCACACTGTTAATACTTTTGAATGGCTCATATTGTTAGCAACTAAAGTCAGGCACTCAAGACCCCTCAAATGGGTCCGTGGCTTAGGCCCCCAGTGGTCGACGCACCTGTGGCCGACGCCCCCGATACGATTAATTTAATATTATTATTTTTTTGTGCTTTTTCACTTAGTACAGTAAATGAGAAAAGTGTTTTACCCTATTAATAAAGTATTTGTCCTTTCTAAACAAAAGTTATCTATCAAATAGCAGAGATAATAGATCGCCACTTACGAAAGAAGAAATTGAAGACGGCTGGCTTGCCATAATGGAAAACAGGTAGTTAAGTATTTTTTACACTTTATTAAAGCTTGTCTATTCCTTATATTTTTACTTTTGCACAATCATTCGATCGATTATTTTCTTTTCAGTATTCCAGACGACCAAGTAACTAAGTTCAATGATTATTTTGTTGAACAATGGCTTGAGCCTGCGGATATGATCGCAAAGTGGTGTTGTTATAAGGAAAAACGTAGAACCACTAATTTAGTAGAGGTCTGGAATCACCGTTTAAAAAACCACCTGGGAACGAACCCGTCTTTATTGTCGTTTTTAGAAATGGTTAGGATTGATATTTCTACCTACGGCACGGCACAAGCGAGGTAATATTATTTATTTTACTTATATATAAAACAATTTAAAATATTACAAAAAAAAAGTAGTTTAAAAGAAATTTATTAAGATATTTACCTAGTTTTTTCTTTCAGACTGAAAAACAAAAACATTCCTGTGAGCAGAAGAAAGAACAACACAAGAAAGAATGAAAAAATGATTGCCAATTTAACTGAACAGTATGAAAACAAAAAAAAATTAGCACAATCATGTTTTAGAACAAATTCGCCCATATGTGGCAGTTCGTCCTAAAAAGTAATAATTTAACTTACAAAATGAAAAGAGATGATTTGGATTGTATACTTTTTTTAAGTTTTAAACTTTGGAATTTTAATTTTTATATTTGTTTAAGTTTTTACAGTTGATTATTTCTATGCTCGCAAAATTTCATAACATTTCACATGTAAAAAATTTGTTACTTTACGAGTACGTTTGTATTTTAAGCCTGATTATTTTGTTTTGTTATTGCTATTGAAACTGACTGATATAATTAGGTAAAATTATTATTCTCATTTGTTTCACAGTTAAATATGTTTAATTATTATTGTTACGAAGATAAAAGAATATTTCAGTATGTAAAAAGTTAGTTGTTCTGCAGTAACTTTTAAGACTGATTATTTAAAATTACTATCTTATTTTATTACATTTGAGACTGATTATTATAATTAAGTTAAATGATTCTCTTGATTATAGGTGATGAAAACTGAAAATATACAAAAAATACTAGATTTCTTATCGAGATATATAAATAAATAATGAAAAATAACTAAGACTTTAATTTCTCAAAACGATTTAATGTTATGCATATACTTACAATCAATGTACAACATTTAATATTTTTGTAAAACTATTTTTGTGCCTGACAGTACATTTGATCAAAAATTACTTTGAATTAAATTAATCGAATCGGGGGCGTCAGCCACAGGTGCGTCGACCACTGGGGGCCTAAGCCACGGACCCACTCAAATTACCAACTTGAAACCCGAGCAACCGATTTACTATGACACCATCGGCAAGGTTCAACTAATAAACAATTATTGGACTTTGCTCACACACTACAACTTAACAAACTACTGGAAAGGCGTTCAACACATTCAAAAATACATTAACGGTGTAAGTGACCTTTGCCAAAAGATCCACCAAAGTTATTGCCAAGCTACAACGGATCAACGTTTCCCACGAGATAGAACTACTCGACTTTTACAACACGATCCTGCTGGCTCCCCAAAAACATTTATCTATACGCAAGAAGCGCGGTTCGATCGACAGAGTAGGCATGGTAGCCAACAGCTTATTCGGCGTCCTAGACCAGAAAGATGACAAATACCACAAAGACATTAAGGCCATACAGCGTAACGAAAACTACTTGCGTGAACTCGCAGAAAACCAGACATCGATCATGCAACTATAAAATGACGTGTTGAAGAAAAACGATGAAAGATGATAGAATAATTCATGGAAGAAACGAAGAAGAACATAGGCAGCATTGAAACAGAAATACAACTAGTTACTTCAACTCCGCTTCGCTTACAGCAAACCTACTACTACGAAATTTTAACGAAATTCAAACTATGCTGCTGAACACTCAGTAATGTTTTCAGTGGGCATATAGATATGCAGCACTTGATATCACCAATCAGCCTTGTAAAGCAACTAAAAGACATTTCTGGCAGACTGCCGAGAACTCTGTCATTGCCGACAGACAATATCAGAGAAGATATCAAGGAACTTTAGAAGTTGCTATACATGAAAGCACGAATAACAAGAAACTAATTCATGTTTGAAGTTCACATTCCCTTAATTTCAAATGAGGACTTCACTTACTATTGGGCTATAGCCATACCATTCAAGGAGAATCAAATTACAAATTGATGCATTATCGTCGTAATACATTACCGTGAACTTTGGGAAGAATTATTACATCTCGCTAAACGATTAAATTTCAAGCCATGCATCAAAACACAAGAATATAACTTCATTTTTGACGCTTACATACCTGTGTTCAACTTACAAAACAAGAAGCCACCTTGCGAAGCAAAACTACTGACTGCGAGGAGGCATGGATCAAGTTGCAAGATCCAAACAGCTGACTGGTTCTTTGCTGCGGAAAGTGCGAATTACGTACGGTTTGTGAAAACGACGTAATATTGTTACTTGAAATATAGTTACTTTGAGTCAAAGATGCGTGCAGCGGTCACTTCGCACAATCAGTACAACAGCAACCTCTACGTGAACTACATGGATGTTTCGAACCTGAACTCGCCGATAAACAACATTGTCAACATCACACTTCATAACGCGGCACACGAACTCTTCACTCTCAAGAAAAGCGATTTTGAAAAAATGGAAGAGAACGAACCAAAACTACCATTCACTATCACGAATCATGACGTTCACCAATATGCAATTTATTATCTTTTACTAACAGTTGCTGTCATCATTTTCCTGTGGATCGTAACTAACAAATACTACGCACTGTTCAGAAAGCAGCTTTCGAGGAAGACAAATAAAACGCCAACGTATGAGGACATCGAACTTCAACCAATGGGATCTTAAAAGCAGACTGCCAGAGAAGAAAACCAGCAGGCGCCCTACAGACACCTGCTACGTTCAACCTAAATGACATCAAGATAACATTGCCTTTACTTTTTATTGATTATTTTTATTTTACCTTAAGATAAGATTTTGTACAGGCGTTTCTTTTTCTCTCTACTCATCTTACCTTCTTTAAGGGGTTGCCAATATGTACGGTATCATCGCCGTACATTTTTCTGCTTACTCTGTAACCTACTCTAGCCTAATGATATGCGTCATAATTTCGCATTATAAAATAAAATGTCTAATGAATTAAACACAACTGTGTAGCTGAGAGAAATAATCGCTTTCCACTCTAGTACTGTAACTAATTCATAACTTAATAAACTTAACTATTGCATCTTAGTGGAAAGTTTTTCTCTATACTTTACTGAACTTTCAAACACAAACTTCACGACAAATCAGTGAACGGAGTTAACTACAACAACCTGTACTTTTTATTTTTAATGTTAGCCTAGTAGCACATAAATATACATAACTAGCTTTCCCGCGCAACTTCGCCTGCGTCACAATTTTCAATACTGCGCCGCTCCTATTGATTTTAGCTTCATGATATTTAACCTATAGCCTTCCTTAATAAATGGACTATCTAACACTGAAATAATTTTTAAAATTGGACAAGTAGTTCTTGAGATTAGCGCATTCAAGTAAACAAACAAACAAACTCTTCAGCTTTTTATATTAGTATAAGATTAAAAATAAGATTGTGCGGAGTGATAAGTGCGCAACTAGATAAGGCGTGGCAGCGAGCTCCTATATACAGTGCGCGTCCGCAGTTCTCGACACACATCGTTCCCCGCCGGCAACGCGCGCGCTCACTCGCACCTCGCCCCGACCTCGCGACAACAACACAGTATCGGATCAACATGATCACCGCAGCCATCGTGCTCGTTGCCATCGTGGCGCTGTATCTGTACGGCACGCGCACCTTCAGCTACTGGGAGAAGAGAGGCATTAAATATGACAAGCCCATCGTGTTGGTCGGCAACAACTCTCAAGTCTATCTCATGCAGAAGAGCATCACACAAATGGCAGCCGAGATGTACTGGAAGTATCCCAAGGAGAAGGTGGTAGGATTCTTCCGATCCACAAACCCGGAGCTCGTGATCAGAGATCCCGACATCGTTAAGCGCATCCTGTTGACAGATTTTCAATACTTCTACCCACGCGGCTTGAACCCGCACAAGACGGTGATTGAGCCGATGATGAGCAACCTTTTCTTTGCCGACGGCGACCTGTGGAGGATGCTGCGGCAGCGAATAACGCCGGCCTTCACCAGCGGCAAGCTAAAGGCTATGTTCCCGCTCATCGTGGAGCGCGCAGAGAAGCTGCAGGCGCGCGCGCTGGATGCCGCCGCCGCTGGCCTGCCACTGGACGCACGTGACCTCATGGCTCGCTACACCACCGATTTTATCGGCGCCTGCGGCTTTGGCCTCGACGCCGACTCGCTCAACGATGAAGATTCCACCTTCCGGAAGCTAGGAGCTTCGATATTTCAATTTGGACCGAAGGATGTTTTCGTAGCTATGTTGAAAGAAATGTTCCCAGAATGGGCAAAGCATTTAAAATATTTGAAAAAAGTGGAACAACCTATTATTGATCTGGTTTCAGCTATTCTAAAGCAGAGAAATTATGAACCTTCAGGCAGAAATGATTTTATTGACTTGCTGCTCGAGTGTAAAAAGAAGGGGAAAATGATGGTAGAATCAGTGGAACACGTTAAAGCAGACGGCACTCCTGAGATCGCTACGTTAGAGTTAACGGACGAGCTGATCGCGGCGCAGGTGTTCGTGTTCTTCGCGGCCGGCTTCGAGACGTCGTCGTCTGCCACCAGCTTCACGCTGCACCAGCTCGCTTTCCACCCGGAGGTGCAGCGCAAGGTGCAGCAAGAGATTGACGCGGTGCTGGCGCGCCACGGCGGCCGCCTCAGCTACGACGCTGTCAAGGAGATGACGTATCTGGAGTGCGCGTTCAAGGAGGGCATGCGTATGTTCCCGTCGCTGGGCTTCCTGATCCGTAATTGTGCGCGCACCTACACCATCCCGGAGCTAAACGTGTCCATCGATCCCGAAGTACGTGTACTCATCCCACTGCAGGCGCTGCACAACGACCCACAATACTTCCCCGAGCCACACGAGTTCCGTCCGGAGCGCTTCCTGCCCGACCAGCAGGATGACAGCACCAAGTTCGTGTACCTGCCCTTCGGCGACGGTCCCCGTGCCTGCATAGGTAAGAACTTGATATTTCTTTAGTTACGCTTAGCTTTTTTCAGGGGATCTGAATTAGTAGTAGTACCCAATAAGAAATAAGTATCGCGCCAATTTAACAATAAATCCAGATGAGAGCATGGTTTAACTTAAAATATTTGAAGTTTTGGTAGTTGGCAAGGTCGGTCAGATCTCTTCAAAATACGATAACTAGCATACCAGTAGTAAGTTGAAGCTGATACGGAACCTGTGTGTTGCGCAGGTTTGCGGCTAGGGCTGATGCAGTCGCTGGCGGGGCTGGCAGCGGTGCTGTCGCGCTTCACGGTGGCACCCGCGGCCAGCACGCTGCGCCAGCCGGTCGTCGACCCCAAGGCGGGCATCGTGCAGAGCATCCTAAACGGTCTGCCGCTCACCTTCACCGAGCGGAAGCCGACCGCAGTGGCGGCTACACAGTAAACATGACCAGCAGCATGTGATGTTACAGTGACGACGATTAAAGACAGTGCGCGATGATAGACGTTTGGATGATGTAGAGAACAATAAATAAATAAATTTATTCAATTAAAAACGTTTAGGAAAAAAAAAATACTTTTAGCCAACACTGATAAGATTTACTACTTACTTATTTTTTTTTGTACTATAAGTACCTAAAAATAAACTAAAACTAATATTTATTATGAGTGACACGACGAAAAAATAAATATTGAAGGAGTGTTTTGTTCGTTCTTGGTATTGTTAGTGAAAATGGATAATTAAAAAAAATAAGTAACTGATGTTTTAGGCTATACTGTATTTACGATGAACAAAGTGTTAATAAATAAGTAGGTATCTACGTTTGGTCACAAAACCATGACAAAGTATTTTTTTGTCTTTTCAGTTTTGTTATTACAGCCTGAAGACTTACCGTGTATCTACACATACATACATTATATGCTGTGCACATAGATAATGGATTCCAGGTTGACGCACTCTACACAGACATAGCAAGGCGTTCGATAGAATCGGTCATGAAATTCTGCTGAGGAAGCTTTTAACTTGGGCACTTGAGCAGATCTGTGCAAAGTTTTTATTCTTACAGTCTAACATGATAAGGATACGAAGCCAATACAGACACCTTGAGTTATGACTATATCCTTCAGGGTAAATCCCTCCGGTGTAACTCAGGGCTTCCTACTTGAACCATTATTATTTATACTTTTTATTAAGAATTAGCTGTCCCCCGCGGCTGCTCCCGTCAACTGCAACCTTCTTATTTTTTTCTATCATAAGAACCTTCTGGCACTTAAAAACATAACAAAAAATATTTGAAATCGGTCCAGCCGTATGCACGTGATGTCGTGACCAAGGGAAATAAGGATTCATTTTTATATTATAAACTAGCTGTCCCCTGTGGCTTCGCTCCCGTTAACAGCAACTTTCTTATTTTTTCCTTTCGTAAGAACCTTCTCCTGATAACAAACTCAACAAAAAAGAATTAGCGAAATCGGCCCAGCCGTTTACGCGTTTCACACGTGATGCGATGACCAAGGGAAATAGGGATTATTTTTATATGTCGGAGATGCAGAGGGATTTAAATCCGAAATCTCATCGGTGTCCACCATTTGGCAAGTGGTTGAGTAGAATTAGTGCACACAACCGGCGCGGTTAAGCTCTGGGTGTCAACTGTCTCATGTCGCTATCAGACTAGCCTCACTTTGGCATATGACAGATGTCAAACGCCACACGTGACAGTTCATTGACTACCCCCAATCGAACTACTGTCACCATAACAGCTGTTATCGATTTGGTTAGTCGACTAAGGTATCTCACACGCTAATAGATGGCGCTACTAGTACGTAAACAAGTCTTTAACGTCACTCCTCCGACATATACACCTTTCTCCCTAATTATATGAGTTGGTGTAAAAAAATCCATATTCTGCCTCTACACGAGCGAAGGAAAGTTGCAGATATTGCCTTCTTGTTTAGTGTTATGAACGGATCTACTGATGTCCCGGAGCTGGTGAGCAGGATCGGAATTCGTGTACCGTGTGCGTTTCTTCATAGATCGCGTCTCCTTCATGTTCCTCAAGTTAACGAACTACAGAAAGAACTCGTACATGATAAGAGCTTGTCGTACTTTTAATATGGTATGTCAGAATGTCGAGCGAGAATTTTATTTATATGCTGTCCTGGCAATGATCGCTAACAGGCTGGACTGCCCTTATGTTCGGCATTGCTGTGGCAGACATGTGGCTGTTCCAGTGCCTATTAGAAAATTTTAATTGTTGTACATTGTGTTAATTGTGTTGTTTTGTTCTATGTTACGTAATTTTATGTTTGCATTTTAACTTATTGATTCCAATTTAATGTCTCAGTACTAATTAATTAATTTAATTTATGAATTTTAATTTTATTTTTCTTTTTTTTTTCTGTGTGTGATTTTCATTGTATTGAAATGGGTGTAAATAAGCTGAATAAACGAATTTTCAATTTCAATTTAACAGCAGTGTTAAAAAAGTTAAAAGAATTTTGACTGATAATTTCTTTGGTATTTGATCACTTTTGTTTTTATTGTCGTTTTTCTTTTTTGAGCGTGGAATGAGCGCATTTGCCTGAGTCCTGTTAGCTGTTTTTGCGAAATTGTTCTTGTTATTCACATAGCTTATACCTAAGTGAAAATTTGTAAATGGCCATTTTTGTAACTAACCTTTCTTTTAACATCTGTCATCTCTGACATAGACTAGAGTCAAGAGCAAACCCATTGCAAATAAAAAAAAAGAAAACATTTGTCTTTCTTGTATATTTTGAGGAAACCTTATATATTTTTTTACTATTGCCGGATTATTAAGAGCTTCCACTACTTCATTTATGCAACGAGATGCTGATGGTTGCGATAAATATGTTCTTATATTTTCTTAATTATTTTCTGATAACTGCCATTAGCCAAGAATGACAAGGTCAGCTATAATCTGTGTAAGTTCTTTAATATGGAGATGGATTTATTACGGTTCAATCACAGATTGCAGACTTAAAAAACTACACTAATTAACAAGAAATTATGTACATACGCGTATAAAAAAATAAAATGACTGGCTGAGGTCTGGACTTTTCTTCGGCCAAAGAATCAGCATTGCGATTCAACGCGGCAATGCTGCCAGTGTTTTGGGTACTTTTGCCATTGACAGCGATGTTGATTATTTTTTTGATGCCCAATGATTAATTTTACTGTGTAAGTAAATACTTAAAAAATTAACTCTATACTTAGTAAAATTAAGCACTTACTTTTACACGAGTTGAAAGTCCTTTGCCTCGACGTTTTGTGGGCTTTATCAGAGGCAGTAACTCATACTCCAGTTGGTCAATTAGCTCCTTTGACAATCTATACACGCTCACATAGTCGTCATCGCGGGTTAATAAAGATAAACTTCGAATTTTGGTAGATTGTCGACGCTTTTCTAGTTTATCCAAAACATGAGCTTCTTCTAATAAAGATTTAAACAAAAACATTCTTGCCATCGTTATCGCTTAAGTAGGTAGGCACTTATTCACTTTAAACTCTAAAAACTTTATTTAAACACTATTTAACTATGATTTCTTCTATTTTCACTCGTAAAATAGATGCTTTTAATTTGACACTGAATCGGGTTCGAGTGCAAAGTGAGCGACGAACTGACGGACGAATTACCGTATAGAATACCACTTTTTACGTCATCTCATACTTTATGTCAAAATCTCGCGGTCAGTTTAGTTCAACTCGCAAACATGCTTGCAAGAGTAGCGCTAGTGTAGATTCGAATTATTAACCGAGTTTTAGAATGCCAATCAAGAAACTTACAGCGCATTCAGATTTGAAGTTTAGAATGAAGTCTTACAGAATCACAGTGCTGAACAATTACCTAAACAATTTGCTTTAGCCAGATTATTTAAAGATAACGGTATCACTGACATTTTAAGGGTAAAATATGTAAACCCTTACAAAGTTCGGCTCGATATGTAGAGTGATGTCAGCGCAGACAGGTTAGAGAAGTGTACATCTTTACTTGAGAAAGGCTGGCGAATTCAACGAGCATTGGAAAAGAGTATTTCATATGGGGTTATACGGGATGTGGATTTAGATCTATCAGACTAGAAAAACAAAAGCTTGTCCTAAACCAGCCGAATTAATATCTATATGTCAACTTAACCGACGCACTTCGAATGAAGGTTGGGCACGAAGTGAAGCAGTTCGTTTATGTTTTAAGTGCGCCTATTTACCACCATTTATTTATGTGGACAGTTTAAGAATAAAAGTAGACTCATACATTTCCCTGTATCTCAGTGCGCGAAGTGTTGGAAATTAGGGCATTCTACTAAGAAATGTCCATCAAGCAAAGTTGTCTGTCCAAAATGCGGAGAAAATCATGTCAACTGTGATACAAAAACGTATAAATGTATCAACTGCGACGGTGCACACATGGCGTTAGACAAAGGTTGCCCTTCATTCACAAAAGAAAAAAGATTGCGAGACATTATGGCCGAGTTTAACTGCACATACAGAAAGGTCTTAACTATTTATGTATCCCCAGAGGTCGCTCCTAAGATACATCCTACTAAACCGTTTTCTACTTTGATGTTCACTCCTTCGCTATCTGAACCAACTACCCCGTCACAACGAGAATCGATGTTTCATGTTAACATCAGTACGACAAAAGTACAAATACATAATAAGGAACAGGCTCAAAAAACCTCACAATCATCGGCGAAAAAACAAAGGAGAAGTAAGGCTACGGAGTATGAGATATTTTTAAACCCAAAGCCTCAAGATACTAATAAGTCAGAAGATATTTATGAGACAGTTGAAGAAAAGCAAGAAAGAGAAGTGACGTTGAAAGAATTAATTAGAAGATTAAAGTAAATTATTTTTTTTTGAAAAATACATCAATTTAAGCATGGTTAAATGTAGCATTGATTGGATAATTTTAGTGATCGTTGAAAATATCTCAGACTGGCCCATTATAAGACAAGCATTCGAGTTTTTTGTTAATCAATCAATCAATCAATCAATCATTTATTTATTTGCAAACATGGGTATTGGTACATAGATGTTCTATTTTACATAGTATAGTTCTCCATATTTTACCGTCGCAAGGGCATGCAAATAATATTGAATTCACAAATTAAAATCAAATAAAAAATAACTATACAAATTTAAATCACAAAAATTATAAATGTCAGATTTAGTTAAATAAATGTCATGTTAGGGTCACAATAAAACAATGAAAATGTCGAACTGGTTACGCTAATAAAAATTATAAATGTCAAATTTTGTTTAATAAATGTCATGTTTACATTAATTAAAAAAAAATAGATATCTGAAAAATGTCGGAGTGAGATGATACAAAATAAAATAATAAGTAAGGCAATTGGAATAAAGGTATGTCAATCAGGTTATGCAGCTATAATAATAACAAATAAGTCAATCAGTCAGCGATTCATCATTAAGGAAGTCGTCAATCGCGTAATATCCTTTCTCAATTAATATTTCGTTAAGCGCCCTTTTAAATTTTATTACAGTCATATTTTTTATTACATCAGGTACTTTATTATAAATGCGCGAGGCAATACCAACCCAACTAACACTAAAGCGTTAAAAAAACCTATATAAGACTCGTATATCAGTTCCATTTGAGTATAAAGTTATAGTATAGTGTTAACGCATACCTGCGCAACTAAGTTAGAGCATGCTCTAACTCACTTATAACCACGAAAGAGGCCCACAGCTTTGCAGGTAAAAGTTATAGAAAGCCTATAGTATGGTGTCACAAAGATATTAAAGCTGCACAAGAACGCTTATTCTTCGTCAGCTACTACTTTAATCTGTATTACCGTTGTATAATAGAGTTGGTAAACGCTACAGGTTGTATAAATTCTATAGTAAGTTGTCAAAAAGATCTTAAAGCTGCACAAGAGCGTTTATTCATCGTCAGCTACTACTTTAACCTGTATTACCGCGTTAGTGAGCACTACACTACTAAGTATGTGAAGTGAAAAATGACTGCGGTTATGATTTCACGGTAAATGTATACCATGTTTCTCATCTCAATTTTAACGCGCCTAGGATTTATTAAAGATTTAATATAAAAATTATGATATTAAAATAGGTACCTCAAGCTAAACATTATTATTCATTCCTGATTCCTGAGCAGTGGTATGTAAAATTAAGTGGCATTCATGGAATGCTTCAAATAATGTAAGAGATTTTGTTTATTGTTGTCAAATGTTGAATAACTCGAAATAATATTAATTGCTAGGTTACCAAAACAATGGCGAACTTTACAAAAGTGAGGTTAGTGTTAATAACGACCCATACTTGCGTTGTTTGACACCAATATCTTTAGAACGTCTGTAAAAGAGTACTGCCTAACACAATAAGCTTTAGTTGACACCTTTAGTTTCTCGTGTTACTAAACTCTCAATAAACTCTATTTAATAGCCTATGTCTGCGATAACAGTCAATGTAGCACATTAAGTGGTATAAAAGAGTTCATTGCAATAACTATACAACAATAAGTGTTAAAAGGTGTCGGCGAACACTTTTATAAAGACTTGGGTGTCACAAAAAGGTTAAAGCTATAACGTATTAAGTATACTTGCTGCTACTAGCGCCATTATAACTCTCAAAGCTGTATTACGTCATCCATTAAAGCTTTAGTGCTGCGATGGGGGCTAAAACTTGTTTGTTAACTCCTCTATATCGTATTTAGTAATAAGTGAGATAATATAACCCTGTTATATTACTTAAAGTCATAAAAAAGCCTGTAACTGACACCAAAATGTTATTTGGGTAAAAAACTTTTCTTCATTAGCGCAGTTTTACATTTTACATCACATACCTCGTTTAAATATTGAGTCCGTATCGGATTAATTCTGACTTCCGACAGTTTTTGAAATAATTGTGGATTGTTTTTTACAAACAATGCTGTTTCCAAAATATATAACGACGGAAAAGTTAAAATTTTTAAAGATTTGAAATAGGGAAGACAGCTATCTGTTGTTTTTAGACCCAACATTGACCGTATACATCTCTTTTGCATTCTCAATACTAGTTCCTTATTAGTAGACTGCCCCCAGACAATAATACCATACCGCAGAACAGAGGCCACTAATCCATGGTAGGCTGTTAAAAGAGCCTGACTGTTGACTTTTTTTGAAAGTTGAAAGAGAGCATATGCAGATTTACTAAGTTTTTTGCAAAGGACTTCAATATGAGGTTTCCAAGTGAGTTTGCTGTCGATCACTATACCTAAAAACTTAGCCTTATTTGTTTCCTCAATATTACAGCCATGGTAATCAATACGAACATTCGGGTATTCACTACGTTGATGAAAGTGCATTATTTTTGTCTTATTTAGGTTTATTACTAAATAAATATTATTATAACCAATTAAATATATTTTGTAAAGTAGTATTGATGTCTTGCTTGTAATCATTTTTATTTGTACACTTGATTACAGCTGTACTGTCATCTGCAAAAAGAACCATTTTGTTTGTTGTTACTTTTGGGAGATCGTTGATGTATATCAAAAAAAGTGGCGGTCCAAGTACACTTCCTTGAGGAACACCATATTTTGTATACCTTGGTTCAGATACATATATTGTCTCTAACTTACTCTTTGGACAATATCTGTCAAGTACGATTCTATCAACTTAAAAATGTTTCCTCTTACACCATAACAGCTATGTAGCTTGTGTAACAAAATCTTATGGTCCACATAATCAAAAGCCATAGTCATATCCGTGTAAATTGCACAAACTGGATTTCTCTTATCTACAGATGACATACGGTTTGAATTCATTTATTTCTAAAGATTACAAATCACTTGTACAGAAATAAATACTTAACTTATCTAGATTTAGGTATACATTTTTGTTGTCCAGGAATATCGAGTGGTTTAGTGTTAACATTACAAATTTATGAAGGTAATTTCAAAAAATTTGTATTGACTACCGCCGTGCGACGCGTTGACGCGGTCGACGTGCGGTGCCTACGGTGGTAACACAAAAACAAGATAACGCTTGTTTTTGTGTTTGAAATATAAGGACTCGTTTACACTAGAGGCAAGAAAATTATATTAGTTATTAATTATTTTTTATGTCCTTTCAAGATGTGACATTTGAGTAGTTTTTTAAATAGTGATAGCGATTGTGTGGTTTTTATGTCTTTTGGTAGTGAGTTATAAAGTTTTGCTCCCTCGTGAAGTATTGTTTTTTTTCCATAGTTAGTTCTAGTTTTAGGTATGTGTAAGTCTTGTGCGCGCCTCAAAATACGTTTTTGTACTTGTATGTTTTTTGTGAATGTGATTTGTGTGTGTAAGTCTTTGGATAGAATTTTGCGAATTAAAATACATGTGTTATATGAATATATATGAGAAATGTTAAATAGCTTGGTTTCTTTGTAAATTTGGTGTGTGGGGGTCAGATAGTGATAGTGAAATAGGACTTTTATAATTTTGTTCTGCGCTCTTTGGAGCTTTTCTAGGTTGGTTTTAGCTGCTGAACCCCACAGTTCTATAAGATGACTTAGTCAATAGGTCAAACAGTGCCATATTAACTGTAGTATTCTTACGGAACCCCTTTTGTTCTTTACAAATAATTTATATTTTTCGAAATACGTGTAAAGAGAATTATAGATGACTTTCTCAATTATTTTAGAAAAAATTGGGATTTTTGCAATAGGTCTATAGTTTTTTAAATTTGTTTTGTCATCTTTTTTATAGAACGGTTTTATTATAACTTTATTAAGTCTCTCTGGAAATATGCCATCAGTAATACACAAGTTAAGAAACATGACTCCTAAAATTAATAAAATAAAACTGAGTATACTCCAATGGAACGCGCAGAGCTTAAGACCGAAGTTAGTTGCATTTGAAAATATATTGTTACAGGAGAAGGTACACGTTGCAGCCGTAAGTGAAACTTGGTTAGAACCAGATAGTCATCTCAAGATGACAAATTATAATATATACCGCAAAGATAAGGATGATGGTTATAGGGGAATCGCTATCTTCATACATAGGTCAATTCACGCACACATATTCAACGTTCCGAACCCAGGTATCGAACATATATGCGTCAAGCATGTTGTTACTGGTTACTGTGCACAATCTGTACGTAGGTACCAATCAGCAGGATTGGGACTCGGTTTTCTCTTTATATAAAAAAAACAGCCTTGTTATGGGGGACTTCAACGGACACCACACCAATTCGTCTTATAAGACGGATTTAAGAGGTTCACAAATAAATGATGCAATCATAGATAACGATTTTGTTACGCTAAATGATGGCAAACACACTCGTGTTAGATTGGTTAATAGCCAACTCCAGCAGTCCTCGCCTGATGTCACGTTGGTTTCTTCTAACTTGGCACTGACATGTAATTGGAACGTTATGAACGAAACGCTTGGAAGTGACCACTTAATTATCAACATTTCTACTAGTCTCAATGTTGTTCCAAGAAATATCTATAGACGGAACTTCAACAAAGCGGATTGGGACAGTTACAAAAGATTACTTGAAAATATATTTTCCGGCGTCCACCTTTCTGATAATATTCAAAGTGACTGCGATAAATTTTTGGTTTGCATCGATTTAGCAGCAGATGTTCTCATTCCATTCATAAAATTCAACTTGGATCCTAGTAACGTCTTTATTCCCAAACCCTATTCGAATGCAGACCTATCAAAATCGGTTGCTGAACGTAGACTAGCCCTTTCAACTTTTAGACGCAATCCGACACCGAATAACCTTATACTTCTTAATAAAAAAATAGGTGAGTCACAAAAACTTTTACGTAATGCAAAACATAAAGGTTGGCAGAATTTTTGCACATCACTAGACGGAACTACTTTGCAAAGTCAAATGTGGCAAAAGATGCGTTGGTTCAAAGGATATAAAAGTGCTAGGCAATATGTTGATAGCGAGAGGGCCAATAATCTACTTCGTAGCCTAACCCCCGATTATGTATGTCTTTACGATCTGTCTTATATTTCTAGTAATCCCAAATTAGAAACGCCAATTACAAATTTAAAACAAGAACTAAATAGCTGTATTCGCACTAAAGACACATCACACGGTTGCGACAATGTTTCGTACACAATGATTAAATATCTTCCCGAGAACGGCAAATCTATATTGTTATCACTGTATAATATTTTACTGTTTACCGGTTTTGTACCTACTCAGTGGCGTGACATCGCAGTCGTCCCAATACCTAAGCCTGGGCCCCTAGTCTGCTAATTTTTATAAATTCGTCATTCCAACACGATGCCATTGTCATTTTGCCAAAAGTTCGTAATCTACTAAATTCATAATGGTAGATCACTGATCGGTTAGTGGTCTCGTAATGAAATCGTAATGGAATGACAGTGTCGGATTGCCATTATTATAAAACCCGTTAGTAGAAATGATTTTCGAAAAACTGCTATTAAATTTTAACATTAATTTATGCCAGATTTCTTTTGTGTATATTTTCACATGTTATTTATTAGTGTTCTATGCAATCTGAAGTAGTGAGAAGGTCGTAAATAGCAAATACATGATGAAACTCATTAATATTTTATCCGTTTTACTGTCAAAGTCAAATGTGATATTAGTGACATTAGGAACTGCTTACTGACGTCGACGTCTGTTTTTGTTTTGTAGCGACCGGTGTTTTACAAAGAGCTAATTGATTTTTAACGTGAGCGTCATTAAAAAATCAAATAATAGATTTGTTTATTGCTCTTTTTTACTTCTCAATAACGACATCATGAGACTGTGCGTCAATTGCGGAATAGCAACGGACCGCTGCAATACAATAGGAAGGTGAATATTGGAAAATGAATCAATTCTTTCTATTTTACTGGAATGGGTGGGTTAGTATCTGATATTTCTATATCATAACATTTAATATTTTTGTGCGTAATATTTAATGTAAACAAACTAAATGGTGTAATAGGTTCTGTTTAGTTGTCTGTTAATGGTTTTTTTTTTAAATAATACCAGAATATGCAACAAATTCATATTCAAAACATCACCAATCGAGACTGAATCTGTATGGTCAATTACAACCTATTCTCTCTCTCAGAGAGGAGGACAGCGTCCCTTCAATGGAAATGTAATATGGCCACTTATGTTTACCAAAATTAGCCACTCAGATGTTTATGTCTAAATGTTAGACCTAATAGTCTAATGATAAATGTTTGTTTCAGGTAAATGAAAATGATTACATCTTCCAAGCTTTATCTTGATGAAAGTAGACCAGATGGAAATGAACAGATACTAGGACACCAATGAGTGTTATTCAATGTGGGTGTTGTCTTCTGAAAACAGTTTGTCCTCATCAACTTGTACAGTACAGAACTGGTACAGTGTAAGAATGTAAAATAATGGATTCTGGTTATGAAAAACATTATTTAGTTTAGTTTTGTTAATGAAGTATAAATAGAGAGTGTTATTTCCATTATATTTAATATTAGTCAAGCTCCTAACATTAAGATTTCTCATTTGCAGGATTTTTTTATTTCAGTCATTTTTAAAGTGGGCACACAATGTCTCTGTGTAATGGCACCCTGTAATGTGGATAAATTATTTTCAGGTGGGTGCTTCAAGTGTGCTTCCCTTGATGGGTGCGAGCAAATAGAGCATCCCGGTATTTCCATTCAGGCCCCTCACCATCTGGGGCATCTTCATCAGCTGTCAATGAGCGGAACAGTCCAGACATTCCTAATTTAGAAGAACCTACCTACACATATATTATGATAATATAAACTAATGAAGATGATTAAATGATTTACTGCCATGTGTTTTATTTTTATTTTAATATAATACAATTTTAGATTACTGTACCTGATATATGTTTGCATCAAATACCCTATTAGATACAATATAAGCAAATGCAAGCCAGGAGTGATGCACATGGCCCTTGTCTAAAAAATATAGTTTTCTGAAAAGTTCAGCTAAAGGGAACTGAAAGCCTGAGCATTTTTAGTATATAGTCTTAGATCTCTATAACGACGAGTGTTTGGTAATATTTCCAATGTGGGAAACAGAGCCACAAAAATATGTATTTTTCTTTATCTATTTTTGTTTGAACGAGCTAATCTCTGGGAATCAGTCAGATTTGAAAAAAATATTTTATATAAATGTTAGGCTCTATGGGAACGGGAAAAAACGAGATATGCGCGAACAGAGGAGCGGGCTAAAGCTAAGGCAAATATTGTCTTATTGTATTTATGGCGAAATTCAGCCCTGTAACGCCGGGCTCAAGTTTCTATGGAGTTTGGGTTTCTCCTTTGGGCTCTCATTGAGTTTCTCGAAAACCACAGACACCTGGCGCTTGGCTACTGCAGCCGCACCAATAAAGGGCGAAGTTTGTCCAAAAGATATTGGATTTAAAACGCCGGCAGAATGGCGCAATGGCCGGAAAAGCAATGACTGCACAATTACGTTCTAATGGTAGGTCACTGATCGATGGAACTGTCAAAATTATTTAGATTACTGCATACGTCTGTCTGCGTCTGACATTCATTTGTCATTATGTACGAGATTACCATTTTATGCCATTTCTTTCAGTGGAGTGTCAGTGGTTGATCTTTGGAAAGTCATAATGACGCTATTATGTTAGTAGATAAGTAAGTAAGTAAGTAAGTTAGTAAGTAAGTCATTTATTTTGCAAATATGGGAACTTGTCAAAATCAACAATTATGAGAGCAGTGATCGACCATTCTGACACTGTTGTAATAACAGACTTGGGGCCCTAGTCGCGACCCGCAGTCTCACTCCGCGCTCAGACCGATATCAATGTTGTCATGTTTGTGTAAAATTTTCCATAGTATTTTAAACAACAGAATAGAATGGTTCATCGAAAAAAATAACATCTTATCACCATACACTACGGGGTTTAGAAAAAGTCGTTCTTCAATGGACAATCTGGTTAGTTTAGTATCTTATATTCAAACGGGTTTTATAGAAAACAAAATAACAATAAATGTTTTTTGGATTTAGAAAATGCCTATAACAATGTTAGTATT
This sequence comes from Lacanobia oleracea, assembly GCA_950371165.1. Taxonomy (NCBI): domain Eukaryota; kingdom Metazoa; phylum Arthropoda; class Insecta; order Lepidoptera; family Noctuidae; genus Lacanobia; species Lacanobia oleracea. The sequence continues at coordinate 530,883 of OX493405.1, forward strand.
ATTTAATTAATGCAAACAATGGATTTAATTGGGGTGGGATCAAACATTTTTCAATATTTATGGCACTTTTTAAAAGAAAAAAGGTTGAAGATTTTTGTAGATAACGTTTAAATTTATCGCCCTTGTCCCCATTACTTTTTAACATAGTCACTTCAAATATCTGTGCAAGTATTATGAGTTGCGGCGTTATGATAACGCAATATGCGGACGATTTTGTTATCTATTTAGTAGGTAAAAACATAATAGAATCCGTTCATCGTATACAATACTCATTAGAAATATTAGTTGGATTACTTTTAAATATCGGTTTAGAAATTTCTTCCTCAAAGTGTAAAGTTTGCATTTTTAAGAGAGGCTTTATAACAGAATGTGTCAGTATTTCAATTAGTGAAACATCGATAGAATTAGTAGATCATATAAAGTACAGTTCGCGTCAGCGTGGCTTGCCCCTCGGAAGTTAGGTTTGAGTGAAGTCCGCGCAGGTGCAATCGCGTAAAAAAGTGTTACGTTCCTAAAATTTTTTTTTGTACGTATTATACTATAAACAAGTAACAAAGACTACCAGTAACAATAAAATATCAAAAAGTAACACAACAAACACATACACCACAAGAACACAAATCAAACTGTAAGAAATCACCAAAATAAATCATTAAAAACAATAACAACCTGTAACACTTTTCTCATCCACAGTCGTATTGCATCGAGCAAGCAGGACACGTTTATGCATCGAACGTATACGAGCGAGTGAGATGCCATTACACCCGCGCGCCGCGCATGCGCGAGCTACCCGCGCATGCGCGGTTGTATGTTTGTTGTCAAATTGACGTCCTGCGCAGCCGATTGCGGCGTACTTTGCGGAGGCAAGCTTGCGTGACGGGAACTGTATTTAGGTTTATGGCTAGGTCGTTAGCTAAGGTGGAAAAAACACATTGGGGAATTGGCTGAAAACTTTTTAAAATCTCTAAAAGTCTTCCAAGTGCTTACTGTGTCTGGCTGGGATGTACACCCAGATTTTTTACTAAAATTGAACAAAAACGGTATTATGTCGCTGTATAAACGATTCTACTTACTTTTTATAATAGTTTCATTACATTTACTGACAAACATCATCATAATTTACACGGAAATCGGAACACATGTTCACAAACTATATCTAATAGTATTAGGTGTATTTTTTTTTATTACTTTTGATAGGCATAAGACAATATACCATATTTTATCATTATAAAAAATATTATTAATGTGCTGAACTCATGGTGTGTAAATGTAGTGAGTACAAGAATAAGTTTAAGTATTAATGGCAATTAAGTAGTGTGTAAAAATATTAATAATAGATAAGTACATCATTGTGCAAGTAGATTATTTAATTAGTTTTCATTATAGTTATAGTTCTTCCTTGTTAACTTTTATGGTGATCTGTATTCTACTATCCTCTTTAACAGAAAGTACAAGCCCAGAGAAATACTAAATTTGAGTAAGTATATTAATATTGCAGGCAAAATACACATCGCGGGGGACCAAAGAACTATCTTGTTAACTTTAGACTGATGGCTAACTTGGCTTTTAATATCTTTACCAATTAAAGTAATGATTTGATTTATATATTGTATTGTAGCATATAAGATGTATTATTTAATTAAGGTGGTTTACAATAAAAATAATTTTTTTACTAAACTTGTGTTGAGCATTCACATAACACCCAGAAACTTATTTTATGTATTTTATTACAATACATAAAACACATTTGTGGGTATTATGTGAATGCGTAGTTCACTATTTTCTATCAATTTAAGCATGCACATATAATACAATAATTAAGGTATGTTATACAGTACCTAATTCACTTAAATCATAATATCAACACTTAGAAAAAAATAAACCTTGCTTACTTAGTGTGAGTCTCTAACAGCTAAAGCACTGCTAAGCTGAGCTACATTTAGTCATTTCATTTATTTATTCATATAACAATTTTCATTGTATTTGAATATTTCGTTCATTAATTAATTTACAAATTGAATTTCAAAAGCATTCATTTAACACCAGGAACAGAATCAATAATCAAGTATTAACAATCGAAAAATAATAGTCGATGAAACAATAATCAATAATAATTCTTAGTCAAAAATAATAATCAATAAAACAATAATCAATAGTTCACAGTCAAAAATAATAATTAATAAAACACTAAAAAATTAAAAAAATACTAAAACAACAATGAAAAATAATTATGATGTCAAAAGATTATAGTTATTAGATTGTAAGTATCACTAGTCAAATGGTATGGTTATACGAGTAAATTCTATTCTTTTAAAGTGTGAAACGTCTATTAATACGTTAGATACGAGTATCTTTAATGTCACAATTACTGAATACAAAAATTATTCGCCATCATTTGGCTCCAATTCAGATAAGGAATATAAACATTTATTTAACAAGAATGCTTTTAGTTTAGCTTTGAATAAATTACCTTTGTAAATCAGTGATCTCAAATCAGTAGGTAACCTATTAAATAATTCTACTGCTTGATATTTAGAGCAATGTTTAGCAATATTGAATTTAGGTGGAGCCTGGATTCTATAGTATACTGCTTTTAGCTGCTTTAGATCAATATTGTCCCTGAGGCTTCTTAGCGCGTAGCAAGCTGAAGATATTGAGGCATCAATGGCGGTAAGCTCTTTTTTCCAGTTTAATAAGGAATCTATGTAAACTCCTAAAAATTTAACTTCATTTACTAGTTCAATATTATTCCCTTCGAGCGTGACATCTATGTGTCTCTGTTACGTGACGTTATTTTAAACAACATAACTTGCGTTTTATTTTGGTTTATTATTAAATGATTAGCTGCAAACCAAACAGAAAGATTTTTTAAACACCTATTAACATTTTCTGCCGGCTCGTTTAAATTAAGAGACCCGATTATAGAGTTCGTATCATCCGCAAAAATTACAAGCCCGGCGTCGGGTTGCGTATTATTCATATTTTAAAGTTAATTGTTTGTAAAAATTATATATAATATCGGTCCCAAGATTGAGCCTTGAGGCACACCGCGACTTATTTTGGTCATTTTTGACTTATATATTACTTCACTTACACAGTTTACGTCATTATTTGCATTAAAATCTTTTATTTCTACATACATTTTGCGGTTTTTCAAATAAGATGTCAGAAGTTTTAGCGCCCTACCTCTAAAGCCATAATGTTCTAATTTAGCCAGAAGCAGCTCGTGATCAACCGTGTCAAACGCAGAACTTAAATCAATAAATAAACCCGCTACCTTCATTTTGTTATTCAATTTACTAATAAGATCATTCATAAAATTATTTATTGCATCTAAAGTACCTATGCCTTTTTGGTATCCAAAATTGTCTAACATTAATTATTTTATTTAAATTTAAGTGAGCCATAATCCTAGATTTCATATTTTTTTCAAAAATGCTTGATAAAATTGGTAATAAAGATATTGGCCGGTAGTTTTTGGGGTCTGTTCTAATACCCTTTTTGAATAGTGGAACCACCTTTGCCAATTTAAGTTGTCCGGGGAAAACAGACTCTTCAATACATTTATTAATAAATTCAGATAGAGGATACGCTAATATTTCTATGTTGTCCTTGATCACCGATATCGGCACATCATCATGTCCACATGACTTTTTATTATACAACATCCGAAAAACTTTTCACTACCTCCACTTGCTGGCAAGAGCTTTCAGCAATTGTGCGAGAAGTTTCAGCTATCAGGTGCACAGAATCGACCATTTTCAAGTGAGCCTCAGCTGACATTTTAGCAGCTTCGGCCATATTCATATAAGCTTCAGCTAACTTATTTTCCGCCTGTACTCGGCTTCTCTCTAATTCCATGACTCATTCAGGGTCAATTCTAGATCCTGTAATAAGTTAAAACTACCATCATAATTGAATTTAGAGCCGAGGTATAATATAATATAGGATAAACCTGTGGGCTATAATTGTTTGATTTAATACCTATATAAATGTATACTCACCAGTAGTAGTATTTGAGCTTAGACTGGGTCTATTATGGCTGCGGCGAGGGCGACTTCTGGCAGGCTGACTGACTGGGCCCTCTGCTACTGAAAATTTTGATTTGGTTCATAAAAGCTTTGCTAACTTATTTTACAAAAGGTACTTTTATATAAAGTATTTGAGGTATACTACCTATCAGGTGCTTGCGATGATGTTTCCATTGGACCTTCTACCAAACTGGTAACAGGTAAACGTTCAAAGCTATCTGTAAACATATAGAAATATGGCATCAATAAAAAATTGTAATCTAAATATAGAGGCAAAGAAAACAGATTACAATAATGTGAAACATTAGTTAGTCTATTCATGGAACTCTGTGATTTTTGCTTACCTGTTGTGACAACTTCTTCTGAAACCATAATATTATCTGGTGACCTAGGAGGCAGGACGGGAACTTCAGGTTGAATGTTCTAAAAATACATAAATTATTATATTAAAATACAAACAACTACTACAAGGTAAGATGTTATGTTAATAAAACATTTAAAGTAACTTACAAATACAGGGACTCTATGCTGACTGTCACCATACACAGCTTGATCCCCTATGATGGCCACGACTTTTTTATCTGTTTCAGATAGATCTTCTTGTGTACTTGGACCACCACCAGTACCCAGAGCATCCTGCCTTCGTTTGGCTAATCTGGTCTTTGTTTTATGTTTTTAAATTAGCCCAGTACTATAAAATCAAAAGAATATAAATAGTAAATATATCAAAACTATAATTTAAAGCATGCGGTTGGTAAAAACTTAAAAATCATGCAATGAAATAATCTATGTACCTTTTTCCATCGGTCACCCGTTTTTGATGATCCAGAGCCAAAAGAATTCAACTTCATAGCTAGATCATTCCACTGCCTGTCTATAGATTCTTTAGACCTTGAGCCAAGGCCAACACCTTTGGCTAAAGTGGTATGTTCTGCCAGAAAGTCCAAAAGCTCTTCCAGTTGCTCATTGGATACACGGTTCGCCATTTTATACTGAAACAGGATATAGTACTTTTACTCTTTCAAAGTAACTTTATTGCACTAAAATACATAAAATATTGTAATATTATTTTAAAACTTACTTGTTGATATAGCATTAGAATATCGTTTGGAGTCCAAGTAAACACTGATTTCATTCCCTTAGCCATCTTATGGTTGACGCCAAACTATTTTGAGTAAAGTTCAAGTGGATTGAAGTGGATTTTAAGTTACAAAAGTTTTTTCGTTTCCAAAACAATCACGTCTGTTCGACAGCTTTAAGTGGCTGTAAGTTTTTAACTCATAATAAATTAGTTCTAGAGATTGCTACTCCAATTGCTTTTGGCGCTGGGAGCGCAGCAATAAGTGCATGACAACAATCAGCGAACGATTAGCAATCCATTTTTAGATGATACCGATTTTTTTGACGTTAAGCGATTGAGTGCGCGTCGACTGCGCGATGATTGCGCAATTTTTGCTGATCGCTATTTCATACGTAATCAGCCTGCCGTATCACTTAAGGCAACTATATATATTTATTGTACGTTCGAGATTAGACTAAGCAATTTTATTTACGATAACGGGTTAAAGAATAGTTTATTAAAATTAGACCGAGTTCAAAATCAGTGCATGCGCATTATTGGTGGTTTTGTTAGGACGACTGCGATTCATGTGATGGAGTGTGAGCTTCACATTCAACCTTTCATGTACGTAGATACTACCTAGCTGGCAAGTATTGGTTGAAGGTGTATTCGTTCCAAGGTAGTGAAATATTTCGGGCTATAAACAATCTTGTCGATTCATGCCAGTGTTTGTATTGGCAGCGTAAAAAAAAACACTATTAGTGACGGTGCACGAATTTCTTATTGATTACCCGATACATTCATCCGTACAATTAAAAAGATTTTCTTTAAACATGTGGGTTAGCAGTGTGGACCTATCCGATGTATACATGTAACCTCATACAGAAAATTTGTGAGCAATACCTAACTGCTATTCACATTATTATTCAATCTATACTGATGGATCACAGGAAGGCAATGAGTCGGGTTGGGCTGTTTTTGATCCGCAAACAAAAGCATCATTAAGTTTAGATCAAGTGTTAAAGTTTCGATTATGTACGTAGAACTTTTAGCAATAGCAGAAGCTATCTCATACATCGAGTCATTTGAACCGGTAAATTATCTAATTCTGACTGATTCCAGGAGTGCTCTGCAACACCTGGCTCGATGCACCTCGAATTGTCGAGGTGTACCGATAGCCTACAACATTTTGAAAACCATTGCCAGGATCCAAAAGAAGAGTAAAATTACTCTGCAATGGATACCATCCCATATTGACCTTTATGGAAATGAGAAAGTTGATAGATTAGCGAAAGAGACAATCACAGATGGAATAAATTTCGAATGCTTGCCCTTGTTTAGTGATCTGTTGTTTCGAGTGCGAGATCAGTGTTTGGTTTTGTGGAAGGAATACTTTGATGAGAGGTCCCTGAGTAAAGGGAATTGGTACAGGACCATTCAGCCCAGCCTTTGCCGCCTTCCATGGTTTGGGGGCACAGAGATTCATCGTAGAGAAATTGTAACCGCTTTGAGACTTTGGTCTGGACATATGCCCTTAAATAGCTTTGCGTTTTTAATGAGGGAGTCAGATTCACCCAACTGTTTTGAGTGTGATAAAACTGAGGCCGTCACTCATATTTTAGCGGAATGTGTCCGGAACTAGGTTGAAAGGAGTAATTATTTAATAGAAAACACTTTAGATGTCAACAATATTGGTATTTTTAATAGTATTCTGGCGGCTCCTCCCTGTCAAAAGCCGCCAAAAACCTATATAAAATTGTAAATTTAGGAATAAATTGTAGATAATTGTGTAGAATGTACCTATGAGAGTGGCGTGATCATGCTGATCAAACCCTTTATGAATAAATAAAGGTAAAAAAAAAAATTGTCTTGACGAAAAAAAGTATCATCAGCTTGCTTACTAGTCGAAGGCTTTTGATTTTTATAAAAATTATCTTTAGAATTAGTTTGAGGTACTGATTTTGTTAATACATTTAATTTATCCACCTCCCCCCCCCCAATTTTTTGAAGGTAGGTTTGAAGTGCCTCGTCATCAAAAAGTGACTCTGTACTAGGAGGAATTTTATGTAATACATCGCGATGAAAGCCCTCAGAAATCTGGCGCAACAAAGCCTCTTGACGTATATTTATTAAATCGGCTCTACGACCAAACACTATTTGTAACAGTTCTTACAGTAACCTTACTATACGCGGATTCTTTTGAAAATAATGCCTCCACTTTTTCGAATAACGTGCTGGGTGTCAACGTTTCTCTAGACTCATTTGACCAATCCACCAATGATTGTAGTGTTTTATGCAATTCGTCTTTTTGAGAAAGTAAAGCATTCGTTAATCCAGCAAAAGATCGTTCTAATAAATATGAGCGTGAATCTTCTTTTAACATTTCTGATTTAAAGCGCTTTAATTCGTCGTTAACATTTAATTCGACAGAACCGGGGGTAGCTGAATATTTCTTTTGTGCATCCGAAAACTGAACGGCATATCAATCATCACACTTAAAACGCTGTAATTCCTTTAATTTTTTAAGAAATACTTCATTTGCCTTAGGGTAGATTGGATCTTTCACCGTGGTACTGACTTCCGACCACAGGACAATATCTGAAGTTTGTTTATCTAATTGGGAAAGCTTATTCCAGTATTTCTGAATTTTTAAATGACAAACTGTAATATTTTGTTTAAGGCGCGGTGAATAGACGAAGCAAAAAGACGCCGCGATGGCGCGGCGTTTCGTTCGACTCGTTCGAGTTATTTATCATTAAATACTTATAAATATATCCTTACAAATATCTTATTCCAATCGATATATAAAAACAACATTTCCCTTTATTATTATATATTACATCACTGTTATTAATTTTATCAAGATTAGTTTATAAATAATATAGTTACGATTGCTACAATTTCAATTTAAATGGTAATTTTATGAATTTTTTTTATCGAGAAAATTTACCGAAAACCTGTTTTGAACACAATGGTCCACCCATAAATATGATCAAGATTAACATATATTTTTTTAGCTGCCCTAAAATGTATACATTTGGCTAAAAAACTGTTTTGTGAAGCCTATTTTGACTGAGTACAGCGCCTAAATGTTTTGTGAAAATAATTGGTTATTTACAATTCGACTATAGGAAAATGCAATAAAAATTAATTATTTAAATCCATTTTATTCCTAGTTTGTCTGGCATTGTAATAATAATTTTAATTTTTTGATTGACTTAGTATTTTGCGACATTTTATAATTTTTAATTTGATCATTTATAATTAGGACCATTAAATACAAGTTTATTTATTTATTATTTAAATATTAATTCATAGTGTGTGTGATTATTTAATAATAATTTTAATTGAATGACTTTTTGACTATATTTTGTATGCCACAACGACCGAACATGACTGATCTTTTTGTTTATGAACAACCTGCATTCCATTTATTACTCATGTCTACAAATAAATGTCTTGTCTTGTCTTGTTATTTTCAGGTCGTTGTAGGTTTAAGTCGTTTGTGGTAACGAATGTATGGTTTTTAGCACTAGAATTCATATTTTGAACGTCAGAATTTTTCAGCAAAAGGTTTGTTAAATAGGCCACTTGTTGAGATAAGAAATCAAATTGCGCATAACTCCCGGTTTGAGAGTCCCTTCTCGGTCTGCTTTTTTCAGGGCTGGGTCCACTACTCGTAGTAGAATCACTATCACTGTCTTTCATACTAGGTGTCGGAGAACGAACCCGTTTACGCGATAATGAGCCACTCCCCGACTCTAAATGATTATTCGAATCTTCCATAATAACAACGGAGAGGTAAAAAAGTTCACGAATTTAAAACTAAAATAGTTTTTCTAAACTTTTGAATTAATGTAAGTAGAATATTTACACACCGAACGATAAATCGGGCCATCACCCGATGCGCTCTTAAAATAGTACTTAGTACCAACGGTAAGCATAGAGGGCGCCACCAGTGGAGAGGCAAAGGAAACGCTGACAACAGGCTGAAAGACAGGTGCTTGACTCTGGATGGATTCCGGATATTGATACAAAACAAATAATATAATGTTTTGCAAAAATAGAAGAAGATGCAGTCCATCCGGCAGTTTTTCTTATGAGGTCAATATTGACTTCAAGTCTATTGGCTGAGGATGTGGCTGCGTGACGAGTGCTGTGTGCACTAAATATGGATGTATCTATACCGCTACTGTAAAGTGTATCTTTTATCCAGTGACTAAGTGTTTCTGATGAAACTTTTGAGTTTGGATTTTTGTAGCTTGCAAATAAATACTCGTTTTTTCGAAGTGGTTGAGTCTTATTTATATAAACCTCTAAGTATTTAGCGGGACAGATCTGAGGACGGGCATCCAAAAAAGGTAATCTTAAAACTGGTTGTGAAGAATTAGGTTTGGAAGTTTTTATCAGATCAGGTATTGTTGTAGTTATGTCAATAGCAGATTTTTGTTGAACGTTGCTTAATTTGATTAATGAAAATGTCTGAACGCGATGTGTAGTTACCAAAGCCAATAGAGTAATAGTCTTCTTTGAAAGGTTTCCTAATCAAGGTCTGTGTTAGGCCATTTTTGTGCTAAATAATTTAGAACGGTGGTGGGATCCCACAACAAATTGTGTTTTGGATGAATAGATCTTAATCTGTAAACTTCTTTCATAAATAGCTTAATTCTATCATCGTTTGCCACATTACTTGATAACAAAGACAATGCGGATTTATATGAATTGATAGTACCGTATTTTGCCCCTTTTTCAAAAATTGTGATAAGAAAATGAATGACTACAGGAACTGAAACCGAGAAATAATCATAACCATATGTATTACAATAACTTAACCAAGATTTTATATAAACATCATATTGTTTATAAGTTGATTCAGATAATGATAGCATAATTTCAATGGATTTGTCAGATGTCTTTTTAATAATGTTTGCCTAAAAGCTTCGCGGCAACCAATCTCAGGGTGTGATGCAGATTGTGAGGCGTTCTGAAAGGAGAAGTTAACAAATTAATGTTTGGATCAAAATAGAATGGTTTGGAACATATACATTTTTGAAAAACAGGGAACCCAGGTTGTGTTGGCCAATGTAGTACATACTACTATGCCTTTTACTTTGTCATTAATTATTTTTTGCATCGTTTTTGTGATAAGTGAAAAGGGTGTAAATGCGTAGAATAGTTTATTTTTCCATGAAATGGTAAAAGCATCGATTTCATAAGCGTCAGGATCGTTTTTCCAAGTTGTGTACCTGGGCACTTAGCATTACTTCTACTATTTCAGGATATCCAAAATGATGTGTTATTTGGTTGAATACATAGTCATTAAGTTCCCATTCTGTGTCCTGAAATTTCATGCGTGATAATTGATCTTCATAATTATCTTTGGTGTTTATGTAAGATGCAAAAATAGTTATTCTACACCTTTCGCACCATTGCCATATTTTCCTAGATGCGATTTATACAAGATATGACAGTTACATTATCGTTTCGTAATAGTATATTTAAAGGCTTGTGTTTAAACACCGCCCAAAAAAGTACCTATTTTACTACCAAAAAAGCTCTAAACGGTTACCAAAACAGATAAATGGTCACCAAATAATATTCGAGAAGTAGCGCTCGCCGGCCGCTGCCGCGGCACCGCTCGCGGCAATCACAGTTGAGTTGGATAGAATTTGGTGACCATTGATCCATTTTGGTGCCTAGGCTTAGAGTCTTAAAAATATTATTTTTGGTGACCGTCTAAATTATACCCATTTTTAAATAATAAGATTCGTGTGCAAAACAGTTAAGTGCGAGAAAAGCTGCTTTCAACTGTAACTCGTTAATATGTAAGTATGGTTTTTTCCCTATCTTTTCAATAGTCAAAACATTTATCTGTGTTACAATATGCTACCCAACCCGTACGTGATGCGTCGGAAAAGGTTTCCAAATCATATTGATCACAATTTAAATGAACCATCATTAATATGATCTAGCCACCACAACATATCACTATATAAGCTGTTGGGCAGGCGAACTACCCGTTCGTAGCTTGGGTTGGTAAGTAAACAGGAATATTTAAAATTTTCAAAATTTTAGTGTAAAGCCATGCATACTGAATTGCAGGACAAGCTGAAATTAATAAACCTATAAACCGAGCAAATTCACGAAGCTAACATTTACGTTCGGAAGCGTTAGGCATCAGTGCTGCTGACATGAAACAATTGTTGAAGGAGCGCTTCTTTGGCCGCCTGAACAAAGTAATTAACAGTCTTATATCAGGCGGAAACAAGGTGCGCGCCTTCAACGGTTGGGTCATGCTGGTTTTGATGTATTCTTTCGGCATACTCAAATGGACTCAGACGGAACTTGACGCCCTGGATAGGAGGGTACGTTCACTGCTTACCGCAAATCGGATGCATCACCCACGGTCATCGGTGATGAGGCTGTATATCCCGCGGAAGTGCGGGGGTCGTGGCTTCTTAAATGCTAAGACCCTGCACAACCGCGAGGTATGCAGTCTTAGGGAATACTTCCTAGAGGCCGACGTGGGTATGCATCGAGATGTGGTAGCGGTGGACAAAGGCCTTACCGCGCTCTCCTTGGCTAACGAGGATTGGCGCAAACCTGTGGTATTAGATACTAACGACCGCAGGGAGGTATGGCAGAGCAAGGAGCTTCACGGACGCTTTTATCGGGTCCTACATGGGCCCGATGTAGACTTCTTAGCGTCCGTAGCCTGGCTTCGTTTTGGTGACCTCTTCGGGGAAACCAAAGGTTTTGTTTGTGCAATTATGGACGAAGTTATGATGACTAACCGGAAATACATTGTGAAGGACGGTACGGTTGACATACGTCGGGCATGTCACCGGCCCGGGGAATCCATCCGCCACATTATTTCCGGTTGTTCTAGTCTGGCTAACGGAGACTATTTGCACAGGCACAACCTTGTAGCCAGGATTATCCACCAGCAACTTGCTCTTAAATACAATCTTGTGGAATCGGAAGTACCGTACTATAGGTATGTGCCCGACCCAGTTCTCGAAAATGGTAGTTGCACATTGTATTGGGATCGGTCTATCATCACTGACAGGACTATTGTGGCCAATAAGCCTGATATAGTGGTGATAGACCGACTAGAGCGTCGCGCAATGATTGTTGATATAGCAGTCCCTCATGACGAGAACCTCGTGAAGTCAGAGAAAGATAAACAAACAAAGTATCTTGACTTGGCTCGCGAGGTTGTCGACATGTGGGATGTGAACACAGCAGTTATTGTGCCGATAATCGTGACGGCCAATGGCATTATTGCCAAGAGCCTCGACCAACATCTCAAGAGGCTCTCGTTGGGCAGCTGGATCAAGGGCTTGATCCAGAAAGCAGTACTCCTGGATACGGCGCGCATCCTTAGAAGGTTCCTCTCTCAGAAACCCTGACCACCGGTAGCTTGGACCCTGTTCCTGATACCGGTGGGCTACTATTTTTTATATTTTTAAATGTTTTTTGTATTTTTATAGAAATATTTAAAAATGTAATAAGTATGTAAATATAAATGAATAAATGGAATGATAATAATAAATTAATAATAAATTTATTCAAATAAAAATGTTTACAAAAAAAGTTTACATTTAGCCAACAGTGATAAGATTTCCATACAATTATAGTGCCTGAAAATAAACTAAAACTAATATTTTATTATTATAGGTGCAAGTTATGGTGGTTCGGAATTGCAATGTTATGTAGCAACCAGCCCGATCTAGGTTAATTTAAACCTGTGTTTCAGGTCACCACTTTACAATTCAACTACATTGGTGCAGTACTATTTAAAGGTTAACTAAATAAAAATAAAGAATCTTTTAACAACTACGAGAAAAAGCTTAATAAGTATCTACCTTAATATCTAAAAACTAAGCCTATGTAATTATACAAAAGTAAACAATTACGAGGAAACATACATCATCATGCCAAGATTTCTAGAAGTTGTTCTGTGTGTAATGTAGAGTCTCTAAATATTCACACAACATTTTACTACATTTTTTATACCTTACACTATAGAAACTTAAAACCTTGTTGAGCCTGTTATATAGAAAAGGTCCCAAGAACAGATAAAAACGATTAGCAAACGCATGTCTAGTTTGAGACTTAATGCAAACCAATTCCTTTCTTCTTTTGTCAGAAGGCACAGGATCAAAAGGAAGTGCAGTGTGCTGGTGAAGTACTATATTTAAAATAAATAATTGCCGTACTGTAAGCACCTTACATGCTGCGTAAAGCTGGTGCGTAGGAAATCTAAAAGGGCGAAATGTAGCAACCTTTAGAATTGCTCTTTGAGCACGCTCTAACGGGAGTAAAATTGTTTTTGCCGCACCACCCCAAGAAGTTATGCAATATGTTAGAATGGATTGACACAAAGCTAAATAGACCTGTTTAATTAATTTAAAGTTGGCTATGATCCGTAAATTCTTAAAAACATATATTAATTTGCGCACTCTCGAACACAGTAAATCGATATGTTTACGGAATTTTAAATTTGAGTCAATGGTGACACCTAGATATTTTAAATGGTCAGCTATAGCTAAAGTGCGGCAAGAACATGCAGTGTCAGCATACGTGCAACAATTATGTGCGTTATTTATTATATACAACTGATATCATGCCATGGGTTCTTAGATATTCTATAACTGACTTTAACAATTTTGTAAAGACTTGGAGCTGTGCATAAACCAAACGGTAGACAGTTAAATTCATAAAGGGTATTACTATATTTAAAACGAAGGTAATTTCGGTGAGATGTATGAACAGGAACTGAAAAGTAAGCATCTTTTAGATCTATTGATGCCATATAACATTTTTTTGCTATCTGTATGATAATTCTCCATCTTGAAATGTTTCGTCTCTATGAATTTGTTTAAACATTTAAGGCACTAAAAACACACTCGATATAAATTTTCATTTAACAGAATGACAATGAAAGAGCATTATTATCTAGTGGGTTTTTGATTGATTTATCAAAATCTTGGGCTTCTTGAATATTCTTAGGAAAAACAATAGGGGAATCTGTACGATATGGTGAACATTTAAAAGGTATTTGGTACCCTTTTATCCAGGACAGAATCGTTTTGTCTGTAGTGATAACTGAGCACTTTTTGAAAAAATACTAGAGCCTGCCGGCATTTAGTTAGTTACTTTCGATGCGGTGGCCTGATCGGGGATATGTAACGGTGCGCATTGCCGCTGGTTTGCGGCGGTGCTGGCGGCCGATGCGCAAGTCGAGCAGCCTGCCTCGTATTGTTCGGATTGTTGTCCGTCTTGCGGTGCTGAGGGTTGTAGTTTAAATAACCCTTTTTGGACCTTTTGGGATACCTTTGGGCTTGTTATATTTTGGCATTTGGGCGTGTTTCAAGGCATCTCCTGATTGCTGAATTGTCTTGGCGGCTTTGACCTTGTCTGTATTTCCCCAAATAAGAAACTACCTCTTTTTGTTTCAAGCAAGGCCTCCTTTAAATTAATATTAATAAAAGAAATTATAAAATTTCGTCTTGTTTTTGTCTCCCAAAAATGACTACCGCATAATATACGACAAATGTCTCTTATTGGTTTTAAAAGTTATTGTTTGGACGTTTCATTTGATATTAACATGTCAGTAGCGGATGCTAAGGCTGGCAATGCTATACCAAGCTGATTTTGCTTGTGCTTTTAAAAGTTTTTCCTTTACATCTTTAGCCAAACCCTTAGTAAGGATAGCTTGCCAGCGATTAGCAACATCCTTATGAACAGACGGGCCCATAGTAACGTCCGTCTTTGGAGCATCGCTGAGTAACTGCAGGGTGTCTTCATCTAAGTCTTGGTCTTCCATCACTTCTGGCTGTGCGTTTGCCGAGGTGCTGGGAGTAGGCGACACGGGCGCAATGCATTGCGGTGGTGGAGCTGGTGATGGCGAAGCAGCACACGGAGAACAAGCACGTGGCGAGGCATGTGGCGAGACACGTGGCGAGACTCGTGGCGCGAACATTGCGAGTCACGAAAAGGTGAAGCTTGAAACAAGCCTTCCTCATTCTGTGACATAGCGCAGTCCACATCCAGTTGATGGTGTGAAAAATCTGCGAAAAAGCATCACTTTATATAATGACAGAGGAGACCCAAATTTGGTAACCTCGCTTCACTAAAATATTTTATAATATTTAAGTAACTTACTGTGTTAGTCTTCTTTGGAAGTAGAAATTATACGGCGATTAGTTGTTGCCTGCAATTTATTTTGCAATATTTGTATTTTTCGGCGTAGTTCTTCTTCAGTTTTATTTCATCTTCTTTTTCTTTCCCATATTGAGCTGGATCTGGAAATTTTAAGGCGCGGAGACGTGCGAAGGCTTGAGCACGGAAACACGGAATGATATCAAAATGGCTGCGAACCGTTAAAGATAAATAGTGTAGTAGGGGCAAAGTAGGGGTAAACGGATACAGTGTTGCCAGTAAAACAAAAATACCTACAAACCAAATAATCTTTTACTTACCTCTAAAATCCGTGCAAGGCTGGTACATGGAAGCGCTGCTACAATACGTAAACAATTAATTGCTTCAAATGAAGCTTTGAAACATAATATAAGAATAGCTGTTGCCCGCGACTTCGTTCGCCAGAAAGTCGGAAATAAAATGATGTAGCTAGATAAGATCTCTAAGACACGATATATACGAACAATCAATATTTAACATTGCTTGACTCCTCTTAGGTTTAGGAATTTGAAGGAGTATTATGCAAGGCACTAGCTGTTTCACCTCTTTATTTTTTTCGTAATAATAACGCTTCTCTATCAATCAATCAATCAAATTATTTATTGTGAGCAATAATGACTCATAGTGTTAGTACAATAAATAAACTTACAACTATGATAGTGACACAATACAACAACAACTATATGAACACACAACATAATTATCACCGCTTCAGCATCCCAGCTAAGATACTGGAGCAATGATTTACAGTACTGCGGTCCAGCCTGTCAGCAATCATGCACATGATCTATACATGATGTTAAAGAAAGTTGCTAGGGTTGTTAGCACGTTGCGGAATTTGTTCGAAAGTGTCATCGCGGCCGCAACGCAAAGGGCATTAGAAGGAACACGGATGAGTTTTAGTCAGTAAAACCGGCCTAGTGCGAGTCGGACTCGCACACGAAGGGTTCCGTATCATATACCTTATTTTTTTATATTTGAGTTGATTTATTTTAATTTTATTGATTGAATGAAAGGTAAATTGCGGTTTACGATTTATGACGTAATAAAAAAAACTACTTAGGTACTAGATCTCGTTCAAACCAATTTTCGGTGGAAGTTTGCATGGTTAATGTACATCATACATTTTTTTTTTACTTTTATCATTCTCTCATTTTAGGAGTTATAGGGGGGGGGGGACACGTTTTACCACTTTGGAAGTGTCTCTCACGCAAACTATTCAATTTAGAAACAAATTATATCAGTAACCTCGATATCATTGTTTGAAGACCTATCCATAGATACTCCACTCGTATGTGATTGATGAAAAAAATTTGTTGAGTTTCAGTTCTATGTAGGTACGGGGAACCCCCAAAATGTATTGTTTATTTTTCTGTAAAAATCTTAATGCGGTTCACAGAATATAGATGTATTCTGTGAACCGCAAGTTACCAAGTTTCAACAGTATAGTTGTTATAGTTTCGGAACAAAAGTGGCTGTGATATACGGACGGACAGACAGACAGACAGACGTGACGAATCCATAAGGGGTTCCGTTTTTTGCCATTTGGCTACGGAACCCTAAAAAGGTTGTTCACGTGCGATAGAGCCACAAAAAGTTGACCATCGGTACCTAAACCAACCAGAAGAGAAGAGTGCCCCTGCAACGTAGAGAGTAGAGTAGAGTAGAGACTCCGCTATCCGCACCCTGATAGACTCTCATTCACAGTCAGTACTGGCTAAGTTAGCTAGCCTAGCTCCGCCCAATTGCACAGATGTCGCCTGGGTGCTTCACAGGTTTGGCGGGCGGAGCGACCTTGCTTTTCCGAGAATTTGTTCACGTTGGGCAGCCTCGGCATTACTTTCTGGATGACGTGGGCAACTGATTTATTGGTTCAAAGCAACCTCAGCAAATTGGGCTGTTTGCAGCGCCTTTGTTGAATATATGTTTTTTTAGAGGGAAATGACCCGTAATTATACCTATTATTATTCGGAGGGTATACTACTTGAGCTGAGAAGCCATTCAGTTAGTCGCGTGTTTAGGCTGAACGTTGCCAGTTTTGACTGACTGCAATTTGTAGGTAGACCTTGTGACCATTTTTTGTCGCGAAGTTCAGTTGATCTCTGGCAAATTCATTTACGAAACTATGGAAAAGTAGGAGGGAGAGTGGGTACGGGTCCAGCACTACCATCGAGGAAACTCTCTTCGCGTGTTTGTCTGTGGCATATTTGTCTAGGGATCTACAGTTCCCCTTGATCCACTGGAGAGTGAAGCCGGCAACGAATAATTTCTGGCTATGGGCTGGTCATGATGTTTCATTCTAGCTAACTACGTGACTTACCTAACCCTCCTTCTCTAATTCTTCTTTCGTTTATACGTTGGCACCAGACCAGCCCCTTAGTATCAGGTAGGTACAGCGTGTGTGCACAGGAACTGAATGCATCCATATTTTGAACTTAACCTCCCCGTCTTACAAAACCGTGCAGCACTTCACATGTGGTCAAATCTTTGAAGTTATTTCTGGCACCAGCATTACTTGTGCGTTTACAGTTAGTCTATTTTTGTGTAAATTACAATTTTGTCTTAGTTTATACCGTAAATAATAATTTAAATGACTGTATACAAGTTTGGAGGTATGCGGTAAAGCGAGTAAAGTCCCGCAAACATTCGTTGAAAATGGAGGGTCCCCCGACCAGATGGTTGATGTCTCTGGCGGGCTATGTTCTATTTGCGGTAAAATCTGCTTGCGCGATGCAGGATTTTTACCTAGTAGTAGTTCGCTGCTAGTTGGATAGAAGGCAACACGGTTTTTTTGTTGCAATGTAGTCTTGCTCCGTTGTTCCGCGGTAATAAGTAATGGGTATCTGTGCAGACTGACTAATTTATTAAGACTTTTTGCTATCGTTAGTAACGCAGACAGCACTGCAGTACCTACATCCAAGCGCGGCAGTGTAGTACCTGCCTACTCTGAGCACATCAGTGTAGTACCTGCCTACTACGAGCACGGCAGTGTAGCACCTACCTTCTCCAAGCGCGGCAGTTTAGCACCTGTCTACTTCGAGCGCGGCAGTACCTCCTTATCTAAGAGCGCAGTGCACGCGGCGGTGTAGTACCTGCCTACTCCGAGCGCGGCATTGCACGCGGCAGTGCACGTGGCACTAGACTCCGCCGCCGTAGCTGCTGTTTACTAAAGTAATCTCATGATTAGTGACAACTCTCACTAATTGGCAGATTAGCCAACTTTATGATTATTACTAAAATAAACATGTAGGTACCTAGTCATATTGTCACAGACTTTTGACTTCCATGAATTCGGTTGGGGATGGCTTGTAGGGTTATAATCACTTCTTCTCTTTGGAAACAGTATGCAAACAGTATTCTGTGCTCTGTCAAACTTGCCTTCAATACGTAGCTCTGTCTCTACAACTTTTGCAACAGTTTTAGCTGAGTACCGGACAGGTCGAGGCTAGGGGCCCTGTGTGCAAGCTAGCCGTAAGAGTATCGTTGTTTATGAACATCGACAGCTGATAACAGCGTGTTAACTCGCTCTAGACTTATCATTCTACAAGGCGTCGCACGTCTACAGTCACTTACTTTACTGTATGTCGACTTAGAATAACCCTCATGTAACTGTAATAAAGTGTATAATAGAAAAAATTGTTAGGTATGTCCCCATAAATGTACTCTTATTTAACTTTCACGCACACCACGCACGGAGCCGCCTCGTGATAACACGTGTTTAGTCGACTCGGGCCCTTTCTGCGTTTGTTTGTTTTCCCTTCGTCCACGCAATAACGTGGGGTATCTCTTTTTTGCGGCCACATATTTTGCGTTTTTCACTTCTTTAATCACTTCTTCTCTTTGGAAACAGTATGCAAACAGTATTCTGTGCTCTGTCAAACTTGCCTTCAATACGTAGCTCTGTCTCTACAACTTTTGCAACAGTTTTAGCTGAGTACCGGACAGGTCGAGGCTAGGGGCCCTGTGTGCAAGCTAGCCGTAAGAGTATCGTTGTTTATGAACATCGACAGCTGATAACAGCGTGTTAACTCGCTCTAGACTTATCATTCTACAAGGCGTCGCACGTCTACAGTCACTTACTTTACTGTATGTCGACTTAGAATAACCCTCATGTAACTGTAATAAAGTGTATAATAGAAAAAATTGTTAGGTATGTCCCCATAAATGTACTCTTATTTAACTTTCACGCACACCACGCACGGAGCCGCCTCGTGATAACACGTGTTTAGTCGACTCGGGCCCTTTCTGCGTTTGTTTGTTTTCCCTTCGTCCACGCAATAACGTGGGGTATCTCTTTTTTGCGGCCACATATTTTGCGTTTTTCACTTCTTTAAAAGAAGACACTGGTCGCAATCC
Organism: Lacanobia oleracea; assembly: GCA_950371165.1. Classification (NCBI taxonomy): domain Eukaryota; kingdom Metazoa; phylum Arthropoda; class Insecta; order Lepidoptera; family Noctuidae; genus Lacanobia; species Lacanobia oleracea. The sequence goes on from OX493405.1 coordinate 550,536, forward strand.
ACGAACTTGATCACGACTTGGAGTACCTAATTATTTTCAATAGCACATTTAACCATCCAGTGGGGTGACTTGGCATGAGAGCAAATAGTTGCTGGAATCTAATCCAGTTATCGTACGGTATGTAGGTAACTGATGCTCGGCTGCGTCGTTTTTGTTTTGCTAATTCCTAATCTTAACATACTGAGTCTCTTATCAGATTTTTTGTATTTATGTTTTCTATATATGAAAAATTATGTGTAATTGCATGATTAAGCACAAGGATTGGTCATACGGAGCAAAGTCCGATCCTCGCTCGTGACCCAAGTTCCAAAGGTTTGTTTCTATTATGTGCTGTCTCACTGTCTGAAGCACGCTATCTTATCGTAGGATATCACTGTAACTGCTGATTACTAAGAATTGCGTTGTTTTGGTATTTGATTTAAAGATAAAAAACCTTGTCCTTACAAATAATTAAAATAATAATTTATTTAATAGGCTACAAATCTTCTAGTGTAAAACCTAGCTTGTAAGGTTTGAGCCTCACACACAAGGAGGAGAAGTTGCGTCAGTAGACCCGTCAAAACAGTTACAAAGCAGGAACTAATTACAGCTAGAAATAACGTAAAAACAAAAAACCCGAACATGATTTGTATTTTTTTTTTACTATTGATAGGCACGCGCTTGACCACCATCTCACCTGATGGTAAGTGATGATGTGGTCGAAGATGGAGCACGCTTGCCTAGAAGTAACCTATTCACTCTTGACTCCCAGGTTGTAGCTATCGGGAAACACAGACTCCGGCAGGGAATTCCACTCCTTAGCTGTACGCATTATGAATGTGTTCCCAAAACGTTTTGTTGGATTATATTTAAATTCTGGTCTGAACTTCTTGCTATCTATCTATATCCATACGTTAAATTATATTATGCAAAAGTAATTCTGATATAGAGATAGTCTGGATACTGGGGAAGAATATAGGCTACTTAAAAATTTCGTCCGCATCCGCCATAACTTCCAAGTGGACGGAGTCGCCGCCAATAGGTAGTATTCTATTTACATACAATGGTATACCAACACCAACCAAATCGGGCAAAGTGGAGAAAGCTAAGTAAGAAGGCCGACCCTGACAATAGCCGGGATTAACGCCAGGTGGAAGACAATGGCATGCCAACACTTCCCTTTGTTCCTCTTCAATGGAAGTCAGCAATGCAGCAATCATAATGCTTCATAAACCTGAAAGCCACTTGAAGACCCCAAGTCGTACCGATCCATTGATCTATTATATATATATATAATATTTTCCATTCAGTCAAAAAAGTATCGGGAATGGATGATTTGTTTATGGTTCCAAATTCAAATTTTTGTTTTTTGTAGTTGTTAGATTGGCACAACTGTTTTCCATTTTGGCGCGGAGTTTGAGTTGCATCTGTTATTTATATTAAATACAGTGCTGGTTTTAGTAATATCATATATAGTGTGTATTGCGAATTTCATAATGGACCAAAATATCGAACAAAGAGTTTGTCTTAAATTTTGCATCGCCAATGGAATTTCGTGTTCGGAGTCACTGAAAATGTTACAGAAGGCTTACGGTGAATCGACTTTATCAAAAACTCGTGCTTATGAGTGGTTCAAAGCGTTCAAAAACGGTCGAGATGTGATGGAAGATTTGCCTCGCTCTGGTAGGCCGTCAACGTCTGGAACTGAAGTTAACATCGCAAAAGTGAAGGAAATAGTGACTGAAAATCCCCATTCAACTCTGAGAGAGATAGCCGCCGAACTTTCTGTATCTCACGAGTCGATCCGTACCATTTAAACTAATCATTTGGGTATGAAACATGTTGCTGCTCGGCTAGTCCCAAAAGATCTGAATTTTCTCCAAAAACTCAATCGCATGAAAGTCGCTGAGGACATGCTAGAACGAGTCAGTTCGGACCCAACATTCATGAAACGCATTGTTACTGGTGACGAGACGTGGGTTTACGAGTTTGACATGCAAACTAGTCAACAAGCTTCGGAGTGGCGCCTTCCAACTGAACCGAAACCGAAAAAACCACGCCAAAGTCGATCAAAAGTCAAAGTCATGTTGACTGTTTTCTTTGACTATCGCGGTGTTGTGCACTCTGAATTCTTACCGGAAGGTCTAACGGTAAATAAAGAATATTATTTGAGCGTTATGCGGCGTTTAAGAGAGCAAATTCGACGAAAAAGGCCAGATTTGTGGAAAGAAAATTCTTGGATTTTGCACCACGACAATACGCCTTCACACAAGGCTATCATTGTGAACGAATTTTTAACCAAACACTCAACAAATACCATCCAGCAACCACCATATTCACCAGATATAGATCCTGCTGACTTTTTTCTTTTTCCTAAACTCAAATTACCACTTCGTGGCACCCGTTTTCAATCGATAGAAGACATAAAGGAGAATTCGCGGCGAGAACTGAACTCAATTCCGGAAGCAGCGTTTAAAAAATGTTTTGATGAATGGATTATTCGTTGGCGCAAGTGTATCGTTTCTAAAGGAGCATACTTTGAAGGTGATAAAATAAATTTGGATGAATAACAGACATTTTGTGTATTATTGATCTTTTCCCGGTACTTTCTTGACAGAGTAGTATCGTTTCTAAAGGAGCATACTTTGAAGGTGATAAAATAAAGTTGGATGAATAACAGACATTTTGTGTATTATTGATCTTTTCCCGGTACTTTCTTGACAGAGTAGTATATATATATAAAAAAAACTTATAATTAAAAAAAAACAAATATTTTAGTTCTATGATGTTCCTATGTTTATTATATACTAGACGATACGAGAGGCTTGCATACCATTGGGTAGTGACAGTTTTGTTTGCATTCAGTAACAGAACCAATTTGAAAGTACATGTAGACATTCATTGGCTACACTACATTAATACGAAAAACTTTATTCCAACAGTCACAAATACGAATGTCAAATACTGATTTTCATAATTCCAAATAGTTCAAAATTCCTAACATTATATAACAACTCCGATATATCATTCATCCTTTTTTATAATTCCAACATGTCAATATTCCTAACGTTTATAATTACTATTCTTAAAATACCGAGTTTCATTAGATCGAATAACAAAAAGTCCGGTTTAATGATAATTCGAAACAGCAAAAATACGAATTCCAATTATTAAAATACCTATTAATTAGAATTCCGAAACAAAAAATGCTTTGTAAAACTGAATAGCAAGCCAAATAAACACATTGCTCATCAAAACACATAAAAAACATGCAACATGCAGCATGCAGCAGGCATGCATTATGCAAGCAAGCATGTAGTATGCAAGCGAGCATGCAACATGCAGCAGGCATGGTTTATGTCACGGCTCCGGCGCTGTGGGGCTCCGGCGCTGTGGGGCTCCGGCGGTCCCCCGCGAATATATCGTCGCAGATGGTTTTAACACTCACCACCGCAGCTTCGGCTTGCTGGCCTAACACCAGCTCCTCAGTTTGCGGGCCGCCTCAACCCTCCGCCTACGCGGGCTTAAATGACCTCGCCTCTTCGCTCTTGTATGCTCTAGGGGTAGAGCAGACAAGACTACGTGCGGCCCAAGTAGTGTGCTAGCCACACATGAAAGGCTGCCCCGCCAACTGACGAAAAATCCCGGAATGCACCATCGTGCTGGTTGGCGACCAGATAATAGGGCCCGATGGTCATTCCCGAGGAGGCTCGGGCGTCCCCACAGTCTCCAGACTAGTCCCCCAAAGATGTCGTCCTGTCAGGGCGTGCCTGAGGGTTAGCAGCATGGAACCTCATTTCACTTCCTTCTCCTCAACCTCACTCACTTTTATTAAGACGGGAAAAAAGAGAAAAGCTGTACAGCGGCAGCACACCCTTTCGCAAAAAGTGCACCTCTCTAACATACGAGGTCTGCACTCAAATCTCGCTGCAGTCCATCACCAGCTTGAGACCGAGAAACCAGCGCTCTTGTTCCTGTCGGAGACGCAGATCGGATGTCAGCTGGAGCTGGAGCATCAAGTGCAATCGCGCTGCAAGTGTAAGCACGCGGCGTACCTGGCATGGGTCGACGCCCGTACGCACAAAGCAAATGACGTGAGTCGGAAGAAGAGAGCCTTCAACAGGCCTGCCAAGTCCTGCAAGAAAGTATTGCGGAGGCGCGGTTTGACCACATTAGCCGAATACAAACTTGCTTCATACCCAGCAGGTAGTAAGGCTTTTTGGTCGCTGGCTAAGTCGGTCGAATTGAACTTCTGCCGTCCGTCACTACCATCACCGCTGAGACCCGACGGGACGCTGGCCCACTCCGCTGAGGAGAAAGCGAACTTGTTTGCTTCTTTGTTTGCGAAATCTTCACGTCTGGATCCTGGTGACGCGACGCCTCCTGCTTCTCCTGGTGGATGCGAGTCGAGTTTGTCGAACATTCGCATTCATCAGAAGGACGTCCGTAGGGTACTGCGTAACCTAGACGTGAACAAGGCTAGTGGTCCCGACGGGATATCGGCAATTGTTCTGAAAACTTGTGCGCCTGAGTTGTCTCCGATCTTGACACGCCTATTTCACCTTTCGTTTGAGACTGGAAAAGTGCCGAATGCTTGGAAGCAAACTAACGTGCAGCCCGGGGAGGCACTAGCGTTCTCCGTTGACATCTCGAAGGACAGGGTCTGGCATGATAGCTTTATTAGTAAGCTTCCTTCCTTCGGTCTGTCCGCCAGTTTGTGTGAATGGATGGCCTGAGGGATCGGTCTATCCGAGTGGTCATAGATGGCTGCTCGTCTGGACTGCTGGATATTAATGCCGGGGTTCCTCAAGGGTCGGTGCTTTTGGCAACACTGTTCTTGCTGCATATTAATGATCTGCTTAAACCTTTGGGTATGCAGACGACAGCACTGTTGCTGAGAGATACGTGTCCGACGCACGAGCTGGTGGGTCGCAGATCCGGTCTCTCCGGGAGGCAATGGTTGAACGCTTGAACGTGTCCTTACAGGCTGTCTCTGAATGGGGCGACGCCAATCTGGTCAAGTTCAATGCTGCTAAGACCCAAGCGTGTCTATTTTCCGCCAAAAGGAGCCAATTCCACCCAGCTCCATCTTTCCGAGGTATAACCGTGCCGATAACCGACCAAATTGAACTTCTTGGGGTTACATTAACATCTACTTTCAATTTTGGCCCTTAGAGGCAAAGGCTCAAGTGTCTGCAAAGAAGTTGGGGATTCTGGCAAAGGTGAGACGATACTTCACGCCGGAACAGCTGCTTAAACTCTATCAAGCGCAAGTTCGATCGTGTATGGAGAACTGCTCTCATCGTTGGATCTGCCAGATACCAACTTGATGTTGGTTGGTTTATGTCGATTTTTGATGCTATTCTACTAAGTAGGATTGAAGAAAACAGTTTGTACATAGTGGATAGGAGACTAATAGGCCTATAGTTGGCTACTTCTTATGGGTTTCCTTTTTTTATAGTAGTATTATATGTGAAAGGCCCCATTTTTCAGGTATTTGTTCAGTTTCTATTACCCTGTTGAAAAGTAGTGTTAGGTATGGGACTAGTACCCGTGCTCCAACTTTTTTTGCTTCATTAGTTAGGTTGTCTGGTCCAAGGTTTTTTTTCTATTTTAGTGTTTTTATATGTCTTAGTACTTCTATTCCACTTATTGGCTCTATTGTATCTTTTATTTGTCCTGTCTCTCCTATTTTTTTGTTTATGCTTTCCTCTGTGACTGATTCTTTAGGCGATTTTTTGTAGAGTTCTCTGTAGAATTCGGTAGCACCGTTCAAAATATCTTTCCTACTCTTTGCTTCTATTTGTCCTTTGCTTTAGGTTTTGAATCCAGGTCTTATGTGTTGACAATTCTTTACTAGCCCGTTTTGAACTCATAAATGTAGTTTGGTTTTTTTCGATTATTACTTTCCTGTACGTGTTGTATTCTTCCCTGATTGCTGTCTTGGTTTTCTTGAATCGTCGTGTTAATTCTGCTTTCTCTTTTTAGTTTTATTTTTTAGATGTAGTAGTTTTCCACGTCTGTCTATGAAATCTAAAGTTTCGTTCGTTAGTATTTTATGTTTGTGGATTTTTGGTTTAGTTTCTATTTGAGACTCTTTGTTATCATCTGTTCTAGTTCATTATTTATAGTTTCTACGTCGTTATCTATTTTTAGAAGTTCATCTAGTGTTTTTGAATGTTTCTGTAGGTATTGAACATATGTTTCTCTTTCGTTTAATGACTTGAGTAGACTTGTTGATTGTTTGTAGTATTTACGATTAGTTTTTAGTGTTTTTATCATTATGGAGCATCTGAGCATTCTGTGGTCTGATGGGAAGTTGATTAGGTTCATTACCTCTACATGTGTTACGGACTTCGGAATGTTGGTCAGTACATAGTCGATTTAATTTCTTGTTCTCTGATTGGGCGATGTCCATGTCCACCTGCTAGACTGTTTTTTTTTTTTTAAGTGTTCATTATTGACAATTTGTGCTCATTAGCGTGCTGCATGAGGCGTTCTCCCCTGTTGTTCCGTTTTCCATATCCATATTTGCCCATTATCATATTTTCTTCAGGTTTTGGGTGACCGATTTTTGCATTAAAGTCACCTATTATTAACTGCTGTTTGTCAGAAAGGTCTTGTGATGTATTGAGATTATTATAGAATGTGGCAATTTCGTCTTCGCTTGAGCTTTCTGTAGGTGCAAGGTAATTGGAAAATGATCAAATTTTAGTTTTAAGATTGCAATTCTTCCCGATATTCCTTGAAAATGTATTAAGTTATTTTTTAATGTGTTCTTTATTAGGAAGCCTACACCATGCAGGCCTGCAGTTTCACCAATATAACATAGAATATATTTCTCGTATTCTTCTATCTCCTTACCCTGTCTTCTGATTTCAGCCAGTCCTATTATGTCCCAATCTATGTTTCCTATGGTTTTGTCCGGTTCTAAAAGTCTTTAACTGTTTTATTTTTTTACTTTTCTTTCCGCAGTTGCGGAGGTTAGATGGAGGGTAGTGGTCGTTCTCCCCACGGGGATCAGCCGGATTGTGGAATTGAGTTCGTATTTTTGTTTTGTTGAGTTTTGTTGTTTTCACTTTGTTCTTTGTTTCCGGTAACATGTTGGTTTCGATTGTGGCTATGCGTTCCTTGTGTTTATTTATTAGTTTTTTGAAATTTCGGAAGTCGAGGTAGATCTATCTCTTCACATACTTCAATATCTAGGATATTGAAGTATGTTTGGTTTCAATATTTTTTTTTGGCCCGTGGTGTTTGGCTTGTTTGATGTTGGCTTGTTTGGACTTTTTTGGTTATAATAGATGTTTTATTTTTTTTTTGAGGGTAAGTTAGGTGATACAGCCTTGTCCTTCTTCCTTTTTTCGCGTTGATTCGGGTTATCCTTTGGTTTCTTTACTATTAGTTGGTCTCCTCTCAAGTATGCTATATTCCCCTTTTTCATTCTTCTTCTACTTTGGGGCGATATCGTTAGTCCACAATAAATAGGAGTCCATAATCACCCCCAGGTTTCTAGCTGTCTTTGCGTATTCAATCTGTACTCCATTCAGCCAGAGTGTCAGACAGCGTCGCAGTATCTAGCCTGTTCCGCATATACCTGCCGCCAATAACCAAGGCCTGAGACTTCTTGGGATTGATTTACAGCCCGAAGGACTGCGACCACTCGTCAATTAACCTCAGGTCACGATTCACGGCAGACACAGCAGCTTCCGCATCTTGCCTTAGAAAGTAATTTAGTGTTATAAAAGCATTTTCTTTGATATTGTTAATAGCTAAGTAATAAGCTGACATACATTTACATGTCAGCTCTACAGCAGCATCTACATTAATAGGCTCAACAAAAACAAATAATTGTTAATTTCTAATACTAGCCTAGTGATACATAAATTTACATAATTAAATGAGATTGTGCTGAGCGATAAGTGCAAAACAAGATAAGGCGTGGCAGCGACCTCCTATATACAGTGCGCGTCCGCAGTTCTCGGCACACATCGGTCCAAACTGGCCGCGCGCGCTCACTCGCAGCTTGTCCCGACCTCGCCCGCGACCACAACACAATATCGCATAAACATGATCACCGCAACCATCGTGCTCGTCGCCATCGTGGCGCTGTATCTATACGGCACGCGCACCTTCAGCTACTGGGAGAAGAGAGGCATCAAACATGACAAGCCCATCGTGTTGGTTGGCAACAACTCTCAAGTCTATCTCATGCAGAAGAGCATCACACAGATGGCAGCCGAGATGTACTGGAAGTATCCCAAGGAGAAGGTAGTGGGATTCTTCCGATCCACAAACCCGGAGCTCGTGATCAGAGATCCCGACATCGTCAAGCGCATCTTATTGACAGATTTCCAATACTTCTACCCGCGCGGCTTGAACCCACACAAAACGGTGATTGAGCCGATGATGAGCAACCTGTTCTTCGCCGACGGCGACCTGTGGAGGATGCTGCGACAGCGCATCACGCCGGCCTTCACCAGCGGCAAGCTGAAGGCGATGTTCCCGCTCATTGTGGAGCGCGCGGAGAAGCTACAGGTGCGCGCGCTGGATGCCGCCGCCGTCGGCCGACCGCTGGACGCGCGCGACCTCATGGCGCGCTACACCACCGACTTCATCGGCGCCTGCGGCTTCGGCCTCGACGCCGACTCGCTCAACGATGAAGATTCCGCCTTCAGGAAGCTAGGAGCTTCGATATTTCAAGTTGGACCGAAGGAGGTATTCGTAGCCATGTTGAAAGAAATGTTCCCAGAATGGGCAAAGCATTTAAAATATTTGAAAAGAGTGGAACAACCTATGATTGATCTAGTCTCAGCTATTCTAAAACAGAGAAATTATGAACCTTCAGGCAGAAATGATTTCATTGACTTGCTGCTCGAGTGTAAAAAGAAGGGGAAAATGATGGTAGAATCAGTGGAACACATTAAAGCAGACGGCACTCCTGAGATCTCTACGTTAGAGTTAACAGACGAGCTGATCGCGGCGCAGGTGTTTGTGTTTTTCGCGGCCGGCTTCGAGACGTCATCGTCGGCCACCAGCTTCACGCTGCACCAGCTCGCCTTCCACCCGGAGGTGCAGCGGAAGGTGCAGCAGGAGATCGACGCGGTGCTGGCGCGCCACGGCGGCCGCCTCAGCTACGACGCTGTCAAGGAGATGACGTATCTGGAGTGCGCGTTCAAGGAAGGCATGCGTATGTTCCCGTCGCTGGGCTTCCTGATCCGTAATTGTGCCCGCACTTACACCATCCCGGAGCTAAACGTGTCCATCGATCCCGATGTACGTGTAATCATCCCACTGCAGGCACTGCACAACGACCCGCAATACTTCCCCGATCCACACGAGTTCCGTCCGGAGCGCTTCCTGCCCGACCAGCAGGATGACAGCACCAAGTTCGTGTACCTGCCCTTCGGCGACGGTCCCCGTGCCTGCATAGGTAAGAACTTGGTATTTCTTAAGTTGTGATACTTTCAGGGAATCTGAATTAGTAAGTACCCGATAAGAAAAAAGTATCGCGCCAATTTAACAATAAATACATATGAGAGCCTGGTTTAAGTTAACATAATATTTAAAGCGGTGCAAAGCACTTTAAAAGATTCAAGTTCGGTCAAATCTCTTCCAAACATGATAACTAGCAGTAGTAAGTTGAAGCTAATACTGAACGTGTGTGTTGCGCAGGTCTGCGGCTGGGGCTGATGCAGTCACTGGCGGGGCTGGCGGCGGTGCTGTCGCGCTTCACGGTGGCGCCCGCGGCCAGCACGCTGCGCCAGCCGGTCGTCGACCCCAAGTCCGGCATCGTGCAGAGCATCCTGAACGGTCTGCCACTCTCCTTCACCGAGCGGAAGCCGACCGCTGTGGCGGCGACATAGTGAGCAGTGGCGGCGACATAGTGAGCAGTGGCGGCGATATAGTGAGCAGACACGGCCAACATCGTGTGATGTTACAGTGACTAGGTTAAAAGGCAGCGCGATGAAAGACGTTTACTAAATTTGGTGTTAAATGAGTTGAACAGACGTACAAAAAACACAGACATTGTAAAACGAGTGTTTTGTTGTTTTTAGTGATAACAACTAGTTTTTTACTGTTTTAAGTAACTTATGTTTTAGGGCTTAAAGCTGTAGGTGCTGTATATAATATGTATAATGTACAAAAGTATTATTAAATAATGTAATTACTTTATCAACCCAATGTAACAATTGTGTTTCTTTTACATCTGCCATAGGTTTCATAGACTATAATCAGAAGTGATCTCGAGTCAACATCTGACAACTGACTGTAGTACAGCTTCTGACTACACTCTGATGAATCAATCAGCATTGCTTATCGTTCTCAGTATGATGTTCTGATGATGCTGGGACATCGATTCGTTTCACTGACGCAACCGTACTACTACTGCATGCCTTACTTAATGCTTTGGTCTTGTGAAAGATAAAAGTCAAGGCCAAATTTTTTCACTTGGAGTAATCAGTCCGAAAGATATAATAATAATACATTTATTAATGGCCTCTCAGTGAGGCACAATATTTATAATTTAGCATTTATTTAGGCTTGAGTAATACGACTTGTATGGCTCACAGGTACTTACAGTCGAGTTGTTGGATGTGAGTTGACAAAAACCACAGATTTGACTATAACTCAATTTATTACATACTAGAAATTCACCCGCGACCTAGTTCGCGCGGCTTTAGTAGGTACTCCACGAACTTCATCTCCTATTCCTCCCTCTTTAAAGGGTAATGTGTGTATTACTTATTAATAGACTCAACGTAGGGCAGTTCGCTCCCATCACCATCATCATTTCAGCCGAAAGACGTCCACTACTGGACATAAGCCTCCCCCAAGATGGGGGGATTTGGCATAATCGCCACACTTGGCATACGGGATGGCTACGCTGCTGCCCATTCTCTGGTTAGTCGCCTCTAACGACACCCACGTGAAGTGATGGGATGGTATTATTATTTTACGGCACCTTACGGCACTGGCCGAAACCATACGGCAGTTCGCTCTAACCGTAAGATTTTTCTTACTTAAACCATTTTATACCCGTTGTAACGTTTAAAGGTCATATTTGAATAATTTGAAGTGTAATAATCAACCTTAATTATCAAACCATTTTTAATGGATAAGGATTAATTATCATGATACCAAAATCACCACTATTCCATTCCACCCGGGTTTTGAATCAATTATTGAAACAAAAAAACGGTTATTGCGACTTAACCATAAAAGTTAGATATATACTCTTGCGGATTTTTTATAGGTAATAATGAGTACTTTAACTACATATATAGTACACACATTTTTTTTACTAATTATTGGATTTTTTATCCGTCTACCTTAATATTCAGTTCAACTAGTTGTTATGCATGTACAGCCTAATTATAACTTCAACAATTAAGGTAATATTAAATCTATTTCAAAACATTATGTCATGATAGTTTGGTTTTTTATTGGTAGGTACAGTCAGGGGTCAAAAATCCTATTCCACGTCAACGATCGTATTCTCCTGCACGGTACTGCGAGCAAACATACATGTGTGTGAGTGATTTTACCGCAAACAGCTACCCGTAATACAGTATAACTACGAATATGAGAAGATGATAGTCTGCGGGGTCAATACTAGACAAAGATAACAATATAGTTTTGTTTTCTTCATGTTAGTGTTCGCACCGAGCCAACCCGAAAATAAAGCTAAAATTTGAAACAATTGTCGACAGATCATGTGGTCAAGCGCAGCGATGTGACTTGGAAAACAAACTGACAAAAAACCCGACCGCTAAAAACGACTAAAAAGTTCAAAACAAGTCGCTTTTCAAGCAGTCTGATGCAGTTGTTGGCATTGGATCAGTGATTGAACTGCATCAGATTTTAGTGAGTTACTTTTTTGGAATCGTCTCCTCAAGCCTTTTATCTTGATATCCCACTTGAAAGGTTTTGAAAAAAACAATTTTTTGAAGGCATAATTTGGCGCCAAAACTCCGCCATTTGTTTTTTTTTTCATTTAGATATATCCAGTGGCACTCTCACAGTAAATACAAATCTAATGACACCTCTCAAACTAAAATCCATCGTAAGACATGCCAAAGAAATATACATAAATACACTCGAAAAACATAACCCTCTTTCGCAGTCGGGTAACAAGTGTGTCGGTTCGAACCTCATCTAGTTTGCTCGAACGATTTTGTTATTATTCTTAACTTTTTTTATTTAAATTTAAATGTTGATTACTATATAAATATAAATTATACATTTAAATATTTATAACTGTTACTTTAGGCTGAAATAAAATAAACAGTAGGTAATTTGAAGAAACATAATTATTTAATTCTCAAAAAGAAATTTACAATTTGCTTTTAAATATGAAATCTAATAGTTCTCTTTCGACACTCGGACTTACAATAAAAACTAACTTTAATATTAGTTAGTTACATATTGTTAAGGTGTGTGGGTACTCTCAAAAATGTTAGTTGCGTGAAGATACCCTGCTTGACGATATAGAGTGCGATCGCGTTGTCACAATGCAGATAGCCAGTAGTACAATTGTTGTATATAGTCGCTATTTTGAATTTGATTGTATTTATTATCTTATTGTGCGTATTCATTTTACGTTAAAGGACATTGTAAGAAATGGCCTATGAACCAACACGCATGAAATATTTACTATAATTACTAGTTCTTTTAATAATATACATTATCTACTTATATTTTATTAGAACGGACACTTTTGAATTTCGAAAATATTTTAAAAAGTATTCACTTTCGTCCTTAGCTTCCGTCATAATCCTTGGTGATAGTTCTATTATTTTTTGGTTCAATTTGAGGTTTTTAATAAGCAAAGGTATTATAGCTCATACAGCCAACTCTTTGTAACAGCACTCGTTTGACACAAACAAGCGTCAGTATTCTCAACACTTGATATACAATAATGATTTATACCAACCTTTGAACCACAATAAGCCTTATCGAAAAATTCGATTGAAAGCGCTGTTTGAAACGAGCAATAATATCGACACTGACAGTTGACGAATTGACAGATGACATTTGGTAGTAATATCACTTGGCGCGTATGTACTACATTTCCTGTGTGATTATAAAGTAGGTATAGCATATTATGCTATACCTACTTTATAATCACACAGAAATGAATGAAAAAGTAAATCCTTAATAAAATCCTTGCATGTTCTTAAGACTCCCGACTCCTAAAGTTCAATGTCAAGAAGCGCGCATCTGTCGTACTTACATTTAGTAATAAATGCTAAGTTATTGGTACATACCGAATGTTTTTATTGACGAAATTATAACCTCAAAATCCGAAAGTGTTTTGATTTTTTCGAATTCTCAAAAGTGTCCGTTGTTTTAATTTAGGTTTAATCGAATATATACATTATTTAAAACCAAAAGAGTAAATACACCTCCCTGTTGGATCTTAGGCTAGCTATGTATGTACGACGAGCTATGTCCTTTAGCAATCATATTTTATGGTTATTAATACCGATATTTTAAATTTTGGTCTTAAAAATAACAGTTGGTAGTTTGAAGAAACCATTTTAAAATAGAGATCTTCATATCAACAAACTAGATCCTATAAGAATTATTAATAACTTATAATTAATAATTTTCTTTTATTAATTTATTTTTATTTTATATCTACTGCTATTTAATTAACAAACGATTCATGAAGTGCAATAATTATCTCCAATATTTTGAAGACCAAACTTTAAAATATCCATATTAATAGTTCTCGTACTCGTTCGTTCGAGTGTGTTGTGTCGAAACGAACTCCGTGTTTTAAATTCATGATACGTGCAAAACCGAAATAAACCTTTTAGTGAAATATACTGTGACGTTCCACTACAAGTGTACTCTATAATAGTGAAAGCAGAACTTATAAAATAACAAGTGGTTATCAAGCTATAACCATTTTCGTTACAAAAATTTTAAATAATAAACTCAGAGAAAAAACACAGTGTTAACTAATTGGAAAGAGTCGCGTTTTGTGTCGCTCTGTGTCTTACGCGATAACGTAGCGAAATCGCTCCGCTCACTGTACACGGTGACGCTCAGGGTCATCTAGTTGGAAAGGATCGCGTTCTGTGTCGCGCCGTGTCACTGAGCGTATTGTTGTTAAACACAACTGGCTGGCCGCGAGTTAACGCTCGCCTGGGCTTTTATTTGTTTATTAGCGTGGTTACACGTATTTATTACTGCATACCAGGATTAATAACGTCTACATCGGCTGACAAATTAATGTTTTGGGAATGCTGCGATGGTAGACTGGATGAAGGAAATCATCGTAATTGCACGATCTGTTGAAAAACATGTCATCTTGCCTGCTTAGCAAATTGTGACGAAGCGCTCTTTGCCTCCAAAGTTATGAATTGCCCGTCCTAGGTTGTCTGGAAGAGATCGCGGAATGCGATAAGACCGCCCATTGTATGTGTTTTAGCTGTTTTAAGTTTCCTTTTGTATTACTTTTGGTATATGTACAATAAAGCGTATAATAAATAAATAAATAATAAATTAAAAAGTGCCTAGGGATGATAATACTCTTATTCGTTTTAATGCAAATGTTATCATGAGAGGCGCTAAAAGACAAGCACTAAACTCGCCCCCAAATTCCTGTAATAGCTTAACAACTGATGACATCCGTAATGTTGTACAAGACGTACTGCAAGACCAGCAAAGCAGTATGTTTTCAAAAATCAATGATAACATAAGCATACTGATGAGTGAGGAACTTTAACTAGTGAAACAGGATCTCAAAAGCGCAAAAAAATCAATGAACGCTGTAAAAACCCAAGTTGGGAGTATTATCACTGAGCATGTTGAGGTTAAATTAGCTATGGAGAACTTGAAGGCTCAAAACTCTTCTATGCAGCACACCATTACGGAACTGAGCCCTAGACTACATCGCTTGGAATATAACTTTCACAGCAAGCCACTGGCATCTGCAAGCAGTACAGAGCAGGACATCTCAACTCAGCCCCTCTCTCAACCAGTTCTCCCCGGTGCCAGTTCTAGTGAACCCGACACCTATCCTGCGCCAGCTGACTGTCTCTTCTAATTCACAAGCATCGAATTCCCAGGAATGAACGCGAGTAACAAAGAAATCAAAAAATAAATAATAATAATAAAAAAAATAAAAGAAATAAAAATTGTTTATTGTTTCTAAATCAGTACATAAGTGTATTATGAGGCAACCCCATTAAGTAATTTACAATACTTGTGTTGGGGCCGACTCGCTACTTCCCCTATTTTACATTTACATAATAGAAACAAATAAACTAAAGTAAAATTATAAAAAGGAAACAAATGCAAATTAAAAACTATAATAGATTTAAAGTAAATGAGTGCTCTTATGATAGTTGCTCAACTGTGTATGTATGTGTGTGTGAGTGATTGTGTGCGTTGGGTAGTAAAGTGCGTGTGTGTGCGTGGGAAGTGCGTGTGTGGGTGGGCGTGTACGTGTGTGTACGTATGTGTTTGTGTGCATGGTCTCTTATTATGTGTTACGTGTAACTTTTTAGCATGATCTACTCAGAATTAGTTCAATTTCCTCGTATGTCAATGTTTTTAACCATTCAGTTATTATATTCTTTCATTTATATTGAGCCCCTGGATGGAATTTTAATTTTGAATTTATTTTATTGTAGACATAGGCAGACTGACAAACATACTGTCTCTTTGCAAAAGCCGTGCGAACCCGCGATGAGTGGACCACCCTATTATTGCCTCTTTTTTCCTGGCATTTTGTATTAAGTGGGGTAGATTTATGCAGGTATAAAGCCATGTTTAATAGGTAGAGCTGTCTTACTGTTAACAAACCACACAAACTATATAGTCTGTTAGTGGGATATATGTATGGTTTAAAATACATGACTTTTAAAAGTGACCTCTGGGCTCTTTCGAGCTCAAGTAGTTTAGTTTTGCCAGCTCCACCCCAAACCGGAATGCAGTATGTAGTAACAGATTGTGCCAGCGCAACATAGATTTTACCGAGCACGTCCGGAGGCATCACATAGCGAAGGGTTTTAAAAATCCATATCAATTTTCGCACACGAGAGACAGTATTATCAATCTGTGCTTGCCACGACAAACACTCATCAATAATAATGCCTAAGTATCTAGTAGATTTGACCCGCTGTACGTTTTGAGTAATTCTGTTTAGGACAGGGCTTGTCACGCTCTCGCGGATAGCTATGTTAAATTCTGCACCTGGCTTAGATTTGGCACTTGGGGAAAAGCAGATGTAGTTTGTTTTAGAGATGTTTAAGGTTAGAAGGTTTGCTTTTAACCAGTTTATAATAATCGATAGGCCACATTCTGCTTTTTGGCGCACAATATGCCAAGATTGGCCAGAAAAAACAACGGCTGTATCATCCGTGTAGGAAAAGATCTTTCCACCGCTTTCTCTGAGGTTACAAAGGTCATTTATGTTCACTAGGAACAGCGGTGGGCCGAGCACACTTGCTTACGGGACGCCAAAAACAACGTTTTCTTCATCACTATTGGTGTTTTCTATCTTAATCTGCTGCTTCCTTCCCCGAAGATAGCTGTCAAAGAGGGAAAGAGCCGTACCTCTTACTCCTATGGCTTCAAGCCTCTGCACAAGGATGGGAACAGAGACGGTGTCAAACGCTTTTTTAAGATCCAGGAATACTGTTAAGCATTTATACCCTTTGTCTACTTCTCCAACGATTTCAGTTGTCAATGCTGTGACAGCATCCTGTGTCGAGAGCCCTTGTCTAAAACCATACTGAGAACTAGAGAGAATGTTATATTTATTTAAGAAGCTTGTAAGTCTTTTATTGAGTATTTTTTCCAAAATTTTGGAAATTGATGGCAAGACAGAAATTGGGCGATAGTTATTGACATCGCTTGTGTCCCCTCCCTTGTGCACAGGCGTGATTAAGGAACGTTTTAAAGCAGTTGGAAATATTCCAGTTTGGAAACAAAGATTAGTTAATTTACATACTAAGGGAACAACAAAATCCCTGGATAATTTAAGGAAGCTGTTGGGTATGCCGTCCCATCCGGATGCACTTCCTGAATCAAGGGCCATCAGTATTCCATTCACTTCCTCTGGGTCGGTCTCTAGTAACACAAGGGAGGTCATCTGAGAGTTTGTATTAGGAATACCTGGTCGGTGATTAGTATATCCAGTCTGAGTCATAATTTCTTCTGCTAGAATTCTTCCTATTGTTGCGAAGAATTGGTTAATTCTATTCAATGAGTCAAGAGGATGTATTGATATTTGTAGTAAATGTACGTTGGAGGATTTAGGTTTTTTATAGTGGGTGATATTATTAATGTTACGCCAGAGTTTTTTTGGATTTTTTATGGAGCATGCAATTTGTTCTTTGTGATATTTTCTTTTAAGTTTTTTAATTAAATTAGAGCAAAACGTGCGGAATCGTTTGTAAGTTATTTTTATCACGATGTTGTGAGGGTCTTTTCTTAACTGTAACTGCATTTTATTTCTAAGCCTGATGCATCTTAATGCTCCTACTGATATCCAGGGCTTATTATATTAGGGTATATTTATATAATACGTTTAGAGCAAGAAACCGAACGAGTATAAGTGTTTAGAAGTAGTGATTTTCTGATTACATCTATCAAGTAGTCAGCAAACTGATTGGGATCCGTATAAGTTTCAAAAACAGATATATCCGTGTCTACCAGGTGCAAATAAGCTTTTTCAAAATTAGTTACTTTTTATCTTTAACATAATCTTTAGTTTGGAGCGAATGCGAAACGTTTAACATAACGATAGAGTGATCAGTAACTATAGTATTCAGGACGACAACGCTGGCAGAGTTCTTAGATCTTTCAAGTTTTAGGAGTACGTGATCCAGGCAACTCTCACCTCTGGTAGGCAAGACGTGCCCCGGTAAAAAACCATGAACAGATGTCATATTTAAGTATGAAACTCTATTTGCCCTTACTTGCGATTGTTCCGTGGATCTTTCAATCAAGTTTATATTTATATCGCCGGTAATGATAATGTTTTTGTGAGTGTTGATTGATTCGAGATGAATATCTAATGAATTTATAAAGTTTTCCGCCGATACGTTAGATGGTGACCGGTAAATTCCGATTATTGTGATATTAGAGATAATAATTTGAAGAGCTGAGGCATGTGATATCCTAATTTCTATTACTTGGAGTAAATGACAATTTCTAACGTACGCAACGACGCCATCATTTTGATTTAAATGGTTAGACGTACAAAACGAGGTATAATTTTCTAGAACTGGTATAGGTTCACATCATCCAACTCCTGAAGTGTACATACATTACTATCCATTATTAAATATTGTAAAAGAAAGGTGCTTCTCATTATTTTTTCTAGTGCACGACTCGACCTGCAAGAGTATCCATAGAATCCGATTTATATTTGTTTGTTTATAAAGAGGCCATTGTGTTATTATTGTCTTAGGACAGATATTGTGTGAGTGTGATTGAATGTGTGTAGGATGAAAGAGTAGTCCTAATGGTGTGAGTGCAATTGAGTATATTGTGAGAACTAAATCGGTATTGTTATTGTGTGTACAGAATAAACGAGCTTGCTTGCAGTAATACCACTTTGCACGAAATCTAAATTTTTAGTACAATTAAATAAGAACTCTTACTTAATCTTAATCTAGCAGAATATATGATTAAACATATTGAAATGACCAGTTTTACATGCAAAATAATTAAAGTTACAGTAGGCAATAGTCATGCACTTTGTAAGAGGTGGTGTACCTGAGCTTCACTATTTATAACTATTGCACGCGAGTTCTCATCCTTTTTCACTAATACACGTCCGTAGGACGTCCAGCAGAACTTGTATTGTTTACTATTTGATAGGTCTCGAGCCAGGAAAAATCGTCGTCCAGTTTAATTCAAGGAGCCGCTGGCCCTGGCGTAACATCATTAAGGGCCGTGGAAGCTCGTAAGTACTCGCACCTATGGAACATGGAGTCTACAGCCGATGAAATTAGAGTCTACCTTCGCAGTTTATGTGACACTGATGCTTGTACCGTTGATGAACTCACTCCAAAAGGAAACTACAAGTCATTCAAAATTGGCGTTCCCACTGCTTGCTATGAGCACTGTTATTCTGCAGATGTGTGGCCAGTAAATGCAAGAATCAAGGTCTGGATCAACTACAAGAAACCGTTTTCCGTCCAGTCTAATATCCAGCGTGAAGTTGCTCCACATCCCTTTCATGAACAGCTTACACAGAGAGACAAGGCAGCATAGTGCCAGTATGGTGACTGGCCCTACAGTAGCTTGCAGAGGAAGCTCCAGAACTACAATAGTAAATTGTGTATACCAGAATGTTCGTGGAATTAAATCAGCTCCAGATGTGGCGCAATTATCAGCACATAGCCGAGCATGATTTGATAGCGGCCACAGAGACTTTTTTGGATACCTCGGTTGAAGATACAGAACTTTCCAACGGCGAGTGGAATGTGTTAAAGCGCGACAGAGGTACACCTTGTGGAGGCGTGCTGCTTATGGCGCGCGCCCCCATAGTCCTGCACCGTCGACGTGAACTTGAGACTGACTGTGGTGAGGATATTTGGTCGAGTTTCACGTGGCATGGTTCCCTTGTTTACGTGTGCGTTGTGTAAGTACATCAAATCAAGTGCCACTGACAGCGACTATATGACCTGTTTTACAAAAGTGGAAAGTTTTATAAATGACTTACAAGGAACTGTTATCATTTTAGGTGATTTATACTTAAACAGTGCTTCCTTAAATGTTCGCAATTATTATTATTTTTTTCTAACATTTTCTAATATGTGTGAAAGAAATATTGTTGAGAACATGCATGGGGGAATGTTAGATGTTGTGTTAGTTCAGGAAAGCTCAAGCCTACATAACGTTTCTGTAACAGCAGTTGAAGATTTGGTACCCTCTGATGCATACTATCCGCCGTTGGACATTCAGGTAAAGCTACAGTCATCTGATGAAAGTGAAAGGCTTGAACCTAGTAACGTCGAACGTAGTAGGGACTGGAATTTCGAAAAACGAAATCTTCAGTCTGCTTTACGAACTTTTTTTTGAGGTAACTTAGGATGCAGTTATATCATCCAATGACGTTTGCACTAGCACTCAAGTTTTCTATAATATTATTTATAGCTTATTTGAGGCTTGTATCCCTAAAAAACACCGAAACAGAAAGATATCCAACCTGGTTTACATCGGATATTATTCAGGACATCCAGAAAAAAGTATTTAAGATTACACAAGTTGAAAAACAAAGCAAGAGTTCTCGGCAGATGAACACCTGCGTACCATGGATGCTCGATGCTGAGCCCATCGTGACCCGACGACTTACCTCGGACCATCTTCTTAATAACAGCAGCCACATCCTTGGCAGAGAAACTAACGTCTATTTCCCGGGGGTGATCCCCAGCAGCGAGCACCCGAGACTAAGGCCCGAGCGGTGATTCGCCTTAAAATGTCGCTGGAAGGCACAGGCTATGCCCCGGGGCTCCTGTGCGCCACCGACGCTCACAGGGAGGCTCGACACTGGGTTCAATTTCTTGTTTTTTTTCCAGAAATCACTAAATTTCTTTTTTGCATGATGCTCAGCTATATTATTCATTTTGATCTGTACTTCATTATCCTGACAGTATTTTAATTTGGATTTAAATATTTTCCTGGATTCACACATGTCTCTGAACACAGGTCCAGTGCTAGGTTTACCATAGTATACCCAAGTCTGAAAACAAATTCAAGCCCTCCTATGAGCGTCAGCGACACACCTGTTCCAACCTGCTACTTGTTTGTGCTCTCTACGATTAGGTACACGCTTATTACAGGTGCTCTCCTATGCTTTAGTCAAAACATTTACAATTCTTTCATACATTTTACTTATTACTAACTTGTGGGCCTCATTATCACACATTCGATCGGCACAACGCATATACTATGAAGGAAAATCTAATTGTTTAAATTCTATGTGGCAATAATTACGATAAGCTTCTATTTGTTTATTATTTCTAGTACCCCAGTTTACTTTATTAAGTGACGAGGTAATTATCTGCTTTTTGGGCAAAATTACATTTAAATTACATTCCACCAGTAAGGGAAAGATGATCAGACCAATAGGTGTCATACAGAATAGACACATTTTCTATTCATCCAAATAAAATTGAACACCCCCTAACTATGACAATCTTTATTATTTAGATTGGTCATTGTTTAAACCAAATATCAAAAATACTTTTTTATCGGATGCATCATAAGATATCATCGTTTTTGCAGTGCCTCTGAAATGTTCGCGGTAACCCATACCGATGGGTTTCATGTCAGCAGAATAAGAGGCAGTAACATTAGTGTCCTGATGACTGTGACGGCCGATATTTCCTCCACCAACGCAACAACAGGCAACGGGTGAGAGTGAAAGTGAAAGACTTATACCGTGTTTTGGTGTAATTCAGCCTTCTGTGATCAGAAGTTTTGGCTGTGTGTAGTCTGTCAGTCACTCAATGAGTCAGTAACGGAAGAACTTTATACAGGGTGGCCAGAACACTGACGTCCAAAAATAAAATTTTCCACCACGCTGTCTTTGGAGGCTAGTTCCAGTCTAAGTAGCCCTTCCAAAGTACTATTTTTGTAGCGATTATGAAAACTGAAAGTCTGGCGCATTCTCGAGACCTACTAAGGAACCATGAAATCGCCTATTTAGATTTTGAATTAAAGTTGATTTAGGTCATAATTTACCGAACGAAATTTTTTCACTTAAGACCAATGTTTTCAACACAGTTACGAAACTGATAATTTTATGCACAAATGTACAACTCATGAAAATTCAGTTGCAAAAAAGAAATCTTGACAAAGTCTTCTACTTTTATTTTTAGATTTTTTTTTAAGTTGGTCTGGTCAGCAATTCTCAAAAAATCAGAAAAATATCCATACACGGATTCGTACCTCGTATTAATACATTCGGATACCCAACAATACGAGGGACCTAAATTTAAATTTTTGGACATCAATGTATACAGGATGGCCAGACCACCCTGTAAATGTTGATAATCGGGTGATTACATTTGTTTTGGCAACGTAGTTTTTTTTTGTGAACTTTTTAAATCCTTCCCTTCTTTCTTTAACACTTTGTAAAAATTAATTATGTATTGATTTTTTTGAAAGCTTACAAAGAAGTACACGGAGAAACGACAAGGTACTCATCAGTAGTATTTGTGCGAGTCCTCGGGGTGATACAGGCTGCACCCTGGCGGCGTCTGCAATCCTCGAGACGGATTGACCGTTATATAAACTATAAACGTCCGATTATTGGCAAATTATTTAAACTGCACTTTGTGTTCTCTATAACTTTTCTGAATTATTCTCCTTGCTTATTTGAAACTTGTAGCTGCGCTAACTTTGCGACTAGCGATTGTTACCACCTTGCTGCCGGAGCGCGGGGCTGCGCGAGTGTGCGCGGGGGGAGGTGCGTTGATTACCAGCAGCTCGTACACAATCTCATGAGATAGTGAAGTGGTGCTCTTCAAACAGTTTCTATACTAAACTCTTTCAGCTTCCGTGCTTACTGCAGCATGCAGGCTTGACACGCGAAACAGTGTTGTACGTATCAAGGAGAAGCGGTCAAAGTTTGGGATCGAAATATATCCCATTCTAGTTTATAGGTGACAGTCAGCTTCTTGTTTCCAACACTTCTGCAGCTCAAGGTCCGTGGGAAGAAGGGCGTGACCTCAGTAATAAGTACAATTCGTCTGTAGTCAACAGGTTTCACAAGGAATGTCACACAAACCTGTAACTATCGTGTAAAGAGCGATCAGAACCTCCCACATAAAGGTAGCATCGATTGCAGTGAAGTGTAGTAAGTAATATAGTATTCCTGAGGAAGTGCTGGCAGTCTAACTCACACTAAACGATATACTTGATGTATACAGTGACCGCCCGTCGCGCCGGTCCCGCGCGATACTGCGGGTCGGCCGGGTCACAGACAATACCTACGAGTTCATCAGCGTGCGTATACTTCTAAACGTCGTCGCATTGTTTTACAATCACACTATTAAATCTAAATGACGTGTGAACACATGTAATAATAACAATCGTGTTGGTAAATATGTACTAACAAATTAAAATTGACATAATACCCGACATTCTGCGCACTCACAATGGAAGTGATATTCATGCTGAAACTTAGATAAAGAGTAGGTAAAGTAGATAGATATAAATAGGTAGGTAAATGAAGTCTGTGAAATCGGTATTTAAAATGATAAGATACTGAAAACAAGGCCAGTGCGAGTCGCACTCGCGCGCTAAGGGTTCCGAACGAATTATATTTTTTACATGATCAATGGTTTACTTGTAATTTTAATCAAAATTGGAGATAAGTTTCGGAGAGGTTTTTTTTAACCGACTTCAAAAAAAGGAGGAGGTTCTCAATTCGGTTATATTTTTTTATGTTTGTTACCTCATAAACCCGTCATTTATGAAAAAATAAATATTTCATCTAAAAGGGTATACTTCTCGATTGGTCGCATTGTCACCATGTCAGAATCTGATGATGGGATCCCACGAAAATCGAGGGCAACCCTCAAATTTTATAGGCACATACAATGTTTTTCATTAACTTTCTATCGCAACTCAGATATTTGTGCCTGGTAATCATCATTTCCTGTTGCTGAGCTGATGATGAAAGGTATAAATTAGGATCTGATGATGAAATCCCATGAAAAATGTTTGTTCAGCGATACTTTAGCTAGTTGTCAGCCGATTTAGATGATTCTTTTTTTGTTTGAAAGAGTTTTTTCTGGACTGGTCCTGTTTCAATTTGGTGAAGATCTGAAGAAGAACTTCGGAGATAGGCAGCGGAACTCTTCAATAAATGATAGCAAAGGGATCGGGATTGCTGAAATCGCATGTTTATTTAGTGTTTACACCAGTTCATAACATAACATTGCGCCGGTACGCTGTTTAAAACTTTTTTACTAAAAATTCAACCGACTTCCAAAAACAAAACACTACAAGGTACAAAATAACTTCGGAAGAAAGAAAAAACTTTTTTCTTTATTTTTCAAATAACATCAAAGTTATTTCAAATTAAGAAGCAAAAATTTTTCAAATCCTAAAATTAAAATTATTTTATAGACCGATTACTTGTTTTAGCAACGTAGTTTTTTTTTAAAATTGTGAATTATCTTCTTTCCTACTTTGATAATCACTGTTAAATATTACTAGTTTTTGCCCGAGACTTCGGACGCGCATATTTCGTTTTTCCTGTTCCCGTAGGAATTTAGGAAAATCCTCTAAGCACTTCCCTACCTCACTCCCCAAGGAAGCCGCATGCCAAAATTCAGCTTTCTACGGCCAATAGTTTGGGCTGCGCGTTATCTGACAGTCACGCAGTAACGGAAGAATTTTTTATATAAGTATACTAGCTGACCCGCGTGGCTTCGCTCCCGTCAACTGGATATTCTACCTAAGTAGGTAGATTAGCTAGTTGGGGGATCCGCAAAATAGATGCAACTCTACTCACCTTCCTTAAGTCATGTATGAGGCAATGGAAAACAGTCCTTCGCTATCCAGACTGTCGACCAATTCAAGGGTATAATGAGCCTGTATGGATTTAACGGGGAATATTTCAGGGCGACAGTTTGAGTCCGCTTTAGTTTTCCTGTAAGCACACACACTGCTCGAGGAGCAAGCTATCTCAACTTTTTTAAATGGATGATCTGAAACTCTTTGCCTCTTTGTCCCAGCAATTTGCGACTAATGGAGCTACTAAAGCTAACTGAAACCTTCAGTAGTGCCATCAGGATGGAATTTGGTGTGGACAAATGTGCTGTCAGTTTTTGGGGGCCGAGTCACCCGCGTCCGTAGGAGAATACCCAATGTTAGACCCTACACGTGGTCCCCGGGTGGTGCTAATCAGGTGACACTAACTGGTAGTAGGCTTTGGCCGATGGCTTGTGACCACCCACTGGGCAAAGACGTACCGCCAAGCGGCTTAACTGTGTTCCGATACGATGCTCAGTGTAGCCAATTCAGAGGGAGTTGGGTCGAGATAGTTGTTCCAATGCAGGCAGACCAGCCAGGCTAGCCCTGGCATGGGCGTATCGGGAGACTAGTCTTGGAGGGTAGCGGGATCCGAGGCACGGTGCGCCGCTGGCCGACCGCAGATAGTTGGGGGCCCAAGTAGTGTGCTAGCCACACATGAAAGGCTGCCCCGCCATCTGACGGAAATCCCGGAATGCACCATCGTGCTGGTTGGCGACCAGATGAAAGGGCCCGATGGACATTCCCGCGGGGGCTCGGGCGTCCCCGCAGTCTCCAGACTAGTCCCCCAAAGATGTCGTCCTGTCAGGGCGTGCCTGAAGGTTAGCAGCTTGGAACCTCATTTCACTTCCTTCTCCTCAACCTCCATCACTTTTATGAACAGGAATAAAAAGAGAAAAGCTGTACAGCGGCAGCACGTCCTTTCGCATAAAGTGCACCTCTCTAATATACGAGGTCTGCACTCAAATCTCGCCGCAGTCCATCACCACCTTGAGACCGAGAAACCAGCGCTCTTGCTCCTGTCGGAGACGCAGATCGGATGTCCGTCGGACGTGTCATACCTGTCTTACTCAGGGTTTACCCTGGAGCACCGCTTCAAACCCCGCGCGGGCGTATGCATGTACGCCCGGGACGACATCTGCTATCGGCGTCTCCACTACCTTGAAGACTCTAGGTTCTCAACGCTGTGGGCTATAGTGGACACAGGTCTAGACAAAATTGTCTACGCATGCGTCTACCGTTCGCACAGCGGACATTTGAAGGCAACTGGGCTTACACAGCACCTGAGTGAGGCGGCGGATGGGGCTCAGCAGCGGTACCCTTCTGCCCAATTGGTGTTACTGGGGGACTTCAATGCCCACCATCAGGAGTGGCTCTTCCCATACCAGTGCACAGACCATGGTGGACGAGAGACGCGAAAGCTAGCGCTTGCGTTAAATCTTACCCAGCTAGTCCAGGGGGCAACGAGGGTGCCGGATGTTGATTCGCACACTGCCAATTGCTTGGACCTTTTGCTGACAACAGATCCAGACCGCTATTCTGTGTCGAGTTCACCACTGGGTAGTTCCGACCACTTTCTGGTGAAGTCTGTGTCTGTCTACTCTCCGCCCGATCCTAGCCCAAGAGGCACCCGGCGGGTATGGCGATACAAGTCAGCAGATTGGGATGGCATGCCATCTTTCTTCGCATGTTACCCTTGGCAGCCTACTTGCTTTTCTTCCACTGATGCTACGTCGTGCGCGGACGCCGTGACGGATTGTTGTGGAGGGGAATGGAGTACTTCATTCCGTTCTCTAACATAGCAATATCTGGCGAAGCTCGTCCTTGGTTTGGTGCCGAGTGCAATCGCGCTGATGCACTTAAGCACGCGGCGTACCTAGCATGGGTCGACGCTCGTACGCGCAAAGCAAATGACGTGAGTCAGAAGAAGAGAGCCTTCAACAGGGCTGCTAAGTCCTGCAAGAAGGTGTTGCGGAGGGCTCGGTTTGACCACATTAGCCGAATAGGGAACAAACTTGATTCATACCCAGCAGGCAGTAAGGCTTTTTGGTCCCTGGCTAAGTCGGTCGAATCGAACTTCTGCCGCCCCTCACTACCACCACTGCTGAGACCCGACGGGACGCTGGCCCACTCCGCTGAGGAGAAAGCGAACTTGTTTGCTTCTTTGTTTGCGGAATCTTCACGTCTGGATCCTGGTGGCGCGACGCCCTCCGCCTCTCCTGGTGAATGCGAGTCGAGTATGTCGAACATTCGCATTCATCAGAAGGAGGTCCGTAGGGTACTGCGTAACCTAGACGTGAGCAAGGCTAGTGGTCCCGACGGGATACCGGCAATTGTTCTGAAGACGTGTGCGCCTGAGCTATCTCCGATCTTGACACGCCTATTTCGCCTTTCGTTCGAGACTGGAAAAGTGCCGAAGGCTTGGAAGCAAGCTAACGTGCAGCCCGTGCCCAAGAAGGGTAGTCAAGCTGACCCGTCGAATTATAGACTCATCTCGGTAACGTCCATACTCTGTAAGACTATGGAACGCGTACCGAATCATAAGCTTCTGGCGTACCGAGAAGCGAATGATATCCTTAGTGACCGGCAATACGGGTTTCGCCGAAATCGGTCAACTGGGGATCTTCTAGCGTATGCCATTCACATCTGGAGTGAGGCCATAGAGAAGCACGGGGAGGCACTGGCGGTCTCCCTTGACATCTCGAAGGCCTTCGACAGGGTCTGGCTCGATAGCCTTATTAGTAAGCTTCCTTCCTTCGGTCTGCCCGCCGGTTAGTGTGATTGGATCGCAGATTTCCTGAGGGATCGTTCTATCCGAGTGGTCATAGATGGCTGCTCGTCTGGACTGCTGGATATTAATGCCGGGGTTCCTCAGGGGTCAGTGCTTTCGGCAACACTATTTTTGCTGCATATTAATGATCTGCTTAAACCCGGTACCTTTGGGTATGCAGACGACAGTACTGTTGCTGAGAGATACGTGTCCGACGCACGAGCTGGTGGGTCGCAGATCCGGTCTCTCCAGCAGGCAATGGTTGAGCGCTTGAACGTGTCCTTACAGGCTGACTCTGCATGGGGCGATGCCAATCTGGTCAAGTTCAATGCTGCTAAGACCCAAGCGTGTCTTTTTTCCGCCAAAAGGAGCCAATTCCGCCCAGCTCCATCTTTCCGCGGTGAAACCGTGCCGATAACCGACCATCTTGAGCTTCTTGGGGTTACATTAACATCTACTCTCAATTTTGGCCCTTACATAGAGGCAAAAGCTCAAGTGGCTGCAAAGAAGTTGGGGATTCTGGCTAAGGTGAGACGGTACTTCACGCCGGAACAGCTGCTTTAACTCTATCAAGCGCAAGTTCGATCGTGTATGGAATACTGCTCTCATCTTTGGGACGGATCTGCCAGATACCAGCTTGATGCCCTTGAGTCAATTGAGAAACGAGCCAAGAGGATCATCGGCAATGAGAGGCTCGTCGCGTCGAAGCTCCAAAGTCTTGAACATCGACGACGAGTTGCTAGCCTGTCAGTTTTTTACCGGTTGCATTTTGGGGAATGTGCGACGAAATTGCATAATTTAATTCCGCCAAGCCTGTTCCATCATCGGACCACAAGACGAACGGCGATGCGCCACCGGTACATGGTGGACATCCCACCCATACGCACAAAACGTTTTGGGAACACATTCATAGTGCGTACAGCTAAGGAGTCTTTAAATCAAGAGTGAATAGGTTATTTCTAGGCAAGCGTGCTCCATCTTCGACCACATCCTCGCTAACCATCAGGTGAGATAGTGGTCAAACGCGTGCCTACCAATAGTAAAAAAAAAAAAAAATGGTGGGAAATACTTGATACATTATATTAATGTAAACCGCGATTAATAAAATATCACAAATAAGACCTATAATAATAAGCAAGTAGTCAAATAGCATCACCTACGTATTTGTAGGACTTTTTTCTGTTTTATGCTATAATAGATTAACATATGTTGTGCAACGAAATTGCAATTTTTCTTTTCTTATTTTATTATAATGTTAAATTTTCTATCAAATAACATAATTTACAGACCTTTGGCAAATTTCGGGCACTATCAAAACTCTAATTGAAAGTGTCAGGTACGCAAAAATGATATGTCACGAGATAAATATTTCTAGTAAATATATTTACACATGAATAGCATTTTGATGCATACCAGTCAAAAGAACATAGTACCTATAAGCTTTCTGTAATGGTATAAAACTTGTATAGGTTTCATTGCTTGGTGGCTAGAAAATAATCTTGAAAAAAATACAAATTCAGATTGTTTTCTGATAGTTTAGGAATGATCGTGTTAAGATGACCTTTTTTATAAACCAGTACCGACCACATACATAATTTATGTATAATATAGTAGATTAACTTCTTAGCTTAGTTTTTTTTTTATTTCTTTATTTGTAATGGGTTTGCTCTTGACTCTAGTCTATGTCAGAGATGACAGAGACAAAGTCTACGATGGAGCGAGCCTACCCAGAAGGAGCCTGTCACTCTAACTTTGAAGAGATTAGGGTTGTAAGCTTTTGGAAACACAGACGCAGACATAGAGTTCCACTCCTTTGCTGTGCGCAGTATAAAAGACTTTTGAAAACGCTTAATGCGAATTGGTGGAATAGCCACAAGGTAGGGATGGTAAGATGCAGTGCGTCTAGATGTCCGATGGTAGGGGGGGTGGACAGAAATTCGTTACAACCGCTTTCGACAGAGACCGAAACTGCTTACTACCCGGAGGGTGCGATGCTAGTTTGGCCCCAATACGTCCGACATGGTCAAAACGTGCCCTTGCAGAACTTCGCGGCAGAATTAAAGGCTTTCTTCCTCGCGCGAACCCTACGTGCTTTAGCCTTTCGGTCGCGGGCCTTGATCCAGGCTTGGTAAGCAGACTCTTTACGTGCCTCAGCGTATTCTGCATTATACCAAGGCCGGGATTTGTGCCCGAGCGGGATGTTGGAGAATGGAATAAAATACTCCATCTCCTGCCAAATCACGTCCGCAATCACATCAGCCGCAGCACGAAGGATCACCCGAGGAGAAGCACACTTGCCGCCAAGGATAAGGCGCAAAAAAGTGTCGCATCTCATCCCAATCTGCTGACTCGTATCGCCATACTCGTCTCGTGCCTCTTGGACTCTTATCAGGAGGAGAGCAGGTCAACACGGATTTTACCAGGCAGTGGTCAGACGTTCCCAGCGGGGCCTCAGCCTCAACTGATACTGATTGATAGCCCGGATCAGTTGTCAGCAGAAGGTCCAAGCAATTGGGTGTATGGGCGTCAACATCCGGTACCCGCGTTGCCACATTCACCAGCTGGGTTAGATCTAGCGTTACAGCAAACTTGCGCGCCTTTAACCCGGCATGGTCAGTTTTCTGGTACGAGAACAACCACTCTGTATGGTGGGCGTTAAAGTCCCCCAGAAAATTGAGCTTCGCTGTTGGGTACCGTTGCTGGGCTACGTCGGTCGACTCCACGAGGGAATTAAACAGCGCTGTTGTCTCCTGGTCACCGCTGTGCGATCGGTATACGTCGATGTAGATAAATTTTTCCACGCCGGTGTCCACAAGTAGCCATATGGTAGAAAAACCCGATTTCTCAAAGCAACGGAGACGACGACAACAAATGTCATCGCGGACGTACTCCCAGTTTGAGGTATAATACGAGTACCTGCGCCCATTTTTACAAAATGTATTTATGGCCAGGCTGTCTTAGGCACCTCCACATAGTGCGGCGGCGAGGCGGTGCTGAGTGACGAGGCCGGAGGTGGTGGGCGTGCTCTATGCGCTGCGGCTCTTGTCAACATCTTTTTCTTTCATCTCGTTTAATGGTGGTCACATTTTCGTGATTTCATTCGTCTGTATTATGTATTTCTATTTTTGCTGTTTATTTTTCTGCGTGTCGGTTTCATTTCGTGTATTTCTATATATTTTATGTTAAAAATTCTAAGATAAATAATTTCGTGACACTTCAGTTGACAGTCGAGCCACAGATTATTATTGGGAGAGATTTATCCCGTTTGTAACCAGATTTAGGCCGATAAGAGATATTTGCAGGGATAGCTTTTATACGGATTTGTTGACATTAAATATAGAGCGTATTTGTGAACTAGCCGATATTAATGACATGGTTTCAACCATGTCATTAATATCGGCTATTTTTTATAAATTTATATTAGAATTATTGTTTGACGTCCATGCTCCGATTAAAACTTGCACTATTAAGGAAGTAACGTATCCTTGGATTACGGACAATATTAAACTTATGATGAGGTTACGAGATAACGCATTAGCTAAATATAGGACGACTAAAGATGATATTAAAAACTTTACTATAAACAGTTAAAAGCTTTAGTGCAAAGTTTCTTGTTTTACGAAAAAACTGCATGCTTTAGGCACAATATAAACAACAAGATAAATAATCCAAAATTGCTTTGGAAGAACATCAAATCCACATACGCACCTACAAAGCAAGGACATGACCTTCCCTCACACTTTGGGAACACAGACCTGATTAACAACACTTTTTAAAAGTCCCTGGTAACCCGGTAACTAGCGCGTCACTTATGTCATTTTATGAGTCCCACAAATGCAGTGAAGTTATTTTTACACTCGCTCCAGTGGACGAAAATGAAATATTCCGCATAATTACTGAGTTAAAGTCTAAGGCAGAAGGATATGACAACATAACATTGGACATGCTTACGCTAACCCTGCCACATACCTTGGCAACTATAAATTACTCTATATGGTCAGCTAAGTTACATGACACTGCGCTAGTATTTATGGCCAGCGATTGGGACTCTGTGCATAGGTATGCGGAAGTGGAACTTTCGAGAGTTGCTTCCTGGCTGGGATCTAATTTACTTACGAATAGCCAGAAAACTGTCTACATGTGCTTCTCTGTGAGTGTTAGAACCCAGCCAAATACTAAACTTAGCATGAAGATACACCAATGTGGCAATATACAAAACACCAACTGCGCTTGCCCAATTATTGAGAAAGTAGAGAAAATCAAATACCTGGGTATTAATCTTGATCAGCGTCTCTCTTGGCATTATCACGTATAGCTTTGGTTAGTGATCGTTTGAGAAAATTAGTCTGGATTTTCAAAACACTAAGACATGTTGCATCAACAAATCTAATCAAATAATAATAATAATAATAATAATAATAATATTTATTTACTCAAAAACAGTAAGTAGGTACAGTACATTCTTACAAATATTAGGCTTACAGTTTAATTATAAATAAGAGAATGAGCATCCGCAGCTGAACTAGGCGTGAGCCTGTATCTCAGCTAACAGCGCCGTTTCCCCTCAGAAACAATACACTAAGTAACCTAAATTAGCAAGAAACAAGAGTTTAGGACCATTACAAATCAAAGAGAAATAAGAAATTAAGATAAACTAAACTTAAATTACTAACAATTTTTTGTGTGTGTGTAAGGATATGTGTGTGAGGATGAGAGGGTGAGTGTGTGTGTGTGGAGGTGTCTGTGTGTGTAAGTGTAAGTGTGTACATATGTCTACATGATAAATGCACAGGAGTAGAGTGAATATACATATATATAGATATACAAACAAAAATATTAACTGATTATTTGAATAAATTTTTCAGTGTCTTCGTATGATAGTTTCATTAAAAATTCATATGCCCTCTTTTTACAATAAAATTTGTTAAGAGAAAAAATATTTATGGATTTATTAATTTTATTATACACATGTGGTGCTAGAAAGACGAAAAATCTCTTTATGAAAGAGGTTTTAGGTTTATGTATGCGGACCACAACATCATGTTTTCTGCGTTTTTTTGTGAGATCCGTATCATATATAAGTTCACCATGTTGTTTTAGTACAATATTGAGTAAGAACAATTGTCTCACTGTAAGGACTTCGCATGAGTTGTACAAAATGTTTGTGGGAAAGCGAATTGGACGGAAAGTGTAAACTTTTAGTATTGCACGCTGAGCTATCTCAAGGCCTTTTAGAGTAGTTTTGGCAGCTCCTCCCCATGCAATTATGCCATAATTAATAATGGATTGACAAAGAGAGAAATAAACTTGTTTTAATATTTTGGGATCAGCAACATGTCGCAAAGTTTTAAAGATATAAATTAGTTTTCTTACTCGTCCCGACAAAACTTTAATATGTGCCTTATAGGATAAATTATGGTCTATAATTAGTCCTAAATATTTCACATTGTTGACACGTTCTAGTGGTACACAATTACAGTTATCTATTCCAGGACAATTGTGAGGAATAAGGCAATGTTTTTTAGTTAGCAGTTTAGGTGGATTTCGTATGGTGAAAGTCAAGTATTTAGTTTTATCACTGTTCAGTGTAAGTAAATTATGTTGTAGCCATTCCTTTACGAGATCAAGTCCACATTGTGCATTGTTAAATACCTCATCCCAATTGTCGGCGTTGAATATAAGAGCAGTGTCATCTGCGTAAGAGATTATTTCGCCTTGGGGTATAGATAGGTTCGTGAGGTCGTTTATATAAACGAGAAAGAGGGTAGGTCCCAAAATACTGCCCTGGGGAACTCCGTATGTAATAGGAAGATAAGAGCTAGTGCAATTTCCTATTCTTACACACTGGTATCTTTCAGACAGATAGCTCTCAAAAAGTTTAAGTTGATTTCCTCTTATACCGAAATTCTCGAGTTTTCGCAAAAGGATGGGGACCGAGATCGTGTCAAATGCTTTGGCCAGATCCAAAAAGATGGCAAGGCATTTCTTTCCAGAATCTAAATTTGTAGCTATACAATTGTTTAATTTAAAGATGGCATCATCTGTACTTCTATGCCTCCGAAAGCCAAACTGTGTACTAGAGAGTAGGCCCTCGCCCTCCAAGTAGCTAACAAGTCTCTTGTTTAGTAGTTTTTCAAAAACCTTTGACAAGGAGGGTAGGATCGATATCGGCCTGTAGTTATTAACACGATCACGGTCAAGAAAATATATACTGCTCTTGCCCAATCAGTTCTAACTTATTGTATTCCTGTCTGGGGTGGTGCTTCCAAAATAACGTTCCTTGATGTTGAAAGAGCTCAGCGTGCCCTACTCAAAACAATTTATTTCAAAGCTCTACAACCTGTGCGACCTCTTTACTGTTAGGAAGCCGTATGTTTTGTACTCAGTCCTTAAAATGCATAAAACAACGGTATTTGATTCTAGTCTGCTTAGGAAAAGAAGAAGTCAGTGTCGTATAAGTGTGGTGAGAGTCCGCACTGCATTCGCAAGGCGGCAATTTATTGCTCAAGCTCCTACTAACTACTCCTATACAACGCTTTAGGTAATAAAGTTGCTTTTTACCAACAAACTCATTACGAATGTAAGAAAACTCTGACTGCATGGCTAAAGACCCTCAATTATGAAGAAACTGAGTTACTTCTGCATCCGGTTACATAATTTAATCATATTCAACTAAGTGCACACGATAAGTATATTAGACATGTATATAAAATTATTTTAAGCTAAGTAAGCTTTTATACCCTTTCTATCTTACTCCCTCACTCACCCACACTCACACACACACACATGTAGGTACACACCACACTATAAATACTCCACATTCTACTATACGTGAAGTTGGAACCAGAGTTTATTATATACAAATTCGTAATATTATAAATTATCATTATATGAGGTTGCGAATTCAAGATTGTATCAAATAACTATTTTAATTTAACTTTAGTTTTGTTTCATAGTTGTACCTTCTTAGTTTTTGATTGCCAATGTTTTTAACAGGCTCTATATACATGTATATAGATATGGAAGAGTGGGGTCTTCTGTTACAGGTATCTCTATACTTAAAAGAAGGCCTCCACAAAATATTTGTAATACCTGTTGTTTACGAAATATAAAAAATAATAAAATAAAAAAAAAATACAAAAGTTTCCATACCAGTGGAAAATTGCCACAGTAAGACCCCTACCTAAGAAGCCAAACCCTGTAGAAGTGAAAGACTTGCGGCCTATAAGTATTTTGCCTTGTCTATCAAAGGTAATGGAGAGGGTAGTGTGCCGTCAACTAACTCTTTTTTGGAAGAAAACGAAATATTACCGGACCTACCATCCGATTTCAGGAAACAGCAAAGTACTTCTACGGCGTTGCTGGATGTAACTGATAACATTCTAGCGGCCCAAGATAAGGGTATGTGTTCACTGATGGTGCTACTAGACTTTTCCCGTGCCTTTGATTGTATTAATATCCCACTGTTACAGTCAAAGTTAAAATACTACGGTTTTGACGACAATGCAATCCAGTGGTTCCATAGCTACCTCAGTGACAGAAAGCAACACGTAGAATTACGTTTGGCGGATGGTACTACCTTGACCTCAGTACTCTCTTCTGTAGGAAGAGGAGTTCCCCAGGGATCAATTTTGGGTCCTATTATTTTTATTCTATACTGTGCGGATATTATAAAGTGCCTTCGGAAATGCAAGTATCACATTTATGCCGACGATATGCAACTATATCTGTCCTTCAGACCCGATGATTATGTCACAGCCATCAGATACATAAATGAAGACCTAGAAAGAATCTCCGCCTGGTCAGATGAGAACTGTTTGGCATTAAACCCTTTAAAAACCAAATATATGCTGTTTGGTACGAAACAGCAGTTAAAGCGGCTACCGGCAATACTGAGTTTGACTCTTATGGGTGAGCCTATTGAGCGGGTAGATGAGGCGCGGAACCTTGGATTATGTGTTGATGGCAGCCTTAGATTTGAGAAGCACATACTGATTCCATGAAAAACTGCTTCTTTCGCCTGAGGCTGCTGTACAAAATGAGGCCCTTCTTGTCCGAAAAGCTTCGTGAGCAGCTGGTCGAAACCCTAGTCTTGTCTAAGTTAAATTACGCTGATACTGTTTACGGCCTGCGGTTGCTGGCTCGTACCGAAAGGCTTATACAGAGAATACAAAACGCTTGTGCTCGTTTCTGTTATTCGTTTCCCCCTAGAAGTCACGTCACCCCGTTTCTAAACACGAACGCTATCCTTAAAATGAAGTCGAGGCGCAAGTTACACCAGGCCTGTCTTCTTTTTGGTGTCATCAAATTTAAGAAGCCGAGGTATTTGTACGACAAACTTAGTTGGATGGCTAGTAAACGAGAGTGCGCGGCCAGGTTTTGCGCGCAACAACTATCAACACAGTCGCATAGAACAGCAGCCTTCAGAGGCAGTTTCCGATACGCCGCATCTAAGGTGTGGAATAATATTCCACCACCATTGCGGGTTTTGGGAACCGTCCATACGTTCAGAACGCGTATACGGCAGTATTTGATGGATGCACAACGGTAACAGGATATGGTCAACCTAAATGTTTCCATTATATAAAAAACACTGCTATCTAAAACATACGAGTATGTTATGGGTTTGTGCGTAGTCTGCATTGCGCACGATAGGTATATTTTTCCTCCTGTTGTGCCTCTTCTGTTATGTCCTACTGTGGTATCCAC
Source organism: Lacanobia oleracea (assembly GCA_950371165.1). Taxonomy (NCBI): domain Eukaryota; kingdom Metazoa; phylum Arthropoda; class Insecta; order Lepidoptera; family Noctuidae; genus Lacanobia; species Lacanobia oleracea. The sequence continues at coordinate 586,513 of OX493405.1, forward strand.
GTCGCCCATGTGCCGTCGCAGTTGTGAGACCTGTGGGAGTCATGCTATCAGCCTCGTGCGTCTGTGCCTTACTCACCCAATAGTTCTGGTCTACTTGCAACTATGACGTACAACCGACGCGTTAAGATCGCACAGCAAACTTGTATTTAGCAGGTGACGATTTTCTGTTTGTTTCAACAGGTTTTGGTAGGTATCTTAAGAAATGGGTAGTTTTACAAACTGAAAGGAAAAGACTGGTAAAACATTTAAACCTTTACATAGGTATATATAAAGGTAGTTAAATAAACCTACCTTTTACCCAACTCCGCTACACTTTTTTATCAATAGTTCACATAATATCACTCTTAAATAATATGTTCAAGTAGCTTTTTGTCTTGAAATCAATTATTTTCAAAATACGGGAGACAACCGTGGTTATTTCGATGAATTTTAATGTTCGGTGGTATGTCTGTTGCGCTCGGAGGTCTGCATCGCTTAGTAGGACACCCTGCCCGGATATAAGTGTCACAGAAATAGGTTATTGTAGTGTGTGTGGCATAGTTAGCCGAATAGTTTATTTTGTTTCCAACGGAAACTATTTAGGTATTTATTATAATTAATACACGTACACACAAGCACTGTTATACAAATTCTTATAATATCTTCTTAACCTTGTTTTTATTTCTATTATAATTGCTCAATATTCATTATTTCTGTTTATTCTTTTATGTACGTTCTTTTTATGATATTTTTTACATATATATTTGATTCAAATGAACCGTTCATTAGAAAACCAGCGTCAAACAATCTCAGGCTGTCTGACATATCACTGAAATGAACCTTTTTAGTGCAGCCGTGAAACTCACACTTAGTTTTTGGCTTCCCTACCATTATTTGTTATTGTTATGTACCGTGCGTGTTTCATGTATGTGCTAAATAAATCCTTTTTGTTTTTTTTTACTATAGATAGGCACGCGTTTGACCACTATCTCACCTGATGGTAAGTGATGATGTGGTCGAAGATAGAGCACGCTTGCCTAGAATAACCTATTCACTCTTGATTTAAAGACTCCCAGGCTGTAGCTATCAGAAAACACAGACTCCGACAGGGAATTCCACTCCTTAGTGAATGTGTTCCCAAAACGTTATGTGCGTATGGGTGGGATGTCCACCTTGTACCGGTGGCGCATCGCCGTTCTTTATTCTCTCTTTGACTTTATAGGCTGCGCTCAGAGGTACTGAGCAACTTTATCGTCTCAACTCCGCACAGGCCGCGGTTCAGGCGCCAGCTAGTGGCACGATCACACCGCGGCTCAACAACGTCAGTGATGATGTAGATGATAGTCCAAATAACATTTTGGTGTAAGTTACAGGCTTTTTTATGACTTTTAGTAATATAACAGGATTATAATTATCTCAGTTATTACTAAAGACTATATAGAGGAGTTAACAAACAAGTTTTTGCCCCAATCGCAGCACTAAAGCTTTAATAGACGACGTAATACAGCACTTAATACGTTATAATGTAAAAAGGTTAAAGCTATAGCTTTAACCTTTTTATGACACCCAAGTCTTTATAAAAGTGTTCGCCGACACCTTTTAACACTTATTGTTGGACACTTGTTGTTGGTTATATAGTTATTGCAATGAACTCTTTTATACCACTTAAGGTGCTACATTGACTGTTATCGCAGACATAGGCTATGAAATAGAGTTTATCGAGGGTTTAGTAACACGAGAAGCTAAAGGTGTGTCAAACAACTCCTCTATCCATTCTCTTTAACCTGTAATAAAGGGTTTAACTAAAGCTTATTGTGTTAGACAGTACTCTTTTACAGAAATTTTAAAGGTATTGGTGTCAAACAACGCAAGTATGGGTCGTTATTAACACTAACCTCACTTTTGTAAAGATCGCCATTGTTTTGGTAACCTAACACTTAATATTATTTCGAGTTATTCAACATTTGACTACAATAAACAAAATTTCTTACATTATTTGAAGCATTCCATGAATGCCACTTAATTTTTACATACCACTGCTCAGGAAGCAGGAATGAATAATAATGTTTAGCTTTTTTTTTATGGATGGGAAATCATCAAATGACTCCTCCCGCTCTGGGTAAAGCAAGAGGGAGTGTCAGACTCAAAACTGACTAAAACCCATCCGTGTTCCTCCTGGTGCCCTTTGTGTTCCAAGGCTACGGCACCCCTTTCGAACAGATTCCGCTGCCCCAGCAGGCACCTGCCCTAGCGGGCCCCGTCATCCACGCTGACATCTCTTTGAGGCGCGCTGGGATCACAGCGCGCCTCCGACCCGGGCCTAGTTCTGATCAGACGGCGAGCCACCCACTGCTCGCCGACTGCAGGCCCGCGCCTACGGCGGCCGGAAATCGCCCAGTGACTCCCGACGCCTGGGGCGTCTCCTTCTGTTGCGGCGACTGGGACGTGAGGTTTCCCTCTCTCGCATACTGTCGGCCTCCTCCTTTGCTAGTATTACTGCTTCGCAGAAGGAGGTGTCCGCTTCCCATGCCTCCTCACTCCGGACCATAGATTGAACCAAGGCCGGTCGCGAGAGGTCGCCGCCGCCGATCGCTCGACGAGTACCCGGCGGTGCGCTGCCCAAGCAGGACAGACCTCCACCGTATGCTCCACCGTGTCCTCCGGGTGACCCTCACAGTGTTGACATTGACACCCGGGCGTGTCCTCCCGCCGAATCCGAAACAGGTATCTCCCGAAACAACCGTGTCCGGTAAGTACCTGCGTCAGGCGGAAGGTGAGGACGCCGTGGCGCAATAATGTTTATCTTGAGGTACCTATTTTATTATCATAATTTTTCTTTTAAATCTTTAATAAATCCTAGGCGCGTTAAAATTGAGATGAGAAACATGTTATACATTTACCATGAAATTATAAAGGCAGTCATTTTTCACTTCACATACTTAAATACCATAATATTCCATAACATTATTCTGCTGTGTTGAATAATGGATGACATACCACTTCCATTACGAACAGATTTAATTTTAGTAAAGTTACAGGCTTTTTTATCTTGACGTGCGCTTTTTACCACCTGTAGTGCTCACTAACGCGGTAATACTGGTTAAAGTGGTAGCTGACGATGAATAAACGCTCTTGTGCAGCTTTGACACCTTACTATTGGATTTATACAACCTGTAGCGTTAACCAACTCTATTTTACAACGGTAATACAGATTAAAGTAGTTCCGTGCCTCGGAAAGCACGTTAAGCCGTTGGTCCCGGCTGTCATTTGTAGATCTTTGGCAGTCGTTACGGATTGTCAGAAGCCAGTAAATCTGACTCCAGTCTTGCCAAAATGTACCGTGTTACCCAGTTAATGGGTTGTGGAGGTCTGGTAGGCAGCCGCTCCACGTAAAACACTGGTATTCAGCTGAATCCGGTTTGACTGGAAGCCGACCCCAATGTAGTTGGGAAAAGGCTAGGCAGATGATGAATACAGATTAAAGTAGTAGCTGACGATGAATAAGCGCTCTTGTGCAGCTTTAATATCTCTGTGACACCGTACTATAGGCTTTCTATAACTTTTACCTGTAAAACTGTGGGCCTCTTTCGTGGTTATAAGTGAGTTAGAGCATGCTCTAACTCAGTTGCACAGGTATGCGCTAACACTTTTATACTCAAATGGAACTGATATACGAGTCTTATATAGGTTTTTTTAACGCTTTAGTGTTAGTTGGGAGGGTTATCACGGTAAGTAGCCAGTGCAACGATAGACTGAGGAGCGCACTGGAAGATGCGCTTCGCGAGTAAAGATCGATTTCGACCGAACTTAGGCCCCGTTTACCACAGTTACCCATGCACAAAATAATAGGGCGCTGGTGTGTGCCTTGGACTCGCTGCTGCAGAGCATCTTTGAAAGCAGCGAGAGCTTCGCTGATACGCATTCAATCCTGTATTGCGGTGCTGTTGCGGCATGTCGTTTAGCAAATGTCAAGTTTAATAGTTGTGATGAAGCTATTCGACCAAAAGCTGCTGCACCAGCCTGGCAGTGCGGGATCGAGCGGCGTATCGATGAGGCTAGAGCACTCATCGGCAAACTACACTGCTTCAGGGAGGGCAACACACGGCCACGCGTGATGCGCTTTGTGAGACGGGCGTTTTCGGGGACTGCCCTCGATACCCGTGTCCCGTGTCTCGTGTCCCGTGTCATGGAGCGCATCGCCTTCCTGAAGCAGAAAGTTTGTGCATGGGCAAACCGTATTTGGCGGTATAAGCGGTGGGTTGACCGATACTTGCAGAATCGCATGTTCCAGAGCGATGAGATGTGTGTATATATAGCTTGGGAGCGAACTGAACAGAGTGTGACGGACGTGTGCCGCCCGGATGATATTACCACGAGTACATTTTGGCAAATTTGGCGAAGCATCTGGTCGGTGCCTGTCTGTCATACCGACGATGGCTGGATGCGCAATGTCGAGCACGCGTGTGAAGCTATTAAAAAATTAATATCACCACATTAGATGTAGCCAAAGCTTCTGGCTCAAAATGGTATAGCAGCTCACACACGCGCTTTGCATCTCAATTCCAGTCATCCTTAGAATCTGGGTCGCTACCATAGTTTCTAACAACTGGCGTTACCCACCTGCTCCATAAGACCGGTAGTACCGGGGAACCCAAGAAATATAGACCGGTCTATAAACTTCTTACATCCATACTGAGAGTGAAGATCAATAAGCATATTGAAACTTATTCAATTATGTCTGCCTCTCAGAATGGATGTAGGAAGGGGCACTAAGGAGCTTCTTCTTATAGACATGGTCATAAGCCAACAGGTTCGTTGATTCCGCAAGGATCTGTCGACATGGTGGATAGACTACAAGAAGGCCTATGATTCTGTGCTACATATATGGCTCATGAAGGTACGCACACGAAGGCTAGAGTTGTACGCACCTTCCTTGAGTCATGTACGAGGCAGTGGATAAAAGTCCTTCGTTATCCACGATGTCGACCAATTCAGGAGGATGATGAACCTGTATGGATAAAACGGAGAATATTTCAGGGCGACAGTTTCAGTCCGCTTAAGTTTTCTTAGCTCTGAATCCTCTAAGCACACTGCTAGAGGATTCAGGTCTAGGCTATCGATTGAGAAGAGGTGGTAAGGCCATATCTCACCTTCTTTACATGAATGATCTGAAACCCCAACAATTCGCGACTGATGGAGCTACTGAAGGTAACTGAAACCTTCAGTAATGCAGTAATTTTAGGATGGAATTTGGTGTGGACAAATGTGCAGTCATGCATGTAAAGAAAGGGGAGATTATGGAATCTGAGGGAATTCAACTCTCGGTTTCCATACAGGTTAGGTCGCTCAGCTCAAGCGATACCTACAAGTATTTGGGTATTCTTATTGGAGCGTTTCTTTGGCTACCTGAAAAAGGTTATGAATAACCTTTTGTCAGGCGGAAATAAGGTGCGTGCCTTCAACGGTTGGGTAATGCCGATAATAATGTACTCTTTTGGCATTCTCAAATAGACTCAAATCAAACTCGACACCCTGGAGAGAAGAGTCCGTACACTGCTGACCGCAAATCGGATGCATCAGCCACGATCGTCGGTGATGAGGCTGTACATCCCGCAGAAGTGTGGAGGCCGAGGCTTTTTAAACGCCAAGACTCTCCACAACCGCGAGATGTGCAGCCTCAGAGAATATTTTCTTAAAGCTGATGTGGGTATACACCGGGGTGTGGTATGGTGTGGTGTAGCGGTGGGTGTGGGCGCTAAAGTGAACTGGCACAAACCTGTGATGCTTACCACAGATGACCACAAGGAGGTATAGTAAAGCAAGGAGCTTCACGGGCGCTTCTATCGGGTTCTGCATGGATTCGATGTAGATTTTTCAGCGTCCGTGGCCTGGCTACGTTTCAGTGATCTCTTCGGGGAAACTGAAGGTTTTGTCTGTGCGATTATGGATGAAGTTATCTTGACGATTTATTTATTTATTTAAACACTTTCAGCACAAAAATGTACAGAGGCGGACTTAATGCCATGAGCCGGAGGCATATTATGAAGGACGCGACGGTGGACGTGTGTCGGGCATGCCACCGTCCGGGTGAGTCCATCAGACATATTATCTCTGTTTGTTCTCGTCTAGCTAACGGCGAGTACTTGCACAGGCACAAACAAGTAGCCAGGATTATCAATCAGCAACTTTTATAAACTGAACACCTGTACTAATAAAGCTATAACTAATTACAAAACTAAAATAAAGAGCACCAAACAATGGGTTTTTTATTTGTTTCTGAGTAAAGTCCAATAAAATTCCCAATGTCGTCCTCAGATGTAATCCTGTGAGTGGGGTCTCCGGGTTTGTTTCGAACCAAGATGCGACCACGCTTCGACCAAACAAAGCGCCAGCCGTGCACCCCCGCAGCAGCCCTTGTTCGGCGAAACAACTGCTAATTCAGCTTAGTCAGCCTCTCGTTGACAAAGAAGCGTACTGGCCTCCCCGCGAGACCAAGATTGTCCGTCGTAGCGTCACGCCGCACCCGAGCGCCATTTAACAGGGCGGCGTCGACAAAGGCACATCCGCTGGCTTCTCACCTTGCAGCTCAGCTACCAACCCACGAACAGGTGTCTCAGCCTTATTATCCCTGCGGACGTTTTTCTTGCATTCGGGGCACTGCCCGATGGTGGCTGTGGGACCTTTCGCAGGGAGGCCGACACACGTACGGTGATAGATGCCGCCACATTTCGTGCACCTCGTCGTGTCTGTTGCCGACACAAATTTGCCGCATCCTCCACACTTAGCAGGCATTGTTTTGGCTGAGTTCGATGTAATGATTCGAGTTCAATGAACTGAATGAAAACAATCTACACTGACAGATTAACGCTGTCAAAGTAGACGTTGACAGTTATGGAAACGTAGTCGCTGACAGTTGTCGATTCAAATTAATTTAGAATGTTGTGGGTATGAGAATATGTTCGGTGACGATTTGTTATTTATTTACACCAGATTTACAAACATTAGGAGCAATAGCGTAATTCCACCACACTACATGTTATTTATCATGTCACTACACACTTTATTAAAGACTTTAGTCACTTAATCGTCGTGTTTTTATTTTTTTCTGTGCTTATCAAGTCGGACACAGATCTCACCGGTATGAACGTGTACTGGGATCGGTCTGTCATCACTGATAGGACTATTGTTGCCAATAAGCCTGATATAGTGGTGACAGAACGATTAACGCGCCGCACAGTAATAAATGATGTTAGCATCCCGCATGACGAAAACCTCGTGAAGGTACTATAGGTATGTGCCCTACCCTAGTCTCGAAAGTGGTAGTTGCACATTGTATGTGGATCGGTTTATCATCACTGACAGGAATATTGTAGCCAATAAGCCTGATTTAGTGGTGATAGACCGACTAGAGCGACGCGCAATGATTGTTGATATAGAAGTTCCTCATGCCGAGAACCTCATGAAGTCTGAGAAAGAAAAACAAACGAAGTATCTTTACTTGGCTCGTGAGGTTGTTGACATGTGGGATGTGAATACAGCAGTCATTGTGCCGATAGTCGTGACGGCCAATGGCATAATTGCCAAGAGCCTCGACCAACATCTCAAGAGGCTCTCGTTGGGCAGTTGGGTCAAGGGCTTGATCAAGTCGCTAGTGTCAGACAGAAGGTTACGGGAACGTTGCGGGCCCTGTATCGTTTAAAAAACTTTTTACCATCAAACACCCGGACAATGCTTATGCTTAATTTTTCCTATCATCGATTATGGCGATGTGCAACCCTATTCCCGATACAGGTGGGCTACTATTTTTTATATTTTTAAATGTTTTTTTATAGAAATATTTAAAAATTTAAATTTTATGTAAATATATGAATAATAATAATAATAATAAACCATTTTTTACAGGTAACAAAGACTTATACATAAGTAGCTTAACCTAAGTATAAATATAAATACAATTGATGGAATGAAAATCTATCAGACGAACTAATTCGATTTTTTTTAGTAAAATACCCTATTGTGTTAGTAAATAAAACTATGTTAGTATCACTTAATTGCACTAAGTCTGCGTGCGTTCCGGTGGCACTTGTCCGCGAAAGCGCACACCACATCCTGAGGCGCTTTCCTCCATCAACTGAGGCAGGTAGCATTTTGGTATGCGCACCACAAACGCCTTGATGAATAAACTAAATTAATTTTCAAAGTTTTCCCTCAACAAAAATGGTCCATATTTAAAGAGAATTGATCAGTTTGTTCGACAGTTTGACTTATTATGTATAAGATGCTCAATAAGTAAAAACTATTATTTTCAGGCGTCAAAGGCCCGTTAGCCGCCCAGAAGCGTGTTAGTATATTATAAACTTAAGGCGAGGTTACCCCGATAAACGTCGTCAACAATAGCGTTTTACTCGTACATGGAACGGATTTAAATTTTGAAAAAAATGTATTACATAGTTGACTCTTCGATCATGATATGTCGGGCATGCGATACACGATTACTTACACTTTACTGCATCCAATTAAATCCCAAAGACATGTCCAAATGATGGCTAAATAATCGTTTTACTTGAGTTATATTAGGCTTTGAAAAATAAAACTTATATCATAATAAAGGTCGTAAAAAATGTGTATTATGTCGGGTCACATAATGTGCAATATGAAAATAAATGTATCAAAAATTCCAAAACCAAGTGTATTTCACTAGTTTGCGCTCGCTCCGAGTCCTTTAGTCCCGAGCGGTACGTGTTCGAAGTCGGACGTGCGCCAATTTTTTCCGCCATCCCCCGATAAAAAAATGTTTTCGATAAATAGTAATACATATACATACTTTATCATCACTTTAATTTAGTTTTTTAAATAGTTGTAATATTTTTCGTTTTATTAGGTAGATTATTAGAATAAATTAATATTAGAATGAATAAACAAAAACGGTAAGAATACTTTGACGATATTTTTTATTTAGGTACCTAAATTATATTTTACCATACAACACAACAACTACCACAACACAACAAATAATATTATTATATTTTGTGTCTATGTTTGTAAAGGTCACATACCACAGCACACTCGTACCACAGTGTAGCAAAGTACAGTATTACATTGCTCATTTCCTACAAGTATGTTTATTATTTTCGGTGACATTTGTTTTTCGCTAATACGAAACTACGTTATGCCTGAGTTATATATAATGCCTGCGTTATATATAAACTACGTTATGCCTGCAATAATACTTAATTAAAAAAATAGTTTCAGTTAATTTCGTTTTTTTTTTTTTTTGTAAAAACGTATAGCGGTTCCCAAACCACATCCACCTACCAATTTCCAACTGTGTAGTCCTAACAGTTTCTTATTAAAATGGTTGTGACATACGGACAGACAGACAGACAGACAGATATAAAGAATCTATAAGGTTTTAGTTTTTTGCCATTCGGCTTCCCTAAAACTAGAGGCATACATACGAAAAATCACGCGGGCGATGTCACGGGCAGCAACGGGTATGAAACAATAAAAAAAGTAATTGGTATTACCAAGTGCAGGGTCAACTACATGTTACCCAAAGAGCCCAATGCATATTTGGAACATGGTCGGGCGAAAATTACCCACTATTAGTGGAATATATTCCAAGGGATGACGAATTTTGGAAGGTGAAAATAGAGAAAAAAATTGTAGACTTTTATTTGAAATGCGTATTGCCAGAAATTGTAGACCCGCGGCAAATTCGCGGTATGCCCGACACATACGAGACATAACATTGCACAGTAGCAAAGAAAATGTTATTGATGAACATAATACTACTCTGTCAAGAAAGTACCGGGAAAAGATCAATAATACACAAAATGTCTGTTATTCATCCAAATTTATTTTATCACCTTCAAAGTATGCTCCTTTAGAAACGATACACTTGCGCCAACGAATAATCCATTCATCAAAACATTTTTTAAACGCTGCTTCCGGAATTGAGTTCAGTTCTCGCCGCGAATTCTCCTTTATGTCTTCTATCGATTGAAAACGGGTGCCACGAAGTGGTAATTTGAGTTTAGGAAAAAGAAAAAAGTCAGCAGGAGCCATATCTGGTGAATATGGTGGTTGCTGGATGGTATTGGTTGAGTGTTTGGTTAAAAATTCGTTCACAATGATAGCCTTGTGCGAAGGCGCATTGTCGTGGTGTAAAATCCAAGAATTTTCTTTCCACAAATCTGGCCTTTTTCGTCGAATTTGCTCTCTTAAACGCCGCATAACGCTCAAATAATATTCTTTATTTACCGTTAGACCTTCCGGTAAGAATTCAGAGTGCACAACACCGCGATAGTCAAAGAAAACAGTCAACATGACTTTGAGTTTTGATCGACTTTGGCGTGTTTTTTTCGGTTTCGGTTCAGTTGGAAGGCGCCACTCCGAAGCTTGTTGACTAGTTTGCATGTCAAACTCGTAAACCCACGTCTCGTCACCAGTAACAATGCGTTTCATGAATGTTGAGTCCGAACTGACTCGTTCTAGCATGTCCTCAGCGACTTTCATGCGATTTAGTTTTTGGAGAAAATTCAGATATTTTGGGACTAGCCGAGCAGCAACATGTTTCATACCCAAATGATTAGTTAAAATGGTACGGATCGACTCGTGAGATACAGAAAGTTCGGCGGCTATCTCTCTCAGAGTTGAATGGGGATTTTCAGTCACTATTTCCTTCACTTTTGCGATGTTAACTTCAGTTGCAGACGTTGACGGCCTACCAGAGCGAGGCAAATCTTCCATCACATCTCGACCGCTTTTGAACGCTTTGAACCACTCATAAGCACGAGTTTTTGATAAAGTCGATTCGCCGTAAGCCTTCTGTAACATTTTCAGTGACTCCGAACACGAAATTCCATTGGCGATGCAAAATTTAAGACAAACTCTTTGTTCGATATTTTTGTCCATTATGAAATTCGCAATACACACTATGTAATTATGATATTACTAAAACCAGCACTGTATTTATTATAAATAACAGATGCAACTCAAACTCCGCGCCAAAATGGAAAACAGTTGTGCCAATCTAACAACTACAAAAAAACAAAAATTTGAATTTGGAACCATAAACAAATCATCCATTCCCGATACTTTGTTGACTGAATGTATAATGGCAGGTCCAAGCAAACAAACTAAACAAAACCAAATCCCAAGTCAATCTGTTCTGGTAAGCCCATGCAAACCACGTCAACTACGTTTCGACGAATTGTAGCCAAATGTGCATAATTTACATATTTTTATTACTTTTATTTCTATACTTTTAATTGATTTTTCCTCTATTTTTACTTTTATCTGGCAATATTTTAGCTAATCTTAATTAAACTGTGTTTAACAAATCAAATATTTATTTATTTAACCCATTTTCCCTAAACCCATACTTTCCACGCATACTTATATTCTTATTATGTGGGATACTAAAATTAAATAACCATTCAATGCATCTAAGTATTTTTGAATTACAATATTGATATCGTAGTTCAATAATTCTATCATATCTAAATTAATAAATTGAAGTTGCTCTACGGCATTACTCTATTCTGTGACGTAACTGTGTACCTTCTCGAGTTCGTGAAGTCATGAATGAGCGGTATGACGACAGCGCGCGGCGTTTCTCCGATGCATCGCAGTTTATTACGTAGCGCTATTGGTTGCGGGGCCTGAGGTAAGCGTTAAATGCCTACACGGCTGGGGTAACCTCGCCTTAAAAACTATGTTAGTAATAACATAGAGGCACACATGTGTACAAAAACACACACATCCACTTACAAATAGTAAGATTTATCAAGTCCCGTGTCTGAAATGTTTGGTAAATGTTAACTTTTGCAACCTCTTATTGCATTGTATATTGCAAACATAGTATATACTTGCAGGAAGGTTGATTGGCTCCTTTAAAAAATATGATAGCAATTAGCGAGTATACAGCAACAGCAACGACAAGCTCTAGAGGCAGTGAGTAGTGAGCCTACTGTGCATTGTGCACTGTTTGCCAAACGTTTAACTTCCTTCTCTTTTATGCTAAAACGTTCCTTTATAAATTATAACGATGTTATACGACTGGTAAAAAATACCTATATAAAAATAAATAAAAAAATAAACAGAAATTAAAATAACTAAACAAGTTGTACTCTTATAATAATCATAAGAAGAAGGAGTGTCCAGAAGGCGCTTGCTTGTATTAATACTTCTTAATTATGCTCATTAGAGGGTTGCTATTGAAATGATCAAGGCGCTTCTTTTGTAAAACACAGTGTCAGCTCTGTTAGCAGTCGAGCATTGACTGACACCGACTGGTAATTGGACTCAAGAAAAGGTCGTTGTTGGGTGCTGACAGTAACGGATAGGTGGCAGTTCGACTGGAACAAACGGGTGAAGTAGTTAAATATTTGAAAATGAGTACTTAGAGAGGTTTTTACGGTAATTCAGACTGTTTCAGAGGGACGGTTTGACAAATAATATTATTAATTATCCCATAAAAGGCTTCAACAGCAACGTTAACATCATCACAAGAGTACACTGGCTCCCAGTCTATAGCAGCTAGTTTAGAGTATAAAATTAAAAAGTCTGCCTTACGAAAGTTTCGCATCAAACTTGAACCAGTGGTCGAGTTATTTGAACAGTTGGTGAATGTTTGAACTAACATAGGGCGTGTTAATATTAATGGCAATATCCCTTTGGATATTACCATTAATATTAACGGCAATATCCAAACGCATCACAAACATTTTTTTGTGATGCGTTTCAGGTGATACAATGGCCGGCACGTACTGAAACCGAGACTCCCGACACACATGAGCTAGCCAATATAAGGTCTAACATTCTGCCAAGAAGTTTTTTTGCGATAAATTACATTATGATAGAAATAATTCAAAATCATAATTTATGGTTACACTAGCTGAGCAAAGGTTAAAATCGCCCAGTATTATTAGAGGTAGTTTGCTAATCCTACACATAATATTTTTGACACAATTAAAAATACAATAATATTTATAATCAGGCACATTAGGTGCTAAATAGATAACACAACAAGCAAAGCGTAATCGACTTTTGGTCACTATTGCACATATTATCCCATCGCACTGTTCGGGCTTGCAGTCCAAACATGTGAGCGAGTAGGGCGAGCGCGCGGCCAGCAGCACGCCCCCACCGCCCCGCCCCACTCGGTCACACCGCAGCACGCGTAAGATTGCGGGAACACCTCAGTGTCAAAAACGGTATCATCGAGCCCAGTCTCTGTTAAATCTCGTAGGCTACATGGGAAAGTGTGTAGTAATATATTATTTATTTCCGAATGTCTTGACCTTAATCCTCGGACGTTTTGGTAGAAAATCAGATCTAGCTTTTTAGTTTTCCTCACGAAAAAATGATTTACTCGTTTCAGCAGATTGAGATATCTTCTTCACATTCCTATAGGTGAACCATTCTTGAAGTGATGTATTTGTAGGCCAATTTTCGGGTGATAGGTAAAAGTCAAACAGTTGCATTGGGACTCCCAGTATGAAGCAGTTATGTCTGGAGTGTACAAGATCAGGCTTTTTTATGGAGAAGGTGCTGTTTGGGTGTTCCCTGTGAAGGAAAGACCTCATGTTCTCCTCATATACATTTGGATGAAAGTTACAAGCATGAATGTACTTAACAGGTTCCAGTGTCTTCAAATCTGAATCAGCAGCACCAGTTGCACGAATGACCGACCGACGAGAACGCGTTAGAGGTTTCTCCGTCGTAAATATTCTAGTATTATACGATTTTTTGCAGTCCGCTCTCTGCCTAACAGTGGTTGCGACACGGAAGCAGTTGATGACGCCAAAGCAGGGTGCGGAATATGCACAGACGAAGTCGTGGGAACCGGGACATCCAAGGTCGAGTGGTGATTATTATCATCAAGCAATTCATTGACAGTTATTTGTTTTTCAATTTTATCAATACGCTGGCTTTGGATCAAACATTTCGCAGCCAAAATCTTTAATTCCCGGATCTAATATGCTTTTTGCATTTCCATCACATTGCAGCTGCATTGCGGTAAGTGTGCTTGAAGTACATCAACGGCCTCCAGCAGCTGGTCTACGTCAGTCCGAAGGATGATATATTTATTGTTAAGGGTGGTTATAGAACATCTTATGTCTTTAATACTCTCAGCTTCTTGGGTATGGTACCTAATCTTACTCTCTTCACGGAACGCACGGAGCTCTATCAGGACAGTTTTTAAAGTGGAATGCGTTATGGTTGAACGAGCGGTGTTGAGTACACGACCGGGTTGCACGCAACGCAGTCTTTTGCCTCAATGTGCCAATGTCATTAGCAGTATCGCTATCATCTAAGTGCTGGGATAGCATCGGGCTCGCTGGTATTGTAGAGTTTTTTGTTTTTGGTTTCTTACAACGACACTCTTGATTTCTGTGTGCTGGTCATAGAATTAAAATGACCGCGAGGTACATTAGCGCATTCCAAGTCATAAGAATGATTACAGTTTGAACACGCTAAGAACGAGCTATTTGGCAGAGTTAGACAACGAGCACATACCAGCGCCATCTTGCGGAGAAGAGTGACAGCTCCAAAAATATAAAATACTAACGTCGACAGATTGTGGGTCGATATATGCGTTGCAGATTAGTGCGGTAAATCACGAAACAAATTATAGAAGCCGCAAGTTATTAAGTTAGTTCACCAAACAAATTATAGATGGCGATTATTTGCGATGAAAGCTGTTCAAAGCATCAAATGCAATCGATCAAACAAAACACAAAAAAGCAAAAAGCACCCGCGCGCATTAAGTTTCGAACTGGCGTCCCACCACTCCGTAGTTTAGATCAAAACACCAAAAAAAAACTTGTAAATATTGATATTCGAACAAGCGGCTGCCTTCCTCGTAGTCGGAAACACTTTGACCACGGACACTACGACCTGCTTAGTTGGTGCGAAATAGGTATACAAGATAAGATTAAATTTTGAAACTTCGTTATGAATTTTTAATTTGAATTTGTTTGACCTTTCAACGCAGCGAAGTTTTTGTTTTCGTTCAACTAAGTTTTTCAGTCTTTTTCTTAAGTATTCACTTGGGTTATTATGTTCTATATTTACCACTTAACGCTGGAAAATAAACTCCTGTTGAATAAAATCAAAACCCGAGC
This sequence comes from Lacanobia oleracea, assembly GCA_950371165.1. NCBI lineage: Eukaryota > Metazoa > Arthropoda > Insecta > Lepidoptera > Noctuidae > Lacanobia > Lacanobia oleracea. The sequence continues at coordinate 601,626 of OX493405.1, forward strand.
CAAGGAACGCGGCTTTGAACATGTATGGGTCAGGGGATGCCAAATTCTAGTGCGACAAACGCCACGTCTCCGAAACACCGCATCAAATCAGAGCAAGATTTAAAAAAGTTTATATGTTAAAGGAATTGTGTCGGCTTCCTCGCAGGTTGTTTATAATAACTCATTTTGGGTCACTACGATTGAGAACCACAGGTACCCTTTTTTTCTATACATTCCATTCTCGCCAGCCTTTTGTTTGCGTATCGCTCGGTGTTAACCGGTCTGTTTATAACCGCTGTTTTGATTTTAGACGCTATTTCTTATTGCAAACAGATCATTTAGGTTTATTAATGCAAAAAAATTTAACTCCTAGTTTTTATTTCAATTTCACTACTTTATCTGCTCTCAATGTACTTTATGGCTATTTAACTAAGGTGCGAATTTGCTTATTTTGTTTGATTGTTTTTTATTTTGAAGTCACTATTTATTTCCAGGTTTTGAATGTGCCTTATGTTTTGCCTACTTATTTGACCTTGAACGCCTTTTATAGTAACAAAGACGCCTATTAATATTTACTAACAGAATGTACGGGGATTGCGGACTAAGACGAGTACCTTCTATAGAAATGTGTGCCTTAATAGTTTTGATGTTGTCTGCCTAACTGAAACGTGGCTTACAGAGGGAATTACTGATTCGGAATTGTTCGATGATAGGTATCTCGTTTGGAGACGGGACAGGGATTATTCTAGAACTGGTTAGTCTATGGGGGAGGTGTTATTATCGCTGTCAATCGTGAGCTGGTGGCGGACGGTTATAGTGAGTGGTGTTCATCTGCCGAGGACTTGTGGGTCACGTTAACGTTGCAGCGGAGAAAACCCAGAATAACATATAAAATGCATATATGTGTAGCTTATGTCTGTAGTCAGAATCAGGGAAATTCGTTAGTACCTAGCTCAATTAGCTCATTTCTCAGAAAACCTTGTAGATATAGTTATCAAAAATGCTACTGATAAGTATGTTATTCTTGGTGACTTTAATTAACCAAACATAGCATGGCTTCCCACTGATGATGGCAACTCCTTATGCCCCACTAATTTGCAAGGAACTGCCCAGTGCAACTTAATCGATAATCTTAATATTTGTAGCTTATTGCAGTACACCTCTCACTCAAATGTTAACGACAGAATTCTAGATTTAGTGTTGTCTAACAATGAGGTAACTGTAACTTGCTGCGACGACCCGCTGGTTCCTGAAGACCCGCACCACAAAGCTTTGTGCGTTACTGCGTACTTCGTCCAACTACAAGTCTTCCTATTCGCCCCTACGTTAAGTCCCTGTTTCGGTTGGCGGACTACGAATCGATAAGAAGGGAGTTGGACGGAATAGATTGGCAGCATGAACTGAACAGTGGGTCGATGGACGATGCTGTAACATAATTGGTGGTAAGTATTAGTATTATTAGTAAGACACATTTATGTCAGAAGATTTAGATATATTTTTCTTACAGATTAAGATTTACTAAGTTTAATTCTCGCAATGGATAAGAAATGAAACTAATTTAGTCATATTATAGTTTAAGACATTTAATTCTCAAAGAAGAATACAATTTATTTCTTTCTTTCTATCTTATACAGTGTATAACCTTACCTTACAGTTTTACACACAATTGACAATTATTTAATTCACTTGTTCGGCTGTTATATGAGCTCAGCAACACCCAAATTAGTTGCTCCATTGACGGAAAATGTGTCAAAAATATTAGTTACGGTGATGATATGGTGTTGCTGAGCCCATCGTTCAGTGTGTTAAGAAAGCTAATCTGAATCCGTGAAGACTATGCGGTGACTTATGGTCACAGGTACAACTCGACCAAAAGCGAGCGCTTAGTGTTTATTGCGCAAAACAAAATATGTCATATTGTTCCATAGGTTACCTTGTGCGGAGTTCCGCTTCAAAGAGTCACTCGTTTTAAGTACCTAGGACACTGGGTCACCGATAGGCTGTCGGATGACGCTGATTTAGAGAAGGAACGTAAACGGACGCATTGTCTGTCAGGTGTAACATGCTGGCCCGCAGGTTCGCACGGTGTACGCAAGAGGTTAAAATAACACTGTTAAGGACCTACTGCCAGTCACTGTACATGTACGCCTTGTGGGTCAGTTAGGTATACACAGGGCTCACCGGACACGGTTGTTTCGGGAGATACTTGTTTCGGATTCGTCGGGAGGACGCGCCCGGGTGTCAACACAGCGAGGGTCGCCCGGAGGACACGGTGGAGCATACGGTGAAGGTCTGCCCTGCTTGGGCGGAACACCGCCGGGTCCTCGTCGAGGCGATCGGTGGCGGCGACCTCTCGCGACCGGCCTTGGTTCAATCTATGGTTGGGAGCAAGGAGACATGGGAAGCGGTCACCTCCTTCTGCGAAGCAATAATGCTAACAAAGGAGGAGGCCGAACGTGTGAGAGACAGGGAAACCTCACGCCCCAGTCGCCGCAACAGAAGAAGACGCCCCAGGCGTCAGGAGTCGCAGGACGATTCCCGGCCGCCGTAGGCACAGGCCTGCGGACGGTGAGCAGAGGGTGGCTCGCCGTCTGATTAGAACTAGGCCCGGGTCGGCGGCGCGATCCCAGCGCGCCTCAAAGAGATGTCAGCGTGGAAAACGGGGCCCGCTAGGGCAGGTGCCTGCTGGGGCTGCGGAATCTGTTCGAAAGAGGTACCGTAGCCTTCGAACGCAAAGGGCACCAGGAGGAACACGGATGGGTTTTAGTCAGTAAGAGTCTAACACTCCCTCGTGCTTCACCCAAAGCGGGAGGAGTCATTTGATGATTTCCCATCCTTACATACATATATATACACAGGGCTCGTATAATGCTCTACGAGGCCAAAATAAGAATGGTTCATGCTGGAGTTGCCGCGCTTCCGTAGCGCGTCGAAGATGTTCGAATATGCACATGTCCCGGATTTGGGCTTGCTGCTGCGTCGGGTGCTCGGCAGCCCCAACAGCCTCGAGCTGTAGCCAGCAAGGCGGATGGCTCAATATTGTGTCACTGGATGGCAGCACACAGACCGTCAGATTTTGTAGATCTTTGACAGTCATTACGGATAGTTGGAAGCCAGAACACCTGAACCAGGCTAGCCAAAGGGTCTCGCGTGACCCATTTCCTGAGTTGTGAAGGTCAGTTAGGCAAACGCTCTGTGTACAATACCATTCAGCTACATCCAGTTAGACTATAGGCCGTAACCGACACGGTGTGGAAGACCAGACTGGAGGCCGTCCCCGACACGGTGAGGAAGGTTAGACTGGAGGCCGTCCCCGACACGGTGAGGAAGGTTAGGCTGGAGGCCGTCCCACAGTGAAGTACAGGCTAGACCGATTGATTTACATATTTGCGAAACTCCACAACTTTGAGCGTCGATATTTCATTCAGTTGTGGCTGAATGTGACTTGAGCAGTTCCGCGGCTCCACCACCACCTTGCACTAACAGGAGGTATCTACAGTAATCTAAATACTAGATTGCTGCAAAGAAGAATGACAAGGTATGTCATTCTTCTTTGCAGCAATCTAGTATTCTGGAGAAGGTTTGTAATTCTTTATGCTAAGTTAAGTTAAGTTCCAACCCATAGCTATAAATATTGGTTGTAACTTGATAGTAAACAAAACATTAATATTTATGAATAATATTTATATATTTAATTTTATTTCTTAGAAGTTAGGCTATAAATCTATAATTGACTTCATAATTAAATTTAAAGACATTCTTCACTTTCATCCAACAGAGATTAACTTTGAGAAAATTTTACTTAGCAAAACTACACAAACACAACATTCGGTGTAACGACATTCCTCAGATCACAGCTACGCGAGACGCTCATCATTCGCATCTCAACTAAATTAACATAAATACTTATAAGATAATCTGCTCTTCACTCGAGTATTGTCGAGGACGATTTTGGTCCAGACAAACAGTAAAACATTCTCGATAAGTGACTATGGAAAACTTATTTTTGTGGGGAAACGTTTAAAAGGCGCCCGGATTTGTGAAGCATGAGAGTCGTACTCTTTGCCATTAGTTCGAGATGTCCGGGCCGAGCGGGTGCGGTGCTACAGCGAGCGACTGGAGTCGGTGGCGGTGGCGGCGCTGGGGGCGCGCGCCGTGAACACCAGTGGGATGCCGCCCACGATGTTCTGCACGATGCTGGACTTGGGGTCCGACACCAGCTCGCGCCGCGTCTCTGGCGCCGGCGACACGCTGAACTTGGCCAGTACGGCCGCCAACCCCGCCAGCGACTGCATCTGTCCCAGCCGACCTCCTAAACCAAACAAACAACCCCATTAGTAACCAATTAAAGTAACTGCAAAACACCATGATTTGTATTTTGTTGTGGATAATGGTAAATGTAAAATACTTTTTATATAATATAAAGCTTCAGTTTCTTTGGTCAAGCAAATTAAAATATCACATAAAAACAAGCATTACGTGTATTATCATGCCAAGTGCGAGTTGAGTAGCTATTGGTAACGACATCTGCAGTTTTTATCTTGAGGTCGTAAACATTTCAGCGCTTTACTTTACTGAAAACTATATTTTCAGTAGTTCCGATACTTTTCCATAGATGGCTCTGTTTATACTTTACGCCAAATGTTCTAAATATTTTGGTATGGTATAGCTTCAAGGAGCTCGTGGCTAAATAATAACAGCCGCACAGGTCGATCTTCAAGGTTAAGCAATGCTTGCCAAGTTGGTCTGTGGATAGATGACCATCTTATCATGCCGAGTTTCCTCCGTGCCTCGGAAAGCACGTTAAGCCGCTGGTCCCGGCCGTCAATTGAAGATCTTTGGCAGTCGTTACGGATTGTCAGAAGCCAGTTAATCTGACTCCAGTCTTGCCAAGGAGTACAGTATTACCCTGTTAATGGGTTGTGGAGGTCTGGTAGGCAGCTGCTCCGCGTAAATACTGGTATTTAGCTTAATCCGGTTTGACTGAAAGCCGACCCCAATATAGTTGGGAAAAGGCTAGGCAGATGATGGTATAGCTTCAAAATAAATTTTATCAACAAAACAGTGGTTACTCACCGATACAAGAGCGGGGTCCGTCTCCGAAGGGCAGGTACACGAACTTGTGCCTCTTGGCTACCTCCTCGGGGGCGAAACGCTCGGGGCGGAACTCTTTGGGGTTGTCGAAGTACTGCGGGTCGTTGTGCAGCGCCACCAGTGGAATGTTGATCTTGACGCCGGGGTCGATGGTGAGGTCGGTGCCCGGGATGGTGTAGGGGCGCACGCACTGCCGCAGCAGCATGCCGGACGACGGGAAGATGCGCATACCCTCCTGCAGTACCCAGTCCAGGTACGTCATCTCCTTGACGGCCTCGTAGCTGAGGCGGCCGCCGTGGCGCGCCAGCACGCGGTCGATGTCGGCCTGCGCGCGCGCCTGCACCTCCGGGTGGAAGGCGAGCTGGTGCAGCGTGAAGCTTGTAGCCGACGACGACGTCTCAAAGCCGGCCGCGAAGAAGATGAAGGCCTGCGCCGCCACCAGCACGTCGTCCATCTCCAGCTCCACCACCTTAGGGCTGCCGTCAGGCTTGGTCTCCTCCAGGGACTCCACCACGATCTTTCCTCTCTGTTGCCATTCCATCAGAAAATCTATGAAGTCATTACGGCCTGAAGGCTTGTAGTTTCTTTGTTTTTGGATCTGATTAACGAGCATCAAAATGTCATCTTCTAGATCCTGACCGAGGAACTTCATGCTCTTGAAGAAGTCGGGGAAAATGGTTTTACAGAAAATTACGATGGTACGTTTGAAGGTGATGTTAAAAATTTTCATGCCAAGCTTTCTGAAAGGCGAATTCTCATCGTTAAGCGAGTCGGCGTCGAGACCGAAACCGCAAGCGCCGATGAAATCAGTGGTGTAGCGCGCCATGAGGTCTCGCGCACAGATGGGCCGGCCAGCGGCGGCGGCGTCCAGCGCACGCGCTTGTAACTTCTCCGCGCGCTCCACGATGAGCGGGAACATCGCTTTCAGTTTACCACTGGTGAAAGCGGGCGTCATGCGCTGGCGCAGTAGGCGCCACAAGTCTCCGTCAGCAAAGAACAGGTTGCGCAGCAGTGGCTCGATGACCTTATGCGCCGGCGACAGGCCGCGCGAGTAGAAGTACGCGAAGTCCGTGGTGATGATGCGCTTCACGAGGTCGGGGTCGCGGATCACCAGCTCGGGGATGGAGCCGCGGTAGTAGCCCACAAAGCGCTCGCCGGGGTACTTCCAGTACGTCTCCGCCGACATCTGCGCGATGCTCGCCTGCAGGAGGTACCGTTTCGCGTCCGTCCCGAAGATTGGAATGGGCTTGTCATGTTTGACTCCTCTGTCCTTCCAATAGTTGTGATTTCTTGTCCCGTACAAGTACAGCGCCACCGCGCCGACGATTAAGAGAGCGAGGACAATCATGTTGCTGGTTCACTGTTCTCGAAGTAATGCCTCAATTAGAAAGAGTCGCTGAATAAATACTACACCGTATCCGGCAAGATAATGTTTCGCCCGCCTACCACGCACGATTACGATACCGAAATCAGCGAAATATATTTTTGTTGAATAAGTTTTCTAATAACGGGCATGGACATAAACAAAGCAGAGCCAGCTTTAGGAAACTGAACTTAAAAATAACACATGTAAGAACCAAAGGCTGAAAATCAAATCGACTGATCAGTGATCAATGCCCGATATGTCGCGACAATCGGTGAGATGTAATACAAAGATAGTGTTTTAAAATTAGTCACAGTTGCAAGTGTGCTGATAACGTTAATGGTAGGTATTGGGTGTTTGTTTATGACGTGAAATTGTGGAGGAAAATACACGTCGAGGACCGAGGAGTAGATCGAGAGTTGTTTGTCAAGACAAGCTTGTTGCGCGTGATCGTACCGACAGCGACGCGACGCGGCGACGTTACTCCAATGTAACAGACGAGGCGCTAGTGGCCGCAGCCGCAACCATCATTAACCGATTTCTGTAAACAAACTAAGACAATATGCAAGTGCATACTTGTCTCCAATACTATCTTGTGTTATTGTACTCGAAACGTTTAGACAGTAGTGGAGATGGAGCCCTCATCACAATGTTTGTTCGTGCGTGTAAACGCTACCCAGCAACTTGATTTGACTTGATTCAGAATACAGATCGAAGACTTTAGTGAACTGTGAGGATGATACTGTTGATGTTGATACCATGTTCTTGTTGTGCATTATTTATGTAAAAGTGAATGTATAGAAACAAGATTGTGCACGTCGAAATTATCCCAAGAGGTATTATTTATTTATTTATTTATGTACACACAATATACTTAAAAAAAACACTATACAGTGAGAAGAACACAAAGGTACTGCTTATTTCATAAGAAATTTCTTCCAGCAGACCTGCGACAGTTGAGTGGTATAAGATACGTAGACAGTGTGTAAAGAGACAAAGAAGGAAACTTAAAATAGACTAAGCTAACTTAACTTAAACATACAACTATTAATAAATATAAATCAAAATACAATAAACATACTAACTAATATACACAAATAAATTTACCTAAATACATAGTTATAATAAAATAATACATAGGTACCTATAATATATATTACAGTATAGAAGAGAGATAGTGCTCTTTGACGGTTTTTTTGAAAACAGAAATATTTTTACATTCACGTATTTTAAATGGGAGTGAGTTCCACAATCGTACCGCAAGAAATAAGAAGGAGTGGGAGTAAGAATGAGTTTTATGGGATGGGAAGTTAAGATGGAGTTTGAGGTGGGATCTACACAGCGCATCGGCAGGGCGAGTAAACGAGAACCGATCACGCAGGTAACCAGGGTATGCAGGATTGAAGAGGATGTTGTAAAGGAGACATAATATTCGAGTGTTCCTGTGAAGACGGATAGGGAGCCACTTGAGATTCTTGCGAAACTGAGAGATGTGGTCGTATTTCCTCAAACCAAAAACAAAACGAATGCAAAAATTTTGCAAGCGCTTAAGCTTGTTTAAGAGCCTGTCCGTGGCATCCAGGTAGCAGGCCAGGAATAAAAATTTTGTATCCTATGTTCTAACCTTGGACATGGTCTACCCTTATGCCATTTTTTATCCAAATCCGTCCAGCCCTAAAGACGTGAAGAGGTAAATAGACAGAGAGACGGAGTTACTTTGAGATTTGTACTGTTAATGTGGTTTTAGTTATACTACTCTGTCAAGAAAGTACCGGGAAAAGATCAATAATACACAAAATGTCTGTTATTCATCCAAATTTATTTTATCACCTTCAAAGTATGCTCCTTTAGAAACGATACACTTGCGCCTACGAATAATCCATTCATCAAAACATTTTTTAAACGCTGCTTCCGGAATTGAGTTCAGTTCTCGCCGCGAATTCTCCTTTATGTCTTCTATCGATTGAAAACGGGTGCCACGAAGTGGTAATTTGAGTTTAGGAAAAAGAAAAAAGTCAGCAGGAGCCATATCTGGTAAATATGGTAGTTGCTGGATGGTATTTGTTGAGTGTTTGGTTAAAAATTCGTTCACAATGATAGCCTTGTGCGAAGGCGCATTGTCGTGGTGCAAAATCCAAGAATTTTCTTTCCACAAATCTGGCCTTTTTCGTCGACTTTGCTCTCTTAAACGCCGCATAACGCTCAAATAATATTCTTTATTTACCGTTAGACCTTCCGGTAAGAATTCAGAGTGCACAACACCGCGATAGTCATAGAAAACAGTCAACATGGCTTTGACTATTGATCGACTTTGGCGTGGTTTTTTCGGTTTCGGTTCAGTTGGAAGGCGCCACTGCGAAGCTTGTTGACTAGTTTGCATGTCAAACTCGTAAACCCACGTCTCGTCACCAGTAACAATGCGTTTCATGAATGTTGGGTCCGAACTGACTCGTTCTAGCATGTTCTCAGCGACTTTCATGCGATTGAGTTTTTGGAGAAAATTCAGATCTTTTGGGACTAGCCGAGCAGCAACATGTTTCATACCCAAATGATTAGTTAAAATGGTACAGATCGACTCGTGAGATACAGAAAGTTCGGCGGCTATCTCTCTCAGAGTTGAATGGGGATTTTCAGTCACTATTTCCTTCACTTTTGCGATGTTAACTTCAGTTGCAGACGTTGACGGCCTACCAGAGCGAGGCAAATCTTCCATCACATCTCGACCGCTTTTGAACGCTTTGAACCACTCATAAGCACGAGTTTTTGATAAAGTCGATTCACCGTAAGCCTTCTGTAACATTTTCAGTGACTCCGAACACGAAATTCCATTGGCGATGCAAAATTTAAGACAAACTCTTTGTTCGGTATTTTTGTCCATTATGAAATTCGCAATACACACTATATATGATATTACTAAAACCAGCACTGTATTTAATATAAATAACAGATGCAACTCAAACTCCGCGCCAAAATGGAAAACAGTTGTGCCAATCTAACAAGTACAAAAAAACAAAAATTTGAATTTGGAACCATAAACAAATCATCCATTCCCGATACTTTTTGACTGAATGTATATACTTAATCTACATAGTTTCACATAAGTCCCGGGTTGCGGAATTATACGAAAGGTTAAGCGCGGGCCTGAAACGCAAAGGGCATTTGAACGGGAAACTTGTGGGTTTTAATAAGTAAGAGCGTGAGACTCCCTCCCGCTTATATAAGTACGAGTAGATCAAAGATCAATAAACATGGCGAGCCGCAATTCTCTCCACGGGTTTCCGACAGAGACGACAGATACTTACTGTGAGAGTATTGAGTGCTGTCCTCTCACATCACATACGTGTCATGCCCTCGTCTTGCCCTATCAATCTTGCCAATTTTTACTCACTGTTCCGTATTCCACAAAATACTGTCTTTTTTAGAGTTCCGTACCTCAGGAAAAACGGAACCCTTATCAGGGTTCCGTACTTCAAAAGATATAGGGGGGCCATTATCGGATCACTTTGTTGTCTGTCCGTCTGTCTGTCAAGACCCTTTATCTCGGGAACGCGTGGGGGTATCAAGTTAACATTAAAACCATATACTTAAGTCTATAATCCCGTGAAGTGGTGTAAAAATCAAACTTCTAAATTAACGTGAAAAAAAGACACGGCCGTTTATGCCGCAAAAAACGTATATTTAGACACTCTCAAAACAATCAAAATGTATAGGGTATTTCCCGTTGACCTAGAACTATGAAATTTGACAAGTTATAAAATCGCAACTCACAACAATAATCAACAAGTCACAGCCCGTTACATATGCTCTTGGCTCCGTAGTCACCCAAATCATCTTTCTTACATTTCGTCCATCGTGTAGTGGCTCCACAAATGATCTTCTTGCTCTCGGTATATTTCTGCATCTGGGTATATTTCTGGTCTGGTTTTAACTTAAAATTTTACATATTTTGCTAGTCATGTCAAGGGAGCACTCCGGAGTCTGTTCAGCGGCCACACGGGAAAGTGCGAAAATAAACAAACAGACTGACAAACAAAGGTATTTGCGCATTTATTATTATATGTATGGTATATGAACACCCGTGGTGCACCCATTTTAAATTATGTACTAAATAGTATGTGACGATAATTTGAAAAGTCGTCGTATCTAGAACTCAACATGATTGCGTTGCGATCTGAAAGAAGGAAGGAAACTAGAATAGAAAATAGAATCGTGACAAACTTAGGTGACGCATACTTAAAGCTGGAAATAATTCCGAAAATAACAACTAAGTATATAAATAGCAACATAATATACAGATTATGATAACGTTGATACGATCGGGTTACTCAGAATCAATCAGTTCGGAGTTTTGTAGACTTTGACACTGATGAAGATATCGAATCAGGGTTTAATTGAGTAACCTTGATGAGTGATAGCTACTCCTGCGTGGTAGACAATGTTAAGTACAATGGCGTGCCGTGACATTAATGCCCTAAAAAGTTTCCTATTAGTACATGGTTTAATTACAATCACTGTCAGCTTGTATCGTAATAGCGGTACAATATAAATTTATTTACTTAAACTTCATGCAACACAAGGATACAAAGGCGGAGTGAATGCCTCAGGTATTCTCATCACTGCAGTCTGTACGTTCAAAGGACGTAATAAAAGTAAAATAGAGAATTGTAGGAGTTTAAAAGAGTGCTGTTCGTCAGGCGGCGGGGTCGGGTTAATTTTCCAGATATTTCTCCGCCCCTGTTGGCGCTCCATCAAATCACGCTGTGAGACCACCAGCATCGTGATAGTCGCAGCGAGATCTAAAGATTCACAAAACAAACAGTGAACCCTCGCAGTTCACTATTTATTTATTTATTACTAGCTATTGCCCGCGACTTCATAGGCAAGCGTGCTCCATTTTTGACCACATCATCGCTTACCATCAGGTGAGATGGTGGTCAAGCGCGTGCCTATCAATAGTATAAAATTATATCGCTGTGTAAGATCGCTAAGATAAGATATATAAATAGTCCACCAATTCGTTAGAGCTAGACCCTCTTAGAATAAGGAATTTGGAAGGCTGTTATGCAATGCACTGGCTGTACCTATCATCTCTTCTGTTGAAAATGCCGTCCAGGCCTAATATTTTTCAGGGTTCCGTACCCAAAGCGCAACCAACGGAATCCTATTACTAAGCCTCCGCTCTGTCCGTCCGTCCATCCATCCTTCCATGAATCTGTCCGTCTGTCTGTCAGCGGGCTGTATCTCTAGAACCGTAATAGCTAAACAGTTCAAACTTTCACAGATTGTGTATTTCTATTGCCGCTATAATCAAATTACCCGTAAAAACCGTTGGTACTGACTGGCTGTATGACTCGCTGCTCGAGAGCTTGAGGTCATGATGAGGAAATGATGATGATGTCATACTGAAGTAGTTGCGCGAAGGCTGCGCTGACGTTATTTATCGAGGGTCACCAGTTCGGAGGTAGCGGAACAGAGAGTAAAGTACACCTCCATTGTAAAGGTAGGATCCTCCGACCAGGCAGTTGTTGTGCCTGGCGGGCAAATGCTCGATAGCTTATATTCGGACTGATGTATTGTTTAACTCGCACGGTAAACTCTGCTTGCGCGATGCAGGATTTCGACGTAGTAATTTGCTGCTAGTAGGATTCGTTCTTTTTGTTGCGATGTTGATTTGCTCCGTTGGTTTTTCTAAGTCTACCCCCGCAACGAATGGAGACTCCGTAATCCGCATTTAGATTTCCATTTGGTCCCTTACGCGTAAATTTTCTGGCTAAGTTAGCTAGCCTAGCTCAACCTAGATGCACAGAAGCCTCTTGGGTGCTCCACGGTTTCACGGAGTGACCTCACCGTTCCGAGGATTTGTTCAAGTCGGGAAGTAACGGCTTCATTTCCAGGATGAAGTTGGCGACTGATTTCTCGGCGTTGAAGCAACCTCTGCTAATTGGGCTGTCTATGGAGCCCTTTTTGTAGATTTTTTTTTGTTTTGGTGGGCAATGATTCGTGATTTTACTTATTATTATTGAAAGGTTTATTTGGAAGATATTTCTAGTTAGGCTGAGAAGTAGTTAAATTGTCACGTGTATGCTTGAATCTTGACATTGCCATTTTTGACTGCTTGCAATTTGTAGCCCGTGACCATTAGTTCTTATGAAGTTTAGTTGATCTCTGGCAAATTTATGTACAAAACATTGAGAAAAGTAGCTCACAGTCGCTCTTGGCGATTTCGTTTGTGGCGTCATTGCCAAGTGATCTACAGTTCCCTATCATATGATCCACTGGAGAGTGAAGCCCACAATGGATATTTTTTGTCCCTGAGCTGGTCATGATGAACCTACCATAGGCTGACTGGGAATTTCAAATTTTAGAAAGTAAATTCAAAAAAGACCTGACGTGACTTGTCGTGTTTTAACAGTTTTTAAAGATATAACATGATGATAACAATTTCTAAGGGTATGTTTTTAATGGATAATTTTATGCTAAACAATATTTTATTAAAACAAAATATATACACTTAAAATAAGAAATCCTAACTAAACTAAGGCGTCAAAAAATTCATTTGCATCGCTGTCCACTGGAAGTGAGCCCAAAAGACTGGCGGCATTGCCACGTTGTATGAATTGCCATACAACGTGCTGGCTTTTAACTCGTACAGAGGATAAGCATTGGCTTATTCTCTGTCCGAGGTAAAAGCCAGCCCTTGGGTCACGCGAAGTGTCAACTAAGCGTTTAGATCGAAAGCGAAAGATCTTGAACCCCACGGTCCAAGAGTTTCAACCCCAAAAGGCTCAAAAATATCGACCCGCACTTCGACTGCATGAGAGGCCGTGGTGCCCGAGGCTCTTCGCCACACTGACAAAACTAAACTAAACGAATGATTGAAAGTTGAACAAAACTTTTTGAAAAACGTTGATACGTAATTTTAAAATATTTAAATATCCATTTTTTTTTCCGGTCACCAATTTGAATGAAACAATTTCTAAATGTTGCTCAAAACAGATTCCCCATAGTACAGGTGTATGAGCACTCGGGGCACTCCAACACGTAGCTCATATTTTGAACACACACCCCCACTCACATTGAGTTTTCAAGGGGTCTATGAAACCCCATTTCGCCAAGTTATATTTGCAGCGGCCTACCTGGGTGCGCTTGGTGCGGAGCCCACCGCATTTCTCTACCTAAAAGCAACTGCTCTTTGGGTTTCATAAAATTGAGATTCGGTGGATACGTCTTGTCCTCCCACAGTTTGCCTTTCTCATTAGATGGCCTATTCTGGATTGCATCTGTGTGTCGAAGGAAGCTTTTGTGACTCTTTAGTATACCTGAGGTCGACGTGATAAATTAATGCTGAAGCGACGCAACAACAAAGGCTATCTTCTAAAATAACCTAACCATCTTCTTAATAATTGTGGGTTATGCCGTCAGCAATTTTTAATAGTATTAGACCCAACAGCTATCAACGTCAGTCTCAGTATCTACTCGTATTATGTTCGCATTTTTCTTCTTTTCCGTCGTTCCTTTACTGCAGAGGATGGCGACCGCATACGACGCGTATCCATGTGTTCTTCTGCTGCGTGGACCATTCTGTTCATGTTGCTTCTAGCAGCCTTCTCTATTGCGTCGGGCCATAAAGAAGACCATGTTTGCATATTTGAACTTTAATTGTTGACATTATATTGCGCTATGAGGAGCTCGTGGCTAAATAATAACAGGTCAATCTTAAAGGTTAAGCAACGCTTGCCAAGGTTTGTCTGTGGATGGGTGACCATCTTAACATACCGAGTTTCCTCCGTGCCTCGGAAAGCACGTTAAGCTGTTGGTCCCGGCTGTCATTTGTAGATCTTTGGCAGTCGTTACGGATTGTCAGAAGCCAGTAAATCTGACTCCAGTCTTGCCAAGAAATACCGTATTACCCAGTTAATGGGTTGTGGAGGTCTGGTAGGCAGCCACTCCACGTAAAACACTAGTATTCAGCTGAATCCGGTTTGACTGGAAGCCGACCCCAATATAGTTGGGAAAAGGCTAGGCAGATGATGATTATATTGCGCTATGAATGGTGTTATTCTTCAAACTACAAAGTTGAGAAACTACTTGATGAATCAAGTTCATTCTTAATTTATTTCGAATCAGTAACGCAAATTGTAACGTGTTTGGAACACAGTTAGACATCCCATTAAGAAAACAACATTAATCGAATTCAACTCTTTTCGCGACTCCTCTATCATGGGACTTCGCCAGCTGCTCACGGATATGACGTATGACGTGATCCTTGGCCCTAAGCCCGTAAAAATTCATTATTGCTACTCAAGTTAAGCTTAGCAAATGTAATCACATGCCTACCATTAAAAAAATGAAATCAAATGCATAACGCCATCTATGAACTGTCAAAATATTAGTTCGCAGTTCGTTTTATTTTTATTAATAGGAACATTACGTTCATCCAAATGATATTTTTAAGGTATTAAAAGGCTCACTTTTTTAAGACGGTTTAAAAATACCACTAATAAGTAAAAAAAATCTTTCGATGTAGTTTTCATGCTGTCGTTAGTACTATTTGGGTCAAAAGGTGGCATTACGGGTATCCGCATTACGTTATAAGTTGATTTCATCTGCATCGCTACAATTCCTAACCGGTTTATGTGTAAAAGTTACATTGGTTTTGTACTTTTAACGTATGCGAACAAAAAAAAAATACAGATGAAAATAGGTTCTGTTAATTAACCTTTAACACCCTGGCCATATATTTTGGCATACATCAATGCAAAAAAATATACAATAACATAATTCTTGTTAATGTATGAAAAAAATAGTAAGAATTAGTACAAAAAAGAAAGGAAATTAATAATTTTAAAATTTTACAATTCAAAAACAATCATGTATATTTGGATTCGAACCCACTCCAAGTTTTCTGAAAGTCAGACTTTAATCCGATGGTCTATGACCACCGTTGACAATAGATTGAAATTGCCAATCTTATATGTTATGTTTTTTTTTGCTGCTCAGCTCCTTGAAAGTATAGCGTGATGATAAACATTGCTAATGTTAGGCGCATAAGAACCTGCAAAGTTGTATTAAGTTGTGGTTTTTTATAACAATCCCCCACTAAACTGTTTGGCAAAATGTGGTATATAAATTTAAATGCTATTTTAAATGCGCTAAAACCCATTTAACTATTTTTTTGACAATATTTTGCTGTAAAAAAAAAAAACAAAAAAAAAAAAATCTGTTGCTGGCCGGGGATCGAACCATGAGCCAGTCGTTAAAACAGACATTTTTGAAAAAAAAGTTGTTTTGCCATATTAATTAACACAAAAATTTCATATAAATCGGTCAAGCCATTTCGGAGTAGTTCGATAACAAACACTGTGATCCGAGATTTTTTTACATTACAAGATTAGAAAAAGATAGCTGTTGCGACTTCGTTTGCGTGTATGTCATGTCATATAGTTTGATGTCGCTGGGTAAGATCACTATGATAAGATATCATCATATCAGCCGAAAGACCTCTACTGCTGGACATAGCGTCGCCATAGCCCCAAGCGTTGCCACAACGACCGATTCTGCGCGTCTCGCATCCATCGGCTACCCGCGATCTTCATCGGTCCACCTTGTGGGAGGCTTTTAAACGTTGCGTCTTCTGGTACGCGGTCGTCACTCCAGAATTTTTTGGCCCCATTGACCGTCTGTTCTGCGAGCAATATGCCTTGCCTACTGCCACTTTAGTTTGGCGATGCTTCGGGCTATGTCGGTAACCTTGGTTCTCTACGAATATCATCATTCCTGATTCGTTCACGCAAGGAAACTCCAAGCATTGCCCTCTCCATTGCCCTTTGAGTGACTTTAAGCCTTCTGATGAGGCCCATTGTGAGCGACCAGCAACCATTGTGGCATAAGATATATGAACAGTCAACTTTAAGCATTGCTTGACCCCCTTAGAATGCAAGGTATTGGCTGTATCACCTATTCAAAACGCCGACCAACCTTAGTAATTTTTCTTAATGAGAAACGTTTTAGTTTGAAAAAAGTTGCTAGGGTAGAGCAACATAAAGTTGAAATGGAAAACTCTATCCAGAAGGAAAGACTACCCTCGCAACGGAGAGATTACAGTTGGGATTCCGGACTCCCATTCGCGCCATTGTGCTTAGGAGTCCTGGCAAGGTTAGCCAGCGAAGCTACGCATACAGGTTTCGCTGAGTGTCCTCATCTTTCCGAAAATGTTTGCACGTCGGGTAGCAAAGGCCTCATTTCCAGAATGAAGTAGGCTACTGGTTTCTTGGTATCGAAGCAACCTCTGTACATTGGGCTGTCTATGGCGACTATCATCATCATCATCATCATTTCAGCCAATTGCCATCCACCGTTAAATGTAATCCTCCCACAAAGCGCTAACCATCCCAGTCTTGTGCAGTCCAAGTCCATCCACTGCCAGCCCTTTTTTTTAAATCATCAATCCATCGTGCCGCAGTGCCTATGTTGAAAAGATATTTTTTACGGGGAAATAATTATACCTATTATTATTCGGAGGGTATTTCTACTTGGGTTGAGAAGTCGCTTAGTTAGTCGCATGTATAGGCTGCACTGTAATTTGTAGACGGTGACCATCTGTTGTATTGAAGTTCAGTTGATCTCTGGCAAATTCATGTACGAATCAGTGAGAAAGGTAAGAGGAGAAGTGGGTAGGTACAGCTAGTCTATTTTGTAAGTAACCATTTCGATATCGAGCTTCACCTGAGTAAGATAGCACGCAAAGTGAACTTTATTGCACACAACATAAAGGTGTTACGTTTATACTCACCTCGAATTTCACTGTCCAGACATGAAAATGTTGTTACAGAATAGCACTACAGGTCCAGCAGTACCGTCTCGGAAACTCTCTTCGCAAAGTTCGTCTCTGGCGTCATTGCCTGGGGATCTACAGTTTCCCATGATCCACTGGAGGGTGAAACCCGCAACGGATAGTTTTTGGCCCTGAGCTGTTGCTTCATTGGGAATTGAACAGTTTTTAGCCATGCCGGAGCAATCAACTGAAATCTTATTTCAGCTACTGTGACAGTTTGTTGGATACGTGTGACTTTCAGCCACGTGCCTTTGCAAAGTTATTTGTAATTATTTAAATAGAAATCTAAAATTTTATCGGTTGGTAATATCATTTTCTTCCTTTGCGTTTTCATGGAAATATTTTCCTTGTTTTTCCCAAAAACATTTATCAAAATTATCCGTGTCGTAATGGTCTGCATGGAGGGTGGATTCCCCGTTCACAGAAGTAATGAATTAATGCTGAAGCAACGGACAACATAGGCTATCTTCTAAAATAACCTAACCATCTCTTGATTGTAGTGTATGCCATCGGCAATTTTTAACAGTATTCGTAAAATAATGCGTATTTGAATGGCCTTCTTATATCATGTTCGCATTTTTCTTCTTCTCCGTCGTTCCTGGAATGCTGAGGATCGCGACTACACACGCCGCGTATCAATGCGGTCTTCTGCAGTGTGGACCGCTCTGTGCATGCTGCCTTTAACAGCCTTCTTTATGGCGCCGGGCCATAAAAAAGGACATATGTTTGCATATTTGATCTTTAGTATGCTAATATTATTTTGCGCTATATGAATGGTGCTATTCTTCAAACTACTAAGTTAAGAAACTACTTGGTGAATCAAGTTAATTCTAAGTTTATTTCGAATCGGGAACGTAAATCGAAACGATTCAAGTTTTTAGAACCCAGTTAGACATCCGATTAACCATTCTAATTCAACTCTTTTCGCGACTCTTCTACGATTGGACTTCGCCAGCTGCTCGCGGGTAGTATGACGTGACCCCAGGTCCTAGGCCCGTAAAGATTCATTTTTGAGCAACTCAAGTTAAGCTTAGCAAATGTAAGCGGACGCCTGTTGACGATTTAAAAAATGAGATCAAATACATAACTCCATCTATGGAATCTGAAGTTGAACTGTCTAAATATTAGTTCTGAGTTTGTTTTATTTTTATTAATAGGAATTCATTCAGAACGATATTTTTAAGGTATTAAAAGAATCCGTTTTTTTCAGACGTTTTAAAAGTACCACTAATAACTAAAAAATATATATATTTTGATGTAATTCTCATGCTGTCTTGAGGTCAATAGATGGCATTATGGGTATCTGCATTATGTAATGTTGATTTCATGTAAATTGCCCCAATTCCTTTCCAGTTCATGTGTAAAAGTTATCTACAATGGTTTTGTACTTTTGAACGTGATGCGTTTTGTTATGATTTAACATGTGGGCCATTATATTTTGGAATAGATAATGCCAAAAAAATACAAAATACAATAATAACATGTTATCAATGTATAAAAAGATTAGTAAAAATAAAAATAGAAAGGAATTTAAATTTAAAAATATGTACGAAATTCAAAAATAATCATAATTGTTTGGATTCGAACCCACACCAAATCGTTAGAAAGGCAGTCTCTAAACCGATAGTCTGTGAGAACTGTTGTCAAATGATTGAAATAGCCGATCTTATTTATGTCATGGTTTTTCGCTACTCAGCTCCTTGAAAGTATAGCGTGATGGTAAACATTGCTAAGGTTAGACGCATAAGTATCTGCATAGTTGTATTAAGTTGAGGTTTTTATAACAATTTTCCACTAAACTGTTTGGCAAAATGTGAAATATAAATTTAAATGTTATTTTAAGTGCAAGAAAACCCATTTTATTATTTTTTTGACAATAGTTTGGTGTAAAAATAAAGTTCAAAAGATAAAATAAATACAAAAATAATAGCTGTTGCTGGCTGGAGATCGAACCTTGTGCCTGTCGTTAAAACGGACATTTTTTAATATTGCTCATCCTCCAAAGCACATAGCGTGATAATATATAGCCTAAAACCTTCTCATGACCAGAACGGACACAACAAAAAAAGAATTATCGAAATCGGTCCAGCCGTTCAAGCGTGATGCGATGACCAAGGGAAATAGGGATTCATTTTTATATATATAGATTATTTTTTTTAGCTTTGTAACACTGGTAGATAACAAGTCAAGGTCATCAATACTCTCATACACTGAGCTGTATGCTCTGCTAGTTCTTCTTATATATGAGTTTTGTCGGTATTTGCACCGCATAGAGGGAACATTCAGAGGTCGATGATTCCAAAAGGTGAAGGATGGAACACGCAGCCCAATTTCGCTCATCAGTTCAGAACAGTCGGTTGAACCATTTGCCAAATTGAATAGAAATGCCATATCAGCAATTTTTCTCAATCAATAGTTCAATTAATGGAAGAATGTGAAACTTCCTGCAGTGGCTGCAATAGCAATGTAAATAGGTTTTGGACCTAAACTGAATGTACTTCAAGAACTTCTTTTGAATACTTTCGATGCGATTAACGTAAGTGTTATAAATGGGATTCCACACTAATGAGCAGTAGTGGATTTAGCTTTACCAGTGAAGGTACATGTATAACATTAAGAGACGTTAAAATCCAAGTGGTTGGTCATACAATACTCTTGGAATTTGTCCAGATCATTTTGGAGTCGTTCAGCATCTTCGTAAGTTTTGATTTCCTTCATCAAAAGAACTGTTGAGTTAGAGAAACATGAGAAGATGTCATTGATGAAGATATTGAATAACAAGGGTCCCAAAAGTAATCCTTGTGGAATTCCGAGGGGATAATCATAGTTCTCGATGTGTATTCATTAAGAACAACAGTTTGACATCTGTTGGGGCCACATAAGATGAGAACCACCTGAAGAGATTTCCACTAATACCTATAGCCAAAAGCTTACGCAGAAGTATAGCATGGTCCAAGCGATCAAATCATTTACTGTAATCAGTGTAGTAATCACATCTACTTGTGTGCCATGTGCCTTACATTCAGTCAAGTAGTCAGCACAAAGAATGAGATTGGTGGACCGACCTCGTAGGAAACCATATTGGCGGTCGCTGATGCTAAGCTTAAGACAAGCATAAAGCTGCTTGTGTATTATTTTTTTAAGGATTTTCGCGAAAATGAATTATTTGGATATGGGCCTGTCGTTTTCTAAGAGGTCTTTAGGCCCATTTTTGTGGATCGGAGTGATTAATACCGACTTCCAAATTGTAGGTACCTCACCTAAATTTAGGGACCGCCTGAACAGAAGTGAAAGGGGAACAGTCAGAATTTTGGAACAGTTGAGTATAATAACTGGCAGAATATTGTCTGGTCCTGCAGATTTAGATAAGTCAACTCCTTTAAGAAGATTAAATACTTCTAATTCGTTGACTTCGACTGAATGTATGTCTGAAACAATATCGCTCAAACGCATGTTCGATCCCTGCGCCTTTGATACTACTAGGAGAACTGAGAAAATTTGAATAGAAATTAGTCGCCAATGTTGTAGATATCCTCTTCTGTACTTGATGTGCTATATCTATATTGAAGTAACCTGCTTGAGAGTAGCCAAGATTTTGATTGCAGATATACACTGCACGAATATGCATTTTGTACGATACTCGCGGTCTCTTCCTGTGTAGGGTGAGAGTAATCTACAAGTCTTCGGCTTTCTTTTGGGGGCCGAGTCACCCGCGTCCGTAGGAGAATACCCAATGTTAGGCCCTACACGTGGTCCCCGGGTGGTGCTAATCAGGTGACACTAACAGGTGGTAGGCTCCGGCCGATGGTTTGTGACCACCCACTGGGCAAAGACGTACCGCCAAGCGGCTTAGCTGTGTTCCGGTACGATGCTCCGTGTAGCCAATTCAGAGGAGTTGGGTCGAAATAGTTGTTCCAATGCAGGCAGACCAGCCAGGCTAGCCCTGGCATGGGCGTATCGGGAAACTAGTCTTGGAGGGTAGCGGGATCCGAGGCACGGTGCGCCGCTGGCCGACCGCAGATAGTTGGGGGCCCAAGTAGTGTGCTAGCCACACATGAAAGGCTGCCCAGCCAACTGACGAAAAATCCCGGAATGCACCATCGTGCTGGTTGGCGACCAGATGAAAGGGCCCGATGGTCATTCCCGGGGGGGCTCGGGCGTCCCCGCAGTCTCCAGACTATTCCCCCAAAGGTGTCGTCCTGTCAGGTCGTGCCTGAAGGTTAGCAGCTTGGAACCTCATTTCACTTCCTTCTCCTCAACCTCCATCACTTGAATGAACAGAAATAAAAAGAGAAAAGCTGTACAGCGGCAGCACGTCCTTTCGCATAAAGTGCACCTCTCTAATATACGAGGTCTGCACTCAAATCTCGCCGCAGTCCATCACCACCTCGAGACCGAGAAACCAGCGCTCTTGTTCCTGTCGGAGACGCAGATCGGATGTCCGTCGGACGTGTCATACCTGTCTTACCCAGGGTTTACCCTGGAGCACCACTTCAGACCCCGCGCGGGCGTATGCATGTAAGCCCGGGACGACATCTGCTATCGGCGTCTCCGCTACCTTGAACACTCCAGGTTCTCAACGCTGTGGGCTATAGTGGACCCAGGTCTAGACAAAATTGTCTACGCATGCGTCTACCGTTCGCACGACGGTGATTTGGAGACAACTGGGCTTACACAGCACCTGAGTGAGGCGGCGGATGCGGCTCAGCAGCGGTACCCTTCTGCCCAATTGGTGTTACTGGAGGACTTCAATGCCCACCATCAGGAGTGGCTCTTCCCATACCAGTGCACAGACCATGCTGGACGAGAGACGCGAAAGCTAGCGCTTGCGTTAAATCTTATCCAGCTGGTCCAGGGGGCAACAAGGGTGCCGGATGTTGATTCGCACACTGCCAATTGCTTGGACCTTGTGCTGACAATAGATCCAGACCGCTATTCGGTGTCGATTTCATCACCACTGGGTACTTCCGATCACTGTTTGGTGAAGTCTGTGTCTGTCTACTCTCCGCCCGATCCTAGCCCAAGAGGCACCCGGCGGGTATGGCGATACAAGTCAGCAGATTGGGATGGCATGCGATCTTTTTTCGCATGTTACCCTTGGCAGCCTACTTGCTTTTCTTCCACTGATGCTACATCGTGCGCGGATGCCGTGACGGATGTGTTGCGGAGGGGAATGGAGTACTACATTCCGTTCTCTGACATAGCAATATCTGGCAAAGCTCGTCCTTGGTTTGGTGCCGAGTGCAATCGCGCTGATGCGCATAAGCACGCGGCGTACCTAGCATGGGTCGACGCTCGTACGCGCAAAGCAAATGACGTGAGTCAGAAGAAGAGAGCCTTCAACAGGGCTGCTAAGTCCTGCAAGAAGGTGTTGCGGAGGGCTCGGTTTGACCACATTTGCCGAATAGGGAGCAAACTTGCTTCATACCCAGCAGGTAGTAAGGCTTTTTGGTCCCTGGCTAAGTCGGTCGAATCGAACTTCTGCCGCCCCTCACTACCACCACTGCTGAGACCCGATGGGATGCTGGCCTACTCCGCTGAGGAGAAAGCGAACTTGTTTGCTTCTTTGTTTGCGGAATCTTCACGTCTGGATCCTGGTGGCGCGACGCCCTCCGCCTCTCCTGGTAAATGCGAGTCGAGTATTTCGAACATTCGCATTCATCAGAAGGACGTCCGTAGGGTACTGCGTAACCTAGACGTGAACAAGGCTAGTGGTCCCGACGGGATACCGGCAATTGTTCTGAAGACTTGTGCGCCTGAGCTGTCTCCGATCTTGAAAAGTGCCGAAGGCTTGGAAGCAAGCTAACATGCAACCCGTGCCCAAGAAGGGTAGTCGAGCTGACCCGTCGAATTATAGACCCATCTCGGTAACGTCCATACTCTGTAAGACTATGGAACGCGTGCTGAATCATAAGCTCCTGGCGTACCTAGAAGCGAATGATATCCTTAGTGACCGACAATACGGGTTTCGCCGAAATCGGTCAACTGGGGATCTACTAGCGTATGCCATTCACATCTGGAGTGAGGCCATAGAGAAGCACGGGGAGGCACTGGCGGTCTCCCTTGACATCTCGAAGGCCTTCGACAGGGTCTGGCACGATAGCCTTATTAGTAAGCTTCCTTCCTTCGGTCTGCCCGCCGGTTTGTGTGATTGGATCGCAGATTTCCTGAGGGATCGTTCTATCCGAGTGGTCATAGATGGCTGCTCGCCTGGACTGCTGGATATTAATGCCGGGGTTCCTCAGGGGTCGGTGCTTTCGGCAACACTGTTCTTGCTGCATATTAATGATCTGCTTAAACCCGGTACCTTTGGGTATGCAGACGACAGCACTGTTACTGAGAGATACGTGTCCGACGCACGAGCTGGTGGGTCGCAGATCCGGTCTCTCCGGGAGGCAATGGTTGAGCGCTTGAACGTGTCCTTACAGGCGGTCTCTGAATGGGGCGATGCCAATCTGGTCAAGTTCAATGCTGCTAAGACCCAAGCGTGTCTATTTTCCGCCAAAAGGAGCCAATTCCATCTCGCTCCATCTTTCCGCGGTGAAACAGTGCCGATAACCGCCCATCTTAAGCTTCTTGGGGTTACATTAACATCTACTCTCAATTTTGGCCCTTACATAGAGGCAAAAGCTCAAGTGGCTGCAAAGAAGTTAGGGATTCTGGCTAAGGTGAGACGGTACTTCACGCCGGAACAGCTGCTCAAACTCTATCAAGCGCAAGTTCGGTCGTGTATGGAATACTGCTCTGATCTTTGGGATGGATCTGCCAGATACCAGCTTGATGCCCTTGAGTCAATTGAGAAACGAGCCAAGAGGATCATCGGCAATGAGAGGCTCGTCGCGTCGAAGCTCCAAAGTCTTGAACATCGACGACGAGTTGCTAGCCTGTCGGTTTTTTACCGGTTGCATTTTGGGGAATGTGCGACGGAATTGCATAATTTAATTCCGCCAAGCCCGTTCCATCATCGGACCACAAGACGAACGGCGATGCGCCACCGGTACATGAAGGACATCCCACACATACGCACAAAACGTTTGGGAACACATTCATAGTGCGTACAGCTAAGGAGTGAAACTCCCTGCCGGAGTCTGTGTTTCCTGATAGCTACAACCTGGGAGTCTTTAAATCAAGAGTGAATAGGTTATTTCTAGGCAAGCGTGCTCCATCTTCGACCACATCCTCGCTTACCATCAGGTGAGATAGTGGACAAACGCGTGCCTATATCAATAGTAAAAAAAAAAAGAAAACCATTCACTGCGGAAATTACTAATAAGTTCACGTCGCACTGCAATAAGCACAACACCCCCCAAACTTTGTTTCGTGCTAGAATAATTTATATTGCGCCTCCACACTATGTAACGGTCTTCGAACAACTCACTGTCTTTAATTTAATTTAACAATTAGCAAAGTCTCAGTTAAAAAATTATTTCATAGAAATTAACACACACATTACGATAAAATATAGACGTTTTTGTTCGCAATCCCCGAACATTATGGTAAAACAGACTAATAGGAGACATCGCGAACAGAAAGATTACTAAGTAGTGCTCCAATAGAATTGTTTATGTGAGGTACATTCAGTTTAAAGCAAAAAGTTAAACTATGAAACATTAAGCTAAAGAGCGAAATCAAGCTGATCACTGCCTTAGTTCCATTTAGAAAGGATTCAATAGAGAAATAGCTATGGTCAACATCGAGCGATAAGACAACAAAAGGCCAGTGGTAAAGGAATGCGCAAAAAAAATGGCACCAGTGTTCTCAAACTATTAACAAAGTGCGAGATTATAAGCATATGACAAAATATAAAGTTGACACATTTTTAATTCAAAAACTTTTCCAGATCTTGTTCTGTTTTTATGTGGTAGTTGGAGAAGTAGTATTAGAGTAGGCAGATATATAAATGCATCATTCGGCCTGTCCTACTGTACGGGGGCGAGTGTTGGCCAGCACTAAGCAGACACACCCAGGAGCTTCGCGTCACGGAGATGAAGATGCTGAGGTGGATGAGTGGCGTAACGCGATCCGATCGCATACGCAACTCTTACATCCGAGGTAGTCTTGGTGTCCGTGAAGTGGGGGAAAAACTGCAAGAGTGTCGTCTGCGATGGTATGGCCACATCATGCGCCGCCCTATGGAGTACGTTGGTCGGAGATGCATGAATATGGCTGTTCTTGGGGCTAGGCCCCGTGGTCGCCCTAGCAAGCGCTGACTGGACGTCGTCAAGTCCGACATGAGAGCCAATGGCCTGACTGAGAAGGATGTTCAAGATCGGGCAAAGTTGAGGAAGCTAAGTAGGAAGGCGGACCCTGGCAATTGCCGGGATTAACGCCAGGTGGAAGAAGAAGAAGAGTTGGAGAAGTAGTATTCTTCTTTATTAAAATTTTGCAACCAACTACCCAAGTGTATAGAAAACCTCGTTCTTTTGGTAGTTTTTTGGTTTTGTTCAACAGCATTTTGTTCTCGAAGGTTAAATGGTCGTTGAAGTAAATGACACTGTAAGTCTGCCGACCTAACTTCCTTGCAGTTATAGTTGTTTTGGGTTTTTAGCAGTGGCCACGAAATCATTTTTGAGGTATTTGTTCTGAACTGAGCAAATAATATTTTTTAATATGTTCGTTGTTTTGCATCGATATTCTCGCAATGAAGTTTATTTGCACTTTAGGGCTACTACATCCAATGATATCTCCTATTTTGCTAATGCTAGTGAACAGATTTTCAGAGTTGGTTGATGGAACACCCTTAATTTCCAAGTTGTTCATTCTCGATCTTTGCTCAGTTTCGCGATGAAGATCTTCAATCATAGGTAGAGTATATTTCATGTAATACCGTCATCTACTCTTTATTTTTCTTAAGGCAATCTACTTCACTCGCCAAGCCCGACACTCTGTTGGCCAATTTCTCCACCAAATGGTCCAGAAACTCGACACTTTCTTTAAGACTGGAATACTTTGCTCTGATCGACTTAGCTCCGCCTGTTCTGATTGGATAGCTTTCACGTTCTCGATTAAAGCAGGTAAGTTGAACATCTAGGCTGAGAGGGCTCTCAGTTCAGACATAATAGAGTCTATGTCAGCTGTTCCGGGCATAGCTGCAGCTACAGTAGTGGGACGAGGGCTGGATGCTGCCAAGGACTTGCAATTACTGCACCTCCATGAGTTCTTGCGATCGCCCAACTTCCTCCATTCTCCTTCAGTTATGCCAGCGCAGGGAAAATCAAACTGTCCCAGGCATCCCACGCATTTAACGCCATTCCTACTCATAACTTGGCAACGCTTGCATTTAAACATTTTGTGTAGATGTTGAAAACTTTGAGAATCATAGTCGTTCACCAAGTCACGAAGCGTATGCGTGCGGCCAAATTGCTGTCTACCGTCAGACTGCGATTATCGACCGACATTTCAAAATGCGTTTCAGAATTTGTATCTAAAATATGTTTTCGTCGCTGTAGACAATTTGTTCGCAAAAATGACACTAATTTTTAATAATACAAAACTATGCCGCTCTAGCGCCGCGCGGTCTGCTCGCTAGTTTCGTGACAGGGTCTGCACTGCCGCCTGACTTCGTTCCCGCGGCCGCGGCCTTACAGCTCTACACCGTTCATCTCTGTTCCTTCTCAGAGATCATTATGAGCTAAAAATATGCAGTGTGCGGCAGTATAGACCTCGCGACGTCATGTAACGTTTCAGTATTATTTGAATGATTGTGAGACAAGGTGTGGCTACTTTGTTAAGCTGATTACGACAATGACGTAGGTACTAACCGTACAGATTGTGCATTGGGTGACTCAAACAATGCATTGATTGCAACATATTATCACTTATCTAAATCTTTAGTTGAAAAACATATGTAAGATTAAATTTTCGATGAATGGATGGCTGATAATACTGAATATAATGTTAAATCTATTTACATTTACAGGCGGGAGGCACTGATACTCTTGTTATTCTGGATCACAGCTGAGGGCCCATTTTCCATTTTAATAGGTTAGCGTTAGCTTAAAGAGCGCATGTTCTTTTGCATCTTAAGCAACCTCAAGAATTGATGAAGGATGACACTAGATTTGCAATGTTGATTGACTTTTACGAAGTTTTTTTTTTTTTTTTTACTAAACATAGGCACGCGTTTGACCACTATCTCACCTGATGGTAAGTGATGATGTGGTCGAAGATGGAGCACTATTATGAACAACAACAAGAACAACAACAAGATGGAACATTATTTGCGGATAAGCTCATTGTTTTTTAGTGTCAATACGTAGTAGTTAGACAGTATACAGAACACATAATATTTGTTGTTGTTATTGCACGCGGCCTGTTGTGGCGCCGCGCGCCGGCAGTAGAGTGTGAAGGCCGCCAAGGGGCCGGAATAGTGCCGGTCAAGTACCGGACGGCCTCAGCACGAGTCGGACACGCCTTACAAAGCTACCGCCGCTGCTAGATGGTGCGATATTTTATTTTTATTATTACTAATCTTTTTTTTTACTTTTTTACTCTGTATAATTTACCGGCCAAAAGTGAATCGTGTTTCGACTTTTGAAACTCTTCGGTATCAAACCATCTCTAGACACAATCATCCCCCCCGTAATTGTGGAGTCCACTTCTCAAATGGGTGTACCTCATGAGGGAAATCGCTTTTTTAAAGAATTTGACAAAAGAAGATTTCGCAGTGCCTTCCTGACAGCTTAAAACGATAAACTGATTACTGAGATTTTGAGTGTTAACTTTGGTGTAACAGGAGTGGTTGTATGGTCGGGTATTCAGAAGCCAGAACATCTGCAGGTGGGCAGTCGCTCTATGTAAATTAGGTACTGGTACACAACTGCAGTTAAAATAAACAATCCGGGGCAACGGTCCAACTGCTCTGTACAACTAGTTGGAGCATGGGTCTTTACTAGGGGCGGTTGTCGAAAGAGCCCGGCAAAGCTGGCAAAGTTCAGGCAGATTGAAGGGTATTTATGTGTTTAATATTTATTAAAAAAACAAATACCATTAGGCGTCGAAAAAAAAATACCAGCTGTAATGATGTAAGGCTGAGAGCTGCTCCTGTAAGGTTACAGAACAGCCTGGATGAGGGAAGAGTTTCTGGAGAAGTTTTCCTTGATGTTTGGCAGTGTAGACATTTAGATGGCTTTATTTATAGCACTGACGATATTTTAATAAGTCATTAGCTTATCGGATAAGTAACGTATCGCCGCGTTCATCACACTGACACCGGCTCGGGGTTTTTCTGTGTTGAAGAAACACTTAGCTTGATTTATGTATTGTTTTGTACTATCATTGTTATTTTGATCTTTTTTTAAAATATAACGTTGCCCCGCACTACGATTTAAGTTGCCGCGACACGCAGCGCAGCAGTCAATCGCTCAACCACTGCGCCAACCGTGTCGTCGGTTGAATTTACTTGAAATGTTAAGACCAGTTAGCTTAGTTTGTTGTGCATTTCCGCCCTAAGTCGGCTACTGCCGAATCTGGGTGGAGCGAGTGTGAGTTGCCGACGGCTTTACACGGGGGTGGTGCGTTCGATGGCACTGTATGGTGCCCCAGTGTGGGCGGACTCCCTGACTACCCAGAACAAGGCTCATCTGCGGCGACCGCAAAGAGTCATGGCAATCAGGGTAATACGCGGATACCGCACAATCTCAGCTGAAGCGGCGTTTGCATTAGCAGGAACACCCCCGTGGGATCTGGAGGCGCAAGTGCTTGCCGAAATTTACCAACATAGTGTGCAAGTTCGGGCGGAGAGCGGCAGTGGTCCACCGCCTGAAGTGGTGATGAGATGGCGCAGAGAGGCGCAAGCTACCATCATGAGGCAATGGGCGGAGAGGCTGGAGACGCCTAGTGCCGGTCACTGGACTGTAGGGGCTATCCAGCCAATCCTAGAGGAATGGGCACGAAGGCGACACGGGACGTTGTCCTTCCGTTTAGTGCAGGTTTTGTCGGCGCATGGCTGTTTTGGCAAATACCTCCATACAGTGGCAAGACGGGAGGTGACTCCCGTGTGTCACCAGTGCGGCTGCAGCCAGGACACGGCTCTGCACACTCTCGAGAAGTGCCCTGCCTGGGAAGCGCAGCGCCGTGTCCTGGTCGCAGCAATTGGAGAAGATCTATCGCTGCCGGTCGTTGTTAGGGGTATGGTCAGCAGTGAGACGGTATGGGGGGCGGTTGCGTCTTTTTGCGAAGACGTAATCTCGCAGAAGGAAGCGGCGGAGCGGGTCAGGGAGGAAGACTCTCTTGCTGACCCGATTCGCCGCAGAAGGACGGGACGGCGCAGGTGGCGAAATGCCGACTTGATGCCGCCATAGGAGGGGCCAGCGGACGATAGATCGGGGACTCTATCGTCCACGCTGTGAGGTCCCTGGAGTCATGGTGATGTCCCAGTGCACCCGGACATCGCTGTAAGAAGAGGGAGCCCGAACGGGCATAGAAAAGGGAGCCCAGAAGTAGGCCACGCTGGATGGGTCGCGAATGTCATGCGTAGCAGTCCTCGCGACCCATCCATCAAGGCGAAAGTAGGTGCACAGGCGAAGTTTTTAGTGGGTGCAAGTCCCACATAACCACGTCGTCTCCCCGGATGATGTGGTATGCGTTAGGCATTTTCTTCGCAAGGAAAAAAAAAAAAAAAAAAAGTTTGTTGTGCATATTCAATGCACAGCAAAAACTGAAACAAATCAGTTGCTGCACTTAAACATAATGTGTTTCACGTGTTTTTTTGGTAGTCAGATATTATTTAATTTCATTGAAGTACACCATGGGTTTAAATATTTAAACAGTATGGTTAAATTCGTCGGATTAAACACTCTGAGTGACAAAGACTGTTTTTTTTATTGAGGAATGGGCTTGCTCTTGACCACAATCACGTCAGATGGAAAGCGATGGACGAAGTCTATAATAGAGCGAGCGTGCCCAAAAGATGCCACTGATGAGACTGTATCGATTTTGAAAATAAAATCAAAATGGCGCTCTTTTAACCGTAACTTTCATTTTGATTTTATTTTCACGTGTTCGTATATGGTGTAAATTGGTCACATGGGGTATTCAATCATGATGCCTGAGAGGCAAACCAAATTAACCATACAGTTCCAAACGAGATCAATTTTCACGAAGTCAGATGCAGTTAGTGACTTCAAATCTGAGACCAAATTAAAATAAATGCATTTAGTTATAACATTTTGTAGACTTGGTGGCAAGCCGGAGGACCATAGCTAATACTGGTCGATTTGACACACCGCTGTAACTATGTTTAGTAGTGAAGCTGATTCAGGCATTGTGTCTCTATTTGTTCGGGATTACTCCAACTAACACAATCTATCTTCTTCTTCTTCTGCTGTGCCTTTCCCTTTTCATTTGGGGTCGACCTTCTCGTTCTAAGGCGCCAAGACAGTCGGTTTTGGGTTATCTGTACCTCCACCTGAGCTCGTTCCATATCCTTGGTAACGGTTGTCCACCACGTGAGCTGTGGTCATCCTTTGACTTTCTTCTTATCTCAGATGGCTTTCCTTACAACGTGTTCTTCATCACGTTTCATCACATGTCCATATCAACGCATACGAATTTCAGCTAACTAACACAATCTATATTATTTTTTTATTTGAGATGGGTTTGCTCTTGACTCAAGTCTAGGTTAGAGATAACAGAGACAAAGTCTACGATGGAGCGAGCTTACCCAGAAGTAGACTGTTCACTCTAACTTTGAAAAGATTAGAGTTGTAAGCGTTCTGAAACACAGACGCAGGCAGAAAGCTCCATTCCCTTGCTGACGTTCCATTGTGAACGACGTTTGGAAACGCTTAGTGTGAATTGGCGGAATAGAATAGAATACACTTTATTATGTACACCAAATAAGTTACAGAAAAGATACACGACAAAAATACAACATAAG
This sequence comes from Lacanobia oleracea, assembly GCA_950371165.1. Lineage (NCBI taxonomy): Eukaryota > Metazoa > Arthropoda > Insecta > Lepidoptera > Noctuidae > Lacanobia > Lacanobia oleracea. Next base: position 632,775 of record OX493405.1, read on the forward strand.
GTGACACAATGGGCGGCCTTATCGCTAAAAGCGATCTTTTCAAGACAACCTTTGGTTGGATTTTAAAGATAACAAGGGAAAACAGTACTGTAGGTAGTTTTAGGTATACTATTTTAAAAACATATACAAATTCATACAAATACATAATAGATAAATATATACAGTAATAATTTTGAAACAAAAGCAAGGAACTCTATTAATAACGGTTAAATATTAAGCGCAGTTTCGGTGGCAGTGGGTAGGAAGTTTCGCAATCGTCTAAACGACCTGGCAGATGAAAAAATTTTACGACTTACGTCCTGGAGCTGCGGATCCCAAGACAGATGTTTGTCGATCCAAACCCCAAGGTTCTTCACCTTCTCACTTATAGGAATTGTAGTTCCGTTAAATTGAACATGGGGAAGTTGCGACCATTTTGCTTTTGGCTTTACGTATAGCTTGGCATCGACCAGTTTACGTCGTCAATGAGCGTCTTAGCTCTGCGTTCCATCGAGTCAAGCGCGGCAAGCGATATTTTCGTCAATTGTCAGCCGATTTGGATGATTTTTTTTTTTTGTTTAGAAGAGTATTTTCAACTTGGTGAAGATCTGACGAAGACTGAGATAAGCAACGGACAGAACTCTTCAATAAATGGTAGAAAATGTATCGGGATTGCTGAAATTACATGTTTTTTAGTGTTTAGATCAGTTCTTAACATAACATTGCGCCGGTACGCTATTAATATGTACGCAGGTACCACTAAAAGTAAAAAATATTTTTTTTTTAGAAAAAATACAACCTACTTCCAAAAGTAAAACACTAAAAGGTACAAAAAAGCCTCGGAAGAAAGAAAATAACTTCAATTTTGGAAGTCGGTGTCAAAAAACGAAAAAGTAACGAAAAACATCGACTTACTGACGAAATTAAAGTTCTTTTCTTTCTTCCGAGGCTATTTTGTACCTTTTAGGGTTTTGAGACTAAATGTCAACTCTATGCCTAGGAGCTCGACCCGATCAGAGCAGATCTGAGTTTTGGTGGCGTTAAAAGAGATAAGATTGCCGTCACCCCACTGGGAGACAAGGCTTAAGGTCAAATTTGTCCGCTCTACCATGGCCTGAATAAAACCACCCCGGTGCTCCACCTCTCATCAACCGGAGATCGCGAGAACTAATGCGACTTCCGTAATCCCCGGCTGGTGCCGGCCCGTCTCTGCGGGCCACCTCGGGTCAGCGGGGGAGTGAGGTGTTTGACTCCCCCCACGACGTCAAAGAGGGGCGCACGGGAACACCACGCGCCGCCACCTTGGGGCCGAATAAATGGGGGGCGACGGACATCCCCAATTCCGCCGCCCCTGAACCCAGTTAGGGTGGCCGGAAGAGGGCAGCGTATGCCCTCCTCCGTCGCCCGGTGCGCCTGCTGCGCACTGGGAGAGAGGTTGAGATCTCCCTCTCCCTTTCCGCAGCCTCCTTCTGCGTGAGCCACAGGTCGAGCACTGGCCGGATGGCCTCGATAGTGACGAGGCCGGCGGAAGGGCGTGAGAGCTTGTTCCGCCACCAGAACCTCGCGCAGCTGCGCGCCCGCGCTTCCTCACGCCACCGGTGCAGTGACGCGAGGACTTTTGCCTCCAGGTCCCAGGGCGGAGATCCGGCCAGTACGCAAGCCGCCTCGTAGGAGATCGTGCGATAACCCCTGATGACTGACGGCCATCACCCTCTGCGGGCTCTACCATGGCCTCTCTCAAGGTGCGGACTTCATCCCCGCTGGTTGTTGCGCGGGTTGTTACGCGTGAATAATTATTATAAGGCTTATTGATGCGACTGCAACTGCGACTGCTACTAACTAATTAAGTAAATGATTACGACCAGTGAGTCACCCGACGGCGACGCGGCGCGCATTGTGTAATATTTCATAAACATTTATTGCCTGCTTGTTCTTTCCTGCGAGATTGTCGTCAACTGATAAAACGCCACTTCGCCGAACCATATCTGCCTATTAGGATACCAATGTCTTCATTATAATCTTTAAATCACAGCTCTCCTTATCAGAAATACTAGACTAAATCATAGATTAAATTATAATCAAAAAATTACATCATTCTAGAAAAAAAACTCTATCAAACTTAAACATTCAGTTACTCAATTCAAGAACAGTAAACTGGCCAAGTGCCAGTTGGACTCTCACAAGAAGGGATCCGTACCGTTTTTACAAACGCAATAGAAATACTCACTCTGTGAAAATTTCAACTGTCTATTACTAACTGTCTGTCTACTTGCTACGGTTCTTGAGATACAGTCCAGTGACAGACGGACAAAAACACAGAGGAGGCTTAGTAATAGGGTCCTGTTGGTTAACCATCGGGTACGAAACCCTAAAAAAAGATTTACGAATTTTTGCAAGGTACAAAGCTAATTTTCCAGGCTTATGACATCTTAATCAAATATTCAAAACTTTTTCTTATTTGCGATCAAAACTCTGTAAACTTCAGCGGTGTGTGGCGGCAGATTGCCGCACACATGTCATTTTTAAACTGTGACATCACACCTCCGCCGACACGCACGCATGATTGGCCAACGCGGACATAGTCGTGGCGCGGCGCTCGCTCAGTGCACAGTGTGCACACCGTGCGTCGATCACCTGCGGAGATAGTGCTGCCAGATATGATTAAAGTTAGTAGATTATTCTCTTTGCAGTTGCCCGTCATCGCTACAGAAGAACTCGACATAAGTTTTTGGATCGTGTTGGTGCCTTGTGATGAAACGTATCGTCGGTTGCACGATCGTTTTGCATGTGATTGTCGGAACCAAGTTGTCTTTTCCAGCGATCTAAATACATACGAAAATCATGACTGCACTATTAGACACACTAAACAGAACACTACTACTACTGCTTCACTGCATTTTTGCGCTGTTCACGTTCAGAATGACACTGTTCTTACATTTCTGATAGTTTCCGGTACTGCTGAAACATTTCTAGAAACATTGCGTTTTCGATTATACATATGTAATGAATGGCTGGTTATATAACATTGCCATTTATCACCATTTGCATTAGTATTGTAATAAGTATTATTTAATCTGTCTCTATCTACTTTAAATAAAGTGCCCAATATCGTAAATTATTGATTTATTTGTTTATTGTATTTTTCCTACGAGATTAGTTGATTGATCATTTCATCGTATATATTTCCGTCGGATGTGGACGATTATGAATGACGAGCCTACATCATCACCTAAGCAGGTAGGTAAACTAAGGGAGTGGGTTCGCAAGAGCAGTGTCCCAGCAGTGCATCGTGTGAGCTGACGAGACGACGCTGGACAGCTTCAACATCACTAAGGGCGAAGCGGAGCATGCGTTCGTAACGAAGCATGTTTTTTAACATGGTGTCTTCAAAACCATAGAATGTTTTTATGTATCTATTTTTATCTCCGTTCTTCTCCATAAGAATCTATCTTTGCAAATGGACAATAGTAGAGTGACTCGTATTATTTTAATATGAGAGAGACACCTGTCTCTTTTGTGCGCGTGACCTCGCCACTGCACTGAATTCTTTATAATTATGCTGTTCGTAAATCGGCTACCTCGTCGTAGAGGTCACCTGTCTGTCACTTCAAACGGTAATGTTCCGTCCCTAATGAAAGTCGGCAATCGGCACTTATCAAAACGACTGTCAGCCAGTATCAAATAGACTGTAGACTACCTACTGCCTGCGCTACGGCGCGCGTGCGTGTCGTGTGTCGTCGCTCATCGTATGGTATATTAGTTTTTTCATTAGCGGCATTAACATTCCCGAGCGTCGCGACACAGGGGCGAGGTGAAGGGAGGAGGGGGGATGCATGCTGCAGATATTTTAATTACTCATTGCAAAAAAAATAAAGTGGATCGCTTACGCGAACATTAGACGTTTAACATATTGTTAGATGAAAGAAAGCCAATTTTACTTTATTCTGCAATGTTATGCACCGGTAAAGGAGTTGATGATTGAAATTTTGAAGGTTTCAGTAGTCACACTAAGCTATGCCAGCGGTTGAACCGCGAGCAAATAAAGTACTGGGCTGCTTTATTAGTTGGCAGCAAGTTGTGCACCGCGCCGGGCCCCACTGCTTCCCTTCACCGCACCGCGCCTGGCAGGCCCCGCGCTAGCCAGACCCCGCGCCAGCCAGGCCCCGCGCCAGCCGGGCCCCGCGCCAGCCAGGCCACGCGCCAGCCGGGCCCCGCGCAGCCAGGCCCCGCGCCAGCCGGGCCCCACTGCTTCCCTTAGCCGCGCCGCGCCAGCCAGACCCCGCGCAGCCAGGCCCCGCGCCAGCCGGGCCCTACTGCTTCCCTTCGCCGCGCCGCGCCAGCCAGACCCCGCGCCAGCCAGGTCCCGCGCCATTCGGGCCCCACTGCTTCCCTTCGCCGCGCCGCGCCAGTCAGGCCTCAGGATTTATTTCTTCTAATATGTTTAAAAACCTACGATGCTAATCGCCTCTGAGGACCATTGGAACATCGCAAGTTGGTATTCTAATAGCAGGTGCGACTTAAATGTAGCAGAAAATGCTCTGAGGCAACTACGCTCCCAAGCTTATTAGCGCCAGGCGACACATCCGTGAAGGTGAAGGTCGCGGGTAGCCGATGGGTGCGAGACGCGCAGGAGCGGTCGGTGTGGCGACGCGCGTGGGGAGGCCAATGTCAGCAATGGACGTCTTTCGGTTGATACTCGTATGATGATGATGACACATCCGTTACTTAGAGAATTAGCATCGATCCAATACAAGAAGGAAAAAAAAGTGAATACCACATGGAAGGCTACGCGAGACCTTCGCCAGTGAGTTATCCTGTAAAGCCTCTAATCACAATACCAACGGTTATTACGTAAGTACTGTAATTAGTAAGTAATGACATTCTTAATACGAATTAATTAGCATTAGAATGTTCGCAAATCTGAGATAACTTGATAAACAGGCATCTATCACTCACACCTGTGTTTTTTAAAATACAAACGATAAGGCATAAAATACTGTAAGGCTAATCTGATTGATTAAAGTTTATTTAAGTTCCGATTGTTTTACCTAGTACAACATTTTTGCCGTCGAGAAAATTCCTAGTAGAAGGAGCAAGTTATAGTAATGAACTCCGGATACTCAATTTCGACTGGCCTGTTGGTCTAGTGGTTAGTGACCCTGACTGCTATGCCAGAGGTTGTGGGTTCGATTCCCACCCAGGACAAATGTTTGTGTGATGAGCATGATCATTTGTTCTGTGTCTGGGTGTAGTTTATCTATAATATGTATGTATTTAGAAATATATAAGTATGTTTATCAGTTGTCTAGTACCCATAACACAAGCTCTGCTTAGCTTGGGACTAGATGGCGTTGTGTGATAGTTGTGTGGAATATTATATTATATATTATATTATATTATACTCCTACTTAATAGTATCCTATTAAGTAGGTTTCAAGTTTAAAATGAAGATTATCAGTACAGAACTGAGAGCTGTCTACACGAGGCATGCCAATAACCAGGAACTACTACTACTACTATAGACTAGTATTTGAGATATAAGAAGGATTTTTTTTGCGATGTACATTCAGTCAAAAAAGTATCGGGAATGGATGATTTGTTTATGGTTCCAAATTCAAATTTTTGTTTTTTTGTAGTTGTTAGATTGGCACAACTGTTTTCTATTTTGGCGCGGAGTTTGAGTTGCATCTGTTATTTATATTAAATACAGTGCTGGTTTTAGTAATATCATATATAGTGTGTATTGCGAATTTCATAATGGACAAAAATATCGAACAAAGAGTTTGTCTTAAATTTTGCATCGCCAATGGAATTTCGTGTTCGGAGTCACTGAAAATGTTACAGAAGGCTTACGGTGAATCGACTTTATCAAAAACTCGTGCTTATGAGTGGTTCAAAGCGTACAAAAGCGGTCGAGATGTGATGGAAGATTTGCCTCGCTCTGGTAGGCCGTCAACGTCTGCAACTGAAGTTAACATCGCAAAAGTGAAGGAAATAGTGACTGAAAATCCCCATTCAACTCTGAGAGAGATAGCCGCCGAACTTTCTGTATCTCACGAGTCGATCCGTACCATTTTAACTAATCATTTGGGTATGAAACATGTTGCTGCTCGGCTAGTCCCAAAAGATCTGAATTTTCTCCAAAAACTCAATCGCATGAAAGTCGCCGAGGACATGCTAGAACGAGTCAGTTCGGACCCAACATTCATGAAACGCATTGTTACTGGTGACGAGACGTGGGTTTACGAGTTTGACATGCAAACTAGTCAACAAGCTTCGGAGTGGCGCCTTCCAACTGAACCGAAACCGAAAAAACCACGCCAAAGTCGATCAAAAGTCAAAGGCATGTTGACTGTTTTCTTTGACTATCGCGGTGTTGTGCACTCTGAATTCTTACCGGAAGGTCTAACGGTAAATAAAGAATATTATTTGAGCGTTATGCGGCGTTTAAGAGAGCAAATTCGACGAAAAAGGCCCGATTTGTGGAAAGAAAATTCTTGGATTTTGCACCACGACAATGCGCCTTCGCACAAGGCTATCATTGTGAACGAATTTTTAACCAAACACTCAACAAATACCATCCAGCAACCACCATATTCACCAGATATGGCTCCTGCTGACTTTTTTCTTTTTCCTAAACTCAAATTACCACTTCGTGGCACCCGTTTTCAATCGATAGAAGACATAAAGGAGGATTCGCGGCGAGAACTGAACTCAATTCCGGAAGCAGCGTTTAAAAATGTTTTGATGAATGGATTATTCGTTGGCGCAAGTGTATCGTTTCTAAAGGAGCATACTTTGAAGGTGATAAAATAAATTTGGATAACAGACATTTTGTGTATTATTGATCTTTTCCCGGTACTTTCTTGACAGAGTAGTATACGTGCTCTAACACTCCGTTAATGTTGTACAAACCGACGACGGCAATTATGGAACAGCTGATTTTTTAATTGCTGGTTACATAGTGTAATCATGATTGAACACATCCATCCAATAAAAGTTAAAAAGTAACTTTTCGTGTCGGTAGAATAAGCTGAACTTTCACTAAACCTAAACGCTTAATGGTTTATTTAGCTGGAAATTGTACACACAGTAAATATTTGATGATCCGTTGTTTATGTTTCGTTAGTGAATCATTTGAGTTCACAAAACCAATGAATGCAGTACCTATACAATTAGTTAGTGCCGGACAAAGGTGCATACACAGCGCGACAGCGCGATAGAGTGTGCCGCGCGCGCTACAGGCTTCTTGTCCAACAAGAACAAAGTTACAGAAGGACAATCAGAAGAAATGCAAAAAGCTGTGCGCTTTGTTCAACTAGGCTCAAACACTGCTGTTCTATGACGCTGATTTTCTGACTATTTTTGTTCCCTTGAAAGTATGCCATCATCATCATTTCAGCCGAAAGACTTCCAGACTGCTGGACATAGACTTGACTCACGCGTCGCACTATGCCTGCATCGCTCCAGCGTCTAACCTTTTGTGGTCCACTTGGAAGTCCCTGAATCACCTCAGAATACAAGTAGCAAGGTGTAATCACAACCTCGTAAAGTGACGTACCGAACGGATCCATGGCAGGTTGCGGATGTGGATCCGAGTTAGAAACCATGCTTTTCTTGCCCTCTGTGCCCCAAAACATGCACCCATGGAAACCTGTGATGCCGTGGAGGTGGCAATATTTTGGGCCACCTGAATATAAAAAAACCCTGTCGTGCCAGCGCCACGAACAAAAAGAAGAAAAGATAATATGTGACGAACTATTTTGTTTATTGCACTCAAATAAAACCGCACTCTTGCTCTACAACTCACTTTTTCATGTTAAACCCTTGATTAATAAGTTATTATTAAACGTAAGTACTCTAACTGCTAAAGTTAGAGTGCTATAGCATCCACTCGGATCCACATCCACACCTTGCCGTAGATCCGTCACGGTACGTCACTTTGTGAGGTTGTGATCACACCTTGCTACTTGTATTCTGAGGTGATTCAGGGACTTCCAAGTGGACCACAAAAGGTTAGACGCTGCAGGAAAATGTTCGCTTGGTGGTAAATAGTTCATGGGCGGGGGTGAAGTGTCCTGCTACAGTTTGCAGTTTTGCACGTATCTCTGATGCCCCTGACCTCTCGCTTCGAGCCGTATATACCTATGTATGTACACAGATTGCTCAAGATGTGTTCGTGGAGAAGCTCGAGCTCGACATAAGACAGGTGACGAGATCTTCGGCGCAGCGAGGAAATAGCGGCGGATTGTCGCGCGGGGGCAGGAAATTAACCGACACGGGTGAGGCGGGGAGAGGGGGGCACCCGGGCCACAAGGTCGCGCGTCTGCATTTTCGAGGGCGTCTTGCACTTTACCGACGTAAGTCACACCCGACTCGGATGTCTAATATAATGGTAAAATGTGTTAGTATCGCAAGCTTGTCATCATCATGTCTAGCCTTTTCCCAACTATATTGGGGTCGGCTTCCAGTCAAGCCGGATTTAGCTGAATACCAGTATTTTACGAGGAGCGGCTGCCTACCAGACCTCTAAAACCCATTAACTGGGTAACACGGTACTTTATGGCAAGACTGGAGTCAGATTTACTGGCTTCTGACTATCCGTAACGACTGCCAAAGATCTACAAATGACAGCCGGGACCAACAGCTTAACGTGCTTTCCGAGGCACGCAGGAAACTTGGTATGTTAAGATGGTCACCCATCCACAGACCAACCTTGGAAAGCGTTGCTTAACCTTGAAGATCGACCCGTGCGGCTGTTATTATCTAGCCACAAGCTTCTCTCTTTTTTAGTATTGCAAGCTTGTGATTAATGATTATTTTTCATGGAATACTTCAAAAAAGAAAGAAAATACAACACGTTTACAGGACAGAAAAAAAAATGTAACAATAATAAAATGATTTTGTTCAACTAGATAGAAGCAATACTCTGATGTGTTTTTAAATTAGTAAATCGAACTATTAACTACGGACATTCAAGAGTGAATAGGTATTATAAATGGTTTTCGTCAGTCTTGTGTGCAGAGTTCCGATAAATAAGTAGGTGTTACATCGCTCGGGGTAGGACCCGCCGACTTTGCTCGCTTTCCGACAGTCGCAAGTCAAAATCAGGCACGCGCTCACACCGCAGTGGCTCGAAATAAGCATGCTTTGCTACAAGTCCACCATGTGTACTACACCGTTTACTCTACAAAAGTATGCGCTAAAATGTTGTGATATAAGTGGTGTACATGCCTACTGTGACTGTTTCTAAGTTACCCTACGCTGATAAAATTTTTGTTTCACCTAAGTTAACCTAATTATTAACGTCAGTCCCGTCATAGGCAGGCTAGCAAGGCTAGGCGGGTAAGCATAGAGCTTGCCTCCAGACTGGACACTCTTCCAACGATACTACGAAATTAATTCCCAAAACTACTACCTTATCCAACCTTTGAGGCAAGGGACAAGGATTGAGGAATTCACGGTTAGTATACAAACGTAAAACAATAAATAATTATGGATCAATAACGAGATTACAATGTATGAAGCTACGAAGACAAGAGGACTGCAAAAGGGAAAATTTACGTAACGTTTGTGTGGAGATAGGTAATATCAAAGCGCGATATTGAATTTCTCTACAATAAACTAGAGTACCCCAGTAACGTGGGACCATTATTACAATAGCCGACACGTCGTACGTGTGCCGCCGATCCTAACGTGCACAGGCCTAGAGAGGACTTGCTGCGGTCACAGCAGTACACGTTCCCTACACTCAAGCTTGTCTTACACAATCCTAAGGCAGCAGAGTGCCTCAGCCATTGGAGACAAGTTTCCAGTAATACTGGACGCGTACTATATTAGCTGTCCATTTACATCGTCTATCAACCCATTACTGATAAGAAACATAACCAAGCGTATCGTATTGTCAGTCGTTGGCAAAACTCTTTGCATCGACTCTTGTTATTCGCAGAAGTGGATTTTGGGTTCGTCGCTTCGCACTTACTTATTCTACCCCTATCGAGAAAGCACTAGAGTACTGCATCGATCTTCATCACGTCTGACAACGGGCGTTCCATCTAGGCTTCCTAAAAGAAGTTTTTCGCTAAATAATTTTTTTTTGTATATCAGTGAGAGGCCTCGGGGGCCGGTTGAGAATTAGCGAGATACAGTCCCTGTGGTCCATTAGGAGGGCTATCAATTCAGTTCAACCCATACTTGGTGAAACCTACCCCAATGGAAGTTTGCAAATATCAAGAACAGTGCAAAGTATCCTGCACTCAGTCCATCGGGAGAGGCAACCTCCACTAATGTTTGATTGATATGACATAACCTTAGATATTGCAAGGAACCATTACAGTCCAAACGGGCCCTAACTTGTGGCGAGTATTATTCGGTTCAGCCTTCCATAAGCAGTTTCTTAGTGCAGTGGCTTGGTAAGGTTTGTCTAAAGTCAGTTTAGAGTCATTGTTGTATAGTCTGTTGCTATGTCTAAAGCAAACTTTATAGGAAGGCTTTCTCCGAGACCCTAGAACCAAACACAGGTGTCAGTTACCTCGTTTAAGTCAGAGAGGGTAATAAGGTAGTATAATACACACAACACTCACCCATACATAGTTTACCTACACACACTCACAAATTAACACTAGATTAACACTAAATTAATCTAACTTATATTTAACTAAAAAAAAATAATGGCTATCCTAAGGTTTACAACAACAACGCAAACTCGCCATTTGGCATTGACTGAGTCTTCCAAACTTTCTAACACCAGCCTATAGATTATGGCGTCTAGCCCTATCAGAGACATAGCCACCGGCCTAATCAATCCTAGCTCTCCCTAGTCCTAAACCCGAGTGACGACAACGCCTTCAGCGCCGGCGTCGCTGTTTCCCAACAGATGCGGTACCTACTCAAATCTCGGACGAGCGCAAGTCGATCCCTTTATTTTGTGTAATTTCTTAATTGTTTCAAGAACTCGCTTGGGTTTTACCCCGATTACAATCTGTGGCACAAGAACTGCTTTTTTGTTGATTTATCGGGTACGAAGTTTCCAGACGCCATTTCTAATGTTATCCGCATACGAATATTGACTCTTAGAATCTGTGGAGAAGGTCGCATTTCAACTAATGTAAAATATTGCATTCGACAACATGTGTGCATATCCTAATACAAATAAGTGGCTCTCCAATAGCTACGAAATTTAAAGCGGATAACATGGTTTGTTATTATTGAAATAAAGTGACAGGTTGGCTCTTACAATTATTAAAAGCATAATTTATGATTTTTCCAAGTGTCTGACAACATGTAAAGCGTTTCGAAATAAATATTTTGTATTATTAGGAGTAAGGGATAGTCACACTCCATGTACTCTGCAGCGTCGTTCACATATCAGTGAGTGTCGGCGCACCACATATGCGCGTTATGGACTACTGCGCGGGGTGGGGGTACTGATCCCGGGATACGACGACCGTTGCGCGCCCGCACACCACTCAGCTCAGAGACGCGCTCCACTAAGTGCGTTTTTTTGTACTATTTCTTCTATTTGATGTGAATTATGGTATTATAGCTATTTTAATATAGTGCACTCTTTTCATTCAATATAAATATCGATTAAGCCCAATCAGTGAGTCTGCAGGTTTGTGTTACAGAGCGGTGTGTGTGACTGCGTCCTGGGAGTCGTACTCCGGGGCCGGTGTTGTGTAGATTTACGCGAAAAACTAAGTTCGGACGCGCGACTCCCAGTGCGCGGGCGCACTGTCCGACACGGTACGGAACGGTGTGAGTTGCAGAACAAGATCCTGAAGATGTAAAGGTTGTGGAATAAATCAATAAAAAAACACGTACCTACACTTCTATATTTTCTTTGCTAATAGTACTAGCTCGGCAAAACGATAGAAATGGATCGAAGCAGTAAACTATTATACCCAAGTCGGTGTTTCTGGTTTTTGATTCTTCTAAATGAAAATTATTTTAATATTCTATTTTATTTTTATTTATAGTGACAAACAAAATTTAAAAGTAGCTCAGCGTTTCGTTTTAACAGTTTAAAAGTAGGGCAACTAAAGCAAAGTAGATAATTACAATAACTCATATCAGCCCTTAAGAGACGCAACGCGGCGATTATGGAGAACATTGCCGTAAGTGCCACACAGATATTAATTATGGTTCATATATAAGGGGACTACAGGTAGTCGGAAGCCCGATAGCATGATCACCAGTTTTGCCAAAGGGTTTCCATATGCAGTGGAGTTTAGATATTTAGGTTATGAGTGTGAGATCCTGGTATTCAGTTCCATTTGGTTCGACCTCAGATCGTAGATGCCGATGATAAAATACCGCACTGTGTGTGTGTCGTGGGCACTCTGGCAGTGGAGGCGCGCGCTCGCGGCGCAGTGTCCAACTTATATTGCGTTCAGTATTTATTGCTCTCACCTGTCGCTCTGCTACCTGCAACCAGCCCCCCCACCCGCCACGCCTTGCACTTCACCGCAGCCTGTAGAAGGTAAACCAACTTTTTATTATTGACCTGAACCTCATATATCGCCAGTTTTCTGTATGACATATCGCTTTCCCTCCACTGCAAATAAGTGAGTACCAAGATACAACTTCCAAGCCATTCGATCTCCTCTAGAACATTAGAGTTTGTGCCACATTTTGTAATCACATCTAATCAGTTCGAACTGCACAGTGCAACTAACTAAGTTTTAATTGGCCAACTATTGACAAAGCGTATTTACTAAATGGAAGGTCGTTCGCATAGTCGGCGCCCTGCGAAACGTAACGCTCGTAGCAATCTCGTAGCAATCTCGTAGCGCCGTAGACGCGTAGAGTCTGGAAGGGTCAAGGAACTTACTAATAATATTAGTTACTTAACGTACCACGTACCTACGTTTTCAAGATTCAAGATTCAAAACATTTTATTTCAAATAAACCATTTACAGGCACTTATGAAACGTCAAGGTCGGTCAGTCAAAAACATGGAAGCTATTTGCACGTTCCAAAGCGTAGATCTCTATGGAGAAGAACGTGCAAGAACGGACTCCACGGACACTCGTTTAAATCATGTTCTATTTTACATAATTCTAAGTTACATATAATTGTTGCTTCTGCATGTGAGGACAATGCAAAGGAAAAAAAAGCTTATTATAAGAATTTAAAATATAAAGATTAAAATAAGCCAATGGCAGTTAAGAGATGACCAGTCTCAACCGACGGCGCCCGTTCACAAACATGACGCGTGTATCGGCACCTTTCAGCTCAACCATTTCAAAGGGAACTGAATAATCCAACTCACGCACCGCTATCAGCGAGACATTTGAGTGAGCATGACATGCTCTCCACCACCATGCTCGTTCATGTCCAACAAATATAACTATAACTAATCACATAAAATGTAAATGGCTTCGTGGTACTCACATTTACAAAATTTGAAAAATATGCTTCTCTGCTTTACACAAAACTATGGTTGTCAATGACCAAATAATGAAAAATAAATTAATAAAAACAACGATTAAGTTCTTACATCAAAAATAATAAATAATCGATTAAAACGTGTGTAGTTACGAATTGACGTTATAATGCCTACCTACATATGAAACCACTTATTTGTCAAAGTGTTTGTATTATGTTTAACGTGATTGTTAGAGCTTGTTTACCGGACACTTAACAGTGATCCTCAGCAAACATGTTCGGTGGATGTCAGCATGTCTTGCGGCAGTTACCGTGAGTGGATTTTACTGGGTAACTGCTCGTAACTTATTAATTAGCGTGAGCTAACGAGCGAGGTAATGACGTGACTCATATGATGCGTTATCTCGATAAGGCAGTCGGCCGGCCACGCATCTATACGCTACGTACTCATACATTCAGGAAAAGGAATACGTCCGGAAATTGAGTCCCGACTTAATTATTGACTGTATATTCGGAACAGCAAAATATCTATTTAATTTAACAGTAGTATATCAATTCAACATTAGGTCCGCTTTTGAACAGAGTTGTTTTTTAGAACATAGAGTTTTAGTAGATTTTTTTTTTGTTTGTATACAAGTCATTAAATAAACGAAAAGTAAGAGCAAACTAGTACTAAAAGGAAACTACTATTGTAGCCAATCAACCTCGCAGCTACAACGTCCAGAAGCAAAATACTATCTGAAACTTTATAAAGTACTAGCTTTTTCCTGCGGCTTTGATTACGCTTGTATAAATTTTTGCAGATAATGTAGCCGATAACTCGTCTCATCTCGTCCTTTCGTCTCATCTCGTTTCCAGGGTCTGTCATTGTACCAAAATTCATCAAAATAGGCTCAGTGATTTAGTCGTGAAAGCGTTACCCACGAATTTATTAAAAAAAAAAAGTTAGGATTAGGATTTTCTGCTAATCTGACATTTTGATCATTTGTTGTGCGCTCATTGTGACCAATGTTCAGTTGTTAACCGCTTCTGATTCACGAGCGCCACATAATAAGCCGCGCCGCGCCGCGACTGAAGATTGAAAATTTCTCCAATAAATTAGTATTAATCCCGCCGAGTTTGGGAGCAAGTTGATTTATCTTATCTGTGGTGTTTGTGAGTTACTTCCTCAATTTACTTGGTTCATCGGCTCTTATGGGGCGCCCACGCCGGCTAAAATAACTGCTCCAATTATGTATGGAGGACTAGCTAGTCAGCTGGCTAGCCGACGGTTGAGTTGGGTGCCTGCGGGCGGTTTCTCAATTTTTTTTTTTTTTTTAATCTTGCACTTGTGATCTAGGGTAACTTGAGTTCCTGTCGGGCCATCTAATAAAGTTTGCCATTATAGTAAAGAAGGGTTCTTCTTATCGTGTGGACAGTAAAGTCTAACGACCCCACACACCCTAGTGTCGGAGTTTCTAAACCGCCTCAAGGGCCTCTGACATGGTTTATTTGACGACCGCCAATTGGCAGCCGGCTTATATGTGCCTTCCGAAGCACGGAATTATCTTTTTATCAGAAAATCAGGTGATTCAAGCTGCAATGTCCTAGCCAAACTGGAAACAACCTAACAAAGTATGCTTCCCGTGGGAATCAAACCCACGACCATCGGGTCACAGAGCGTCCTATGCTCTAGTTGAGTTGAGTGCAGTCGGTAGGACACAAGTACCCAAGACGGACTTTGTCGAGGGCTCATGAATAAATTCAGGATGTTTATCCGCGCCGTACATCACATGTGTCGCCCGTGAGGACTGAGGAGCCTCCAGCCAGATTTACTGCCGCTTCTTACAGCTTATTAACATGCACTAAGTTATTTGTTGGTAACACACACAGTCAGGACATACGCGTGGCTTAACATTTACATCGCGAACTTGGTCATCGCATTGCGAAGCTGTGCAGTATGATGAAGTATGTAACTCCGCACTGGCGGAGCGAGCGCTGTGGCATTTGGTTCGATTCTTAGTTCATGCGGCTTTTACCAGAATTTCCCGTTCGTAAATATTCGAGAACAGTACACAGATATTAACTAAAATACCCACTTAAAAACGAAAAACACAGCAGATAGCCACGGGGCTCTCTGCGGCTTCAACCATGAACTCGTATTTTTCTGTTCCGTTATCTACAGGAACGTTGTAATATTAATTAATCCATGTAATCTTTATAATTTCCGAAGATGACTCATGATTACTTCACACTAACTTGTAATAAGTAGATATGATTAACTGATAATTGTGATAAAATGGTGACAGACTGATTTTATAATTCGCGATATTTTTTAATCAATTTTTCCTTAAGCGATGATTCACCAAAGGATCAACAGTCGGCCAAAAACATGAATGAATTGGGTATGTTATCGTTCCAAGAGATAACATACCCATGACATAATAACTATTTTAATAAGGAAACAGCGTCTTTTATTGTTTAACAATAAATCAATTAATTGCTTAAAACCATTAATTTGGCACATCAACTTATATAATTTCACGGAACAGAATAGGTGTTGTACGAAACAATAACAAACAACTACGTACGAGTGTCGTCAACTACAACAACGGGTGTCAAACAATAACAAACAACTACGTACGAGTGTCGTCAACTACAACAACGGGTGTCAAACAATAACAAACAACTACGTACGAGTGTCGTCAACTACAACAACGGGTGTCAAACAATAACAAACAACTATGTACGAGTGTCGTCAACTACAACAACGGGTGTCAAACCCAAAGGGGTGTCTTTTGTTGCATTTATCATATCGTAAACTGGATGACGGATGGCTAATGTGCATCAGGGCCTCAAGCCTGCTATTACAATAGTGTCAGAATGGTCTATCATTGATTTCATAATTATTGATTTTGACAAGTTTGGTAATCTACTAATATAATAGCGTCATTATGACTTTCCAATGGTCAACCACTGGCACTCTATTGAAATAAATGGCATAGAATAATAATCTCGTACATAATGACAAATGAATAAATAATATGTAAAAAATATATATAAAAGAAATCTGGCATAACTTAATGTTCAAATTTAGTAGGTAGTAGTTTTTCGAAAGTCATGTCTACTAACGGGTTTTATAATAATGGCAATACGTAATTGTCTTTCTACCACGATTCTATTACGAGACCATTGACCGACCAGTGATCGACCATTATGAATTAGCAGATTACGAACTTTTATCGAAATGACAATGGGATCGTGTTGAATTACGAATTTATAACATTCATTTGTAACTGGCATCCTTAAAAATGACTAAAATATTGCACTACAACCGTAGTGCAATATTTAAGTCATTTTTTCTCGAAAGACGCGTGACTTTTGTCTGCACCGGTAGGCACAGGTAGAATGATCACATGTGTCCAAACTTTTATTGAGCAGTTTCATCTTACCTTGACGCTTGATGCGACGTGAGTTGGCTGCCGACTGACATCATTACAGAGCTAGCACACACCTGAGTAGGAAGGTAAGTATGGTAAAGATTGAAGAAGTGACATCACGCAATCCCAGTCATAGGTTACCGTTATATTGGCGATTTCAATATGTGATTGTTGTCAATAGTGCAGTAGGCAGCACTATTGCAGTAGGCAGCACTATTGCAGTAGGCGGCACTATTGCAGTAGGCAGCACTATTGCAGTAGGCAGCACTACTGCAGTATGCGGCACTATTGCAGTAGGCAGCACTATTTCAGTAGGCAGCACTATTGCAGTAGGCAACACTATTGCCAACATACATTTACATTTTGGCTACACATTTAAAAGTTAATGGTGTCATAGAAATCTACGAGTGGTGTAGATTTTTAGATTCATTTTAGTTGTTTAGTGTTGACATTTTATAAGAGCAAATACTAAGAAAGATAAATAATCTGAAAACCTGACAAGGACACTAAGCCGCCAAGTCCTCTTGGACTAATTAGTCAAAAATAACATCATGGTAACATTTTTAAGAAAGGTGCCTTTAAAATAAAATAAAAAAAATTAAATACACTTAAACATACTAATTCACTACTAATCGTTGAAATGTCATATTGTTACCAGGCGCCTGTCGGTTTTATTTATTCCATATTACATGTATAAGCACGGAGTCAGATATCTTAGTAAGTTGACTATTAGGCATTTAAGGCCAAAATTCACAACTACTGTAATACTGCATATCTGCTGTGAAACTTTTTCCAAAAAGAAGAAAAGAAGATGAAGGTTGGGGGAGGTTTTGTGAAGATGAGGTATTTCTGTCTAACCAGATACAACTGAAGTCAGCTGAATTCCAGTACTTCAAATGGAGCGAATGCCTACCCAACTTGACTGTAGCAGAGCTAAGCGTCAGATTGAATCACAACGCGCACATCTATGATGTTCGAAGCGAGACTAAGTACCTGCTAATACCGTAATAATCTGAAACAATCACGCTCACTACCGGCACCGCTGTCATGTAATAATGCATGGCAATGCGCGTGTGACTACTAGTGCACACGCAACAAGTGAAAATCAACTGTGTGTCTTACGAGTTATTGATGAGTTTTGATCGATGCATGTAACAGCTGATAAGACAAGAAGCTTACTGTAATTACATGTATATTTAGTTAGTTTTTTTAATGTCAGACTAATTTAACATTTCAAGTGATTGTTCTTTCTTTTTTCAATTTGGAGTTTGACATTTGCACCTATCAAATTGGTCTCTGGGATTAAAAAACGAACTTTAGTCAATGCATCTAGAATGAAAAGTTTTGAGCGCAACGGTAAGCATTTTAGATTCATGTGTATTTAAAATACATTTTCTTTCTTTCTTTTCAGTTGATCGATGGCATCGATCGTTCAAATTGATATTTTAGCCTAAATGTAGGTATCGACTTCAATCCAATATAGTTGACCCACTACTATTAATGCATTTAAGTAGATACGATAATCGATTACTGCCAACGCAAGAGCAAAAGTGTCGGTAGACATAATTGTGAGCTTTATTTTGAAAATTCTGTGTGCATACTTGCAGAGTTAGTAATAAGTTGTAAGCTATTTAGACGTAACGTTTTTGTTACGTCGTTATATTCGCGGCGTATAAGATTACCTATCTGTTGAAAATTCATAGTGACTTGCCGATATTTTCCTAACAAATAATAAGATCGAATTAAGTTCAGTATCCACAATGTCTCGCTTCTGTTGTATTGTGCTGTTGTGTTGTGTGCGCACTCGCACAGTGGTGCACCGCCATAACTCAGCGCCAACGACTTCATATTCTATCTTAAACAATTTATTTACAGCCCCCCGCACCGCTCCCCCACACCCCACTCTCCCCCCCGTACATGCCCGGCTCACTCAAATTTTAAATTATCATTTGATTTCACGCGGCCATTGTTCACGAAAAATAACAGAGCAAAGATACGCGCGGAAGACAAATGCGAAGTGGCTTTGTTTGTGGCGAAATATCATAAAAATATAAGACGATAAAGTGCCGTGATTTATAAGCGCCGCGGCCCGCCGCCGCCTCGCCGCTGCTCCACGCTCCGTCGCCACGCCGCGGCTCTAGTACTCCTGTCCTTTTTTGCACTGCACTTTGTCTTGAAGGAAACTATTTTGTATAAGTTTATGTTAAAAATATGAACGAGTCGGTGCTGGCGAGTCCGTAATTATACATAAATAGAATGGTCAATCAGCTCAGCTCAGTCGTTTCCGCGTAGCACCGACGACGTTAGCGACGTAGCGCGTAGACCCGTGGCGTAGCACACATCGGACAGCCCTGTTCATCGCTGTCTAAAATTAATAAGAATTTTATTAAAGAAATGATTACCGTACATAATGAAGTACCTTAACAATATAAGAACCTATTCAAACAAGGTTTTGCCTGTTTCTACTTAGAAAGTAAATTGTTAGCAAAATAAATCACTTTTCTACGAAGTGACCGTGTTTTAAGTTTTCAACAAAATAATTACTTACTACAAAAACAATGTTGTTTATGATAATTACTTAACTCGAATTTGTATACGGAGTAAACTAAACTGTACGGAATTACAAAAGAAATGGAGTTTTAAGTTTAATAAAAAGAAAAGTAGCGCGGTATTCGTCAACATCACCAATGGTCTCAAATCGGAAATGAAAATATCATGAGGAAACTCACGTATAACCTACATTCGAAGACATTTAACATCTGCCAGTACGCGGCACACGCACTGGGCTCGCGCGGTTGATGGCGAAGAACCTATTGCCACTCGGGAGAGAAGGCTTGAGTGAAGAAGTAAAGGCTATAATTACGCTGTCTTGTTCTCATCGTCACTCTGTGTAAGAGTCTCCTTCTGAAACTGGATGCGCCGAGCTTTCGTGTTGTGTACGTCAGCAGTGTAGTAGATTATAAAGTGACAGTGTCGTGCGCGCCTTATTGCCGTCATGTTTATAACATTAGACGACGCGGCGTGGTGCGGCGCGGTGGCCCCAAACAATTAGCCTCCAATTACCGCGCGACACACTGCCGTCTGTGACCACTGCAACACGCTCTCCACTAAACACTTGTGAGCGGTGATCATGCACACACTCACAGAGCACGACCACATGGAACTAGCGGGGCATTGCGGGGCATTCATCACGAGCTCTAGAACAACGTGTAGCGAGCAGCGCTTGCATGTGTGCGTGAAACATGAGACGCGGCTGGGAGACAAGCATTAGTACTACAGTACACTGATAGAGTGTTGTCTGCGCCATACAACACGCCCTAACATATTATAATAACTTCGCAAAACAGGGATAAAACAATTTCCCGGCGAAATTCATTTGGCGGACATTTCATTATTTGCTGAGATTGGATTAAGTTTGTGATGGAATTAAAGCGGGAGTGACTCGCGACTACGTACCTACTACCGTCGTGTGCACTTTTAATATTAATAAAGTAAATATTGTTAGTGAACATTTTCACTCTCGTTGTTCTGTTCGGTAGGGAGGGGGGAGTGCTCGGTATCGGAAATAGTTTAGAAGAGCGAGCGACTCGAGAGAATTGTACTCTTGTACTGGAACTGTGCGCTGCACATCAAAGGATGTATAATGTAACTAATATTCATATTACCTGCGCAACCAATAAACTTGACTATTGTTACCTATGTGGCTATTACTGGTGCCAAGAGACAATCTCACGATGTCGTATCAAATTGCTGGAATCGTAACTTTTTTATTTTTTTTATTAGTGATGGGTTTGCTCTTGATTCTAGTCTATGTCAGAGATGACAGAGACAAAGTCTACGATGGAGCGAGCTTACCCAGAAGGAGCCCGTTCACTCTAAATTTGAAGAAATTAGGGTTGTAAGCTTTTGGAAACACAGACGCAGGCATAGAGTTCCACTCCTTAACTAACATTATAAATACGAAAGATAGTTTGTTAGTAACGCTATCACATCAAGATAACTTTGTCATCCGTTACCCGCTTAGCTGACGTCACATGTATGTTGTGGGCTACTCGTACCATCACTGCGTTGAGCTTCATCGCTGTTAGATGAGTTATGATGGGGTCGTCACGCGGCCTCAGGAGCCTGCCCCTCCCGCCTCCACCCGTACCTCTCACCGCCCTGTGATTCGTATGCATAGAATATCCACGTAATTTGCGAACTTATTGCGTGGATCAAGGTAAGATTTAAAAAAGTCGGTCGGGAAAATAAGAAAAATTCCAAGCTTGGTACGAGAACCGACCCGCCCGCGAGGCGAGGCGAAGAGGCGAGGCCGCCTTTATAATGCAAATGATACTGATTGTTCCCATCGCTTCGGATTCCACTAATTTACGACACCTCCACGTGGAACTCCAATTTCCGAAGACGTTTCGTTCGACTATTCCCGAGAGCACGAGGGCGTGAGAGCGCCGGTACTGCTACCTCAACGGCGAAATTATCGTAATTTTCGGAGCAGTGACATTGTTGGAAAATATTGTGTGAGCAGTCAGTTACTGGTTTGAACAGATAGTATATTTAGTTATTAGTAGATTTCGGTGTTAATAGCGTTAAGTTTCCACGGGACCACCACGGCAACATGCCTTGAATTAACAGCATAACACTTGACCATTACGCATCGCATTACTTCTGCAACTTTATTGCGATCTGTCAAGTTAGAGTAAGCAGTTGAATTGTAACTGATGGATACCTACTATAAGATGTTATAATTTGCGTTTCGGTTTCCATCGTTGAAGTCCTCAAACGGTTTTTGTTTTAGATCAAACCAACGCGAACGTCGCGTTTTAACTTTGTTGCCTAAAGGCTAGGTACTGCTTTGAAATTCCAGCCTATTTCCGATATTTCTCTATAATGCAGCTGTGAAGGTGAACACTACAGCCACCACTAGCCACCGCTAGTCTACCTGCTTATTCACTAAACTTTAAATTAATAAAAGAAAGATGGGAATGAAGCGGATGAAAAGTCAGCGAATAATTTAGTATAATAAGGATCTGCTAGAAGCCGATTTTCAGATCGCGCCAACTTTAAAGCTGGCTCAGAACTTTCTTATAGATAATCTGTTCCAAACTATAGCTTCTGAACATCTTTACTGTAACCTTTCTTTGAGAGCTCGAGTCAAAACTACAATCATTTAGGTACAATCAAAACACAACTGTTTTATTTATATCGGAATAGCAAATACTGCTTAGTACTAAGTGGACTGTCATTAGCGCTAAATAAAATATGTATTCGAAACAATTATATATTTAAATGAAATGACACGGATTACGGGAAAGTTGGAATAACCGTTCGTTAGTGCGGCTGACAGATAGGCGGCGGCGGAACCGTGCGTGCCACACACGCGGCTCATTAGTCAGCTGAGCGCGTAATGCGCGTATGAATGAGCGGTGACGCGCGCGGCGTACTGCGGTACTATTGTGTTGTGTTGTGATGCCAAATCTCGAGGATGTTTTCCATAAAAATAACAGTTAAGAATTTAATTTTGTAACTACACATTATAGCCAAGAGCTCGTGGCTAAATAATAACAGCCGCACAGATCGACCTTCAAGGTTAAGCAACGCTTGCTAAGGTTGGTCTGTGGATGGATGACCATCTTAATATACCGTATTTCCTCCATGCCACGGAAAGCACGTTAAGCTGTTGGTCCCGGCTGTCATTTGTAGATCTTTGGCAGTCGTTACGGATAGTCAGAAGCCAGTAAATCTAACTCCAGTCTTGCCAAGAAATACCGTGTAACCCATTTAATGGGTTGTGGAGGTCTGGTTAGCAGCCGTTTCACGTAAAATACTGGTATTCAGCTTAATCCAGTTTGACTGGAAGCCGACCCCAATATAGTTGGGAAAAGGCTAGGCAGATGATAATGATGACATTATAGTCAACAGATTGTCAATATCTACGCTTGTTGCTGCGTGTTCAATACGTTTGCTTATTAATCTTAGTTTTAAAAGTTAACTTGTCCTAACTTTTTACTATTGTCTTTTTATTTATTTTTTTATATTTTCAAACAACTTTCTTTTGTAATTATTTCGGAACCAAACTGCTTATATTCATTGGGAGTAATAACTAATTTATATCATGTATATTTAGCAAAAAAGAACACCATGAAAACAGTGAGCCTTCACAAGCACATTTTACAAATACGCGGCCCGGCAGGCGACGTTTGTTACGCGATTAGACGCACACCGACAACTTGTCGCTAGATTACCGAAATTAACAGTCATCATGTACTACCGTAATTTAGATAAAACCCTACAAAGTTATTAATATTGCATCAGTCATCAATAATATTAGCGATCATGATTAAGCTATGAAAAAGGATAGTGTGATGCACCTTGTAAACTCCGTCCCCCCACACCGTTATCATGACGGTTTAAGATGTCAAAATAGGTACCTATTTTGACATCTTCTTCTTCTCACCAGGAGAGAGTGTAGCTGTAATATACGCGGGCAATGTGCAGGGTAGTGGATGTCTATGTCTTCGAATTTTGTTTTTAGCTCATCTTGATTTCCTCGCCACGTTATTGTTCAATGTTAATGAGACAAAGTAAAGCGCCTGCCTGAGTTCGTGCCCATGCGGCCACGACACACACCACTGGGCCATAATAAAATTAATGTTGAATTGATACGTTTGTAATAACCAACAAGTCAAAAAAAAGGGCAAAAAGTCGGTTGTCCTTTAAGGTGAAAGCACGTGAGCATATTTGCAAGGAGTTGGAAGAATCATTACAGCGCTGATTCGTTGGATTCGTGTTTTTTAATAACGTTTATGTTGGTTATGTGTATGTGGGTATCTATGTATTTATTATCGACAGCATATTTTTTTAATCTCTGTTGGTCTTTTTTATGTTGCACGCACCATGCTGTCTCTGCACCACTCTTAGGTCGGCGGAAATGCGGGCGGATAGACTTTGTATGTAAAAAGTCATAATTCGTGTTTTCCTTTTTTGTTTTGTGTGTGTTTTCATTAACCGTATAAGCACTAGAACAAAATTGTCCGATAAACCGCTGTCAACAGAGCCCTAGTATACAATTTAGCCAACAATTTGTGAATAAAAAAAACGGGGAAAAATACAGGGACGCAGTACATATCCTTCTTATTCAGTTTGTTAAATATCTTTTAAATCGATCCAATATTGGAGGTGAAAGCAGGCGAGAGCCAAACCTCGAATTATGACTTTTTACATACAAAGTCTCGTCGCCAGCATTTCCAATAAAGTCCGCCTTTGTGCAGCTTTTATACTAGTGCATAAATTTTTAATAAATAGCCATCTATATATAAATATCAAATACATTGAGCCTTTAGATTTAACGTAAACGAAAGTAGAAAAAATATTGATAAACGTTTACTGAATTATGTTATGGTCAGAAACGAGATAGGCTCAGCCGTCGGGAAATTGACTCTGTTCAACACCTATGTCAGCTACGGACTGCAACAATAATAGCTGTGCAAACGATTTCTAGCAGCAGTATGAGTAATAGCGATAGACATTACGACCATCGTTAATTACTGTTTTAATAGCTCACAGAAAGCTCCCGCAACTGTTCCAATATTATCACAATTAAGAGCCAACGCCAGCGTAGGCGTAGCTCCTAAACATAACTCTTGGCAAAACTAGCATGACAGCCAAACCACTAACACATGTAGTGCCACATATTTCTTCAGGCCTGCAATGATAATCGCGTAGCGGCCTACAGCACTGTATTATGAAACTATCTCGCGACGCGAACTAGCGGTCGTTTGGAGAGAGCTGCCTGGAAAGTTTGTGATAGTGTGTATCGCTGGGATATCGTGGTCGCAGACCGTGCGCCACTGAAGCTCCACTGCTCAACATAGTCACGCGGGCACGCACACACGTGAGACGCTCATTACTGTGACCTTGTGACCGGTGTACAGGGAACAGCGAGTGACACCTCGGAGGACTCTCATTTGAAACGGGAATGCGTAAGTGTGAGTGCATTTTCGATGACTGTGGGCAGTCAGTGTGAGTGTTGTTGGTAATGTGTTCCGCGGGAGGCTGGGGAAGGGGGTCGACGCCGCGTGCGCAATTATATGTAAATCTGAGAGGGGGGATGACATTAGCGGATTGTTCGCGTTATGTGTGATAATAGGAGTTTAAGTGTCGCTCACGTGTTCCTACGTAGTCGTAATGACGCGGGAAACTAGGTTCCGCGCGCGTATCCGCCCGCCGGCCACTGCAGAGGTGACCTATAGTGATTACATTAATTATTTAGCTAATAAATATATTAAATCAATTTGCCATGAAATAGCCAAAGACGTCTATTCAGTTACTTTTTACATTTATTAGATAAAATTAAATCCCAATGAAAGTAGGTAAGTACATACACCTTATCAACTTCGTGAAATATATGTTAACATTTTTGATAGGTTTTCTTTAATCATTGTACTTTCAACTGTTTATCTTAAAATAATTATAATTAATCGGATATCGCACTAGGAAGTAATGCATACCTACGATTCGTCATCATTCTGAAAGTCATAATCGCACACTTTTTATCTCAAAAATACTGGAATACACATCAAATTAATAATTCAAGCGTTGTTTAACCTTAAAGATCGACCTGTGCAGCTGTTATTCTTTTAGCCACAAGCTCTTCGCAGATTGGAGACTACATTTAAAATTAAATTCATTTAAATAGCAGTACGTCGCAGAATACCCCTTCTGATTTGAGGTTCAGTCCATTTTAAGGTCTGGTAGACATCGCATATAATTAAGCTTGTGTTAAAGAGTTGTGTATTTAATTTTTTGTAAAATAAAGTATAATATTCAATCTATCTGCATAAAGTTAAAAAAAAAAACATTTATTTTAGGCCATGAAACCCATAGTCAATTAATACAATAATTTAGATCAATAACAATAGCTCACATTAATTATTATGACACACATATCACATTAGTTAAGAGGGCTAGATAAATCACAAAGAAGTGAAATAATTGGGAATAAAGAATAACTTATCTTCAAGTTGCGACTAAAAATATGATAATTATTGGATCACAAAAAGATCGGCTTTCCTATTTTATAAGTAAGAGTCCTTCATCAACAAATTATAATACGTATCTGGAAACCTACATATCACCTTCCTGCGCTAGATATTAAATCCGACATAATGAGCGAGCGTACTGAAGAGTTGAGGTTAATGAGATTACAGTGTTATCGTCTAGACTATCAATGACACACTTAGATACTAATACGCGTCCTAGGATTAATTTAATGTTTATTAGGGACAGAGGAGTATTGTTTATTTTAATAGCGTTTAGTAACGGTACATGGTAGACATCCCACCCACGCGCACAAAACGTTTTGGGAACACATTCATAATGCGTACAGCTAAGGAGTGGAATTCCCTGCCGGAGTCTGTGTTTCCCGATAGCTACAACCTGGGAGTCTTTAAGTCCAGAGTGAATAGGTTACTTCTAGGCAAGCGTGCTCCATCTTCGACCACATCATCGCTTACCATCAGGTGAGATGGTGGTCAAGCGCGTGCCTATCAATAGAAAAAAAAAAAAAATCGGGAGGTGGTACTGATTGTTGGTTACGTGAACTAGGTAAAGTGTTATAGTCTCTCTTCACAATTTACGTCAACAGCTGTGTTTCCAGTTCCCGTAGGAATTTCAGAAAATCCTCTCTGAGTGCTCCCCTACACTCTCCAAGGAACTCACATGCCAAATATCAGCTCTCTACGATCAGTAGTTTCGGCTGTGCGTTGTCTGTCAGTCACTCGCTCAGTAACAGAACAATGTTATATTTTATTAGTATTGATCACGTGACATTTCAACTCTATAAATTGACGTTTCACTGTAAAATTGCCTTCGCCGCGCTGCCGCTGTCAGAAGGTGAAGGTCACTTGACTAGAGCCGCTGCAACCCCGCGGCCACACTGCGCAGGTTACGTGCTCAAGCAACGAGGTGCGTTCATATGGATGACTGATTGTTAAACGCGCGTTAATTGCTGTGATCGGCTGAACTGATTTTCACAATCCAATCGCATCTCTCCAAATGCAAGTCAAGTTATGCGATAGTTAAATAGTAAAAAAAAATAATTCCAGAATCAAACTAAACTTCAAGCCTTCTTTACAAGGAAGGAATAAGTGACTGCGTCATCACTCATCAATAAATTTTACTTTATTGGAGCTGAAAACATTCATGATCATCCATACGCTAAGAAGAAGGAGAACCCATATACAAACCAATTATATTTTTAAGGGATTTCAAAAAATAAATATCTCTTATTACATCATTTGCGTTGTGTAGGGCTTCTTATATAATTAATACCTGCCTCGTATTACCCGAGCATGCATCGATGCTGTACCGTCCCGCCCCCGTGCCGTCCCTGTGCCGTTCTGTGCCGTTCTGTGCCGCCGTGCCGTAGCGGAACACAATTAATGGAGTTGCGTCGAATTTCCTGCGCCGCTAATATAATAGTGCCAGCGGTGGCAGCGTCGCTGACTGCCCTCCCGCGGTATTTGCATTACGAGTTATGTCGCTAATGTTTTTATTATTACTGCGATTTTCTCCAGGTTAAATGTTGATGTAATTTGGATGTTATCGAAGAATAGCATGGGGAGGAAATGGTACCCAAAGCTAAAGCTGCTTCAGTTGTAAAAGTTTACCTAAACAAAGAATTGCAATGCGATTACAAGGATATACTCATCATATTATTTTTCACTAGCGGCAGTGCTAGCTCACTTAAGGTGATTCAATGGAATGTGAAATTGTGGTATATGTTTTTTGACTACTGAAGGAATACATGATACGAAGACATTTTCGCGATAGAAAAACAATACAAAGTTCGAAATATCTTTTTACTTTTTTTTAGCTACAAGACGCAACGCTTTAGATTGGTCCTATGAAAATTACTTTGAAATAGATTAAATAACATTATCGAGGTTTCAACTGAACAGATTTTAATTTAATAATACTTTTATGTTATC
Source organism: Lacanobia oleracea (assembly GCA_950371165.1). Classification (NCBI taxonomy): domain Eukaryota; kingdom Metazoa; phylum Arthropoda; class Insecta; order Lepidoptera; family Noctuidae; genus Lacanobia; species Lacanobia oleracea. The sequence goes on from OX493405.1 coordinate 660,550, forward strand.
AAATCCAAAAAATTATTTAGGCACTTACGTTTTTTATTCCAAGCTAGTCTCTTATTATCGTCATCTCATCTTTTGCCTTGCAAAAGTATTTGCATCTCTCTCTTTTGTTCAGTTCTTCAGATGCTCCGTGGAGCTCTTGCAAGCAGGGCCGTCACTTTTTTTCAAATCGGAGCTGTCAGATTTTCGTAATTTAAATATTTTTTTCAACAGTAAATGGCACAGGTTTAGCAGTTTAAAATTAAATTTAATGTTAAAAAAGTGCCTGAACCATGTGAAACTACATATAGTATATTTTTTTGAACAATATACAACGTAATTTTTTCTATCCGCGCCAACTTTTGAATGATGTATAAAATTGGTATGAAATATAAGATCAAAACAAAATAAAGTACAACGTCGTTGGTAGTTCTCACCGGAAGGCGACAATGGACGCGTTTTCCAGGAAATTAATAGCTACAGCTTGAAGAAAATAGCGACTCCAAGTCATCTCCTTCATTTGTATACACGTAAAGGATCCTCTAAAGTTTTCATATCACAAGGCAATATTGGGTAAACATTTTATTTTCTATATTGGAGTGTCTGTTTTACAACGTTAATTTCACATTTTACCTCCAGACACACGCTATAATAATTATTTTCATTTTAGCATTTATATACGTCAAACATCAATGTGTAAAGAATTTTATAAAATGTCAAAGGTTACAAGCCTAGAAATGAAAAGGAGTCGAGTTTGAATTGTGTTAAGTAAATACTAGCTTTTTCCCCCGACTTGTCTGCGTGGGTTTTAGAAGTTCCAGAAATAAGTGAAAAATTATATAATATTATGAATCTAAATCATTATTATGTGAAAATAGTAGTTAGCCCCAATTTTACTTCATCAGGATTCCTTCCTCCTGATATTTGGTAAGTCTTTACCCCTCATTATTCCAGTTCAGGGCTCGACAAAATATGCATACTATGCTTTAAACTCTAGCGGCCGGAGTGGAACCATTGGTTCCACCCGTCGCCATTTTATGTTCTTATGGTTTATTTTCGTTTCAATCAGTGTCTGGTGGAGCCAATGGCTCCACTCCGGCCGCTAGATACAAATTACAAAAAACTATCTTACAAGTACTTAAAATACGAAATATAAAATATTTTAAGTAATGTAGGTATTTGAAATGTAAAATAAAAAAATACACTTTTTCTGCTATTTTTGTTTTGAATACAAATTACAAAATACTATTAAGAAAAATACTCCACTTCTTTCATAAACACTAGATTTTTACATTTTTTTTTTTCAAAAATACGCCCTTAAGTTACATATTATATGGAGATTTTCCCAATACAAAGGAACTTATTACTGCTTCCTGGGTACCATCTATCTCTGTAACAAAATTCATAAAAACTGTTCAGCGTTTCAGGCGCAAAGCATTCCATGCAACCTCACTTTCGCATTTATAATGTTTAGTTAGGATTGCACTTTATGTATGACTCATCCATGGCAGTCATCGTTCTATACCATATTGCTTTAAACTCACCTAGATAAATAATTATACAGGAGCGGGTGATCTCGGTTCCGAGTCAACAGTAACAGGGCAGTATTTATGTAAAATACTTACGAAGAGACATCGGGAAGCCGGGCTTAATAACTCTTGTGAACTCAGTTGAGGCGTGATAATAAGGTTAGCAAGTATTATACGATCTGCAGCCCCACAGCCCGACACAGCCCAACACAGCCCGACACAAGCCGACTCAGCCGCACACAGCCCGAACGACGATGTAAATAAATACATTAACACATGACTCAATTTACGGTGTTTACCTCCGACCTGATGTTAAGGGGAGCCTACACCTTCCTCGCACATCACACAAGCATTTTTAATCACAATGAAAAGTGTTAACTGCTCCGCGATGTGATACATTCCCACGATGTTGTGTGCAAGCTTGTTGTGGAAGTTTGAAGTATGGTAATATTTGATGTGGGGGGCTGATAAGTGTGTGCTCACCTTTAGTCACCTCTTAGTGGCTGCGTGTGTGTCTGCACGCTCGGCCTGTCAAAGCGTCGCGACAGACACACAGACGCGGGCGGAGCGCTGATAATTCTGCAAAAGAAACGCCGCCACTAGTGAAGTAGCGATGTTTACACACTACTCCCCGCACCACCGCACACCGCACACCCCACCCGGCACGCTTACCAGCCAGGATTCTAGGAAATAATTTAAACGAGACTGTATAGTTGGTTATACTGAGTTCTAAATTACCTGTTCCATTTTAAATTCTATAAAATTAAACTCAAGGAGCAGCAATATAAAGAAATAATAAAATGTCAGTTCGATGTAGTCGCACCCGGACTCCAGTCACCTGAAAAAGACTTGATAGGACCCTCACTTGCAGTTTTACAGATACTCGTTGAAACGGAAAAAACCCTGCGAAGTAGTGAACTCAAATGTTTGCTTACTTACTTTCCGTTGTGTCTAGATATTTCTACTTTTCGTCGTTTTTTTTTTTTTTTTTTTTTTTTTTTTTTTTTTTTTTTTTGTCGATGGCCACTCGCAGTTTTCAACCCTAGAGGGTTGTCAACTACTAAACCGGACTTGCCTGTGTGGGCCTCTAGAATTTAAGGCCCCCAGCCGAGGCTACAAATATTATATTTATTAGAACTCCGCTCGCTGAGGGCACCCCCTGTGGGGTACGGACCTCGGCTCAGCGGCGTCGTTTTGGGGGGGGCAGCAAGAGACTGGCTGGGTCATGTCATTATTTAGGGAGATATTTGTCACTACTGGCTCAGCTTCGCGGGCTGGCTCGTTTGGCAAAAGACGGGGGGGAGCGTTACTGGGACGTCGCGACGGACCTCGGCGGCGAGGTCGGAATACGGATCGCGGTCTGTATTTGTGTTTCTTGAGAGTGCTGGTTTCCCTACAGCTTTCTTGAAGGACGGTGATTGGGTCATCAGGGTCGACGAGGGTATGCCGAGGACGGCGAATCTTACTAATCTTGGAGGGAGCGTATCGGGTAGCCGATACGATTAAGGGATTCTGGTGCTTTTCTGCAGATTCGATGAAGTGCTTAGTAAGACGCTTCATGAATTGCTTGATAGTTGGGACTTTGAGGTCGACATGTAGTCGGTCATTCCTAACGAACCACGGAGCGCCCGTGGCCTTTCGGAGAAAACGATTTTGGATGGTCTGCATCCTATGGATATGTCGATCCTTTGTGTGTGCGAAGACGGCACACGCATAGGTCATTATCGGACGTATGCACGTGGTATAGATGCGCAGTTTGCATTTAAGGGATAGCTTGCTGCGTGCATTCAGCATGGGATGAAGCCTACCGAGAGCGAAAGCGGCACGCGAACGTACCGCTTTTATGTGCTCGCCAAAGGTGAGGTTTTGGTCAAGGATCACTCCTAGATATTTGGCTTGCTTTTCCCAAGGGATCGGCTTGTCAAACATGGTGATCGGACTAAGGGGGGGTAGAGCTCTAGTACGCGGCTTGCGAAACAAGACCGCCTGGCTCTTCTCCGGATTTACTTCAATCCTCCATCTCCGAAACCATTCGCCTAGGGCGTTGGCGGATCTTTGGAGGTTGAGGGTGATGGCCTTGGTGCTCGTGCCGGAGCAGTAGATGGCCGTGTCATCGGCAAATAATGCCAACTGCGTCTTGGGGTTTTTGGGGACATCGCTAGTGAATAGCGTGAATATTAGGGGGGAGATACTTTTCGTCGTGACAATACTTACTTAAAATATATCTCAAACAGTGCCTACGCAACTTCAGTTTTATATGGCGGGCAGTTAGCTGGAGCTAGGATACATTTAGTATTCAGTGAGATATATTACAGACTTTCCTCGGAGCCCCCCCCCCCTCCCCTCGTCCCGCGCCGCCACGCGCTGCGGTCTGCATACTCGATGTGTATTACATTGTTTAAAGCACTTGCTCAACTTCCGGCGCCTCACATTCTATCTTTAGTCAAGTTATTATGAGTTGCATCATCGCAGTAAAAAAGGCGTAAACGGCTTGTTGACCCGTTCCAGGTTCCAGGTGACGCCTGTCAGTAACTATACAATGGTGTCAATATTTCAATGGTGGCTTAAAGTTATTATAAATAAGTCAATATACATATATATATGATGGGCGGATGGGCGATTTAATGAAATTATCTCTCACTCGTAAAGTAGGTTCCTTACAAAAGCTGGTCGGCAGTTCGGCACGGCGGGCAAGGCGCGGTGCAAGGGGGTGCACAGTCACAGCACTTCTTCGTAACATCGCTTTGCTGACGATCATCCGAGAAGGACTCACCGACATACAATTGCAGGCAATATATACTTTTTGGGTTTTACTTCAATTATACGTCTTAACTCCTAGTTCCCTAGGATTATCAGGATGTTTATGCAAATCGTAATGACACAACTCTATATGTTATGAATCTTACCCAATATACTCCGGGTCAAACTTATGAGGCACTACTATAAAAGTATTTCAAACTATTAAGTACAGAGAGAACTTTTTAAATCTAAAACATGTACTACTACTAACAGGTACTGTTAAGTTTAGTTACTAATGTTTTTTTTTTTATGAAAGAGAGATAAACGAATGTATGTGAAGTCAAATTGAAAAGATGACAGTGAAACTATTGGAAGGGGCAGGACAGACGCGCGACAGGTTGGCCACAAACATTGGCTGAACGTGACCAATATCTGAGAGTAAACAGCGACCCGAAGATAAATGAGAGTAGTACAAAATGCAAATAGTTTCCGAACTGCAATTCTAAACTAGAAATCGGAGACTTTAAGTGGCGACCGGCTCTCAGTGGCAACTTTAATTAAACCTAACTTCTGACATGACGTCCCACTCAAGATAATCCTTACAAACTAACTGCGCTATTCTCACAGCCAACTTAAACTCTATTCACAAGCATTAAGGTTGGGTGCGATTGCAGAGTTAGTTTGGGAAGCTATTAAGCTGTTGCGTCCTGCGGCTGGAGCAGACTAATTCAGAAACAAGATCGTGGAAGTGTTGTAGTTCGTTTAATGTGGCGGAGCTGGCCAAACCTGGCCGGACGATGGACGACCAGACGAATGGGCGTCAGCTGGACCGCGCGACAGCGCGACATGCATAGGTACTTGTAGATACGTCGAGAAATAAAAACACAAGAAAAATTCAAAATTATCAAGAACACTTGAAAGTGTCATTTGAATTGAAATCAAAATAGTTACAAAAAGGCAGTTTCATAAGCGTGTGTTGTAACTAGCACCGGATCGTGTGTTCAGTATGTATCCGCGGATGTGACACCGCGCGCGTCGTATAGGTACACAGTGGACAGTTTTCGTGCCGGCGTTGTTGTCGGCCGTCGCTGAAATAATTATCAGGTTTACACGTAGCACCGCACCGCACATACCGGAGCGCTGCGGACCGCAATGAGAACAGTTGTTGAGCTCTTTCTCGTCCCTAATGTTAACCATCTAATTACCTGTAATAATAATTAATTAATTCCATGAATTGTTACTTAGTCTTCGTCCTCTCTCCTAACTTTGCTGTGCCCGACAGGGTCCATATTGATCTTGACAATATTTATACCACCTATATGTACATAATATGGAATGCAATAAAATATTGAGTAAACTTCCAGCTGATAGAGAGGTGCTATGTCGCATGTGGATGGTGATGCAATTTTTGATAGATCCTTCTAAACTTGACCAATGAACATCTTTATCTAAACAGAGATAAGACACACGTGCCTTATCTATGAAAGATTTCCACTGGTGACAGAAAACATAAATAAGATATGTATCTATATTTTCTGTTAGCAGTGGAAATCTTTCCCTTCTTAGTAGATACCAAGATAAGGTGACACAGAACAGTAGGTTTAAGCCCTCCGCCAATTATCACTTGTGTGAAAAGATAAGGAGTGAATAGGTTCCATGCTTTCTTTCATTACCTGATCTCCGTGCAAACAAGCTGCTGATGGTAAAGGAATAGAAGGTGGTACAGTGAGCGGGATCAACAGTTGAGAGGCACGGAGAGGATCGCACGGGTCCGCGCGATACCAACGGCGATACGATTGATCTGCATAATGTCATAATGTCCCTGCCATTAAAAAAAAAAAAAAAAAAAAAAAAAATTATAAAATTAGAAAATTGCTTTTTTCTACCTCTCGGCCGACAACCCATAACCCTTCTTTATTAAACGGCTTCATTAAAAGTGGCAATAAAAGTTCGGTTCGAAGTGACCGGCCCGCCGCCGCCGCCCGCCGCCGCCGCTGCCCGCCGCCGCCGCCCGCCGCCGCCCGTATAGACTCGCTAAGTAACGAGCTGGAAGTGTTTGCTGTCATCAGTTTTATTGAAACTTAAATAGTTCTACAGTTGTAAGTCATTAATGTTATCAACCTTGAAATAGTCAGTCCTTTTGATATGCCTAGACGTAGTGTACCTTTACTTAGCCTTGATTAATATGTAGTAAATAATCTAATTCTGAATTTTACAAATTCTGGTATTATCTGTTTAATTAGTACATCAAAGTAATGAGTTAGCAAACAAGTAAGGTGGCGGGCACACGGCTACAAATTAGGTAGATGTATGCCGTGACGTGACACATTCAATTAACTCGCATTCACTGCCACCAATTAAACGCAGTATCAATAAGTTCATTAAATAGAGCCGGGCCCCGGGACGCCCGGGATCCCGGGCTCATACACCGGGATTAAGCGCTGACCCGCGGCCGGCTTGGGTGCCGTTATTAGTTCGTCCACTTAAACCTCTGCCGATATTCATTGTATATCTTTAAATTCTTCTTTGAAAAGTTCGCTTTTTAATGAGTTTTGTCCCAGAGTTATTTTATATACAAAACTTTTTGCTATGGTTCTCCATCCATCTGAATAATTGACAGTTTAAAAACGCAGTGCATATTTTAGGGTTCCGTACCTCAAAAGGAAAAAACGGAACCCTTAGGCCTCTGCCTCGAGTTTTGCGGGCAGCGGAGCGGTGGCGGCGGCGGCGCGGTAGCGGCAGGATCTAATGTGTAAAATCATATGGACCGACCCCCGAAAAGAGCGGTGCAGTGTTGTGCAATTTATGCCCCGCTGTCCGCAAAACTCGAAGCACAGGCCTTATAGGATCACTTTGTTGTCCGTCCATCTGTCTGTCAAGACCCTTTATCTCAGAAACGCGTAGAGGTATCGAGTTAGAATTTAAAAAATAAACTCAGGTCTTTGGCCCCTTGAAGCTGTAAAAAAAATCATAGTTCTAAGTTAACGTTAAAAAAAATTATGCCGCTTAAACGTATATTTCGACACTCAAGCAAAACACCGTTAAAGTATATTTCGTGATACTGATAAAGTGAGTTGCTCGAGATCACGAATTCGTACGCGGTACGTGAAACGTTTAAGCACGCAACCTAAAGCAATCACTAGTATGCGACGACTGGCCGGGCCGCGGCCCCGCCCCACCGCGCGGCCTGCTTTCTTGCTAGTTTGCTACTTGCGCTTGCGATATTGCGAAGCGCGTCGGACAGAGACAGAGAGTGTGATGTAATAAAGCATAAAGCAAATAGCAACAACTGAGAGTAACGATAGCATTTGCTTTATGAAAATATGTAAAATATGCCCGGTGCTTTATTTTTCTTTTTACTTTATTTAGTTTTTAGTTAAGTTTTTATTTATTCCCTAATTATTTTGTGTTTTGTGCGTCGCTTTTGGGGAAATAAACGTCTTTTCTTTCTTTCTTTTCTTTCACTAGTAAGCAAGCTTTAAGTATTTATCGTAGAACTGATTTGAACTAATTTAGTACTTGCGAAGTACAGGACGGATCGACTTGCAGATCAGGCCTGTAGGGTACCGTACCAAAGGGTCTGGCGGGACCCTTATATATTAAGCCTCCGCGATAGATTCTTAGCTCGGAAAAGCACGGAAAAAACAGCGAGACTTGATTCCTAAACTATTTTAAATAGTTTGTATAAATAGGTCGTTTTATGTGTGGCCTCTCGCAGGTCAACCTAGGAGGTTGTCAACTGCTTAACCGGACTTTCCTGTGGTGGCCTTAATATAAATAGCCTCCAGCCAGGGCTTGTTTTAAACTTACAAACTAAGCGACTACATGCTAAGGGAACCTCCTGTGGGGTACGGTCCTCGGCTTAGGGCATCGCTGAGGGAAGACAGCTCGTTGGGGGAGGACAGCTATAAATAGGTCGTTGTATAAATAGTCTATTTATAATACATAGGTACCTACAACTTTGTTCCAAACCGGTGTGCGAGTCCAACTTGCTCTTATTTAATAACGCTGCAATTGAGCGAATAAAGTGACCCATTTTTTTAATTTTTTATTTAGGAATGGGCTTGCTCTTGACCACAATCACGCCTGATGGAAAGCGATAGATGAGATCTGGAGCGAGCGTGCCCAGAAGATGCCTGTTCACTCTTGATTTGAAGGCAGACGGGTTATATGTGGACGGGAACACAGATGCTGGCAGAGAGTTCCACACTTTAGCTGTGCGTATAATAAATGTGGAAGAGAAGCGCTGGGTACGACTAGTCGGGATATCGACCAAGTACGGATGGTACCTTGCAGTACGTCTGGTTCTCCGGTGGTAAAAGGGCGATGGTGGGATCAGGTCGTGGAGTTCCTGCGCACACTTCCCAAAAAACAGTCTGTAGAAGACCGACAGGCAGGCATTTCGCCGATGACCTAGGCTATGAAGCTGAGCCACCAACGTCTCGTCACCTATAAGCCTTTTTGCTCTGCGTTCAACCGAGTCCAATGCAGCAAGCTGGTATTTTGCTGAGCCATCCCATAAGTCTTGGGGTCCCATAAGGATCGGACTTGTGCTTTGTACAGACTCAGAAGCTGTCCAGATGTGAAGTATCGTCTTATTCTATTTAGGATGCTCAACTCCTTGGCTGCAGTCTGTGGTTTTGACTCGATTGTTGAGCCGAAGTTGAGATTGGACGTCAACTCTATGCTATCAAAAGCTCCAGGCGGTTGGAAACAGGTACAGGCGTACCTCGGAATGTAGGAGATAGCTGAAATGGACTCCTTTTAGCAGTGAAGAGACCTGCCTGTGTTTTCAGAGCATTGAATTTGATCAGATTGTCGTCGCCCCACTGGGAATTTTGTAAATGTGAGTACCATGAAGCCATTTACATTTTATGTGATTAGTTATAGTTTTACTTGTTGGACATGAACGAGCATGGTGGTTGAGAGCATGTCATGCTCACTCAATATCTCGCTGATGGCGGCGCGTGGGTTGGATCATTCGGTTCCCTTCGAAATGGTTGAGCTGAAAGGTGCCGATTCACGCGTCATGTTCGTGAATGGGCGCCGTCGGTTGAGACTGGTCATCTCTTAACTGCCATTGGCTCATTTTAATCTTTATATTTTAAATTCTTATAATAAGCTTTTTTTTATTTTTCCTTTGCATTGTCCTCACATGCAGAAGCAACAAGTATATGTAACTTGGAATTTTGTAAAACAGAACATGATTTAAAAGAGTGTCCGTGGAGTTTCTTGCACGTTCTTCTCCATAGAGATCTACGCTTTGGAACGCTCAAATAGCTTCCATGTTTTTGACTGACCGACCTTGACGTTTCAAAAGTGCCTGTGAATGGTTTATTTGAAATAAAATGCTTTGAATTTTGAATTTTGAAAAGTAGCTGTTTCCTCTCTGCCGGCTCCTACACTGGAAAAGTATCTTTCTGACACTTTGCTGTCATCTGCGTATCTATTGCACCAAGTTGCAGCAGGTCGTTGATATGCAGCAGAAATAGAGTCGCAGAACGAACAGACCCCTGAGGAACACCGGCATCAATAGCCATATGATCCGATGAGCAGCCGTCTATGACCACTTTGATCGAACGCTCGCTCAGGAAGTCGGAAATCCAGGTGCAAAAGTCAGCAGGGATGCAGAACGTGGGGAGCTTACCCAACAGACTAGCATGCCAGACTCTATCAAAGGCCTTTGAAATATCGAGCGACACAGCAAGAGCCGTGTTTTTCAATGGCCTCGCCCCAACAATGCGTAACATATACAAGAAGATCCCCAGTTGACCGACCACGACGGAAGCCGTACTGGTGATCACTGAGGAGCTCACTGTCTTCCAGGTATGCTAGCAGCTTATTGTTAAGTACCCTTTCCATCACTTTACACAGTGTGGAGGATATGGCGATTGATCTTTAATTGACAGGGTCGGTACGTTTACCCTTTTTGGGCACTGACTGCACATTAGCAAGCTTCCAGGACTTTGGCACCACTCCGGTTTTTAGGGAGAGACGATACAGGCGCGTCAGGATAGGAGACAACTCTGAAGCACAGCTTTTGAGGACTCTCGCGGGTATTCCTTCAGGACCGCTGGCCTTATTCACGTCCAGACTACAAAGGACCCTACGAACCTCTTTCAGGTGAATTGTGATCTTCAGCATTGTGGAGCCACAATGAGGTATGTGAGATGGTGTATTAGAGGCCGTATCAAGGCGAAAATTTTTGGCTAAGATCGAGGCAAATAGGTTTACCTTTTCCTGCGTGGAATGAGCCAGCGTTTCATTAGACGTCTGCATAGGAGGCAGCGAAGGACGGCAGAAGTTTGTCTCGACCGATTTTGATAGGGACCAGAACTTCTTGCTACGCGAAGGGTAGGACGCCAATTTGGCCCCAATCCGCCCAACCGGGTCAAAACGCACCTTCCATAACACCCGTTTGCAATCCTTAGCAGCAGAATTGTACGTTCTTTTCGTCACGCGAACACTTTGCGCATCACTCCCGTCACTGCGGGCCAAAGCCCATGCCCGGTATGCCTGCTCTTTACGCAGGTTAGCTTGCGCACAAGACGCATTATACCAGGGCTTAGCCGCGCAGCCAAGTGGGACGTCAGAGACTGGAATAAAATATTCCATTCCCTGACGTATCACGTCAACAATTGCGACGGCGCAGTCGGAAGGGCTGCGCGACGAGAAGCAAGTTTGCCGCCATGGGTAAGATGCAAAGAAATGTCGCATCTCATCCCAGTCTGCTGCCCCGTACCTCCATACTCGCCTCGTGCCTCTAGGGCTTAAATCCGGAGGAGAGCAGGAAGATACGGACTTCAACAGACAGTGGTCGGACGAACCGAGCGGAGCCCAGACCGAAACAGAGGTGCCTGTCCGGATCTGACGTCAGCAGAAAGTCTAAACAGTTGGGTGTGTGGCCCGCAATATCCGGAACGCGAGTAGCTTGGTTAACCAGTTGGTGGAGATCTAAAGATATCGCAAACTTGCGCGCCTCTCTTCTAGCATGGTAAGTTTTCTGAAATGGGAAAAGCCATTCCTGATGATGGGCATTAAAAACCCCCAGAAAAACAATCTCCGCTGTCGGATATTTGCGTTGGGTCAATTCGGCTGCCCCTGTAAGATGGTCAAAGAGTCTTTTCGTCTCCTCATCTCCACTGTGCGAACTATAAACACCGACATAAATTGTTTTATGAGAGCCGGTGTCCACCAGCAACCACAGAGTAGAAAAACCCGCAGCTTCGTAGCAACGGAGACGTTGATATCTTAATTTAATTTTATCATATTTGTTTGTTGTGTAGTGTGGGATTGTAAGTAGGTATTGCAATGTACAGCACAGCGACTGCGGCGGAGGCAGCGGCAGCAACAAGTCGGTCGCTCACAATAGCACACTTGCAAGAACACAAAACTCACAATGAAATGAAACTCTAAACTTATAAATGTTAATGATAATTTTTAGTTTCTTACCGAAACATACTCGAAGTCTTTTAAATTCTATACAATGGTAAACATTTAATGGTTAAATCATAATTAGAACCATATAGGTTAATGTCTGATTTGGTATTTTGGAAAGAACCAACCAATTTCAGTGGAAGTATCTAGACAGTGCAAGCAGTCGTCAGTTATCGCTTAGCTCAGCTTAGAACTAAAAAGAGCTCAACAATTTGACGAATTACCAAGTAACGACATTTGCGTAGGCCACATAAAAAACTCAAACTGCCTGACTGTCATGAAATGAACTGTTATATCGTTCATGAAAATGTTATATCGATTTACATGGTCCTCACTTTGACAATACCTTATATAATGAGGACCATGAAAAATACTGTCTGAAATGGTTTTTTGAATAAAGAACCGTGTGGTTCTTTATTCAAAAAACCATTTCAGACAGTAGATTTGAGCTGTCCAGTCAGTGCAAGCCTTTGTCCATAGTCGAGAAGCTCAACTAAGAACTACTAAGGAGCTCAACGACTCACGAATGAATCTATGCCCTTTTATCAGTTCAGTAATATTGTAGACAAAAACGAGTATAAGTGTTGGAATCGTAATAGTTTCTGAAGAGTATCAAACAGATTTAGAACGCATCGTGAACAAGTTACTCACACCTGTCTAGTTTCCACGATTTACTTAAGTTGCATCAAAGAAAAGCTGCTTAGACGCTTAGTACTCAAAAATATTAACAAACAAAAAAACCACAAATGTGAAGTAACTCTGTCTGAATGTTACTTATTTCTTAACATTGAATGAAACTTGGCACACGGCTTGACTTGTCGACATACTAATGATGCTTTTCATCCCGGGGGTATGCTCATTTTAGGCTAATTTTTTAATTTCACACAAGCAATGCCGTTGACAACGCTAAACCATTTCAGAGGCCGCTTAGAAACTCTGACATTGTGTGTGGGGTCTTTAGACCATACTGCCGCGCCTACTTAGAACGCTAAAACAGGTTGCAACTCGTTGTATTCATTGTCCAACTTCAACTTCATTCCATTTTTTTTCAACTGTTTACTAATTTAAAATTAGAGAAAAAAAATGATCAACTGTGGTCAACAAGTACTCGTATCTGATCAAATCCGCTCGCGACTCCAAGCGGTACACTAGTTAAAGTGAGACGATACATTTTCTTTGTACAAAATCTTATTTTCCCGGAGCTGGGTTACATTAGCGAGTTTCCTCCCCATCCGGCGCCGGCTCCTGCCGAGCGAGGACGTACATTACCGTGTGCGAGTGATTCATCACCGGACGGGAACCTGTGCGGTTTACATTATGCAGCGCTTTCGGCGCCGAGCAGCGCTGCAGCGGAGCAGCAGTGCCAAACACGTGCGCCTCACATGTGCCGGAGTACAACGTCAGTGACATTAAAGGGATAGAATTCATCGTCGTTATTAGGTAGAAAACAACAAGAACTATGCAAAATTAATGATAAAATCAAATATGCCTGAACACGATTATTGATCAATTTGGCACCGACGCATGTTATTTTATTCTGGCTTCATATACTAGAATCGCACAAAACCGATCCTAATCGGATTTTTATTTATTTGTGGTTAAAATAGAAAATACATTTTTATTTCTATAATTCTTTGCAGCTAGAAACCTTTTCATCATAATAATTTATTATGATTGGGTATTAGCTCGTAAACGTCCTCTGCTAACTATTAAAATTATAAAGTTACTCGTAATTGGAAATGAATATTCAATAATAAATTTAATCAAGCAGTAGGTAATTCATTATAATAAAGCCAAAAATAGCATGTTTTCGTTTGGTTTAATTAAGCTTTTCTTTTTCTTCATATGTTTTATCTTGATGTGCAATAAACGTAGTAATGAATAAATAATATTCAACTTCGGAAAAGGATCGATGCTGATGTTCGGTTGAGAGTTTGCAGTAAGTTTACAATGGTAGGTACCTGTTTCTGTTGATAAGAAACGCATTTATCAACAAATATAATCTATACATATAATAAAATCGTAGACCAACCGTGTCTGTACAGTGAATATTTTTGCATAAAAATTACATAGAAAAGTTAAGAAAAAGGTACAAAACACAAATATGCTATTTTTGAAATTTTTGTCTGTTTGTCTGTTTATCTGTTTGTCTGTTTGTCTGTGCGTTTGAGGGAGCATCACGCATAAACCACAGATTAGGTTCTAAATCTAGTTACTTAAAAATATTAAGTGATAACCAACCATTTAGCGTTTATTTCTTCAAAATCGACCCACAAAATCAAAAGATATTGAATTTTTAAGTTTAGTAAGAAACTTCCTAATGTATTCTGTTCCTCATGTATTCTGATTACAGCGTCATCTATTGAAAAAGATGAAATGTACAAACGCATGTATAAAACACCAAAACAAATTGTTGAGTTATGTGTGAAACTTTTAATACGTGGCAAAATAAAATTTAACATTTTTATACGTTATCGGTATTTATCTTAACAACCGATCCACAAATCAAAATGTATTGAATTATTAAATTTAGTAGGCGCCATCTATTGAGAAAAACACATTGTTGAGTTATTTGTAAAACTTTTATAGGTAGCAAAATAAAAGTAAATATTTTAAGGTGGATGCTCCAGGGTAGCCCGCGAAATTCAAATATTTTTATGTTTTTTGCAATTTGCCGGTCAGTGTGAAGCTGTATGTGGACCAAATGCGATCCGCGACCGTAACGCGTATTTATCTAAAGAATTATAACCATTTTAATCATCAATATAGCCCTCTAAGTTCATGTAGTTCGAAAGAATGATTATTTCTGAAATAATTCGTTACGGCGTTACGGTCGCGGATCGCATTTGGTCCACATACAGCTTCACACTGACCGGCAAATCGCAAAAAACATAAAAAATATTTGAATTTCGCGGGCTACCCTGGAGCATTCACCTTAATACCCTAATGTTGTCATAGGGCTCCTTATTAAACGTCTCCCGATGCTAAACATTTTATCAGTTTACTTACTTGGTCGATAGATGGCGTTGCACTGATGACGCGTTTTTCTGAATTGCGGTGTTAAGATTTTCTGATGGAGAACGACCCTCACACGATTTTCAAACACAGTGGAATTCATTAGCTGATTTGGTACAGGCTCTAGAAGGTCGGGTCTAAGTTACCATTATCGCTAAATTCTCTGAATTGTCTCTAATTGAATTAGTTTATTGTCCGTTTATCGTAGACTTGAAGTGGTTTGGTTCTTGCGAAGTTCTAGACGGTTCGTCGTTCGAATTGTGATTCAGGCCTGTAGGGTTCCGTACCAAAAGCGTTGACGGGACCCTACTGCTAAGCCTCTACGTACGCGATTGATTCCATTAAGAGCGAAGCAACGTACGGTTTGATTTGCGAAACAAGGCTAATAATAATAGGGTACTAAAGGTGGTCACGGTGACGGGGCGGGGGGACCCCATTACTAAGCCTCCGCGATCGTTTCTGAATTCTGATTCGTGCGAAGTATCAGACGGTTCGACTTGCGTTACAAGGCGAATTATAGGGTTCCGTACCAAAGGTGCTAACGGGACCCTATTACTAAGCCTTCGCGTACGATTTTGATTCGTGCGAACGAACTCGATTTTTAGGGTTCCGTACAGAGCTTGCTAACGGAACCCTGTTTATTAATAAGCCACCGCTGTCCGTCTTCCTTCAGTATATACGTTTTATTTCTGTTTCGCTAATTTCAAAATGCCGTCTAGAAAAAGATCTAATCTTTCACAATATAGCAAAAAGGCTAAATATATGAGACTAAGTAGGTCTCAAGGAACAGCAGAAGATCGAGAAGCCAGACTTGCTGCAGCTAGAGAAGGGCAGGCCAGAACTCGCACACTCAACGCGAGACTCGGCTAAGTACACAACGTTCTCGCATGGCAATTTATCGATCTTTCGAGAGTAGCCATGCAGGAACGCACAGAGCGTTTGTCGGTAGATAGAATGCGCCATGCATTGTCGCGAGAGTCGGAGACTTTCACAGACCGAGACGCTCGCTTGAGCTCTCAAAGATCTCGAACAGCGGCTTCTCGATCTTTGGAAACTGAGGAAGAACGCGAATCGCATTTTCCCGCATTAGCAATTCATATAAATTAATATGTATAGGTACAGTCCTGGAAATTTAACTTCAAATATAGTTTACAGAGAAGCATTAATGTGAATTGTTTCATTATGTTTTACCTACCAGCAAGCCGCTTCGCCCATGTTTCACAAATTATCAGGCTTATCTTTATAGATATTTTAAATTGTTTTACGTGGTTCCTTTTTCTTTAAATTGTCTTCACATGTCGAAGAAACAAGGACAACGTAACCAGTATTTTTCTAATAGGTACGTAACATAATATAAAAGACTGACCGTGAAGTTTCTTGCACGTTCTTTTTCATAGTGATCTTCTTACGCTTTAAAACTCGCAAATAGCTTCTCGTTTTTGACAGACTGATCTTAACAATTCAAAAGTATAGACCTGTAAATAAATGATTTGAATCTTGAATATCTCCCAAAGTAGGTACTCCCAAGATAAGAATGCTTATGTGGTATTCCAGACTATAATCTACCTCTGTGCGAAATTTCATCCAGATCCGTTCAGCCGTATTGTCGTAATTGAGTAAGAAACATCCAGCCTGGCTGGCAATAACTTTCGCATTTATTAGTAAACAAAAATTAGAAGTAAGATAATAGGCTGGCATCGATCTAAGCGCACGCGAACGACGTCGCGGGCACAGCTAGTCAGTAAATAAAACTCTCTTCTGGGAATGTGTCAACTGGTTCCATTTGTTGGAAGTAGACAGTCTGTGTTTGTTTGATACATGATGATTTCTGGTCGTTGGATGTTCCTGATAAGTGCAGACAAACATTTATAACTCTAGTATCAATGTTTCTTGTATTTCGAGGAGTAAGTATGGTGAACTTAAAATTTGAAGAACCAACTAACCAATCCAATCTGCGTAGTTTTTAACCCAACCATGCTGGGGTCAGTTTCCAATCTACGTTTATGCAGCTGAGTACCGGATTTTTACGAGGAGCTGTTGCCTAATAACTGAGATCCACATCAGCACCTCCACGGACCATCGGCTTCACTTGCTTGCCGAGGCGCGGAGGACTCTCGGTGCCCAACAGATGGTCGCGCGTCTATGGACTGGACGGTGAGCATCGCTTTATCTTAATGAGTGACCCGTGCGGCGTGGCGTTATTAGCCACGAGAAGATGAATAAATTAAAATCTCTTTTAGAAATCAGCACAATAACACCCATGCGGCTAAAGGTTTTTTTTTTTAAATAAAATAAAATCAATCATCATATATTAAATGTACATGTCATGTTTTGAAATTCGGGAAAACAGTGTACTGCTGCTGTTTCTCTTTTCACAAGATTCTGTAAAAATAACCACATTTACCTATAAGCATAATCGGTTACAATAGGCAGTCGTTGACCTCTGTGAAAGCCGACACTATTTGCGCGACAACCGTCAATATAATTTATGTACGAAGACCTGCGCAAACAAATATTTTCAGATAATGTCAACTTGACGAAGGTCATTAACCTCAGGACCTTAAGGGGTTGATGAGCTTTCCAAGAGCTAGTTAGCAGTTATTTATAGAGTTCCGAGAAGTAAAGCTTTACCATCGGGGACCGAGGGAGGAGCCAAGGACTTACACTTGCTGATACAATGGTGCGAAAGGCTGACTCGCGCCAATACACATGCTTCAAGTGTCTGTCTGAGTAAATCCCAACATATTTAGAAGGAATATAATTTGGTAGAAAACAAAACTTGGTAGAAATTTATAATTGAGTAACACTAATAAACTTATACGTCCAATATCGGTAGATCGCACGTGTGAAGCAGAACCGGGTCGCTAGTTAGTGTATTACGAGGAGAGCGTGAGTACCGTGAGCTAATCGCGTCGGCTTCGCTCACAGCCATAAATTGGCTTCGATTACGATTAGGAGTTTCGCAGAATCATTCCTGCGTAACATAATATTCGTGTAATAAAATATCTCGTCATTAATCAAACGGGTTCATGAGCCGACTTATAAATCATGTTCAGTGTTCAAAGCGGGGCGGTAAGCTAATTTAATTGTTTGCGTCTATTGTCGGCCGCCGGTGAGTACTGAATAATCGCGGGCTCACAATAAATCCATACTGAGCAACACAATTGTTTACCAATTAACCCTCTAATGACTAAAACTGTGAATAATTTGTAGTAAATCAGTTGGCGGCGGCGCGCGGCTTAGCATGACGCATGGCGAGCGAGGGGTGTGCCAGGGACGGGGGGGGGAGGGTGGAGAGTGTGAACGATAGTTGTACGTACATGTGCTAATTGCCTTGTGATTGTTTTAGGAGGACACGCGCGACCATCGCGCCGACAAGTGCAGAGCATCCACGTCGCACGGTTCCACTGGACGCTTGACGGCTTTATCGGACTACCGTCAGTGCCAGCACACTGTGTACAAGCCACGAAGAATAATTTCTACCGTCCTCAATGATTTCATTTTCCTTTGGGCCAAGCAAAAATGGCAGCTGGTGGGTGGCTGGTGTCGCTGGCATGTGTACACGCTTTGAGTTTTGATTCGACTTCTTGTTGCCATTACTCCGCTGGGTAACCTACTTGTTACTTAGCAATTGTGAACTTTGCGATTGATTAAGTATTGAGCTACAGCAGCCATTCAAGACCTACTTATTTTAAAGATCGACAGCCTGCTTGTATTTCTGTCCATGCCTGCAAAATGCTCCCACTGCTCCTCCCCCCCTTCGCCCGCAACCGACTGAACGGCCTCCCGCTGAAATTGCATCATTATTAAATTATTGTGACCTTCCATTTGTCTGCCTTTCATGTATTATGCTCGTTTGGTCGCGGATGACGGTTCTAATTGTGTGACGCTGCGGCCGCGCTGATTACGTCATAGAGCTCGCTAAGACACACCTCTGTCAATAATATAGTGGGATTTTTTGGAATATTTTGAACATGCGACGGGGAAGAAGAAGGCAGTAGGCCTTCTTCTTCAAGCTTTTAAATTGTACAACAAAACAATTTTCTTGCTCTTTCATGAGTTCTGTTTGAGGATAATTGATTTTTTGTACGATATGAGTATGATAAAGTCAATCTATGATTATGCTGAATGTATTATTTTGTAACCAACAGACGATCAAGACGCTTACAATGATACCCTTTTTATCAAATTATAATAAGAAGTTATGAGGGAATACATAAACATACAAATATACATACCGGACAAAATCATAACTCTCGTTTATTTCACCGCAGTTGGGTAATAACCTCGCAACCAAAAATAAGTTCAAAGCTGATATTTGTTGCCGAACTATCAGTTCAAACAGTAGGTGAGTTTGGCGGGCCGCCGTAGTTAGTCGCGCGATAATAACGACCGCCGCCATGTTGCCGCTTTTTAATTTATCGCCGACCGACGCCAACCGCGACAAGTGGCGGGCCGTCGCGGGTGCGTGCAGGGCCACTGATGATCATGTTGATGATTTAAGGACGATTGGGGAACTGGAAGTTGTAGAGATCATTTAAATGTTGAAGAAATATTTTCTATCGCTGAGTGTGAATAGGTTTTCGATAAATAGAAATGTAAGTATCGCAAACAGTAGGTACCGGTATAAAATTGCGAAGAACCCAATTCTTCTTTCTGCTTCAGTTTAGAAATTGTTTTGATACAGTTTAGGAAACACAATGTATATTGAGTATCAGAAATACCAACCGATACCTTCATAGATGAATAGAAAAGCACCTTCAATTCGAATACCAATTAAACTTGTATGGAACAATGTAAAGGGAATTAATTGAAACTATGTGCGACGTCACCGCTCGCACACAAACACACAGTGGTACTGCGCTTAGTCGTGAGGATGGCGATGTCAAGCGACGCATTCGGGACGCCTCCTTTACCTTCCGCTAATTAAAGTGGAGCCGTGTGTGACGCACCGTGGCGCTACATTACGGTACACTCCGGCACACTACGGTATGTACTCTCCGGCACACTATGGTACACTCCGGCACACTCCGGCACACTCCGGCGGCGGACGGCATAGCGGCAATTAATTGATTGAGCGCTGGCAGTTGTTTGTCCGAGCTTCGTTCCGCTGCACGACGTAATTACCATAATAGAGCGAGCTTGGTAATGTTGCGCCTCCCGGCCCAGTGCTTTGAGCGAGGTTAGACGAGCCACAGCAGGACACTTTCTGTTGTGTGTCGATATCGGAACTAAAAAATTCTTAAATGAACGTCTTCTGAAAAACATGAACAGATTGCAAGAGATTAGGCCGAAATGTAAAAAATTAAGAATCTAGGCATAGTCTGTGAAGCTCTGGCTCGATATTACAAGCTTATTATACAGCTTTTATCGTTACAAAGAAAGCTCGTATCAAATAGCAATAAAGACAAGAAACAGTTCACTGACTCCATGACGGGTAGGAAAGTACTCAATTTATACCTCAGTTAATTTGGTTCAGACTTTGGACCTTGAAGTGTTGAGTAAAGTTCGTCGGATCCAATCTGTGGCGGCGGCGAATAGATCATACGAACATTTTGTGTATAATCAGCTGGTAATTTGCGAGTGTCTGCCCCCAACCGGGCGAGCTCCGTACTCGTACCCACGCGACGCTGTACGAGACTCTCGAGTAATACGAGAGCGAATCTTTAACATGTTCTTATTAGTTCTAGACGGGGATAAATCAGTTCTGTGTGAACTAATTAACTGCTTCAATTTAGTTAAAATTAACTTTTGTAAGTTAGTTCAGATTAATTATTTTAGCTGCGATAAGTAACAATCTACGTACAAATAATTATCTTGATAAGTCTCTAAAAACCTTTACTAATATTATAAATGCGATTATAAGACTTTTTCGCGTCACACCACCTCGTTATTTAAACTATTGGATTGCACATCACAACACCCCGTTTGTGTCGCAGGATCTCTAGTGTCCATAATGGACTCCGACACATAGCGCGTAGCGATGGCGTAGCAGCGCCGTAGCGCGTAGCACTGACCGGCTACGAAGCGTAGCTGTTTTTGTATATGCTACGCAGCGAAACTCAAAGATTAATAGATTACACCGAGTTTGAGTTCACGTTCCAAAGCGTAGATCTCAATGGAGTAGAAAGTGAAAAAATTGTTTTCTTTCAAATAGTGAAATTATTTTTCTATGCATGATTCTATGCAAAAGTTCGTAACAGTGCATAACATTTGTGAGTGCCCAACTAGAGTTGTAAATAAGTTACGCTTCAGTCTCACCGCGCCGCAGTTTGTTCAGCGCCACGTCACGATGCGCGCCGCACGGTGGAGCGTCCATATCAACGAGACAAAGTTGTTACTAACATGTACCTAATGCGCTGCGAATTAATTATATCACTGTCACTACATTGTAGCGCTTTTACTTGCAGTTCTATGAGTGTTTGTTGTATTACAATGTCGTAAATTGGAGAAAAGCAAGCTAACTGCTCCACCACACTGGTGGTCGTGTGGACGAGCGGTCGAGTGGTTAGTAGTGTATTTATAATAAAAGTTAAGAAGGTAGGTAGGTTATTCTGTTTGTATTAGCTGTGAGCTTATTTGATATTACTTGCTTTTGCCAAAAACTTTGAATCCCACGAAAGTTGAAAAGACATTGTTCGAAAGAAACGTAGGTAGGTGCTATGGAGGTATAGTGTATTCCGTTCTAATCCAATTCTTAGTCTAGCCGTGTTCCAACTTCAATAATGCGTTTAGCATAAGAATGCCTTTTTTAATTGACTGTTTTTGTGATTAATCATTTTCGTCGTCTTTTTGTTAAAATTAATAAAAAAAACTATAATACACAACTGTCTCTACCAACGAGTACAAAGAAGCACAATATATCCATTGACAGGACCACTTTGTTTTGATTTCTTTGTTTGGGTAACCAACGGCGATGATTAAAATATATTACAGAATATTCATGTTACAGTATTGTATGGCTAATATTAAGTTTCCCTCTGTGTTTATTAACAATTCAATTGAATTGTTTCCGAACATAATATGCTTACTCAGAATAATATTTATTGCTCGTCTGGCAACTGTCACTCAGTTGCCAAAAAAGCGCTACGTTAGCGGAGCCTTTAACGTTCTAACATACGCTCCTGCGAAGTCATCTCTCACACACTCGCCCTATGACCTCACGTCAGTTCACGCAACTCCTCCAACAGCTCACACTCTCCGGAAATAGACCTGTCAATGTTGATGACGATTCTCTCCCCCCTCCCCGGCTGTGACGTCACACGGCTTATCCCGCGGCGGCACATCAAGCCGCTAGTACCACTTGCTCAAGTAGGAGTACCCACTTCATATTATGCAAATCATAGCGATGATAATACGAGGAATAGTTAGCGATTTTGGAACTGACAGTGAATATTTTTAGATTTTAGAGAAAGGGGACAGGATTCAAAGCTCCGCATCCTTTATTGAAAAAGGAGGTCCTCCAACCGGAACGGTGTATTCTCTGGTTTACAAAAATATAATATGTGCAATCAGCACGGAGTACTTTAAAAGCGCGATGTGAACAGATTGGAACTTCGTAGGTAAGTGGTGGTGTAGATGTCGCCACAGTATGACCTCACCAGGTTGAGCAGAACGAGAGTTTAGTACACCCATATTTTTTCAGCAGCACTTCGCCTGCGACTTCATTCGCGCAGATTTAGTACAAACGATTTTCCCCCTTTTTGGAGTAAAGAAGGAAAAATTGTTATAGATTGAATTTTCAAAAATTCTTTCTCATTCCCAGTAGGTCCGGATGTGCGATGAAAATTAAATGTTAGTCACTCAGTTTCTCTTTTACAACAGCGCATCTCAGATCAGATCTTTATTGAAAAACGCAAATGGTCTGCAAGATCTGGGAATCATTATCTTAACCTAATAGCTTTCACTAGGCATACGAAGCAGTCCCTTCCTAAAAAAACTGACTTCCAGAAACAAAACACTAAAAAGTAAAAAATAACTTTAACTTTGGAAGTCGGGGTTCAAAAACAAAATAACCAAAATCAAGTCGGTTTTTTTTGAAGTTTTTTATTTTCTACTTTTTAGTGATACGCAGGTGCCACTAAAAAGTGAAACCACAAACACAGCGTGCCGGCGTGATGTTATGTTATGAACTGGTATAAACAATCAACAGACATGCGATTTCAGAAAACCCGATCATTTATTGAAGAGTTCCGTTGCCTACCTCCGAAGATCTTCATCAGATCTTCACCAAATTACAATGGGACCAGTCCGAGAAAATACTTTCCCAAACAAAAAAGAATCATCCAAATCGATGGGAAGAAGAAGTGGCCAACAAACACCCCAGCAACACAACTGTCTGTTAAGTTTGAAGAAGACGACGCCCCAGGCCACCGTAGGCGCGGGCCTGCGGACGGCGAGCATTGGGTGGCTCGCCGTCAGAACTCCGCCGATCAGAACCAGGCCCGGGTCAGCGGCGCGCTGCCGCTGTGTTCCACGCGCGCCTCAAGGAGCTGTCAGCATGGGAGACGGGGCCCGCCAGGGCCAGTGCCTGCCGGGGTGCGGAATCCGTTCGAAAGAGACGCCGCAGCCCTGGAACGCAAAGGGCATTAGGAGGAACACGAATGGGTTTTAGTCAGTAAGAGTCTGACACTCCCTTCCGCCTCCCCCAGAGTGGAAGGAGTCATTTGATGATTTTCCATCCTTAAAAAAAAGAAAAAAAGGGATAAATAGCGTGCCCGATTGAATGAGCTTATAAAATTTGAGGGTTTCCCTTGATTTTCATAGGATCCCATGATCAGATTCTAACTTGGTGACAATGGACCACCTAAGGAGTATAGACTATAACTAGAGTATAGACTTGATTTTAAAAAAATATTTTTTTTTTTATCGGTCCAGAATTGGCAGAGAAATCGGTGAATATACATAAAAAAAATATATATATACATACAGCCGAACATAGAACCTCCTCATTTTTGAAGAAGCCAGTTAAAAATAAATGACATTTCAAAAGTTTGAACTTAATAATAATAATAATAACTGGCAACTCTCGTTGACAACCCAAGTTGTTTTTTCATTCGATCAAGATAATTTAATTACAAAATAACAGTTTTTCATCAAATTTATGCACAATTTCGAAATAAATAGGATCCAAAAACAAACAATTTAATAAAAACAAACTCTCCAGGAACATAAGGCACCAAAATGAACCGAAAGAAAAGAAAATTACTTGACTCGGCAGTTGACATACGTCACCTATGTTTATAAAGAAAATTACGACGAATGAAAATAATATGAAGAAATGTTAACGAGACAAGCTTCGAGACGCGCACGCCCACCATCCCCGGACCCGTCGCTGAGCTCCGCCTCGCCGCCGCCGGACAGCGGATCACCAGAGTCACCGGCAGCCGCAGTCGCGTCGAGCTCCAGCGACGAGTATTTCTCCCCGCCGACGTCGCCAACACCTGTGCGTCGGCAGGGGAGAGGCCGGCCACCGAGGGGCTTGGGACCTAGGGGCCAACCGGCCCCGAGCCGGGTCCCCGCTGCCGGTGGTTGTGTGCAGCGCATAAGATGGTGTCAATCCATGAACGAGAACGTTATGCGCGCATACTATGGGTCTACAGAGGGGGGAACTAACCTTACTGCGTACCGTGTCAGGATGCTGTCTCTGTTTCAGGACCTGGAACCAACCGTGAACGTCTCGGCCCAACGATTGTCGGATCAGGTGCGGGTTATCCAACGTAATCATAGGTTGGACGATGCCGCACTTGACAGGCTGCGCTCAGAGGTACTGAGCAATCTTATCATCTCAACCCCGACACAGACCGCGGTTCAGGCACCAGCTAGTGGCGCAATCACACCGCGGCCCAACAACGTCAGTGATGAGGTAGATGATAGGGTTGTCACGGTAAGTAGCCAGTGCAACAATAGACTGAGGAGCGCACTGGAGGATGCGCTTCGCGAGTATAGGTCAATTCCGACCGAACTTAGGCCCCGACTACCACGGTTACCCATGCACAAAAAAAATAGGGCGCTGGTGTGTGCCTTGGACTCGCTGCTGCAGAAAATCTTTGAAAGCAGCGAGAGCCTCCTTGATACGCACTCGATCCTGTATTGCGGGGCTGTTGCGGCATGTCGTTTAGCAAATGTCAATTTTAATACTACTGATGAAGCTATTCGACCAAAACCTGCTGCACCAGCCTGGCAGTGCAGGATCGAGCGGCGCATCGATGAGGCTAGGGCACTCATCGGCAAACTATACTGCTTCAGGGAGGGCAACAAACGCCCACGCGTGATGCGCTTTGTGAGGCGGGCGTTTTCGGAGACTGATATCAGCCCTCGAGATTACACGTCCCGCGTCACGGAGCGCATCGACTTCCTGAAGCAGAAAGTTTATGCATGGGCGAACCGTATTCGGCGGTATAAGCGGCGGGTTGATCGATACTCGCAGAATCGCATGTTCCAAAGCGATGAGAGGTGGGTGTATAGAGCTTGGGAGCGACCTGAACAAAGTGTGATGGATGTGTGCCGCCCGGATGATATCGCCACGAATACATTCTGGCGAAACATCTGGTCGGTGCCCGTCTGTCATACCGAGAATGGGTGGATGCGCGATGTCGAGAGCGTGTGTGAAGCTATACCACAAATGGAAAAAATTAACATCTCCCCATTAGATGTAGCCAAAGCAGTCCGTCCGTTACCGAACTGGAAATCTCCAGGACCGGACGGACTGCATAACTTCTGGCTCAAATGGTATAGCAGCTCACACGCGCTCCTGGCAACTCAATTCCAGTCATCCTTAGAGTCTGGGTCGCTACCACAGTTTCTAACAACTGGCGTTACCCACCTGCTCCATAAGACCGGTAGTCCCGCGGAACCCAAGAACTATAGACCAATTACTTGTTTGTCGACGGTCTATAAACTTCTTACATCCATTCTGAGAGTGAAGATTAATGAACACATTGAGACTAATTCAATTATGTCCACCTCTCAGAATGGATGTAGGAAGGGGTCCCGCGGCACTAAGGAGCTTCTCCTCATAGACATGGCTATAAGCCAACAGGTTCGTCGATCTCGCAAGGATCTGTCGACATGTTGGATAGACTACAAGAAGGCCTACGACTCTGTGCCACATACATGGCTCATGAGGGTGTTGGAGTTGTACAAAATAGATGCAACTCTACGCACCTTTCTTGAGTCATGTATGAGGCAATGGAAAACAGTCCTTCGCTATCCAGGATGTCGACCAATTCAGGGAGACGATGAATCTGTGTGGATTAAACGGGGAATATTTCAGGGCGACAGTTTGAGTCCGCTTTGGTTTTGCTTAGCTCTGAATCCTCTAAGCACATTGCTGGAGGGTTCAGGTCTAGGCTATCGGTTGAGAAGAGGTGGTCAGGCCATATCTCACCTTCTTTACATGGATGATCTGAAACTCTTTGCCCCCAACAATTCGCGACTGATGGAGCTACTGAAGGTGACTGAAACCTTCAGTAGTGCCATCAGGATGGAATTTGGTGTGGACAAATGTGCAGTCATGCATGTAAAGAAAGGGGAGATTATGGAATCTGAGAGATTTCAACTCTCGGATTCCATACAGGTTAGATCCCTCAGCTCAACCGAAACCTATAAGTATTTGGGTATATCGGAAGCGTTGGGCATTAATGTTACTGACATGAAGCAATCGTTGAAGGAACGCTTCTTTGGCCGCCTGAAAAAGGTTGTGAATAGCCTTTTGTCGGGCGGAAATAAGGTGCGCGCCTTCAACGGTTGGGTCATGCCGGTATTAATGTACTCTTTCGGCATACTCAAATGGACTCAAACTGAGCTTGACGCCCTGGATAGGAGGGTCCGTACACTGCTGACCGCAAACCGGATGCATCACCCACGATCGTCGGTGATGAGATTGTACATCCCGCGAAAGTGTGGAGGTCGAGGCTTTTTAAACGCCAAGACTCTCCACAACCGCGAGATGTGCAATCTCAGAGAATATTTTCTCAAAGCTGATGTGGGTATGCACCGAGATGTTGTCGCAGTGGATAAGGGTCTCACCCCGTTATCCATGGCTAAGGAGAACTGGCGCAAACCTGTGATACTTACCACAGATGACCGCAAGGAAGTATGGAAAAGCAAGGAGCTTCACGGGCGCTTCTATCGGGCTCTTCATGGGTCCGATGTAGATTTTTCAGCGTCCGTGGCCTGGCTACGATTCAGTGATCTCTTCGGGGAGACTGAAGGTTTTGTCTGTGCGATTATGGACGAAGTTATCTTGACGAATAACTACCGGAGGCATATTATGAAGGATGGGACGGTGGACGTGTGTCGGGCATGCCACCGTCCGGGTGAGTCCATCAGACATATTATCTCTGGTTGTTCTCGTCTGGCTAACGGCGAATACTTGCACAGGCACAACCAAGTGGCCAGGATTATCCATCAGCAACTAGCTTTGAAATACAAACTTGTGGATGCTGAGGTACCGTATTATAAGTATGTGCCCGACCCAGTTCTCGAAAATGACCATGTCACGTTGTACTGGGATCGATCTATCATCACTGATAGGACTATTGTTGCCAATAAGCCTGATATAGTGGTGATAGACCGATTAGCGCGCCGCACAATGATAATTGATGTTACCATCCCGCATGACGAGAACCTCGTGAAGGCCGAGAAAGAGAAACAAATCAAGTATCTCGACTTAGCGCACGAGGTTGTCGACATGTGGAATGTGGACTCAGCTGTCATTGTGCCGATAGTCATTACGGCCAATGGCCTGATGGCCAAAAGCTTCGACGAACATCTGTCGAAGCTGGCGTTACGCGGTTGGGTAAAGGGCTTGATACAGAAGGCAGTACTCCTCGATACGGCTCGTATTGTGAGGAGGTTCCTTTCTCTAGAGCCCTAACCACCGGTAGCTTGGACCCTGCTCCCGACACCGGCGGACTACTACTTTTTATATTTTTAAATGTATTTTTTTATGGTTTTTAGAGATATATTTAAAAATATACTTTGTATGTAATAAGAATAAATAAACGAAATAATAATAATAATAATAAAGATTTATTTCTCTCAAAAAGGTACAGACATTGGTTTGTGACATATTATTTCAATCAAATTTGTAACCTTTGTGAGAGCTGGAGTCTGCAGTGGGTTCGGGACCTGTATGACAGATCTCCAGGCTCTCACCCTCTTAAAACAATACTATTAAGCACTAATTTGTAAACATCAAAGCCTTCACGTACAGAGAGGAATATTTAAAAACTAAAATAGGAAAATGTTAAAACTAAAGATGGTGTGTCTGTGGGTGTGTAGTGTATGGTGCGTGTTGAGTGTGTGTTGCGTGTTGTGTGTGTGTGTGTGTGTGAGTGTGTGTGTGTGTGTGTGTGAAAGTATATTTGTTAGAGTGAGTGTAGGTGTGTGTATTAAAATGTGGTCTACAAATTTACTATCTAATTTATTTTAAAACAGCTAAAATATTTTCTGTCTCAGAATAATCCAAATCAAGAAGCCAATTTATTATTTTTGCTTTACATTTGGATTTGCACAAGGGGTATATGTTTAAAATTTTGTTAGTTTTATTGTACACATGACTGCTAAGGAAGCGGAAGAAGCGTTGGGTCGAAACACAATTTGTACGAATCGAGGGACAGACCGAATGCTTACGCCGTTGGGAGATCAAAGAAGGATCGTAGGGAGTGTGGCCGTGAGTTGTCATTAAAAGATTGAGTATATATAATTTACGAACAGTTAGAACCTTACAAGTTTTGTAAAGGTCTGTGGTCGGAAAGCGATAGGGTAACTGCCAACCAACTTTCAACAGTGCCCTTTGGGCGCGTTCTACTTTCAACATGTGGGACCTTCCTGAACCACCCCAAGTAACAATACAATATTGGATAAGGGATTGGCAGAGTGCTAGATACACAAGTTTAATCACCTTTGAGTCAGCAACGTAGCGGAGGTTCTTAAAAACATAGATTAACCTGCGCAATCGTGAAGTAAGTGTTTCAATGTGAGTACTAAAGGTTAAACAGTCGTCGATCTGCACTCCTAGATACTTAATGTAACTTACCCGATTTAGGTGGGGGCAAAAGCAGCCCATATGGTGAGTTGAAATACAGGAGTGAGCGATTAAAGCAAGAGAAGAGGAAGGAGGCTTTCCAGCGGCTGAAAGTGAGAAGGTGAGGTAATTTGTTTTATCAACGTTCAGAGTGAGCAGGTTCTGCGCCAACCAGCTGGTCACAATGCCAAGTCCAGACTGTGCGTATTGAAACACCAGATCCCATGTATCCCCGGAGAAAATTAGAGCAGTATCATCGGCATATGTAAAGATGGAAGCATTAGGAAGCTTTAGCTGGCAAAGGTCATTTATATAAATGAGAAAAAGAGTGGGACCGATAATACTGCCCTGGGGAACTCCGTATGTTATTGGGAGTTCATCACTGGTCCAATCTCCTATCCTGAGACATTGTCTTCTGCCAGTGAGGTAACTACTGAAAAGGGATAGTTGGGTGCCTCTTATACCAATTTTTTCCAGCTTGGCAAAGAGGGTGGGGACAGAAATAGTGTCGAAGGCTTTCGCTAAATCTACTTAGTACATACCTATCTTCTCTATATAGTGTTGGCCTACATTCACCAAATTATTTTGAGTTGGAGCATATGACACGAGTAGGTATCGCTTAAAAGACCATGCATCAGCCAACAGATACACGGTGGCAGGAGCCAAGTCGTTACAGTTAGCCGAGCTCTGACCCCTTACCCCACTTGTATACGAAATATTATAGCAGATTTGTTTCCACATTTGGCCTTAAGACAGGTCGTTCTGTATTCTGCTAAATAGATATTAGCACTATTAAAATTTGCATGCCAATTAACATGGCAAAATGTATCATTGTGCTGATAATATATTGTATCTACCATCTTTTGTACCGCATTTATACCATCATCACTACCTACTTTAAAGCCACTGCTACACGATGCACAGGCTAAACCGTTTGGTTTAGGAGCAGTTACGCAAAAGTTCCTTCTAAAACGGATGTGAGCACTAAGGAAACCTTTTCAAAACTTTAAGTCCAAAAGGAATTAAATGATGGAAGTTAATTTAAAAAAAAATTTGCTGATGGGTTATCTCGCCGAGCACAAAGCTCGTTACTGGTAAATATGTAGGTGTTACCGATTTCTAAATTGTTAATAGGTTTCCTAATCAGCATAAATCCTTTTAGTTGTGCTTTACTCTCTTCGTCTTCGGATTCGGACTTGCTGAACAGAATAACACTTTAAAACCCCGGAATCGGACTAGGATCAGGCGCTCGACGATAACTTGGTAAACACGGAGGATAAAGAAACCCTATTATCTATACTTAGTTGTATATAGAGCGCGGACGGAGGCGGTGGTGGACTCATTACGTTCGAACTTAGCTCGCATATTCGCCCAGATTAAGAGATTAAGCAACTTTATGGAATCCCCCGCGCCGCGCCTCGCCTCACCTCGCCTCGCCTCGCTATTGGACGATTGAATTTTTCCCGCAGTTAAAGTACTTATAGGCAACTAGGAACACGTGGACTTTAGAGACGACTCGCCTTCTCTAATATACTCGAGATAAAGTGGAGATAAAAGAAATAACATTGTTTTTATTAGTTCGATTAAGAGCTCTTTCGTTGGCTTATTTTCGTTTCAAGCTTGCTCAGTATACATTATTGTATTATTTATGTTTAGGTGTTGCTGGAGATTTTTTCACAATGTCATACGTACGTGTAACAAGGTGATCCAGGATCCTATTTAGTAAAACTGACAGACGACAGGTGACAAGCGACAATCTGACAATTCGACAATTTTGTAAGTTTATTTCATAAATCCTTCCATATTTTGACAAAGTTGTATTCTCAGTTATATTAAACAGGGGCCTGGTAAAAGCAATTGTTATTGTTTAAACTAAACCAGTTAGTTATTATCAGTTTATTACCGGATGCTTTATTATGCAACACGAATGTTTACAGCTAACGGCTCCGCTGCTATTAATTATAACTACACATAATTATTCGGGAACTAATGGCTGGTATCAATTCCGCGAAGTTCTAAATACCGCCCGTTCAGTTTAATCAGCAAATGGTCGGATATTTCTATTGCTCTGTAAATACTGCTATATTTGTCGAGTCAGTGATCGAACTGTATTCGTATTTTTAGAGATGTGTGAATACCTAAAATGGTATCGGTGAGTTCAAGCGGTAGAGGAATTGCATGTATTTAACGACTATTTTGATGTCAAGTATGTGTTGTATAAACTGATTTTGTAGTAAGTACTGGCTACTGATGTCACTTTTTATCATTAGCGTGTGAAAGTTTAGTAGCTCACTAATCCATGTTCTTGATTAAAACTTTAGCACTGTCGGCCGTTGTGGGGCATTGTCTGACACTGTCGGGTGCGGGTCCCTACGTTATTGCAGTACACGTCTTATAAACGTGCACTAAGTACACTCACAAGAACTTGACGGATCACGGCTCGCTAAGGACACTTACAATAGTTTCCGCTGCTATAAGCTGATTCGCACGTTGTGTTCAGCAAAGGAACATTTTTTTGCGAAAATATGCAAACATTTCGCATAATAAGACAAATTGGAAAGCTGTGCAAGTTCAGGAACAGTTTCACATGTCATCGCAAGTGATCATGGTATGACGTCCGTTTCAGCATCCAAATTTTCAGTTGATCTATGTGGTGGGTCGATATACGAGTAGTTTAATCATCTAGTACTGCTTCCCTAATATTTCTGTTAAAAAATAGTTTAGTGTAGAAATTAATCTCTTATCAGTGGTATAGTGGCGTCATGTCCAACTTCTTAAATAGTAGCGGGCAGCATTCAACAGGCTCGCCTCGCCCGTGGTACGAGGTGCGAAACGATGCGAGGCTTCAAAGAGCCTCGCATCAAACTCGCGCTAAGTCGAACAACTTAGATTACTTACCTCCCTCCCCGCCCCCTTACTCCGCAGGTATCGCCTCAAACTTGCGGCTAGTTATGTGGACTGACGTGATGCTGCTTTGGGAACAAAAGCAACACTCTAGAAGATGTAGAACTTGATAATAAGCACTCTGAACAGCATTTCTTGTTATTATTCTAGCTGGAACTTTCTTGATCGACTTGTCCGTAAGTATATGTACAATATTAAAAGAACAAGGTGTGGGAACACAGAATCCTTTTATTTTTAGTTCGGCAAAATTATGGAAGTTCACCTAGGTATATGCAATTTCCTTTTTTATTTGTGCATGTGATAACTTCGCACAACTTACAGTCTCCCTCCCACCACATCTTAACAATGTATTGCCTGCGGCTCACATTGTATATCTGTGAATAGTAAAATATGCAATCCCATACAAACACTTTACCCTTAATAGAGCACACGTTTGCGAGATAGTTACGTTCATAATGCATTGCCAACAAATTGTATATAACAAATTGTATACAAGTACTTGTGCAGCAAACTCTTGAAAAACTCGCCTCCACAGAATGTTGCCAGTTACAAAACTACATGTTCAGCTAATAACATAACATGACTGCTAACTTGCAACACTGCTGTCTCCGAACTTTTCTGCAGTTACGGCTAATTCGCGATTATTACTAGTTTAGTTTACAAATGCTGTTGTTGTTCTCAGATGTACTGCAAAGGTTGTTTTATCTGTATGATACGATACTGTGAGGCTTGGAATCGAAGGGCGATCAAAAGTTTACAAACGTATGTAGACTGAAGCGAACCGTTAAGCCTTGCTGGACTAGATACAGTTTCTGAAGGAATGTTCTTGTTTCGACACAAAGCATACTACTCGCAATTAGTGACGTGTAACAGTGTAGTGCGGAACTGCGGATCAGTCGGCGCGATTGCCTCTTACGTTACATCCGCGCGGCGGATTACAATAGAAGCGCAAGGTATCTTACGTCGCGGGTATGTGACATTGTTGGTTGTACAACTGTGTTACCGTTCGGTTCAGCATTAAGTAGGATAGTGGTTTGATAAGTTTGTTTGAACGACTCTGCTAGGCTTACAGCACTTTAACGTCACACATCACTTGAATGGATTCGCAGTATCGGCGGCCATTAGGTAAACCTACTGTACGTACGGCTTTTGGAGTACTGACGAAAGCTGGGGATTCTGTGTGGCCTAGATCTTTTGTGCAATATTATGATATGGCATGCAGCGCGATACGAGAAGAAAAAACACGTATCTATCGCGCAATGTTCACAACTACAACAAAAGCAATAACAGTGACGACGTAGAGCGGACAGTTTACAAGCGTCCATACAAAGTAATGAGGATGGCTTCCTAAACAGTCGCCGATAACGCACTATAACTGCGTTAATCCGAGCAGAACTACCCGGTGACCGGCGGCGGAGGCCCGCGTTACAGCGCTCGTAAAAACGTATCGCAATGAGCCACCGCCGAGCGTAGACCAAAGTTGCCCGACGCTGAGCGACGCCGACGCCGACAGCCGAAAGCCGAGGCTGGCGCCGCGCCAGGGAGCCCGCCAACTGCTGCCAACTCAAGTTTTTACCTCGCCGATTAGTTACTCAAAGTGTTACACAAAAACGACTCAACTCCCTAATTTGGCGCTTTCTTTTTGTGTAATATTAGTGATGTCAGTTATTGTGCACACATTATACTTATGAACAAACTCCACATACTGCTGTGTAGGAACTTGTTGTCTCACTGACTTGGGTGCCTGGTTTAAAACTCGACATGAGAGTTAAGCTCTCAAAAAGGTTATTTATAGTTAGGAAATCCGCGCCGAGAGTATTGTGTAACTGGCGCGCGGCGATAGTTGCGGGGACTCATCAGTTATGCTGCGTTTACAGTTGCGCTTGTGCTATAGGTATTAGTAGTTGAGAGTTTTCCAGGATATATTATATTCATTTTCAAGTTCGTTTGCTTTCAAATACCGCTTTCTGTTTTTTTTACCCCTTAGTTTTCTTTGCCAAGTTTCAAGGAAGTTCCAAAATATAGAACTTAGAAAAGAAGCTTCGACTTTCACGAATATTTCCACGGAATACAAAGTACCAAACGTCTTTTGATTATAGTTTTATTTAGACCTACAAGATCAGAACAAAAATGCATACAAATTCTGGCAGAACACCAGGGAAGCTGAAACAGGAAGATATTTAGAGATAATATTATTACAATAAGTATCGCTGCACCTCCGTGTGGGTGACAGACTGTATCAGCCGCGGCGGGATGCGGCGCGCGAGCGGCGTGCCAAGAGGCACTAATAGTGACACACGGCGGTTAGTTAGTGCCATCGCGGATACAAGCACTGCTTTCATTTGTTACTGTTTGGAACGTCTAAGGAAATGAGTAAATATCACTAATATGAAAATAGTGACTGCTTGACACAGAGAAAGTTACCGTGAGTAGAATAGATACAGGCACGGTACTACTGAGTAGTCGCAGGACTTCCTTAGGTCGGTGTCAAGAACTGACCACGCGGGACATACGAGCCATTCACTGTAACAAGAAGCTTTCAACAATCATGTGACAGACATATATCGCGCATGTGGAGCCGACCAGCCGTGTCTACTGACAACTTTATTGCTGTGCAAACGACGCCGTAGTTTACCGACGATCGGCACGGCGTGGCACGGCACAACACGGCACGGCACGATGCGCCGCCGGACACCCGCTCAACATAATACACAGGGAGACAGTCGCACTATTCACGCAACTTTATTTATTATCTTTATCGAGATATTCTCAACCTTATGAACTTCTGATAGGGCCGGTGTGAGTGCACAGATAATGTTGTGAACTGTTAATCCGCGAGCACGGACTAACTGCTTAATTATGCGGCCGCGGTCCCCGGGGTTATGTTTTTATTTTGGGGCTAAAGCATTATAAATTCCTTAGAATATTCTCTTAATGCCGGCTTTATCTAGCCACCGCCATTACTCTCCGCGACTGATTAACACGCAGATGGACGCCACAATAAATAAACTAAGTTATCCGACCAATAGTTGGTACCGTTTGTTATTTTACGTTTCGGTTGAAATATAAATGTTTTCTATTCGGTTGCGCGTGGAATAAATATTGGGGAAAAAATGGTTTGACTTTTATAATTGACAATGGTATGTTATGGATGAGCTAGCTGCATGTGTGGAAGAGAACAAGATAATATATATTGAACTAACTAAAACTTTCATATACGAACTGAACATGTAATATTGGATGGGTGTGCACTGAGAGTGTCATTAGGTTTGGGTTACCAGGGCGGCAGCGGAGCCGGGCGGTGTCGCGTAGCCGATTTCCATTCGAACGGCTTTACGTTGAATGCGCTGCGATCTGCATTTCCTTAGCTAGTTAAGTCAGGACCAAAGTGGATGAAGCTCCATACATCATGTCGGTAAATGCGAGGTTTTTCCCAACACCCGCCTGCCTGGCAACCGTCCAACTGCATACCATCGGAAACTTTACGTTGCTCTTCGATTCGATATTATTTTCTTATTCGTTTTAATAGTGTTCTTTAGTTGGCGTTTCACAATTTATATAGTAAGAATGGGGACAGAAGGACGTGGTACGCGTTAGTGCGTAGTAAATGTGATAGATGGCGTCACTTATCATGATTTTCATCGCTTGTGTATTTAGTAAGATTTATTACATAATAATAGATAACATTTAACATATTATATATACTACATATTATATATATAACAACAGATAACATTCCGTGTGGCTCCGGATTAAGAATACTGCCACCCCATTTCATCCCATGGGTGTAGTATAAGGTGACTAAGGGAAATTTTGAGACCGTGCATATTCATCCAGTACCTTAGGTCACCCGCATGGTTGCGGGTAAACCATCAGCAACAGCATTCCCAAGGAGGGTTAGTGTCAGGCTGGCGGCCGACTGTAAAACATTTGCCAAATCACTAGGCAACATGGTAGGATTAAATGGAATGTGCGATAGGGTTAGGGCGTACCCCGCAGGCGACGCGCAGGGGCAGCACCAGGCCCCTGTGGGAAGTGGACAAGGGTTATTGCACCACCCCGGGCGGGGGCAACGTAAGAAGCTAGCTCGAGAAGTGAGATTGAGGTATGCAAGTTGGAATGTTGGGACTATGACTGGAAGGGCCAGAGAGTTAGCGGACGTATTAAAAAGGAGACGAATAAATGTAGCGTGTTTGCAGGAAACTAAGTGGAAGGGAACAAAGGCGAGGAAAATTGGTGAAGGATACAAGTTTTTCTATTGTGGAAGTGACGGTAAAAGAAATGGCGTGGCAATAGTGTTAGATTATAAATTGAAAGAAAGCGTGATGGAAGTAAAAAGGATTAATGACAGATTGATAACTGTGAAAGTTATGATGGATAGTGTGATTTAGGTAGGATGTGATGAAAGGGTAAAAGAGAAGTTTTGGGAGGATTTTGATACTATTATAATGACCATCCCCATGCATGAGGAATTGATAGTTGGAGGTGATTTTAATGGGCTTGTAGGTAGAATAAAAAATTGTTATGAAAGAGTACATGGCGGATGGGGTTTTGGAAGTTCCAATAACGAGGGAGAGACGTTGTTGCAATCCGCTACTGCATTTGACCTGGCAGTAGCCAACACTTGGTTTCAGAAAAGAGATGAACACCTTGTCACATACAAAAGTGGTAACCACAAGACCCAAATAGATTATTTTCTTGTTAGGCGCAATAAGATAAATCAAGTCAAAGACTGCAAAGTGCTGCCAGGAGAAGACTTGCTCTCACAACAAAAATAAAATGGCATATGCTAGAGAAGAATGATTGCGCGAAAGAATTTAGAGAGCGAGTGGTAGACAAAATGATACAAATGGCAGACATGAAAGATCGTAGTGTGAATGAAAGCTAGAATGAGATAGCTGGATGTATAAGGCAAACAGCGAAGGATATTTTGGGAGAGACAAAAGGAAGAGGCACAATAGAGAGGGATACATGGTGGTGGTCGACAGAAATACAGAAACTGTTGAAAGAAAAAAAGAAGATATTCAAGGAATGGCAGAATGAGGGATTGGAAAGCGTTAGTTTAAAAGCTGAAAAAAAGAGTGAGTATGATGTTTTAAAGAAAAAAGAAAGCCGTGGCAATAGCAAGAGCAAAAGCTCTGGACCAATTGTACGACACACTGGACAGTCCAGCTGGCCAAACAGACCTATACCGGCTTGCTAGGGCCAGAGAGAGGAAGGCGAAGGATGTTAGTCAGATAAGATGTGTAAGGGATGAAGCTGGAATGCTTCTATCGGAGGATGAAAAGATTAAGGATAGATGGAATGGCTATTTTGAAAGACTGATGAATGAGAAAAATATCTGGAGTGAGGTTTTAAAGAATAAACAAGTGAATGAGGGGTTAGTGAGAATGATCAGAGTGGATGAAGTGAGAATAGCAGTGAATGAAATGAAAAATGGTAAGGCAATTGGTCCAGACGGAATTCCAATTGAAGGGTGGCAGTCATTAAGAGTAGATGGATGGACGTGGTTAGCTTTATTCTTCAATAAGTTGTAGCTGGAAGAAGCCATACCTGATAAATGATGCAACAGTTCGTTGGTGCCCATCTTCAAGAACAAAGGTGATGTGCTGGAGTGTAGCTTATGTCACATAGTATGAAAGCCTAGGAAAAAGTTATTGAAAGGCGGTTGAGAGAAGAGAGTGAAATCTCATAGAACCAGTTCGGTTTTATGCCTGGTCGGCGTACAACGGATGCCATTTTCGCTATCCGCCAGCTGTGCGAGAAATATAGAGCTGTGCATAAAAACCTGCACATGGTATTTGTTGACCTCGAAAGGGCATATGGCCGGGTGCCTCGTAAGGTTTTGTGGTGGGCCCTTAAAGAGAAAGGTGTGCCTGGGAAGTATGTGCAGCTGATCCGAGCGATGTACAGTCAAAGCAGTACTCAAGTCCGGTCTACAGTGGGCACCTTTGACAGCTTCAGTGTAGCAGTCGGTTTACACCAGGGCTCGGCCCTCAGCCCTTATCTCTTCCTGATGATAATGGACGCTCTGACGTCGGACATCCAGGAAGAGGCTCCCTGGTGCATGCTGTTTGCTGATGACATTGTGCTGGTTGCAGAAAGCAGACTAGAGGTCCAGAGCAAATTGGAGACGTGGTGGCAAAGACTGGAGAGTGTTGGCCTGAAATTGAGCAGAACCAAAAGAGATTACCTGTTCTGCGATTTCGGCGATCTCTCCAGTCCGATACCTATAATAGCTCTCACCGGAACGCCTATACCAATTTGCTCCGACTTTCGGTATCTCGGGTCGCTTGTCCAGGGAGATGGCGATATAGACCAAGACGTAACGCACCGGATCAACTCAGGATGGATGAAATGGCGACAGGTCACTGGAACAACTTGTGACCCTCGGATGCCCCTCAAATTAAATGGGAAAATATGTAAGTCCATGATAAGACCTGTCGTAATGTATGGATCAGAATGTTGGGCTGCGAAAAAGACGAATGAAAATAGATTGCATGTAGCGGAGATGAGAATGTTGAGATGGATGTGTGGAGTAACGAGAGTGGATAAAGTGAGAAATGAGTACATAAGAAGCACTTTAAAAGTGGCGCCAGTGACGGAAAAGTTATGAACATAAATGTGGTTGGATGGAGAGGGAGAGGAAGGCTAAAGAAGATGATGATGAAAATGATGATGGATTGTGTGAGGAGCGATATGAAAGAAAAGGGAGTTAGTGATAGAGTGACGACTGATAAAACAGAAATTCGTGTTGTGCCGACCCCAAGTAACATGGGATAAGGGCAGAAAGATGATGATGTGTATTTAGTAAGATTTTCTATAAATTCCTTAAGACTTTCATCATGTTCATAATCCCTGAGGGATTACAAATATGAGATAATGTCCAGCAATTCCATCCAATCAGCGCTCCGTACGTTTCGGTCGCCGTGTGTCCGAACACTCCCTACCGCGCAGCTCGCTCAGTAAACCGCAATACCTTTGCCTTTCACGAGGACTCATTTGATCGTAAGAGTCGGACGACCGCGGGTTTAATAGGACCACTCCGCTCAAACTCTTTACTCCACTAATATATATGTATTTTTAGTAAGAATTAAAGAAAGGTGTTAATTTGGGGCTCGCACAAGACTAAAAAAAAGTTAAATAAATGTACGGAGAAGTAATAAATAACTAATTAATAAAAGCTAACAACATAAACTTTACCTGTAAGTTAAGTTAAGGCCAAACAGACTCATGTGTGTACTCGTATGCTGTATGTGGATATCCTGCGATATTTAAAACTTTTTTGTAAGTGATACTTTGAAAATTAAGATAAAGGAAACAAAGAAAAATATTTAAAATGAAAATGCTTTAGTATCAAGATTAAAGCACAAAAGATGGGAATTAACAAGAATACCATTTTCAATCGCAAAAATTTAAAATAATTGTTATTTAATTAGATAATTGTTATTTACCAATAAATCAACTTATTGATATGAACGAACCTTCCGCTTTTTTATGTTTTGTGGTTTGTTTACTAACTACCTAGTGAACCTGTAAAATCCTTTTTATCTTGTGAAATATTTCCACTTTCGAACCGAACATTTTTTTGTTTACGAATTGGAGAAACGTAAAGCCTGTAAAAGGTTTTCAACGATTTTAATGTTTTATGTTGTATTTCGGTTTAGCGAGCTTTTAACATTTCAGGAGATGTAGTGAGAAAAACAGCGGTCATTCAGGAGTTTTCCGTTTATCTGATTAATATATAAAGTCAACGCTTGTTCGTACTAGGCATGCAGATACAAATTATTCCTGACTATCTTACGTTTTGTTTGAGAAAGAATTTTTGAAAAAGATACAGTTCGTAGTCAATATTTATGGTAAATAGGTAACATACAAGCGAATTGTCGACTTCTGCTTAGCAATGTTAACCTACTCACTGTCTTACCGTGTGGATGTAAGGTCAAGGCTAGCTGTCGATGATGTTGACGTCCATGCATGTATCAGCAGGCAGGTCGCGAGCTCAGGCGGCTTGGCGTGCTGTCTGATAGATTAGCATACAATCAGTTTGCAGAGCAGCGCTGTTAGCGCGACGGTGCGGCTGCGTGCGTGTGCAGGGCGGCTGCGTGGCGGCTGCGGCGGCCGCGTGTTTGCCTATCCAGTGAGTTACGCGTCTGTGTCGGCAGCGCGTTGTGTATGCGATTAAGGCGACTTCTGTTTGTGCACTATAAACTATTATGTCATTGCAGATTCCAAGATTTACACGTGTGACCAGCTGCGTGCTGCTTGCACTGCACACATTGTTGAACTTTAAATGTGTATTGCTAGGACAAAACACACATCTACAATTGATTTTCATACATTTAAAAGTTGCCTTAATTATTATCTTTTCTTTGAAGAGTCAAATCGTGGCAAAGATCAAAATCACCCTAAATCTATACTTTTTAATATATAAAGCTGAAGAGTTTGTTTGTGTGTTTGTTAAACGGAACGCGCAAATTTCAGAAACTACTGGTCCGATTTAAGAATTCTTTCAATGTTACATAGCCTATTTAACGAGGAAGGCTATAGGTTAGAAGACCAATAGAAGTGGAGCAGACGAAGTTGCGCGGGTCAACTAGTATTATAATAATAATATTGCATATTCAGTGACTGATTGTTTGCGTGAACTTGACTTTTTCTCAAACACACGATAAATTAGTTAAACTTAAGATTGAGTCATTAATCATTCATTTTATAGTTGAACATTTTTGGCAGCAAACTTGCAGATTAAAAACAACACAATTATATTCCGATTACAGCAATCTTATAAATCAAAATTATTACATCTTTTGAAAACAAATTATTTGGCAGCATTTATTACTGGTGTTATTTCAATATTAATCTAAAAAGATTAATTAAGTACCTCAGTTTCTGAACTATATTTTTAAGATTTTATTTAATGGTTTCACACACTTACAAGTCACATTAGTATTCATTCAAACACATTCAGTTTTTATTTTGTATCTACTTGTATCATCAGTACTTACTGCGTGCGTTTTTCTTATGAAATCCGATGTGCTTGGTAACTGTAAAAGTGCTTAATTCGAGCTAACTTGGTCAAACCAATCGAAAACACAATCATTACGGACAGCATAATAACAGG
The DNA here is from genome assembly GCA_950371165.1 of Lacanobia oleracea. Taxonomy (NCBI): domain Eukaryota; kingdom Metazoa; phylum Arthropoda; class Insecta; order Lepidoptera; family Noctuidae; genus Lacanobia; species Lacanobia oleracea. Next base: position 701,306 of record OX493405.1, read on the forward strand.
TATCACGCAGAGTGTGTGACACACGCGGTGTGTCGCAGCCGGCGTGTTAGTGCTCGCCGTCTGCCGCGGTGTAACGCACATCAACACGTGACGTGCGTTAGCCGAGCGTGTAAGTCACGCGCGTGTCGCCGCTAATTCCGCTGTGCCGCCGGCCCGGCCGCCTGTCCGGCCTGGACCCGGCCCGGGATGATCGCTGACTGATGCTGATTGTACTAGGTATTCATAAGGCAGACGCTGTGAGGCGGCATAACACTGTTCAATTATGCAGAAGGCTAATCACATAAATTTACAGCTATAACAGCAAAAAATTGAACACTAGAACAGCGTTTCTGAAAATCATCACAAACTTCACTAAAACCTGAAAAAATATAAAAGTGAAGAGTTTTATCCGCAACTGATATACACTTGTTAAAGTGCGCCGCAACCGAAACGGATATAACTCTGTTTGAATACATTAATAGTAAATCTAACGTGCGAGTTAGCGCGATCCGTCGCGTCGCTTGCGTCGCTCGCGTGGCCCGGCTCACACTGGCCGCTCGGCCGGTCGCATCGCTCGCGTCGGACACACAAAAGTCTACACGCGGCGGATTTATCGCCGCACTTAATTACGAAGCGCGCGACACTTTTGCCGTGCGTTTTATATCGCGCGCTTTGTTCGACGCGTTTTTGTTTCACCTCGCACTTCATCAGCCATGTATTATGACCGGTCGATCGTATTGTCCATGTTGCGCAAATAAATGACATCAGTCAGATGTGGGTCAGTGACCGGGTGGTGTCGCGTCGCACAGAATAAGTTTTTATGAGTTTTGTTTATAGCACTTGTTGGCAGAGCGTTGTGTGTCGGCGATACTTCTAACGGGGAAGTTTACCGTTTATATACTGCACTCGATTTGTGAGTGATACCACTCCATTTCAACACGCTGCTTCTTTTTAACTGTTCTTACTTTTAGACGCTTTTTAAACATCAAAATCAAAAGGAATTTATTTCCTCCCTCGCCATATTAGAGGGAAGGAGGTAAACCGATCCCCGACGCTACCGCAAGCAGCGACGTCTAAGGGAGCATGACGAACCTGCTGCCGATTGCTCGGACTAAATTACACTTATCAATTTGTCGAGGTCGTTACTTAGCCACATATTACAATACATACTATACTATAAACGCTTTAATTAATTTTGTCATATCGCGGAGAGGATCGTAGAGCAAATGTTATAGTCTAATTTTATTTCAGTTTCATATTAACTTGCATCGTTCCTGAGAGCTAATTCTATAAGCTGCGAAGGTTCGTAGCTCGTAGCTCGTAGCAAGTCTCGTAACTCGAAGCAAGTGCGTAGCGTCTCGTAGCAATTGTTTTGAATCTCTTTTTAAAAGCTAGGTTCACATCGCTATATCGGGGTGTTTCGTGGTTAGAATACGCCATCCAGATATCATAATTATCTGGAAATATTGAACCGACTTAAGTTATTTGCGTTAATTTTTTTTTTAGGAAATTCTCTAAATTACTAAATAAATTGTTCTGGTTATTCCTAGCATCATACGAATTTAGCACAGAAATTGTATAAAAATTACGTGCCTAGTTATAGTTCTAACACATAAATCAACCATTAATTTATTGTAGGTAGCGGTAGAGTCGCACGCCGTGGCCAAACTTGCCCTTTGACGAAATTAACTCGCGGCCGATGCCCGCGGGACGAGAAACTTTTCGGCGAGTCGTTTGGTCGTCGGGCGTCCGGTGCGCGTCCGGTTGGCCGGACAGACACATGTGCGATGCAACTGTGTCTGTCCGGCCAATTAAACTGTACGTATTCATGTTATCGCAGGACTTTTGAATGCTAAAAGTAAGTAGGTGCAGAATGAGAACCAGCATTTTCAATCAATAAATATTATTTTAAATGTCATATTGGTCTTTGTTAAGAATAAGAGCTCGTAGCTAAATAATAACAGTCACACTGGTCGATCTTCAAGGTTAAGCAACGTTTGCCAAGCCTGGTCTGTGGATGGGTAACCATCTTAACACACCGAGTTTCCTCCGTGCCCCAGAAAGCACGTTAAGTTGTTGGTCCCGGCTGTCATTTGTAGATCTATGGCAGTCGTTACAGATTGTCAGAAACCAGTTAATGTGACTTCAGTCTTGCCAAAAAGTACCATGTTCCCCAGTTAATGGGTTGTGGAAGTCTGGTAGGCAGCCGCTCCACGTAAAATACTGATATTCAGCTCAATACGGTTTGACTGGAAACCGACGACAATATAGTTGGGAAAAGGCTAGGCAGATGGTGATTGGCCTTTGTTAAGATGATAAAGTATTTACCTAAGAAATTGGTAGGTTTAAGTTTTATTTGCTAAATAAAACCCTTTCGCACTAGTTGTAGGTATCATCGAGAGTCGTAGCTCCTACAAATAATAACAAGTAGCACGTAACAACGCGCTTGAGCCGACAGTCGCGGGGATCGCACCGGATAGACTCGCTCTTGTTAGCTGCTCTGTGGCCGCGTCACCTCTGTACATGCTGCCTATTCGGACTGAAGGGAAATAGAGCTCTGCGGCTGATGTGATGCACGAAGACTGACAATATTTATTTATACAGTAAAATCAGTCCTCCATCCAGGAGTGTTGTTGCTGAATGAAACCTCGGATTATCATTTTGGCTGTTTTTTTAGATAGCATCCGCATACTTGTCATTGTTTAGATAACTAGTTTTCTCCGCCGCTTCGCTATCGTAGTCGGTTACGTAAGAACCTTGCATTTTCCTCAGCTAAAAATTTCAAGGAAATCTTAAATTTTCCCTGGCAAAAGTAGACTAAATAAAGTGACTATCTGAGAACAGTTGTTCGCGATCGGATCAGTGCTTCCTGAGATTAACTTTACAAACATCTATAATAACAGCCCTGTTACCTTTTTACGTCTTAACGGCTGCAGGCTGCTGATGCCTCGTACAGAAGCTAATAATTTAATATGTTGCACTCATAGCCTATGAGTGCAACATATCAAGGCTTCATACTTATAGTCTGCTGTACCCACATCATCACATGCACTTGACAACTCTATCTCGAACATAGCCACAATTGTCACCCCAGTAAGACGACACTGGTCCAGACTCAGGCGGCGGAGCCCGGGGCGCGCCGGGGCCGGGCCTGTCGCCCGTCGGCTCGGCCGCTGTCAGCCGCGACCTGTGTCACGCTGTTATTGGAACATGTCATAGCGACCTCCCTGCCGATCTGTCAACTGAAGCAAAGAGGCAGAAGGTCCATTTAAGGGTGAATATTTAGTATGCGCTGATTAATAAATATAAATAATGTGGATTTTGCAACCGAATGCATTGGTTAGGTACAACTATGGGTGATTATGGGTAACTATCAATCCCACATCGGTGTTAGATGATATCGTCCAGACGATTTCGGTCTTCATGGATGTTGATAGGTCTTTCACAAGTACCCGGGCTTTTAGGCCAGCTATCTCCCACTTATTGTTTAACATTCATGTCGTGGTACGCAAAGAGTGGGTCTTCTGCTCCCCGTCACCATACGAAGGCGTGGCCGGCGACACCCGACGCGCGGATTAATCAAATGTGCCGATGTTTTATACGCGGCTCTGTGGCGCGCCACCCGAGGTGGATCCCGCGCGATGGGGCCGATTGGTGAGGGTCAAAACTGCTTTCATGAGTAATTTTGGAACCTGAAAGATACTTTTAAGCAGTAGTGGAATAGTGTGCTTGTGGCAACAAATGCTTTGGATAAAATATTATTATATTTCTTACAACTAAACGTGTCTCTTTTCTTGCTACGAAGGTAAATCAGCAGTCAATATGAGTCCACATTAGGTTCCGACTTTCTTACCCTGTACGAAAACAAGCCTGTTTATATTCGTGCATGTAACTCAAACTCGTCAAGTCAAACATCATCATTTAGTTAAACATCTTCATATCATTAAGCTAATTACAGTCGAGGGGGGGAGGGGGAGGAAGGTTACAATAACACACAGGCGCTAAGTAACACCATCAATACGTACAAGAAGAGATTGATCCCGCGCGGTTGCTATGCACCGTCCTCCCCCCTTTGTACAGAGGGTGACGGGAGGGCGACGGGTGTATAATTAATTAATTGGCTGCGTGTAAGAAGCCAATGGAGAGCAACCCGAGCCGCCTGTGACGTGACAATCTGCTTCACGTGTTCGCGGATCTATTGCGGATATCTGTGTTCATGTGATTTGTTATAAGTACGATAAGCGGGGTCTTATAACACTCTTGCTTAATTTGTTGACTGCTCGGATCAAATGGCTCACATACACGTGTCTGCTAACATCTCTAGTGACTAAAAATAGGACTCTTGTGCCTGTTTCTGTCATAACTTAATAACAGTAAGGCTCATGGTAAGATAAAGAAAACCTACCTAATAGTAACTTCTTAATAATAGTAGTCAAGGTTTCAGACATACTATTACAGCACTACACTGTCAAACTCATCAATAATGGCTGTTCGCCTATTCAAACATTATCAAGATTCGATCGCGTCTTTTAAAATGCGTTCCTTTTCTAGGTAACGAAAAAACCGTTCAAAAGGGTGAAAAACTCCGTCGAGGATCATTGTACCATTTGTCATGGCGCGGGAGAGGCCCCAGAGGACAAGAGGCCTCCAATCATCAATTTTCGAGTACGCGAGGACCCGGCCGCGATCGCTGTGAGCCTCTGCGGATCGGTACGGATCGCTGCGGATCGCTGCGAAACGCTGCGAAACGCTGCGGTACGCCGCGATATAAATTAGAGCGAGTTATGCGACGTTTTGCGCGCTCAGCGTCACGGACCACCTGCGCAGCTTGTATACGATGCGAGTTTTTTGGAAAAAAATAAAATATTACCTTTATGAAATAATTTGGCAACTAATCAATATTCAGTGAGTTATTCTGACATCGTCTGTGCACCCGATATTGTCAAACCCACTTACATACTTTAATAACTTCACGTCTGCCTAGCCTTCACCCAATTATGTTGGAGTTGGCCTGTCTACCCGGATATAACTAGTGAACCTTCCTACTTGAATAACTTACGCATCAAAAAATTAATTCACGGAAAATACACCGAGAACAGACCCGAAACACTTAAATTAAGATTTACAATGATGAGGTATTGGAAGTGCGTCTCCGGGAGCACAAAGCGCCTCCGCGTTCAATAACTGTATTCAGCGTCGAAGTGCGCAATAAAGTTGTCCTCGATATTGGGACAAGTTCGTATCTGTTGGAGCAAGCGACGCTCCTAATTCACGGCTTCCACTCCCAAATTAATTAAAAGTCGTTTAATAAAAACAGTAAATTTTGCTGTGTATCGTTTTTTCGGGAGCGCGGCGGCGGCGCACCGGCGCGGCCCAATTATTGGAGAACACGTTTCGATTTAATAAAGCAATTTAGAAAAAGGACAATTTGCATCGGAATGAGGGAAGGGTTGTCTGGAGAGAGTGGGAACAAGTGTAGCGGACAAGCGGCCGCAGGGGACGGAGAGTGCGGAGACCCGGCCGGGCGGCGCGACCCGCGGCCGGCGCGGCGCTGGCTAGTAGTGCTACACGACAGAAGTCAAGTCTATATTTGTAACTGTTTTAGTGTAGTGTGTGTCTATATTTGTGACCGCGAGCTTCGACACACCCATTCCCATCACACTGAGTACCCTGTCCAGCTTTCTTTAAGCCCGCTGTATAAAAACACGATTTGTTGTTGTAAATCAATTGTTTGATCACTTTGTTTTACCTGTTTTACGACTCGCTGTTTTATAGCGACATCCAATACAACTCAATTAACTGTTCGCTTTATAAGTTAATAGCCGTCTCATGAGCGGGTCAAGTTACAAGTAGTAGGTAAGACTTTGTAAAAGTTAAAGGTCTCATTTATTTACTGCACCCAAGGAGTTCTCCGGTAGACTCCGTTAAAATATATTGGAAAGTTAACTAGACTATTGAAGTATTAATGTCCTACGAAATTCAGTTGGAATTGTGTTACTACTTCTAGTACTTTTCTGGTGAATGGGTTGAGGCACTCTGGAAAGTTTGAAAAAAATCTTGATCTTCTCCTTAGTTTTGCAGGACTTAAAGGTTTGATGGCTAAACCAGCCGTTGCGGTTACTATATGCACCTATAACCGTTACTAGAAGTAGTATCACAATGGAGATTTTTTTTACCAAAAGACGCAGTATTAGTGTCAATGATCTCGTCCCTCGCGAGCTAAAGGCACCTCCACACTGTCCGGCGTATCGTGCGCCTAATGCGGTGCTTCGCATGCCGTCCCGCCCCGCGCTATCACTGCGATGGGTAAATCGCCCGATCGCGTACAATAATCGTTGGCATTGAATAACAATCGCGTCGCGTCGCCGGCGGCTCGCAGCGCCTTTATTAATAAATTCTATTTCGTATTACGGAGTGACACGGCCGCGGTGGGGGGGGGGGAGGCGATGCTCCTTCGTCTATGATTTTCGTTTTCGTTCGTCGCGATATTATGACAGTTTAGTGCGCACTTTATTTGCTGCGAATGTGTATAGGTCCCGTCTGTTGTGACATAACTGCTAGATAACAGCCCAGTCTTGTGATAAATATTTTTATAAATACTTACTTAGTTCAAAGCATATTTATCACAAGACTGGCCAGATGTAGCAACGCTTTAAAAGGTGTGCTTCCCGAAATCTTTAACAGTGCATTTCTTAAAATAAAACCGGCCAAGTTAGTGCGAGTCGCACTCGCACATGAAGGGTTCCGTACCGTAAACCTTAATTTTTATTATTTGTTGTTATAGCGGCAATAGTAATACACAATCTGTGAAAATTCCTACTACGGTTCTTGAGATACAGCCCGCTGACAGACAGACGGACGGATGGCTTAGGGTAATAGGGTTTCGTTGGTTACCCTTCGGGTACGGAACCCTAAAAATCGATTATTGTTGTCTACTGTTGTTATGACAGTCAATAATTTCTAGCAATGTTCTCAGACGTGATGGATAGGCAGGATGGGTACCTATTTATTATTTTTATTTCACAAATGAAACAACGCTGGGTGATCTCAGCTCTACATCTAATAAGTCGTTAATGTGGCACACTTCATGTGATTAGGTACTGCTCCCCATGTCCTGAGACCTTTCTTCATGTAATTCGGTTACTGAGGTGACTGAACGGGCTCGCCCGGCGCCCTGAGGTTGTACTACTACGAATAGCAAGAAGATGTTTCAGCTGCGATATTGTTATGTCTATGGTATTATTATAATGCTCATTTACACAGTTAAGGAGGTACAGCGATCTAGGTAAGTACTGGAAATCGGAATCAATGACATGGGTTTGTTAAACGGCGTTCTACAACTGCTAATCTTATGTTATTTAACAACTTCCTATTTGAAAACATGGATCACCGTGTCCAAGTTGACGCCGTGTACACTGATTTTCAAAAGGCTTTTGACAAAGTGGATCAAACGCTTCTTTTGGAAAAGCTGACCTTTAACGGAATTCGAGGGAATTTGTTGCATTGGTTTGTCTCATATAAACAGGACTCAAAAAGTTGTCATTAATGGGTACTAATCTGAAACCGTCACCGTAAATACTGGAGAATAAGAATAGAATAATAATAAAAATTATTTATTGCGTAACTGTGTACAATAAGATCTTATAATATAGCATAACAGTTTTAGGATCAACAGTCTACCCAAGTTGGATATGCAATACTTAACAAGGAAAACACTTTGATTAATTAATTCTACTAAGTGTTAGTTACAAATCTACTTACATTTTTCTTTTTCCAAAAAACTCATGCAATTTATAATAAACATTATTAAGTAGAATTTTTAAAATTTTATTTTAAACATTTTTCCATTTAATTGCTTTATAGCTGTTGGCAAATTATTGTATACACGAATAGCAGTTATGTAAGTACTTTTATAATACATCATATTTTTTACTCTGGGCAAAATAATATAATATAATATTTGTATGGGTTGCGAATGTTCGTGTTTGAATCAGATTTTAAATTAAAATATTGCATATTATTCTTAACAAACAAACATAGTTCCAGTATATGATTCCAGTAAGTGTCAGGAAGCCGTTTGTTCTGAAAACATCTCTTAATGACTCGGTACTATGCATGTTATATGTTGTCCTAAGACATTTCTTCTGGAGAATGAATGCAGATTGAGTGTCTGTTGAGTTTCCTCAGTATATGACACCGTAAGTTGATAAAGGATAGACATTTCCAAAGTAAACATTTCTAGTGACACTTTCATTCGTTGTTTCTGCAAGTACGAATAACGCATAACAAGCACTGGATATTTTCATGTTAATTTTATCAATATGAGTCTTCCAATTTAAATGTTGATCTATTGTTACTCCTAGGAAATTTATGTCAATTACTTCTTCAATTGCAACATCCGTTACTGTTACTTTTAATTTCGTAGATTTACTCTTGTAACTTCTGAATTGAACTACTTTAGTTTTTGAAAGGTTTACTTTTAAATTTTATGACTGCAGCCAATCAGTTACTGTTGCCAGTGTTTTGTTTATTTCATTTTCATAGGTACGATCATTTGAGTCATCATTAGAGATAAAAATATTCGCATCATTGGCATACATTACGCAGAGATGATTAATAACATTTGGAAGTTCGTTAATGTACAGTAAAAATAATGGGAGCCCCAATATACTGCCTTGAGGCACACCAATTATAACATTTTCAAATTCAGATTGAACGACCTCTATCATTTTTGTTGACTCATTATATACTTCAATAATAGTGGATTGCTGTCTGTTATTTAGGTAATTTTCCATTAATTTTAGTGCTATACCTCTTATATCCCCTCTTATTTAGCAGAATATCATATTCCACACAGTCAAAGCTTTTGACATATCAATGAAGAGCATTGAAGCAAATGAGAGAGCAGCACATTGCTTTTTATCATTTATTTTATGCCAAATGAATGAAACATTTTATAAATTGCCAGTGATGTAGTTTTGTTTTTTGAAATCCGAATTGATTCGCATTTATAACATTATTAACATCTAATGTTTGTTCTTCAATTTTTTTACTACATTTATTACTTCCCACCTATCTACTGGAGACAGGAAGATACTGTTAGAGTTTAAGTTAGTTTGTAGTCTGTGATTGCTTATTGTTGAAACGTTACAGTTCTGGTTACTAAAGAAATGATTGAAAGTACTTGCTAGTTCTCCAGGTGTTTTCAAGACGTTATTGTTCTGCACTATGTAGTCAATTGCAGGCTGAAGAATATTTGCGCTTTGGGTTTGTCGCTTAATTATTGCCCAAAAATTGTATTCATTCCGAGGACCTGTACTCTACAATAAATTAAATAAGGAATTAAGATTTTTTAAGTACTAAAGTAATAAATCTAAATGTAAACTAATATTAACTAATTGGCTACTAAAATTGAATTACATAAAAACAGAGGAACTGCTAGTAATAAAAACGTAATTAGGTATTAAATTAGGAATTCTACCTAAACCATATTTTATCAACAATATATCTTATTAGACGTAACCCACTCACATAGCTTCTCACCCTCTCGACACTACTTACACAACCACATGCACACATACACACACATCACAGATAAGCACAATATACATACCCCTCATCCATATCCTACAAGCACCTTACGACACAACTCTTCATACAAATGGATTTTATTATTATTTTTTATATTTTTTTTCTCTTCCATAATTTGTTTTATCACCAGAATTAAAAATTGCAAAGCATTGTATGTCTATCATGCCTGTAGAGGGAAGTCCCTGGTATCCTGAAATACAAGTCACAGCTTAGTTTAGGCACCAGTCTTCCACAAATGAACATTGTTATAGAAATAATTGTAATTTTTTTCCTTAAATATTAGTTTATAAGTGTTATTTGTGGAAGAAAATAAACATTTTATTTACACATTATTATTATTATATATTATAATATATTTGCATGTGTAATACGATACACGCCGTCAAAGTTTATTTGGGATATGTATTTTAGAAATATGTCAATGTAATAATTTATGTTACGCCTCATCTTGTACTAATATTTTTCCTTGTAGCTCAAAGTACACGGTACTATTATGGCTTGGCCAGTGTGGTCTGATATACCTAAGTCCCATATTTCAGCTTTATATTTACGCATATTAGTGGTGGCACTATCTATGCACGTTGCAGAGTGTGAAGTTAATCGAGTTGGTTCGTTTAGGGTTAGGCGCATATTGAATTTCTTTAGTACATTCTTAAACAACTTACATGTTCACCTGTACAACTGGTACATGTTAGCGTGTCTATGTTAAAATCACCCAGAATAATTATTTTTTTGCTGATTGTAAGTTTAAACAGCAACAGCTCAAATTTTCAACAAAAAGATAAATTACCGTTTGGTGTTCTATACATACACAATATATACCAATTTGTTTCTGGAATTATTATACCACAACACTCAAAATGATTTTCAACCGATAGTTCAGAAATCTAGTCAATTTTTTTGTAATTTATTGTGTTTTTACATAAATACAAACACCACCTCAACATTTATTTTTCCTTGAAAAATATGCTGCCATTTTATAGCAGGGTAACTGTAGTATTTCTGCACTTTTGTCTCGAAAAAAAAGTTTCACTTAAACAAATAACGTTAATGTTTCTTCTTTCTACCAATAATTCCAAATCACTTATTTTTGATTATATTCCTTGAATATTATTATGTAGTATTGTGTTTTCAGTCTCGAAAAAACTGTTTATCTGTTTGAGTTTCAGCAGACACTAAATTAGTATGTTGTGGTAGTTCTGTCTGTGTAAAAGTCGATGTTGTGTTTATATGTTTCTGATTACAATATTTGGCCTCAATGTTCTGTTTATAATTATACTTATTTATAGCTTAGATGCAGAATATCTCTCAATACTAACCTGCATAGTACTACATAGAATGAAGCATAAGGGACTTTATGGTCTGTGTATATAAATCTACTGTGATTGAACTGGGAACAAATGTAGTGAAATGTTTCACTAAGCTTAGGCTCACTTAAATACCTACTTTTTTTGGTGTTACATAGTAATACGTTAGTATGTGCTAGTTTATCTAAATGAAAATAAAAAGTCGACAACATTCCTAATGGGTCCCTGTCATTGCCACCACACACAATTACAATATAATCGAACTTATTAAAGTCTTTACATAGCTCTACAGACGATTCAAGAAGTTTATCAGTCGATGCACCAGGTTTGCATAACAAGGACACATTGAATTTGGATCCAATCAGGTTTGGTAGAATATTTCTCATTTGTGTATGATCATCCGAAAAAATTAAGACTCTGTTTCTATAACTTGACGTTTTGTTTACGATTGACTTTGAGCTCGAAACTATAGGGGGGGTGGAATGTTTTCTTCACATTAATCAATAATTCTGCTTTGAGTTGTGTTCACTGCAGGTGTTTTGCATATCGAATCATCTTGCCTTACCTATAATGGGAGGTGTTATAGGAGTCTCAATAGCATTGTCAGGGTTAATGTTCAATCCACTGTAGCTCTCATTTAGATTTACTACCTTCTTTACTGAGTTAGACTTTGATTTATTTAATTTGTTACGTTTCCTAGAGGATACTGAGCACTTTGAACTGTTTTTTATATTGCAGGAGTCCTTACAAAGTAACATCGAGGAGCTTTTAAACAAACTTGAGCGTTTGCAACTGTTTGTCTACCTCATTTTGGGTTTTTTCTAAATCTTTTAGTTTCATAATTTCACTTCTCATTTCTTCCACTTCTTGGTTAAGTAATGCCCTAGATAAATCTGGCAGACTCTGTGCGCTGTCTGAGAGATACGGGCTTGATGAGGTGTTTAATGAGTGGTCATTAGTTATGCTACGACTACCGATACCTTTAGACTGTTTACGCCTTAGCGTGATGTTTCTATCACAATAATTCATTATTTGTATTTAAAGCAAAGCAAATTGTTTATATGATTTCGCAGATAACAGAGGATCAGTCATGCAATTTCGAAGTGTTTTTTACTCGTCTTCGTTCTAATTCAAACAATGTAGATAACGTTACTCAGCATATTAAGCGATGTAAATCAAGTTGCCGTTTATTCATCCAAAACTTACGTAGCGATTGATGCACCTGAGGATAAAGCAGTGGTCACTGTGTATCACTTATGAATGTGCGTCACTTACGCGTTTCGATCATCAATGTCACTGCACACCAATTCACTTAAATATTTTAACGAACTGTTTTTGTTTTTGTCGATTTCACTGTTATTACGTTGATTTTGAGCATTCTATTTTATCACACTTTGTCTGTAATAGTTCTATATACAATGTTAAAACAGAAACCGCAAATGCACTTGTTACCACTTTTTAAAAATATTTTAAACGGGAGACTAGGAACGAGTCTATACCTCCGTGTACCTCCAAATTTTTTATTTCCCGAGTTTTTGAGTTCCCCAAGGATCTTTTTTAGTCTTCCTAAATGTTATACCCAACTAACACTAAAGCGTTAAAAAAACCTATATAAGACTTGTATATCAGTTCCATTTGAGTATAAAAGTGTAAACGCATACCTGTGCAACTGAGTTAGAGCATGCTCTAACTCACTTATAACCACGAAAGAGGCCCACAGATTTACAGGTAAAAGATATAGAAAGCCTATAGTACGGTGTCACAAAGATACTAAAGCTGCACAAGAGCGTTTATTCATCGTCAGCTACTACTTTAACCTGTATTACCGCGTTAGTGAGCACTACAGGTAGTAAAAAGCGCACGTCAAGATTGAAAAAGCCTGTAACCTTACTCAAATTAAATCTGTTCGTATGTGGTTGAGTTATGTCATCCATATTAAGTTATTTAAGTATGTGAAGTGAAAAATGACTGCCCATATGATTTCACGGTAAATGCCTATAAATATACGCGCCTAGGATTTATTAAAGATTTAAAAAAAGTTATGATAATAAAATAGGTACCTCAAGCTAAACATTATTATTCTTTCCTGCTTCCTGAGCAGTGGTGTGTAAAATTAAGTGGCATTTATGGAACGCTTCAAATAATGTAAGAAATTTTGTATATTGTAGTCAAATGTTGAATAACTCAAAATAATATTAATTGTTAGGTTACCAAAACAATGGCGAACTTTACAAAAGTGTGGTTAGTGTTAAAAACGACCCATACTTGCGTTGTTTGACACCAATACCTTAAGAACGTCTTTAAAAGAGTACTGTCTAACACAGTAAGCTTTAGTTAAACCCTTTATTACAGGTTAAACCTAGATAGAGGAGTTTAACACCTTTAGTTTCTCGTGTTACTAAACTCTCGAAAAACTCTATTGTATAGCCTATGTCTGCAATAATAGTCAATATCAAGTGCACCTCAAGTGTTATAAAAAAGTTCATTGCAATAACTAAGAACACTTTTATAAAGACTTGGGTGTCACAGAAAGGTTAAAGCTATAACGCATTAAGTATAATTGCTGCTACTAGCACCATTATTACTCTCAAAGCTATACTACGTCGTCCATTAAAGCTTTAGTGCTGCGATGGTGGCTAAAACTTGTTTGTTAACTCCTCTATATCGTCTTTAGTTATAACTGAGATAATTTTAACGCTGCTATATTACTTAAAGTCATAAAAAAGCCTATAACTGACACCAAAATGTTATTTGGGTAGTACGAGTATGTCATTTACAAAGAATAAGAATAAAATTAATTTTATTTACTCCTTCATTAATCAATATTTAAATGCGGTAGATTCTGTTCGCGACTTGGGTATTATTATGGACTCGTGTTTGCATTTCAACCTGTACATTGACAGTATCATGAATAAGGCTTTTCAAATGTATGGCTTCGTCATGAGATTCTCAAAAGACTTTGTGCGACCCTCTACTTTTTAGTTGTTGTATAGGTCTTTAATACGCTCGCAATTGAAATATGCTGTACCTATTTGGAGTCCATATTACCTTAAGTACAATAGCAAATTAGAAATAATACAAAAAAAAATTCATGTGGGGCATGAACTACAAATGTTATCATTCAAAAGTTCCCTACACACATTTATTACGGAAGTACAACATTTTTTAAGTCTTCAATCTAGGCGATTATTTCTGGATGTAATGATGCTGCATGTTTGTGCCACAATAGATTTGACTGCACTGAAATTACAAATAAAGTATGTTACATGGTACCAAGAACATGTAATCAGACGTGGGACTCGCGTGCCCCGCCTATTCCACGTGAACTTATGTAAGACCAACGCCGGGGCACGAGCACCTCTTTGACACCTTGTGGAGACTTATAATGCACACTTTATGGACACAGACTTCTCGTTTTCCAATAAAAAATTAAAAATATTGCAATAAATTCATTAGCATCAAAATTTTATATTAGTACTCAATTCAAATAGTTAGAAACAATATGTTTAAAATCAGCTTCCATTTTTCACTAATTTGATTAATCCTTGGACAATAGTGTGGGTCAGTAAATGTTTAACAATTTATATTAATAATCTTATTGTACCGCCTTAACATGTAAATGTTTTTTTTTGTTCCTAATATATAAAATAAAATAAAATGACGTTACCTTGTTTTTCAATACAAGTAATTAACAGTGTTGTGGTTTTCTCAAACGCTTCCTTCACTGATCATTTCATTCAAGCGTTAGGACCTTGTCATAATATTACCAACATTTCCTAATCTTACTTACAGATAATCGCAGATCTTTTGTATTTATTTTTTAATTTGTGATGGGATTACACTTGACTCTAGTCTAGGTCAGAGACGACAGAAACAAAGTCTACGATGGAGCGAGCTTACCCAGAAAAAGCCTGTTCACTCTAACTTTGAAGAGGTTAGGGTTGTAAGCGTTTGAAAACACAGACGCAGGCAGCGAATTCCACTCCTTTGCTGTGCGCGTTATAAAAGCCCTTTGGGAACGCTTAAAATCAAAGTCAAAGTCAAAACGTTTATTCCAATTAGGCCATTAAACGGCACTTTTGAACGTCATTCACATTTCAAATATATAAAAGTTCTGAAGTGACTCTACTGTCCATTCGGAAAGGTAGATTCTTATGGAGAAGAATGGACAAGAAACTCCATAGTTACTCTTTTCAATTAATCTTTTACAATATTTGGTAAGTATACAATTTTTTTTATATATGTGAGGACCATGCACCTAGGGTATGCAGAGGTAGACTTATCAATTTTCTAAATAAGTAGGTACATGATACTCACACATTTACAAATATTGGAATGACTAATTAACAGTGTGTGAGTTAACAGAAAAATACAGACACAAAAAGAGACAGAACATCTATAAAGTTAATACATAAAGCAACCAGTTTGATTTTGTCCACAACATTGACCGTCCTATGGAGCAGGACCAGCATGCTTCCAGGCATTCTTATCCTGAATGTAATCTTCTAATTTGTAATAAGCTTGTTTACAAAGTGTGCTTTTGATATATGCTTTAAATTTTCTTTCATTTAGTTCTAATATGTCACAAGGTATTTTATTGTAACATTTAACACAGTACCCCATGAAAGATGTGTGTACTTTAGCTAATCTATAAAATGGTTGATCTAACTTATCTTTATTTCTAGTATTAAAATTATGTCTATCACTAATTTTACTAAAAAGATGGCGATTTTTCCGTACATACATTATATTTTCATAAATGAATTGGCAAGGGACTGTCATAATATTAATCTTTTTAAAAAGTTCCCTTAGAGAATCGCGGCGGCGCAGATTATAAAGGGCTCTGACAGCTCTCTTTTGTAAAATAAATATGGATTCAATGTCAGCAGCCCGACCCCACAACAAAATTCCGTATGACATAATGCTGTGAAAGTAGCTAAAATAGACCAAACGTGCGGTTTCTACGTCTGTTAACTGTCTTATTTTCCTAACAGCATAAGTAGCTGAGCTTAGCCGCCCCGCTAGAGATGTAATATGAGGTCCCCATTGCAACTTCTCGTCCACTGTGATTCCCAAGAAAACTGTCTGATTAATAAACTCCAGTTTTTCTCCATTCAATATTATGTCACATTCGGTACTTTTAACATTAGGCAAAGTAAATCTAATACATTTAGTTTTTTTTTCATTTAATACCAAGTTGTTTGCCGTAAACCAATTTTGGACTTGAAGAATAGAGTTATTGACGACGTCAAGATTTCGTGATCGTCGCTCTATTTTAAATATCAATGAAGTGTCATCCGCAAATAATACCATCTTTGGGTGATTTTGAAGTAATTGGGGCAAATCATTTATATAAACTAGAAAGAGGAAAGGACCTAATATTGAGCCTTGAGGAACTCCCATTGTCACTTCAGACCCTCGTGAGTTTACATCGTTTACCTGAACTTTAACCTGTCTGTCCATCAAGTATGACCTTAGCAACTCAAGGGCTGTATTTCCGATTCCATAGTGCTCAAGTTTCAACAAAAGTGTCTCATGTTCAACGCAATCAAACGCCTTCGAGAGGTCACAGAATATTCCAATGGCGTCTTGTGAATCTTCCCAGGCGTTAAAGATGTTCTTTATGAGGGTGACCCCGGCGTCAGTTGTACAACGCCCTTTGGTGAAACCGTACTGTTGTTCATGAAAGATGGAATTTTTATTAAAGTGAAGTAACATCTGATAAAGAATTAACTTTTCAAACACTTTACTGAGCACTGGCAAAATTGACACAGGTCTATAATTATTGGGTTCCTGATTATCACCCAATTTGAACAAAGGAACTACTTTACTGTGTTTCATAAGATCGGGAAATACTCCTTGGTCTACACTAGTATTACCTCTCGGCTGGCAAATTTCAAATGTCATGTTTACGTCATACTCCGTTGCGTTTCGCGGGCGCCCGCTTATCGCAAGCGTAATATGACCCGCAGCACAAAAAACCTTATCTCTCCGCTCACAAAGCAGCTATTCACACACTTGAAACTGTTATGGGTTCTTTAATTATGTCACTATGTATTAGAATGTAAACAATATTCTTATAACAAACCGAAATATAAACATTTTGGATAGATACGAGAGTACTTGCTGAAAGCTATTTTGTTGTATTATTATGTTGATTTCTGACACAAATGTCGGATCAATTTACACAAAATTTTGGAATTAAGGTCATAAAAAGACAAGTAATCTAGTGATGATGTTATTTTACGAGATAAAAATCGACTGCCGCAATATTTAAGCTCAAACTTCATAGTACGCGGAGCAGACATTTTGATTTACGTAATTTGTATTTTTGTAAACAAACATCAAGAATATTCCAATAAGATTCCAATAAGAAATGTTTCTAGATTACTAGCCATGTATTCACAAATTCATTTTTAATTGTATATCGTTACAATATGCCACTATAATTCTGAAATATCAAATTACTTACGTACGGGAAGAAATCCGGTAATTAGTTTTGTTTCGTAATTTTCACCAGATAATTTACACTTTTGACGTTGAATATTAGTTGAAATTTAACGAAAATAAAGTAAATTATGAATTTCTATCAATACTTGGCTTACTTTCCACAGAAAAACACGTAAAAATCGAAAATTCTCGCGCACAAGTTGAACGAATGTTTGTTTGATTTGACAAATGTATTTTGTGACATTTCTCTTCTTGTCAAGCGTATTTTTTTTTCCGACAGTGTTCCCATATGAAAAATATTATATACCATAGAGTTCAATCGTTGAGAAAAGAAAATTAACCGTAAAAATTACTAAAATTTAGTTTTAAATCCGTAGGTCGGGTGGAGCCACAGGGACCCACGGACACAGCCACACGGACTGTTGACGGTATTGTGTAGTGGATCCGAGGGGATCCACAAGCCAGCCGAGAGGTCTAAGTAGGGGGCAATAGTTTCAATGACAGATTTACAGACTTTTACAGACATCCCCCAAAGATCTTCAGTTGATTTTATTTTAAGATCTTTAAAAGCTTTTATAATGGCCTGGGGGTTTGTATGTTGAAACTTAAACTCCGATGGGCATACATTTACATTCTTCCTAAGTAAAGCAGCAGCGAGCGCAGGAGACGAGTTGAGACTTTCAGTAGTTTTAAGAGGGATGTTAGCAAAGAAATTTTCAAATTCCTGAGCTACCTCTGCATCTGAGTTTATTGGGCCATTTACAGTATTTAAATTAAATTTAGTCTCACGTTGTTTCTTCCTACCTGTTTCGTTATTTATTATTTTCCAAGTAGTTTTTATTTTATCGTCTGCTGATTTTATTTTATTGCTAATATGTAGAGCTTTTGCGGTTTTGCATACACTTTTATAAGTTTTTGAATATTTTGCAACATACTTATTAAAGCTTGTATTATTCATATATTGCTTTTGGCCATACAGTTCATATAGCTTATCCCTGCTTTTGCGAATGCCTGGAGTTGCCCAATCGCTAAATAAGAACTTGGTGTAAATACTTTTGGACTTTAGGGGAAAAGTCTCAGCAAATTTAATGTTTAATAATGAAAAGAACTTAGTGTAGAACTCATTTGGGTCATTAATATTATTAAAATTATGGGCACCTTGTCTACTATCTAAAGCATTATTAAATTCCTGCAATTTTTTATTCGTAATTGGTCTAAATTTTATTTGAATTTTTTCTAAAGGTACGTAAGTGCAAAACGTTATTGATTGTCCATTGTGATCAGATGGCAACTTATTTACAATTTCTTTATGTAGGTAATCACAATTACAAAATATATTGTCTATGCAAGTTGCAGTAGAAGCTGTCACACGAGTTGGCTCAACAAAAACATTTGATAAATTAAATGATTTAAAAAGACTCAATAACCTAATACTATTGGAGTTTGTTTCTAATAAGTTAATATTAAAGTCGCCACATATTATTACTGATTTACAAGTAGAACTAACTTTATTCAACACATCTTCCATTACTGTATCAAACACAGATAGATTCTGGTGACATGGAGGTCTGTAGACACATACCACAACATGCTTATCTAGCTCAACACAGGACAATTCAATGGTGTGTTCAACCGACAGTTTAACAATATCTTTTCTTTCTTTAGATTTAATCGAAGTTTTAATTAAAATTAATGACCCACCATGTATCATGCGTTGTCGGCTGAAGTAGCTAATACATAATGAAGTACATAATAATTATCATAATTAATGGAACTTACTTGGTGGTCTTTTAACCAATGCTCTGTAAGGCAAACTACATCAAACTTGGTTTTCTCTAAAAAACATTTCTATCTCAAGTAATTTGGAAGAGCAACCTTGAATGTTCTGATTAAATAAATTTAAAGTGAATTGCCCTCCCTAGGTTTTTTACAATGAGCTAAATTGCTAGAAGATACTTTGTCATTCACTAATAGTAATTGTTCATTACTTGAAGGGGTAACTTCTGTTGTCTTGCAGTTTAGTTTAAATTTACACTAGTATCCGGAGTGACCTCCAGAGCTACAATTGAGGAGTCTAAACTGCCTGTATGGGTTCTATCAGGAAGAGAATATTCTACCTGACTGTTAGTGGCCTCGAAGAATGTTGACATTATAGGTGGGTCCTCCTTCGTACAACACAAAGAATCACAATAATTAGTCCCTATATTGTTAGTACAACTAGACAACACAGGCTCGTCACTTAACCTAATATTTGTTATATTAGCTATAACCTCGTTAATACTATATGCTATCAACATAGCAATCAAATGCCTATATTTACCAGACAGGGATAAAGCTCCCTGAGTTATCTTAAAACCACTAACAAACTTATTAGTGTCAAAATACAATAATTTGTCACTATGACAACATGTCAACAAGTGAATAGTATTATTCAGCTTTAAAATGTTATTATTTTGTTCATCTGAAAAAGTATCAGAGTAAGGAAAAGCACACAACATCAGCTTTCCTAAATTTAACTTTAATAATGATTCAACCCCATCCACTATGTCCTTTTTGGTAATACCAGTACTATTTCCCAGCAGTAGAACGAATTGGTGGAATAGCAACAAAGTAGGGACGGTAAGATGCAGTGCGTCTGGATGTCCAATGGTAGAAGGAAGCCGGTGGGATGAGGTCGTGGAGTTCTTGGGCACACTCTCCGAAGTACAATTTGTAGAAGACCGACAACCAGACAACCTTACGCGATGAGCCAAGCTATGCAGCTTGGCATCCACCAGTTTTACGAATTACCTTACTTACGGCTTCTTTTAATCTTTGATCTCTTTTGTATCGAAAGAATAGGAGGGACTTGGCAGGGTTGCGAAATTTGTTTGAAAGAGTCACCGCGGCCATACAGCACAAAGGGCATTAGGAGGAGTTTTAGTTAGTAAGAGTCTGACAATCCCTTCTGCTCCGCCCAGAGCCGGAAGAGTCATTTGATGATTTCCATCCTTAAAAAAAGGGATTGTAGAGAGCAGGTTGGTGGGGGCAGTTGGTTGGGGGGTAAAATCAACGCTTGCCCGGTCAGCTAGTAATGTATAAATGCCACAACCACTGTACGTTAGTATTAAACCTATGATTAACGAGGTTTAAACTTAGATAGGTGGGATTTATCTTTTAATTTATCGAAAACGCACAATAAGTGAAGGTCAATTATTTTTATTTATACACCCATTTTAACCGTAACATTGTACATAAGTATTGTATTCTATCTATACATAGGCAGCACCTACGTATAATTTAAACACAATTTTTTTTTCACGGAGATCTGGCACGGGTCAAATTAAACTTTTAATACGAGTAGGTTTAACATTTATTCTGATTTCATATAAGTTGATTACACAACGTCTTTAATTTTAATTCTTTTAAATTAACTTTTTCTTTTATATAAATTTCTCGTGTCACAATGTTAGTTACCATTCTCCTCCGAAAAGGCTTGACCGATTTTTATGAAATTTTATATCAGTAGGTCTGAGCATCGGCTACTATCTATTTCTCATACTAGGATAGGGTAGATAGGTAGGGTAGATAGGTTAGTAGGTAGGGTAGGCAGGGTAGCCAGTTGACGGGAGCGAAGCCGCGCGGGTCAGCTAGTTTTCCAATACAAATCTAGCAAATAAAACGTCTGCTCACTCTTTAGTTATATTTAATAGAAATACCTTATTACTAATGAAAGGAAACAATTCGTAACTAATGAAATGAGTGAAAACTTGATCATAGTCCGAACATTCCAGAGAGTTGGCTGGATTACTAAAATCAATTTACTGAAAACTATTTAATTACTAAATGCCTAACTTCATATCATTAATCTTATCCAGTGGGTTGACGCAACTCGTTTAATTTGGGAGCAATTCGATAATCTTTGATTCATTTCAGATGAAAATTTTGACATACAGATGAGCTGAGAATATAACGTCTGTACCACGTCTGACTGCGTTTAGTTTAATTTGGCGCCTATCGAACAAGATGGGAAGTTTGTATGAAAAAGTGTGCGGAGATACGGAGGGCTCGACTTTCAGTCGTAACTCTAAATTGATCGTCACGTGACACGCTGGCTTAGCACCTCCCGCCCGCGCACCGCGCACCTCGCCCCCTCGTCACCCGAGATATATCCGGGCCACATTGCATAAGTTCCTCAACTCCACCTATAACTTCCGATCCCTTCGCGTGAGGAGTGTAAGGCGAGTCACCGGCGTCCTGCTCCCCGCACCCCTCAAGCCGCGAGCGGCGCCACTTAGCGAGTTTGTAATCGTTTGTTATGAGGAACTGTTACGAGCTATTCAACGATTTATTACAAGTGCGCAAGTATTCACCCCCCCACCCCCCACCCTCCACTCCGCGCACGAGAACAAGCAAGTTATTAATGTTATTACGTGAACAACTATTTCAAGAAATGTGAATATTGTTTGGTTCGAGATGCAATGTTTAAGTATTAGTGTGTTGTTCAAATAAATTATAAATTTTATGTTAAAGATTGGTCTTAAGATGAACAGAATTACGTAGTTGAATGTAGAAAAAATCTTACCTACGTTTAATCTAAGTTCCTACTGGGGTTCCCAGCGAAAAGAAAAGGTTGAAAATTCAGAAAATTCCAGTGAAGCTCTTTTAAAGTTGGTAATTTGACTCCAAAATTACAACTACGCTGCCAATAGGATTCCTTTTTTTCAGAATTAATTTTTCGATATTTATTTGATAAAAGAAAAGTCAAAGTCAAAACGTTTATTGCGAACTAAGTGTACAATAGTGTTATAGTTTGTTAGTAGGTACTTATGACTTAGCAGCCTTTTACAAGCATTGCAATATTATTCCTCATTTATTTTATAGCAATAGAAACAAATTTAGAAATTACAGCTATATCAGGATTAAAACGTTCACAATAATTAACAATTTCCAGCAATATTAAATGTCATAATAATAAAAGAATAAAAATGAAAATATCAATAAATTAAGTCAATAAAAACAGCAATATTCAATGTCAAAATTAAAATTTAAGTGAAAAAATAAAATAAAAATTATAATAAAATAAAATAAATGTCAACAATAATTCATTCAATACAATTTCTAACTAAATTAAATGTCATAATTATGTTATTGTAATTGAAGGATAGACTTGGTCGTATTGTTTGTATAGGACAGATCGCCACATGAGAGAAAATAGTTATTTTAAGTTAGACTCTAAATATTCCTTTACTGAGTAGAAACATTTTTGGATTAGGTATAGTTTTAGCCTTTTTTGGAATATTGTTACTGTTTTTTGAAATACAACCGGCTTCCAAAAACAAAATACTACAGAGTAAAAAATAACTTCGGAAGAAAGAAAATAACTTTAATATCGGAAGTCGGTGTCAAAAAACGAAAAAATAACCAAAAACATCGACTTCCAAAATTAAAGCTATTTTCTTCCCAAGCTATTTTTTACTTTGTAGTGTTTTGTGTTTGGAAGTCGATTGTATTTTTTGTAAAAATAAATATTTTTCACTTTTTAGTGGTACCTATTTGCGTACCCATTAACAGCGTACCGGCGTAATTATATGTTAAGAACTGGTGTAAACAATAAAAAGACATGCGATTTCAGCAATCCCGATCCATTTGCTATCATGTATTGAAAAGTTTCGTTGCCTACCTCCAAAGTTCTTCGTCAGATCTTCACCAAATTAAAATGAGGCATGTCCACAAAAATCTTCTTCTAAACAAAAAAGAATCATCCAAATCGGCTAACAATTGGTGAAAATATCGCTGAACAAACATTTTTCATGGCATCTCATCATCAGATCCTAATTTATACCTTCTATCATCAGCTCAGCAACATGAGATGATGATTACCAGTCAATTAAAATTTCTAACGCAATTCAGACATTTGCTGAATTGCGTTAGAAATTTTATGAAAAACATTGTATGTGCTTATAAAATTTGAGAGTTTCCATCATCAAATTCTGACTTGGTGACAATGGGACCAATTGAAGAGAGACCATTCTTGTTTTCCCTTTACGATAAAACAAGAATGTTTCAAATCGGTTCATAAATGTTGGAGGTAACAAACATAAAAAAAAATTACAACCAAACTGAGAACCTCCTCCTTTTTTGACGTCGGTTAATAACAAAGTTTTAACATCGAGAATTTACAGTGAAAATGAGAACAAAATACAGAATCCTTTGACGGCTTTTGACGGCCGCCCGTGCAGCCATGGTTCGAACAAGAACTCATTACGGGCGCAACGTCTGCACTTCCACGAAACGAAACACTGAACAACTAATTATGGTTAAATTATTAGCAATATTGTTAATGAATTGCAAACCTTCAGCTTTAAAGGTATTTTACCCTTTGCAATAACGTAGCACCGTCAACCTCCTGAAGTCCTGGTAGCTACAGATGGCGATGAAATAGATGGAAACTTAATTAGATAGGCATTTCCATGAAATTATTTTTTATCGCAGCTCGTACGTCGTACTTTAGAGCACCTGCATAAGCAGAAGTCTTAGTCAGACTTCCGCGTAGGACTATACCACCAGAAAGACTTATTATATTTGTGTGATTCTTCTTCAGAAAAGATACTTCAGGTGTGTAATGCTCGAAACTGGCGACGGCGTATGAGTAGGACCAGAACGTAACAAAATGAAGGGAACAATCTCAATGTAATGATCGTAGCTGATAGCGATGTGTATTTTCTGTCTACTCTCGTGGGCAAAACTCTTGAGTTCCACTTGTGACAAAAGATAGGTTATATTATTATACAAGACATAAATCAATTTTGAAGGTTAGATTTATTTATTACCTGTCAGTTACTACATATTTCGGCTAGAGACGTTCCTGTACCTCTTGAATCGTCAGGAGTGTCAAAGTTGCGTCCAGTGGGAGCAGAAGTCAAACAATATAAAAGTGTTCGAGCCCGAGGACCTAGAAGCTGCAAAGGTGCTCAGAGTCAAAAGTTCAGCTGTCCGGTAACTTTTACCCAGGTGTAGTGTGTTTTATTATTAAAAGTTTATTTATTTCAGTGAGTGACTGGACTTGCCGTAAACATTTGTTTATTCAAAGAAATGGGTTAGTTTCAAAATCTTTTAGATTATTTTGGATAGCTAGTACAAATAAAACATCGATAGAAAACCTGCAGTAAGTACAACAAATATGACAAATACAACTACAAATATGAGCATTATATTAATTACTTTTTACTGTTGTCATTATTGTCACATGATGACTTTATCTCCAAATATTTTAGCAATGTGACACTTCAGGGCGCCATGTTGTTAATTTTTTTTGCTAAAGAATGGATGGATGTTTGTTTTTCTTTCACGTCATAACGCCTGAAAGGATCTTCATAAAATTTGGCACAGAAGTAGATTATAGTCTGAAATAACATTTTGGCTATTTTTCATTACAAGAGTATGTTCCTTAGGGATCACGCGGGCGAAGCCGCTGGCAGAAGCTAGTGTATTCATATACTGCGATAAGTCGCGCGTCTATTCCGGTGCGGTGTGGTGCGACAGCGCGCGGTCACCTGCGAGCTGCGGTGCCGCGCTCCGCTGCAAGTGTCACCGACATGACACGCTGTCATTACGCCTTCCATTTTTGGTATGAGGTGAAATCAATTAATAAAGCTCATTTTCATTATATTTATCGTCCTGAGTTATTGTACGAACAATTTGGCACATCACCCGTCTGCATGCGCTGACGTGCGACGCGGTGCGGAGCGGTACGGTGCGGTGCGGAGACGCGCTCCGTTAGACTGGACGGGAACATGACGCGTGGGTTATTGGGCTGTCCGTTATGTCCGACACTGAGATAAGTTAAACACAATCAATTAATTTTCAGAAAGTTATGTAAAGTTGATTATCGTTGTCATGGCAGTTGACCTCCTCAGAAGTCTCTTGTGATCAGCGTTGCCAGACTTTTTTTGGCAAGGCGGGACTTTGAATCTTTTGAGTGAAACAAGCTGGATTCTTTCGTCGAAAGCGGGACATAGTAAAAAAATCGTATATAATCAGAAGTTTTTTTAATAATTATCTTTGTATTTGAGTTTTAAATTACGTTTAAATGACATTAAATAGCAAAAATAGCCATTGAAAACGTATTTTAATAAAAATATGACATTTCATTTAGATTCGCCCTATCGTTAGAAAGTTGAGTCTTCTTCTCGGACATCCCAGCCGTCACATAGAAATCGAGACGTCCCGCCAAAAACATATTTCGATTCTTGGCTAAACCAAATAAGATTAATATTTGTCCAAGAAAACAAATTTTGTTTTCTCAAAAATTGTAGCACAGTGTATTAAAAAAAAATGTAAGCTCCATTTAAGCCAAAAAAATATTTCAATGATAAATAAACAATGTGATTCAAACAGTGATTTTACAATGTGAAACAGCATCGATGCGTGATTGCTAACGCATTAATTGTCGGCGTACGGCACGGTCAAGCACGATCCGGCGCGGTCGGGCCCGGTCCGGTCATTACGGCGACAATTTGCGCCCATTGAGCCGCGCGGGTCGAACGGTTCGGCCGTTCAATTGCATCTATTTTATACATCTCACACTCGCGCCAGCTGCTAATGATGTGTTAAATATCAATTGACAGCCGCATATGTAGATTTTTTTAAACAATCGGTAATTTATGATAACCTTTAGATGTGTGTGGAGATTACAAAAGCAATCACAATTGGGTTGGTCCTCGTTATTGGCAGTGTCACCCTCAATATAATTTAAAGTAAGATATAGAAATCAGTTTCAAAATAGGTACATATGTCCGTACCAAACAGTGTGCACTATCAAACAGTACGTACTTTACCTACACTGCATAACGTGCAACAGAGCTAGTTCTAAGTACGAGACCTGTTCTGAGATTGACCATAAGCTGCTAAAGCGCTGCTGGCAACGGATCTGACTAAACTGTGCGGCACCGGATGACGTCATTCCTAATTCCGAATAAAGGGACTAAGACTTCAGAATAGTCAAAATACTTCTGGGTACACGAACTGAGAATGAATAGCTTGTTACCGGAGCGGTGCAATAAATTGTTATGGCTTAAGCGGAAAAGACTTGGTGTCTTGCTCTCAAAGTCTATGCCCAAAACACAATGACGTTAAATTAATGAGCTACCTTTGTTTGTTAGACAGCAGTAGGTATTTTTGCGAGCTTGTGAGTCAGTGGGGCTGAGATGCCAAACTAAATGAAATATTTTTTAGTAAACAGGCACTCAGAGTTTCATATTAATTATTAGTACGTATGAGTATTCTTGGTCGAAGCTTGTAACGTGCAATAAAAAAAAAATAAGTGTTTGTTTTATATTAAAATAACAGGTTTTTACTAAATACATAATAATAATAAGAATTTTTAAGCGATACCTACTTATCACAAAACACATTTTTTTATATTTAGTTTGTTTGTCTAATATTGCTAATCCCCGAAACGGCTAGAACGAATTTGGCGGGACTTTTACTGGCCGTATATATCATAGCCTTTGTTGTACTGTCTTTGACTTTGATTCACATTTGTGTTGTATCGCGAGTTTGACGCAGACAAAGTAGCGGACAATAGCTAGTGTCTCCAAATCAATTATTCTGGAACACTCTTCTTATTTCGTTCTCAGTAATAATAAGATGCCAACTGAAGTATCATTACGAGAATACTTGAAAAATGAGTAATAAACTGTTTAATAATGATGTACGAGGCTCTAGCGCGATGCTAAGGAGCTACTACTAGGTAATTTATCAAGAATCCTCAACCCTATTGGTTTTTAGTTTCTTTTACTCGACAATTCCCCTTTGACTAAAAAATAACTTAGCAATGTTTTTGACAAACCTATTTGAAAAAAAAAACAAGAAGATGGATCTTGTAACAAAATGAGCATTTACTTTTCATTCAGGTTATCGAAGTGTTATTATAGAATCTGCAGTTCTGTAGAACCAAGTAGTTTGAAAAACAATGCTGTTCTAACGTTTCCCATTATTTCATTTATGCAGCTTTCATTAGCTGTTCATTTGCACAAACAAAACTCTAGCATGCATGGTTATATGACATTCATATCAGATCTCTCGTTTTGGATTGAATGCTAGGAATCTTAGTGCAACAATGTTTTCTTTCGTTGAAATATTGATTACTTTATAAAATTTATAAATGGTTTTACTATCGATATCACATCCCATCCATACGCACAAAACGTTTTGGGAACACATTCATAATGCGTACAGCTAAGGAGTGGAATTCCCTGCCGGAATCTGTGTTTCCTGATAGCTACAACCTGGGAGTCTTTAAATCAAGAGTGAATAGGTTATTTCTAGGCAAGCGTGCTCCATCTTCGACCACATCCTCGCTTACCATCAGGTGAGATAGTGGTCAAACGCGTGCCTATCAATAGTAAAAAAAAAAAAAATATGTATCAGTATTCACCAATACTAAAATCATTTAATTGGTCATTTATAGCGGACACGAATGCTGTAATGTTGCAAACCAAAACTGGGCAGTGTTTTCATCACCTACCCATATTTACTAATTACCCATATTTATTTGGTTATCTCCTTCGTTCTCGGTTGAAAAAAAAAATGTATGCAACATAGGATACTTTTAATTCCGGGATTAAGTTTGCTTTGGTTAATTGTCGACTTTCACGCGAATCAGCTATTATTTAAAAATAAACTGATAAAGCTATCAGCCTATATATTACATACGAGTAGGTTAGGGTATGGAGAATAGAAAAATGGGAAAAACAGTCCTCCCAAACGCTGACACAGTCACATCACTTGCCAAAGTACATATTTTAACTTGGCTATAAAACGTCCTTCTGTTGGTATCGGGTTGTGTTTGTGCGCTGTAGTGTTGTGGGCTTGTGGGGCCATCTGTCGCGTCAGTGGGTCCCGCGCGCATAGCGCCACGCGTTGTCTGCGCGGTACGTGTGTGTGTGTGTGTGGGCGCCTGATCGGTCAGTGTTTGAGCAGCGAGATAATGTTGGACTGATCTGTTTGTTGACGTACTGCTGATTGATCAGCGTGACCATTGTTCGAGAAATTGTCCTCTTTTCTGTTCGACTGCAAAAAGTATTGTAATAAATAACTTTACTTTAACCGTAGGAATAAAGTGCAATCATCAAATGACTCCTCCCGCTCTGAGTGAAGCAAGAGGAAGTGTCAGACTCTTACTGACTAAAACCCATCCGTGTTCCTCCTGGTGCCCTTTGCGTTCCAAGGCTACGGCACCTCTTTCGAACAGATTCCGCAGCCCTAGCAAGCACCTGCCCTAGCGGGCCCCGTCTTCCACGCTGACATCTTTTTGAGGCGCGCTGGGATCGCAGCAAGCCGCCGACCCGGGCCTGGTTCTGATCAGATGGCGAGCCACTGCTCGCCGTCCGCAGGCCCGCGCCTACGGCGGCCGGGAATCGTCCTGCGACTCCCGACGCCTGGGGCGTCTTCTTCTGTTGCGGCGACTGGGACGTGAGGTTTCCCTCTCTCTCACACGTTCAGCCTCCTCCTTTGCTAGCATTACTGCTTCGCAGAAGGAGGTGATCGCTTCCCATGCCTCCTCGCTCCGGACCAAAGATTGAACCAGGGCCGGTCGCGAGAGGTCGCCGCCGCCGATCGCCTCGACGAGGACCCGGCGATGCTCCGCCCTAGCAGGGCAGACCTCCACCGTATGCTCCACCGTATCCTCCGGGCGATCCTCGCAGTGATGACACCCGGACGCGTCCTCCCACCGAATCCGAAACAGGTATCTCCCGAAACAACCGTGTCCAGTGAGTACCTGTGTCAGGCGGAAGGTGAGGACGCCGTGGCGCCGCTCCAGCCACTCCTAAAAGAGGGGACTTATCGCCTGGATTGTTGCGTGCCCAGCGCTGGGTTGCGACAGTCGCTGTCTCCATACCGCCATGAGATTCTGCCGGAGCTCTGTCCGCCTTGCTGCGATTTGCCGCGGCAGAGGTGTTTCGCCCCGGCGTTGCCCCTCCACGCGCCACTCGTAAATGTGCGCGAGGGCTCTCGCCTCCAGATTCCATGGCGGCAGTCCGGCAAGGAGGCTCGCCGCCTCGCCAGAGACGTGCGGTATCCCCGGGTCAGCCAGATGGCCATGACCCTCTGAGACGCGTTGAGGTAACGGGCAGGTCGCTTCCTCAAAGTAGGCACCCAAACCGGCGCCCCATAAAGGGCCATGGACCGCACGACCCCCGCGTAAAGCTTCCGGCAGGAGACATTTGGACCCCCTAGATTGGGCAGAAGCTCCATGAAGGCAGCTTCGGCTCGTCCCAGTCTGGGAGCCAGACGTCGGAAGTGTTCGACGAAGTTCCACCGGCTTTTTTTTTTTTTTTTTTACTATTAGTAGGCACGCGCTTGACCACCATCTCACCTGATGGTAAGCGATGATGTGGTCGAAGATGGAGCACGCTTGCCTAGAAGTAACCTATTCACTCTTGACTTAAAGACTCCCAGGTTGTAGCTATCGGGAAACACAGACTCCGGCAGGGAATTCCACTCCTTAGCTGTACGCATTATGAATGTGTTCCCAAAACGTTTTGTGCGTGTGGGTGGGATGTCCACCATGTACCGGTGGCGCATCGCCGTTCGTCTTGTGGTCCGATGGTGGAAAGGGCTTGGCGGAATTAAATTATGCAATTCCGTCGCACATTCCCCAAAATGCAACCGGTAAAAAACCGACAAGCTAGCAACTCGTCGTCGATTCTCAAGACTTTGGAGCTTCGTTGCGACGAGCCTCTCATTGCCAATGATCCTCTTGGCTCGTTTCTCAATTGACTCAAGGGCATCAAGCTGGTATCTGGCAGATCCGTCCCAAAGATGAGAGCAGTATTCCATACACGATCGAACTTGCGCTTGATAGAGTTTGAGCAGCTGTTCCGGCGTGAAGTACCGTCTCACCTTTGCTAGGATCCCCAACTTTCTTGCAGCCACTTGAGCTTTTGCCTCTATGAAAGGACCAAAATTGAGAGTAGATGTTAATGTAACCCCAAGAAGTTCAAGTTGGTCGGTTATCGGCACTGTTGCACCTCGGAAAGATGGAGCTGGGTGGAATTGGCTCCTTTTGGCGGAAAATAGACACGCTTGGGTCTTAGCAGCATTGAACTTGACCAGATTGGCATCACCCCATTCAGAGACATCCTGTAAGGACACATTCAAGCGCTCAACCATAGCCTCCCGGAGAGACCGGATCTGTGACCCACCAGCTCGTGCGTCGGACACGTATCTCTCAGCAACAGTGCTGTCGTCTGCATACCCAAAGGTACCGGGTTTAAGCAGATCATTAATTTGCAGCAAGAAGAGTGTTGCCGAAAGCACCGACCCCTGAGGAACCCCGGCATTAATATCCAGCAGTCCAGACGAGCAGCCATCTATGACCACTCGGATAGACCGATCCCTCAGGAAATCTGCGATCCAATCACACAAACCGGCGGGCAGACCGAAGGAAGGAAGCTTACCAATAAGGCTATCGTGCCAGACCCTGTCGAAAGCCTTCGAGATGTCAAGGGAGACCGCTAGTGCCTCCCCGTGCTTCTCTATGGCTTCACTCCAGATGTGAATGGCATACGCTAGAAGATCCCCAGTTGACCGATTTCGGCGGAACCCGCATTGTCGGTCACTAAGGATATCATTCGCTTCTAGGTACGCCAGGAGCTTATGATTCAGCACGCGTTCCATAGTCTTACAGAGTATGGACGTTACCGAGATGGGTCTATAATTCGACGGGTCAGCACGACAACCCTTCTTGGGTACGGGTTGCACGTTAGCTTGCTTCCAAGCCTTCGGCACTTTTCCAGTCTCAAACGAAAGGCGAAATAATAATAATAATAAAACTTTAAATAGGCGTGTCAAAATCGGAGACAACTCTGGCTGTCAAGGACGAGACCTAGATACGTCATCGTCGACCCGACGCCGATGTAAACCCACCCCACCGTTATTTGAGATCCCGATGGTGGCCTGTTCCGAGAACCATGGAAGCACATGGCTTCGGACTTGTGTAAGGCCACCTCGAAACCCAACTGCCGGATCCTCTCAACGACTATCGCAACCCCGCGTGTCGTAGCGTCGGTCACCGCCTGGTGCGACCTCCCCTGCGCCAGGACCAGCGTATCGTCAGCATAGCAGACAACGTTGACGCCGCCAGGGAGGTCGGCGCACATCACCCAATCGTAGCCGATGTCCCACAGAAGCGGCCCCGGAACGTTCCCGGAACGGGGAACGGCCCCGGAACGGGTGGAACACCGCACGACATCTCTCGTCGGTTCCACTCTCCCAGGTGACCGGGGTAGATGATGGCTCTGTCCGTCAAGTAAGCCTCGACTACGCAACGGAGGTAGTTCGGCACCCGGTGATACCGAAGTGCCTCCCTGATGCAACTCCAAGGCAGGGTGTTAAAGGCATTGGCGATGTCTAGAGACACAGACAAGACGACCCCGCCCCGAGAAACCGCGTCCCCCGTCGAGAGGGCTCTCACACGCATGATGGCGTCCACCGTCGAGCGGCCCGTGCGGAAACCGAACTGGTTTTCCGCCAGTTCCGGCCCCACCCTCACTAGGTGCTCGACGAGGCGGTTTGCAATTACTCTTTCAAAGAGCTTGTCCACCTCATCAAGCAGTACAATGGGCCGGTATGCCGACGGAGAGTCCGCAGGGCGCCCCGGCTTCTTAATGAGGACCAGTTTCCCCGTCTTCCAACGAATTGGGAACTGGCCCCTCTCCTAGCCTGCGCTTAGGAACCCTCTTAGTCGAGGCCCAGAGCCTCCAAGGCCAGGACCCAGGCTTTTCCAGGTAAGCCGTCGGGTCCTGGGGCAGTATTTTTGGCCTTCAGCCTATTAACCGCCACTCTTAGGCCTACCTCAGTCACCTCAGGGGCATCGTCATCGTCGTCATCAATGCAGTCCGCATCGGGCACCGCAGGTGGCGGAGCCATGGGCAGGGGAGTATGCTCCCCTCGCGAGGGCGCTCACCACGTCCTCCACCAGGGCCGGAGACTCTGCGTCAAGGGGGAGGCCCAGGTGCGGAGCTTATTCCGCACCATTTTATAGGGTCTACCCCACGGGTCCCCATTCAGAGACTCCAGCATCTCCTTGCGAGCCAAATCCTTGCCCTGCTTTGAGAGCGGCCTTCGCCACTTTGTACTCCTCGTATAGCTCCGCCTCTCTGATCTGCGCATCTGGAGGGCGGATGCGGAGCCTACGGTGCCTGGTGTACCGGCGCCGTGCGGCAACGCATGCCTGACGCAGCGTCGCCAGCTCTTGCGACCACCAGTACACCTGGCGGCGGGCGCGTCCTTGCTTAACCCGGGGCATTGCCACATCATAAATATTGGACTTGGCCTCCCGGAACCACTCCGCTTCGTCGTTAATGTCAGCAGGCCTGTCCGGAGGTGACACCCAGGCCTGCACGATCGAAGCTTCCAGGAGGAGCTCCCGGTCCAGCTGCTTCAGCGCCCACCGCGAACCACTCGGGGCCTGCCGGACTGGCGCGGTTGAGGTCTGGGTGGAGACGTCAAACCGGATATACCGGTGATCGGAATAGGTCTCCACCTCCTCTAATACGCGCCAGTCAATGACACGCGGTGACAGAGCGAACGAAATGTCCACCACAGACTCCCCTGCATCCGCACACACGTGGGGACAGAACCCCAGTTTAGGACGACCAGGCCTGTCTCCAGAGCCCAGTCCTCCACCATCCTGCCCCGCGTATCCGTACAACGGGAACCCAAAGCCAAGTGCTTGGCATTGAAGTCCCCGAGAACGAGTACGGGGCGGGAACGACACCCAGCGACGACGACGCCCAACTCCGTAAGGGAGTTTTGGAACTCAGCGAGAGTTCGGTTCGGGGAGAAATACACTCCTACCGCGACAATCTCCCCGAACCGTGCTGCTACGCACCCCTGTCCTCTCCTGACGCTTTCGAGGGATGGGGTACCGGCAGCGGCCAACGAAATTAGGGCCACTGAGTCATTCAGGTCCTCCACCCAGTCATCCCTGGGCGGGACAAAGTAGGGCTCAGCGACCACGGCGATGTTAATCAACCACTGTGCTATGCTCTGAACCAACAGGTCCAGGTCCAGGGTCCAGGTGGATTGGCACTCCATTTTTGCCTCCTCCTGAGTCCCTTGTGACTCACTCGCGACAACCGAAGCGACTTCGGTGGAAACTGGGATACTAAAGAAATATGTGCACAAGGCTTGAAGGTAGAACAAGAAGAACAAGAAGTGTAGTAGCAGTGGACATAAATTGACGAAGAACCAATGGATGCACGAAGCCAATAAAACTAAAACAAAGCCTAAATATTGTAGTACTGTTGGATTTTCAGTCCTCACTATGATGAGTCGAGCGTTGTAAATCCAACAGTGCGCTTTTATTTCGTCATTAATTCAGGTGTCATCTAGAGTTGGCATTAGAAGCACGTTTGTAGAGCACCCAGCGGCACGTTGCCGTTGTACGGAACAAAACATTAATTCAGTGGCGAGTCAACACCCGGCTCCGGTGGCGCGAGGTTGACAGTGTGTAGGGAAGCTCAGAAGGATCGTTTACATCAAGTAGGTGGGGGATTAC
The DNA here is from genome assembly GCA_950371165.1 of Lacanobia oleracea. Taxonomy (NCBI): domain Eukaryota; kingdom Metazoa; phylum Arthropoda; class Insecta; order Lepidoptera; family Noctuidae; genus Lacanobia; species Lacanobia oleracea. Next base: position 735,182 of record OX493405.1, read on the forward strand.
AGTCAGAAAATAGGTATGGATATTTAACTGTGGAACTGACATGACATTAGACAGATACTTATATCTATTTGAATGTTTTATGGGTAAGATACTCTGTTATCTGTTTACTTATTCTTTTGCTAAGCAATTCAGAAAATATTTAGACGGCCGTTCCGAACTTCCGTAAAAAACGGAGCCCTTATAGGTATGTCTGTTTTTCTGTCTGTCTGTCTATCCGGCTATCTGTCTGTCTGTCACAGCCAGATATATCCGGATCTACTAAAGCGATTCTGCTGAAGTTTGGTATACAAATTTACTTGTGACTCAAACACGAATGTGTTACGTTTGTAAATAAATATATATTTTTAGTATGTTGTACTTTTGGGGTCAAACTAGAAAATTCAAAAAAGTTTAAGTTTTCCTCAGCAAAGAACAATGACCACTCGGCTAACATGCTTGGACTAGTAAAATCTAACAAAGTAACTTGATGAAACATATGTCGTTTCATTCGCCTATATAAACATAGCTAAGAACGATCTTCAATATATTTTTAAAATACCGGAGGATCTTGAAAATCTATGAAATAAGTTTTTGGGGTTATGTTTATTTTCTGAAGCATTTATGTTGTCTACTCTATGGTCCCGTAAGCAAAGCAAGAAACAGAAAGCAAAGAAAGAAACAGAAAATCGTACAGAACACAGTCCTCGCAGAAACGACTATACGGTGGTCGGTCAGCGCTGAAACCGTCAAAAATTGTTGTTTGTTTACTTCATAGATTATTTATTTGTCGAAAATAGGGAGGGACGAACGATAATCGTAATCGGTCGATTTATGACAGAATCGATATTTAATGTAAATCATTTGTCTTTTATTTTATTCATAGCTTTATTAAAAGTATTTACCACGAACTATCATCAACATATATTATTGGTTAAGCTTAGTTTAATATTTAACGTGAGTTTAAACGGTTGCTATTATACATCATCTGCTTAGCCTTTTCCTAACAATATTGGGGTCGGCTTCCAGTCAAACCGGATTTAGCTGAATACCAGTGTTTTACGTGGAGCGGCTGCCTACCAGACCTCCAAAACCAATTAACAAGGTAACACTGTACTTCTTTGTAAGACTGGAGTCAGATTTACTGTCTTCTGACAATCCTTAACGACTTCCAAAGATCTTCAATTGACAGCTCGGACCAACGGCTTAACGTGCTTTCCGAGGCACGGAGGAAACTTGGTATGTTAAGATGGTCGCCCATTCACAGACCAACCTTAGCAAGCGTTGCTTAAGCTTGAAGATCGACCTGTGCGGCTGTTATTATTTAGCTCCTCTGGAATTTAATTTATTTTTTAAAATAGAATCATCTTAGCATTTAAAAAAAGTATGAACATCTCTAGTAATAAGGACATGAAGGGCGCAAATGTCACATCTGCGACGACCCAGGACAAAACGTCTTGTCGAAGAATGACTAAGAGAGCCGACCCCGAATGATGGGACCAAAGCTAGGAGGAGTAGTAGTATCTCTAGTGACGTAAGTCATTACGGATGCGTTCAAATGTGGATATTTTATGCTGCGTTCTGATAAGTAAAATAATACTTAAAAAAAACAAAATATATCTCTATTTCCCTAGCTTTTAAAAATAAACGAAGATATCCAATAATAACATTAAAAATGCACTACATTTTGGTGATAGTTTTATCTCGTTACAAATTTCTGATTTTTCCTATTCTAAAGTGGCCATTGTTGTTTGTTTTATAGAGAGACGTCTAACAAACTTGTGGTAAGGCTTGCAAGCTTATCTGTCACCAGTCACCACGCATCAAAATCAAAGTTGAGTTTGGTAAGAATTCATTCACTCAATCAGCTGTTTATCAAGCAAAAGAGCAGACGTCGTATTAGAGGTACGTGTAAAGTGTACATGCTCTACAGTCACATTCACAGAAACAGTCAATACAAAGTGGAACTTCTGTCTTCATCTAAGATATGTTGCGGAGACGGCGCTAATCGAACGGGATTGGTTTCATCGGCGCTCACGCTGATTTACAGCCCACCTGACCCGCGCGGGGAGCGGGGGGTATGCTGGAGTGTGGGGGAAAGGGGGGTGAGGTGGTAGGGGGCCGACAACGAGCAGTTTCTTTAAGTCAGATTGCCAATTGTAATGTGGAGCTGTCTCCTTATAGTCTGAATGCGGTTCCGCTCGTTATGTTGGTAGGTTGCGGGGAGTACGTGTTGTTTGGAGTTAAAATATACAAATGATAGAGAAATTATTAAAGTTGCAGTGGGTATATCGCTCGCAGAACAGATGGTCGATGGGGTTGACAAGTTCTGGAGTGGCAACCGCGTACCGGAAGATGCAACGTTGGAAGGCCTTCCCGAAGGTGGCCCGATGACCTGGTGAAGGGCTGGTCGTTGTGGCGACGCTTGGGGAAGATCTATGTCCAGCAGTGGACGTCTTTTGGCTGATATAATGATAATGATTATGAGTGAAATTATTAAGGAAAGGGATTTAGTGAGCGGTTCAATGATAGATATGCAAATAGGCATCATCTCCCTGAAAATAAATGTTTGTGGAGTGTTACTGCTAGTACAAGAGTAGATATTATGTAGGTACTAGTTAGAAGTAGTGGTTAGTTATACGAACGAATTCCATTCTCGATCCTAACTGATGAGCAAAGACTATTCTCTATGCTGATGAGAGATTCGAACTATTGTAAGTTCTAAACGTGAGCTTACGACAAGCTGTACTTAGGGCTAAAACAGCCTAAAAAATATCCATCCACCTATTGTGCCTTTTTACTTTAATTTACATAAAAAAGTTCAATGCACTTGTAATTAGTTGCCGTAGACGAAAGCGCTGTAACACACGAGTACATATTTGCTCACATCGTGTATGTAGTGATTCATATCGTCGGTGCGTCTGAGACGTATTCGCGCAGATATTTGTCCAGACGCAAATTGAATTCTTTTCCAATCGCAGCGTCTCCATCGCCTAGAGAAATCATTTCGCTTACTCGATTGATCGCTGACTCACTTAATGTTGGATCATAAAATGTTCCATGTATATAAACGATTACTGTCGATTTGACGATATTTTTTTTTCGTATCTTGCTCTATTTTATCAGACATTGCAAGTTAATCGGATAGGCCCAGTTTAAGTAGATCTTCATATTTCTCTCTTCTCTATACTCCAAATGCAATTTACAATAATTGATTGGAAATAAAGCAAAGTTACAATCCCTCTCAGGCACTGCCCATAAATGAGTGCTGCAACTGGTACAAAGTACCGGCTGGGAATTGAGGCCTTAAGACATGGACACGAAGATAACGTGTCATCACGCCAGTATTCCCCAAAGGGTTAGACAAGAAGTGTACCTATTGGTACACCCGCATTTTTTCAGTAGTCTATGTTTAAGTCCTATGTTATAAAAAGCGAGCGTACTGCCACCAACCACCAACCGCACACTCGAATAGAGAATCACAAAAACACTGCCAGATTCGGGAATTGAACGCAGGGCCTCACGGTCTGTATTAGCGCTACCAGTAGACTATCGAGGCGTGACTTTCTGTTTTTTGTTTTGTACAAATTATTCATTTCAATTACGAATGTGCCTATCGAATTATACCACGGATCCGCGTTTCATTACAGACAAATATTTGATTTAATGGTCATTACACAATTCCGGGGGAAAAAGAATTGCAAGTTTTTGAGTGTTACGTCAAATGTAAATGAGGGGCTAGGGTTGGCACCGGCGACCAACTAAATGAGTTATTTTCCGTGTGGGGTTGAGCCACCAAGCAGGAACGATAGAAGGCTCACTTGTAATGATCTTGATGACGTTCATAAGTGCCGTTTAATGGACTAATTGAAATAAACGTTTTTGACTTTTGACTTTGATAGAGCTGTGAGTGCTGAAATAAGAAAATGTCTGATGCATTTTATAAGTATCTACTAATAATATGCATAAGACAGTAAGAAATAAAAACAAACAGCAGACAAAAATAAATAGAAATAGATACAAACCCTGAGTCTGAATCTATTTTCATTTTTACACTTACACTGAAGTTTTCTGTAAGAGAACTTAAAGCTGGTTTAACTTAAATGTTGATTTGAACATAAGCTGGCCTTTAGTGTTGATATATTTTGAACATTTGTTTTCAGAACAATGATCCATTTAAGGTGGATGCTCCAGGGTAGCCCACGAAATTCAAATATTTTTATGTGTTTTGCAATTTGCCGGTCAGTGTGAAGCTGTATGTGGACCAAATGCGATCCGCGACCGTAACGCGTATTTATCTAAAGAATTATAACCATTTTAATCATCAAAATAGCCCTCTAAGTTCATGTAGTTCGAAAGAATGAATATTTCAGAAATAATCATAAAAACACGAAGACACGTGTCACTCTAGCACATCCTGAAATTGTCAGGACTCTTACTAACTGTGTTGTTCCAAGTCAGCTTTCTGGACATTTCTACATCGTGTTGAGGCTTTTTGCTTGCGGCGCTATCAGGATTTACGTCCCCGGCCGGGGCCTATTATACCCGCTATCATAATTACGGGGCTGATCGCACACCCGTACACCCGCACACCCGCACACCCCCACACTCGCACAATGGTACGCACTGGTACACACCGACTGGTACCGCCGCAGTACACCTGTTCCGGAGCCTCGTCGTAAATGTTTTACAACAATTACTCGGCGTTGTTGCGCTGTAGTCGCGATGTGACCGACCTCCTTATTGTACGAACAACTGCCACTTTACAGTATTGTCGTAATTTACCTGCTTTATTTTTGAGATGATTAGGCTTATTTGTTTGAAATAAAAATAAGCTTAACTGTCTCAGCAATAAAGAGGTAAATTAGAGTAACGATGTATTCATCTCTCCGCAGACTGTGGCTTTTTTCCATCTTGCGCCGCATGCCTTGACAGCTGAGGCTCAAGACAAGTGTCATTCTATTAGCAAATACGTTGTAATAATTGTTGAAAGGCCAAAATGTAAGTTTCTGAAACTTTGAGAGCGTTAGCCAATTCCTTATATTTTTCACGTTTAGACACTAGCTTTCGCCAAGTTACCACTAACAAAATGTTACTTGTCTAAAGCCGCTATTCATGTGAAGACCTGATGGTTTCGCCAGGAGATGCCGTTACCATAGCTGAAAACAAATACTGAGACAATTAAAAAAAAAAAACAAAAGTAACATGCCATCAATAGCAATAACCCACAACATTAGCCTAGGACGGCTGTCCTCGGGTCCGCACTACAATCATAATTCTCCCTGCAATTTTCGGTCTGACCATTGTAACCATTGCTTACCAGACACGTCACTCATATGGCTCCTCCTTTAATGAAATGGGGGTTGAGAGCCCTTACTTTCTGCTCTGTATACTTCCACAACTGTACTTCACAATTGATAATTACATCAGTGCTATTTTCGTGAGCATATCAATAAGATATGTAAGAAGGCATACAGAAAACCTAGGTTTCGTACTCAGGCAGTCCCAAGGTTTCACCAACATCACGACACTAAGGGTACTATATGACGCGTTAGTCAGAAGTCACCTCGAACATAGCGCATTCATTTGGGCTCCTCATGAGGCGAAATATAGTGTTATGTTGGAACGTATCCAAAATCCACGAGACACTTGTATTACAAGCTGTATGGGGTATATCCATTATACCCATTGATGTACCCTACACTATTTGTTCTGGGTATGGTAGGGTATAACACTCTAAGAGTACGACGAGAGTTTTCGCTCGTAGCGTATGTAGTGAAACTACTACGTGGCGTGGCGCATAACCCGGGACTGCTGCGACACCTACAGCTGTGCGTGCCCGACCGGTACGTGTGGAGGCGGCAACGCCCGCCCCTGCTCGCTGTGCCTGCAGCCAGGAACAACCTACTGGCGAGAACTCCTCTCACTAGAGCCCTACGCGTGGTGAATCAGGTTCACGGGAGGGTTGATGTATTGTGGTGCAACTTGAGTGAATTCGCAAAAGTTACACTATATGTAATAAGTTATTTAGATTAAGATATTTTTTAACTAGGTATAAGGTGTAAATTTAGGATTTAGTTAGTAAGGCCACTCTGTCGCATTGGATCATAGATCTGTAATGATAGTGTAGGTAAGATTGTAATAAATAAATAAATAAATAAAAATTTTCTAGTTACTAAGATAGTCAGGGAATACCCATTACAGTCAATTAAATAGTTATTATTCATAGTTGGTACGTCTAATGACGTAATACTAAACGTAGTACGAAATGTCTGCTGCATTTAAGCTGTGGTTAGTACAGCCATCATACGAGTAGTGTGATGTACAAGTGACAGCTATTGACCGTGACGATGGATCGATGGTACTGAACCCTCTAAGCTTTCAGTCAAGTGGTTTCAGGTAACGAGATGATCTCCTTCCTTTATCTAAGTGAGTGTAAGCATTTCTTTACTTCTGATTGGTCCGCGTTCGACCACTATCTCACCTGATAATAAGCGATGATGTGGTCGAAAGTGGAGCAAGTTAAAAATCAAATAGATTCAAGTAAAGTCAACAAGAAAACAGAGTTTACCTGAAATAAAATCCTGATAACATTATCCAAACGTCTGCAAGAAAAACACTCAGTATTTTATAATAAGGTTCGTTCTTCTCGTTCTGCGAGTACCATAAGTACACTTGAGTACAGCGATACCATTGTCTGCTCTTCAACACAATAACCTTGGGAACCACTCCTTGAATTAAAGAATTCGTTTGCTCCGTCGCAGGTGGTTGACGGTACTCGTACATATCTTGTGCCGGCGCCAGACACAACACTTATTTGAGCACTGATGGCTGATTAACTGTGTTTGTGTTCGTGTAGAATGTCGTGAGGATAATATTGAGCATGCATGAGGATGGCTACAAGGTGGAGAAAATGTTGAAAAAACTACCAAAAGCAAGTCGGACTCGCGCATCAAGGATTTCGTACCATTGTACAAAATGTAATATTTTTAATTTATAATTATTAAATGTTATTATAGCGGCAACAGAAAGTCACTCTATGTGATAACTTCAACTGTCTTCTTAATACATGAGATACAGCTCGCTGACAGACGGACGGACGGAGAGACAACGGAGGCTTAGTAATAGGGTTCCGTTGGCCTTTGGTTACAGAATCCTAAGAAGGATATACTGTGTGAAACATGTGTCTAGAAAGGAGTCCCTACTGGTATGATGATGGAATCACAATGGAATACAAAGTGAACATGAGCTCAGAATAATAGAAGATGTTGGCAATAGATGATACGCCAGTTTGATCGCTTGGTACCAATGCATGATAACTAATGTTGATAACTTCTAACTTAACTTTTAACTCGTTGTATCCTACCATACAAGATGAATAAGGTAGGATACTTATTTGGGTAAAATGGTAATGGTACGGTATGGTTCGTAATGGTTTTGGTGGTGGTGGTGGTATTTTGGTAATGTGATGTCTAAAACGATTTCAGATACTACTCTGAAATAAGCTACCAAAGAAATGAAACTGTTAATTTTACACATCAACACTTTTCATATCCTAATGTACGGTAACAAACACAGATTGCGTAAGTGTTACATATCACAGGATGTGTCATACGTACAATGTATGAACGAACAGAACTATACAAGTGCGTACAAACACGAGCCATCATTTAATTAAATAGGTGCGCTCAATGAACTGTAAAACGTCAAACTAATTGTATCACATGGTGTTACGTCTAAGTGCTCTATTATGTTTCGTTCGACGCTGCGCTGTACATGCCCCGTATACGCTGTGTACGCTGTGTATGTTCACAACACTGAACAGCGTTCCCATGTCACAATAATTTTATTACTAAAATCGAAAACCGAATTATACAGAGCTAATTTGCCGTAGATCTCATTACCAGATACGTGGATTTATGGAAACGGCCCGAATGAGCGCGCTTGCTAATTGCTGTACAATGTTTGCGATATTCCAGTTTTGTCATAACAGTGTTTTGGTATTTATCGCCGGGTTTGTGCCGCATCTAGATAATAGTTTGTATCCTGGACGTATTTTGTAGATACAGTTTGATTCAAACTCCTGTTTTACTATTTGGTTGTAATTTGTGTATCATCTTTATTTAAAATACCTGATGTATATTAAACCAAAATGAAATATTTCAATCTATACTAATATACAAAGCTGAAGAGTTTGTTTGTTTTTTTACTTGAATGCGCTAATCTCAGGAATTACTGGTCCGATTTGAATAATTCTTTCAGTGTTAGATAGCCCATTTATCGAGGAAGGCTATAGGCTATATATCATCACGTTGAGACCAACAGGAGCGGAGCAGTAATAAAAATTGTAACGCAGACGAAGTTGCGCGGGTCAACTAGTACAATATAAAATCCTGTTATAACTTCGAGATTGCGAAGGAATGATTCATTGTGTAGTAACCAAATTCCTTTCATATTTTAATTCAAGTGTAATAAAATAAATTTAACACGAAACCAATTTTGATGAATACCTTTGAAATTATTAACTCTGTGAAGTGCAAAATACCACAAATACTTAGCCGAAATTCTATCGGTACATTATTGATGGCAGACCAGCGAATTGCTGACGTCACGGCGTCATCGGCCGCCCTCCAATGAGCATCGGGAGATGAAAGCGAAGCGAAGAAATTACGCAAATAAAGTAACGCATTCGAATCAAATGCACACACAGCAGGGGGCTGCGAGGGGGCAGGGGGGATACAGTCACAAATTGATCCAGCTGTGTATTGGTTTTGTTTTGTTTGATTTTGTTCAAGCGAGAGATCTGTCCGATAAAGAAATGAATCTATTTTGAAAGCTCATTCAGAAGCATTTTTACATTGATTAAGTTACAGGAGAGCAGTGTTTTGTTTGCAGTAAAAAGCTATGTATCTCCGATTAATGTCTGTAAGGGGAATATTACCACGAATAAAAAGTCTTGGTATTGTTTGAAACAAGTGTATTACCACCACCACTAGGGTCTGTGCAACTTGTTATTTTGAAAGGATATATTATTAAGCAAGCTTTGAGTTGGTTTGATTCAAAAGAACCTCAGACGGATTGAAGTAGGTACAAATCGTGTGGGCGGTGTCTATAAATGCACCTCATTAGTAAGTGCCATTTGTTTGTATTTGCCAAGTCAAATAAATCCCAGCAAATAATTTAACTGTAATGTAACTGTAATTAATTAATTTACTTTCACCTGTTACACGTGTGTTCTATTGTTGTACAAAATTGATGCGAAAATGAGAAACAAGTGCAGCGACGCCACTCGACTACAGTCATTCGAGCATTTCGATGTACGCGCACACAGTCATCAATTAGAGCCAACTAAACAAAACTGCTCCCTTAATTACATACACGCTGAGTTATGTGAATGTAGTTATTATTTTGAAATATAACTGAGGATTATGATTTAAATTAATTTTCATACACTTAACTCAAATATCGTGTAAAGGGCACAACTTACAGAGGTCACAGGCTTGTAGGTACATTTTCAATACAATCTGAAAAGTTCCTCTGAATGTGTGAGCTAGTTAAGCTGGTGCGCTTCCAGGCGATTGTTCCCAATCGTCACAAACATCGTCGTTCTAAACAACAACCTCACCGCTGCCAAATGGTTGAACAATAACAATTTCCACTTATCTATTCATTCTCCACAAGCTTTACACCGAAAAAAATCCGCTTTCATATAAAAAATATGATTTTCCTTCACGTCAGAGGGGATTCCGATGACGGCGACATACTATGTACGGATAATGCCACATGAAAATGACGAAAACGACACTTGAACGACGCCACATTATCTGCTCAGTTTGGTTAAGCTCTATGAGTGTTTGGATAAAGTATATAATTGCTTGCGGGAGTTTGAAGCGTGGTTGGTAGTTGGGGTAATGTCAGGCTAAATGTAGCGCGCGTAGTTTTCGGTCAAGTCCGTTGATCCTATTACGATAGCGGAGGCTGCGGAGACAATAGCGATGTGTTGAGTTATGTGCTGAGGCGCGAGCGGGGGGCACGGGGGGATCAGTTTTTTTTTAATTGTGCAGGTGCGAGGGAGTATGGTGAATTTCTGACGTGTCTATTGCGAGATATTTGTATATGGTTGGTAGTTTGGTAGCTTTAAGTACTGAAATTTATTTTAGGGAAAGCTTACCTACTAGATGCGCATGTGTTGTTGAAACAATGTCAAACCAATACAGCTAGCAGAGTTACGATGTTGCAAAAATTGCGTCGTCAAAGTTTTTAATTATATTTAATGTCATCTCTGACATAGACTAAAAAAATATCTAGTAAAGATTTCCTTACAAGATAATATTTTTGTCGGACAAAAACAGGTTTTTTAAAGATGTTTACCAAAATAAAATAAGTATTAAGCGGAAATCATATTAATGCGAACTTGGTAATATTTTTATGACTCGCGAACAGCCGGGCGTGACAGTCCTTATCCGTTAATTTGTCCAATTAACTCCGCAATTGACTTATAAGTTGTTCAGACGAGGCTGCTTGAATTCTGCTTCTAATCTATTCAGGGCAGGAAACTCCATCCTCTACTATGTAAGGAGGGGGAACAGTGTTCAAATGATAGATTCGATTAACTAACCTACAATTTAACTCGCCTAACATCAACAACTTGCATTGACACACTCTTTTCGAAGCAGCGTCCAACCAATATGACCCTGTAGTAGGTTGTGCAACAAGGGGATAAAGCATTGTTTTATGTTGGTGTAAACCCGAACGCAATGAAGGATACGGGATATAGGTTTAAGTTCGCATTATCGAGCAGCAGATTTAGTCTGCTTTGAAGCGTTAAGTTGCATTATTAGTTGCTTTGAAGACAATAAACTTATTGTTTTAAATCGTAAAAGAAACTTGTTTCTTCCTGAATCTGCAAATAAGATTAAATACCAATAGCAGCTATCACCCTAAACAGCTAATCGCTCCAGCTCATTTCACTAATAGCTCAACAGTTATCTGCTTCATTAACCGCCCATTAAAAGAACACAAGTTCGGTTCTCTACCGCACAACACACATGATGAAGCTCTCGATCTCAGCAGACACAATGACCGAATGCGTGTCCAATAAAAACATTAATCACAGCCGGGAATCGAACGCAGGCCGTCACGCCCGCCGCTTGCTCGATGGAATCGTCTTGAGTACCGTCGCAACACCTTTGTTCAATGATGAATATTGTCTGACGAGTAGATTTTAGTTTATTGGAATAAACATCGCAGTAAACATAAATGAAATTTATTTTGCAAAATCTTCAGTTAAATCTTAAACTAGATAGTTTAAGTTAGAAGCCAGTGTTTTCCAGCTGACTATCCTGAAAAGATACACCGAAAGAAACTCAATCGTCAAAGTCTCTTTGAGATGATATGATATCTGAGGTGTGATGCTGATGTGTGAAGACGTTAAAAAGTGCCTTTATTGGTCTAGTAGAAACAAAAAAATTGACTTTGAGTTTGAAGGTGAATGAATCACTCGAATATGACAACGCAACAGTAGCTGTTGTTGTCAAATTCGATTGTTTCGTGAAAATTACAGGTTTCCTAGATCATTGAGGAAACTTCGGCAAGCGAAAACGTATTGAACGCAGTTCGCCATTAAAAGTAAATTTCTGTGCTTTATTCAGTACTTACCTGACAATATTAATCACTATTTGAAAGAAAAAATGTAGCAGTTACTTAAAAAATACTACGAGGTCTTTTATTACTTAAGTTCTTAGGACCAGTATGCAAGACTCGTAGTCGTGTTTTTACCTACTGTCGATTATTCCGGTGTTAGGTATGTTCCTATATCGTGGCTCCTTGATTGGGTCGCGTGGACAAAAAGTAAATGAGCGAGCGTGTACGCTCGGCTTGATTTACGCGTGCCATTCCGCACGGTGCCTTGCTTTTTGTCGCTAACCTATGTTACTCGTATACTGACTATTGCCCATTACAGTCACCAAACATTGCACCGCTTTGCCTTATGTGAATGGTTTCAATTCCAATTGGTGGCCCTTAAATACAGTACCATCTATAACAATAATTAGTTTTAATTGCTGGAAAAACCATGCAACACAAACTTACCATTTAATATACTTTTATTTATTTATTTAAACTTCATGTACAATAGTGGTAAATAGGCGGACTTAATGCAGCAAGGCATTCTCTACCAGTCAACCTTTATTTCTGATCCCAGTAAATTAATTTCATAAAGCAAAGCTTTAGTTAGAAATGCTAATATTTAAGGATAAAGTAAAACAAGAACGAGTACTTGTAATTTTTTAAACCGACTTCCAAAGAGGTTCTTAATTCGGTGGGTATTTTTTTATGTACCTATGTACAACGTACTCAGAGGTTTCTGATCCGATTTCAGTGATTCTTTTTTGTTTCGATACGGTATACTTTTTATTTGGTTTCGTAAAAAATTGATTCAGTTTGGTTCTGTAGTTTTTATTTTATGAGCATTTTTAATTTATGCGTAGGTTAAGACGTCTTCCAAGTATCACCACTTAAAGTGAAAAATAAAAAACACTACAATAGTCGGTATTAAGAAACAAAAAAATAAAAAAAAAAAACCCAACTTCTGAAATTAAGGTTATTTCATACTTTGTAGTGTTTTGTTTCGAAGTCTGTTATATTTTTTTGTAAAAAGTTTTTTGTAAAACCTTGTGAAACAAATTAACCATTAAAACCAGTTCATAACGGGCATTAACTGAGGATTAAACGAATACTTTGTATACAAAACATTTTTATCAAATTTGCAATCAATAAGTCAAATAAATTTAAAATGTTACCAGTTTTATATGAACAGCTAAAGTTTATAAAGTGGAAGTCAATGAAAGTCGTCAAATAACAGAATTAATTCAGTTAACTTAAAGTAAAAACACTTTAAAAATATATATTAGAGCTTTAGAACGTTCAGAGATAGTCCAATGCAAGGAAAAAAATAAACAACAAAAGTTAGTATCGAGTGAGCATGCACAGAGTACCTGGGGAGGCAAGTATTTGGCAGGTATTCCACATCACCCGTATTACTGGGCGTTACGCCGTAATCTCTTTATGCAAGTGCGGCGCCGGCTTTTTACATTTTAATCCGGCCGAGCTCCGGATATAACAACCAGTGGCCCGATGGACCAAATGAACTCATTACTTGAAAGGAATACACCTAATTAAAATTCTAATTTCTTCCTACTTATTTAAAGTGCGAAGAGAATTTATCGTTATTAGGGATTGCTGTAAGTAAGGGATAAGTGACCATGGAGATGGACCTTATCCGCATTAAAATTAGTATGGATAAGTATCTAAGGGGACTCTTGGCTAAACAAATGATTGCTCCGTGCGTCACGGCGACGCGACGTGACGTGGTGACGAAGTGTGTAACGCGACATTAATAGGCGTCGAGTTCGCGCCGGTAACCAAACCCGGACTTATGAAGACTAATGACCAAGCTCGTCTTTGGAAAAACTGCCTCCCTACATAATCGACAGGTGTGGTGGGGTTCAGGCATGAGGCAAGTTTCAGTGGCGTGTTGCCTAGGAGTTAGGACTAGGTATACTAGTAGTATTTTTGTACTTGACTCGACAAGCAGAAGGAGAAATGGAAGCTAGTAGCGCAGTCATAGTGAAAAAGAGATTACGTCCTTCATTGGAAGGCAAGACATACTGTTTACGCTTACTAGATTCTAATACACGTAATGTGCTTAAGGTAAAAGTGAATCATATTTTCTGAAAATGTTTATAATTAAATTTAAGTAGCTAAAACAGATGAAACATTGTCACAAATACTCGTTAACTCAATGAACGCTGAACGTTGCGAACTATCAGTAAAGTGGTCACACACATACATAGGGTGAATGTTTAGAGAGTCATGCGACAAAGTTAGTAAAGTACCTGCGCGTATTATGAGCGTCGTGGAGCAAAACTTGTCCGTGCGACTGCGGACACACAGCAGACACAGACGCGCGGTAACGTAACAGACACAAACGCCTGGTAACATAGCAACCACTGCGCAAAGAGCAGACACTGTGATGCGGGACGTGGCAGAAGCGTGGTGAAGAGGTATTATTTAACTTATTAAAAGTGATTTTGGAGAGAAGCTTGTGGCTAAATAATAACAGCCGCACGGGTCGATCTTTAAGGTTAAGCAACGCTTGCCAAAGTTGGTCTGTGGATGGGTGACCTTCTTAACATAACGAGTTTCCTCCGTGCCTCGGAAAGCACGTTAAGCTGTTGGTTCCGGCTGTTAAGTCGTTACGGGTTGTCAGAATCCAGTAAATCTGACTCCAGTCTTGCCAAGAAGTACCGTGTTACCAGTTAATGGGTTGTGGAGGTCTGGTAGGTAGCCGCTCCACGTAAAACACTGGTATTCAGCTGAATCTGGTTTGACTGGAAGCCGACCCCAATATAGTTGGGAAAAGGCTAGGCAGATGATTAAAAGTGATTTTGGCCATTGTTTCGTATACACTACTGCACTAAGCAGTGTGGCCTCTCCTTAAGATTTACTTGGCAATAAAGAATTAAACGGCATCATCTATGATCCGCCACTACATGGCATACCATTGGCGAAATCCCGCATTGGTCAATAGCCTGAACATCTACAGATCGAAGTGGAGCTTCTACAATCGTTTGTCATTCACATGCACACACTGATAATACGCTTGACTATAAGGCACACACAACACACAACTCACAAGAGTGTGGTCACACCGTCTGTGTCGTCTACACAGTACACAGTGGTCCTCTCTGTCGAGTCACGGAGTTGAGCAAACAATTCTTCTGCGACTTGTATGTTTTAATTGTCGTAATTGGACGCGTTCCTCTTTGTGTTGTGCGAGAGACAAGCGTCAAGTTTGCGCCGGCCTCCGATTGCATCCCGCAAGTGGTAGGTACGGAACCTTGAGGTGTCTTCATAAATTAATGAGTTGACGTTTGAAGTTTACGGTGGTGCTTTATACGACGGACGGACAGCGGAAGCTTAGTAATATGATTCCATTGGGTACGTAACCCTAAAAAGTGTCATTGAAAACAAAAATACATAGTGTATGCCTCACGCTGCGCCGAAAAGGAAATGGGCTTTCTTATGTCTGTTTTCTATCGAATCCCAATCTATATTATTATACATCAGTTACGAAGGAGACAAGTGATAATGACAGTCACTTACAGTAACTATTCCGTCACGACCGAAGTGGATCCGTCCCCCTGAATTTCCCTTTGATGGGTGTTAAAGTGCCGCCAAGGAAATTTAATCGTTCTCACACAGTTACAAGACATGACGTCATTACGGCACAGATTGCCGCCAGTAATGCCGGCACTGATTGAATATCCTCGCCCCCCTCCACTCAGCTGTGCACTATCGTGAATTTATTTTATTACTGGCTAATCTGATTGCTGAGCCCAGCGGTATTTATGTAAAAGAAAACAAAATTCAAGCTTATTATGAAGGTTTTTTAAAAGCGTTCTGAAAGCTTCTGAGTAAATTAGTTTTCGTTTTAGATTTTAATGTGTAGATGCCTTTCATCGTTAGTGAATTTTGAGCAAATTTAACTAAATTACGTACTGTTGTAGACATTATTGGTAGGTTACGATATCATAAACATAACGAATTTAAAAAAATAGCGATTTAGCTTAAAATGCCAAAAAACATAAGCTGCGTGGGGTACGAGCCGGGAGCCGGACAGGACAATGAGACCGGTTGTGTCGTCACATCACGTGCGGGCTCGCACATAAAACCAAATGACTAATCCAATTACGGGGCGAAAGGCCAATCTGCCTTCTCATGCCCATAATTATACTAACCTTAGCTTTTTGAGCGGCTAATAAAGGCCCCCGTATTCTGTGTGTAAAATAAAACCGGTGGGCCTTTATTAGTGATTCCTCGTATGTTCTCATTTTTGTCCTCGTAAGTAGCTACGGAGGTTCGGCTATTTTCGGAAGTTGCTCCGAGTTTAATTAGAAAGAGGATTTAACTGAATTTTGGGACATGTCGCTTGTAAATTAGTACTTTGTCGTCGCCTGTCTCGTCCCGTTAGCGAAAGCGAGTGGTGGAACTGGGGCAAAGGGTTTTTCTGTTCATAAAATATCTGCATCTGTATCTTTCACGGGTCCTTACGGGTATCTTTGTCAAATGCAGATTTTATGCGTAATATTTATGCAACCATTAACTTACACTGAACATGGCTTAATAGAGTTAAGGTGGTATCATAGTGCACCAGTTGTATTAACAAAAGGCCTAGACTGACATTGTTGAAATTAAGGTCTTTAGAATGAACTCAAAATATCCCAGTAACTAGTTTGTTCCTGTTAATAGCAGCGTTGCTTTACCAACCCTTTGAGATGGCGTGCCGCTCCACCTGGCATTTATATATAGCTCTGCCATGTTGTCGTTTCCTGATGTTTGAGCGAGCGGTTTGGAGTCGTATAAGACTGGGAAAAGTGGAAAGGAGCGTTTTCTCAACTGTGAAACACAGGCTTATTTTCATAATAATAATTCTTTGAGTTTCAGCAACTTCATCTATTAATAAAAGTAAAAACAAATACCAATTTATAACTACGCCAAATGTTAATATTAAATTTCAGAAATATTTTTTTTTTACTATTAATAGGCACGCGCTTGACCACCATCTCACCTGATGGTAAGCGATGATGTGGTCGAAGATGGAGCACGCTTGCCTAGAAATAATCTATTCACTCTTGATTTAAAGACTCCCAGGTTGTAGCTATCGGGAAACACAGACTCCGGCAGGGAATTCCACTCCTTAGTTGTACGCATTATGAATTTATTCCCAAAACGATTTGTGCGTGTGGGTGGGATGCCCACCATATACCGGTGGCGCATCGTCGTTCGTCTTGTGGTCCGATGATGGAACGGGCTTGGCGGAATTAAATTATGCAATTTCGTCGTACATTCCCCAAAATGCAACCGGTAGAAAACCGACAAGCTAGCAACTCGTCGTCGATGCTCAAGACTTTGGAGCTTCGTCGCGACGAGCTTCTCATTGCCAATGATCCTCTTGGCTCGTTTTTCAATTGACTCAAGGGCATCAAGCTGGTATCTGGCAGATCCATCCCAAAGATGAGAGCAGTATTCCATACACGATCGAACTTGCGCTTTATAGAGTTTGAGCAGCTGTTCCGGCGTGAAGTACCGTCTCACCTTTGCTAGGATCCCCAACTTCCTTGCAGCCACTTGAGCTTTTGCCTCTATGAAAGGGCCAAAATTAAGAGTAGATGTTAATGTAACCCCAAGAAGTTCAAGTTGGTCGGTTATCGGCACTGTTGCACCTCGGAAAGATGGAGCTGGGTGGAATTGGCTCCTTTTGGCGGAAAATAGAAACGCTTGGGTCTTAGCAGCATTGAACTTGACCAGATTGGCATCACCCCATTCAGAGACAGCCTGTAAGGACACATTCAAGCGCTCAACCTTAGCCTCCCGGAGAGACCGGATCTGCGACCCACCAGCTCGTGCGTCGGACACGTATCTCTCAGCAACAGTGCTGTCGTCTGCATACCCAAAGGTACCGGGTTTAAGCAGATCATTAATATGCAGCAAGAAGAGTGTTGCCAAGAGCACCGACTGCTGAGGAACCCCGGCATTAATATCTAGCAGTCCAGACGAGCAGCCATCTATGACCACTCGGATAGACCGATCCCTCAGGAAATCAGCGATCCAATCACACAAACCGGCGGGCAGACCGAAGGAAGGAAGCTTACTTATAAGGCTATCGTGCCAGACCCTGTCGAAGGCCTTCGAGATGTTAAGGGAGACCGCTAGTGCCTCCCCGTGCTTCTCTATGGCTTCACTCCAGATGTGAATGGCATACGCTAGAAGATCCCCAGTTGACCGATTTCGGCGGAACCCGTATGTCACTAAGAATATCATTCGCTTCTAGGTACGCCAGGAGCTTATGATTCAGCACGCGTTCCATAGTCTTACAGAGTATGGACGTTACCGAGATGGGTCTATAATTCGACGGGTCAGCACGACTACCCTTCTTGGGCACGGGTTGCACGTTAGCTTGCTTCCAAGCCTTCGGCACTTTTCCAGTCTCAAACGAAAGGCGAAATAGACGTGTCAAGATCGGAGACAACTCAGGCGCACAAGTTTTCAGAACAATTGCCGGTATCCCGTCGGGGCCACTAGCCTTGTTCACGTCTAGGTTACGCAGTACCCTACGGACGTCCTTCTGATGAATGCGAATGTTCGACATGCTCGACTTGCATCCACCAGGAGAAGCAGGGGCCCTCGCGCCACCAGGATCCAGACGCGAAGATTCCGCAAACAAGGAAGCAAACAAGTTTGCTTTCTCCTCAGCGGAGTGGGCAAGCGTCCCGTCGGGTCTCAGCAGTGGTGGTAGTGAGGGGCGGCAAAAGTTCGATTCGACCAACTTAGCCAGGGACCAAAAAGCCTTACTACCTGATGGGTATGAAGCAAGTTTGTTCCCTATTCGGCTGATGTGGTCAAACCGTGCCCTCCGCAACACCTTCTTGCAGGACTTGGCAGCCCTGTAAAGGATTTTTTTTTATCTAAGTATATTTTATAATAAAATAATAATTTAAAATCACTTGACCCACTAAATAAATACTGGCTCCTTATTTTTTCAACATCCATTACGCCCGCGCATGATGGGCATCGCCCGTCGCCGTGTCGTCGGCGCGGTGCGTCTCATTCATAGAATAGGGAGTAAAGGTTTTATGCAAGATGTCTCAAGAAAATGTAAATTTCATAAAAACAAAAACACTTACATAAAATTTTTTTTTTCGTTGAAATGGCTTTGTTATAACCGTTAGATGATTGTCTTAAAATATTTCGTGTATGAATAGTTACACCTTATATAATATATCTACGGTCTCGTAAGCACGGCTAGACGTCTTAATAAATAATATATTTAGGTGATAATATTCACATTTTATACCTAACTACAAAAAATAGTAGACGCGAAAGATCAAGAGTCAAAAACATCCAGTTTTCAAGATACGCCAAGACTTTATTTGACATGCTTAGAAAATAAGCATAAGTTACATCTGAGTTATTTACATCTGATTCGATTACCTTAAACTTACGTCACACTGTTAATTAATCAACAAACAACTCTATTCGTAAGTATTAAGCCAATGAGACGTCTAATACGATTAAATCATTTACACATTACAATAATAATTTAACTGCGATCCAAAGCGGGATTATCATTCGAGCCACCGCAAGTAGGCACACAGACTACCCTCCGCCACACTCGACACCTCTAGTTTGTCCAATTACCCGACTTGAACAAACAGAGAGGTACGCAGTCACTCCGCGTTTATCCTCAATTCGATGCATAACGCGCTAATACGACTGTTCTTTCCAAATGAATTAAGTCTCTCCGAAATCTCTTTGATGATGTCTTGAGGGTTGAGGACGCACTTTAATCGCTGCTCACCCACTCGTTATTAGAGGGACGATGCTATGCTCTGGCACGGCTTGCCTCCAGTAATAAGTTTAGTGATTTAATTTCCTTTTCTCATACAAAGTTACTATTCACATAACAAGCTGAACTCAACTCTATGACTATCATGTTAAAGGCTATGTAGTTTAAGTAAGAAATGAAATCATATTATTGAATGCCTATTGACGGCATTATTTTCCGGAAGTCGTAGTGATGTCGGAATGTATCTCGACATTAAGATGGAAGTCGGATCTGAAACAATTTCGCTCAATGTTCAATTTCAGGAAGTTAAATGTTAGAGTTAGACATAAAAACTTGTGAGAACTGTTGTAAACTCCTTGAAGTTTCAACGCAGGCAGTAATATTATCCTCACGCTTGTAAACTCGTCACGTTGCGCAGAGGCAAAGGTAAGACAAAAGTCCATATAAGTTTTGTACCCATATGCCTGCCTGTTCCCAACTATATTGGGGTCGGCTTCCACTCCAACCGGATTCAGCTGAATTTCCGATTGATTTTCATATAGTAAGTACAATAAACCCAAATACACTGAATACGTTCTATAGGTGTGCATGTTTGTGTGAAAACTCGATTATTTAGAAAACAAAATAAAACATTTAATTTAATTTTCCTGTAAATTCCTGTAACTTGACACAAGCGGACTATTGAAACCCCGCAATACAACAACGCCGTACATCTGATTGTGTTCCAGTGTATTCCAGCCCAGCTTGCAAACGAACACAAATCAATATTGATATGAATTGTGCAATCAGTCGCGATGGGCGTCACATCGCGAACAACCCGGAGGCCGCCGCACGCGGGATGTCAACCACCAACATTAAAAGGTTTCCTGAAATGAACTGTTAGCTACTGCACAACAACAGATAATCTTGCATGAACCTTGCGACAGTAATTATGTTATCTGAAACAGATTATACATTTCTGAGAAATGAATGAATGCATTTGGCTATGTGCTATTTCTAGATGGCCCTATGTAGGTACTAGTATAATTTTTTGGTTTAAATTACATCTAGTAGACAAGTTCTAATGCCTAATTCACAAGGACATTTGAAGAAAGGACCATACTGGTGTGTGTGGACCTATGAACACAGTGTAAGTATTTGTCAGTTATCGTGTAGCTCAACTCAGAAGTTTGAGGAGCTCAACACAAGACTATTACTATCCTCCTGCCACTATCTGGTGCCGGCACAGCTTTTTTCATTGCAACTCTGGCTAATTGTACCATCAAACTTATTATCCTGATTCTCTTCGGTCTTCTTTTAGCTTAATAGTCTAATTTGTTCACCTTTGACAACTGAATAATACTGTTTACAGCCAGCCCTATCAGACGAGTGTTGTCAGGTGAGCGCACCGGTACTGGGCGACTGTTTAACGCCGTGTGTTGTGGCAACATTGTGACGCGGCCGCTCACTCGGAAGCACCGGTGCCATGCCACACTGCCACTGAACCACAGCATGCTTCGTTACATTTATTGATTTTGTTGTTTTAAATAGCTGTCATTTACTAAGCCATAGAATGTTACACTAATAAACATCTCGAACATTGAATTGCGAAGTTGGTAAATAAAAAGTAGATATTCCTGTTAGTCGCTTTGTAAAGCTTTTTCAAATCGTAAAAGTATGTAATGTAGGTATTAACGTAAGGACCGACTCTAAATAACGTTCTTGATAAACTCTTGGCAGCACTATTTCCTGCCACTTGCTGCCCCCAAAAAGCAAGAGCTTCGATCCCAGAAAAATCCATTAACAATAATGTCACATTCGAATACCTCAATATTGACGTCAGTACATCACCTGTGCGGGCCACAGCGGGGGTGAGGTCACTGCGCGGGTAGGAGGGGGGAAAGAGGCAAAAACCCACCGCTCTGAAATGCGTATTCATAGTGGATTAACGACCGACGATAGTGGGCCTTTCACGCCATTAAAAGTGTTAAAAAGCGAGCGGTTCGATACGCGCGCGGCGCCTCTAGCCGCGGGAGAGACGCGCCAGCTCGGGAGTCGGGACTACTGGGGTACTTACATTAATTAACTGTTTTTTTTTTGTTATTGTATTCTGAATGTTATTTTCAGTCTAGTTTAGTACCAATGTATATGAAGTTTAAAAGTGTTGTCAATATGATGGATAGAAGAGATGTTTGAAAGTCCGAGAGAAGAATTCATGACGCGCCGATCTTAAAAATAAATCTTAGTAAGTGGAGGAAGATGCTGCGGACGATTTGTATGAACCGTATTCTCGAAAGGTTTTCTCCGTCAGATTCCCTCGCTGCCACTGGCACCCCACAAAACAAGTCACTATATTTTTTCCATAGGCACAATATATTACTCGAGCAGCCAGTACAAAGGCTTTAGAATCGTGCCGGTTACCACGCCGAGGGAACACAGATCGCCCCTCGGTGCCTCTGTACTCCGCCTCCTACCTACTGCAATAACAGAGTTAATAGCCTTCGTTCGCGTCGGCTTCTAACTTACTGCTGTGACTTTCTGCTTTTATGGCTTCACGAGTTTAGTTTTCGTAGAGTGAAGTGGCTAAACATGGACATATTATGAGGTCTGCATGTAGTAAATCTGTCTGTCTTTTCCCGTCTATGCTAGGGTCAGCTTCCAATCTAACGCAGTGGGTGCAGCTGAGTACCAACCTTTTTAACCTTAACCAATATTTTTCACATTGAGCCATCCGACC
This sequence comes from Lacanobia oleracea, assembly GCA_950371165.1. Lineage (NCBI taxonomy): Eukaryota > Metazoa > Arthropoda > Insecta > Lepidoptera > Noctuidae > Lacanobia > Lacanobia oleracea. The sequence goes on from OX493405.1 coordinate 757,282, forward strand.
CAGTAGTCTGCATTTAGTATTGTCTTAATTATTTCTTCATTGCCACCACCCAGGAAGATCAGTGCAGCAACGCAGCTTTCCAGAAAATAACAAACAACTAACAGCATCATGAAACAACCTTCTTTCTAGGCAGCAAAGTAGGTTGTTTGATTGATTCAAAATGAGCAACGAGGCAAGATTTTTGGTAATAATCATCGTAAAAGAGAGAGTGAAGTGTTTTTGGAAAAGGCGTGAGCGATTATTGGTATTTTGTGAGTAACATTGTATAAAGTATCCCCCAATCAACTATAACAGGAGATAGTCGCATCATTTTAATTCCGTCAATGGTGGCGAGGGGCGAGCCGCGGCGGTGTCTCTCAAACAGAGCTGTGTGCACAGCGCGGTATCTATCATCATCTATCAGCGCCGTTTGTTGTGTACGTCCGCCGCTCGGCCGGCCTGTGGAACCACCCAACAGAGTAGGGCAGAAGGCACAAGCAATGGATATGGAACATAAGGAGAGATTAATAAACATGATTGTGCAGTGCTTCATCATATAGCTTCGGTAAACCTTTATCAGTGCCCCACATCTGCCAATTTACTAGTGCAAGATGGAGACGGGGACTCAACTAAGACAAAATTTACCTATGCTAATATATCACAGTCTCAATATATTTTCACAAGAGTTTATCAGCAATGATGAAGATAAAATCGAGGTGGTAATATACTTCCCTAAAGATATTTATTAGCATATTTTACTGGGAAGTTTGCCACTTCTTCCCAGATTTTTAGCTGGACTGAACACTAGGAAGTGGTGACATGCGTTTCGGGAGACTGTCTTTTTGTTAGACATTAAAAAGTGATGACATCCAGCCTAATTTTAAATTGTGAGTTTTGATTTCGATTTTTTAGCTCGTCGCCTTATCGACAGTGTATCTATAAGAAATAAGAATTAATGGTGAGCTTCTCTACTCTCTGATAAAATGTCCGTCTTTAACTCAAGACTAAAGAACTGTGCCTTTCTACTTTGGTATAATGCTATTGTCACTTGGAATAGAACTACTGGCCAGTTATTTTGTAGTATCCAGCCACTAACCACTTTTTGTAACGATACTAAGTGACTGTTTTGTGAGAGTCTCTATTATGTCGTGATCATACTCCTTTGGAAACAAAGGCAGTGATTTGAAATGTTCAAACTATTAACATAAATGAATGAAGCTAGTTTAGAAATACATCTCCAGCTATGTTGTGGAGGTCAGGAAGACAGTCGCTCCATGAATGATGTAAAATATTGAAATTCCGGTATTAACTTGTAGAGTGGAGACTGGGGTCGCTATCCGGTTTTTTGTTGGAAAAAGACTGGGAAAATCTCCTATCGTTTCTTATGAAATATTATGGACCATTGCTTTCATTCGTAACATGTCATGACTATTACAGACTCTCAAGCCAACCTTGTTATCCTAATAAAAAAATATCCTAACAGTTTCAGACTACCAACACACTTTCCTTGCATCGTTGATCGTACAGGTGGGAGTGTCAGACATTTCCCTAAATACTTCAAGTACGTTTCCTATTACGTCTGTAAAACGAGTCGTCTACGTAGCGAGCAGCGCCACAGCTACTGCGACGTCGCACAGATTCGCTTCATATAATATGCATTCAAATCCGGGCGACGCCACACGGTGAGCGACTGCTAGCGTCGTGCCGGCAGGATACATTGGAATAACAATACCGTACAGTGTACATGTGGGAGATAGCTAGCTGTGCTGGTGGTATTACATACTGTGAGGAGATGGCCTTTTTGTTTCATAGGACATGTTTTGCACTCAACTAGTAACAAGCCGCTGTTTCGTGCCATCTGCACAATATTATTGCTACTCATGCAACCATGTCAGAGGCCCTTGAGGCGGTTTAGAAACTTTGACACCACGATAAGAAGGAGTATTACTATAGCATCATCTTTTTGCATGGAGAAGCTCGTGGCTGAATAATGACAGCAGCTATGGTCGATCTTCTATGTAAAGCAACACTTTCCGAAGTGGGACTATGGATGGGTGACCACCTTAACACACCCAGTTTTCTTCGTGGCTTGGAAAGCATGTTACCAGAAAATTGGACTCCAGCTTTTTGCCAAGAAAACACCACGTGCTGTCCAGCTGTGGGTGGTGGAGGTCAGAGCTGCGTCTCCATCTATAATTTTGTACTAATATTACAAAGAGGAAAGATTTTTTGTTTGTTTGTTTTGTACAAAATAGGCTCTAAAACTATTGAACCGATTCTAATAATTTTGTCACCAATAGAAAGCTAAATTATCAGGATGTAACACAGTCATTTATTTTCAAAAAAAATAAGGATCCTTCAGAAAATGACAACGTGGTCGAAGTCACAGGCGAAGTGCTAGTACACCAAAAATTTGGGACACCGGGTAAAGACAGATGATGCTCTTGATGTTTTCGTTCATTGTATATCATGTAAGTCCCCTGCTTGAGTCCACCCTGCCATGTAAAACTCACATTATTGTTTGTACTGGGTAACGTTATAGTATGCGGAACTTAATGATATTGAATCAGGACCAAACATACAACACAGCGGCATCAAAGAATGACGAATTAATTAGCCGAGGTCAACATTTGTTCGGGAGATTAGTTTCCAAGATAATATTTGATGATTTAATTTACGGACTATATAGTTTTTCCAAATAACACGGACTTTCACACAAAGTTTTCCCTATCATTTCCCGTTTACAGACGAATTAAAAAACAAATTAGAAAATATTTTGGCTGTGCGTTGGTAGTCAGCCAGAGTGGCCTTGAACATGAATCACTTCAGCCTGTAGGTACTTGAAGACAACGCTGAAATAAACTTTAAACAGGGAATTGCGTCTCACTGAAGTTCAGATTGCCTTGAACAAGACTTGAGTGATGTTTCTCAAAGATCAAGTTTCTTAAATATGGGCCCCTTGTGCCCAAAGCCTGCCTTGTGTAAGAAAGTTAAAATCTTGAAAGTTAAAACTTCGTTATTTAGTTAATAATAAAGGTTGAACATCTTTACTTACATTGTAAATTATCGCCAAGGCCTCGAGTCTGAGTGACAAGCTCGGTACGTCGGTACTAATGAGTAAGACCGACATATATGTGATCACAACAAAACAAAATTGTTTATTTTGATCTTGAATACATTTGACATCTTGAGTCACAAGTAGCTCCAATTTCTACTTATTGCTAACTTTGACATTTATACACAAAGTTTTGTGAAACTTTCAAATTGTCACGTTGTATGTATGTATACCAATGTAACAGTAAGCTCCACTTTAGTACGAATTCCTGACAAAGAATTCTCAACAAAACACATTCAATTTCGTAGACATTCAAATTGTAATTGGTATTTGTATATAGTTGTTGTATTTGTTTCCGCGAGTGTTCGGGAGGCTCGCTCGACGACTTCGCAACTAAAAAGAAACTTGAATTAAACAATGAATATTACAACAAATCACGGCGCGTTAACAACCGTACCTTTACTTAACAAAATATGTTTATTTGTGTTTGTACACAACTCCGAGGTGCGCGCCCGAGAACTTACTAGCACCGCTTACAACAACCCTGAACACCCAGATGAAGCCAATTTCTATCGTACGCCACTCGTGATAAGATCGTCGTTAAGTGTATAAGTGGAGTGGTAGTTCGTAAGTCGTAAAGCCCACTAGCACAATAAATAAATAGTTGTAGGTCTAAAGTTGTCTGAACAAACTTGGGCACGTCTTCTCGATTTTTCCCTCCGCTCGTGAATTATTTACCTTTCCCCTTGTTCAATAGTTGGCAACTCGCGCTTTGGAAACAATATCATTGGGAATTATTTCCATAAATATTTATGTATTTTATGGGCGTAAACGTCCCTGACCCTTGAACATGAATGTCCTTATAGCCGCTACTTTGAGTGGTTGGGATTCTGTATCTCTTTTGATAAACGGCTTTACTTGTGAGCTCTAAGAGAGCTTTAAATATGACCGGCGCAACTTCGTCTGCGTCACATTTTTAGCCTATAAACTTTCTCGATAACTGGACCACACTAGTATTTTCTGAGATGGACGCCTTCAAACAATCGAACAAACTCTTCAGCTTTGTAATATTAGTGAAGATGACTGTCTTAACAAAATCATAAGTTCGAAAAACATTTGACCGAATTTCATTTCACCTAACAATTTTCAACTATTATTGTTTCGTTTTTTTTTACTTCATCAAGTCACGTCTGCCACTGTATCGATTCCAATTAGATTTTTTTCGTCACTCCGACTTTTAATTTGGTCAAAAAACTTCTTACCGAAGTTACACTAAGCCGAAATAACATTCGTTCGAAGTATTATGTGTCCGAACATTCATTTTGCCACTGTTGTAATTTAAGTGGTGTAATCCCACCACAAAAGTGGGATAATGAATGTTCTGGTAGTAGTGGTGGTGCTGGTGGTGGTGATGGTTAACAAAAGTGGTTTTAAGTGGAAGCAGGCATGTGGCAGCATGCAAACAAGCATGCAAGCAAGCATAAATCGTGCAGACAAGCATGTTACATGCAAGCAGGCATGCAACATGAAGCAAGCATTGTTTCTATCATGGCTCCAGCGTTGTGGGGTTTGGGCGGCTCCACGCGAGCTTATCGTCGCAGATGGTTTTAACGCTCACCACCGCAGCTTTGGCTTGCAGCCTCAGCCGCGGCAGCGGACCTTCTAACAACCTGCTCCTCAGCTCGCGGGCCGCCCCACCCCTCCGCGGCTGCGCGGGCTTCAATTATACTCTAGGGGTAGGGCAGATCCACCGTAGGCCATCCAAGGAGGTGTCAGCTCGGAAGACAGTGCCTGCTGGGGCTGCGGAATTCGTTCGAAAAAGGTACCGCACCCTGGAACGCAAAGGGCACTAGGAGAAACACGTATGGGTTTTAGTCAGTAAGAGTCTGACACTCCCTCCTGCTGTACCCAGAGCGGGAGGAGTCATTTGATGATGTTTCATCCTAAAAAGAAATGCGGTAGGGCAGATAAGACTGCGTGAAGTCGGTTTTGCAGCGACTTGTTTCTGTCATTAAATTTTGTGGCACAACATATTGACTTTTAATGAGACTATTTTAATTTAAAATGCTACCAAGTAACCGGTTATATATATGTGATAAATATTCAGTAAAATGTTGTTTCGGTGTTGTGAAAATATGGCAAATAAATCGTTTGGCAAATGAAAAAGTTCAAAAGAGGCTTCGGTCAATACCAAAAAGTTATATTGTAAATGTAGTTCGGTAAAATAATACCTATGACACATGATACTTCGATGATCTAAAAATATGTCAAATAATGCATATAGCAAATAGGACGTCGGTCAATAGTTTTCGGTAAAATCAAATTCGATCAAAAAAAAATCGGAAAAGTGATCGGTTCCCCTTTAAAGTGCATCCTTTCGAGTGAGTGTGTGAGGTTGACATTGCGGACATAAATAACTGGCACAAACATCCCGAACTAGCACAAATATTTGTAGAGCACACAGTTTTTGTGACTACGCGGGAATCGAACCCACGACCCGCGCAAAAAGATGACTCCACGGGGCGACTTAGCACTACACTAACTGAACGAGAGGCGTTGAATGGCGACTTGGCGAATCTTGATCAGTTTTTGTCAAGTTATAGCTGAATGACTTTAGAGTAAATTTAGCTTGAAAAAAAACAGTGGTAAGAATAACATTATTACATTGATCTAGTTAACATTTATAACTGACCAATTTAAAATGCAATGAAGTGATGGCCTGAAACACAAGTAAAAACCTAGATCGGGCAGGTCGCTATATACTCGTACATTATAAGTTCCTAGTAAAATATCTTGTACTAATTACTTTCATATAAGATTTTTACTTTATTATCTTTTTGTGGCAAAACATACATATACATTTTATGGTAAAAGTTTTCATGAATATATTGATTTGATTTGATTTTTTGATTATTATAATATTGATTATGCCGTATGGTGTCGGCCGGTGCCGTGTGCTGCCGTAAAACAATAATACCATCCCATCACTTCCCGTGGGTGTCGTAAAAGGCGACTAAGGGACTCGCCAGAAAATAGGCAGCAACGTTCTCTGTAAAACTCAACACCATACACTGCGATCACGAACCCGCCTGGCTAGCGCGGCGATTATGGCAAACCCCCCATTTTAGGGGACGCCTACGTCCAACAGTGGACGTCTTTCGGCTGATATAATGATGATGATGAATATTAGCACTCTGATTGACCTAAACGCAACTGAAAGTCGTGGTCATCTGAGGCTGATATCGGCCATATTAGGTAACTACTTAGCATATCTCAATTTCCAAAAAATACTCCGACTGTCAAGAAGCTAATACACTTTCGAGTTTACTTCAAATTGGTAGATTATCTTTCAAATAAGCTAGTTAACGACGTTGGAAATTCGAGGCGTCGCGTCGGCTCTCACTCCGCGCACCGGCTGATCGACCGGCTGACTCCTTGGATCGAACCGATCGGTTGTGACCCGCTGTGTCACACTTCGCATAAAGAGGAGGTATTTTAATGAAACTGTTAGTTCGTTACTATTTGTAATTTCTTCATCATTTGTTATTTTTATTAACAGACGAAAAAACGGAGAAGATCCAGTTGACGCGTATATTGATTTTTTATTAAAACTTTTTGTATTAGTAACATGTAAAAAGCCGAGTTAGTGCCTTAGGTATTGTCAACCAGTCTACCTTCGGTCGTCTGTCGTCGTTTTTTACATTGTAACTAACATACAACTGAAAAAAAAAATGTACGTACAAAACTCAGCAAATTTGTAACATGAAAAGTTTCTTGGAAAGTTCAAATATTTATTGATCCGTTATTGTCGACCAGTGAGTGGGTAATCAACGATGGTACTCGTAAATACCTATGACATTCGCATTCAGGAATCTAAATAATGTAGATTTAATGAGTTACACCATATAAACAAGCAAATCGTTTATTTGATAGTGATTGGTAAAAATCTCTATTTATTGTGTTAGTTAATTGTTCCATATATTTCGTGAATGGCTTTCCCGCAGATTTTCGATTATTGGAGCATTTCCAGATAACATACGATCAGATGTTGATGATATTAATAGCAATCTGGTTCTCTCCACGCCGCCACACGCCGGCACTAGCGCGGCGCCCGCCGGGACTCGCTCGGGTAAATATCCAAAACATGTTTACGGCCCTCCTCAAGGCGTCCTCAAGGCGTTCACAATGTAATTTTCTTCAGCAATCTGTTCGGGAATATTACCGCCGGTATTTATTCCCGGGCTCATTACAGTCGTGGGATCCAATCGCGGGATAAGATTCCCGACGCCGGGATCGCATTGGTCGCGCACTCCCTAGAGTCAAGTTGAGATTTGAGTCGCCATTTCAACTGGATCTGTGTTCTAACACTATCTGAGAAGCTAGCCTCTTGGCAGGAGGGTCTTGTTTGGTTGGTTGTGGGGTTATGATTCGATATAGCGGTTATTGGGGGCGTCGAGGATACTCCCGTGTGATCGAGGTGTCGCAAAATAGTTTTTCCGGTTCGTTTTGCAGTCTCGTCGTGTTTATGTCGTGTGTGTCTCGGTTCTGTCCCGTATATGTATGTATGTATGTATGTATGTACCTACATAGTCTGCCACGTGCCCAAAAAGCCTGCGTGAGGGTATAAATACATTATATTCGGAGATGTTTACGAGGAAATTGACGAAGAAATTATCGTTATATCAAGTTGAAAAAATGTTCTACGAGAAATTTAATTTTATATGCTTTGTTCATGGAGCCTGAAATTACTATTAAAGCCTAATTAAAAAAGTCGTTAGTGATAACTACAATCCTCCGATATGTTAAGTACCTATACAGGCTACTCTACATTTCTATAAAACTTTCATTTTTATACGAACCGACCGACGGATCCTTTACAAGTACTTTCAAAAACTAATTTGAATACGTTGCATGACTGAAGGGAACCTAACAACCAAACTTTTGCAGTTTGCATTATCTTACATACTTTCGCCGACTTTTTATATAAACTTTGATTTTTCACCTTTCTGACAGGGATGGAAGTTTCACGGCGATCTATAAAAATAAACTGCTCCGGGCTGACGGCGGGCAAAGTTCGTAAAGTCGGGAGCTTACCGGTTCGGGTGCGCTCGGCAGCGCTCGGCCACACTCGGCAACCCTCGGCACGGCCCGCCGCGGCTCGGTACGGTCCGCGCACGTGACCCGCATGCCGGACGACTTCCAGATTCCCTAATGTTGCACCTGACGACATTATTTGTTTAATTTTAATTTAAACGCTGTGTTTTGTATAATAAATGAACTGTTTATGTTATAAGACACGTATTCGAGAAGTTTTCGGGTAAAGTTTCGACTTCATGCCTGCGGACGTGTAGCGAGGAGTTTCGCCAATGTACAAGAATAAGTTTTATGAGGAAGGTGTGTTTTGAGAAGAAATGTTTTATTGTTACCTTATTACTACACAGAACGGTTGACAAGCTTCTAGAAAAGGGGCATTGCTTTCCGTAACAGGTTGAGAAATTAAAAGACGAAGCTAAGGTATACGTAACTTGCGCTGTTTCCCACTGATGAAGAATAAAAGTGTACTAATACAAATACAGTAATAACACATACATAATACTGCCATAAGAGTAGCAAAACAGTTATGTAGTCACCGTAGATAATGCATAATACAAAATATGATAATATCGAGCAATACAAAACGAATACGAAACGCTATCAAAATAAAGTAGTCGTTTAAAAGAAAATAGTCGAGCAATACTTTGATGAGGCAGTGCGGAGGCGGCGCGCGGCCAGGTCCGCCCGAATAATGCTGTCACGGCCGAGAGGTAATCTCCAGAAAAAGTATGGAAACGGCCGTCTGTACTGTTGTGGAACTTTCAGCGAGTCACCTCGCACGGGCCGGGAAAAACGCTGCGGTTATTTTTGTGTGAGAACTAATTTACTAACTTTATTCTGCATTTGTGGATACTGTAATGGATAAAAAGTAAGTTCATAAACCAAAACCTGATTACTGCAAACCACGCTCTAAAAAGTGTGAAACAAGAAAATATAGTGATGTTCAGTGGATAGCCGTAGATGCCTCCTACCCTAACACAACAATACATTCTAACAGTAGTAACAGTCATGACTAAGGTCATAAGCTTGAGGGCAAAGTGGCCACAGCTCGAAATAAAATCAATACTAAATCCTAAGTTAAAACAAAAAATGACGAGACCGATAAGGTTCCTTACTCAGCAAGTTATTGAATACTGTGAAGTGTAGTGTAGTGTAGTGTAGTGTAGTGTAGTGTAGTGTAGTGTAGTGTAGTGTAGTGTAGTGTAGTGTAGTGTAGTGTAGTGTAGTGTAGTGTAGTGTAGTGTAGTGTAGTGTAGTGTAGTGTAGTGTAGTGTAGTGTAGTGTAGTGTAGTGTAGTGTAGTGTAGTGTAGTGTAGTTTAGTGTAGTGTAGTGTAGTGTAGTGTAGTGTAGTGTAGTGTAGTGTAGTGTAGTGTAGTGTAGTGTAGTGTAGTGTAGTGTAGTGTAGTGTAGTGTAGTGTAGTGTAGTGTAGTGTAGTGTAGTGTAGTGTAGTGTAGTGTAGTGTAGTGTAGTGTTGTGTTGTGTTGTGTTGTGCTGGTCGCAGAAAGAGTTATGCTGCTAACTTGCTGATGAGAACATGACTTATCATCAATAAAAGCAGCGTGCAGACTCTGAATAAGTTCATTTCCAATGTTTTTTGAATGCGTAATAGGTCTTGCTTCAACATTAAACTAAATTTACCAACTATTGTTTTAGTTTTAAACATTGGGGTCAACTTCCACGGAATGCAGCATATCTATGGGGCTAGGTTAATATTAAAGTAAGACAGACGATGCTCTCGTTCTGCGTTGTTCAGTGTTCACATCACGTGACCAAGTTTATTATAAACGCAAATAATCTCGTTTTTAGGGTTCCGTTTTTTGCTTTTGAGGTACGGAACCCTTATAGAATCTCTCTGTTGTCCATCCGTCCATCCGTCCGTCTGTCTGTCAAGACTATTTATCTCAGTAACGCGTAGAGGGATGGAGTTGAAATTAAAACTCTGGTTTACATTCTTTTGAAGCTGAGAAAAAATCAGACTTCTAAATTAACGTATAAAAAACGTACGGCGGTTTATGCCGCAAAAAATGGATATTTCGACACTCTCAAGGGAATCAAAATATATAGGGTATTTTCCGTTGACTTAGAACGATTAAATTTGGCAAGTAATAATATTGTCTTATACTACAAGTATAGGAAAAAATCAGAAAACTATACATTTGTAATTAAATCCTCAAAAATAAATTGTCTTCATTTATAGTAATATGTACCTACGTATGGAACCTTCGGTGGGCGAGTCCGACTCGCACTTGTACTTTTTTTTTACAATTATACCTTCACTTCAATATACAGACATAATTCCGGTACGTTAACGTTAAAAATTTAAACTGGATCAGTCCAGTAGTTCGTGAGAAAATAACCTAACTATAGCAGAGATGGGCAAATATGAATGATCCTATCAGGGTCCTGTTCAATGTTACTCTTGGTATGTTCCGTCTGAGTAGATCATATATTTTCATGTCACCCTTAACATTACTGCGACCTTACATGACGTTTGTTAAGAATGGGCGTACAGGTCACTTTCTATAAGTTCACACATTCGGGACCCCTTAAAACCTAACCGCTGCGACTTATCATCGTAGTGCATCCCATTGACCGCAACTCCGAACTTGTTGTGCGTACGTGAGCGGCATGTCTCCGCGGTAAATATAACCGTTTGAAACGCTGCCGCCGCGCGCCGCTCCGGGCCCCACCTCTTCTTAATTTGTTTGCTGGCCACCCCGCCATCATTTGACTAATTGTACAGGTAAATCTTGCTGACTCTTCCTTATTTTTTCGTCTTTAAGCGAAAGAAGGTATACAGAAATTGTAATTGTTGTAATTACTTTAAAGCTTACTCAAACATTTTGTTTCTTTCTGTAATGGTTTTAATTCATTAAAGTTAATTTAGGTCAAATGTAACCTGGTGAAGGGCACTGAAAAGCATTGGATCTAGAGAGCATGTGTGGCAATGCTTTCGGCAGGTTTTTGTACTAAGGAAGATTAAATAAAGGTGAATGACGTGAAAACAATGATCTATTAGTGATAGAATAGCCTAGACATGTGACTTGACTTACAGGAGCAGTAATTTAAATAAAATTTATTAGATCGATAAGCACCAGTGGCCGGGATGATATTTTACTTTCCAGCTGTAGCTTTACAGCTGGAAAACCACATTCTAGCTAATACATAATTATAGTAGTGATGCTAGCGTGTGGTTACGAGGTCGGAACATAAGCGAATGTTAGTGAACCCTATGAAACCTTCAGCAAAGGTCACGATTTATCTTTCAGCACTTCTTGAATATTTCGCCGCGTTCCGCCTGAATTTATAAAGTGCCAAAATCCCCGACGTGCTGAAATAAACGGCATAACACCGTAACTGAACTACACTTGCCTTGCTTTACACGTTTATTATGACTTTCAAGGTCGATAAAATTGTTTTGAAAGCAGGGTTTTGTATCGTAATTTTTATAAGTTTTTACAAACTGTCTAACACATATTGATTGTAGTTCTGCTGAGCATGAGGTAGGGTTCGATTTTTTAGATCTAAACAGCCCGAAATCTGGATTAATTTGTAGTTTGATGGCAAACAACAAACCTACAATCTGGCAGCCTTTAAGTCAAGAGCAAATAGTTTACTTCTAGGCAAGCTTGCTCCATCTTCAACCACATCATCGCTTACCATCAGGTGAGATGGTGGTCAAACGCGTGCCTATTAATAGTAAAAAAAAACTCTCTTCCTATTAGTACTTTAAAACTGACAAACTGTGAATTTACGACAGGCACACCACTGCCTAAGGGGTAATACAGGCGTCGAAATCTAAAACAATAAATTGCATGTTCCGAAACAAATGTTCAGTACATCGAGCTCACTATTGCCTAACCAGGCGTTTTACTACTGATTCACGGTCTGTATACGTACATCACTGTTCACACTTAAACACAGGGACATATCTACAAAGAAATTAGCGCGCAACTGTGCCATCAACAGTCACAATGACGTGGCACTGTGTCGCAGTGTGCACTTTATGTCGCATCTCGTGTCGTGTTGTGATTCCACCCGCATCTGGTTTGTATGTCAACTGTCGGCAATGACATCTTTTATGTTATTTTGTGATGCAAGCTTTTTGGGCACTTTGATTTGGTTTTTATAAATGAATGTGGGTTTTAAAGATCCTGCTGCTAATTTAAGTTGTGTGTAACAACCACAGATATAGATAGACATAGATAACGCAAGAGCAACTACTGTAACAACAATGTGAACAGGGAGTTTAATCTGGGGATGGAATCCAGGACCTCGCTCTCAGTAGGTAATCACATTTGCTGTCAAAGAATCAGTCATGTGGGCAGTGTCATCTACGTCCATATAAAAGAGCTACTTTAAACGTGTATTTCATGTTCAAAGGAACGTGTGTCAGATGGTATAACGAGAGAACTATAGGCCCCTATTTGTAGAATCAGTGGTGCCATCTACTGACGAGCCGGGCTAGCGGCCGAGCGAGGATAGCGCGAGATATTCAAACGGACTCCAATAGTAATAAATTGACGATATAAATACCTGTTTAGGTTTTTTTCCAAACTAAAGCCTGAATTTATTTTTAATAGACTTGCGTTTGGCCTCAATCTCACCTGATGGGTAGCGATGATGTGGTCGATGTTGGAGCACGCTTGCCAAGAAGTAATTTATTCATTGTTGACTTAAAAATCTCCAGGTAGTAGCTATCATATAGCTATGCCTCTTAGGTATTTGGCGAAAATAAACACTTTTTCCTCTTTATCAGGAAACACAGAATCATTACAGAAGCATTTGCGTATAGCTAAGGAGTGCCTTAGCTATACGCAAATGTTTCAAGTAATTTACTGCTTCAATTTAAATGAAATATGCCTTGTCTAAGTAGAATCTAGCACAGTTTAAATAGGGGATAATAAACAATCAGGTCTGGAATTAAGTTTTTCCAAAACCGAATTTTTTCATCGAAAATCTTTTATCGACTAATACACGCTTAAATTGATTTTGAACATAAAATAAGCGCTTAGTACAAAACTGACATTGATTTTTCTGCAAACCAAGTTTCAGTTTAGTCCAAACCAAGTGGTTAAGATTCATACAGCGAACGACCTAAAAATTTTAAATACCAAAAAATTTAAAAGTAAATTGTATGATTGGCTATCCACTAATAGTTTTTATAGCATAAAAGAGTTCTTTAACAAAAAAATTAAATGATTAATTGTAAGTAAGACAATCATTTGCACGCTTATAATGTTAAGCAAAAACATGCATGCTCAATATTTTAATTTTTGTACCATCTTTTATACCATGTTTTTATGCAAATAAATTCTATTATTATTATTATTATTATTCCATTTATTTATTTATATATACATACTAATTACATTTTTAAATATTTCTATAAAAATACAAAAAAAACATTTAAAAATATAAAAAATAGTAGCCCACCGGTATCGGGAATAGGGTCCAAGCTACCGGTGGTCAGGGTGGTTATTATTATTATTATTATTATTATTATTATACATTTACCGTCCATTTACTAGTAGATAATATTGGTAATTTATATCACTATCAGTAAAACGTGGAGCGCCAATCGCGGGACTATCGAGATAGCGGAACGTCGGTGTCACCAGCGATAGTGGCGCCACGTGCTGCGGTTATGGTCAATAAGTCATGTTGCACGATAGCGTTATTATGGACTCGGTAATTAGTATACATACATTGGGACCTAGGTCCAAAATATACATTAGAAACATTATTTTTTATATTTTTTAAGTTTTTATTTTCTTTTAAATTTCAGTGTTGATGGGTTTCTCAATTATTAATTTATGAATTTAAACTTTGTGTACTAAAGTAGTGCATAGACGCACTAAATACAACACGCCTTATCTTGATGGCTCTAATTCTCACTACGTTTTTTTGCGTTCAATGCACTTAAAGTTTTAAAAGCGACTGCCTTCATAACGCAGTAATTTGGTAACACGATGCTCCTTCGCATGACAGGTGTCAAATTGTCTCGCTTCTGACTCGTCAACGGCTTAACGTGCTTTTCAAGGCACGGAGGAATTTCGGTATGTCACCCATCCATGGACCGACCTCAACAAACGTTGCTTAACCCGGAAAATCAACCCAAGCGGCTGTTATTATTCAGCTACAAGCTTCTCACCTTCTTCGTTGCTTTTATTTGTAGATGTTCGATGACAGTGTGTGTCTGAAAAATTGTTGCATAGCTTCCATAAACAGTAATGACTAAAAGCCAAGAAATATTCAGAAAACATTCCGTCTCTCACGTAACATAGTGGTTCCGACACAGTTTCCAAACTCTAAGTTATGCAAGAACACCTACTAAAGTCCTTCTTACCTATCAGCCGGCCAGGGGTGGTGAACCCGCGGGTCGCAGGGCATTATACGGCATAATCGTGGATCGCGGGGCGGCCGCGCGCCGTCATTCCGAGCGGATTAATCTAAACAATCTTAGCTAAGTTCAGTGCGCCACTAGGGAGCATGACGACGGCTGGCGGGACAAGTGATCAACTTACAGAGATCAAAAAGGATTAATAAAAATATGTTGGATTTAAGAAAACTTCTATGTAAGGCTGACGAATCGTTTTTCCTATCAATATCGCACAAGTATCAAACAACTAGTGAAATATAAACACAGGATTTGGTATTCTTATTTCTATTTTCTTTTAAGTTAATGAAAAGTGACGTTTTTGATCTCGACCTTAGCATATAATTCTGTTTTTTAGCTAACTTGAAGTTTCTTACTGAGGCAGTGAATTCAACAAAATGTAAGTAGACTTTCAATAAATAATTATTTGCATCATAAAATGCCTATTACACATGTTTTAGGTTCTTCTGTTATCAATAAATGAAGCAAGAAATCACGCATTAGACCTACTCGCTCCCGCTTGTAGCACAGGGATCGTGTGAAGCCGTCGTTGCTGGCGACGGTTGAGCGCACCTGGCCGGCGGTCGGAACTAGTGTTAAACAACTATTAAGGGGCTCCCACGTGCTTGTACACCTCTGACAGATGTCTTAGAATCAGCTTTTCAGCAGATTTGGAAACAATGATAGATTGGTTTGAGAAAAAAGCAAATATAGAGCATAATGTATGTGTTTGGTTTGCGCATAACGTTGATAAGTCAACACACCGTTTTGCTGGAAAAAAGTTAAGGTACTCGCCTTGATGTAGCTTTTTATCTGTGAAAAGTTTTCTTATAATCGGCTCAGTAATTCCGGAAATCCAAAACTCTTGGTTTTTTTCCGTGTACAAAATAATATAGTAACAATTTTCCCATTTTTCATGTTTTTATCATAAACACCCGATTAAGTTTTCATAAAACAACGTACCTATCTTCTTTTGCCTAGTTTTTTCCCGACTATATTGGGGTCGGCTTAAAACTTAAAAATAAATCAACGTACCTATGTAGTTTAAATAATTATTATCCCAAAACAGCGCAATAGTTAGAGACTGTAACGATGAGTGACGCGGCGCAACAGGGCATAAATCTAATAACGCAGGCGTCTAGACGCTGCGACCTCGCTGCCCCGCCTCGCTGCGCCGCCTCGCACTGCCTCGCCTCGCCTCTCCTCTCGCCGGGACGTGGGAATGTGTCCCGCTGCGCACTATCGACGTAGATAATGTAACTCTGCTCAGAGGAATGCCCCATTGGTGTCGTGGTTACTAATGCAAACTGCTGATTATTGGTCCTAGGTTCAATTGACAGGTTGACTTGTCATTAGGATTTTAGTCGTCTGTATGGATTTGTGCTTGCAGTAGAATCGCCTCATATTACATTGAACTTAAAAAAAGAACATTCAATGGTAAATGGAAAATATAGGCGTGGCTTTATGTGCTGTATATGTCCCTGTCAGTCAGTCGTTCTGTGTTCAGGCTACATATAATTATTGTATAAACAATAATTATATATTGGTCGTTCTGTGTTCAGGCTACATTTATGTAGCCTGAACACAGAACGACCAATTGCATTTTTCCGCTAATCGGTGAACTTAATAAAACTTGACATTGAGTTAGTAAAGCTGCCTAATAACACCTCTATCTATACCTACTAAAAAAAGTTTGCAATGATCTCTAAGTTCGTAGCACCTTCGTAGCCAGTTCTACGAAAACCTCGTAGAACTGGCTACGAGAGGCTACGAATCTTGGCACATACGCAATTCATTTACAATGTCGCATTTATTTGAATTGAATTAAAATTTTCATAACGTAAATGAATACATTTTCAGTCCTTATAAAATAAGGTGTTACGATTTAATTTAATAGAAATTGTAAAAACGAATGCATGTTTCTTTCCCGAATATTTGTTTTATATAAACTCAAAATAAAGTTTGCTAAAATATTCCAACTTCATTCAATATCACCTGAATATTATCCTAGAAAATACTTTTAAATTAAAATCTTTTTGGTCAGCTACTTCAAAGAGTCTAGATAACATTCGATCAGCAATAAAGATTGTCGAAAAGTGAAAATATAAGGGATGTGACACTTCTGTAGCGCTTGACAATTTTAATATCGCATAAATCTTGGGACTCCAGGGATGGAATGTCACTTTTTCAAGGCCTAAGTAAGGCCCTTTCTTTCAGATACCGTCTCCGTCTCGTCTATGAGAGCTAATAAAGCGCCACAGTACGTAATGACCGGTGCAGGTCGCCGGCGCCGCAATGAGACGCGCCCTATATCACCGCCGCAATTTAAACGTCGGCCCGCCTACACGCCGGAATAAATTCAGCAAAGTGTCAAACAAGCGGACAACTTTCGCACCTGGGCGCACGGCCGCGCACTGGGCCCCGGCGCAAGGCACGAGCGGAGGCGGGAGCGGGAGCGTGCAATATCTAACTAAAATAACGACTTAGAGTGTGATTGTGCTCGTCAGGATGAACGAATATGGGTCCATCCTGAAATCAGAAAAAAGATTCAGTTGTTTGCAAAATTTTGTCAGTTAAAAATAATGGAAAAGTGTCTGCCTAGTTCGACTGTTTTTAAAAGTTATTATTTAACTTGCAATGTATATACATACATACAATACATAAAGTTAAAGTAAATACAAGTTCAATTGAAGCTTTTAGTAGCAAGGTTTCACCCGAACCAACATCACTTGCTACTCAATTTTGAAGCAGATATCTTCAACCGATTGAGCTGAAGTTTTGTATACACGTTTAGTTTAGATGACAATACACGGTAAGCTATATGACGTCATTCTAAATCTAATATGGCGCACCATCCAAGATGGCGGAATAGTTATCTTTAATGCATGTTATGTGTTATCTACAATGGGTATCAAATGAAAGGGCTTGTTGAGAGTAACAGGAAAATAATGTGACGAAAATCTAAATCCAATATGGCGGAATAGAACAGACTCAGAAACCTAGCCAGCGATTTCGGGGGCCGAGTCACCCGCGTCCGTAGGAGAATACCCAATTTAAGACCCTACACGTGGTCCCCGGGTGGTGCTAATCAGGTGACACTAACTGGTGGTAGGCTTCGGCCGTTGGCTTGTGACCACCCACTGGGCAAAGACGTACCGACAAGCGGCTTAGCTGTGTTCCGGTACGATGCTCAGTGTAGCCAATTCAGAGGAGTTGGGTCGAAATAGTTGTTCCAATGCAGGCAGACCAGCCAGGCTAGCCCTGGCATGGGCGTATCGGGAGACTAGTCTTGGAAGGTAGCGGGATCCGAGGCACGGTGCGCCGCTGGCCGACCGCAGATAGTTGAGGGCCCAAGTAGTGTGCTAGCCACACATGAAAGGCTGCCCCGCCATCTGACGAAAAATCCCGGAATGCACCATCGTGCTGGTTGGCGACCAGATGAAAAGGCCCGATGGGCATTCCCGGGGGGGCTCGGGCGTCCCCGCAGTCTCCAGACTAGTCCCCCAAAGATGTCGTCCTGTCAGGGCGTGCCTGAAGGTTAGCAGCTTGGAACCTCATTTCACTTCCTTCTCCTCCATCACTCAAGTTTATTAATGGACAGGAATAAAAAGAGAAAAGCTGTACAGCGGCAGCACGTCCTTTCGCATAAAGTGCACCTCTCTAATATACGAGGTCTGCACTCAAATCTCGCCGCAGTCCATCACCATCTTGAGACCGAGAAACCAGCGCTCTTGTTCCTGTCGGAGACGCAGATCGGATGTCCGTCGGACGTGTTATACCTGTCTTACCCTGGGTTTACCCTGGAGCACCACTATAGACCCCGCGCGGGCGTATGCATGTACGCCCGGGACGACATCTGCTATCGGCGTCTCCGCTACCTTGAAGACTCCAGGTTCTCAACGCTGTGGGCTATGGTGGACACAGGTCTAGACAAAATTGTCTACGCATGCGACTACCGTTCGCACAGCGGTGATTTGGAGACAGCTGGGCTTACACAGCACCTGAGTGAGGCGGCGGATGCGGCTCAGCAGCGGTACCCTTCTGCCAAATTGGTGTTACTGGGGGAGATTGGGATGGCATGCGATCTTTCTTCGCATGTTACCCTTGGCAGCCTACTGGCTTTTCTTCCACTGATGTTACGTCGTGCGCGGACGCCGTGACGGATGTGTTACGGAGGGGAATGGAGTACTACATTCCGTTCTCTAACATAGCAATATCTGGCGAAGCTCGTCCTTGGTTTGGTGCCGAGTGCAATCGCGCCGATGCGCTTAAGCACGCGGCGTACCTAGCATGGGTCGACGCTCGTACGCGCAAAGCAAATGACGTGAGTCAGAAGAAGAGAGCCTTCAACAGGGCTGCTAAGTCCTGCAAGAAGGTGTTGCGGAGGGCTCGATTTGACCACATTAGCCGAATAGGGAACAAACTTGCTTCATACCCAGCAGGTAGTAAGGCTTTTTGGTCCCTGGCTAAGTCGGTCGAATCGAACTTCTGCCGCCCCTCACTACCACCACTGCTGAGACCCGACGGGACGCTGGCCCACTCCGCTGAGGAGAAAGCGAACTTGTTTGCTTCTTTGTTTGCGGAATCTTCACGTCTGGATCCTGGTGGCACGACGCCCTCCGCCTCTCCTGGTAAATGCCAGTCAAGTATGTCGAACATTCGCATTCATCAGAAGGACGTCCGCAGGGTACTGCGTAACCTAGACGTGAACAAGGCTAGTGGTCCCGACGGGATACCGGCAATTGTTCTGAAGACTTGTGCGCCTGAGTTGTCTCCGATCTTGACACGCCTATTTCGCCTTTCGTTTGAGACTGGAAAAGTGCCGAAGGCTTGGAAGCAAGCTAACGTGCAGCCCGTGCCCAAGAAGGGTAGTCGAGCTGACCCGTCGAATTATAGACCCATCTCGGTAACGTCCATACTCTGTAAGACTATGGAACGCGTGCTGAATCATAAGCTCCTGGCGTACCTAGAAGCGAATGATATCCTTAGTGACCGGCAATACGGGTTTTGCCGAAATCGGTCAACTGGGGATCTTCTAGCGTATGCCATTCACATCTGGAGTGAGGCCATAGAGAAGCACGGGGAGGCACTGGCGGTCTCCCTTGACATCTCGAAGGCCTTCGACAGGGTCTGGCACGATGGCCTTATTAGTAAGCTTCCTTCCTTCGGTCTGCCCGCCGGTTTGTGTGATTGGATCGCAGATTTCCTGAGGGATCGGTCTATCCGAGTGGTCATAGATGGCTGCTCGTCTGGACTGCTGGATATTAATGCCGGGGTTCCTCAGGGGTCGGTGCTTTCGGCAACACTGTTCTTGCTGCATATTAATGATCTGCTTAAACCCGGTACCTTTGGGTATGCAGACGACAGCACTGTTGCTGAAAGATACGTGTCCGACTCACGAGCTGGTGGGTCGCAGATCCGGTCTCTCCGGGAGGCAATGGTTGAGCGCTTGAACGTGTCCCTGCAGGCGGTCTCTGATTGGGGCGATGCCAATCTGGTCAAGTTTAATGCTGCTAAGACCCAAGCGTGTCTATTTTCCGCCAAAAGGAGCCAATTCCGCCCAGCTCCATCTTTCCTCGGGGAAACCGTGCCGATAACCGACCATCTTGAACTTCTTGGGGTTACATTAACATCTACTCTCAATTTTGGCCCTTACATAGAGGCAAAAGCTCAAGTGGCTGTAAAGAAGTTGGGGATTCTGGCTAAGGTAAGACGGTACTTCGCGCCGGAACAGCTGCTCAAACTCTATCAAGCGCAAGTTCGATCGTGTATGGAATACTGCTCTCATCTTTGGGATGGACCTGCCAGATACCAGCTTGATGCCCTTGAGTCAATTGAGAAACGAGCCAAGAGGATCATTGGCAATGAGAGGCTCGTCGCGTCGAAGCTCCAAAGTCTTGAACATCGACGACGAGTTGCTAGCCTGTCGGTTTTTTTCCGGTTGCATTTTGGGGAATGTGCGACGGAATTGCATAATTTAATTCCGCCAAGCCCGTTCCATCATCGGACCACAAGACGAACGGCGATGCGCCGCCGGTACATGGTGGACATCCCACCCATACGCACAAAACGTTTTGGGAACACATTCATAGTGCGTACAGCTAAGGAGTGGAATTCCCTGCCGGAGTCTGTGTTTCCTGATAGCTACAACCTGGGAGTCTTTAAATCAAGAGTGAATAGGTTATTTCTAGGCAAGCGTGCTCCATCTTCGACCACATCCTCACTTACCATCAGGTGAGATAGCGGTCAAACGCGTGCCTATCATTAGTATAAAAAAAAAAAAAAAAGATAACTAAAAGTAAATTTAAAGAAAAAAAACTTTTTAAAAAAAGCTTTTATTTAAATGCTCTAAAAAGATGAAAATAAAATTTTCTTTTAAAATTTTAACAATCAACTCATTATACACAATTTGTAGTTTGCGAGGTTTGCGTAAGTACCGTAAGTACCTATACGAGTAAGTATTTAATTTATCGCGACAAGCTTTTATAATCATAAAAATTGTGTATAATGAGTTAACAGTTAAAATTTTAAAGCATAATTTTATTTTCTTCTTTTTAGTGCATTAATTTAAATAAAAGCTTTTTTCTTAGAATTTTTGAATGGTACCCTGGACTTAGAGAAGGAAGGACACAGGGTACTTACATATTATTTCGAACACAAGCGTCTGGAGTCACATTTTTGTTTTATTCAACTTCGTTTTTAGTGCTGGTCCTTTAATACAAGTAGTACAATGTTGGTATACACGATTGAACTTGGTTGGATTTTAGCGAACTGTGGGCGTCCATCAAGTTTACCGTCTCAATATTCGCTTCATGTTTTGAATTGTAGCAGCGGTCAGTCGTTCAAAAACCCCTTAGTTGAGGCCATCTACAAAAAAATAGCTCCCGTGCGACACACCGCCTGTTTTGAAGAAAACTACCTCCGAATTACAGCAGAACTGGTCTCTGATGAACAGTTGTACCTTAATTACACTGTCGGCTCAAAGAAATAAATTCTTGCCTGGAAGAAACTGCAGAATGTGATGTCCACTATTAGTTTTAAAAAGTTAGATTTAGATAGGAACATACCGCGGTCCTGGCAAAGGGCATTAGGAAGAACACGGATTGATTTCTCGTCCTTAAAAAATATGGGTACAAAATGTCTGATGGTCAATGTCAGGTTTCCAGTCTGACCGGCTGCAGCTGCCGACCGTCGCACACTAGCGACTGGTTACTGCGTCACCTGTCAGGAATGGTGTCAGATTTTCTGGCTTCTGACCATACGTAACAAATGCTAAATATCTACAAATTACATCCGGGATTTTGATCCCGGAAGTAATTTCGTTGTTTGTCGTGTTGTGTTTCGTTGTGTTGGATTAAGTCGTTGGACTTAGCGTGCTTTCTGAGGCACGGTGGAGTTTCGGTTTGTAATGGATGATCACCTATCCACAGACCGACCTGGGCAAGCACTACTTAACCTCGAAGATCGTGTATTATTTTGTCCCAAGCTCTTTGACCTGGATGAAGGTCAATAAATAATAAGGTCTAAATTACTGCCCGATTCCTCTCACAAAAAGATACTTATTTATTCACAAAATCTACAAATAGCTCTTTGATACTTTTTTTCTTTGAGTGGTAACATTATAGGAGTAAATGAGATAGACCAAGCAATAGAAATACAGAGCGTAGGTCATATTGTGTCCCGAAAACTCGTAGATTTCCGCAAAATAAAGCAAGCTATATGAGTGCAATAGACGCAGCGTGCAGGACACAATAAAAGTTAGCGGGAGTGTTCACGCGGTCCTATTCTAGCGCGTGACGTCAGCGTCACCAGCGATGCGTCCCACTGGCGCATGAATTGGGCAGTTGGCGTGGAATAGTATCAGTTGGATTTATAATCGGTACAGTTTGTTTCAGATATTCTATCACATTTTAGTCTATCTTTCTATCTAGAAAACGATACTACCGAATCAAAATATTAATATTTCATCGGAAGTTTTTACGTTAAGGGGTAAAAGCATTTTTAAATTGTTAAATTGAATTTATTTAATCTGGGAATTGGTTAACCTGAGTTTCACTGTCAACTGTGCTATCTTGTTAATTGGTTAACCTGTCTGAGCTTCACTGTCAACTGTGCTATCTTGTTAATTGGTTAACCTGTCTGAGCTTCACTGTCAACTGTGCTATCTTGTTAATTGGTTAACCTGTCTGAGCTTCACTGTCAACTGTGCTATCTTGTTAATTGGTTAACCTGTCTGAGCTTCACTGTCAACTGTGCTATCTTGTTAATTGGTTAACCTGTCTGAGCTTCACTGTCAACTGTGCTATCTTGTTAATTGGTTAACCTGTCTGAGCTTCACTGTCAACTGTGCTATCTTGTTAATTGGTTAACCTGTCTGAGCTTCACTGTCAACTGTGCTATCTTGTTAATTGGTTAACCTGTCTGAGCTTCACTGTCAACTGTGCTATCTTGTTAATTTGACCAAAGCATGAGTTATTATGTCGCATATAACAAAACAAATGCAATATAAAATGTATGAATAGGTACTTGTAGGTCAGCACGTTCTGTCTTCAACCACATCATCGCTTACCATCGGTAAGACGGTGGTCAAAAGCGAGCATGTTACCAAGAAATTTCAATGTAGCCCAATATTATTTGGCGAGTCATACTTTACCAGAATACGGCTATAGCTGCACAAAGGAGTTTTAACTTCGCTCATTAAGGAGTACTTCGAACGGGTGGCGCCGAGAACGAGCCTAGTATAAAACGTGCATCCTTCATTATTGTTTTTAAGACTTAGTGTGATTACCTAGATTTAATAGCTTATTTTTGCATTAGGTATGTTTCGTGAATAATTATTTTCTTTTCTAGTCTGACAGCATTACAAAGATGGCTAAAGAGCGACTGCGCTGGTACCACTTACATACTGGAAATAAAAATAGGTTAGACAGTAAAAGGAATAAGGTATTCATAAAAAAAATACTTAAACAGATGTTGAACGTCATCATTTCAGACGAGTGTTTCGATTGAAATGATGACAAATTTTAAAACTATTTGTAAAAATAAAAGAAACAACAAAAAGAAAGATACATTGAGCACGAACTTACAAGCACACAACATGTTAACAAGACAAAACAAAATTATACAAAAAAAATAAAGTAAATTATTGTTTTGTAACGGCCAAAAGAGTGTGTGTTATTCACATAATATTATGTATATAACAGTAGGTATTCAGTTATAAATCTACAAGTAGAAGGTCGATATAACATTAATTAGCATGCGAAGAAGAATCGGCTCTAGAAAACAATCCGAAATACATTAATACGAAAGAGTGCCAATTAAACGCGTTTAAAAGCCCTCTTAGTTTTGTGAGTGGACTCACAAAAAATCCATTAAATTCCGAGCTTACGTAGGTACATCTATTGTTTGTAGGTAATATACATGTTATGTAGGTAGGTAAGGTATTAGGTACGCGGGTAGGTCCTGTAGAACTAAACAGAGAAGCCTATTTAGTCATTAAATAGGATTCCCTGTTTAGTGTAGTTTTCGGGAGTCATTCCGATACATAGGACACACTCATAGGTGTGCTAATAGAATAGAACAGATTTTTTTTATTTCAGACCAGAGTCCATAGGGTAGGGTAGGGTGGGGGTGGGCAGGGTGATTTACAAACCACTAAATTTCAAGTTGTTGATTTGTAATGAGTATTTTCACCCACTAAAAGCTTGTCAGTGTTTGGGGTTGTCATTTTATAATTATCTAGAAAGATAAATCCGTGGTATCGTTTATTATTCAAAAAGGTGTTCCTATTTTAAAGTCCTTTAAAGAAAAAAAAAATAATCGCCATATTCCGCCCCAGCCGCATAGAGCCTCCATTATTTATAGTCAGTATTCGAAAATGCTCGAAAGTCACAAAGCGATGCTTTTAATTGGTGACGTCACACATTAACGAGCATTACTGCGTCATGACGTCATGAGCCTCACACGTTTGTATGAGAGCAAGCACTGCCTGCTAGACAGATTATTTCATTCATTGACGCCGTCCCAACGTGCGGGATGTTTTATTTTCATATTTTGTTAGTTTTAAAGCAAACAAATTGAATATGAGTTTCATTTGGAAACCAGAAGCTATGGGTTCATCACTGTCTGCCTCATCTATTTGGGGTCACCATCATTGGGGTATCATTTACAAATTTGTTGGTCGACGTGACAAGTCTTCTTCAATACGTATCAACAAGTGATCTTCTCAGGAGTGACCCGCATTCTTGCCATGTACATGTAATCTTTCATATAGTTCATCCATCGTAACTGTGATTGTTGTGTGATCTTCGAAGCGTATTATAGCCATACACCCATACTAAATGTAACTTAAAGTCGAACATTGTATCAACGCCCCCCAATCAGGATATCCAGTCTATAGACATCCGAATCAATAGCGGCTTCCGATCATAATCCGAAGTCTCGCTAATTACCGCAACTGTTAGCAATTAAACGTCGGCGAGTTGTTCTTTGCTTCGTTAGTGATTAATAACCGCGGCCTGCGCGCGCCCGATAGCGATACGAATTTATAACTAAATACTTGTGTCGTGGCTGACCGGGAGCCGGGAGCCGGGAGCCGGGAGCTGGGAGCCGAGACCCGGGAGCTGGGGACTTGGTGACAACCCCTTTACTGTGACGTGCGGAAGTTTCGGCGTTGTGTTTGAGTTCGCAGGGTGTTCAGATTGCGAAAGAGATAGTAGCGAGTGAATCAACGGGGCTGTTTAAAAATATAGGTAGGCGAAGCATTAGAAATGATCGGTGGATTGCGTGGAAGATGGTTATGCATCATCATCATCCGTCGTATATGGTGTCGGCCGGTGCCGTATGGTGCAGTAAAAGAATAATACCATCCGATCACTTCCCGTGTGATGGGATGGTATCGCCCCTTAGTCTATCTAGAAAACGAGCAGCGTTCTCTGTAAAACTCAACATCATACACTGCGATCGCCAACCCGCCTGCCAAGCGAGGTGCAAGCGGAATAAGCAATTCCTTGAAAACGTTCAGGCAACTGTGTATCTCATTATGATTAGGAGTTAGGTACACAGACTGTATTGTTAGCAGAAATTCTTGCTATTTTATAAATATTTGTTTAGTAACAAAGAAGTTTCGGAATCAGAATATTTATTTGTAAACATGGGTTCAGTTACACAGGGAGTGAGATCAACGTTATTTAGTGCTAGCTTCTGCCAGCGGCTTTACTCACGTGACTTCTAGGGAACATACTCCCGGGGTAAAAAGATGTCAGTCAGACTATAACCCTTAATAAGGCATAAGGAGTATATTTCCCACCATATTTTACAGTTCATAAATTAAATACTGATAGGTATTCCATTGTTGTACAAAGGTTATTTAAAGACTTACTAATCAGTCATTAAATACTTAAAGAACATAATTTTTTGGTTAAAAATTGTAATTTATTTTCTACCATTAATGACTTTGTCTATTTGGCAATATTTACCGTTTCCCAGATTGTTAGGCCCATTTAAGGGATAATCTATATCTGATCCAAATTTCATCTAGATCATTTCAGCTGTTCTAGCGTGATTGAGTAACAAACATTCGCATTTATAATATACGTTAGAAGTTAGATTAGATCAGAAGTAGTTAGATTTGATTAATATTCCTGAAGTAAGAGCAATGTTAGTTAACAAGTAAAGGAATATCCTAATTTGAAGTCAACGACTTCATTGATTTAATTACCGCATTAAATCCTCACGATAAATATGTAAAACACATCTTATTAAGTGTATCCTCTTTGAAGTCGGTTAAATGGCCATGAAATTAATTTCGCTCCCCCGTAGGCCCGGGGCTATTCTGAAATGACTGCAGCCCGGACTGCCGCCCCGCGCCGCTCCGCACCGCTTAATCGGGCATTATTTAAATTTGTATATATTTTGGGGCTATTTCTAACAGATATTGCCCATAGGCACGCGTATTGCTCGACGATGGGGTCGTTGATAGAGTTATGGGTTTGTTTACGTTGTTGTAAGGCAGTTGTTTTACAATGGGGGCAATCATCCCTCAGTTATGTTGATCGCTGAATTAAGTGAAAGAATTATATTGCTTAAGTGAAACCAGCGAATGTGCTAGAGTAGATAAAACTTTGTGACGCTGAAGATTATGATTTTTTAACAGTTGATACTTTCATAAAGGTTTTTTCATATTTCGCAGTTGACCGTTATATACAAATGTAAGTGCGAGTGAAATAACTTTACCTCTGATATTAGATAAATTGTTAAAGCTGGCTCGTCTACATTTAATATCTTCTCAATATTCATATTGAGTCTAAGCCGAGCTGTCAAACATATTCATAAACCCTTCAGAGCCATCCCTCAGACTGCATCACACCGGGAGGCGACAGGTGGGCGGGCAGGCGCCTAGGCCCTCCGCGGGATAACACTCCCTTGTCGCAGAGATCTTCACTACGTACCGCGGCAAAAAAAATAATTTGTTGGGGAGGCCATGTGTGAGCGATCCAAGCTCAATATTAAATTTTAAATATTGCAAATATTGAAAAGTTCACGTTTTGCGTAGCGCTGAAATTGGATAGAGTTGTATATATTTTAATAAAAAAGTGATGACTTTGGCTTTTATTTATTAAACTTTCGGAGCGGAGTATTCAATTCAGTATACAATGCTTGCTTTGGGAATATCCTCTACTTATATTTATATAAGCCTTTACTGTGAAACATTTACCGTTACTGTCAGCAGCAGCCCCCGCACCACTGCAAGTGCTGCAACCCTACTAGTGCATCAGCATCACTCCCACTTACAAGGAAATTACTTACCACAGACAGTTCCCAACCACCGTTGAAGAAGTGACAAAATGTATGATCAACTCATCTAGCTAACGACCGCCACTTCAGAGGGAGTGTATCCCACTACAGAGAAAACTATGCAACCAGCAAAGTGAACTACAATAACAGATATCTAACACGTGAGTTAATCTAAGGCATCCACTAAAGTTCAATTCTGTTAAATGCGTCTCGAGATATCTTGAATCATCTTCAGACCATCTGCCCCCCCCCGCTCGACGCGCTCGCGATCGGTCGTGTTTCGTGTACTGTCTGTGTTTAAAAATCTATATAAAAGTAAACAACAAATTTTTAGTGACTTTTTTGTGCGAAAGATTATTATATTGCCACAAGAAACTCAAATCACCTGTGAAAATACATTAAAGTATGTAAAACAAAACAAAAATAACATTTCAAGCTCTGAACAGTTTATTGTGTGTGTGTTGTGATATCGCGCAGTGACACTACCCGCAAGACCTTGATTTTAAAGTTACGGTCAGTCATCGATGAGTCTTTGTTATAAGAACCAATAGAACATCAATTTCGCCACTCTAACAACAGTGTTCGTAGCCTAGTGGACTGAGGCGCTACACGGAGTAACGAAGTGTCGTGAGTTCAAATCCGACCGAGACAGTTGGTTTTTTGTAACTTGTCAGCAGTTTTTCTAATATTGCTGAGAATATCCGACTCATAATGTCCAAATTAACGAGAACACCACCAAATAAGCAACAATCTCCGTCACGTTCCGAATCGGACCTACTAAAATTATTAGACGACGAAGGACATTCAATAAATCCCGTTACAAACATAACCCAAAGATGTAAGCGGCGTTGTCCTCCTACGACGAATGTGAATGATGGTTTGGATGATTTTAAGCAGGAAATCAAGAATATGTTGCACAGTCTGATATGCTCACAGAATACTCGCATGGATCAGTTAGAAAACCTTATCCTTGATGTTAAACAAATAAATAATAACATAGAAGGAACAAATAACGAAATAGAAAAATCCATGACATTTATTTCTGATCAGTTAACTTCACTCGAGTTAAAAATAACAGGTCTCGAAAAGGAACGAACCACAATGGCTTCAAAGTTAGCTGAGCTCGACGAGAAACTGGAGTCTTTCGACCGTTCCATGGTGAAAACTAGTGTTGAGCTACGTAACGTTCCAAAAAGGCCAAATGAAACTAAGGAGATGCTATACAATTCTTTGCTAGAGTTATCAAAACAACTTGAGCTCAACATACAAGTATCCGACATACGCGATGTGCTACGTCAACCTTCAAAAAAAGAAAACCAAAATTCCACAATAACAGTCGAATTTACAAATACCCTCGTCAAAAGTAATTTTTTGTCAGCTGTCAAAGCTTATAACAAACACCACTCTAACAGCAAACTGAGCTCTGCTAGCCTGGGCATGGTACCAAATGCCCCCATATTTATAGCAGAACAACTGACTGCCACTTCCAAACGACTCTTCTACCTAGCTCGAAACTATGCTAAGGCGAACAAACTCCAATTCTGCTGGACATCTAACGGACGTATCATGCTGAAGAAAGATCCAGAAAGTCAATCTATTGTTGTAAAAAGTGAACTACAACTCAATCAACTACATTTAAAGGATAATGCATGACTAGTACTCCTGTTTTGCCCTAATTTTAGCCTAAATAATGTTTCTTACGCTAAAGTTATTCTATGTTTTTGTACTGTGTTTATTGAACTCATTATAAAACTAATTTCCATTGTAAACATGACATACTCAACACCATACACAACACACAAATACAACAATCACAAACATAACTTTCAAACACTCATCAAGCATACACTACAAATACTCCCATTACACCTGGGGCCTCATTCATATCATTTAATAATTTTCATAATACCTCGCAATTACCGCCTTATTCCTAACCCACATTCAAACACCTACATTAAAAATGTCTAACAATACGTATGATTTAATCGATAATGTTGATCACTTTTCTGTATCGGATACACTCACATGCACCCCAGAACAGACACAAAACTATGTTAAACAATCCACATATCAATTGAAAATCCTTTCACAAAATATAAGGTCTATCAATGTAAATTTTGCTGATCTACAGACCCTGTTACACCGCATTGATATTCATTGTGAACTCCTGGTACTGACGGAATGCTGGTTAAATTGCTCCAGTAACAACCACATTCCCATTCTTCAAAATTACATTACCTACCACACCACCGAACACTTAAATAAGAACGACGGAGTGGTCGTCTATGTAAAATCCACTCTGGTATCTGCTTACGAAGAACCGGACTTTTGCGGATCTGCCTCTGGTTTAATAATAAAATTAGACCCAGATATTGCAATACTTTGTATATACCGATCACCTGCAAACGATAATATTAACACATTCCTCTCTGCACTCAATATAATACTTCAGTCGCTGGCCAACTACAAAACTGTAGTCATAACAGGAGACATTAACATAGACATTAAGCATAACTCATCAGATACACGAAGTCATGAGTATCTCAACACCTTGGCTTATCATGGATTCTTACCTGCACATACAAAGCCTACCAGAGGAAGTAACTGTTTAGACCACCT
This sequence comes from Lacanobia oleracea, assembly GCA_950371165.1. Lineage (NCBI taxonomy): Eukaryota > Metazoa > Arthropoda > Insecta > Lepidoptera > Noctuidae > Lacanobia > Lacanobia oleracea. The sequence goes on from OX493405.1 coordinate 787,205, forward strand.
TATAATTCGCTCCAAGTTTAAGCCTTTGACACTTGTCTATGATTCAACTGTAACGGATCATTATTCTTCTCTGTTTTGCCTAAACAAAATTACTATTAAATCTAATTCCAGAAAGTATATAAATAAAATAAACTACGAGGCTCTTGACACAGTTATGACAGGTTTAGACTTTTCACCCGTTCTGTCTATGATAGATCCAAATGATGCTGCAGATACCTTTATAAGGTTAACTAAAGAAGCCATAGAAGTATGCGCTACAGAAATGAAGGTATCTGCGAAGAAACAAACTCTGAAACCGTGGATAACGCCAGGTTTGCTAAGGTGTATACGTAACCGAGACTCGTTGCATAAAAAAGTAAAGCAATCGCCTGACAACATCGTAATCAGTACCACCTATAAACGATACAGAAATTTTTGTACAGCAATATTAAAAAAAGCAAAAAGACAATTCGATTCTCTAGAATTAAATAAGGCTATGAATAACCCTAAAAAACTTTGGGAAACTATTAAAAATATCACAAATACCACCAAAACCAAACACTCGTACACACAGCTGTTATCAGCTTCATCATCTCCGATACAGTCGTGCAACGACGTAAACCTATTTTTTGCAAGTATAGGAAGGAATCTTGCAGATGGTATAAACAACCAACCAACTTTCTCCCGCACTTCACTCCCCCACACATCTAACTTCAAAAAATCTTTTGTTTTGGAAAAGACAGATCCTGAAGAAATTATATCAACCATAAATATGCTGCGAATAAATGCAGCAACCGGCTGGGATGGTATTTCCACCCTGTTCTTAAAACGTTACGCCACAACCCTCGCACCTATACTATGCCATATTTTCAACCTTTGCTTTGACTTAGCCACTTTTCCCACTTCATTCAAAAAGGCAGCCATTCATCCCATTTTCAAGGGCGGCGACGGGTGCCTCGTAAATAACTACCGCCCCATAGCGGTTCTTAGTACTTTATCAAAGATACTTGAACGTTTAATGAATAAAAGACTCATTTACTATCTTGAACATTTTAATATTTTATCACCACAACAATTTGGTTTTCGCAAAAACAAATCCACAAATGACGCAACTCACAAGTTAATTGATCACATTGTGAAGAATTTAGACAATAGTAAAAAGGTATTGACCATTTTCTTAGATCTCACAAAAGCCTTTGACACTGTGCCCATTCCGACCCTTTTACTCAAGCTAGAACGTATAGGTGTAAGGGGCCAACCACTTAATTTATTTAAAAGCTACCTAACAAACCGTTCACAATTTGTGACAATGGATAATTATAATAGCGATACAGTTACTATCGAATACGGCGTGCCGCAAGGAAGTATTTTAGGGCCCACTCTCTTCCTCGTATTCATCAACGACCTCTGCAACCTAGATTTACCAAATGCCCAAATAGTTTCTTATGCTGATGACACTGCAATAACTTTTACCGCTAACTCATGGTCGGAACTACAGTCAATTGCTCAAAAAGGATTTAACTCCACACTAGGATGGCTTTACACACATTCCCTGACACTAAATACCACTAAAACTAGTTTTATTACCTTCTCAATGAACACTAATTCCCAACCAAATCCCTGTATCTCCCTAAAAGCTCACTCGTGCGGTTTAATGTCGCACCAGACTTGTCAGTGCTTATCACTCACTCCAGTAGATCAAATAAAATATCTTGGTATTATCATTGACCAACACTTAAACTTCAAATCACACATTAATACCCTAGCAGGCCGCGTACGGAAACTTATTTACATTTTTAAAACACTGCGACATGTAGCACACACATCAGTTATCCGGAATGTATACTTCGCTCTTTGCCAATCACTAATCACCTACTGTATTTCCTGTTGGGGAGGAGCTGCAAAGACAGTGATAAAGCCAATAGAGATCGCTCACAGGGCCATACTTAAAGTTGCCACCTTTCGCCCTATCTTATTTCCAACAACCGAACTTTATAAATCCTGGAACGTTTTAAATGTACGTCAACAGTACATTTTACATATAATTTTATTACAACATTCCAGAACACCATACAGACATATTTCTAAACGTCGAAAAGATAGAATCTGCTCAATTCCGCCTCCACGTTCCTCTTTCGTAAAACGATTCTCTTTATATCTTGCTCCATCTCTCTATAATAAAATTAATGCAAAATGCCCAATCTTTAAACTCTCATTGCACAATTGTAAAAAAACTGTACGGACACTCCTTTTGGACCTCAATTATGATGACACTGAATTATTCCTTACAAAGTAATCTCATAAACACACATATACACACGCACACACATACACACATATACACACACGCACCACACACCCACACCTACACACTCTAGATATGTCTTGTATAAATAATAGTGAAAATAACTACTGTATAGTAACTACTGTCATACATATACAGATGCTGTTTCAAATTTCAAATTTTATATTAAGCGCTCACTATTTTATATAATCCGCCAATCAGGGGACCGGCACTGTCTCTCCTTAACACAGGCTAAATTTTAACCTAGCTAGGAGAACAGTACTTCACCCGTCTTTATTGTATATTGTTAGTGTACCTAAAAATGTGTAAATACAACATTTGTAAACTTTGCAATCCCATTATGAAATAAACTATTATTATTATTATTACTATTATTATTATCTTAGAAAAGTTGTTGGGTCACGTCTTTTTGGGAAAAGAACGAGAGAGAGTTCATCTGCCTAGACTTTATATGAGTGTGTATATATCGAGGTTGACTCCTACTCTCACTGAATACAGCTAAAATTCAGCATTTTGAATAGCCAAATATGATTTCAAACTCGCAATTTCAAACTTCACAAACAACAAAAAGGCAGCGGGGTCTATTTAAAAGCAGCTGATGTAACAAGAATGGCTTCCTTTATAAATAATTCCAAAGTATTATCGATTCAGTGCTAATTAATAAACGTATCTGAGTAAGACGGAACAGGCCCGGAGCCGGGAATAGAACCTGGATTAGCGGGGAAGCGAAGCTGCGGGATTAAGCAGTAGTTATTAAATAAGTTGGGCAGGTTCACAGCCGGGCAGACAGACTATAACATATAGATATTAGATATTATAGCCGCCAGGAATTCCAGCTATATTGTCTGGGACATTGTCAGCTCAAATAATATAGTTATTATTCTTAGTTAGACTTAGGATAGTTTCCTAGAAGTAGTTTTGGTTGATTATTAGAACTGAAGATCTTCGATACCTACTGAAGAGTCATAGTACTAAGATAGTTGAAAGGTTTGTATAAACATCAAATCATGAAATTGAGAAGCTATCTACCTCTAGAATAACTTGCTAAGTACGAAATAATTAATCGGCTAAAGTGTTACTTTGCTAACGTTAAGCTTATTGATTAATGTTTACTGGGTTACTTAGGATTCTTTTTTAAGTTTTATTTCAAATTAGCTGTTGCCAATGTTTCGTCTTCATCTGCTAATAATTACATGGGTTGTGATTTATTGCAGGGAACCCTAATACTTTTTCTATAAATAAAACTGGCCAAGAGCGAGTTGGTAAGAGACAATTAATTTAAATTAAGCTATAATTGTTTTGGTATTCAGCTAAATCCGGCTTGACTGGAAGTCGACCCCAATACAGCTGGGAAATGGCTAGGCAGATGACGATTTAGATGTAGAATTGTATGCAAATAGGATGTATGTAACAATTTAAAATGTAATTAGTCTGTAGGCTGGATAAGCCACCTCTGTTAACGCCATAGATCATCTACTAGATGCGACTTAGAAGCATTTTATTATTCATTTACAACAGCTCGCAGCTAAACAAATCTAAAGTGCTCGCCATAATTTATATCTGTGTTTATATCTTGATATCATTTAGTATTCGGGCGGAGAGATAATTACCGCTTGTAATGTATTTATCTTACTTAAAGGCGAGTAATGTTAGTAATTTCTTTATTTAAATACGCCCGGGGGAGGAATTACGATGTGCCTACTGCGGAGTAAGGCTGGAGTCAAACGGGATAGTATTGTTACCAGCCATGATATCTACCGAAAATGAAATAAAAGTTTAATATGCGTAAATAAAAACTGCTCATGGAATTATTTTTTTTAATGTTTGTGTCTGTATTAAATAACTTTGCATGCCGTAATGCAAAATATATCGTTACTCTCCACAAAATAACCATCATATCTGTACTCCTATATTATGGGCTAATAAATTATTTCTATTTTATTCTAAAAAGCAACAGTACCATGTTCTAAAGTAGCATAAAACAAAACCAATCAAATTATTTGCATTGTTAAGCCATAAACTAGCACTTAATATCTTATAAAAGCATTTTATATGAGAGTTATACTCGTTGTATTTAAATACCAAAAACAGCAGCATTATTTTAAAACAGAATTAATAAAATCTCAAACGTAGAAATATCGATACAGATCCTTGAACGCTAGAAAATATTTATTTAACATTCTCTAAGGCATAGTTTGATGATCAGTGACGAGTCTCCTGCTAACTGCACTTGGACTGAAGTCAGAGTCAACAGCCTCCGTCAGCTCATATTATTACTACTTTCTGTCCAACCCACAGATCTAAAGGCCCAAACTCAATTTTTTTTTACGGCTTGCGTGTGTCGAGCCTATAATAGAAATTGGTAAGAAAAAAAAAACATTAAAAGGAATACAGGCTTTTGATATTGAAATTCAAAAGGAACACTATTTTAATTCCATTTTCATCTCATTACCTATTTAATTATGTTGGAACTAATCTGATTACCTAATTTAAAATCATTTATTTCCAACCTTCGCTTAAGCTCAGGGCACACACGCGGGTCTCAAGAAGCAATAAGAACGAAATATAAATCGGATTATGATTAATTCGGCAGCGCTGCCCGGACAGAGCGGCTTACAGACGGAAACAGCAATTTAAAGCGCTATCATTATACCGTAGAAACTTCCAGAAGGTCTATGCAAATAAAAATGGTCATGACGCGCTTGCCCTCTTTTGTTTTTCAATAATTATTTCCATGTATCTATATTTTACGGATGTTTACACAATGTCATTCAAGCTCCAAAAGATCGTGTATATTCTACTGATTTTGATAGATTTTTGACATCTTTCTTCACTAATCAGAGCTACGAGTACCATTCAGCTACGTCAAACTGTATAATAATATCTTTAGAATAAACATGATGCAATAAAGCTTCAACTTAGATTACTCGTAAGTTCAAAATATAAGTTTCAAAACGTTTTATTTTTTTCTATGATACCTCTTACAATACCGCTAGTTGTAAGAAATGGTCTTTCTGAATATCTTCGCTGTGTCTCCAGTTCTCCACAGTACACAGTTTTACGAGGTGACAATTGCGCTTTAATTTGATCGAATCGCTTGAGAGTCGTCCCTTGTTTATTGTCCCGAGTCGCGAGTGACGCGAGCTAGCCAATTGTACTCCGAGGCTTATCACTATCGGGAACGAGTCGTGATTTTTTAAATCCTTCGTTACTGCAGTGTTCTTGTTTTTCGTTTTCTTTGAGGCAGAGCGCAAATAGAATGTTGTTTTGGTAGCAATAAATTGTCTGCTTTTTTTGGACTTGCAATATATTTTGTGTTGGGTTCGACGACCAGAGTGCAAAACCAAGAGTTATAATTTTGTTCTAATGGAGGTCCAAGAGGAGAAGTACTATCAGAAGTTAAAATATTATAATTTTGTCTCTTCCTTTATTTATTTTTTTAAAGTGAGATTATAAATTGTCACAGAGCACTGACAGCTATAAGCTGTTAAATAGCAAAGTCAAAGACAAGGAAATCGCAGACAAAATAAACGCAAATACACTTTAATGAAACGTGAGCACTCGTCTATAAAATATAGAAATGCTGTGATAAGCCAGACTAAGAGATCCCTTTACATCTCAATACAACTTTTCAGTTATAAAAGGGCTTTATATCTTATGAAATTATCTGAATTATTTATAAGACAACTGCGGTTTCTAAAAAAATCTTCCCATCACGAATTATACGCAAGTCAATTAGCTATTGAAAACTTATGCAACCAAACACACCTCGAAAACGCACGTCCAGACACTATTTGATAGTTTTTGTACTAAAAACTGCGCCATAAGTCGTAGCCTCATAATGCTCAGCAGATACAAGTACTCTCGATGTATCGGCTTCAAGCGGTATCATATGATCTAGACACAATCATTGAGAGGACACTCACTCAAGTAATGGACTCCCAAACAGAGTAATCCGCTCTTCTATTTATTCGAGCGCTTTGACTTTAAATTAAATAACTTTTGCTTTTATTCAAACAATATAATAATATTACAATATAATAATATTGTAAGTTGTTCTAAGGAAAACATTTTGCGAAACTAATTTATTTGCAATGAGTCTTAGTACGTTCAATTTTCTCATTGTTCTATAAATGTAAGGTTTGGGTCCTGGGATCTATAATCAAGTTAACCAAAGGCTTATTGTGAAATTTTCAGAAACAGAACTGAGTTATGTCACCAAATGTACAATCTTACCTGGCAAAATGGGCATCTGATATTATTCACTCCTCTGCCTAACTCACTGTGAACCGCTGGCGTGATGTTTCGCTCTTAAGAACCAACTAGCACTTCAGCTGCGCATATTTAGTACAAACGATTTTCTCCTTTTTCACCCCCTTAGAGGTGAATTTCTAAAATATTCGTGCTCACCTACATCATAAAAGGAAGCATTGTTCAAAATGTCATATTCCCAGTCCCAGTAGTATCGATTATGTGTTGTATGTCAGTCAGTCAGTTTCTCTTTTACATATGTGTAAGGGGAACACCCATACTCCGAAATACTTTTTTTCCGAATTTCGATGTTCCGATTTTCAAAAGTCCGAATTTATTTATACCAAAGAATTATAATGTCCATTATTAAAATTCACGAAATTTATTTTACCAAAAGTCGTAAATGCGATTTGTTTGTTTTGATTTGTCCGAAGAATGTTGTCCGAAGGGGTTCTCGATCTTGCAGGATTCTGATATTTGTATTCAATTAGTTTAATATTCAGTTGATTACTTAAGATAGGTAATATCCAAAATTATTCTAACTATTTTCGAAATAACTACTGTCAAAAAACCTACTGTTTAAAATACTTAAAGATCATTTCACAAATTTTTGTAATTACTAATTAACGAAATCCAATAAGAGAACTCTCCTGCGGTTTCTTCAACAACTAATAATCCTAAGGTGGATTGAATTAACGGACGATACACTTGTCATAATCTTCTTTAAATTAATATTTTTAAGCATTTAAAAAAAAAATTGTCTGTAACAAAAATTGTCTTCAATTAAAATTAAAAATTGTCATAAACAGTCAATATGTTGTGCTACAAAAGTAAGTGACAGAAACGAATTGCTGCAAAACCGACTGCATTCATACTGCATGCTTGTTTCACGCATGGTATACGCTTGTTTGCGTAGTTTTGTCTTTTAATGACAAAACGGATCTGTCAATCGTTTCTTCATTCTACTTCCTCATACTGAACATTAGTATTATACTTCTCTCTGACGGGCTTGTGTTTATTTGTTCTTCTATTCAGTTTTGCAAGGCGTTTTTATTTCGGAATTTTAATTAATCGGTACTTTAATAATCGGAATTTATAATTTTGACTTTTTGTTATTCGATCTATTGAAAGTCGCTATTTTTAGAATGGTAATTATGGACGTTATGCATACTAAAATTTGAACCATTCGGAATTATGATAATCGGTATTTTGAAATTCGTATTTGTGACTGACGGAATAAAGTTTTTCGTATTTATGTAGTGTGGGTACACTGTGAAAATACAGGTATATTATTAGTCGGCAGAAACATAACTAAACAAGTCGTAAGTAGAATAACAAGTAAAACAGTAGAACGCCGCGTCATCGTCCGTGCCGCTAATACTCTTGGTAAAGTTCCACCCTCGGCCAGAGCGGTCGTAATTGAGTGACGAACAAACATGTAAACACACTTCTACTTTCTTATAGTAATCTTCACGACCGACTAATCATGAACAAAGAGGTTTACTCAGTAGCTTTGTCATGATAGTTAAAATACTTGTGATACAATCTTAAGACATTGAATTCCTATGAGACATAAACAGTATCGAGAGACAAGTTAGTACTTTGCACCTTTTAGCTAACAGTTGTTACCGTCATAGACACCTAACTTTTAAGCCAGAGGAATTCAACGTTATTGTTTGAAAAGCTGAACCTGAAAGGTACATATTACATCACTATAATCTAAATTGAGAGAAATTAACAATAACATAAACCGACCACTGCTACGGAGCATGTGCTTGTTGCTCGGAGGTTTACTTCGTTCCATTTGTTTACCATCATTGGCTCTGAGCAAAGCGTAGCCGTGGCTTGCAGGCTGTTCAGAGCCGTCGCCACAAAATGCCACTCGGCATATGAAAACATTCCAGAAATGAAACACCAATCTCATTGTTCTGTATACATCATTATTGATCTTCCTTGTTTAATACATAATTCGGGCCAGGCGGGTCTACCAACTTAATTGTTTCATTGTTTCACGGAAACAATACAGCAAATAAAAACTCGCCCAACCTGTTTATAAATTGTTTGTTAAACAATTTAATTAAGTATGAATGATGTCGTCGCCATAGCGACCGGTATTCAATGGTCAGAGAGTTATTAAATAAGTTTCGAGAAGTTTCCTCGGTTCGCGAGTACTTTACAAGTTTTCATTTATTTATTGCCGATTTATACAGCAGCGCGACGTAATGCGGCTCCGGGATGAACTCGTACACCTATACTTCATGTAAACGGGCTTGCGGTGATGTTGTGTTGTTATAAAATGAAAGAGGTGAAACTTTGAATCGCTTTTGGTTCAGTTGCCGCTACGAATAGCTTTTAAAATGTGTTGTTTTTTATAGCTTTTTCGTCTTTCGTTTTAAGAGCCCTATCACAGAATTGCGCCGACTGATCGACACTTTGCGTGACCAGAGGGCTGGCTCGTTCTTTTCTCAAAGAATTAGCATTGCCATTCAACGTGGCAATGCAGCCAGTCTTCTGGGCACGTTTCCGGATGACGGCGATGCGAAGGAATTCTTCGACGCCTGAGTAAATTTGTTTTTATGTATTAATTTGTTAGTCGTAATTAGTTAGTCTTATTAGGTATATTAATAAAACATTTATATGAAATTCTCCAGGTTAAAGTTATCTACCGATTGCAAAATAAACCCTTGGTTCATTAAAAAAAAAACAAAACTATTTTTCAGTTTTTATTAAAAAATATTTAGTAATTAATCAGAATGTAATTGTAACAGGAATTTGATAGAAAGAAAAATACTGTTTAACCAAACTTAAACAACAATGTATACATACAATATATAAAACAGTAGAGACCATGAATTATGTACATTAAACAAAATACCAAAAATCGAGTAGGGGTTATCAAAAAAAAAGCTATAGTTGTTTGTTATCTAATAACTGCTAATCTCCGAAAATACAGAACAGATTTTGTTGGGGGTTTTTAAAGATAAAGATAACTTTATTTTGCAAATATGGGTAACCTCAAACGATGACAAAAAACATATAAAAGTACAGCCATATTTTACCACGTAGGCATGCAAAAGATTAAAAAAAAATAACAACTTAAAACTAAATACAATTATAAAATTATTACATATTAAATTAAAATACCGAATTATTAATTATACAGAATTATGCACTAGCTTAAAAAATTCTTTCTTTCTTTTTTTTAATTATTACAAATTATGTACCTATCATCATTTTTCGACAAGTTTTGTTCAAATTTCAGTTGTTCATTCAGTTTAGCATAAAACAAGCCTTTAAAAACATATCCTTAAAAATTATAATCATCATGCTATATCTTGGAGGAGCCAAGCAGTCAAAAACCATAACATTTTATAACTATTTATGCTATAGACCATAGACCCGTCAGTAAAATGACGTGCCCTCATCTCTGTGGTAGGCAGTGATCTCTCGCTGTCGGCCGTAGTTCGTACTATGGTCGACGGCGAGGAGTCCTGGGACGCGGTGGTCTCCTTCTGCGAAACAGTTATCGCGCAGAAGGAGGCTGCGGAAAGGGAGAGAGAGATCTCAACCTCTCTCTCAGACCGCAGCAGACGCACGGGACGTCGGAGGAGGGCATACGCTGCCCTCTTCCGGCCCCCCAAACTGGGTCCAGGGGCGGCGGACTTGGGGATGTCCGTCGCCCACCATTCATTCGGACCCGAGGTGGCGGCGCGTGGTGTTCCCGTGCGCCCCTCTTTGACGTCGTGGGGGTCATCTCCGGTTAGTGAGAGATGGAGCACCGGGGTGGTTTTAGTCAGTAAGAGTCTGACAGACCCCTCCGCCCGTCCCGGGGTGGAGGACATCCATGAGGATTTCCACCCGTTTAAAAAAAAAAAAAGGTGCGTAAGCTAAAGCTACTCAATAACACCTGTACTTTGGAAGATTAAATGAATGCCACCTCCAGGGCCAAAACAGTATAAAGAGTAAACCATCGACTCGAAAAGAAAAAGAAGAATGAAACTTTACAAGCCTAGCCGTTCAATCTATGGTCCGGAGCGAGGCGGCATGGGAAGCGGTCACTTCCTTCTGCGAAGCAGCAATCCTAGCGAAGGAGGATGCTGAACGTGTGAGAGAGAGGAAAACCTCACGACCCAGCCGCCGCAACAGAAGAAGACGCCCCGGACGTCGGGGGTCGCATGGCGATTTCTGGCCACCATAGGCGCGGGCCTGCGGACGGCGAGCATTGGGTGGCTCGCCGTCCGATCAGAACCAGGCCCGGATCGTCGGCGCACTGTGTTCCACCCACGCCTCAAGGAGCTGTCAGCATAGGAGACGGGCCCCGTGCCTCAGTGCCTGCCGGGGTGCGGAATCCGTTCGAAAGAGACGCCGCGGCCCTGGAACGCAAAGGGTGCAAGGGACAGGAGGATCACGGATGGGTTTTAGTCAGTAAGAGTCTGACACTCCCTTCGCTCCGCCCAGAGCGGAAGGAGTCATTTGATGATTTCCCATCCTTAAAAAAAGGGGTCATGTCATACCACCCGCAAGCAGGTTGCGAGTTCCATGATAGAGGAGTCGCAAAAACATTTGAATTAGCTCGGTTAATCGGCTGTCTGTGTGTGTTCTAAAAATGTTCATCGTTATAATTTACGTTCGATATAAATAAAGTAACAGTAGTAGTAGTTTATTAACTTCGTAGTTTGGAGAAAAGCACCTTTCATTTATCGCAGTATAATATCGACACGTTAAAGTTAAAATATGCAAACATTGATTTTTTTTATGGTCCGACGCCATAAAGAAAGCTGTTGGAGGTAGCATTACGGAGCGATCAACACTGCAAAAGACCAAATGGATTGGAGACGCGACGTATGTGGTCGTGGTCCTCAGTAGTGAGGGAACGACGAAGAAGAAGGCCACTCATTGATGATGATTTTTATTTCCGTATTTAATATCAATTAAATTTTAGAAAGGCACTCGGCTGAAAGTCACACATATCCAAAAAACTGTAATAGTAGCTGAAATAAGAATTCGGCAGATTGCTCCGGCGTGTTGCTCCGTTGTCGTGATCATTCACAGTTTCGTACATGAATTTTCCAGAGATCAACTAAGCTTCATCAGAAACGTTTTCAAACGTCTTTTATAATGCGCACAGCAAAGGAGTGGAACTCTCTGCCTGCGTCTGTGTTTCCAAAATCTTATAACCCTAATCGCTTCAAACTTAGAGTGCACAGGCTCCTTCTGGGTAGGCTCTCTCCATCGTAGACTTTGCCTTTGTCATCAACAGACATACATACATAGACTAGAGTCAAGAGCTGACCCATTACAAATAAAAAAGTAAACAAAAAAACCAATGGTCACGGGTAACAAATTGCAGACAGTCAAGCCATAGGCTTGACTGTCTGCAATTTAGTTAGTCACGCGCATAGGCGTGACTAAATCAATCCAATCATTTGAGCGGAGCAAGGCTGGCTAACTTAGCCAGAACACTTACGCGCAATGGACCGAATTGCAGTCTAAGTGCGGATAACGTTTAAGTTAAGTAAATTAAGTTTTCTTCGATAACTCAGTTATTCCCTTCTCAGAAAAAGTATAAACTTGGGGATATTCATTGACAAAAAATTCTTGGACTGCCCAACTGCAGGAAATTAGCCGGAAGCTATTTGCATCTGCTGCGTCGTTGAGAAAACTGCGAATTTTTTTTCCGACTGCCACTAAGATTGCGCTCAATCAACGCTTCTTCCCATCCTTGATTATGATGATGCCAGCTATCTTGACCTAACTCAAGAACAACTAGATAAACTTGAGCGGCTTTAAAATTTCTGTATCAGTATCATTTTGGTTTACGCAAATATGACCATGTTTCCGAATTTCGTGTGAAGTTCAAGTGGTTGCCAATTCGCCTTCGCCGGAATGCTCATAATCTTTCTCTTTTATACAATGTACTTTTTTCTCCATTTACCTCTTTACCTTAAGAAACGTTTTCAGTTTCTCGGCGATTCCCACACTAGAAGTCAACAGATTACTTACGACTGAAAATGCCAATGCATTCCCTAACTTTCTTGGATAAATCATTTACTGTACAAGCTGCCTCTCTGTGGAATGCATGGCAGTAAGACGCGCTCAGTCGTTACATACTTTAAAAAAAACTTATCAAAGATCACTTATCACTGTAATTATGTCCATCGCCGTCATTTATTTTTACTGCTTCTTCTTCTTCTGGCTAGACCTTATCCCATTTATTTAGGGTCGGCCCTCCTTGTCTTTGTTTTCCATTGTGCATGGTTTTGTGCCATGTTGGTGTCAAGATGAGCCTCTTTAAGGTCTCTTTGGACCATCGTCAGCCAAGTGGAGGGTGGTCTTCCACGCGTGCGCTTCCTCGTAGGCAGTTCAAGGGCAAGCTTAACCATATGATCGTCTCGGCGTCTTTGCACTTAACCATACCATCGTAAACGCTACTCTTTGACTTTTTCGGATATTGGAGCAACTTTAAAACTGCCTCTTATGTACTTATTTCGGATTTTATGCAGTAGTATGACTCCCGCTGACCAGCGAAGCATGCGCATTTCGGTTTTGTGCAGTTTTTGTAAGTGCTGCTTGTTTTTTGCCCAGCATTCGGATCCATACAGGACAGTAGGTTTAATAGCTGTCTTATACAAGTGGCCCATAACTTTAACTGCATCCGGTTGTAGTTCTATGAGTAACATCTGTTTTGATTTTGCCATCGTTGCTAATTATTGACCCAAGGTATTTAAATTGAGTCACAGTTGGTAGCAGGGTACTTCCTAATAAGATCTTGATGTTGTTGGGGTTACTGGTATTATCGAAAACGCATGACATGTATTCCGTCTTCTTTCGACTGATTTTAAGACCATTCGATTCGAGTGCCAAGTAGTGTAAGTTCTATTGCACCTCTTCTACATCGTCCGAAATCATAACAACATCGGCAGCGTAAAGGATATTCCACTGCAGCGGTTTTTGATAGAGCTTTGTAAGGTAGTCCAAGAGAACAGGGCTGAGCGTAGATCCTTGGTGTACCTTGATCTCAATCTTAAACGTTTCGCCCTTGCCTGCTGAACCTAAGACTTGGGTAGTAACGGCATTATACATGTCTTGAATAAAGTTGATGTAATATTGTGGTACCAATTGTGATCTGAGCGCATCCCAGACGAGGTCCCGTGGAACATGGTCGAATGCCTTTTCTAAATCTATGAAAACCATATGAAGATTTGTTTTATTGGTTTTAGCCTTCTCTATCAGGATTCGGACCGTCTGTATACCGTCAGAGAAGCTCCTTTTAACCATAAACCCGCATTGATTCTGGGTAAGTACTATGATGTACTTTAAACTGTTATTCAGAACTCGTTCCCAGATTTTAGAGTGTGTGACATCAGTTTTATAGCTCTGTAATTACCGCAGTCTCTAGTCTCCGTGATTTCCAAGGGACTTCCAGACTTCTGCTGGTATTTCATCGGGCCCCAGAGCTTTATTATTTTTCGTTTGTTGTATTGCTGTTTTGATCTCTGCTTCTGTATTTAGTATTTATGTATCTATTATACATATAGCGTATTATGTATGTATCAATTATGTTATATTATAAATACTTCTTTTTTTTTGTTACACCAACGACAGCCCCAATTTCATGTTCAGGCAAATACTGTCCATCCCAGGTTGCCTGGAAGAGATCGCGGAATGTGATAAGGCCGCTCATTGTATGTGTTTTAGTTTTAAGTTTCCTTTTTGTAATTCTTTTTTGGTGTACAATAAAGTATAATTATAATAAATAAATAAATAACGGAGTATTTACTCTACGCTGCGGGTTTAGACTTCTTTTCTGGTTGGTATACCTATGGCCAACTTTATGTAGCTCTAGCGCGTGTTAACAACCTTAGCAACTTTCTTAATCATCGTGTACAGTAGTTTCTTATTACGAAAAATTACCAGGGCTGGATGGCATCTTGAACAGAGCAAAGAAGAAAAAAGTGAGAAGTGGTGATACAGCCAGTGCCTTTCATTACAGGCTTCCAAATTCCAAATTCTACGAGAGGTCAATCAATGCTAGATATTGACTGTTTGTATATCTTATCTTATGCCGTATGGTGTTGGCCGATGCCGTATGGTGCCGTAAAAGAATAATATCTTCCCATCACTTCCCGTGAGTGTCATAAAAGGCGACTACGGGACTCGCCAGAGAATAGGCAGCAGCGTTCTCTGTAAAACCCAACACCGCACAATGAGATCGCCAACCCGCGTACCAAGCGTGGCAACCCCCTCCAAAAATTTGGGCGAGGCTTATGTCCAGCAGAGGATGTCTTTCGGCTGATATGATGATGATGACAATATCTTATCTTAGCGATCTTACATAGGGACTTAGCTAAAGCTAGTTTATTAATAAAAGGTTTTTATTCAATATAATTTATATTATATTGAACATAAACCTTATATTAATAAATGGTAGCCTAAGTATGGTTAAAGAGTCTTTTTCTTTCTATCAAATTCTTGTTACATTCTCATTAATTACTCAATTTTTGTTAATGAAAAATAGTTTTATTTTTTATTTTACACAGGGTTTTTCTATTTAAAGAAAACACACAACCAAGATTTTTTTGATAAAGCTAAATATAAAAAAAAATAACAGCTAATGCTAATGATCGCAAACTTTTTTTTATGTGTGTACAGGTATGCTCCTATATCTCAGTTTCCTTTGCAACGAATCGAGTCTCGATTACCAACTCGCTCAGTATACCGAACTCAACATTATAATGTTGGCTCGTCGTGAACTATGCAAGTCGCGCCATCTGCTGGCGGCCATCAAAGTGCAACTTATTGAAGTTCCAACAAATATGTAGATTGGATCCGACGGACGGCGAAAAAGACAAAGACAGTTAATATAATTTGAATACTTGGAAGTTGATCCTCGACGTGGGTACGTAGTACATAGGTAGGTAGGTACAGGTGGGTAGGTGGGACCGGTCGGGACAAGTTTGGCACTTGAAAAGGTTGGAGGAACAGGTTGGGAAGTTAAGAGCGTATGTTTAGGTTAAGGGAAGGAGTTTTATATTGGAATTATTTTTGCTTTACCTACATTTTGTACTTTCAGTTTCTTATTCAAGTTCTTGAGTAAGAAACTGAAAGCTTACATGTTTTACATAAGAACCTCAAACTGTATCTAGATTTTTTAAACTAGAATTTAATTAAACTTTTCCTACGGAAGGAAAAAGGGAGGGAGGCCTTTGCATTGCAGTGGGGACTTTGGTTAATAAATTAATGAAACTACAATTATTTCAAAATTATATTAGCTTCAAGACTTAACAAAAATTTGTCATACGAGTATTGAATCAGCATACCTTCTAAGTTCTATCAGACACAGATCTACTAAATGTTATGTAGAAATACAAGTACAGTGTAGACACATTACGTACGTACGTCTCCTGTGACGTGTCCTACGTAGGTGTGAGTCCCCCAACACGTGTCCTGTACATATTGATAACCTTATCTTTTCCATTTCACGCCTCATAACTCTGCTATCCTTTCCGGAAGTTGGCAATCTCTACCACATAAATGTATTATATCTGTCCAAGATGTAGCAATACAGGATAAGAATGAAGAAAGTAGTGGTAGTTTTTTGCACATAAAATAGGTTATAATATAAAATCTATATCTATACTAATATATAAAGCTGAAGAGTTTGTTTGTTTGTTTGCTTGAACGCGCTAATCTCAGGAACTACTGGTCCAATTTGAAAAAAAATATTTCAGTGTTAGATAGCCCATTTATCGAGGAAGGCTATAGGCCTATATATATATATAAGGTTATATATATAAACATCACGCTAAGACCAATAGGAGCGGAGCAGTTATGAAAATTGTGATGCAGACGAAGTTGCGCGGGTCAAATAGTTGGCTATAAAGTTTTCGTAAAATTTTCTAACCATTTTCATAAATTTTATTTATACAATACCATAACTAGTTTCAGGAGTAAGTGCTTAGATATGTGAATTCAAAGTCGCGTCTTCTATTTTGAAAGTATTTTATTAGAGCACTGCTCGTAACAAGACTTGTTACTACAAGCGCTCTAATAAAATGGTAATCCCTTACATTATGGTAGGAAAACAAAATTTCCGTATCCTTGTTACTGCAATCTAAGCTCGAATCCCCATAAGTAATGCATCATGGGTATCCCATAAAGTAGTAGAAGAGCTGCAACGATTATGTCATCACAAAAAGTGTTTGTTGTCGTTCTCATGGTATATTCCGATTTCTATAGTTTCTAAACTTAAAGGAATTGTAACAATAATTTGTTCAGATTCAACGTACGTATATAAAACACAAGTACGTATATAAAACACAGTGCTGCTAACGGTAAGCTCTCTACGACACTGAAAATCTTGCCATAATCCTCGAATCCATGAGCCACATAACCCTACCTGGCGATCTTCCCCACGCGCCGTAACCGTGCCGTGAACGCGCCGTGGACGGAAGTTATTCAATTAAGGCTCGTCGCCGCTGCTTTTATACCAACACGTCTGAACGACTTAGTGCTAATTAATTGCTTGACTATAATTGTAGGCTCGGCAGAATAGGATGAATGTGAGTTTATACGTTTTATAAAAGAAAAATAAAATAACTGTCGTTTTAATAAAAAAAGGTGTTGGAGTATTGTGTTAATTTCAGATAGTAAAATGTATGTCTTTGAGTTCTAATAAAGAATAAAATGTGATAAAATTATACCCTTAGTTTTTGTACAACAGACGCCCATTATTTACATATTACTTTATGAACAGTATTATCATGTGTTCAGAAATTAGACTTATATAGTCATCAATTTTCAAACTAAACAGATTTGAGTAACACAAACACAGAGGTGACACAGACCTGGATGGCATCCAGTTCGGGCTAGTTATAACTACATTAATCCGGTTACAACTGGTTCAAACTGGATCTG
Organism: Lacanobia oleracea; assembly: GCA_950371165.1. Taxonomy (NCBI): domain Eukaryota; kingdom Metazoa; phylum Arthropoda; class Insecta; order Lepidoptera; family Noctuidae; genus Lacanobia; species Lacanobia oleracea. The sequence continues at coordinate 804,657 of OX493405.1, forward strand.
ACAGTTAATCACAACTCGAACTAGTATTTACCAGCACAGACAGACGAACCTACTTAATTGCATGATGTAGCCATGATTGCAGAGGAACCGCGGGAGAACTTTTAATTGGCATCGAACAGACTCACGGAATGAAACAATACCCTATACCTATAGGTCCACAACATATAATGGTCATTAATTAAATTCCTATTGGATCTGTCTGTATACATAATAAAAATTAACACTTATTTCTTGTTGCTATGGAGTTTCTTGCACGTTCTTTTCCATCGCTTCGGACCAACCTTGACCATTCAAAAGTAATATTAAAGTGAGTTTGTTTGTTATGCTTTTACTCCGGAATTGCTGAACCGATTTTGATAAACATTGGTATAGATGGGGGAACCCTGGCCGGTTATAAGCTACTGTTATTGTCGGCCAAGTCTCGAGCAACAACTAGTTTGAGATAGATATTTTGTTTGAATATTTGTTCCTTCTCTCGTCAGTGTCACATAGGCACGTAGAAGAGAAATGTTCGATTAACTTCCCATCCAATAGGTACTTGTCACGTTTAGTCCTAGTTACCTACTTCGGTACCACTTGATACCTAAGCCTTTGCCACAATGCCCAGATTGATGTAAGACAAACTATTATTTACTTGAAACCACACGGAATATCTCGATCATTCATAATACTACGGCCTTTATGTAATGTATTACATACATATACGAGCATTTGCCTCGGCTATTGTTAGAGGTGTTCGCGTGAGACGAAGGTTTCCGTCAATTCCGTCGAGGGGAATCATTTGATTTGGGCTCCACATCCACAAATACTTGGAGTTACGTATTATTTGCGACTAGAATTGGAGTTACATAACATTCGTTTAATTAAAGTTATTCAACGTTCAGATGTGTTCTATGAAGTCTTCATAAAAGAGTGGAATTCCCTGCCGAAGTCTGTGTTTCCTGATAGCTATAACGTGGTAGTCTTTAAGTTAAGAGTGAATAGGTTACTTTTAGGCAAGCGTGCTCCATCTTCAAACACATCATCGCTTGCCAAGGTGAGATAGGGGTCAAATGCGTGCCTATCAATAGTATAAAAAAGAGTCTTGAGTTTCTTTTTAAAGGCCTTTTAATGCTAGTGAAATACAAATGTCAGAACCAGGAATACTGACACCAATTTTGTGTTACCCTGTAACTGGGATGCGAAGGTCAGATAGGCAGTCGCTCCTCATAAAATACTGGTATTCAGCTGAATCCAGTTTAAGTGGAAACCGACTCTATTATAGTTGGAAGAAAGTAGGCAGACGATGAAAGATTGCTAACATGATAAGCCGCGTGATTTGTTCGTAAGCAAATATATTACTAAAATGTTTGTTTTATTAAATTAAGGCTTTGTATAGCACAACATTGTAGCCGATAAGTCACTGATTATATTTGTAAAAGTAGGTAATGAGAGGGCCATTAATTATTAGCGACCGATAACGATGACATCTCAACCGTTGCCATTTATGCTCCACTTTCCTGAAAAATCTTGATGTGATGTGTATCTCTGCAATATATCACAGGCATTTTCGCTTATTCAAGCTCTAAGAATCTCAGATCCTGAACTCGCAATCTGTTACCACGTTTACTTAAATAACTTTTATAAAATAGCGCAGTTCAAACTTACGTTGAAGGAGTTTCTCAAGTTTTGGAATAAGGTAGCTACAGCATCTTACTCGTATCTCGTACAAAAATACATGCGATTCTAGCATCTTGTTAAAAATTGACATCAAAAATTCTATACCTACCTATGTACGACTTTTCAATTTGTGTACGTGACACCTTCATACGCCTTTCTAATATTCCGCTCTTAATAAACATTGGCTCAGTGGGTGTGTGGGCCCTCCCTCTTCGGCATGGCAATGGTGACAACATCCACATTTTTCGTGTAAAAATTATAAGTCGCACATGAATGGTGATCGCTAGGTAACGAAGCCCCGAGCCTTGAACAGGCGCGAGGCGTACACAAATACTGGAGCAAATAGAAGGGTATCAATATCATGTCTACACGAGTACACAAGCGAGAATAAGTCATCGATTTGTAAAGAAATGTGCTTCGAGCGACAAATTGCAACGTTATTAAGTTATTTTTATTGCGTCTGATATTGAAATGTATTTTCCCATTTTAGAACTGCGCTTATGTGCTTAGATACATAGTGGCTATCGCGACATACTGCAAGCTTTGTTTTCCAAGACTAAAATATGGTCATAAGAACTTGACCTTAACCGTCAACATTAGTTCACTCGTTGGTCTAGCGGACGCAAGCGCTGCTACTGAGCTCGAGGTACTGAATTCAGTTCCCTGGATGAGCAAAATGAACTGGGTGTTTCTTTCAGAAAAAACAATAATATTGTCTACTGTCGGAATTCTTACCTAATTGATGTCAACATGTTCTCTCCTATTATATGGGACTAAAAATATATTGTGAAGTATGGGTGTATATCCTCTTGCTTCTGGAGCGAGCACAGAGAGCTTTTCTCAAGGTTATGACCTCGAAGCCCTTTAGGTATCCTACCACGACTCTTTACGCCGAATGCCAGGTTCTTACTGTGAGACAGCTCTTTGTCCTTGCTACGAAATACATGAAAACATCCCTCAGTGTTATACGATCCAAATACTACCAGAAAGCGTAAACACTTCGAAGTATGCTCAACTCACGGATGTAGAACAGTCCTAGCTTAGCGTCATTTTGGTGTTCTCTCAAACCATTTATACAATAAAATTAATAAAGTCTGCTCTATTACTCCCATGTGTCTAAATGGATGTAGAGGCAAGGTAACGAAGTGGCTGTTGACACTGAGTTATAATAGGACTGAATATGTACTTCAGATATCAATTTCTTATAAAGTGTGTAATAAGTATGTTTATGTTTATAATTCATATTTTATACAGACTTACAAATACATAAGTTTTTCGCCGTAGAATATTAAAAAGCCCAGATTGTTGCATTTGTATCACTGATTGTTTTATAATATTATAATGATGTACCTACTGTGCTTGTCTTACAACTACTGCTACATGTCCAAATCATAGGCGAGGACGCTGGCACCCTAAACACAAGTTAAATCTTACTCTGGGTGCCAGAGCCCATCGAAAACACTCCTTCCCCTAGTTGTAACTTAGCATAGTGTCTACATAAGTGTTTATTATGCAACTAATGTGATTAAAATACTTTTATTATTATTATTTATTAGTGCAATATCTATTACAGGTACGCATTTTCGGAGAAAACAAGCGTAATGTTATATTTTGGTATCTACAAAGTTTTACGCACACTTTCTTCGTACATAACACACATGGATAGAGAAATAATTGTCGACTCTGACATCAAACTTTAAACTGCGACGTCAGGATAAACTCTTATTAAATCGAGCCATAACGTGAAGCTAGGTGCAGTAAAGTGATAGTAAAGTGGCCGTGTGCACTAGCACTAGTACACTAGTCAGTGCAGTGTGGTCGTCGCCTTAGGTAGCAGTCAGACGTGGGTAATATCTGCGAGACTTACCCGCACAGATTATTTGGGGCCACGACTCCACAGGTGTACATGAAAATGTTAGTTTATTTATTTAATATTTTACAAATAAACGTATAGAGCATAACCTTAATGTCTTCTGCCATCATCACCATTCACTTGCCCAGCAACCAAAATTGTACTTATGCCAAAAGAGTGTACCAAAAGAGCTTGAGCAATTTACCCTGTAAAATTTTCTTATAAAAGTATGGACAAAAATACTTTTATAAGAAAATTCTATAGGGTATTATCTTCAAAACAAAATTCTTACGCACTAGCGGTTGAGCCGCCTAGGCGGTTCGCTTGAGCGGCCAGCGGTTGGAATAGTTTTGTGGCGGTTAAGTGCGTAATCACTAGCGGTCGCATATCAAACTGGAAAAGCGGCCAGCCGCGCGGTCAGTCACCCCGCGGCCATCCGCTAGTGCGTAGGTGGGCTTAGACACAGCGGACCATATCAACAGAGTTTAGGCAACAACGCAGAAGAGTTTCTAGTGCAAAACGCACAAAACGTTTTGTGAACACATTCATAGTGCGTACAGCAGCTAAGGAGTGAAATTCCCTGCCGGAGTCTGTGTTTCCTGATAGCTACAACCTGACAGTCTTTAAGTCAAGAGTGAATAGGTTACTTTTAGGCAAGCGTGCTCCATCTTCGACCACATCATCACTTACCATCAGGTGAGATAGTGGTCAAGTAATGAATAGTAAAAAAAAAATAAGTGTGCGCACATCTGAATATAAAACCTGTTGAAGAATATGTTAGATGCTGAAAACACAGAATCTGAAGGGGGAATCACGCCCAACAGTGGACATCTTGCGACTGAATAACGATCTGGTCGAACTATGTAAGTACTTGCTAGTGATGTAATTAAATCAATTGTTTTGAAAGTCAGAAACATTAAGAGGAAAGTGAATTATCTCCAATAGTGCCTTTGACTTGTATTGTGAAATTTTAAACTTTTCAGTCTTTCAAGATTTCTTGGATATTTCTAACACTCTTGTAAAAGTTAACGTTTATTAAAAGGCTTCTGTGAAGATTGATAGGGGCTTATGTAGATTCTGTAACGAAGCTTAAATCAAATCAAAGTGTTGTATAAGTTACTGAAAAGATTTTGAATTGCTAATTAGAATTGAAGACAAGTTGTAGTTAAACACCCAATGAAAAATATCAATGTTTAAGTAAATGATTTCTAATCTATAGAACAGCTGATTTGTTTTTCACTGCAGAAATTCACTTGGAAAACAAAATTAATTAATTTTATACATAAATTATTATGTTTAATTAGCACGAAGTATATGTAACTGTAATTAATTACAGACCAATGGCCATAACCTCCAGACTGTGTAAAGTGATGGAAAGGGTTCTTAACAATAAGCTGTTAGCATACCTGGAAGACAGTGAGCTTCTCAGTGATTACCAGTACGGTTTCCGTCGTGGTCGGTCAACTGGGGATCTTCTTGTACATGTTACGCATTGTTGGGGCGATATTTCAAAGGCCTTTGATAGAGTCTGGCATGCTAGTCTGTTGGGTAAGCTCCCCGCGTTCGGCATCCCTGCTGACTTTTGCACCTGGATTTTCGACTTCCTGAGCGAGCGTTCGATCAAAGTGGTCATAGACAGCTGCTCATCGGATCATATGGCTATTGATGCCGGTGTTCCTCAGGGGTCTGTTCTTTCTGCGACTCTATTTCTGCTGCATATCAATAACCTGCTGCAACTTGGTGCAATCGGATACGCAGATGACAGCACAGTCTCCGAAAGATACTTGTCCAGTGCAAGAGCCGGCAGGGAGGAAACAGCTACTCTTAGAGAGGCCATGGTGGAGCGAATGAATTCTACCTTAAATCTCGTTTCCCAGTAGGGCGATGACAATCTGGTCAAATTCAATGCTCTGCAAACACAGGCAAGTCTCTTCACTGCTAAAAGGAGTCCATTTCAGCTATCTCCTACATTCCGAGGTACGCCTGTACCTATTACCGACCGCCTGAAGCTTTTGGGCATGGAGTTGACGTCCAATCTCAACTTCGGCTCAACAATGAGTCAAAAGTACATACTGCAAATAGGGTAAGACGATACTTCACATCTGGACAGCTTCTGAGTCTGTACAAAGCACAAGTCCGATCCTGTATGGAGTATTGCAGCCACTTATGGGATGGCTCAGCAAAACCCAGCTTGCTGCATTGGACTCGGTTGAACGCAGAGCAAAAAGGCTAATAGGTGTCTAGACGTTGGTGGCTCAGCTTCACAGCCTAGGTCATCGGCGAAATGTTGCCTGCCTGTCGGTCTTCTACAGACTGTTTTTTGGGGAGTGTGCGCAGGAACTCTACGACCTGATCCCACCATCGCCCTTTTACCACTGGAATACCAGACGTACTGCAGGGTACCATCCGTACTAGGTCGATATCCCGACTAGTCGTACCTAGTCGCTTCTCTTCCACATTTATTATACGCACAGCTAAAGTATGGAACTCTCTGCCAGCATCTGTGTTCCCGTCCACATATAACCCGTCTGCCTTCAAATCAAGAGTGTACAGGCATCTTCTGGGCACGCTCGCTCCATCATAGACCTCATCTATCGCTTTGCTTTCCATCAGGCGTGATTGTGGTCAAGAGCAAGCCCATTCCTAAATAAAAAAAATAGCTATTTCAGGAGCTAGGTATATTTTTATATTATGTTTTACTTCTAACTGTTTAAGAAATGCACCAGCCATGTTATTTCTCACCGCCCTTGGTTGAGTGGCTAATAAAGCTTATTGCGTGTAAGACGAACATAATGCCTTAAGCATTGTCTCCTGCAATGTGCATGACGTCCTAATATAAATACATACTACAACAGAGGTAGCTTTACCAAAGAAATAAGAATCCCAAATCGCGGTTTCCCTAGCCCCGTGAGCCCAAGACGAGCAAGTATCGAGTCTCTTTCGTCCCCCCTGCCCCGCTAGCCCCCCCTAGTCTGGACTTTACTAAGACATGTTATATTCACATTCGAACTGACTCCAGCTACTACTGACCTACTGGAAGTGTCGAGTTGTTAGTAGTGTTGATATCTGGCACGTTTGTCGATAATACCTGCCAAAGTTGGTAATTAGATGGTAATGAGTTGTTTGAAAGAGTTACCGGAGCTCTCGAACTCAAAGAGTATTTGAAGGAACACGGGAAGTTGTAGTTACAGTCTAAAAGTCCTTTCATCAAAGGACTCTTCTCGCTCTGAGCGGAGCGAGTCATTTGTTGTTTTCATCCACAAAATAAAATGATGTTTGCATTTGCACGCGCAGAAAAGAACTTATTGTGTTCACTACAGTAAGGTTTAACTTCATATTTTTTAATAGAATAACCCTACCTGTACGTTGTGCTGATAATGTAACACCTACATTTTCCGAACGTTTAGGCAGAGGTGGCCATTTGGAGGTTTTCCCACTAGCGCAAGTGCCTGCTGGGGCTGCGGAACTGTTCGAAAGAGGTAGCCCTGGAACGCAAAGGACACTAGGAGGAACACGGATAGATTTTAGTCAGTAAGGAACTGACACTCCCTCCTGCTCCACCCAGAGCAGGTGGAGTCATTTGATGATTTCCCATAAAAAAGAGGTGGTCATTTAAAACGGGAATCATATCGGCCTACTCGGCAGTAGAGCTTCCTGTCACGAGAATTTATAATAAGTTGATATCATAGTGCATTTTGACGACGGTAAATAAGAATACTACGTGTGTTGTAAATCGAAACCTTTATTTTGGAGTCTTCAATGTTTGTAATTATCAAAGCACTTACTGGTGTGTACTTCCTGTTTACTAACTAGCATGCGAGCTTTGCATTAAGAAGAAAATATCATAACAAAACATTACGGTGACGCACGTTACAGCTTTTCCTAATTATAAAACCAGAAAATCTAGGAAGAAAGAAGGAAAAACTGGCTATCCCGTCAGAAAAGTCGCGCAAAATGTCAAAAAGAAAAGCTTGGTAACATAAGTCTGAAGCCTTTTAGTTTGTGTACTACCTACGAAGTCTCCATCTTTATCATAATACTCATAATAATTAACGGACTACGGAAATTAGCAGAAAAGAAAGCCAGAAGAAGCGCGCTCCGCGTGTATTATGAAAAAGATAAGTTTCTTTGTTTCAAAATGCTCGGGAAAATAATGTACATTGTACGTCAGAGAGCTCTGAACAACTTCTTAGATATAACGTTGATCTTATTTTTATTATTTTAGTACAACCGGGAGTACAAACAGAGAACTGTGTGAGTGGACTGGACGATGGTTGTCTTTTTGCCTGTCGATTGAGAGAGAAATCCCTCTCTCACATCAAATATAAGTTTTTAATATTATCTATAGGATTTTACTGCAACAAAAAGATCAACAATCCGATTGCTAAGAGTAAAAATACTGTTATGGTGACTTTAAAATGTTTATAAGCCCCAAAATTAATAATTCAGCGACTACTATGATGGTTACGATGATTAAGTGCTGAATAACAGCGCTGTGGCTCTGTCTCGCACATGAGTCCCAGCTTTAGGCTGAGCGATTTCGATTTGACGCATATCTCCCCAAAATTTTATAAACTTATAATTTTGTTTATTTTAAATTTTTTTATATGCGTCATGCTTGGCGCAAATAAACTCTTTTTCTAATAGTTTTAAGTTTAGTTCACGTTGAAATAAAATCTGAAAAGCAAAATCAATGTAAACGTTTACCAATTATTCGCTACCATCCACCATCTATCCATTCTACATAGTAACAAAAAAGCAGTTAAAACGAACGACACATCTCCACCAGCGACAATTAAAAATAATTGAATGAAACCAGTCCTAGTTCACATAACCGCACGAGCTCGAACAGAAACTGCTATTCACAATTTTGGACTTCGAAATTCAGCCCATCGGATGCAAAGTACTATGTCAGTGTACTCGTACCAGTGGCCCACCAAAGTCCATTTAGAAGTTTAACTAAGCCCCCAAGTTGTCTCCCAAAGTGTACTAAGATAGGAACATTTTATGTTGTTAGGGTATTGGATCGCTCCCAAAATATACTGTTTTAGTTTGAACTTCGATTATGAAGTGTTGTAAATTTTCAGTTTCATAACTTCCTGTTTGGAAGTTTGAATTGTTTCATTGAAGGTCGTGGATGTAGTAAACACTGAAATTATTAATAGTAAGTATACACTCAGAACCGTTTATTTTTTAATGACTATGACATGTCTATCCGACGTATCCAAGGTTGTACTTAATTTAAGTGTATAGGCATAAATAGAAAACAGTTTATAAGTATTGATGACTTTATACTATGCCTATGTTCGAAGCATTCTAGAGTATTGCAGTCCAATCTGGTCACCTCAGTATAATGTTTATATTTCTAGAATAGAAAGTCTCCAAAACTGATTTGTAAAATTTTTAAACTTTAAAGGCAACAAGCGTCATGCTTCTTATCTTGCAGACTCTAGTCACTATTGCTTGCTTCCACTCAATGATAGACGAAAAATGTTGGATATGCAGCTCTTATTTAATATTCTTCGTGGGGAGATTGACTGCAGTGACCTCTTGTCATGCATAGAATTTTGCACGCAAAGGTCTCGCACAAGACACACCCACATATTTAGTGTACCTTTACACCGTTCCAATTATGGGCAAAATGCTGTAATGACTCGACTGCCTCGCTTATATATAGACAAATTTGAAAGCCTGGATATATTCCAGTTATCCAAGGTAGCGTTTCATAAATCTCATCAATAAGTGAATAATATTCGTATATTGTTTATCAGTTGTTATATTTTCCTTACATTTTAGTCAAAGTTTTATAACCACCAATTTTTCAGCTACAATATTTTAGCTAAATTTTCTTCTACTTTCTAGTTTCATATAATGCATACTGTGAAACTCTATAATAGGCTTCAGAACCCCATATGACATTGTTACCATATCTTAAACGTTGTTAAAATGCTGTTGAGTTTCCTACCAATAAATAAAATAAATAAATTGGTCTAACATATAAATTGAATTCGTTGTTTCGAAAAAATACTTATTACACAGTAAAAATACACAAACAATATTCAAAATAGAACAATTGGTGTCTATTTGTTTTTAAAATAAGTTCAAAACCAAATAAACACTAATTCTCCCTCATGATCTACACAAACAAGTCTGCAAACTAAGTTTGTCATAACACCTACATTCCTCCTGATCGTATCAGCAAGCAGTCGAGTAGGTACGTAAAATAAACTAAATTAACAATCTACTTTCAATAGGGCACGCGTGACGATAAAGCCAACTGCGTCGATGAGACGTAACGACTGTGACGACGACGCGCCGATTACACCGTGCCCTTATACTGATCGTAGATAGTGAGTCTGTAAAAAAGAATTGTCTGTGAAGGAAGAACTTTACATAACATCACAAGTGTTTCCACTCAGAGTGGTACGACTAGTGCCAAGTGATCAACTAGGTACAATTTCAGATTTAAGGTTTCCGCTGCTGATGTAAAAGCCCAATAAAACCATGCCTTACCTAGTAGTTTAAGCGTCAGTTCAGATGTAGCGCTTGAGGCCTCTAGAGTAATGAAATAGTGGGAGGAAACACTTAGATTGATTTGTTTTGGAATGACACACCATGTTATTTTGATGCACAAAAATCGTTCTTATTCTAGAAATAACGAACTTGATGCATTAAAAAAACAATTCAATTCAATTTTTCTTATAATAAATACGTTATCATCAATCACGTGATGCTATCATAAAATAGATGCTTTAACAAGTATTGTAATGGTTGTCAAAATAAATAATAATGAAAAGCTTCTATTGACCGTTACGATAACGACTTGTTTTAACAAATATGTACCCAGCCTAGACTTAGGAATCTCACACCATATGATTATAACTCAAAACACAAGTGGACATACAGCAAGTCAAAACCAGTCAGTTTAATTAGTTGTTTTTTGTTTAGTTTGATTGTTTAATTGGTCGCTGGCTAAAACCGGTCCCTCAGCTTCCTCACAATACATTAGTTTGCTCGCTAGGCTAAACGCAATCAAACACGATGGGCTTAGGTTTCTCGTGTGGTGTCGTGGCTTTCAAGTCCACTTCACTCGAATACAGTTCTTATTGCTAAACCAGAACTTTAAGAGGTTGGCAAATTTTCCGCAAAACTGGTTTACAGGATTATATTTGGGGTTTAGGGATGTAGCTGAAGATCTCAATGGGTGCTTTAATACAGTGCGAGTATGTATGGTAAAGGCGACTTCAAGTATATTGCTGGCGTAAATAGTAACGTGAAATTCTACGTAAATATTGAAATATACAGAAAGCCCTTGGTTGGAAGTTAATATTCTTTTTGACTAGGTCTTATCTACAGTGGAATGGAGTGTTTTTCTGACTGGCTTCTTTAAGAATGAGATAGAGCCAAACTGAGACCATAAAATATATATTTGTTACGTAATTTTTCCTGCTTGACAAAACGAGGCAATTTGTCTAAATTAGGTACACTGAGCAAGATATACAAACATATTTAGATTGTGAACTTCCTAAGAAGTTGTTTGTTGTTTCCAGCCCAATAACTTCTCAAATTAAATATTTGTTGAAGCATGTTCAAGTCGTATTTGCCACAACGTCACATGAAGCTTGTATTAATTAAGGGTAAGGTAGAGGTGTATCAGAATATAATTATCAGCACTAGCTTTTTCGTCAACGGGGACTAATCCAGATTTCAAAATCTTAATAAATACATTCAGTACCCAGGAATTGTACTCATGACTTCAAGCTCAAAGTATTACTATCGACAATTAGACTAAAATCTGCTGACCCTTGGCAAGATTGGTGTCTGATTTCTTAGCTTCTGCCTACCTAACCCGTAACGACTGTCAAAGATTTACAAATGACAGCCGGGCTCAACGGCCGTTCGATTCGTATGTTAAGATGGTTACCCATCCACGGACTAAACATGACAAGTGTTGCTTAACCTTAACGATCGACCCTAGCGGCTATACTATCGACCACAAGACGGATATTGCAAAATCTTAACAATCAAAACAAGCAGTCGGTTTCTCTCACCATGTTTACATTTTCTGCTTCCCATAAGATACACATCTCATAAAAATTAAGGGTGTCCCAATAAAATGGTAATGGGGTGTTGTTTCCGGGTGTTCTGGTGTAACTGCGCCACGGGGCAGGGGGGCGGGGGTATGGGGTCGGCGATAATTAGTAATGTCCCGGTTATGTTAATAGATATAGTGTTTATTGCATTTGATTAGGAGCACTGGTCTAAAATAAATTGGTCGGTTTAAATTGTGATCCTTACTGCAGTTTGTTCTTTATCTGTTTAATATATACATCGTGTTATAGGATACAATGCAATACCTGGAGAGGGATAATTGTACTCAAATTATGAATTATTTTTACTACCTTCTATTTTATTAACACTAAAATGTCGAATTGGTCCCATAGTGAAAGTTCTTCACAATCATGAGTTGTAGTTGCTTAATAACTAATCTTGGTATCGGCATAAATGTTTGAGAAAAAAGCACATAGTTTTATATTTTTAACCAACTTCTTCAAAAAGGAGGAGGTTCTATGTTCGGTTGTATGTATGTTTTTTTTTTTATGTGTGTTCACCGATTTCTCCGCCAATTCTGGACCGATTTCAAAAATCTTTTTTTATTCGAAAGCCTATACTCCTGAGGTGGTCCCATTGTCACCAAGTCAAAATCTGATGATGGGATCCCATGAAAATCGAGGGAACCCCTCAAATTTTATAAGCATACAATGTTTTTCATAAAATTTCTAACGCAATTCAGATATTTGTGCCTGGTAATCATCATTTCATGTTGCTGAGCTGATGATATAAGTTAGGATCTGATGATGGTATCCCATGAAAAATGTTTATTCAGCGATATTTTCGCCAATTGTTACCCGTTTTGGATGATTCTTTTTTTGTTTGGAAGAGTATTTTTTGAGAACTTCGGAGATAGGCAACGGAACTCTTCAATAAATGATAGCAAAAGCATCGGGATTTCTGAAATCGCATGTCTATTGATTGTTTACACCATCCATAACATAATATCACGCCAGCACGCTGTTTGTGGATTCACTTTTTAGTGGTACCTACGTACCACTAAAACGTGAAAAATAAAAAACTTTTTAACAAAAACATTAAACCGACTTCCAAAAACAAAACGCTACAAAGCTAAAAATAACTTTAATTTCGAAAGTCGGTGTTCAAAAACGAAAAAAAAACAAAAACACCGACTTCCGAAATTAAAGTTATTTTTTGCTTTGTAGTGTTTTGTTTTTGGAAGTCGGTTTTTCGCTATTTTGATTCATAATATCACGTTACAATATAACTCAATTGTTTGAATTTAAAAGTATTTAACGATTCCCGTTCCAAAACAAATAAAATTTTAGAATTCATTTATATTTTTTCGTGCTCATCGAATTATTTGCTCACCATTTCGAACAGTAAATTTTTATGAAAATCCAAATGAAATTTGTCAAAGTGTTCGCTTCCCCAGTCCTCTACATGGGGAACAACAAAGCGGTTGTCAGCGAGTTGCGAATCAATTCGACTCGTCTAAGCTTTCGCTCAAATCGCTCGCGAAAACGTAAACACAGTATAAAGTATTCATTCCGCTGAGCTCCATACTTAACGCGACGGAGCCGAAAAACAAATCCCTTCGCACAATAGACACGACCCCACAATAAAACCTATAAAATTTATATCTAACCTCGATATCAGTAGAGAGAATACGTAATGAACATTAGGAACAAAGGCGTGTGAAAAGAGCCGATACCGAATTGTGTAGGTGAGAAATTGATACCATTGGTGCCACAAACGAAATGATACGCTAAGTACTCCGCCATAAAGTTCAGTCTTAATCGAGAGAATATGCAACAGAATCAAATAATGTTGCCAACAAAATATATTGGACTTAAGTAAACATGAAAATAGAGTCTATTTTGGTGTACGGAACGCGCACTATAGAAAAAGCAAGTATCGAAGATAAGTGAGGTGGCGCGGCTCTCGCTCTGAAATATTAGTGTTCTGAGGGTTTTCTTTGAAATCGCGTGTTGGTGCAGCGAACTCTTTTGTAGCTTCCCGTTTGAACATTTATATCAGCTACGGCGTAGCGCTACGCCGTAGCGCTACGTGAGTGCTACGATACATAGTTATTATAGAAAGCGGTTAGTTACCAGTGAATCTACTTTTAAAATTTTTATGTTATCGCTTTTTGTTTTACGAACCTGTCAGTCGACGTCGGTACACGTGTGTGCCATTGGGAGTCAACGGAAATGGACGCTTAATGGCATCCCACATGCCATACCAAATCACGCAGTCTAAACTTCTATTTTTTTTAAATGTAGTCTTTAATATCCTATGGCCCCCGATCGACCAAAAAACATGGCGGCTGCGGATTTTTTTTACAATAAAACTATTTAATTGTTGTGGCGTCGCAATGGCTATTGCATCCAGATGATCATAGGTTAAACTAAGTTTACTATAAAGCGCTAAATTGTGACTTGGTAGTCAGAGGAGACTATTTCCATTAGTAGAATAAACTACATTGATAAAAAGTTGAAGGATCTATAGAATAACTTTATTAGACTGAAAGGAAGAGACACTATCGTTTTTCATCCCGGAAAACTGCATCGTTATGGAAGTCGTGGGGAAGTGCTCGTTTATGAAATCTGGACTTTTAAAGCATGCATCAATCTAGGTTGAACTCTAGGTATAACCATACAATGTATATCGAATTTGTCACCTTAGTATATTTTCGTTTTGTGATTTTTCCTTATAAGTCTTTATATTATGACAGTAAAGATTCTTGGAATAGGACAAATATTTGTATGATCTACAGATATTTATCCGGTGTGATGTATGTATGTGTGTAACGGCAGTCACATTACCAGTACTAGAAGCCCATGAATTTGAAGCGATATTTATTTATGGCATTGTCGGTTTTCCCCGAAACAATTTTGGTATTGCTTACAAACATTTTTATGGATCTGAAAATTGCTCGAATGAAGGTCTGTAGGCATTTTCTGAGCCCAGTTCAGTCAAGTCGTTTATATGTTCCTCAGTCATAAATTATTTTCTTTAACAAGTCAGAAATAATAATAACTTAGAAATTACGAGACTAAGCAGATCTAAACTGTATACAGTCATTTTTTTTATATATTTATTGGCACGCGTTTGACCACTATCTCACCTGATGGTAAGCGATGATGAAGTCGAAGATGGAGCACGCTTGCCTAGAAGTAACCTATTCACTCTTGATTTAAAGACTCCCAGGTTGTAGCTATCAGGAAACACAGACTCCGGCAGGGAATTCTACTCCTTAGCTGTTCGCATTATGAATGTGTTCCCAAAACGTTTTGTGCGTATGGGTGAGATTTCCACCATGTATCTACCGGTAGCGCATCGCCGTTTGTCGTGGTCCGATGATGGGACGGGCTTGGCGGAATTAAATTATGCAATTCCGTCGCACATTCCCCAAAATGCAACCGGTAGAAAACCGACAGCCTAACAACTCGCCGTTGATGTTCAAGACTTTGGAGCTTCGTCGCGACGAGCCTCTCATTGCCGATGATACTTCAGAAGGGCATCAAGCTGGTATCTGGCAGATCCATCCCAAAGATGAGAGCAGTATTCCATACACGATCGAACTTGCGCTTGATAGAGTTTGAACAATTGTTCCGGCGTGAAGTACCGTCTCACTTTTGCTAGAATCCCCAACATCTTTGCAGCCACTTGAGCTTTTGTCTCTATGAAAGGGCCAAAATTGAGAGTAGATGTTAATGTAACCCCAAGAAGCTCAAGTTGGTCGGTTATCGGCACGGTTTCACCTCGAAAAAATGGAGCTGGGTGGAATTGGCTCTTTTTGGCGGAAAATAGACATGCAGGCAGGTCAAAATACGGCACATGTCTCCACGGTCTTGTTGACATTCAAAGGCCATTTTTACAAAAAATTATGCAACGTTCGCAATCTATCAGAAAACCTCAATTTTGCCATGTTTTTGACAGTTTGCGACTGAGATGCAAATGCTGTTTAAAAATTAGAATAACTGGCCCACAAATTACACCAATCAAATTCAAAACTCAAATTCGAAATTCAAATTCAAAAGCATTTTATTTTAAATAAACCATTTATACTTTTGAAACGTTAAGGTCGGTCAGTCGACGTTCCAAAGCGTGGATCTCTATGAAGAAGAACGTGCAAGAAACTCCACGGACACGTTTAAACTATGTGATGTATGTATGTACTACTCTGTCAAGAAAGTACCGGGAAAAGATCAGTAATACACAAAATGTCTGTTATTCATCCAAATTTATTTTATCACCTTAAAAGTATGCTCCTTTAGAAACGATACACTTGCGCCAACGAATAATCCATTCATCAAAACATTTTTTAAACGCTACTTCCGGAATTGAGTTCAGTTCTCGCCGCGAATTCTACTTTATGTCTTCTATCGATTGAAAACGGGTGCCACGAAGTGGTAATTTGAGTTTAGGAAAAAGAAAAAAGTCAGCAAGAGCCATATCTGGTGAATATGGTGGTTGCTGGATGGTATTTGTTGAGTGTTTGGTTAAAAATTCGTTCACAATGATAGCCTTGTGCGAAGGCGCATTGTCGTGGTGCAAAATCCAAGAATTTTCTTTCCACAAATCTGGCCTTTTTCGTCGAATTGGCTCTCTTAAACGCCGCATAACGCTCAAATAATATTCTTTATTTACCGTTAGACCTTCCGGTAAGAATTCAGAGTAAACAGTCAACATGACTTTGACTTTTGATCGACTTTGGCGTGGTTTTTTCGGTTTCGGTTCAGTTGGAAGGCGCCACTCCGAAGCTTGTTGACTAGTTTGCATGTCAAACTCGTAAACCCACGTCTCGTCACCAGTAATAATGCGTTTCATGAATGTTGGGTCCGAGCTGACTCGTTCTAGCATGTCCTCAGCGACTTTCATGCGATTGAGTTTTTGGAGAAAATTCAGATCTTTTGGGACTAGCCGAGCAGCAACATGTTTCATACCCTAATGATTAGTTAAAATGGTACGGATCGTCTCGTGAGATACAGAAAGTTCGGCGGCTATCTCTCTCAGAGTTGAATGGGGATTTTCAGTCACTATTTCCTTCACTTTTGCGATGTTAACTTCAGTTGCAGACGTTGACGGCCTACCAGAGCGAGGCATCTCTTCCATCACATTTCGACCGCTTTTGAACGCTTTGAACCACTCATAAGCACGAGTTTTTGATAAAATCGATTCACCGTAAGCCTCCTGTAACCTTTTTAGTGACTCCGAACACGAAATTCCTTTGGCGATGCAAAATTTAAGACATTTTTTTCCATTATGAAATTCGCAATACACACTATATATGATATTACTAAAACCAGCACTGTATTTAATATAAATAACAGATGCAACTCAAACTCCGTGCCAAAATGGAAAACAGTTGTGCCAATCTAACAACTACAAAAAAACAAAAATTTGAATTTGGAACCATAAACAAATCATCCATTCCCGATACTTTTTTGACTGAATGTATGTAAAAAGGGCTGGTTTCCGCAATTCCACGACAAAGCGCGTATTTTCGCATATTGCTTCTGTATGTGAGGACGATGCAAAGAACAAAAGAAAATTACGAACAATTCAAAATGTACCGATTAAAATAAGCCAGTGGCAGGTAAGAGATGACCAGTCTCAGACGGCGCCCGTTCACGAACATGACGCGTGTATCAGCACCATCTAGCTCAACCATTTTTAAGGGAACCGAATGATCTAACACACGCGTCACCATCAGCGAAACATTTGTGTGAGCATGACAAGCTCCTAACTACCACGCCCGTTCATGTCAATCTTATTGAATAACAAAATTTCTACATTATACAAAACTAGTTGAGTAGCCTGAGTTGTCTCCGATCTTGACACGCCTATTTCGCCTTTCGTTTGAGACTGGAAAGGTGCCGAAAGCTTAGAAGCAAGCTAACGTGCAGCCCGTGCCCAAAAAGGATAGTCAAGCTGACCCGACGAATTATAAACCCATCTCGGTAACGTCCATACTCTGAAAGACTATGGAACGCATGCTGAATCATAAGCTCCTGGCGTACCTAGAAGCGAATGATATTCTTGGTGACTGTCAATACGGGTTCCGCCGAAATCGGTCAACTGGGAATCTTCTAGCTTATACCATTCACACCTGGAGTGAGGCCATAGAGAAGCACAGGGAGGCACTAGCGGTCTCCCTTGACATCTCGAAGGCCTTCGACAGGGCAGACTCTGTGCCAGAGCACGATAGCCTTATTGGTAAGCTTCCTTCCCTCGGTCTGCCCGCCGGTTTGTGTGATTTAATCGCAGATTTCCTGAGGGATCGGTCTATCCGAGTGGTCATAGATGGCTGCACATCTGGACTGCTGTATATTAATGCCGGGGTTCCTCAGGGGTCGGTGCTTTCGGCAACACTGTTCTTGCTGCATATTAATGATCTGCTTAAACCCGGTACCTATGGGTATGCAGACGACAGCACTGTTGCTGAGAGATACGTGTCCGACGCACAAGCTGGTGGGCCGCAGATCCGGTCTCTCCGGGAGGCAATGGTTGAGCGCTTGAACGTGTCCTTACAGGCTGTCTCTGAATAGGGCGATGCTAATCTGGTCAAGTTCAATGCTGCTAAGACCTAAGCATGTTTATTTTCCGCCAAAAAGAGCCAGTTCTACCCAGCTCCATCTTTCCGAGGTTTAACCGTGCCGATAACCGACCAACATGAGCTTCTTGGGGTTACATTAACATCTACTCTTAATTTTGGTCCTCACATAGAGGCAAAAGCTCAAGTGGCTGCAAAGAAGTTGGGGATTCTAGCAAAGGTGAGACGATACTTCACGCCGGAACAGGCTGCTTAAACTCTATCAAGCGCAAGTTCGATCGTGTATGGAATACTGCTCTCATCTTTGGGATGGATCTGCCAGATACCAACTTGATGCCCTTGAGTCAATTGAGAAACGAGCCAAGAGGATCATCGGCAATGAGAGGCTCGTCGCGACGAAGCTCCAAAATCTTGAACATCGACGACGAGTTGCTAGTCTGTCGGTTTTTTACCGGTCGCATTTTGAGGAATGTGCGACGGAATTGCATAATATATTCTCGCCAAGCCCGTTCCATCATCGAACCACAAGACGACCGGCGATGCGCCACCGGTACACGGTGGATATTCCACTCATACGCACCAAACGTTTTGGTAACACATTCATAATGCGTACAGCTAAGGAGTGGAATTCCCTGCCAGAGTCTGTGTTTCCTGATAGCTAAGCAAAGTACCGTCTCACCTTAGCTAAGATCCCCAACTTCTTTGCAGCCACTTGAGCGTTTGCCTCTATGTAAGGGCCAAAATTCAGAGAAGATGTTAATGTAACCCCAAGAAGCTCAAGATGGTCGGTTATCGGCACGGTTTCACCGGGGAAAGATGGAGCTGGGCGGAGTGAATAGGTTATTTCTAGGCAAGCCCCTTGGTCTACACAAAAATAAAATATTAGAGCCAGGTATGGTGCTATGGTCTCAATTATAGACGTGCACACTTTGATAGACATTCCACATATGTCTTCAGTTAATTTTAATTTTAATTTGCCGGAAAGTTTTAATAACTGTCATAGGGTTGATATATTTGAATTGGAATTCAACCAAACAACCTGGAACGTTTGTTCTTAATAAATCAAATGAGACCTCGGGTGAAGAATTTAAAGCTTCAGTCGTTTTTCATGGCATGTTGGGGAAAAAATTTACAAATTCTTGAGCTATTTCTAAATTAGAGCTTATGGTACAATGCACAGTCTTTAGCAAAAAGTCAGTGTTTCGTACTTTATTTCTGTTAGTTTCATTATTGATAACTTTCCAAACTGTCTTTATTTTATTATCTGCCAGTTTGATCTTGTTGTTAATGTACAGGGCTTTAGCTGTTTTGCAAGTACTTTTGAAAACCTTAGAATATTTGTTGACATTCTTATTAAAGTACTTAGTGTTAATGTAAGACTTAAGGCCGTATAGATCATAATTATAGTCTTTCTCTACTTATCCTAATGCCAATCACTAAACATAAACTTAGGGAAAGTAAATATTGGACTGGCAGTTTTATTAAATATAACTTATACATATGTGTGTGAATGTCATTGTGACATTCGCATTGTTCTATAGGAACGGAGTCTCAATCTGTGAATTGGACATTAAAACCATGTGAGTCAGTAAAGCAATGAATCCGATTCTATCATGTAGACATGCAAGACTAGGCAAGTACACCCTGAGATGTATGTTAAAAGATTCGGGTATAAAATAAGAAGGCTACTGCTCGGTTCCCATAGGAGTAGTACTCGTATAATGAATCTAAAAATATACATTAGTGCATACAAGTAATGCATAGCGCAACGTAAGCAATAACATAAGATGTAAATCTAAAGGAGCATATTTACCAAATAATATAAAGGAACATACACACACTTCACCTCCGGCAATGTAGAAAAAAAAATTCGTACGCAATTTTTTACATTCCTATCTAATTGTTACGAAACAAGATTCAAAGCATTTATTTCAAATAAAGCATTTACGGGCACTTTTGAAATGTCAAGGTCGGTCAGTCAAAAACATGGAAGCTATTTGAAACGTGCAATAAACTCCACGGACACTCTTTTAAATGTCCTGTTATGTTTACAAAATTCTTAGTTACAGATTATTGTTGCTTCTGCATGTGAGGACAATGCAATGAGATAAAAACTAATTAAGTACATGAATTTAAAATATAAGATTTAAATAAGCTAATGGCACTTAAGCGATGACCAGTCTCAACTGACGACGCCCGTTCACGAACATGATGCGTGTGTCAGCACCATTCAGCTCAACCATCTTAAAGGGAACCGAATTATCCAATCCACGCGCCACCATCAGTGAGACATTTGAGTGAGCATGACATGCTCTCAACCACCATGCTCGTTTATGTCTAACTAGTAAAACTATAACTAATCACATAATAATAATTGTTTAACAAAAATTATGCTTCTACATTATACAAAACTATGGTTGTCAATGACCAAAAAATTATAATTAAATTTAAAAAAAAAACGGCGTAGTTCTTGCAACAAAAATAATAAATATGTGAAAATAATTATAAAAGTACCTCTAAAATAAGGAAGGTGAGCATCTATTCCAGACCTAAAAACCTAACAAGTGGACCCAAACATATCCTTTTTTGGTCCTATTATTATGTACAATATCTATTTTGTTGTTTTTGATTATTTTTTACATTGCACCCTAAATCTTCTAGAACAGTGAATGGACCTTGAAATAAAGTACTAAATTTTCCTTTAACTTCATTATTTTTCAATAACAAATCATATGTATGGTAGTGAACTGAGTTCAAATTTTTATCATAATAATTAGTTTTTCGGTTACATTTAGTTAAAATTATATTAGAAATAATATAATTTTAACTAAATGTAACCTTTACTCGCTACGCGCGTCTTTACTAGCTATCTGAAGTTTATGTTTAAGGTTACTACAAAATTTTCTGGATTATGCAATGGTTTAACTACATTACATAACCTAGAATGAACATTACATGGTCTTCCAAAAACAAGCTCGAACGGTTGGTATTTAGTTGCCGAATGAACGGTTATGTTATAACTAAAACACCAATATGATAACCAGTGCATGGTTACACTGGTGAATCACTGTGGATTATTTTGACACTGAGTCCAATGATCCAACTGATTGATGGTGATATGCCGTTGATGATATTTGTAAACCTGTTCCATTGTTGACGACATAAACTGAGCACCTCGATCAGTTGCTAATGTTTTTGTTAAATAAATCTTAAAACTATCTACTAATGCTTTACTTACAATTACGGTATCCTTAGCTTTAAGTGGATATGCCTCTACAAACTTACTGAGCTCACATTGAAGACTCAGAATGTATACATTACCTTCATAATCAACACACACATTACCTTAACAATCTTGAGGTAGTGGACCTACTATATCCAAAAATATTTTTTCAAATGCATACGAAGTAGTGGTAGTTATACACATGGGTTCCTTAATGTATTTACAATGCTTCATCTTTTGATATTTATCGCACGTTTCACGAAATCTTGAACGACTTTTTTGGCCAGTAAAATTGTCTTTTAATATTGTTTATCAATCTGCGTATACCAGCATGACCACTGGTTGGCAGTAAATAAAAATCGTAAAAAAATTAAATACCTCTTAGTACATGTACTCGTGGTCCGGACTATGTTTTTATCGAATCGATTTCTTTACACAACTCTTTTAGAAAGTTTTCATTATTTTTATCTTTAATTATACATATCTTTTTGATATTTAATTTCATACAAAATTTTCAATTTTGGCACAAATTCAGTTCGCGTAAAATGTGAATTAAAATTGATATTCATGTATAAAATCTTTTTATTTTCTGCATAAGCAAAACATTCTTCTTGGAATGATATCCTATTATTTTTAACTAGTCGACCCACGCAACTTTGTTTGCGTCACAATTTCTATAGCCTTCCTTGATAATTGGGCTATCTAACACTAAAATATTTTTTCAAATCGGTCCAGTAGTTCCTGAGATTAGCGTATTCAAGCAAACAAACAAACAAACTCTTCACCTTTATATATTAGTATAGATTAACTTATTTAATTCATCTTCTTCCATTAACCTCATCTCGACAGAATCTAAAGGTTGTCTGTAAGAGACTGCCGTGTGCAATAAGACCGCCTATTGTACACTTGTTTTGTAGAACTTTTACTGTACTTTAAATTTGAGGTGTACAATAAAAAAAAAAAAAAATAATAATAAACAAATCCAATTCCTATTCCAAAAGCATCAGTTTTTAATTTAAATTCACTAACATTTGCAAAATCAGGGTATTGTAAAATTGGTGGGTTAGTCATGTGTTGCTTTAGGCAGTCAAATGATTTTTGATAACTTTTTGACCAAATGAAAGGGTCAGTTTTTAAGCATAATTTTTTTAGTGGTGCTGTTGTTTCAGCGATAGATGATATAAATTTTCTATAATAATCGCAAAATGCAATAAATCGTTTTATTTCTTCAGAAGTTTGTGGCACCGGATAATTAAGAAAAACTTTATTTTTTTCTTGGTCTGGTAAGACACCTTGCGCAGACACAACATGACCAAGATATAATAGTTCTTTTTTCAAGAATTGACACTGGGGCCCGAGTGCGCAACGAGTCTTTCGGGACATTTGCAAACAACTTGTCGACTGTTCAGGTGACCAGAGGGCTAGGCTTTTTTTCCGCCAAAGAATCAGCGTTGCCATTGAACGCGGCAATGCTACCAGTGTTCTAGGTACTTTTGCCATTGACAGCGATGTGGATTATTTTTTTGATGCCCAGTAATTAATTTTGTTTTCATACGCGTTTGTACATAATTTCGTTTTAATTTGTGTATATAGTTAGTAACGTATTTATTAAAGCAGCTGTAAAAATCCATATATACCTACTCTATTCAATTAAAAAAATAATGACACTTATTAGGATTTAATTTTAAATTAAGATATCGATTGTGAGATTCTAAATTACGACCAAAAACAATTATATCGTCAAGGGGTGCGCCAGAGTTCACCTAAATTTTCAACTCCGACAGTTGGAAATCGGAAAATGTTCTTCCTAACATTTCTCATCCTAACAATCACAACTCCTAACTACTCTGTCTCTAATGTTCATAATTCCGAAGCATTCAACTTCATACTGTCAGTAGTACCTAATAAACATCTATTATGCTTTTATAGTTTTCCTATATTTTCTCAACATAACCATCTGTTACACTATAATTCAAAGTCATATCTTTTTTGTTTAGATTTCTTTTTATTCATAATAATCAGTATTATATACATTAATTTTGCGTAACTTTGACGATATATTACTTGTCTTATGTTCATGTTTGTTGGCATATTAGCACGTATACTTGAGGAAGTGCTTGCTTCGCACTCACTAAGTATATGAATTGGTTTTTTGTTTTTATTAATTAAAGCGTCTTCTTTAATTTTATTTATAGCGGTGTGTACCTGCAAAGATATCCAACAATTACAAATAGGTTAGGTTAGGTTAAAACTATAACCAACTACTTTCCTTTAGCTTACGTAACACTAACACATTCGTTTTTAAAGTGTCGAAAGCCACCATGACGCTTTGTGATGGGGTTCCCGAGCGGGAAACATTTTCGTGAACATCCGGATAGCTCTAGGTAGGCTCTCTCTACTGATGGCATACAGGCGGACCATCTCTACCAACTCGACATTAGAATAATTGTTCGTCATTTTGCACTTTGTACCTACGTACGAGAGCGGAAATCGCAAAGCGTACGCGCGCTTCGGCGACATCAAATACACTGGTAGTTCCGGGGCCGCGGGGGCGGGGGGCTAGGAGCTTGCGCGGAAGAGTACCTGCACCGTGATTGGTTGGGGTGGAATTGATTACCTACGAATTTATTGAATGATCGTTTGCGTATGCGTTGTGTATGTGTTGTTTGCGTTTGTTTGTGTGAAAGCGCGGTTATAGGACTAGTAACAGACGGGCCGCTTTTAAATACGGCTGGTTCACACTTACGGAATTCTAATTTTTTTTTTACTTTTAATAGGCACGCGCTTGATCACCATCTCACCTGATGGTAAGCGATGATGTGGTCGAAGATGGAGCACGCTTGCCTAGAAGTAATCTATTCACTCTTGACTTAAAGACTCCCAGGTTCAAAAGAAAAAAAAAGTACCTACCCATTTTATTGTTGATTTGGGTCGAGAATCATTAGCATGTTACGTCCTTGAATTTGACTAAGATGCAAATCAACATATTTTGTGGCAAACTTTCTTTTTGTATAATTGACAAAGAAACTCCCATGTCTAATAACCAGTACTATGCGTTATTTCCTGTTTTAAATGTAAATAATTTCGTTCATCCATTAAAAGCAAAAAATTTTATTCACGAAAAATTTTGATTGGTCTTTGTGTCCTGTTTCTTGACCAGTATTTTTCGTTGCCTCGGTAAGTTGTGCCGAATGAATTCTGCGTGTATTTCCTCGATAGTTGTTATTTCTAAAATTTCTGTCTCTGTAAGATTATTGTGATCCCCTGGGATTGTGATTTCCCCTTAAATTGCCGCGAAAGTTATGGTTTTTAGAATAATATTGTCCTCGTACATACCTATTTGTTGGTTGTCCTCGTCCTTGAGCACCTTTTTCTCCATGTCCTTGCTGGTATCTCGAATGACTGGAATAGTTACTTCTTTGCCATCTGTAATTGACTTATTAGTAAAATGCATGACATCACTGGCTCATCAATTGGCTTTAAAATGTCATACTTAGTTGACTCACCATCTGCTTGAGAAATTGTCAAGTCCGTAAAAAATTTATTTATTATATATAATTGTTCGAGTTCAGTCCCATATTCGTAAATTCTTCTATTGCCTTGAGAAATATTTTGAACTGGCGACTGAATGGCCGTGTGCTATTTTTTTGTGATAAGATGAGTACGCATGTCCTTGACAAGTTCTGAAATAGATGTATAAGTGGCAGCCATTCGTAATTTCGCGTTTTCTGTCATCCTATTATTCAAAACAAATTTGATTATTAAAGCGTCGCGTTAATAATTTCTGAATACATCTCAATACCATCAATCGTTTCGCTACATTCTCCGTTCCATCCATAACTAGCAATAAACTATATGCTGTTTTAAATCGTATCCCATTGTTTCTATTTTAATGTTTGGATGCGTACACAAATTATTAATTTCCTCGTAAAGTTGTCTAATGTCTTTGAAAACATCTGATGTTGATGATATAATCGTGGTAGGATTGTTTTGATTTTAAAAGAAATAACAATTCGCTACATATATCAAAAATATTATTCGCTTCACTAAACCTAATTTCTATAGATTTTCTTATATACCTAGATTTTCCCTTTTTAACTAAATATTTTCTTATTTCCTTCAATTTATATAAATTTTCTAACAACGTCTCAATCATAATCTAAAAATGTATTTCGTTAGTAAGACCAATTTCACAGTTACAGCTACGTAAAAACAAAAGTGTAAAATTAAATGCACCGGCGAAAGATTGTCACACGTTTCCATATTTGCAGTACAGTTTCAAATTGCATGAGTGTTTGTACATGATTCTATACAATTTACTGTAGGATATAGATAATAACATTAATCGTACATTTTGATTCTATTTTTGGAACTAGGTATTTAAATTATCTTAAAGTTCGTACTTAAACCGAATATTACTATGAATTTTCACTCGCGATATTTTAAAATTACTGATGCATTTACCAATTATTTTAACTTAAGTATATTGATGGTAACTCACTGTTTAGTTGAATAGCACTGAGCATTATGCCACAGCTTCTGCAGTCTGTCGTCCTCGTAGAGATGCACGAATACGTTGGATAGCCTGAAGACCCATTTCGTCCTGGATCTATCGCTGATGGCACCGTTTGTAGACACGTACCATAAATAGCAGTCCGCCGTAATGAGCACAGCCAGCATAATGTGGACGACGATGCTCATTCGCTCCACGTGTTCACCGACACCCATCAATTTTACCTCGTGGTTCCCAACCGTATTCTAGGTGATGAAGACTTCGTCTTTTTGTACCGTAGACTGACACATTTTTATTTATTTATTTATTTAACAATTTATGTACACACATTTAATAAGATAAGAAGAAAGAAACAGAAAAATAGTCGCATTTTAATTAGCTAGGCACCAAATAACGTAGCCCGTGGCAGGGTCGCCGTGAGATGTATTGTAAAAGGTCCGGGTATAAATAAGATGGCTACTGCTCGGTTCGGTGAATCTACAAATATACATTAAAATAAGCATACTAGTAATGCATAGTAAGCAATTACATGAGACGTAAATCTAAAGGAGCATACTTAGTAAATAATATAAAGGGACATACATACACTTCAACCTCACGCGGTGGTAACAACAACAGTCATCTGACTTCTTCTACTAGAAATCACACAAACACTCCTTTGGGCGAAAATGTGTGACCTCGACACTTCCTAGACACCCCACACCTAGATTCTATATCCTCACACACAAACACACGTCTGTACCACTACTACTACTACGTGATTTCTTCTTCATGCGGAATAGACGACAGAAGATAATCTAGCTGTGAACTTTCTCCTATGTGTATCAACAGCATCGTATAATATAACATTGGCTACCTTCAACTGTACCTACATAATGTACTTGGCAAATAAAGAGTTAATCACGAAAAATATAACCATAACAATATGTGTAGTACCATGTGCAGTGGATTATCATATTTCGTTTTCGATATTACATTTTCCGAACGTCAGTCCGCCTAACTTATTATTAACTTCATCGCAGTACGATTATACGCATATTAAAATACCACATTTAAATATGTACAATACTATACAAATTCCCAGATTTATCGAATG
Organism: Lacanobia oleracea; assembly: GCA_950371165.1. Classification (NCBI taxonomy): domain Eukaryota; kingdom Metazoa; phylum Arthropoda; class Insecta; order Lepidoptera; family Noctuidae; genus Lacanobia; species Lacanobia oleracea. Next base: position 831,635 of record OX493405.1, read on the forward strand.
GTTCAGTAGCACTCACGGATTTGGGGAATATTAAATATTTATTCGTCCCCTGCATCAACAAAGTTCCAAGAAAGGACGTCGAGAGAATGGATTTGTCAATCTTTCCGATCGAGAGTATTCGAGAGTCACTTGTTTGATTTGTTAATCGGGGAGAGCGGGCAGGGACAACTCCCCGGCCTCCCCTAAACCATTATTTTGAAAACGGCTCTCCACAAAGTAACGCCTGATTCAATAAATTATTAGTAGTAGCCCATTCTTTTCTTAGTCGGCATTAACGGCCGCGCAGTAATAATCTCTTAAGTTATTTTTTGTTTCAAGATCAAAGGAATGAAACTGTCCGCCGGATAATTATGTGGACCGTACTCCAAGTTATGAATTTGGGGTGATTGTGTTCATTGAGAAAAGTTTATGAAGTCAATGGACTCAAAAGTTCTGGTACAGAGTACGTAGATATAGAATATACACATAAGTATAAATAGGAAACGGAAAGTAGACAGGAAAAATAATGACAATATTGTATTGATGAAGCAATCACGAAACAAACAATGCTGGCAATTGGCCGTATTTTACTCACAATAAACACAAACAAAATCATTTATTATAATTTTTGATTAATATTTTGCCAATTTCTCTAACTACGCCAATAATTCGAGTAATATTTGCAACAAACGATAATATAATATTCATTCATACGTACCAATCCATTACTATTTAGAATATGAATTGTGCTGCTCTTTCCTCGCGGAGAGGATCCCCGGAGGCGTTGGTTGAGCCGAGCTACGGCGCGCCGCCGGTACGTACCAATACGTATATCAATACATGGCCTCAACTGGCCATATTATAGGATTATGTTACCGGCTCCAGGCTCGCTAGTGCAATGTAAAGGCTATTTTGTTGACGGTCTTCTTCTTCTTATCGTGTCGGCAGTAAGGTCTAACGACCCCACCAACCCCAGTGTCAGAGTTTCTAAACCGCCTCAATGGCTTCTGACATGGTTTATTTGATGACTATTTGGCGGCCAGAACCACCGGCTTATACCTGCCTCCGAAGCACCGAATCATCTTTTTAGCAGGCAATCAGGTGATTCTAGCAAGCAATATCCTAGCCAAACTGGAAACAACCATCCATTCGTAAGCCATTTTCCATCTGTTCGTGAGCAGCTGGACAGGACATGGCTGGAGGTAGACCGGATTGACTAGAAGACGACCCCAATTTAGTTGAGAAAAAGCTCAGTTTTTATAGGTACATTTTGTCTTGTTGCTCTAGTTGACTTATTTATAGCGAGTCGGATGTGCAGTAGATCCAAGGTTTGGCTTCCGAGATTTTCCGACGACGATTTCTTAATATTGGGTTTATCTATGAATTTGCCCTTTATTAAACCTGACTTTGACTTGTAATGAAAAAGCAGCAAAAAAAGCATGTTTTTGCTGCTTAACTTAAAAGATAAATAAAACCATAACCGTTATTGCAATTATTTGTTGAAGGACCGGAGACAGCAATGAAAAGGTGCCCAGATGGTGGTAAAAGAAAATCTATGTAATGGGTCATAAACATACTTAACTATCGAACTGACTCTGCTTATCCCTCCGAACAAATCAATATTTTATATTCAATTTCCATGATTCAAATAACAATCAGTATGATAAATTTTCGAGATTTGCAAGTAATTTCTGAAGGTCAGAACGAATAGTATGATCGCACCCAATCAATCAATTAGCTAAGTCTATTGCAGCCAAATTATTGTTTATGGATCGACGCGAACACTTCGCACGATATAGACCTAGCGACCTTTGACCTAGCAAGCTTGTGCGAGGTACCTAGCTTCTGTGACCTTGAGTTAAAGTGGAGATTACACAAATACAGCTGAAAGAAGGTGGACACTAATCGCCTAGATCATTCGTTTTTGAGGATGGCGTTTGCAGTAACACAAGTGGAACAGTAATTGATTTGAACATAAATACAACTGAAGCTATTAATTGGCTAGATAATAATCATTGCTAGTGAGGTCATAACACCCGAAGTGACACGTCATGTGTTTGTGTACCTATGCCTCATCAGCAATGGGTTTTAGAGAAAAGTGCGTAAGCTTGAGGCTGCTGTTACACACTATTTCGACGACAAGGTGAAAATTACGACACGCATTCGATTACGACGGATGGTCAATTTTTTTAAAACAAGTCTTATCAAAAGCTTTTATTAATATGGGATCAACTGTCAAATATAAAATATGCATTTCAGTACATTTATGGTCCCATGACTTGAAGAATGTCCCCTACACTTTATCGAGTTATGGAACAGTTAATCGTTTTTCATAAGTTGGTCCCAAAAAGAAAGTTGTTTTGTTCAACAGTACACATAATAAAGCTGTCATGAGTGCTTTCGTCACCTGAAAGATATCAGATAAAGTCAGCTTGTCTATTGTTCAACAGCTATAAAGGCATGGCATGCATGTTCACTTGCTCACACAATAGTTGAGCGCCGTACGACCGTGTCTCACGAGTACGCGCGACTCGCAAGTGAAGCACAACTTCCAACTGCGCACTGAGACTCAGGCGCCTTGTCGCTGACGTTCCTTAGAGCACACAACTAGCACCTCACACCGGCACCGGGTGAGTATTCCACAATAAGGACACACTTGTTCGAAGTTCGGACAGAACGACATTTGAAAATTTGGAAAGAAGACAAGGATCAAACAATGTTCAAGACACGAAATTTTTTTAAAGGTAGCTTTTATTAGGTTTCTTGGCCCTGCTATCCTTGAATACTGTTCTTTTTGTTTCGATCACAAGTAACGAAGTACGTAAATAAAAGAATACATGGTAATAAGTTCCATAAACGGCGGGAGGAGAAATAATGTATGAAAATAAGCAAAAAGGCTTTGAGCCCGCTTCTTTTGATGTTTGAGTGTACTGGAACGTGGCAAAAAAGCAAATTGTTCATCTACCCTCAAGTTGGAAATAGAATCTACATAAGCATTTATATCTGAAAATAAATGAACAGCCTTGCACGCGTTCTTCATAAATTATAGAAAAGGAGTCATTAGAGGACGATAAAAGTAAGATAACTAATAACTGAACGAGCAGCACTTAAGTCCTCAGGGTAGCGGAGAGCGGCCATTGAAACTCACTGACAGAGAATGGTTTCTTCTCTGATGTGATTTTTTTGTGTGCCGAATTGCACCGGGGTGTGTGAGGGGGTGCGGGCGTGCGCGGGGCGGGGGCCGGCCGGGCTCAGGCGTGCGCAGCCGGCAGTGTCTAGCCGGTCGGCGGAGCGCACGCACGTCCGCGCGGCGCCTTTCTCCGCTCGGTCCCACGTTGGGCGCCATCAATCTATCCCGCGATGTTGCCGTGTTATCGCCGCGTGGCAAACTAAAACCTTATTACGTGTGCCACTGTGAAGCCAGTGCTCAGTGACGGATCTATTGCAATTAAAAGTTCAAGTGTAAGTGTTTACATAACAAAGATTTAAGGATATAAAGTTAAAGACGAAAATTCTGAAGACCGTTAATTGATTAAAATAAACAAAACAGTGAAAACAAAAGCAACAAAGTGTAAAGTTACAATAGCAAGCAACAATCCAAGTGAAGTGGCACGTAATATTTTCCCTCTCGAACGGAACTTCACAGAATAGGTAAGTACTTTCTCAGTAACTAAGTTTACGATACATTGCGGATGATTGATAGAGCAAACTTACTGGGCCAGTGGGCCGAACAAATGTTTATTATCAATAAACAAACTTCTGGCTATTTCTGAAAAAGGATCGCGCGGCGGCTCAAAGGAAATAAATACAAACATGTCGTCAGTAACAGATGACAGAGGTTCATGTGATCAACGGTTTATGAACCGTTGCACAACTGACATCACTCTCACTTAAATAAATAGGTCAAGTCTTATTTAGAAGCTCTCTTGAATTTAGAGAGACGGTGAGGATTCTCAAATGGTTTTTAGAGCATTGTGTTCAATTGAAAAGGCGCCAGCCACTGAGGAAATTATGTGAACAGAAAACTTGGGGACAAATTATAAGTAGAGTCGAGTGTCCCCCGACGAGCTCGGCCAGCATTATTTGCTTCCGAACTTAACAAACTTTTTTTTTCATATTCCCCAAGGAATTAATTAAGTAGGATCACTTTGCGAACAAAGAGATTCGTATTTCTTCGGTTCATTATCTCCATTTTGGAAAATAGCTTGTAACTTAATATTCTTTTTTGCGACAATACTTAAGGGACCTTCGTTAAAATGACATTTCTTTTAAAAAAAATTCAGATTACGAGGTCAACGGTACTGATTTCTTTTTTCTAATTTTAAGAAATCAGGAGCCGACGTTCATAAAGCACACTTGTTAATAATTACATGTTCCTCAACTTTGCCTGCGACGTCTTCATCCCAGTCACTTTTAAAAAATCATTGTCTAGATCCCCTCAGAATACTGCACAATCAGCGTCAATTCATCAGAATCTATTGAAATATACTTGTCATGAGTATTATTAAAGAAACAAAAAGCAATTTTCGACGTTACGCGAAGCAATCTGTCACCGCGCGCGAACAGGAATAAGTCAACAAAACAAAAAGTTGTCACTCCTGGAGTCGCGGGTCGAGGCCGGGGAGGGGGGGCACCGATACAGCCTTCTGTATTAATATTAAATACCGATTGTATGAGCCGGGACCGAGCCTTTGAGAGCCGCTTTGTCTATACACGAACCATGATTGGTGGATGGGTCATTTCAGTTCGTATTATTGCGAGGAAAAATATCATATAAAAGGGTAAGTACGGAAAACATTGACATACTCATCCGGAAGGTCCTTGATGAGATTGACGAAGCAGATAAGGGTCTGCTATGCGTTTGTGAGTTTATTATGCTCGTTTAATAGGTCAAACAAGGACGTTGTGAGCGATTGAAGAGTATTTTTATCGAATCGGATTCATATTTTTGTAGTTTTATATAGGGAAAGTCTTGTTGAGGATGCTATAGGTACTTGTCATATCTGAATGGTATTATTATGGAGAGATTACGTCACGTTGTTCATTCGCTGTCGATAACTGTTCATTATGGGCTATCAGCGCCACACTGTGTGCTAACAAGGCACATTCACGACGGATTTGCCAAAGCGGATTGGAACTCAATATAATGCTACATCATGCGCTAATGCAGTAAGTAAGTAATTGTTACAGTATTATAATCTTCGGAGAAGCTGACCTCATTAGCTGTGCAATCTAGGCATTAATTAATACACTTAATTGCCCTTGTCAATTATTATCAAGAGGGTTATCAATGATAACACTAATTTATCAGTGAAACTTGAAGCCGGACTGAACATTGTTATTTTCTCCTGTGGTTGGAATAAGTCTGACAGTTAGTTAGTGATCAGGTTGAGATTCTTGAACGTTCCAGTTGCCAGACTCCAATTATTTCTGAGTTAACAAGAGCGTTAAGTATTTAATGATGGATTTACTCATTTAGGTGGATTTTAATGACTAAACCAAAAAATGTTTTGTTTTATTTTCACTTTAAATGAAAATACAACAAAACATGATCGAATGGAAATGATAAAGAAAAACACTAGTGCACAACCACCAGACACACTCAGTCGTTCTCGTATTTCCAGCAGAAAGCGATGAGAATACATCATAAGAAGACACGCACACATCAATCTCTCACGAATAATGCCAAACAAATACCTCTCGCAGAACTGACACAAAATAAATTGTTCGTCGAGGGTCGCGCGAATGTGATCAACACCAACAAGATTGGGACGACGCCGCTAACAATTAACAATCGAATCTTTTATCTTATCTTAAAGGGAAACAAAACGCCCTCGATCCAGTTGTTGGGATATAAGGAAACTCATACATCAACATTCGAGCGACGCTCAAAGACAAAGGATCAATAAATAAAGAGAAACATATTCGCTGCTCGCTGCTCCGAGCTGATTTCTATGGATTCTCGGGAAAGTGAGCACAACAAAGGCTGCCTTAATTCTATCTTTCATCTCAGCTCGAAACTGAAGAATATTTTGAAATAAAGAAAAGGATAAAACCGAATCCCTTTGAAGTGGCGAACAGATCGACGACGGCCGCACAACGATTCGGATCCAAAACTTTGTGCCGAGAATTTCGAGAACTAATTTCAAGAAGAACCCTTATAAAAATTACATTCTTTCTAACCAGCTTCGTTATCTCTCGTCCTGTTAAGCACCTCATGAAGAAACAAAGATTATACTTTAAGCACGTTGCTGGTCTGGTGAGCTCCTCGTATATCGAAGGCTATTGCGGTCGTCGTCGTGGCCTCCTCTCATAAACAAGCGTATCTCCGGCAACTCGGAAAGGACCCTTTTCAATACGAGTAGGCTTTCTGTAACTGCGAGAGATTATTTGACATTTTATATAAATGAGCCAATGCCCAAGATAAAGTATCTATTGTGAATTCTAACCGGGATCGAGCAGAGCTGATTTGGAAAAAAGTAATTTATCTCGGCTCAGGTTTTACAATTCGCTACGTGGAGGTCAATATCTGGAGAGAATAGGTTTTAAACAATGCTCGCCTGAATATTGTGATGCAAAACTGGTTTTATTTGTTGTTCACGATGCGATTGCATGCGAACCGTTGTACTGGTAAATATTTATTTCAGTATACAAAATAAAATAATCTAAAACATAGAACCGTCCGTTACTGCGTTTATTTTGGAGACATGTAAGTTTTTAAAAACGAGAATTTAATCACATTTGTGACAAAAACGGAAGGTGGTGTAATAAATAATGTGAAACAGTGAGCGAAGTTAGTATGAAATAAATATGAACTGTTATGGAGCCGAGGAATGTGCGGAAAATGAGGAGGCAATAGAGACGAGATATATTGAGAGACAAAACGTTATGGATCGAGAGCGCGTCATTACGTGTACAGGAAAGGGATCACGGGGGTGATACGATTGATCTTTCGTGTGGATAGATGAAGTAGTATATGAAATAAAATAAAATAAACATAACAGTTGATTAATGTTAATGCCATTAAACATTTTTTTTTATTACGTTTGACTATTATCTCACCTGATGGTAAGCTAATGTAATAAATATAGCAAATTGCGAATTGATTTGCCAATCAATTCCCTATTCTAAAAGAGCTATTTCATTCAAGAACACATCATGTTTGGTACACAGTAAGCACACAAGATATTTTTGCCAACGAAGTTGCTATCATCGAACTTTCGGGAATATTCCTTGAAGGCATAGAAACAAATAAAGCGAATGGTTCGACTGCGATCGGTACCTTATGTACGAGGGTGTGATAAGACGCAAGTGTAGCGAAATTTATCGGCAAGAATCTTATCCCAGGCCACAACGAGTGTTGTCGGGTACATTTAGCTAAATGTGAAGTATCCAGGCGATAGACTATCGATGTCATTCTTTTACCGCATGAGTGATAAGATAAAAATGAAGGTTGTCACTAACTTGTTAATAATAAACAGCTAAACACTTCTAAAAATACCATCAACATATTATATTCAAGACCAGATATTTTTTTTTGTTAATTCCGATAGATATTTATAAACCAAAATTTCTCAATTGTGGGATTTAAAAAATATAAGTTCACATTAAAGAGATAAGATTTTAGAAATAGATTTCAAGAACTGATATAATAAATCTTTGCTAAATTAAACTATACGGAGTATAATGTAGTCGTGAGCGGAGAGGGGCGTGTCTCGGTGGCTCCCGGCTCGAGGCTCGCGCTCGGCGCTCGTGGCTGGTGTCCATGACGGCTTAGATCTCGGCGCGCAGCAATCACGCCCGCCGCACTGGGTGCCGCAATTTATTGGGTCGCTTGAGAACTGACCGGCGATGAGATATGGCCGCCGTGTGCGCGCTGATTTATAACACCGACATTGTGAAAAATGACACTCTCCCATTGAAAACGGTGAAACTATCGCTGACCAGCCGACCAGGCACGAACAGCTCCGACCAGCTCCGTCCAGCACGAGTCCTGACCTCCTTTTGAGACGCTTTTAATTATCTCCGCAGCGAATTTTATAAGAACATCTTTCTTTCTGCTTAGCGATTCTTTTTAGTTCGTTAGTAGTGCTTTTGTCGTTTCTTTTAGAAATGAAACGGGATTGTTATCGTAGTTTGTTTTGTAATTACTTAAAACTTAACCTGAAAAATAAGATGAAGAGACTTGAGTTTCTTTCGGCATTATCGTCTTGGAAGTTGTTAGTGGAATCTTTTGTTGTGTTCGTGCGATGTTGTCAACTATGTTTAGATTGAAACAAATATACTTTTGTCGTCATGTTATTTAGAGCAAATATTCATTAGTACCAATTTTCAAATTTTAAAATACCTTTTCTTTCACCACGAACGAATAAGCCCCTTGTCAGTAGGATATAGATGTACCCTGTGAGAGGCATATTGCAGTGTGGTCACGTGGCCCTGTCGATATTCTATCGAACGGCCCTCGAGTAATTTATTGAGCCGAGCATGCCTTTATGAGTTATGGCCTCCGCCGGCCTCACCCTCCGCCCTCCAGGCCTCCAGCTATGTTTATAGAGAGGGAAAAATTAAAAAGTCTCAATTGGACGGTCAAGTAGCCAACCTTATTGAATAGCTTGGAGAACTCCAGTAAAAAGAGGTCAAGCGGGGTTTTTGGGGAATAGACGAGCACAGATATTATTTTAGAAAATATTAGATGATGTTAATGAATACAATAAAGAGTTTAAATCCCAAATAATATTATAAATGTGAAAATAATTTTGTTTGTTAACCAGGCTAACGGGTTTGGAGGACGCTTTTGGCACTCAGGCACCATATCCTGAAATAGGATATAGAATACTTTTAGGGTACCGTACCCATCGGAACCCTACTACTAAGTCTCCGGTGTCCGTCCATCCGTACGACGGTCTGTCAGTGGGCTGTATCTCAAGAACCGTAATAGGTAGACAGTTGAAATTTCTACAGATTGTGTATTTCTACAAAAACAAATACTAAAAATGAAATTGAAAATAATCGCAGTTTCTTCTGCGTCTCATTTTTTAATACTGCTCCGCTCCTATTGGTTGTAGTGAGATGTTATATAGCCTTCCTTGATAAATTGGCTATCCAACAGTAAAAAACCTTTATTCAATTCAGACTTGTAGTTATTTATTTAATTTATGGCACTCCATCGACATATTCACTAACACATTTTTGGGACACTATTATAATAAGTAGTTGCTGAGATTAGCGCGTTCAACCAAACAAATAAACATCAGCTTTATAATATTAGTATAGATAGTACAGATGTTGCTAGGTGGATGTATCTGAAGATAATTCTTTCGCTGATAGTAAGTTTTAACTTTTAATCCAAGACTGCAATACACGGCTCCATGGAATAGGCCACGTGAGCGAAACTGAAAAAGGATGTGGTAGACTATGTCTGATGCGGACCGTACTCGTTCAACTAATGTGATCAAACAGGCTGGATCAAACCAATTAATAAGAATACATTTTTTTTTTTTTTTTTTTTTGCCATTGGACGACTGATTGTTTATCAAATTTTCCCACAGACATTCATGCTAATTTGATCAAGCAGCCTACAAAACCTATCCGCCAGATCAGATGATTGGAACGTGTATGTCCCGCATTATAATGTAGGTATCTGGATAACCGAGTTTTGCTCGGTGTTTTTTTACAACGTTTTCTAAAAATTAAACCTAACTAGATCGATTTATCGCTCCCGAAACCCTCAGGGTACTAAATTTCATGAAAATCGTTGAAGCCGTTTCCGAGATTCAGATTATGTAAATATACTAGCTGACTCGGCAAAAGTGTTTTGCAATACAAAAAAATACCCTACCACCAATTCTCATACCTACCGAATATACGCACAAAATTTCAAGAAAATCGGTCGAGTTAACAGCTCGACGGATGACACGAGATTTTTATATATCAATACTTATATACTTATACTAATATAAAGCTGAATAGTATGTTTGTTTACTTGAACGCGCTAATCTCATGAACTACTAGTCCGATTTGAAAAATTCTTTTAGTGTTAGATAGCCCATTTATCGAGGAAGGATATAACATGACGCTACGAGCAATAAGAGCGGAGCAGTAATGAAAATTGTAATGCAGATGAAGTTGCGCGGGCCAACTAGTTAGAAAATATACAAGAATTTCTTGTTTAAAGGTAATAGATATGTCTATTCCACCTATGCAAACTTGTGTGCAAAAATATTTATTTTAATTTTATTTATTTGGAAAAAAAACAGTAATACGTTACAGCATTTACAAAAAAAGTATAGTTATAATATTACAGTCGAGAAAACATACTATTGTCCACGAAGTGACATCGGAGTATGGTGATAAGGAACGTATTTTAAATGAGAAGAAAAAAGTCTCTCTAAAAGAAATACACCACACAGGTACCGACGAATCAATGTCCTATGAGCGGCTCGCAAGTAATTGTGAAACCATTCATTCAAATTTATATTGTGACAGCGCGAAAATATCAAAATCTTGGAAATTGTGATTAATAGATAGGTTTCTAAAAATCGGCGAAGAGGGGCCTGCACCCCAGCCTTCGTTCGAAAACGCCCAGTGTAGAATAACAGTTCTAGGTAGTACGTAACACAATCTATTTGACACCTCAGTACAATTAAATTCAATTTTGTGAATAAAAATGAATAAGTGCGTAAATAAGTCCGCCATATCGTTTCATGTTTTAATGACGTCATCAACAAGCCACTCTCTTGTTGTTTCGGGCTCAAGATTTTGGCGAATAATATTATGGTTTAGCACCTAATTGGATAAGATCTTTATAATCCTTGTAACAACGGAATAATCGTCTTAACGCTCTCTAATAAACAACTTAGCTTCCAGACATGATTAAAAGGTTTCAAGTGAGTTTTTGTTGAGAAAATTTAAAGATAATAAGTCCATAATTATCAGTTACTACGGAGTTTCTTGTCCATTCCTTTCCATAAAAGTATACAACTGCCTAGGAGTAAATCTAAAATTGCCTTTTAATAGTCTTATCGTAATAAATGATTTGACTCTATCAGATCTACTCACCTACTCACCATTGAAACACACACAGAAACCGGAATACGATAAAATACGTTTTCATTACTCGGAAAGTAGGCCTGAAGTTACCATGAAAGTATTACTTTTCAGCCTTAGGGAGTATCATTTTAAACTGACAGCCGTCAAAATAAAAAAAAAAAACTTGTTGAACATTTCCATTTAACTATGTCCCAATTTTCTGTACAGCCAGAATGTCTGTACAGAAAATCTGTAATAACAGAGCGATGTAAAATTGAAATAGCCAGAATGTCTGTACAGAAAATCTGTAATAACAGAGCGATGTAAAATTGAAATAACGTAAAGATTAGTATAAACTAAAGATTAAATTTTTTAAATGACTCTTTAAATGAATTATAATTTACTTTCAACAATTTATTTAGGCAAAATACATAGATTTACATAGATTTAGGCAAAATATTTACCATTTTTTCAATGATGGAAATATAAAATATTGGCTGAATAGCTGGCCGGTCACAGAATACAAAAACAAAATAGACGGGAAAGGGGCAAACCGATCTTCATTTGTTTTTGCTAGTTGTAAAGTTTTCTTACTTTGCACGTATAACTGAGATGAGTTCATCAGATTCAGGGGGTCTAAAAGGCCACTTTAGCAGAATCAGAAAACACATCACGCTACCCGTCACTGTCAAATTTTTCCCAATCAACCTTGAACCTAATGCGTTAGCAATAAAGATGAAACTGAAATTTGACAGATTGTTGTGTGGTTAATTTTTTTTTTTTTTTTACTATTGATAGGCACGCGTTTGACCACTATCTCACCTGATGGTAAGCGATGATGTGGTCGAAGATGGAGCACGCTTGCCTAGAAGTAACCTATTCACTCTTGATTTAAAGACTCCCAGGTTGTAGCTATCAGGAAACACAGACTCCGGCAGTGAATTCCACTCCTTAGCTGTACGCATTATGAATGTGTTCCCAAAACGTTTAGTGCGTATGGGTGGTGCTGAAATGGCCTTTGTAGATCCGCAGATATGGACTTTTTCTTTAGCTAATTCGTGTTTTGATTTTTACTTTTCTTGTATTCGTATTTAAACGTTATTTAGTCCCTCGAACTACTGGTGCCTTCACTACGTTTGGGCGCCAAACGCCGTCTCGGGACTAGATCAGTTACATTCAGTCCCAAAAATAACAATGTACTATTATTATCTTTAAACAAACATTCATATGAAGCGAGATTCCTGAAACTAGCCACCTTTTAACATAGAATGCGGAGAACTACGCTGTCTGCGTTAGCTAGTTGGATTTACAGAATGATTAGTGAAACTAAACAACTACTTCAGCAGAATACCTCCACAGCTCCACATCCATGCCGTTAATGAGTCCACTGTTCTGCAGTAACGTTATCCACAATATAACTAACGAGGCTGTTCAACATCAAAGAGCAACGAGTTGACCTCTAGACATTAATTAAGGATCCACCGGCCCGGTGCGGCCCGCTGCGGCCCACTACGGCCCGTCCGGCCCACTCCGCCCCTGTCCAGCCCGAATCGAATTAGTGGCCAGCCCATTTATAATATCGAAAATCAGTTAGCAAGAAAGTTGTGCAAGTTAAACCTGTTTACACATCAGAAGAGATACGAGTTTATCTTAGGAATTAGCGGTGTAAGTTGTAATTGCAAATGAAGGAACGTCATTATCATACTGTTGGTGCTGTCTGTAACGTGATGTTTTAATGCAAATTAGTCCATTAGGGCCGTGTTTCTGTGGATCGGTAAATAACAGGCGTTTGTGTGAACGTACATTATGTATCTGTAGCCACAGTTTCAGTACTAAACGTGATGTCACTAATATTTTACTCTCATGGTGGCTACAATTGATATTCTTCAAGTCACCATGACGGTATGTACACAGATCCTTCTTTTCTTATTGCTCGGCATTTGATCTGTTTCCACCAATATTGTTCAATTATTTTCTTCTAATCGTCTGTCTTTGGTACTGCCAATCCAAAGCCACATTATAAATGAAATCTTTTACGATTTGCGATTATGGATAAGAATATCAGCTGGAAAATGTTTTCCTGAAAAATCGGTATGGAGTATTTGCTTAATCGTTCCAGAATGGAATGGGACCGCACGAATCAAGTCGTTGAATCGATCATCGACGTTTGCTGAGCTCTTCCGATTTAAATTCAACACTCCACATATAAACGGACATAGAATTGCGTTCGGCTTATGAATACCTAAACGTATTGATTTATTGTAATAATGTTGGATTGATTGATTTTACATTCTTCTTCTAATGTTTTCATCTTGGCTTGCATGTCAATCTGTTGCTCACTACTAAATGTGATTGTGATGCTCTTTCAATATGTATAATGTCTGTTCTATGTTATCATAATTGATTTTAAAAGAAACGAGCGTTTTACTAATGTCATCTTTAAATTCATCAAAATTCTCATCGGTGTAAACGCCGTAACAGACACGCCGTATCATTTGTAGGCCAGCGGTATTTATACCAAGTGGCGGTGTTTTATCTGGATGAGTGGGTAGATTGTTCAGTGCCGAGTCCGAACCAGATTGTTGGGCGAGCGAAGCATAGTACTAGGCGGATATAGCTGCATGGAGATAGTACAGAGCGACGCAGCCCACGCGTGTATCGAGAGAACGTCGTGTCGTTGTTCGGAGTCAGTATGTGTGCGTTGGCGCAATACTCGCGCAACGTTCCTGCGGGCTTTGTGCTCCTGGTAGTTGCTTGCTTTTAGTTACGAACAAAAAATAAATTCTAAGGTCCAAAAAATAAAAAACAAAACGGTCACGCGTCCGTTTGCTTACGCGGTCCAAGGGAAGGGACACAATGATCATGTAATAAGCTAAAAGCTTCTGCAGCTGGAGCTGCAGATTATGGAGCTTAGAAATGGTCTAACAAGATTTTTAATTATATTATGAATGGTACAATTTCAACAAATAACTGGACTAATAATCACGGCATTATGTACAAACGCTTAAAACTAAATAAATCATTAGGCATCAAAAAATAATCCACATCATCATCATCACTATACACAAGCCTGCACACACCGCTGTGTACGTTATACTCGTGGCTATGCGACTTAAAAGCCAATAAACGCTTTTACTTATTAAATTAATTTGTGAAATTCAATTTCCTTTAATTTACCTTCAAAAAAATACAAATTCCCGCATGTAGAGCAATTTTTCAAGCGCTACCTTATACATTTAAATTGCTACAGTGTACCCAGCTCACAACTACATTTTCTCAACCCATATACCGTGATCCGAATAAAATCCCGCTACAAAATACGAAAACTCTGAAATACTTCTTGAGGAACATTAATTAAATAAATTCATACATTACAGCGTGGCGCAAGTGGTGGTGGGGTGGAGTACGAGTACGCTCGTAAGCCGGTGTTATCGTTAGTTCCACTTCGATCCGGTCGTTTGTAACCTGCGATTTGCTTTCATACTGCATTAGTGGGATAAAAGCTAGGTTTCAGTGGCACATATTGGAATAAACTAGCTGCGGCTAATCTGAGCTGGTTTATGTCTGGTTTGTTATCGATGAGAGTAACTTTTATACTCCTTATTTATTTTCTTGGGATTTATTTAGGTACTTAAACTAATTTGCACTAGCTTTGAATGAAGTTATATGAAATCTAAAAACGAATTCTTTGTGGATATTTTTTGGCAAGTATTAAATTCCAGCTATGATACTGTAATTTTCATACATTTGGTTATATTGTGGTTATTTGATTTGTTTTTATATTGAGATTTTTCCTGGCATAAAAGATTATATATCCTTGAATGCCAACCCTCTACTAAACATACTTTTTTTCCCAATTTTATTGGGGTCGGCTTCCAGTCAAACCTGATTCAGCTGAATACCAGTATTTTACGTGGAGCGGCTGCCTACCAGACCTCCACAACCTATTAAATGGGTAACACGGTATTTCTTGGCAAGACTGGAGTCAGATTTACTGGCTTCTGACAATCCGTAACGACTGCCAAAGTTCTACAAATGACAGCCGGGACCAACAGCTTAACGTGCTTTCCGAGGCACGGAGGAAACTCGTTATGTTAAGATGGTCACCCATCCACAGACCAACCTTGGCAAGCGTTGCTTAACCTTGAAGATCGATCTGTGCGGCTGTTATTCTTTAGCCACGAGCTCTTAACATACTTTTGATATATATATGTTTATACAATAGATTAAAGTTAGAACCTTGCTCCATACGTAGCAACGTAAAGTTCACTTTTACATAAATAAGTTCAAATAAAGTTACATTTTATGTTATTAGTTGATAAAGTTTCATTTGGCACCGCTATTAAACATAAAGTTCCTATAACTATAAATATCTGTTAACAATACCTATAGGTCATATAAAATAGGCCCAGTACCTAATATCTGAAATGACTGAACTTGGCTCTTACCATTGAAGAAGTTAGTTTTTCAGTCAAAAGACACAGAGGCCAACATTGTTTATTCAGGTAAGTTCTTTGTTTTGATTTAGCGTATGTCCTACTGCTGACCAAAAGCCGCCCCAAACTCGTTCCAGGAAGTCTTCTTTATTTATTTATTTATTTATTAGGGTCGTCAACGTTGCATACATATTACCTAAAGCTAATAGGCAATATAAAAAAGAAACATATTTTAGTGCTGCAACACTTACAGACAACCACAACATTACTATACAACTATTGCATGAAAAAGGTGTAAACTATAAAAAAAATAATTAAGTTAAAATATAAAAGAGTGCAATCTAAAGTATGATAAAATGAAATAGTATGAACATGTCAGATTGAGGATACATTAAAAATGTCAGAGGTATTGAACAAAACAAAAACAGAATATTAAATGAACACAGACAGGCAACGCATTGAGTAAAATAAAAACATACAATAAAATTAAATAACATAAAATAAACAATTATCAGACATTACAAAAAACAAATAGACATTACATTGAATTAAATTAAATAAGATTGAATTATTTTAGATAACATTAATAATTACTATAAAATTATTACAAAAATAAAACAATAATAATAACAGTTAATAACAATAATAACAGTTAAGACACTTAGTTTTGGCCAGCTATTGGGGAATGATATGACACGATAGCTTTCTTGAAATACTGTTTTTTATCGTGGAGAATGTCGTTGGAGCAGACTTTAGCGATAATGTTGTACTCGGCTGGTATTCTGTTCAGTGGAGAGTATTTCCCCAGGTTAGTTTTGCTCTGGCGCGAGCGGAAAAGGTTGTATTTACTTGACCGAGACATTTATAAGCATATTTGACAGTAACTCTGAAAAATCGACCTCTCCAATGATAAGTTTGCGTAAAAAAATTTGGTCAAGAAGTTGCCGCCTATCGCTTACGGAGATCAGTTTAAAGCGTTTCAGGCGATCAGTATATTTGAGGGTTTTTTTAGCTAAGTTGCAGTTGTACGATAGGTACCAGAGAAAACGCTTTTGTATTTTTCTTTTTTTTTTTTTTTTGTAAATGTCATAACTGGGGTTCCATATTGAGCTACAGTGTTCCAAGCCACTCCGGACAAGAGATTAGAACAGCATTATTTTAGTTGTGGATTTTTTAAATCCCTTGCAATTCCTCAGAATGAAACCAAGCATTTTGAATTGTTTGTTTATCATTCTGTCGATATGCAGATTAAATTTAAGGCCCTTATCAAAAACAACTCTTACGGTTCAAACAAAAATGATATCGACTGGATCTCATAAATGTAACACAGAACACCAGTCAGTGACCATTCCGGGAGGTGGCTACAGTGTCCGTCATGAAATCGAATCGGACACAGAACAACATCTCGAAATAAAATGGAAGCATCAGCCGATAGGTAGCTCCAAACTCCATAAATTCCAACTCGCCAAATTGGATTTAATAGTGCTGAAATTTGAAATTCGACGGCTAGCGGGAAACGGGCGGAGAATACCGGGCAAGGAGTGGCGGGCAATGGGCAGTGGATCTGGGCATAGGGCCCAGTTGTTGGAAATTTGTTAGCACTTCCGTTACGAACTGCCTGGATTGTTTTCTTTGATGTTCAGGCGACCGTCATGAAGTCGCTTCAGTAGTCCTGTAAAAATTACATACGAGCTTTTGTTATTTGATTTTTAATTGAAAACGCCTTTGGTTTACTACGGTATAAATTTCGTTAGGGTCTAACTTATATAACGTTACCTAATATTCAAATATGTATGTACGTTAATGTATGTTGTTGTTTGTTTGTTGAAAAACATATATTATGTAAGAGATTACATTATGTATGGATAATGTAGTCAGTTTTTATTGTGTTTTAATTTATAATTTTTATCATCTCACTGACTCGGATCGAAGCAAATGATAAGTTGAAAATATCTTTTGGAAATTCCCTCTCACAACTTTATTTACACTATCCGTACATAATAATTTCGCGATATTATTGGATAATGCTTTCTCTCCGAAATTTGGGATTTTATTAATTTTAAATTAGCAGGCGCAAATTAATTTACGTCGAACGTTCCATCAGAGCTGTTAAATTAATTTATGGGTGATAAAAAGCATAAGTGTGAAATAAAAAACCTTGTGACAAAGTGACAGCGATGTATGAAGGGAAAATTATATTACAGTATCAGGAGAATGTTAAACAAATGTATTTGTATATTTTTTTTATTACTTATCATGTTCTAGTATCTGGCTAGATCTTTATGTATATCATCTGCCTAGCCTTTTCCCAACTATATTGGGGTCGGCTTCCAGTCCAACCGGATTTAGCTGAATACCAGTATTTTACGAGGAGCGGCTGCCTACTAGACCTCCGCAACCCATTAACTGGGTAACACGGTACTTCATGACTGGAGTTAGATTTACTGGCTTCTGACTATCCGTAACGACTGCCAAAAGATCTACAAATGACAGCTGGGACCAAAAGCTTAACGTGCTTTCCTAGGCACGGAGGTAATTCGGTGTGTTAAGATGGTCACCCATCCACAGACCAACCTTGGCAAGCGTTGCTTAACCTTGAAGACCAACCCGTGCGGCTGTTATTATTTAGAAAATTATTTACGTCTGGTTGTTTCAATAAAGTTTGTATATATATATATCTTTTATCAAAGATTTAAGTCCCAAAACAAGTCCAACTCAAGTTAAAACTTTGCACGCGACAGCGTTCAAATAAAACCAACTTTGAGAACAATAATTAAATAAATATACGCAATGCGACAGGTGAGTTATTTATGAAAACTTAACAGAACGAACACGAACAAGATGCAAAGAGTTAGCGAAGACTTGGGAGAGATGGGCCTCGAGTTACAGATACTCTAATATTAACATTATGGTTAGCAACTCTTTGAATTAAAGTAAAGCTTAGGATACACGTGATAAAAACGGAAAAAGAATTATAATACGAAATATAACAGTTTTCTACTATATATTTTATAAGCCAGATTCATGATGGAAATTATATTAATGGACTCCACAGATGAAAGGTTCCAGAGTGGCGAGCGCGTACCGGGAGACAAAGCGTTCGCGCGGCCTCCCATTACCACCTAGTGACGGTGAACTTCAATTCAATCCAGTTTCAATTCATTTATTCTGATGACCTGGTGCAGGATGCAAGACGTACAGCACCGGTTAATGTGGCGATTCTTGGGGAGGCCTATGTCCAGCAGTGGACGTCTTTCGGCTGAAATGCTGATGGACTGGATTAATAACTAATGGACTCACAGACAGAAATTCTAGCTACACATTTACTAATCCAAAATGTGAACCTTAATGTGTCGAAAAGTCGCGAACGCCGCTTATTACACTAAAATTGTGGTGAAAATTGGTAACCACACCTATCACCGTACTTTTATTATGTCCAAGTATAAAATAGGTTATAACCAGAAGTAGGCTTACCATGAAAATATTGAAAGAAAAATCGCAAACCATCATTCATCATCATATTTATAAGCCGGAAGACATCCATTATTGAACGTTGGCTTTGGCTATAGAATGTCGAGACTAATGAGGAAAAACGGTTCTTCGTTCGGTTCAGTGTGTGCCAAATATTAAAGTATTGAAGTTTGCACCGTACGTGTGACCGTTGGCGTCCATACAATCTAAATAGACGGGAATATTGTATGTGAGTGATCGAGCCGCACAGGTCGATCTTTAAAGTTAAGCTACGCTTGCCGGGGTCGGTCTGTGAATGGTGGCCTTCCAAACATAAAGAGAGTATTCCGTGCCTCGGAAAGCACGTTAAGCTGTTGGTCCGAGCTGTAATTTTTAGACCTTTAGCAATCGTTACGGATTGTCAGAAGCTAGATAATCTGACACCAGGCTCGCCAAGAAGTAGTCTACCAAATCGTGCTACAATATTATTTAGTCGATCATAGAATCAGTAACTGGGTTCAAAATTAAAAGATATTTATTCAACCTAGGCTGAAAATCAGCACTTTTTTAACGTCAAAATTTACATGAATCCAGTCCCCCAAATCGCCTTCCCGTCACCACTTCCTAGTGTTTTAGCTGGGTAGGAGAAGTGGCCAACAAACTTCTCAGCAACACAACTGTATTTATAAAACAGTATATTAATTATTAGTTATTATTAAAAATTTTATGATAGATATCGAACATTAAATTAAATTAAATGGCACATGTCAGCTAGCGCACCATATTATCCCAACAACTAAATATGAATAAACAAGGACCATCGCAGTTAAATTATAACACTGAAAATATATAACAATAATAAATCACGGTCAGCAAGACGACCAGTCACCACGAGCATCACCCGTTCACGAGCATAACGTAAAGATCAGCCATTATCTCCTTCACCATGTTAGAGGGAAGGAGGTAAACCGATCCCCGATGCTACCGCAAGCAGCGACGTCTAAGGGAGCATGACGAACCTGCTGCCGATAGCTCAGACTAAATTATTTTTATTAATTTGTCGAGGTCTGTAGTTAACCACTTTATGCAAGACAACTCATAAAAAAACTTGCTAATGAGGAGATTATGTCAATAAATAAGTAAAAAAAAAACAAAAATGATCTATACAGTCAGAATAATAACCAATGTCATCTTAAGCAAGTAAAGCATCTATGAAAGAACATTTAGCATTGTCTCGTGTTTAACACAGCGACCAACTATTTTTATCGTCAAAGTAGTCGTTTATAGTATAGTATGCCTTCGAAATAAGGTTAAATTATACTCTCGCTAGAAACGAAACAGGTAACTTACTATAAAAGCGGATATCGACCTTACGAAGACAGTGGAAAGGAGCATGTAGTTTGTGGTTATTTCTGGTGTTAACGCTGTGGATATCACTAGGTTTGGCGTATAAATGTATATTTTGCCTGATAAACAATATGTTGGCAAACATGAACTGTGAAACAACCGTGAGAATACCCATTTCTTTAAAAAGTTCTCTTAAAGAGACTTTGAACCCTAGCTGGTATATCGCTCGTACGGCTCGCTTTAGTTGTAAAGGTAAGACAGTCGCTTCATGTCAAATACTGGTATTCAGCTGAATCCGTTTTAATTGGAAGCCGACGCCAACATATGGCAGATGATGATGCATGAGTGAGGTAACAAGTTTGACAAAACATTTCATATCTGTAGTAAGTATTTATTGATTTGCTAGTGTCATTTTAAATGTACAAGCACAAAGTAATACGAGTTCATTTTATTTCCCACCAACAGTTAATCTTTTGAAATGAACGTACACTGATTCAAATCAGTGTATTTTCAGTAAAACGGTAAAAAATCCACGCTAGTGCCGTTCTGTTATTCTTTGTGTTGAACTGTTTTAAATATTTTGAGCGACAACTCGACAAGTACGTAAGTCGGTTCAATCAGCGAGTGTGTGCGCAGCTTTACAGCCGACAGGGGCTTATTACTATAGCACTCGTTACAAAAACGTTTTCAACTCGGCGATAACAAACTCGCTCGTTAACTGTTTGCTTTCAAAATGTTAATAAACTTGTGTTTTCTTGTGAAACTCATACGTAAAGTGTATGATAATTCTGTTTATATTATACTAAAAAAATATTCCCCCGAGTCAACAGCTAGGATGAATTCGGCATGGCAGCCGTTGGCTTATATTCCCTTTTTATTGTATTTTTACACAAGTGTGCGCGGTTTATTGAGTAATATTGTAGTTCCTGTTTGCAGCAATGTATCTATTTCAGAAGCATCTGTCAAGTAGTGATCAACCTGTGTTGTAATGTTTTCTATGATACATAATAGTTCGTATCAATAACTAACATCTATTTATACTAGGAATTAAAAAAAAAGCGGGATTTCAATGTTTACTCTGAATTTTTTTTATTTCAACAATTATAGTTGTAATGTATGTGTTGAATCTATACTAATAAATAAAGCTGGCTATTTCATCACGCTAAGACCAATAGGAGCGGAGCAGTAATGAAAATTGTGACGCAAACGAAGTTGCGGTCAACTAGTTTATTATATTTGTCGGTGTTCGGTCAAGCCAATAAAGAAATTCGCAAGTAAGTAGTCAATACCTCTCTCCAGGGTCCGTCTCCTGCCAGGGGTGCGGGATCACCGCGGTCCTAGAACGCAAAGGGCATTTAGAGGAACACGGGTAGGTTTTAGTCAGTGAGATTCTGACACTCCTTTCTACTCCTTGCAGATCGGAAGGGATCATAATTATACTGTTTTCCCATGCAAATTAAATATAAAAGGTCCCATCTATACCTCTATACTAAAATTAATATTCTGGAAGGCGGATGATTTCAGCTTGTGCTGGAAAATGGTTTTTGTGTGCTTATTGCTATCTTTATTATTACAATATCAGCCGAAAAAACATCCACAGCTGGACGTAGGCCTCCCCGCGCGGTTCTGTAATGTTTGGTCTATTCATGATTGCTTTGAAATAAATAGTTGTGGCACGTTGTTTGCTAATGCAGTTTAGTGGGCGTGTTGCGGTTTGGCAGTGAGGCGCTTTAATCCTAACACGACGAGAACATTCGCATTTTGAGCGGACAGACAGCAAGATAGATTATTACATAAAATCGTTTTAAGACGGATTCATTAATTAAAACCTGACTTTTTCATTTCATGTTGTCAGTGGAAATCATGATTAAGTAGCAGCTGTAAAAAAGAGAATGTAAATCTGTATAATAGAGTAATGCCAATGAAATCCGGTCGAAAAAAAATTAAATCTATTGCTTTCTAGAATGCTTGTTGTATTACAGTTCTGTCAAATTTTCTGTAATAATTTTCAGATGTGATCCTAAAAACGCTTTTGAAAATTTTCACAATGTTTACTGAAGTAAGAGATATGAGGCTTTTAATGGCATCGGCAAGTTCAATTTATTCAATGAAAAGATTATGTCTTGTATCATCAATTAATATAAATAAGTTTTGCATGTAATGGTACAGTACATCGCTTCGAACCTATAGTACATTCTGTGTTTGCAAAAAATACCTACTTTATCAAGTATTTTCTTCTCAAGAGTATTACGGAAATATCTTAAATAAAGAGCTAAAAGATAAATAAACGGGCATCATTTCGTAACAAGCCCCTCAGCTGCCCTTACCTCCGCTTCGGAAGGCCTTTGAGCACTCGCCTCGGCGCGACATGTGACGGACAAGCAATTTGATTAGGAGCGAGCTCCTGTCTCTTCTGCCGCCCTGGTAGCTTAGACAAGGCTTCACGGCGATTTGACGCTATGGGTAAGAATTTCTTCGGTAAATTCTGTTACTAAATAAAATATGACGAGTAGACTGTCGGGTAATACATTATTGAAAAAAGCTTTTGTCGTTTCTGCCACCCTGGTAGTTTAGACAACGCATCACGACGATGTGCTGCTTATTTGCTATGACTAGTGTTCTTAATTAAATACGACGTACACCGTATTTGGTGAGGTATTCATAAAAACAAAGATCCTGCTGTTTCTGATGCCCTGGCAACCTAGACAACGCATCGTAGCGATGCTTATTTACTGTAATATAGAATTTATTTCGGCTCTCAGATTGCCAATACTCATTTCCAAACAACGTTTGTATGCGCATCTTGGTCGCATTATGTTAAAACAAAAGTCGCAATATGTTAAAAGTTTGAAAATATTTTTGTGGCTGTTTGCGACTAATAGCGAACGTAGTAACGTACTTAAAAAGAAGCAGAATTGGCCCTCTGTTAGTGAATATGACGTGTAGATCGTGTTTGGTAGTCTGAAAAGGACGTCAAAATATTTAGATAAAAACAATTCGTGGCAACCTAGGTTCCTATTTATTAAAACCGGCTACAGGTCAAGTATTCGATGGTTTGTTTACAGTGATACATTTTTTTCTTGCCCCAACAGCTCTTGTCGCGAATAAGTGACAAACGTCGTATTAACAATTTACTCATATTACTCGGCCCCTGGTAACAAAGAAAAGGCTTATAAGTGAGTACGGATTATTGAGTTAAAAATAAGGATTTCGTTTCTCTCGGGTAAATAAAACATCGCCGCATTCATTCGTTGTTTTAACCTACTCTCCCGTATTACCGCGTGTGGTTGTCAAATGTTAAATTATTGTATTTCCTCTCCTCCGAGTGGATTTCCTTGACTTTTCGTGAAGGGAATCGTACAGGAAAATTGAGTTATTGCCGTATTTTGATACTCACAGTTTTGATGAAACAGCTGAAAATATCTTAAATTAAAAAATGAACAAACATTTCTGAGGAAGACAGGTGTTTTTTTATTTAAATCAGAACGTGACTGAAAATCTTTTTCATTTCGCTCTAAAAGATTAACGGATAAAAATGGCGGATATGATTATGTTAGTACACACGAATTTGGAACAAGATTGAACTGCGTGGGCTGCCTCGGAGGAATTCTACTGCCAGGCAATGTTAATCCCGTCTGTTGCTAGCTCTACCTTAAAAGCTTAATGATAAACGCAAATATGTTTTTAATAATTATGACGTACGTGTATTACTAAAGTTTTGGATACTTAACAACTTTTAGAGACACCTAGACTGACACAAAAATAAGTATTTAACTGATTTATTCAAACCTTCCCTCAGCCCCTCTTCATGTACCGAGTGTTTAAATACACAGTTACCGAATGTAAGTTCTTTATTGGATTAATTTGTCATTCAAAACTATATACAGTTACTTACCTAAATATTTTACAAAAATCTATTCCTCGCAGAAAATATTCCGAAACTTTTTAACTCTGATAAAGTTAAAATCTGAGGCAGTTAGTTGCGAATTTAGCGACAAGTTGCAAGAGTCAACTGAAGGAATGGGTCAGCGAGGAGCCATTCGATTGGCTGCGTGCGCCCGACGACGCCGCGGTATTGATGGCGGCCAATCTTTAAAAACGCTGTCTTTAGTGCCCGCCCGCCCGCTTGGCAACAGTTACCGCTTGCGAACGAAAACTGCTAATATTTTAAGGCTCTTAATTTAGTTTATCATTTTATTGCTTTGAGTGATGTACGTTGTGGCTAAATATTAACAGTGGCGTGGGTTGATCTTCAAGGTTAAGGAAAGGAAAGGCTTGCTATATCAGTCTGTGAATGGGTGACCATCTTAACATACCGCGACTCCTTTGTGCCTCGGAAAGCCGGCTGTCATTTTAGATAGACGTAACGGAATGTCAAAAGCCAGAAAATGTGACACTAGTCTTGTTAAGTACCGCATTACTCAGTTAGTCGAATGTGGAGGTCTGGCAGGCAGTCGCTCTACCACGGCAGACGAAGCGCCGGCAGGATCTCATGGCAGTATTGCAGATTGGGCACGCCACAATCTATGCGGCTAGAGCGGCGTCACGGTGTCCTTACCTTCCGCTTGACGCAGGTACTCACCGGACATTGTTTTTTCGGAAGGTACCTGTTTCGAATTCGGCGGGAGGATACGCCCCGTGGTCAACACAGGGAGGACACGGAGGAGCATACGGTAGAGATCTGCCATGCTTGGAACCGCCGTGTCCTCCGTTTGTACCCTGGAACGCAAAGGGCACTAGGAGGAACACGGATGGATTTTAGTCGGTAAGAGTTTGAAACCTGAAGGAGGCATTTGATGATTTTCCACACTTAAAAAGAAAAAAAAGGCAGTCGCTCCACGTAAAATACTGGTATTCAGCTGAATCCGGTTTGGCAGGTAGCTGACCCCAATATAGTTGGCATAGGCTCGGCAGACGACGACGAGTGATGTTCGTTACTAAAATCATAAGTAATTTATTCAAATTAGGCTGAACGACCAAAAATTACAAAAAACAGTTCCTAAAACCAACTCTTGACCATTTCTTAGTGCAGGGATCATCATCATCATCATCATCATCATATCACCCGAAGGACGTCGACTGCTGGGCATAGGCCTCCCTCAAGTATCGCTACAATAACCGGTCCTGTGGGCAAATATGCCAGGAAGCTAGGACCTAGCGTATTAGCCAGGAAGAAGTAGTGGCGCTACCAACTCCCCAGCAACAAATCTGTCTATGAAGTTAGAAGAAATGCCGTATATTTAGTTTATATACATCAGCACATATTGCATACCTACAAAGTATAGGAACTCGGTCCTGTGCGGGTATTGGATTACTCAACACTAATCACTCGAGCCAGGCCAAAGGGCAGTGTAACTCATAACCGGCATGCGTGGCGATCGACTCGTCGACTTGTCTCGGATGTCAAACGGAACCCGAGCGACCGGCACGTGTGAGGATTCATACCTCATTATTATATAGCGGAGATACGGGACTTAATAACAGGGTGATTTCAATGAAATATACGTCTCTGTTACAAACAGTAAGTGCCAATGTAAACATTCTGCTTTCCAGTTTCTAAACTCGAAGTATGTCATCTCAATTTACCTTGATCATCGCTGATTAACGCTATTTTTTTTACGAAACCTTGACAACCTTGTTGTTAACGTTGTCACCCTCTGACACTGAATTTGTATGTTTATATTAAATAGAGCATCGAATATTCTATAATGAGAAACTCTCACTCGCCTTTACACAGAAGTTTTGCTTATAGGACAAGCAGAAGAAACATATCAGCTGAATGACGTCCATTGCTGGACATAGGCCTTCCCAAAGTGTCGCCACAACAACCGGGCTTTGGCGTCTCGCATCCATCGGCTACCCCTGTCCCTCACCAGATCATCGGTCTATGTTGTGGAAGGCCTTCCAACCCTGCGCCTTCCGGTACGCGGTCGCCTTTCTAGAACTTTTCAACCCCTTCGACTATCTGTTCTGCGAGTAATGTGTTCTGCCCACTGCCACTTTTGTTTGAACTGCCAAAAGCTATTTGCCCGAACTTTGCGACATTTGCGTGTGAAAATTTTCCTCTGACTAAAATAATAGCAACATTCAATTTTCCTAGAAACCCAGAAATAATTATCCATTTTCTGGTTTATGAATACACCGGCGGCGTAACGAAGTGGAGGTAAATAATTGTTAGATTCCGTCAAGATTCGCACAGCTTTAAATAAATGTTAGCCTGTTAGTTCATAAAAAAACCTTTGTTTCAGTTAGCATTTTTATGTAAAAGGTCAGAGTAGTCAAAGTTGCCTAAATTGTGCCCTAAAATATAGCTGGTTGAATTATTTTGGGGATCATTAAATCTACCGATACTTAGGCATAGTGTTAGTATAATCTGCGTGACTACTAGAACTTACAATAAAGGTTACGGTGAGGCTATTTTTGTATTTATTTTATGGCTTCATTACTGAAAATAATTGTGACTAAAAGTTAATGATCCAGTTACTATGGAGAATTTGCAATATACCTACATAATAGCTATTACTAGGTCTAGATAAATGACAACTGCTGACTACTTAAATAATAATGACAATTTTCTAAAATAATGTACACGAAAATTGTTTTATTCTACAGATAGGTTTAATTAGTTATGACTTATGACTGACACAATCTTATCCAACACTTATCAGCTGAAAAACAAAAGAATCTTTCTCATTTTTTTTTCACATTTATGTAACATGGTATTCCACTTAAGAACGTTATAGTACAAGGCATTTCACTTTAATGTATCGAATGATTCTTATTCGTTCTCTTTGGAGAGTTTCGAGAATTGGGTCGCGGACAGCCGCGCGGGTGCTCGGCGCGGCTCATCTGCCGCGAGATTATGAGGGATGACCGCGGCTTAGTGTGGACGCACCCTAATGTATCACTGTACAAGTGTACCCGCTACATTGAGATTTAGGGAATCGCTTTTCGTACCGGAATATTTTAGTTATAAAACTTTGAATGTATGATGTTTTGCGAAACTTGCGAGTAATCGTAGACTACTTTCAAAATTACGTTTCACAACGATATTGAACAATGAAATACTAACTTCTAACAAGGCGAATTTTAAAATGAAAAAATAGCTTACATTTTTTCAGTGTATTTTATGCCTCGTTTTCCTGTTGTGAAAAATTCAGCGAAAAATAAAAGAAAATTGCTTTACCCAAACAAAATTAATTTCAGTCTGTAGTCCTTACGGAAATATCAATAAAAAACCATTTTCGCCAGTTTTCATTCCAATTTTCATCAAAAATTTAAAATCGTAAGCTCTCGGAAATACATGCTTTCGTTCGCTATCTCTAGGTATTTTCGGTAAAAATGTTGAGATAACAGACAAAGCGTCGTACGCTTTCAGAGTAAAAGCTAATAGAGCGGATACGAGCTGCTGGATACTTTGAATATACGCCCAGAATGAAGAATATGTTTCCAATTCACTAATTAACTTACAAAAAGAATGTATCAACTATCTATTTTTTTTCTTATGAATTTTCTTTCTAACGAATTTCTTTAGAATCTAATGATGGGCTAAGGGAATCATCCAAATTTACTGTTTGGGTCCAGTAAGTGGTCACACTAATACATCTTCTTTGTAAACTTAATTAGAAAAGTAATTCTTCAGAAAAAAAAATATAAAGACTTCTTAGTCTTAATTTTTACAAAAACCCCAACGAGTTTAAATCATCATCATCATCTGCCTAGCCTTTTCCCCACTATATTGGGGTTGGCTTCCAGTCAAACTGGATTTAGTAGAAATGTCCACCTTAAATTCACTTGTGTACCTGTCTAGCAGTTTCTTCAAACATAAGCAGTTAAGCTCATATTATATCCGCCATTAAGACCTCTATTTGCCATTTCACTAAATTCGGATTACACTACGGAAGATATAAGAGATACTTCGTACCTCCGCATTTACTTAATATCATACTTATTGTTATCATCACGGCACCGTCTTAAAGGTAAGCAGTATCGCCGCACACATACTTGTGTAAGCGCCCCAAATTGCTCAGTAATCCAGCAAAGAGTCAACTCGTTGAACTAAATGTCGACCTTATGGAGCTGTAACAGAGTTTACATTACAACAGAGATGTTAAAGCATGCACGACAATACTACTGCCCTCCATTAAAACTAAACTTCTCACTAATAAAGTTGTCCGTAACAAAGTCCATTTCCGAGTAAACAAGACACATCTACTTCGACGCCATACGTAGCTAGCAATGTATGGCGCTAGGATCAGAACAGCCGTTTGAGTGCAAGTTGTTGTAGTTTCGAGATGGGGGGCACGAGTTAGATTATCTTTGAAATCGTCCCACTAGTGCTGACCCTTTGTTTAATTATTTGATCTGACTAGTGCTGATTTGTTTATCTATACTTCTCTATACTTATAATATATAGCTGAAGAGTTTGTTTGTTTGTCTTTTTTTTGTTTTCTTGAACGCGCTAATCTCAGGAACTACTCCGATTTGAAAAATTCTTTCAATGTAAGATAGCCCATTTATCGAGGAAGGCTCATCATCATCTGCCTAGCCTTTTCCCAACTATATTGGGGTCGGCTTATCCCATATCGAGGAAGGCTATAGGCTACGCTAAGACCAATAGGAGCGGAGCAGTAATGAAAATTCTGACGTAAACGAAGTTTTCAATATAATGAGTGTTAATATTTTAGGAAAAGCTCTCAGTTCTCATTAATATTCAAATATTACTCTCGAATATTAGAATATTGGCAAGAGAAAAGTACGTCATTATGATAGAGGTCGTTCGCAAAGTATATCGAGTCCAGGGATACAAGGTTAAACATACTAAGTTACTTAGATAAATATACCGAAGAAAACGGTTCCCGGAAAATCTCCGCGATTGCTTACATAACTAAAACATTTTTGTACATACAGTTTGGGGATCGAGGGTATTTTTACAAAATGAAATTGGGAATAGGCATACTATCCAAATATAAATAACAAAAAGTTTAATCTACTTTTATGATGAGAATATAGAATACCCTGGAGTGGGAGAGAAACCTTATGTCATTTGTTTGGTTTCATTTGCATACACGATTGGGCCTGTTAAAAAAAAAACATTATTTTTACATAAAATAATACAACAATAATAATACAAGCTTTTCTAAAACAATAAAATTACAAAAATTAAATCAATCGACTTTTAACAAATCTGTTTTTTACTTTTATATACCTTTTCTTTATTGTTTTTGTACATGCATTCGATTGATCCCTTTAGTGTTCAATTCGAAACGCCCCCAGTCAAGGTTAAGTTCCGCCTGAGGCGTTGATTGATACTTACGTTATGATTGAAATCTCTCGGGCTCTCGACACAGCATACCCATGGATCACAATAACGTAATGTTATGGTGATCCTTGGGAATGCTGTGTTTTGGTACATAAAGAAGAATATAATATAACGTAAGAGTATTATATGAAATGTTAAGAAAATAATGTAGAAACTGGTAAAAATATACCTCATAATATCCATGGCATATTCATAGATGAAAAGAAAAACAGAGAGGAAATATGTTTATGTACGTACGGAAAGTTTATACTATACCTCAAACCTTTTGTCAGTTAGGAAACTCTATGCCCTGCAGATAGCTTTAAAAAAACACAAATCTCTTCCCTTCATTACTTCCAAGACCCAGTCTAGGAGGAAAAATAAAGTAGCTGAAGATTGTCCAGTGAAGACTACATTTGCTACAAGGCAATTTGTTAAACAATCTTCCCGTATATATAACGCTCTCAATGAACAGTGTACCATCTGCTCTATGACATACCACGACTGCAAAAAAACACTAACTGAATGGCTCAAGAGTAAAAGTTACTAAGAAACCGAGGATATCCTACACAAGATCACATAAATAAGAAACACATAATTTGTACACATATACACACCACACCCACACACCCTCGCGCTACACATACCACATATTCCACACACATGCGTACCCACTACATCACACCTACACACAAACGAACCCACACACATATAGTACACACACTCACAAACATATTCTACACCCAGTGCGCTCCCATTATAAAATATTAAATAGTCTTAAATTATTTTTTTTGTTTATTTCTCACACATATGTAGAATGATTGTAAACTGAAGGAGTGGGACCACCTAATACAAGCAAATCTTTGCTTAAAAGGTGACTCCAAACATAACATAGTTATTATATCCTTAAGTGGAGAAATAAACATTGTTTATAAGTACCTTTATAGTTCCTGTTGGAGTGGTGGGATGGCAAATAATTAGGCCAGCAGTAATATTGACAACGTTTATTCGTTGGAAGATAATTTAGGAAACTTTACATCTTAGTTGTGTTACGAATTACAAGCAAGCGACGCCATGACAGTTGGCAGAGTTAAAAAGACACTGTAAGGTGGCGCTGTATGTAGCATAGTGAAAATCAAGTTTGTAATATTTACCACAGATTACAACACACCTCCTTAAATTTATAATCTTGATCTTTTACATAGACAATATTACTATAGACATATACAGAACTACTACTAGGCACACTACACTACACTTTATATGCTAAATTAATTTTAAGCCCATTCTGTTTCTCAAAAATTTGGTCTTATCTAAACTTTTAGTTAACATGTCTGCTAAGTTAAATTCTGAATCAATTTTTACAATATCAATTATACCCTTTTCATAGTTTTCATTTATATAATGATACTGAACTTCAATGTGCTTTGAATTTTTAGTAAAATTTCCATACTTAGGAACTTAACAATCGAAATTGCACCTGAATTATCTTCATACAGTTTTATTGGCTTATCAAATTTAAAATCGAATGATTCACTTAACAAGTTTTTGATGAAAAGTACCTCTGTCACTGCTTCTGACATGGCAGTATATTCTGCAAAAGTTGAACACTTGGTTACTGTACTTTGTTTATGTGTTTTCCAAAAAATTTAGTTACCAAATAATCTTATTACAAAACCTGTTGTAGATTTTCTATCCACATTATCTCCCGCATAATCAGAATCTACCATACAATCTAATAGTTCAGAGTTAACATTGTCATAGTATGTTAACTTTAAATCCTTAGTCTCATACAAATATTTTAAAATTCTCATTGCATATTTATAATGCGTCTGATCATAACAACTTTGATATCTGCTCAAGTAATTAACACTATATGCTATATATATCTGGCCTTGTGCCTGTACTAATATACAATAACTCACCAATTTTATTTCTATACATAATGCTATCATCTACTTCTCTAGCTTGTTCTAATTTTAAATTTGTTTTCATTGGAGTATCATACAACTTAGTATTTTCCAAATTATATTTTACAGCCAAAGATTCAATATACTTTGTTTGACTTAAGGTCATTCTTTTCCTATCATTATTATAATCAATATCTATGCCAATATAACTTTTAATTTTTCCTAGGTCTTTCATTGCAAATTTTTCCATTAAACTAGTTTTTACCTTTGTTATTTTATCTTTATCTTTACAACAGATTATAAGATCATCGACAAATATTAGTATGTATATTGGATCTTTGCTCGTACTGTTTACATAGAGACAGTAATCATAATTACTTCTAACAAAATTCGATTTTTCAATGAATTTGTTGAAACAATCATACCATATTCTAGGGCTCTCTCTGAGACCATAGAGTGCTTTATGCAATTTGTAAACTTTATTATCTCCAGTTTCATAACCTCTCGGTTGATTTATAAATACCTCTGACTTTACATAACCATTTAAAAAAGCTGTCTCAACATCCATTTGTTTTTACAACTGTATGATAATAAAACTTTCAATGTTTGCATTTTTCCTACTGGTGAATAAACATTTTCAAGATAATCCTTTTGCTGAAATCCACGTACTACTAATCTAGCTTTATAAACATTATTATTTTTCCTTTTAAATACCCATTTAACAACAATAACCTTTTTGTCTTTTGGCCTTTCAACAATATGCCATGTGTTGTTTTTTTTTAAGCTATTTATTTCTGAATCCATCGCTACCTGCCATTGCTTACAATCGTGGGAGCTCATCGCCTCCGCAAATGTGTTTGGTACATTTGCATCAATGTAATTTACATAAATAAAATGTGATACTGGATTACCATATCTGGAAACTGGTTTTATCTTTCTTTTTGGCCTTTCTTCCGTTACAAGATTATCCCTATTGGTACTTAAATTTTTATCATTAACATTATCTTCCACAGTATTATTAGTAGAACTGGTTTCATTTTCATCCACATAATCTTTATCAATATCAGCTTTAATTTTTTCATTTTTAATATTTGAAGTTATATTTTCCAAGATTCTATCCTTTTCATCATCAACTTTTTCTAAACAAATTAACTGAGTATTTTCCTCGACTACCTGTACATGTCTAGCATTGATTATTCTATTATTCAATAAAACTCTATAACCATTTTCATTATAACCCACTAGGACTCCTAGTTGGGCTTTATCGTCCCATTTACTTTTTCTTAAAACTTCTGGAACTTTGACATAAACTCTACTTCCATAAATCTTTAAATGCTCAACATTTGGTTTAATACCAAAAAATATTTCATAAGGAGTTTTATTCTCTACTGTATTAGCAATTGTTCGATTTTTTAAGTATGCTGCTGTTTTTATAACTTCGGGCCAATACCTTCTGTGAATTTTAGCTTCTCTCATTAAGCATCTACCAATATCCATAGCAGATCTATTATATCTTTCCGCTACTCCATTTAATTCATGGACATAGGGTGGACATGGTAATAACTCTATGCCTTTTTGTCTAATGAAATTATAAATATCTCTATTTAAATATTCTTTCCCATTATCACACTGTATTTTCTTAACTCTTTTATTAAATTTATTTTCTACTAAATTAACAAACTCTATAAAACAATTTACAGTCTCTGCTTTACTTTTAAGACAAAAAATTCTAGTACACTTACTATAGTCATCAATAAATGTCAAAAAATATTTTTCTCCACCATAACCAGTTGTGTTATGTGGGCCATTTAGATCAGTATGTATCAATTCCAGAATTCCAGTAGTCTTAGTTCTATTATTTTCAAAAGGTACATTGGCCATTTTGCTTTCAATACAGTTTGAGCATTTCATTTCCATGCTTTCAATCTTATCTGGCAAACCTTTTACTAATTTGTTGCTTATCAACTTGTTTAAATATTGAAAGTTTACATGACCAAGTGCCCTATGCCATTTCTCTTTATCAGTTAATTTTATTGAATTTACATACATGTCATTTTTATCAATTTTTGAAACAAAACTTTTTATACAATACAAATTGTTTATTTTGTTAGCAACAACTATTAACTCTCTAGATTGATTATAATTTTTTGCATTTTCATGTCTTGCTACTATTGTGCAATTTTGGGTTATTTTTAAAACGCTTAACAAATTTTGTTTAATGCCTTTTACAAAGTATACATTTTTTAAATCAACTTGTTTTATAGTATAATAATTTTTGAAATGGACTTGAACAGTACCTACTTTGGTTGCTTTTAACAATTTACCATCTGGCAATTTCACATCAATGGGATTTTTCAAATCTACATAATTATAAAAACGGGGTGTATGGGGTCCGTTGCCATCTTAAAGACCCAAGCCAACCTCACCTGCTAGCGGTGCACCCTGCTGTCCAACGGACGAGGCTCTGGCGAACCTGGTTTCCCTCTTGTAGGGTTGTGGGGGTCAGACGGCTGGTCGCCCCACGTAAAACCAACTTCAGTCATATATGTATGGAGAGAAACAAGTTAGGTAAGGGTACTCGGTCTAGGGCGTCGCCGCATAACGACGCGCAGGCACATCGCCCTAAACCTGCGATAAGTGGGCTAGGGCTACCGTGTCAAGTACGGGCACGGCTAAAGAGGATAGTACCCAAGAAGAAGTTCCGCTTTGCCACCTGGAACATTGGCTCCCTAACCGGACGTTGCCAAGAACTCGCAGACGTACTTGCGAAGCGTCGGGTCCAGTGCGCCTTCCTTCAGGAGACGCGCTGGAAGGGAAATAAGTCACGTGACATCGGGCAGGGGTACCGGCTAGTGTACACCGGATCACCAGCGGGTAGGAGCGGAGTGGCCGTGGTGCTGTCTAAGGACCTTCAGGATGGACTCCTTGAAGTAGACCGATGCAGCGACCGGTTGATGCGAGTTAGGGTGCTGTTCGAAGGGTCGGTAACGAACCTAATCAGCGCCTATGCTCCTCAAACTGGTTGCTGTGAGTCTGAAAAGGAGGCCTTCTGGGATGAGTTCGAGGACGTATTACGCGCTATCCCGAATTCCGAAGGTGTTTTGGTTGGGGGGGATCTCAACGGTCACGTAGGTCAGTTTGCTGGAGAGTATGGACGTGTTCACGGTGGTTTTGGTTATGGCCAGCTAAACGCAGAGGGAGTCAATATACTTAGCACCTGCGCTGTGTCTGACCTAGCCATCGCGAACACATTCTTTCAGAAGAAGCCCCAGCATCTTATTACGTACCGTAGTGGTGCCTACTCAACCCAAATAGATTACCTGCTGGTGCGACGGTGCCACATTGGCAAGGTTACCAACTGCAAAGTCATCCCAGGCGAAAGCCTAACGGCTCAACACCGCCTCCTTGTCCTGGACTTTGCGGTTGTACCGAAGAAGAGAGTGACCGAGAAACGCAAACCCCGCACTAAGTGGTGGTTGCTTGATGGTCCTAGGCAGTCGGACTTCATCGCGGAGGTCGAGCATCTCAAGATCAGTGCTCCGCATGAGTCCGCTCAAGAGATCTGGAGTAGGATCCATTCAGCAATCACCGGTGCGGGTAAGCGCGTCCTTGGCACTTCTCGTGGTGGCCGCACCATAGGAAAGGAGACGTGGTGGTGGGATGACGGGGTGCAGGAGGCGACTCGGATGAAGAAGGTTTTATTTAAACAGTGGCAAGGGTCCAACTCTCCGGATGACAGGGAGGCATATGGAGCGGCTAAGCGCGCTTGCAAAAAAGCTGTAGCCAGAGCCCGCAGCGAAAGTCTGGCGCCCTTATACGACAAGCTGGAAACTGCGGAGGGGCAAAAGCTTATTTTTAAGCTGGCGCGTGGCCGGGAGAAAGCTACACGGGACATTAGCAAATGTCTTTGTGTAAGGGACGCCCAGGGTAAGCTGCTCTACGATGCCCCCTCTGTTAAGGAGAGATGGTGTACATACTTCGCGGAGCTGTCTAACAAACAGCATCCCCATAACCTTCCTCCGGAACCGCCTCCTAACCTTGGGCTTATTTCCCCTATTTCCCTCGACGAAACCCGCATTGCTCTTCGCCACATGAAGAACCGGAAAGCGGTCGGGCCTGACAATGTGCCAATTGAAGTGTGGAAGGCGATGGGCCCACATGGTGTGGACCTTCTGACGGATCTTTTTAACCGCATCCTGATCACCAAGGAAATGCCGAACCAGTGGCGATTTAGCCTGATTATCCCTGTTTACAAAGGCAAAGGTAGCGTACAGGATTGTGGTAGCTACCGCGGTATCAAGATCATGTGCCACACCATGAAGCTCTTCGAGCGCATCATTGACACACGGCTCCGTAGCGAGTGTACTGTCTCTGAGTGTCAATATGGCTTCCGGGCGGGTAACAGCACCATGGACGCAGTGTTCGCCTTACGGAATCTGGCTGAGGCTTACAGAGAGAGAAGGAGAGCTTTGCATATGGCCTTTTTAGACCTGCAGAAGGCCTTCGACTGTATACCTCGGCAGTCCATCTGGTGGGCACTGCGCTTCAAGGGCGTTCCCGAGGCCTATATTGACATTATCAGAGACATGTACCGCGATTCCGTGTCCTCTGTCCAGACCGCTGTTGGCGAATCGAATGGCTTCCCAATATCTGTTGGCGTTCACCAAGGCTCGGCTCTTAGCCCGTTCTTGTTTAACGTAGTGCTCGATGTAGTTACGGCAAACATCCAAGATCAGCCTCCATGGCTAATGATGTATGCCGATGACATCGCCCTCGTTAATCAGAACAAAGCCCATCTTGAGCGCAAAGTCAACATTTGGAAGGACACGCTTGAAAACGGTGGTCTGAGACTAAATGTGGCGAAGACTGAGTACATGTCCTGTGGCGGCACGGATTCAAATAGGTTCATCCGAATAGGTTCGGACCTGATCAGAAAGTCCGATACGTTCAGGTACCTTGGATCCGTGCTGCACGAGTCTGGCATCGTGGACGACGATGTCCAAGCACGTATTGGCGCGGCTTGGGCGAAGTGGCGCGAGGTGACGGGCGTTGTATGCGACCGCAAAATGCCTCCGAAGCTCAAGGGGCAGATATATAAATGCATCATTCGGCCTGTCCTACTGTACGGGGGCGAGTGTTGGCCAGCACTAAGCAGACACACCCAGGAGCTTCGCGTCACGGAGATGAAGATGCTGAGGTGGATGAGTGGCGTAACGCGATCCGATCGCATACGCAACTCTTACATCCGAGGTAGTCTTGGTGTCCGTGACGTGGGGGAAAAACTGCAAGAGTGTCGTCTGCGTTGGTATGGCCACATCATGCGCCGCCCTATGGAGTACGTTGGTCGGAGATGCATGAATATGGCTGTTCTTGGGGCTAGGCCCCGTGGTCGCCCTCGCAAGCGCTGGCTGGACGTCGTCAAGTCCGACATGAGAGCCAATGGCCTGACTGAGAAGGATGTTGAAGATCGGGCAAAGTGGAGGAAGCTAAGTAGGAAGGCGGACCCTGGCAATAGCCGGGATTAACGCCAGGTGGAAGAAGAAGAAGACATAATTATAAAAACATGTATCACTTTTAATAATATGATCTGTAGACCCACTATCTAACAAACAATCTATCTCTTTGCTGTTATCATATTCCCCTTCGCTACACCCTGTTATCTGATTTACTAATGGATTGCATACCTGAGCTGTCCATGACTCGGATGCTGAGCCGTCTTGTTGAGTGCTTGACGACTCACCTCTGGGATGACCGTCACCTCTGGGGACACTTTGACCTCTGCCAGGGCCGCAACCTCGATAAAATCCTCTGTTGAAACCTCTTTGTTTACCTCGCTGGTGTTGACTGGTTGGACCTTGGTAGCTTTTCTGACCGTGCCAGCAATCCTTCTTCAGATGGCCGGTCTTTCCACATACATAACATTTTGCTTTAGTTTTTGCTGAGAATGTGCTCATATTGCTTTTCCTGTCTGGATCACTAGTGGTCATACTTTTTTCTTTTATTTTAGATTTCACATAATCTACTGTTCTTTGTTCTTCCGGGATTACATCAATAAAATCTCCAATATAGCTGTAGTTGGGAGGTAAAGCTCTGAGTAAGTACCTCATCTTCTCAGGTTCACTTATATTTCCACCAGCCGCTTTAAAATCATTGATTGTTTTCTCGAACTCAACAAAAAAATCTTCTATTGTATTGTAATTGTTTAATTTAATCTCTTCCATTTTTCCCCTACATATTATTTGCATTGCGGTAGACTGTGTCAAGTACATCTTGTCAAACTTTTTCATAATTTCGTAGGCTGTTGTACATTCACTAATATATTCTAGTTGTTTATCGGAAATCGTGCTCATTATTATAGTCCTTGTTTTTAAATCCATTTTCTTCCAATCCGCCTCTAATTGTTTAAATTTTTCCGGCATCACGCCAATGGCGGGCTCGTTACATTCTTTGTATTCTAGCAAAGTTACTAACCTTAATTTCCAGCTTGAATAGTTTACCCCATCAAAAATGGGCATCATTATGTCTTCTACTTTTGCTTGTTTAGCCATTTTGGTGATGATAATCTATTTATAACGTATTTTTTCTGGACTTCTAATTTTCACGAGGCGCCAACTACTTTGCACGTGGCCTTTTTTTTTGGACTTACGAAATTTCACTTATTGAACCACCCAACCACGCTCTGCTACCATGTTGGAGTGGTGGGATGGCAAATAATCAGGCCAGCAGTAATATTGACAACGTTTATTCGTTGGAAGATAATTTAGGAAACTTTACATCTTAGTTGTGTTACGAATTACAAGCAAGCGACGCCATGACAGTTGGCAGAGTTAAAAAGACACTGTAAGGTGGCGCTGTATGTAGCATAGTGAAAATCAAGTTTATAATATTTACCACAGATTACAACAGTTCCTTTTCTGTTTATCTTTCCATTAAGTGCCACCTGTCTTGTTTGTCTCTGCGCCACCCTAAGGTCGACTGCTAGAGTCTGTCTTTTTGCAGTGTCTTTACTAGTGCATTAAGTTTTAACAAATTAATAAATAACTGTAAATATGGATTTTTTTCCACTGTTTAACTTCGCTTAGCTGCACTGTTTAACTATCGTCGACAGGTTCGTAGAATAAATGAAGAAGAGCGAGGTTTTGGGAGACAGCCTTATGTTAATTTTGATGTTCTAAGAGGGGTCAATATTACCAGTCTTATTCAAAT
This sequence comes from Lacanobia oleracea, assembly GCA_950371165.1. Taxonomy (NCBI): domain Eukaryota; kingdom Metazoa; phylum Arthropoda; class Insecta; order Lepidoptera; family Noctuidae; genus Lacanobia; species Lacanobia oleracea. The sequence continues at coordinate 870,292 of OX493405.1, forward strand.
ATGTTAATAAGGAACTAAAACATTACTTCTACAAATTTCACATAAAGATGGAAACTACCACCTGAAAGGACAAAAATACCGTGCTAGGTAGTAACTTTACCATTGAATTTAAAAAAATCTGCTGAACCAGGTCAAAACACAGAATTACTAAGCCTTGAAGAGTGCAGACAGGCGACGAGGTAGAACCGACTACACCACGCACGCTAACTTATTGTGCTAACTTAAACCTTGACACTGTTTGACTTAGCTGCACTCTATATCCTGGATACACGGAAAAAGAGAGAGGAGAAGGTCCACTCGGCAACTAGCTCCCTAAAAAATTGTATTAAAAACAGCTATCATAATTATCCTCCACGAGCAATGATTGTTGCTTTATATCTTGCTGCATGTCCTGTCAACTTTTTTTGTGACAAGCCTGCCACACTTTTCTCAGCTGCAGCAACTCCTGAGAGCAAGGATCAACAGTGGCGTGGCTATCACCAGAAAAACGTCGAGTAAACGAAGCTCAAAGAGTCACGGAGAAACAATTCAACTGTCACCTTACCATACTGTTACCATACTCTTGAGGATGATAAGACGCTCGCAGCCAGCAGAGTCTATCAGTCATAATTTTAGACCAAATTACGACGAATTTTGTATTTCCCAGTAAAACAATAAAAAGAAGTTACGATTGTATAGGCATTGACAATATTGTTTACCTCAATCATTAAATTCATTATTGAAACATTTCAAATATCATGTTTTCATTAATCATAACATTGTCATAAATGAAGAAATAACTGTTTGTTGTTAGAACAGTTCTTTATTTGATCTCTTTTTTATCATCTGTTCTTTATATGAGTGTTAAAGATACACGTGTCAACGTATACACGTGTCGACGTATACACGTGTTTAAGAGTTTTAAAATGTGATTCGCAGAAGTTAACCTCAATGAACACAATAGGTAGGTGGGTATTTTCAGTATTTTGTTAGTAAAACACACAAGAATATTATGATGGATTTTTATTCCAGACGTATTAAAAAACAAAATTCAGTTCTATTTGTATAAGTGCTCAAACACTTTTTATTTGTGAGCGAAATATAAATCAATAAGTTACAATAGAACGAGTCAGTAACTTATTATTTCTCTTTTCAGCTAATTCCAAAAACAATTATTCTAGAGATGAGATTCCATCTGCAGTACTAAGAATTCTCCACTTCCTTACATAGTGTCAGGGGGAGTTGGGAGTTGAACAGCCCCCTTCCCCCTCTCTCTGACGACAGCATGTGTTGCTCCCCGCTCGTCTTCATTATCTGATGTCCGGCGAGCTGATCGCATGCCAATGATGCATCGTCTTAAGTACGAAGAGCTTTTTGTGGATGAGACATGGTGTGATATTGGTGAGGCTCATTAAATAGCTTATTAGGTGATCATGGAAGATTTTGATAATTTAATGATCTGAAAATAAGTTATTGAAATATGTTGGATGGCTTACAACCTTCTAGCCCACCTTGAACGAAAGAAGCCACCGCCGGCGATGGACATCTGCAATACCAAAGAGCTATAAAATTTGCCAAAATATTAATGAACAGTGGCTCAACAACTCTTGTGGTAGATCAAGATCAATCACAACCCTTGAATCCTGCCTCTTATCCACACAAGAAGCAAATATTTGTATAGCCTAGAAACCAATCCGGGTTCTACGGTTCGGATAGGATACCCAGGTATCCTATACTAGGTATAACATCCCTAGCTCACGATGTAGGAAAATAGCCACAAGTCCACGACACAGTCTACCTCATGAAAGGTAAAACTGTGTCAAAGCTGAGTGAGTATGTAACCCGGATGTTTTTATGAAGGGAAACGGAGGACAATTTAATTTCCTGAGGATGCACAAATAGAGGATGAGATGGAATTGACACGCTGTTGAAGCCGGGTGCCGCGGCGAGGAGATGTGTGTCAGATGGGCGTTCATCTGCAGGACTAGATGGTGATGTTTACTTTTATACGATTATTTTACATGACGGTTACGTTGCATACGATCGTCTTAATAATTAATAGAAGAAGCATGAAACAAGAGAGTGTAAATAAACGTGGAGTCCAAAATGAGTACTGATATGCGCTAAAAAGTCACGAGGTCATGAACAGCAAATATAGATTTTTGACGATCGTTATTATTGGTAAAATTTTAACTGGTTTAATTTTATCTTAATTTTCAGGAATTCCGTTACAAGTTTGTAACTTAACATAAGTAATTTAAACGTCTGTTTGTATTTTAAAGTCGAGCCCTCAGTTGCATTTAAGACCGATGACAGACTTCCGCGTCTGCTGGATGCGAGAAACACAGGACCGGTTGATGTGGCAACGTTAAAGTCGAGGAATGTACGGTTACGACGTGCGTTCCAGCAGTCTACTACTCGACCGTGCGTCAAGACAAAACAAAGTCTTTCAAGCCTTTCGACAATATTGATGTTTATTTTATCACATAAACTCCAAATACACAGGAGTTAACAAAACTTGGACCGTCTTGGATCGAATATATACTCGTACATAATATATATAGTGACTTGACTAAAATGTCGGGTCCAGTACTCCAGTTTTCACAGCTCCGCGTCGCGTCAGCTTCGCTCACAAAGTCCTGTTACTTTAATTTCCGTTCTTTCGCACTCAATTTGCTCGCTCTTTGAACGCGTATGCAAGGCGATACCCCACGATATTAAGCAGCCTTTTTATTTAAACTTTTGTGTTCCCAAGTTTGTTCAGCAATATTTGACGGGAACAACTTACAAGATTTTGTTATTAGGTATCCGAGGGTAGCTCGGATAAGTTTTGAAACAAGAGAAAATTAGGTTTAATCAGTTCCTGAATTATATTTGACATTTTGTCGGAATTGTTTCGGTATTAGGGTAGCGCACGTACATATCTGCGGTTTCATCGCATACCATTATTACATTCGAATGTTGCCGAATTAAATGGGATTTCAGAAACGTAACGGGCAGTAAGGGTCAAATCCATAAATAAATCAGCTTTTGTAGTGGTTTAGGTTGTGATCTACGAGAGGAAGCTAATTCTACAATACGGTTATTTACCTTACATTCTGCCAAAAACATCATCTGGCTTTCGGTCAATCATTGCCAATCCGTAACGACTTCCAAAGATCTCAAAAAGACAGCCAAGGCCAACGGCTTAACATGCCTTCTAAGGACGCTATATGAAGAGGGTCAGCCATCCACAGACTGACCTCGCCAAGCTATTTTTTCTTAGCAGAATGTAAGGTAGACACCGTATAAATTCTACTAAGAACATAAAACAAATATCAAAGCCCGTATTTCCGTAAAAAATACAAAAAAACTATCAGCCATACAGATCTAGCTCATAATTGAAAAGATAATTCAGCGCAGATCAGTGGCAGTGGCAGCACACTCGACCAAATGAGATGGGTTCCGTCAGGGAACAATGGTCGTCAGGCGCAGGGGGGGGGGGGCGCTAACGTGTCGCGACAGGCGCGGCGCGCGGCGAAGCTTGTGATTGTGCCGACTGAAGCATTGTATGTGGATTGATTGATGGAACTATGACGAATAACATCTTCGATGTTTTGCGAACAAGCAATCACGTTTTTAGAAAACCTATCATAAACTAGTTGATAAGATACCACCAAATAATCGAGGTATCCCTTAAATATGTACAAATTAAAAGTTTTAGGTCTCTCCCACAATGATGGCAGGTCAAAGTAAGGCTGATTAGTATTTAAAGTTATAAAAACATCTTTGATCGATTTTGTCACAATGTCCAATAAAAAACAAAAAATTCTCATGGTGCCATTATCTGTGTATTTACTAACAATCTATGGGCAACATGGTCTGAAATAAATAATAATTATAATAATTGTGAGGCGTACAATGATTGTAGACATAACCGTCCCGCATGACGAGAACCTCGTGAAAGCCGAGAAAAACAAACAAATCAAGTAAATTGACTTGGCTCGCGAGGTTGTCGACATGTGGGAAGTGGACTTCGCAATCATTGTACCGATAGACGTGTCGGCCAATGGCTTCATAGCCACCAGCCTCGACCAACACCTTAGGAGGCTCTCGTTGAGCAGTTGGATTAAGGGCTTGATTCAGAAAGCGGAACTTCTGGACACGGCTCGCACTGTCAGGAGGTTCCACTCTCTGGAGACCTAGCCGCCGGTAACTTGGACCCTATTTTTATATTTTTAAATGTTTTTTTTTAATACATTGTATAAAAATATTTAAAAAGTGTATAAATAAGAGAAGAAAATAAATAAAGGACATAATAATTACAAAAGATATTGTTTTTTTAAGTTTAGTAAGAAACTTTCTAATGTATTATAATTAATCATAGCGTCATCTATTGAAAAAGAAAAAAAGGCACGCAAGCATGTACGCAAACACTAAAATTGTTGAGTTTTTGTGACTTTTAAAAATAAAAGTGAACATTTTTATACCTTATCGATATTTATCGTAACAACCGATCCACAAAATCAAAATATATTGAATTTTAAATTTAGTAAGAAGCTTCCTAAGTTATTTTGATTAGGCAAAGCGCCATCTATTGAGAAAAAGCATGAATATTGCACTAAAATACATTGTATTGAGTTATTTGTGAAATTTTGTTATGTAGCAAAATAAAACTGAACATTTTAATACCTCATCGTTATTAATCGTTACAATCAATCCACAAAATCAAAGTAGGTACATATATTGAATTTCTATGTTTAGTAAGAAACTTCCTAATGTATTTTGATTAGTCAGAGCGCCATCGATTGAGAAAAATAAAATGCAGGAAAGTATGAATTCAATATTACACAAAAACACACTGTTGAGTTATTTATTAAACTTTTATTCGTAGCAAAATAAAAGGGAACATTTTAATACCTTATCGTTGTATACGGGCTTCTTATTTAACGTCTGCCGCTGCTAAACATTTTGTCAGTTTACGATTTTGTCGATAGATGGCGTTGCACTGATGACGCGTTTTTTAAGAATTGCGGTGTAAAGTTTTCCTCTCGAGAATGACCCATCACACGTTTTTAAACACAGTCGTTCGTAAGGGGGTAAGGTTTGGTCTCTAAAAGATCTTGAAAGTCTTTGCTAGGCTTCAAATTGCCAAAATCGATTGGTTTCGTTAATTGTGCGTTGGTCGTTTGGTTCTTCTTGCGTTGTCTAGACGATTTGAATAGGGTATTTTACTAAAATGTGGCTTGGTAAAATTGGTACAATTTTGACACATGACGTTTCTTTAACTCACTGTATCCTGTTAAATTTTTTGATAACGTGAAAAAATAAAAAAATACGTGTCCATTTTGTTTTTTAAATACCCTATGTTTTTTTCTGATGGGACCCTACCGCTAAACCTACGCGATTGATTCCGTTTAGAGCGAAGCAATGAACGGTTCGATTTGCGAAACAAGGCTAATAATAATAGGGGGTACCAAAAGTGGTCACGGTGACGGGCGGGACCCTGTTACTTAGCCTTCGTATGGTTTTGATTCGTGCGAACCAAGCCGATTTTTAGGGTTTCGTACCAAGGTTGCTAATGTAACTCTGTTTAATAAAAAGCCACCGCTGTCCGTCTTCCTTCAGTTTACACGTTTTATTTCTGTCTCACTAATTTATAATTGCCTTCTAGAAAAAGTTCGAATCTTTCACAATTAAATCGTAATATATGTAAATCGTAATATTTTCATGATTTTTGTGTCTTTGGATTAGTCTTTGTCCGGAATAGCATAATAAGTAATAAAATATTAAAAAAAAATAGTAGGTAGGTAGGTAGGGAGGTAGGTAGGTAGGGGGGTATGGAGGTAGCCAGTTGACGGGAGCGAAACCACGCGGGTCAGCTAGTAATAATAAAATTACCGTTATTAATATGAGTGTACAGTCTAACAAATCAGTAATACTTTCAGGAAATATCGTCACAACACCCAAACACAACTCCAAGAAAAGTAAACAACGTTCTCCTCGTAAAACTAGCAAACTGGACCATATTTTCGTCCACTAAATTATGTTCAGGATCGTATGAATCATACCGGCCCTTACAGGAGCCCAGTACCCCGGTACCCCTACCACGGCCAAACGATTGGCTTCCCGTGAGTTATCGCCTTTCCCGTTAATCGCTCGGATGATTGATGAGCGCAGGCGCTGGCGAATTGTTAAATAGCCATTTTAGCTAAATACGGGAAGATGGCTGTGCGATTTCAATTAGTTATGACGCAGCAATGTGACGGTACGATTATTTTACTTCATTCGATGATAAGTACTGAGATAATTTGAAGATGATATCTGACTTCTTGGGGGTGAGAGTGAAATGGATCATTTCTGGTGACAATGGGACAAAACATCGAGTGACTTGTTTAAAAGTGTTTGAGGCGATTAAGACATAATGAATCACAACATTTTTGAGCCTGCCAAATCCTAGCTAGCCAGTCTAAACACTACAATAAAACGAATTAATACTTCTAAGATCGTGAAAGAGTGTTCAGACGTAATACTATATTCTGACTTCTTCGAAAACACATTTTATTTACGGAGATGCACAAAAAGCTTGCTCGGAGCGTAATGCATATTTACGCTTGTCTTTTACAAAGCAGTTTACTCAAATATTGTCAACAAATAAATGTTTTACGATACAGAATATTACACTACATACACGATTGAATACAAGTTGTTCAGGACAAAGTTATTTAACGGCGGTCGTAAAGCTGCACCGTCCGCGCGTCCCCTTACTACCCGATACAAGTGATTGGTTGCGGATTAACTGCCTCTAACAACGAAAACTGCGCACTATTACACTTTGCTGCTATATCCAAGGCGATAATTTTCAGTAACTTAACGTTATCTTGCAATATTTTTAACATTTTGGCAAGATTCCTGAATATTCTCCAAGCAAAATCTGGGGCAAATTCACAAGACTAAGTTATTGAAACATTTATAAAAGCCACAATCACGAACAGAAACGGTTTCTTTGTATTCTTCAGCAGAAAGACTTGCAGTAATAGCGATTAAGGAGTTAGAAACTTGTAAAATATCAGACAGTTCACTGTATATAGGAGCGGGCAGTCGATTCTTCTACCCCGAGCGGAACTTCGCAGATACGACAATGGATCTCAAAGTTCGGTCGACGAGGAATTTTCAAAGCTTAATCAAGTTAAACTGGACGTTGTTAAAAATGTTTCAATTAGTTCGTTAATTAACAAGTATGCGGAAACTGAGACGTTGTTTGAAGTTCAAGAATTATGGGATGACGGCGACTACAAAAGGGTAAGAGAACCGCCTCAGGACTCGGGAGCTCATTCAAGTCGAAGGTAATGGGATTGATAATGTGGCTCCTGAGTGAATAGAGGTCGCTCACTCGCTCACTCGCGCACTCGACTGTTGTACAGCCGGCTGAATGGCTCGTTTACGTTAATCGATACAAAACGATTGTGGTTTGGCTTAACACTACGCGATCAGTCCCACTTGCGGTCCCGGGACCCTCTACACGACTATATCTTATGTCAACTGGAAGATTTGTTCAATTTCAAACGACCTTACCCATACGGTTGGTTTGCTACAATGTGTGACCAAGTAATATTATTTTAAATCAACTTTAAACTTTCTACTACGAGCTACAATAACACTGTTATTTCTAAAGCTCATTCGATTATTCAAAGGATCAAACTAGCCAGGCACCAGAAATCAATAAATTAATTTACTGTCCGTCGAGCGTTTGTACGAGTTTGTTTAGTGTGTCCCTGAAGTTTGGACAGATGACCGTAAAACCGTTGATGTAGAACAATTGGCTGATTTTCAATAACTCTCCCCAAAGTTATGAGCACTTTACTGTATGCTCCTGTGCGCAAACAACTACTCCACGGTTGGCCTGATCTCATTCCGTAAACGTCTGTAACTTATAAACTAGTTGGCCTAAATGCTGCCTAAAAAACATCCAACATGTTTACGCCAAACCGGGACTCTCATGCGCCAATAAGTCAAAAACTTTTTTGTTATTTCTGTGACGCGGGGTGCGGGGCGGGGGCGCGGGCGGGTGTCGAAATCGGCACATTTGCTAAAGTGTTCCACTAACTTTCTCCATATGAACTCGAGTGTCGTCGAGTTAACTTTTTATAACCCGCGCTTTTGTATTTCCAGATTTGACAACTTTCACTTCGACCCTCTCCGTTACACTTTAGGGGCACATTCTCTGTCCTCTCTACATGCAATCTTTTCTGATTCGTTTCAATCATCCTTTGTTTTACAGCGGTATTTTTGTGTTTTCATGTTGTCCTTCTCTTTTGATCGGCTTTCCTTTTCATTCACGCGAGAAGGATTAAAATAAGGAACACGCGATAACGCGAGGCACGAAGGTCTAACCGGGTATAAATCTGTCAATCACCGCTGACTTACTATTCTTGGGGTACAGAAGCCAGCTCAATGTAAAGGAAATAGTAAATTATCCGTCAATGATCTCCGAGATTACACTACCACTTTCTGTATATAAATTAAGATGTATGAAACAGCGGGCGTCATTTCCCTCATTACAATTTACGCTTTAACTTCGGAAGGAAAATTAGCAGAGTTATTCACCGAAATTCCTTCCGATTTATCGCTAAACAATCAAAGCAGTTGCCGAAGGAGGCGAGCTCGACGTCGGGAGTTTCACAAATTTTCCACTTCTTACTAAACTCCAAGGAACTTTACAAAAGACAGACGTTAATGAACCTTGTACTTGTTAATTTTTCGTTTAACTTTGAGTTTACGTGGCTTCTAATCGATGAGTTGATGAAAATTGAATGTTTCGTCGACTGACAGTTGCGGTAAGAAAGTTGCTATTGAATTAAATAACAATAAAGGGGGAGCACTTAGCGAGTAAGCCGGGCTTGTATTTAGAACAGTTTGAAATGGTGAGTGACGTCACGACGCCGACGTGTCGGATGCGAGCCGTGTACCGGAAGGCAGCTCGGCTCGCTCCTGTTCCGAATGCGGCACTACACTTGTAAGCGGGTCATGAACATTACACAATGAAAATACCTACAACGAAATTAAGTTTAAATTAGTTCTCGAACAATTTCGTTTTTGCGTAGGTAATATTATTTTACAACACTGCTCCGGCTTAAGTCCCAAAGGCGAAGATGATGCCGTCCTACCTTACTCACAAAGCTTAACTTAGCTATATTCTGTAACACAAAGTCTACATTATTTTAGTCTTGGTCGACATTAGACCAGTGAGTGCCAATTCCTTTTAAACATTTTCTGCACTCTACAGTTTTTTCACGAAAAAGCTTACTTTAAACGCGGCCAATAGGTCAAAAGTTTCCAATATTTGAGGAAGACTGAACTTCAACTGCGAGTTGCGACGTTGATAGTTTCCCGATACGAACATTTAGTACCTAGCTAGGTATATTTTTCAATGCCTAAAATGTTTCTGCACCTGTGAGGACTGCCTATAGTCTATTTGAATTGCTTGCCTTTTGTCGTTAAATAAGTCATTATAGGGAAAACGAATTTTTTTTCTTTGTACTTGTTTTTAATACAAACTAGTCAATTTTTTAAGGTTCCGTATCCGTAGCCCAGGGCAATCAACGGTACCCTATTACTAAGTCTCCGCTATCCGTCTGTCTCAGTTAAAATTTTGTGTGAACTTTTGTTGTCGTTACAACAACACATAATAAAAATTAAATTTAAAAAATAAAACAAAGAGGGCTCCCATACAAGAAAGGTGTTTTTGATTCGGTTTATGGAACGGAAATCTTCGTGTGAGAATCGGAATCGTACTTGGGCGGCCGATTTTTTTCAAGTTGACCTATAATTCAGGGGCCGCCAACATTTTGTGCAAAACTTCAATAGCGTCAATTGCTTCTCCCCTGTTCTCTTTTCTAGAGGTTGAAATTTGAATTAGATTTTGTTTGTGTCTTGTTTGTTACTTAAAGTTTCGTCTTTTATTTAGTGAAGTGGTAGTTTGGAGGGCGACGGAAATTCTACGTCGGCTACTTTAGCAATATCTTTTGCGTCTATTTTGGAGACACGCCCAGTACTAAGATCCACAACAAACAGAGAGGAAACATTCTGAGAAAAGGAAATAAGTCATAAATCAATATTTTTGTCGACAATTTTAAAAGTTAGTACTTTGAAATTAATAAAGTGGGTGGCCTAGTAGTAACAAAGTATCTTTGCGCATTTTATAAAACTAACTCCGAACTAACTTTGTTGGTTTACATTCTTGACATATTTAAATATTGGCTTATCATTATTAAAAAAAAACTTTGACTTTAAAAAAAAACACATCTTTAGAACTAGTGAACCAGATGACATGTTTTGATCAAAACTGTGTTAGAGTACTGAATCCTATTTAACGTTCACTTTAAACACATTTCTCGACTAAATACAGCTAACAGTACTGTGATCTAATCACTGGGACATCTCCATTTTATAAGAAGCGCTTTGTTCGCCAGATTGCGAGGAACGTATCACATCTTAAACTCGCTTAATAAACGTAAATCCTGTACAAAGTGAACTGTATTTCGACTGCGGCTCACCAAAGATTTGTAACCGACTGTTGATATAAATCTACCGAATTGTGGAGTCGGGCCCCGCCCCGACACGCCCTCACAACACCGACTATTTAACTCAGCAACATTATATTACACAGCTTTGCAGTTACTCAGACCTTAAAAAGTTTAAAGTTATTTTGCGACGAAGTAGGACGCAAGTGTAATAGAGTAGCAGCTTATCTCGACTCGTAGGAAAGAAAAATGGAAAGGAATGGGTAAAGTACTCGCCCAGATTTGGCACTGTTACATCAGATTTTAGGCTAGTGAATGGTGAAGTCTTATTTTTAAATCTAGTTCAAGATACCAACTAGGATTAAAACTATAAATTTATTTTTGTCATAATAATGTTCAGATGAACGTTCGTCTTATATTTATGTACCTATCTCTATTTTGGACGCTTTTACAGTTATCAGTGAATTTCATGTCAAATATAAATTTTTGATGGGCTAAATATTATATTTTCCGGATTCTTGTGAAATGAGGGCCAACGCCGTGACCTTTGTAATACGAGATAAAATGTCTTCCCTTTGTCACATTGCCCTCCGTAATTGACCTAATCACATTGCAATTAACCTAATCACGAATTTTTATATTTTCCTCATTATGCCGGAAATTAATTTAAAAAAAGTGAGAGAAACCTTGATATAATTAAAATGACGGAGGTATCGTACAGGCAGGTAGCTAATACGACATGGGAATGATTAATTCGCGGCGGGCACGTGTTGCAAGCGCGCTCTCCTCACTGCCTGCCCTCCCCCCCCCCACCACACGCGAGCTGATGTATGGAGCTCACGCGGACCGCCTACACTGGCCGAATTACTGAGTGTTGCTGAAATTTGCTAAATACTATGTCGGAACATTCGGAACACGGGTTTTTGGGTAAGTAGTTTAATTGGAACAGATATTTGAATTAGGAAATAATATGTTGTTTGAATACATGTTAGAATGGTATTACCGGTAATCTCAGTGATGTACTAAGACTGGAAATAAATCTTAATACAATCTTTAGAGTTCAAAGGATTTCATCTGTTGAAACTTCAAACTAAAGTATCTTAAGATTTCAATGCTGTGTTTCATCAAGAAATTAAGTAAATCTGCAATCTCACTTTGGAGAACTTCTTGAATTATAAGTTTAAGTATATATCTCTATGAGAATTCTTCCTTAGGATTGCAAGCCATATCTGGTTCGATTCAGTGGTGAATTTGGACGTGTAAGCGATGCTCTTTCCTCCCGTATTGATCAAGCTGTACCGAAAAGATCCGTCGGCAAGCTTCGTATCGGATTGATTGGTGGGAGCTCGCCGGAAGTTTATACTCATCGCACACCCTTCCTCTCATTTATACATACATAGTAGAATAAAGTAGGAACCTCTAATCTGCTTAAGAGCTGAATTATCTACTTATTAGGTTTTTATTCTGTAAGTTCAAGCAAGCATATGACTTGTACTAAGGCAACATGCCTTATTTGTTAAAGAGTTGTGCAACTATTTTCGGTGTGAAATAAAATATTAATTTATGTATTTAATTTAGTTATTCTTGTACAAACTTAAAACAGTAAAAGATAACATTACAATAATTATGAGTACAAAGTACTACCTTCCTGTCTATCTTGGTTATACTGCCAATTTTTGAATATAAACTTTGTGAGGCTATAGAGATACTAAATAGGGATTATTTACTTAATAAATTGTACAGAATTTCTATGAAATTGATTATAATTATTCGTGTGCCGTGAATCAGATCTTTGGTGATACTACAAAATTCTTTCGTTACTGATGAGCAACTGACAGACATTGTATAGCCAAAACTAATCGTAGGAAGCTGTAATTTGGCATGTAGATTCCTTGGGGAGTGGTGGATAACACTAAGAGAGGATTTCTCGAAATTCCTTCGGGAAAGTCGCGGACAAAAGCTAGTATGCAATATAATAAATGCGAAAGTGAGTTTGATTGTTATTATGTTCTCACGCCTAAATCGCAGATCCGATCTTGAATGATTTTGGTACAAAGATGTACGGGACCCTGGAGACGGTTATACGTAAGCAAAGCTGCGGATAAAAGCAAGTTAAATAAATAAAAATCTCGATCAGTCACGTTCACCTTACGGAGTACTACAACGTGACACAGCGCGGACATCCCACAATTGTGCGCAATTATTTGAATACGGCCGCGACAGGGAGCCGCATGCGGCTGACGAGTGACGCGTCATCTAGCCAACAACGCGGAAAATGGACGCCATCATGCCATTGTCGGGCAAAGCCGTCAGGCGTACGAGTGCTGTCATTAAAACTTATTGCGTTAGAACTAGGTGGGTGTGTGCAAGGAGAGGATCCTTTCAGAAGTTATAAAGTATCACAATTTAGCACCCTTACTATTAGTGTTAATATAATATAATCCGTGGTGCTTGACAACTAACCCAGCTGTATAATATTATGTCCCTTGGTGCCTACTGGCCTAGCTCTGTTCTGTCTCTTGCTTGATAGGGAAGGAAGGGGAAATGATATTTCTTCCTACTCCTCCGCTGTTCTTTTCTGATAAATTTCGTTGCGGGTCCAAGACAGTTCGTCCGGGAATCGTTATCCGTGACTCGTCGAGCTTCATTGATTAGGTGTTTTTCTGGTGGTTGCCACTGTTGATTCTGACTTTTAGGAGTCGAAGTGGTTGGAAAAAGTGTGGCCCGCTTGTTCCAATAAAAAAAAATGATATAAAGCAATAATGTGTGTCCATAAATCTTTGTGAAAAAATACCTTCTAACTACAGGCATTCGTTCCTATACTAGGTACTCACTTATCTTTTTCAGACAGGCGTGTTACTTATGTATATAAACCCGCAAAAATACCTCTCTAGGTATTTTTTTTCGAAGGTAATCCTTAGTTATAAAGCCGCAATTTATTCAAAAATCCTCCCACCTTTTGTATTCACACGTTCTAAGAATTTTTCTGCGTAACGAGAGGTCTAATATAAATAGGTTAGTCAATCAATATTGGACCCCCTCCCCGTCACCCCTGGAATTGAGAGTACGCCATTAATGAAACATTAGTTTTTGCCCGAAGCTTCGCAGTTAATGATTTTTTGTCCCTACATAATGATTTTCACGACGAGACCCCGATGTGCCGAAACTAATGATTTTTTGTCGGACACCCTCGGTCAGCACAGATAACTCAGCAGCTTCATTAATCATGGCTGACGCCAACACTAGTTCCCACTTGTTCTCCGAAACTCCCGAGAAAAAGAATCTATTGGGAATTCCCGGTATTCAGGCGGTTTCCTACCTTTCATAATAAAGAATCTCGGTTGAGGAAATTTGAAGTCCTCTTTTGATGTTGCCAAAGTTACGATCCACTCTTTGACTTACGAAAGTACGCCCAAGAAACTAGGTTAATCCTTCGTAATCCCCTGTTTTAGTACACCTCTTTATTTCATGCCTCGTTTAGCGTGGTGTAGTTTAAAAATTTAGCACGAAACCAGTGGCGCGGTGTTTCGGGGGAGTCCTCACATAAATTGTGATGTCAGCACGTGAAGCGGTGTATTATTAAAGGCAACAAACTACTCTAACCTATCCGATTCATCAAAAATTAACAAAGCGGCTCTCACCGCGCGATATACGCTGACTGTACATGACTCTACACTGGACGGCTGAGGGAGGTCTGAGGCGGAAGATGAAGCGATAAAAGTCCAGCGGATAAGTGAATAATCGGGTTTTAAGGGCTTTATAAAATAGCAACGATTTTTCTTAAATCGTTCAAGAATTTTTAGTGCGTTTTCTTGAAATTAAACCTTCCAATGAGACAGTTATGTGCTCATCACACAACAGTCTACCAGCTCCTAATTTATACACAAGCATCTGACAAACATCTCAAACAGATATTCGCACGTATCCTCTCAAGCTGGCCACATAACTCCTGCTCCCGCTACATCACCCGACTTGGGTAATCACCACATCCGCTGAGGGTTTAATTGACCCAAAGACGAGTTGCGTATGACCTCAATTTTCCGACCCCTGCGCGTGTGACGTATAATGTACCTAAGTATAATGTACCGGTTTTTAACCGTTACTCGGAGTCTCGAACACAAGGAATGACGAGACTGGGGGAGGTCGGATGGTGTAGAAGTCAGTGTGTAATGATGAGTAGTTCAGTGATCTGAGAGTGCGTGGAAAAGGTTAGGTTAATGAGAGTCTTTATTATTTATTTGGTGAAGGAAATTGTTGGGTGATTTTCTGGTTGTTACCTATTGTAGAGCTTTTTTAATAGTGGATAGGATCTCAAGAAATAGCCTTTTATTTGAAAACCTACCTCAGACTTTAAGCATTTAAATTAAACGAGATAGTCAAACAAGTATACTTTACAAATGTATAGTATAAATAAACTCTTTTTCTTTCTTTCTTTATATATTTTCTAACTTTGGCTGTAGTGGCTAAAACAAATTGTAAAAACCAGAAGTCATTTAAACCAGTTGCATGTACTTTCGATTTGTCAAGGAAACGGTCAATCAGAAAGATGTCTGTTGTAATTTGTTTGAGTATGTGCGGTCCAAAGTACTTATTTACTTACATCTTCTGATAACTTACACCACCGATATAATCTGCTGATTAATCTCAGTTTTTCCCTCATCGCGATTTGTCAAGTAATTGACCACGTGGTCGAACGACTCGTCATGGACACAAGAGTAGTTAAAGTCAGCTACACACTGGATAGTGTCGAAACGATGAGTAAGGAAGACTGATGTGACATTGTTTGAAGTTTAATAATGATGCAATCACTAAATTTCGCGGAAAACATCGTGATTTCGTACGTATTATCAACCACCACCGGTGGGATATGGCCCATTGTCAAAAGTCCCTGAAACAAGGCAATATTGTTGACAATAATAACTAATAACATCAAAAGCGTATATAGTTAGTTAGGCTTTAACCTTAGGGGAAGCCGAAGTTTTTGAACCCTAGCAGTAAATAGGCACGCTAAAACTTAAATCAGAACTTTGTTCTAAAAGCATATTACCAATATTTCACCGTACCAAGTCCCCGGAAACAGCTATTCTGAAAATATTACCAATACATGAACTTAATTAAAACAAGAGCAAAGTTGAGAACAAAATCAGTTCCATGAGTTGTGAACTGTTAGCCGACTGTGTAAATATGTTGATGTAAAGTTTATGTGTAGGTAATGATGGGTCGCGCTCTCCCGGCCCCATATCGACACATAGTTAAAACTCACAGATCATTTGGCAACGGAGCGGTCGCAAACTATCCTAATTGCCAGCCTCGGTTTTAGATATCGCTGGGAAAATCCAAACCGATTTAGAATGGGGTAAAGCGGAGCGAATAACGGGTTGAGTAGAATAACACTTTTCTTCTTTACTTAAAATAATATATGACTGTTTGTTCTGCATCCATCTTTTCTGTAACTTATAATATGGTGTAAATGATGAAGAGTATTCTATTCTGGCCGAAAATCCTGTCCTGTGAGTGAACTGGATTTTCGGGCAGCTCTGGATAAAATTAAATAACTAATACTTTTCCCGGAAGAAACCTCTCAAATACCAATAAAATAAAGAAAATAAAACATTTTACTACAAGCCAGTTTTCTGTCAGAGAAATCAAATGGAAGGCTGAATAAATAAATCTCAGAAGTTATAAAAGGCGTCTTGGAAATTGTGGAAAATTGGGGATCGACAGAATGAAACCAAGGAGCTGACCCTGAAACTCGTGTACGGTGACTTTTAAATGTTATTCGATTCTGTGTAACTGTCAATCAGGAAATAAACTATAAAAACTTTGTACCATATTCAACTTCTTATCGCCTCTTTAAAACTTCTCCATTCGATACAACAAAACTGGCCCCCGCTCCGCCTGTCACCATGTCCGCTACCTTAGCTTATCGGGCCACATTTTCAGCACGGGCCGCACCTATATCACTAACGACTGAAACGCCCATTGTGCGATAACCACCTACTTTATATACTTGTTAACTACTGTTATTTAGTTCCTATCTGCGAACCAACTTATTCGGTAATGTACGGCGATTGGTGAAAGTTTGTGTCATTTGTTATGTACTCATCTGTTTGGGAGCTTTGGCCTGTTTATGTGATTTCATGATTTGTTCTGTTTATTGATACTGAGTTTTGTTTGGTTTCAGGGTAAGCTGTGAGGCTGGTGTCAAGTTATTGAATCATCGCAGTGTGCCACAAGCAACTGCTGCCTGTTTTTGGACCCAAATTGCAAGTATTGTGTTTTATGTGTAACACTTACAGATTGTTACGCATCAATACAAAGCCACATTTCTGAAAGTTCAAGTTTGACGATAGTGAAGAGCTCCGTCCAACGTGTTAGTTGAAAACAGCGCAAATATCTGAAACTAGGTCAAAAATTCCATCCTCAAAAAATCAGAGAGAAAGGAATGTAAATCGGAATGCATTCAATACTTCTCGTTCCTGACTCAGAGCTCGTAATCTTATTCCGTGAGTTTCTTTGAGAATATCTCTAAAACAATCTGAACAAGTTGCTTTTGTAAATCATTATTAATCTTATTTGAGAAGCTCGGGATTGCTCAAAAGATTATGATTTCTGTAAATAATAGGTAATTAATGTTTACCTTCTTTATTAGGATACGGTCGCTTCCTCGTTTTTGTATAAAATGGAGGACGTTATCCTTAATGTAATCTGGGGTATTATCAAATAGCCGTACGATGTCGTGTTTGCTAATCTTACAGGTACATGAGCTTACCTACAAGAGTAGATACATAATATACTTTAAGGATACCGTACAATTTATTTTGAACATTTTTTGGGTTTGTTCATCTTTAGCAATCGTCTTTATTGCTGAACATAACGCGAAATACCGTATTTCGAATTCAAGACCTTTCAAAAGTCTATACAAGTTCCATACTAACTGCAGAATAATGTGTTTCACTTGTATCCATACTCGGCCCACGTTTATAATAGGGTTTGTTTTATTTATGGCGCAAGTCGTGGGTAATGCGCCACGTACGAGACGTGCCAGGGACCAACCACGCGCAAGCAGACTGCTGCGATTTACTCGTCTCATTTGAGTTATTATTACAATTTTTGGGATGTTTGTAGAAGTTTAATTATCTGCTTTGGAAGGTTTGCTTGGAGAGCGAAGAATTTAAAGTAGGTTTTTATGATGTTCGTGTGATGAGAATTCGAGATAAAAAGGGATCTGTGTTACAGTCTAACATCAAAGATAGACAAACCGGGGGTCTGACAAGAAGTATTAGTCAGAGTCCAAAACAATAGCGTATTTACGCCTTTGACTAACGAATTTCTGTCTCATTCTAAGACATAACAAGTATGACAGTCAAGTTTCGAAACTCAATACGATCAAATCGGGGTTAGACCCGTCAAACTGTTAGTAGTGTAGTAGTGTTAACAAACTAACACAAACATGTTTGAGTCTTCACATTTAAGTCTTCGATGTAAAAAACATAATATTTTGTTCTTTTCCTAATGTTACTTGATTCAATATTATAAGACTGGATTAATGAATTTAAACCGACCTCCATAAAAAACCGGCCAAGTGCGAGTCGGATTCGCACACGAAGGGTTCCGTACCATAAACCTTATTTTTTTATTATTTTTTGTTATAGTGGCAATTGAAATACACAATCTGTGAAAATTTCAACTGTCTACCTGTAACTTTTCTTTAGATACAGCCTGCTGATAGACAAACGGACGGATGGACGGACGGACGCACAGCGGATACTTTTTCAAATCGGTTCATAAATGACGGAGTTGTGAGGTAGGTAACAAACATAAAAAAAATACAAACGAATTGAGAACCTCCTGCTTTTTTCGAAGTCGGTTGAAACAAAGAAACAAAACAAAATAAACACCGACTTCCAAAATTGAGGTTATTTTATACTTTGTAGTGTTTTATTTGGAAGTCGGTTGTTTTTTTTTATTTACTCAAACATACTACAATAACTGCAGCGAGGTTAGATGAAATGATGATGCCCAAGTTTGTGTTTGTTTTTGTGTTTTTCTAAGGCGGTAACAGATCTTGTTTTGCTTGAAAATAAATCAGTCAAAGATAGAAATTGAAATCTTTTTCAATGTTCACTGAATGGCGTACGTCAGACCAGAATTATACAGTCATTTCGCAATGAGGCTACAAATAAACCTTTGACTAAATCTTAAATACGAAAAAATGTTAGGAGAGTAAAGTTGACTAACTGAAATAAAGTCTACAGACTTTTCAGGCTATTCTCATAACGTACGAAATTATTTTTCCTATAAATAGTCCCCAACTTTTAATAATACGAATTGTAGGCAGATTAAAAAACTTCTCAAATATTTCGATACTGTATTTGTGGGAAAAAGTAAAACTTTTTGTATTGGAAATTATATACACTAGTTGTTTGTTGTTCAACAATTTGCCGTTTGTTTTACTTTTATTCGTTTCGGAATAGTTAGTGGGTCAAACAACTAAATATTCACGAACAAATATGCAAAAATCATTTCCATAGTGATGCGTCGTTTGAATATTAATAGATATAGGTACATGAAGTCAATATTCATACAATGTAAAAATCGCAGAAGGTATGAAGCACTTGAAAAGATAGTATCCTTTTACAGTGAATGAACGTGTTCGTAGTGTGCACCAGAGCAATAAAAAGTTAACACATGTTGTTCGTGTTTGTTACTCGCTATAACACGTTTTTGTGATCGTAGTTTGTGAACTGCAAATTATGTTTAGTAGTACTATGCTTGTGTAGTGTAGTGTACGAGTATATGCTAGACTAACATTTTGCAATTTCTTGCAGGTCTAAGCTTGATAATTATTTTTGTAAGCTTCTCTCGGAGTCAGTGTGTTTTTTTTAATACGAAATGTCAATAATTCGCTGTTAAAACTTCACCTACTGCAATCTTATTTTACAATGATAATAAAACCTACAACCGAACGTAATAACTGAAAACACATTTTTCCAACTGTGAAGCTATGACTTTCCAATCAAAAGAGTTATATTTTGTTCGATACTTTATGTAGCCTTCTTATTATTGTAAATACAGCCATATTAACGTTACATACCTGGGTATAGATCGATGGCAATATAAGTATGAACGATCGACCTGTTGATATCATCCCCGTAATGTATGGCTTCAGGTACTTAATCATATTTATGTGGTCTGATGAATAGCTATGGGGTATGTTATTGTGATCAGCATTCGTTGAGCTGTGTCAAATGCTTTTGTTGTGTTCTTTTTGTAGTATCTCATACCGAGTAGGGCTTCGAAGGATCATTTCACAAGGATTAGTTCAGCAAAGACTGGCACTAGGAAGTGGCGTTATGAGTTGATAACCAGCGTCAGGTACTAGTTACCTGGCATGTTTGCTGAACTGGACCTATTTGGCGCAGCCACGAGGTACATTCTTTTCGACATGTTGACGAGGTACATTGTTTTTAGGGTTCCGAACAAAAAACGGAACCCTTAGAGGATCACTCCGGTGTCTGTCCGTCTGTCTGTCTGTCTGTGTGTCCGTCTGTCACAGCCAGTTTTCTCCGGATTCACTGGACCAATTTTGTTGAAACTTGGTACTATTATGAACTTCTGTAACCCAAACACGGAAGCGTTACGTAAATTAGTAAATTTTTAGTATAGGGGTCACTTTTTGGGATTAAAATAGAAAATTAAAATAAAAAGTATTTTGATCAATATCGTGTAAAATATTAAATAAAAGGGCTTGCTGTGGGAGTATAATAATTTTTTATTTCATAATTTTAAAATAAACGGTTTCGAAGTTATTTAAGAAATTAGACGAAAAATTACCTTTATTTCCAAAACTAGTGAGTCTAAAATTAAAAAAAAAATGGAGATAATACCTATAGATTACAGGAAAATCCAATAAACATTCTATAATGTTAATATAACATGTTAAATAAAAGAAATTGTTTCGGAACGCCGACTTCAGTCCGACTTGCAATTGGCCAGCTTTTTTTCGTTAATTTAGTGCCAAAAAAAAAACAAAATCTGTATTTTTTCGTAATGCCTCCATAAACTGAAGTCTAAGAATTTATCAAACAGTACCCACGATAAAAGACTTACAGACAAAATTAATCACCGGAGACAATCCCAAACAAAAAGTGTAATTGACAAAAAACTTAAACAATCAAAACATTACGACCTTTTCATTTAAAAACTTACTCAAGTCCACTACAATAAATCTCTCGTTTCTAAAATCTTTGCGAACAAAGTAAAACAAAAGAGTATTTTGTTGGCAAGTTAAAACAAATGCAACATTAAGGCCGGTCGGGCCATAAGCTAAGCGATTAGCGACGCTCGCTTACAGAAACGCTTTTCATTTCCTCTTATATTCCATGTTTATTTTTGTTGTATACTTTTCAGCTCGCAATGTATGTTTAATTTTGCTGAGTGTACGTTTTAATGTGGAGTGGTAGGAATTATTTGTGGGCTGATTTATGTAGTGTGTACCTACCTATATAGTGTAACTATTAAAGATTTATTACAGTTTTGACTGGATGTTAGTTTCATGAGTGATGACATTGATAACGAGCAAGTATTTTATTGCCATGGAAAATGCTGTGACGCAATTGATTACAAACGGTTATCCGCAAGAGAACCACAGTTAACGACATAGCCCGAAGGATCGCCAAACTAAAGTGGCAGTTGGCAGGGCACATTGATCGCAGAACACATGGTCGATGGAGCTGAAAAAGTTTTGGAGTGGCGACCGCGTACCGGAAGACGCAACGATGACCTGGTGAAGGTCACGGGTAGCCGATAGATGCGGTCAACCGGTCGTTGTGGCGACGCTTGGGGGAGGCCCAGCGACTGAGAGATTCTTAAAACTTTGAATTGGGGTACTAGGGCATGTCATATCATATGAAAGAACGCTATTTGCACATTCTTCTTCCACCTTCTCCTACTCGCTCTTGACCAGTTTTTTTTTACTACAGATTTGCCTATAAAGCTAAAACTTCTATATCTGCTATAATACTCCATACTAAATTACACTCCAGCATATTTGAGGGTAAAATAATGAGTGCAGACTAATTAATATAACAGGATTAGGTAATTATGATATCCGAGTATTGTACGCGATGAATTATTTATTTAGTTACATAAACTTGGGCCTAATGGTCGTTCATGTGCGTAATTAGTAATCGATATCTGCGTGGTATAAATCTGTAGCTGATTATGTATATTCGTGTTATTATACAAAATAGAGTAATTTTAATCCACAATGTTTGATTAACATTAATAATTACATCATTCATAACTATTGAATGCCAAAAATAAATTGAGAAGTAATTAACGATTACAGGAACTCAACAGACATAATCGTTTTAGTAAACAATGAACCTGCCTGCCTGTTCCGAACTGTATTGGAGTCTGTTTCCAGTGTAACCGGATGCAGCCGAATATTTTACATGGAACCACTGCCTATCAGATCTCTACAACCCAGTAATTGGACCTAAGGCACTTGTATCACCGCCGGCCAGTGCCTAATACGATACCCCTCGGCAAGATTGGTTTTAGATTTCGTGGATTCTGTTTACCCATAATGACTATCACACTTCCTCAAATAACAGTCGGGACCATCGCTGAATGTGCTCTCTGAGGCAGGAATGAGTAAGGTCGCTTAACCTTGAATATCGACGCGTCCAGCTGCCATTATTCGACCACGAGCTCTTAGTAAAAAATCATGACCAGAAAAAAATTTTGCTTAAAGTTTTCATTTCAAAAATCTTAAATTTTACTACACTTTACACTTACACTTTTCCAAAAAAGCTTTCATCTTTCCGTGACCTAGGTGTCGGGTTCTGCAGCGCAACGCGTAAACCTGTGACTGGATGATCACGGATTACTTCACCGTCCGGCGGCGGTCGCGCGTAAACTCTTATAGCGCGCCCGGGTTCTGTACATTATTTAATTACTTCCGTTCTGCTTTGAGTGGGGTTTTTGGGGAATATATTTTAAAGTCAGTTCCTACTTGCCTACTGAGTCTTTAACGCACCACGCGGGAGACTATTCAACATTGTGAGAATCAATATGATAGCGATTAGGGAGGCGATGGCTGACGACTACAATCCAATAACAATATCTAATAAGGTTTAACTTAAATGTCTAACTAATTACACAACATATTAGCTCGGAAGGATCTATCGTGTTAGTAATATTTCAATTAAGCTTATCCTTCACCAGTAATCAGTAGATACGTATCTTGTATAAAAGTAACATAATTTCATTTACATGTGTAAGTGGGCAAAGTGACGCGCCTGCTCACAATGCCCGGTTGCCCACTGTGCCCAGCAGAGTGTGGCCAGTGTGGCCTCTATTACACGCCACATTAGCGCGTGCAGTCGCTCGCGTCACGCCGGTGGAGACTTGTGCGAAGGTTTCATCATCTGAATGTGATGGGGAATATACTTGTTTTGATTTTGCGTAACAACTTATTTCGTAAAAATAAACTTACAGCTGTTGTTCTGTAAGGGCGTGGATGTGTTGTGATGTCGGCAAATCTTTTAATATTTAGCGATTTCTTGTAGTAGGTACAAATCTTTCGTTTTTATAAATGATATTGATATAAATTAAACAATGTTATTGTTGAGATTTCAATGGACACGACATACATCTACATTTAATAGGAAAAAGAAAAGAGAAAAAAATTGTATATTTGTAACGAATAAACTCAAAAACTACTGGACCAATAATTTTAACCACTTGTACACCAATATAGTAGAACATAAGCTACAATTTATTTTGGAAAAAAAAATAGAGTACTCTACGATAATTTCAATACTTAACCCGCGCGAATAAAGTTGCGGGCGAAGTGCCAATATAAAATAAGGAAAATTTATTTAGAAAAAAAAAGATACTACTCCTTTAATTGACTTAATCGTCAACTGGCGAGCGCGAATCTCGCGAGCGCGCGCGAGTTGGCACTTTTCGATTTTATCTACTTTTTTTGTCGTCAACTCGCGCGTCTATGTAGAGTACAGTCAAATAAAAAGAGATTGAAAACAAAAACTATTAATAATTATTTATTGACCGCGTTAGCTGATTCTGTGAAGTACTGACTTAGATTACGATTTAGAGGGCCGAAATGAGAAGGCCTGGGGAACGCATCCAATGACACATACTATCTCGTCTAACGCGCATGCGCACAACAGTATAGCTGTCATAGCGCTATCTCTTTCTAATTCATTTTGCAAACTGAGTGCCTACTCCTTATGCACTTAGTTACAAACGATGTACCTGTCACGTCTAACATGGCGGAAGTGATGTGTGTGTGTGACAGGGACGGGTACATCGTTTAGCCGTTCGAAGTTCATCAGGAGTAAGCACCCTAGTTATTATTTTAGTGACGTTAGTGTTACGTAAGCTAAGCTGACGTTTACAGTGCACTTACGGAGTAAACATACTTACAGAGTATAAATGTTTTTATTAAGTCTATAAGAATGCCATTTGGTGTGAAAATGTGGAAGTTTTTAGTGATTTTGATGTACTGTGGGGGTAAGTTTATAACAATTAAACTTTTCGGGTAATACTCTCAAAGTGTTCTGTTACTTTTATCAGGCATCTTGATTAGTTAAACCTTAGATTAACTCGTTGTTCTTACTATTTTACTTTTTTGAATTAACATATGGCTTTACTTAATTGTTTTGTTCACTTTAACTTGATTGTCGTTTACTTTCTTATAGTGCGATTGCACTTTAAAATAAATACCACGTGGCAATTTTACACAGTATTCCATAGTAAAAAATATACGTTGATTTTCCATTTTTTATATAGATAATTTATATTTTTTTGTGATTTAGCTTTTTAGAAAATGTTTGTCATTAAAAACAATATTTTTAGGAAGTGGACCACAGGCAGGTTCGTCCAGAAATGTAACTGGACACGACATCATTACATCTCAGCGAGGAAGTTCGATACTACTTCGTGCAGGACACAAATATAATAAAGACCGAGAAAATAAAGATGGTTCCTGTATCTGGAGGTGTTCGAAGAGGACTGTTTGCAAGGCAAGATTAATTATTGATAGCAATAACTGCATCAAACGAGATGACAAGCACGACTGTGAGCCTGATTTTGTATCAAATGAACTGGAGCTTAACTTCGACAAGTGCATGGAAAAAGTAAAAAGTGACTGTACTATACCCATACCAAATGCATTTCGACATACGGTCTCAACCCTTAAAGATAAAGGAATTGACCTCATAAAAAAAATACCTACATATAAAAATATTAAAAACAAATTTTACCGAAAACGGAATAAGTCATTGGGGGTAAGAAAGGTATGTTTTAAGTCGATTAAGAATGTTACTGTGCCCGAAATATTTGCAAACTTTTTACTAGCCGACTACCAAACAATCAATAGAATTTTAATATTCGCTAGTGAAAATTGTAAAACAATTTTAGCAAATCCAAATTTGACCATTTTATGCGATGGTACTTTTAAATTTTGTTTAAAACCTTTCCAGCAGTTGTACACTTTACATGTTGATTTAGGAAGTAGTAAAACTCATAATAATATTATACCCGTTATTTATGCGTTGTTGGGTAACAAAACAAGAGCAACTTACAAAATTTTGTTTCGCCTTATCAAGAGCCAAATTCCTCAGTTTAATCCCAAAACCATTCTACTAGACTTCGAGAAGGCTGCAATGTTAGCAGTCAAAGACATATTCCCTGAAACAAGCGTTAGAGGGTGTTTCTTTCATTTTTCGCGAAGTTTGTGGCGGAAAGCTGACGAAATAGGCATAACAAAATCTGTACTATTTAGAAAACATATAAAGAGGTGCGTTGTTTTGGCACATTTGCCCAAAGAAGCTGTTGAGAATGGTTGGTTGTATATTATGTCTCAATGTCCGAATGATAAAAATATTGTAAAATTTAATGATTATTTTGTAAGAACTTGGTTGAATGAGACTTCCATTTTCGCAGACAAATGGTCTTGTAATTTTAGCCAACACCGCACTACGAACATGGTTGAGAGCTGGCATTCTACGGTAAATAAAAAAATTAATAGCAAACCCAAAAGTATTGCACATTTTTTGACCATCTTAAAAGAAGAAGATAATTATTATCAGACTTTATACTTAAAGAAGTCTAATATAACTACAAAATGTAAAGAAACTTGTGCTATTGACGAGCACATTACCAACACTGTTAACGAATTTATCCATGGGGTTATAAATATTGACTTATGTATCGAACTTTTGATCTTGTGATTTTTGATTTAATTTAGCATAGTCTGTTTATTTTAACGTTTGCTATAAAAATCATTTATAACAAACCATGATCTGTGATTGTATAGTCTGTGATTAGTTTTATTAGTAGGTCGTCAGTAATAACTTAGCCAATTGATGAATCTACTTATTGATAGTGTTTAGCGTTTTTTTGTAAAAATCATTTACAACCATATGTGATCTGTGATTTTATAGTTTCTAAGACTCTTTCTATGGTTCCTAAGATTGATTTTATTAGGGAGCAATAATAAGTCAGTTTGTTGTCAATTACTATGTTTAGCTTTACTATTTTATACTTACCAATATTCAGTATACGAGTATGTGAGGGGAGTGTTTTCGTTGTTTCTATTTTATTTACTTAGTTTTTTACAATTTACATACTAGATAATAAGATAATAAGATAATAAGCCAAATTCTCAAATCAATGTGATATTGTTGATAATTAGTAAGGGAAATACTACTAATAATTTATATTTTGTCCTGTTGATTTATAATAAACTGATTTCAAAACGATGTATATTTTGTTTTATTTTAAAAATCAAATTTCATAAAGTTTCTTATACATTTATAGTAGGTAAGTACCTAACTAAATTAAATTTGTTATAACGTTTTTGTAGCTGACTATACATTAAAACATCAAATTATATAGACGCGCGAGTTGACGACAAAAAAAGTAGGCAAAATCGAAAAGTGCCAACTCGCGCGCGCTCGCGAGATTCGCGCTCGCCAGTTGACGATTAAGTCCTTTAATTATAGAAACGTCCTCAGTTGTAATATTTTCAACAAGATTTGATACACCTTAACCTACAGCCGCACCTATTTTTATATCTGAAGCGTAATTTAATTTTACTTTTCACAGTAGGTAAACTAGTAGAAACTGGTAGACTAGTAGTAGTAGTAGTATGATCATTATCTGCCTAAAAATTTTGATAAAGGATCCGTAATTTTCGTGATCGATCGAAACCTTGAAGACGTTACTCTGCTGGGAGGCAAGGTCGCAAGTTGTCATAAAAATAACCGTCTGGGAACAAATATATATAAATAGCCGAAAATAAGACGGAGATACAAACTATATTATTATTCACATAGCCCATTAGACCGCCAAGTAGCTGTCTCTGTGCCAGAATAGTTACCAACAATCCACTGAAAACCTGTTACAAATATATTCGAAGAACATAAATAGACAGGAGCCCCAAAAATCTGGGAGTACATACATATAATGTTGGTATCGGTAATATAAAGAAAATAATGATTACAATTTGTCTGGGATATTTCTTTACAAATATTTAGACGTGACAACAGGTAAAATGTTTAAGGTTACGCAATATTGGGTCTATTTATGGGTTCCACAAATAAATAAAATAAAGTAGAAGTCCTGCACCGAATGCTTATTGTGACTTGTTCTGACTTGTGTGAGTTTTGTTTAACGTAGCGCAATGGCAATTCAACAAAACGTTGTTCAGCTGTTTTAAATAACGGAGATTTGTGAAATGGCTAGCAGTTTTGTAAAACAGCTAGTTATGCAATCCATTTTTTTTACTGGGGTATGTTAAATTGTAGGTGCTTGCTTTTCTCGCGGCGTTGCTCTCTTTTCCTTTCCATTTGAACCGTGTATTCCTCCGTGAATAAAACCATAAGTCCGCCAAGCCCGTTCCATCATCGGACCACAAGACGAACGGCGATGCGCCACCGGTACATGGTGGACATCCCACCCACGCGCACAAAACGTTTTGGGAATACATTCATAATGCGTACAGCTAAGGAGTGGAATTCCCTGCCAGAGTCTGTGTTTCCTGATAGCTACTACCTGGGAGTCTTTAAGTCAAGAGTGAATAGGTTACTTCTAGGCATGCGTGCTCCATCTTCGACCACATCATCTCTTACCATCAGATGAGATGGCGGTCAAGCGCGTGCCTATCAATAGTAAAAAAAAAGAAATATGTTATTCGGCGATGACAGCGATGACGATAGTGTAGCTTTCTATTTATTTTCGTAATCGGAATACTACTTCCAGAGGTTACGCAATCATTATTGATATCTCTTTGTCATTTTAGTTATAAACTTTACTGGTTCTAATAATGTGCTTATTTATTAGGAGATAAATTAAATTAATCATAACTTAATATGATGAATGTGAGAGTAAGATTGTTACACTGTCACCGAATTTGATGTATTTTGGTACAGAGATATGGGACGTCGGTTGAATATGGTTATAGGCTTCTTTTACGCAAACAAACCTAAGGGAAAAACTAGTATACGACTAAACGTATAGAAGGATGCGACATAGTGTTTTATCTCTGAAAATTATGTAATTCTCTGACGATCATTTTTGCCAGAAACGCACGAAACTATTCCTCATAGAATAAAATATTACAGCTATTATAGATATAGCGCGTATTCTCGTGATTTAGCGTCTTGTTCGTAACGTACGGCGCACGGCGACAGTCGCGCTAAGAAACGGAGCCGGAAACTTGTACAAAACCTAGCGATGATACCGTGCCAAGTCTCGCTTTTAAGATATTTTGCTTTGAAAAAATAAAAATATCTTACTTTTCAAAGAGAATATAAAGTACCCATTCTTATTTGTTTGATGCATGAATACTTATTTCTTATTTAAGTTACAATAGAATGAAATATCTCCTAGATATCTACGAAGGGTGTTTAAAAACCAAGATAAAAGAATCGAGTCTCGCAACCAGTCTTGCCAAAGACTTCCATGATAGGCTATGGAATACTTGTATTAAACTGCATCCAATTTGACTGAATCCCAATCACAGATGAGAAAACGATAACGGGATGAAATGATAGCTTAGAAGCTTCTAGTTTACAAGTACCTTTAAATGTATGTAGCAGCATTTATTCCGCCACATACAAACTACAGTAAATAGACCTGATCTCACAAAAACCTACATCGCACTGTCAAAGTTCTCCGCGTGATTTGAACATACAATCACCCGACAACAACTACCGGGCTGTTGCTCACCAGACACAATACCTGTTTGCTCGGAGGATCCTTCCTTTTTAAAGGACGTTGGCGGGACTTTACACCTTGTTCCGCATACTTCTATAAACTGTACCAATAAACTAAGCTGCTTGTCTCCACAGTTGCTTTAGTCCACATCTTTTAACTTACAGGACTAAAAATAATGAAGAAACAAAAAGCAAAACTTCCCTAAACCCATCCTCTACAAACATCCGTCAATAGTAATATCTTAACCCGCCCACGTGACGTCATCACTCACTCGCACATAAGTCGCACATAAGTTCATACACCACACAAGCGAAACAGTATCTTACCCGGTGTAACCCGGCTTAATGAAACGCGCGGAATACAGGACCTCTTGTTAATGATTTTGATGCTGTTCAATTTGGTCGGGTCATTCGAGTGAGGATTTTAGAAAGGAGTGGAGTTCTGTGTGTCTTTGTAAGTTATGGAGAGATTTTATTTGAAATTGTAAATTTTGATTGATTGCTGGATGAAACCTTAATTTATTTACAAAGTAGGAAAGTATAAGTCCCATCTTTTCTCCAGTTTCTAATATATTCCTTCATCGAAATTGGTTTAACTGGTTTGGTTAGCTTTAACTTAAACTTATTGAAATAACAGACATACAGACAGCAAAGAGTTTTTCGCTGTATTAGACTTAACAGATTTTTTAGTCTGTACAGAATTGTACAAATAATTTAATCATCATCATCTTCCTGCCCTTATCCCATGTTACTTGGGGTCGGCGCAACATGATTTTGTTCTTCCATTCTGTTCTATCTATACTCCCTTATCTATACTCCCTTGTCTTTCATATCGCTCCTCACACAATCCATCCGTCTTTATATAAACTAGCCTGTTTAATCGCAAGTAGGTTCGTTTGCTAACTATGTAAATAAGTATCTCTAATTGGTGTTTCAAAATTAAAACTCAAAACTGAAAACAGTTAATTAAGCAATATTTTTCTTTGTTGAAAATGTAATTAAAATGAATACGCTCCGATTTTCAAGTACCAAAGTAATTACAACATTCTACAAGTGCTTAAAAGTTTACCCCATTTACAGGCTTCAGGCTAGCCCTACTTACAGATTCTAAATTGCTTTACTTTATTTCATTTTATCCATCCATGAAGTAAGCACCGTCCCTGAGGTTTCTCAAATAGAAGTAGAAATAAATGTTATCCCTCGCCGATATTTACAATTATTTGTACTGCGTATAAATTTTCTACTTCTTGCCAAAACCCATTGGGTGGACCCTTCAAGTATTCCTTTTGTTGGGATTATTGAGTGAAAGCGAAACGGGAAAATCTTACGGAACCTTACGTACTATATGCGTAACCACTATAACGTTAGCCACCGCTCCTCTCATATCTTCAGAAATGTGTGGTCGCAGGGGATCTGACAATGTGAGTGAAGGGG
Source organism: Lacanobia oleracea (assembly GCA_950371165.1). NCBI lineage: Eukaryota > Metazoa > Arthropoda > Insecta > Lepidoptera > Noctuidae > Lacanobia > Lacanobia oleracea. The sequence continues at coordinate 900,461 of OX493405.1, forward strand.
TCTGGTTAGATCGGTCGTGTTTTAATGTGGGTAGGTATAAATCGGGTGTGTAGCAGTGAGTCAAGTGCGGTCAGCGCTCGTCTTTATGACATGGAGATGATTGTTCGCTCTTTGTTGTACGACTTGTAAGTAGACGCCGAGCGGTGGCCGGTGAGCGGTGAGCGCTGGGAGCGGAGCGACCGGAGCGGGATACTGTCAAAATAATTGGCTCGCATTTAATCCGTGTTATTCTTTTGTTGTTGGGATATTTTTGAACTAAGTGGCCGCAAGGTTGAAATGCTCTAGTTTTTACTTACAAAGAAAAAAGATTTGGAACCAGAGCGTTTTTGTTTAATGTTTTTAAAACTGTACTGAAATACGTGAAAATCGTTGTCTCCGGGGACCCCCGGAGTCAAAATCGAGTCTATAAATTAGACCAATAGGAGGACCCTCCTATTGGTATATTTTATAGACTCGAACTAAGATTATTACAAACTACAAACTAAGCAATGCATGTTTGATGATCTATCTCATCATCATCTCAGCTGAAAGACGGGGGAGGCTTTTGTCCAGTAAACTACTACTGGACATAGGCCTCCCCCAAGATGGGGGTTTGCCATAAGAGCCACGCTTAGCATTTTGGTTTGGCGATCGCAGTGTACGGTGTTGAGTTTAACAGAGAACGCTGCTGCCCATTCTCCGGCGAGTGATGATCTATGTACTTGCATACATTAAGTTTGAACCTCCGCACTGATGTACACACAATGCAATCAAATGAAGCAATCAGATACTCATCAACAATGTTCTTTTGTTTAATACTCGTATTATACTGTGTCTTCAACGGCAGCCCACTTCATCTATCAAAAGAAATGATTTTTGTGAACATTTGAATTATTAAATGAAAATATTATTCACGATCACGACACAACGTATTTTAAGACATGCAGGAGCGAGTGCAGTCCGAACCATGTGTTCCAAGGACGGCGCGAAATAAAATGACGAATTTTTTTATTGCGTAAAACATAATATTATCAGGGTATTTCAAAATTCGAATGCATTGTTTATTTTTATTGCAATTATCATCTTAATGAATTATTAAAAAAAACTCGCCTAGAGGTAGTTTATATTGGGAACATTAAGTGGGCCACCTCTGTAAGACGACTAAAATGGCAGCGTGTATACCTACATCAAACAAAATCAATAGGTATGTATATTGTATACGACATTCTACGCATGGGATCCAGAAGTAATTCGTAAAAGAATGCGGGCCTTCAGTTATGGGGACCCATGGTGTTAGGATCGCGCCGATGCCATTTATTTACTATCTTTATATATTGTTCTCTATATAGCAGAGATAAGGAATGTAATTCTATTATATAGTGAGGGTGCACATGTGACTAGTCGATAGTTAGTTCATGTTTCATCAAACATTTTGTGTTATCGATTCGGGCGACTGGGCACAAGTCTAGCCGAGTAAACCTGAAAGGAGGCTTACATAGATACCTAAGCTACGTTTAAACGTCAAGTATTGGCACAATTTGTGTACATAGTACAGGTAGAATCAAACCTAATGATGGTTTGAACACTCCGCATGTCGCTGCGCAGTGGCAAAATAATGTGACAGCTTTACGGAAAGGCAACGTCATAGACGTAATTAAGTTTTCACCGAGCTATACAGTTTGAAGAAAAGGATTAGTGATTGGAGATAAGAAAGAATAAGGTATAGGTTGATTATCAATTTCACGTTAACTGTCTGTTTTGTCAGTTAAATTTCACCTAAAGTTTCACTTCAGTGAGCAGTTTTGTCAGAAGTGGTAAACAAGTTTCTCTAAGTTTACCACTGTCTAAATGGCCATTCTCACTATAGATTTGATTTGTTTCGAAATTGCCCAAAATTTACTTCCTAATTAAAATTCACTGGCACAAAAAAATGGGATAAATGTGGAACAAATGGATTTTATTCAAAACTTAAATCGTCGTCACCAAGGCCTTTTTCCAGCCCAGCAGTGGGACAATGCAGGCTAGTTATAATAATGATAATACTGTACTCCTGGATACGGCGCGTATAGTGAGGAAGTTCCTCTCTCGGGAGCCCGATACCAGTGGGTAAATATTTAAGAATATAAATTAAATGTATATAAAAATGAATAAATGAAATAATAATACTCCTCACGCTAAACTAAAAATTGTGAGGAAACTTATGTAACCCAATAGTATAAAATCACCAACCCTTACTAATCTAACATACGAGTAAATAAGAAATCAATAACCGCTCTCTATAAATAACCCACTGCGGCAGATTTAATCGATGTAATACACTATTTTACGACACTACCTACTTAACTACCGGCGTAATAGCCAGGTATGAAGGCTCTAAGGCTCTAATATTTTTATAATATCATAAAACGCGTTTATCTTCCAGTAATTTAGCTGAGAGCTTCCAGCGTGTGTTAGTTAGACTGAAGTTAAGGTATAGTTAGCGCTAAGTTAACGTACCGTATGTGCGACAACTTCAGCTCATACTTTAAACCTGATTAGTTTTTGCAAAACACAACTTGATGCGGTCTAACTTTAGCGTAACGCTATAGTTACTTTGCAAAGCTTTATGGGGTTAGGCTTCCCGCGGAAGCTTTTAAAGTTTCGGTCTTGATCTTAATTTAAAAAAACTTATCGAAGAATCGCTTACCACTTCTTTATTTTATGCTTAGCTTAGGCATTCTTTTTAAACCAGTTTTTTTATTAATATATTTATGGGAGAATAAATTAAATTAATTTAAGGGAGTAAGATGTCTGTGGACTTTGCGGTCGCACTACGAACGTTAGATTACGACGTGCGCTACGACATAGCTCGTCCGGTGCTACGGCGTAGCACATCTATTGCTACGACGTAGCGACTTTGCTACGAGTATTTGAATGATGCGTCCACTGTCTTCTATTAATTGAATCTCTAAGGTAGATCATATAAGAAAGCATAGGTATTTTGTTAATAGCTTAAGTAACTGCTAAGCTTTTTTCCGATACTTTCAGCCAGTAATTTTCTACCCATCATTGAGTCTCCAAAGTTTTATTTGCGGCTCCATTGCGTGACCAGCTCTTGTTTATAAACTCCGTTCACACCACCCCGATGAAACCGAAAAACCATACATTCTCATAAAGAGCCGCGTATATTTACTGGTTAGGGAAAGTTGCACACAGTCGTATACTTCCATCTGCGTGGAGCACGATGGCCGAGCTCGGCGCGATTGATTCGGCCGGTTTCGCGGAATACGCACATTTATAACAACCACCCACACACTCTACCCTGGACATTAAACAGGCAACTGCAAAAGGTTTTCTACAAGTAAGCTAGTTATTATATTTTTGCAAACAAATGGTTACAGTTATGACTTGAAGAGAGGTTACCTGTCTATCACTCTGTATGTCCCTCGCCGATAGCAATACTTGGAATTCCAATATGCAAGGACCACTTATCAATCCGCACCAACTCGGCTTTTAGACAATCGCTATTGCTGACAGAATATCACGATTTTTTAACCTAACTACTACTACTACTATCTACATCTCATATCTCTGGAGTGTAAGAAATTTTTAAACTCTTTTTTACTTGCCATTATGCTGGGAATATTACGATGCGTCTCGTTAGCACATATTAATATTTGTGAAACTGTATTGAAGGCAGAGATATATGCCAAATAAGCGTTTATATCTTTTATGACTCGAACATCATCCCAGAGCCTTGTTGTGAGGCTCATGGTCAGTGGAAGCTAAACTTCTGTACTTCCACATACAATGTTCTCACGCACCTGTAGCTCAACCCCTTTGTTTTAATCCCCTCCCTCAGTTAATATCCTCGGGTGAAGCACGGGGATATAATCAAATAAGTCCGCTGGAACAATTGTTTGTCCGCTTATAAGTGAAATATTAGTATAGGAGCTTTTTACCAACAGAAAACTGTTACATGGGATCGTTGCTTTTGTATTTTTGAGATCGTTAAAACTGTATTAGGTTCTGTATTTATCACAATGTATTATGCTTCAGGATATTAAACTGAATAATTAAAGTATGACGTTTCCCATGAAATATGGGTTTCGTTATCTATCTATGTTTAATTAATCATGTGGTATAATTTCAAGAGGAAATCGTGTTTTGCAGTAGACGCTTTTAGTGGCTATATATAGTGCGTAAACTTTTTGTGGATTCCTGGCCAGTGACAGAACACAATAAGAGCGACAGTGAACTTCTGTCTCTTCTTTTCTTCTTCTGTCTAAATAATATAAGATACATTAAGTAGAGGAGCTCGTGGCTAAATAATAACAGCCGCACGGGTCAATCTTCAAGGTAAAGCAACGCTTGCCAAGGTTGGTCTGTGTATGGGTGACCATCTTAACATAACGAGTTTCCTCCGTGCCTCGGAAAGCACGTTAAGCCGTTGGTCCCGGCTGTCATTTGTAGATCTTTGGTAGTCGTTACGGGTTGTCAGAAGCCAGTAAATCTGATTCCAGTCTTGCCAAGAAGTACCGTGTTACCCAGTTAATGGGTTGTGGAGGTCTGGTAGGCAGCCGCTCCACGTGAAACACTGGTATTCAGCTGAATCTGGCTTGACTGGAAACTGACCCCAATATAGTTGGGAAAAGGCTAGGCAGATGATGATGATGATGATGATATTAAGTAGAGACAGTGTGCAGTTAGGTTATATCAACATAAAACTAACCACCGCTATTCAGAACCGAACAAACTCTTACTGCGAGTACGTCCTGTAAAACTACACTCAGTTTAACTACTCCACGTTTGTCAAATTAAACCGGCGACACTTGCATACACCGGTTGACATAACGCGCCAACTTTCAACCCCACATAAATCATCCCGCCTTCCCGTCACCCTCTCGTCACCCGGGGATGATGGGGGTGACGAGAGGGTGACGTTATCTTACCAAATTAATTCTACTTACAAATCTTTGTGCCTGTGCCCTTTCACGATGAATGGAAGTTCGAGGAGGAAGTTTATGTGACTTGATATCAGCAGGAGCTATGCTTTCGTTCGTGTGATTAATTGCCTATGAGGTATGTCAACGGGCTCTGCGTTGAGTACTGAAAAACTCCATTAAAATTAACAGCTTTCGTCTCAGTGCACTTCCATAATTTTTTGTAGAGTTTACCTTTATTTTCAGAAATTCTCGCCTCGTGTTTCTGTAGGTATGGTATGTCAATATATATGTTTTATCTTACAGCCTCCATTGTAGAAACACATAAGGCTCATATAACAAGCAATAGTGTTTGCACATATGTACGAACGTATGTGTGTATATTCCCAGCTCAGCACTGAAATCGTTTTACATCGTGTCTTTCAATTTAGCATTTTACCGCTCCCTCGTAGCTCTCTCATTGCAAGTAATATAATTTGATGTCGCCCTGTAATGTGTTCCTTTTCTTTATACATTGTTTCCGTTCGCATTTGTTACGCAAATCAATCCCGAAATACCACCGAGGATAGAGTCAACAAAAAGATTCGTGAAATCGGATCGGAGGGAATCACGTAATTTATAAAAGCGGGTTCTGACTGGCGTTGATGTATTGAAAAGATGTCTGACATAAGATCAAATGTGGGCAAGTGAGGGTTGACCTTCACGCGTAGGTGGTGCTCACAATACAGAACCGACACAAAAAGAGCTCCTGTACACACGCAAAGCTCGTCTTAATCCCTTTCAAGAATTGTTGTTCAAATATCAGAGAATGGACCCTTTCAATTACAATCAGGCGCTTAATTAGAAGGGAGCCGGGAGTGTTTATTAAGGTCTGGGTCGGAATCAATGGCCAGTGTTCTGGACTATGTACGGGTTGTCGCCGGAGCATAATCTGCCGACTCTGGGTGTCGGCGCGATTTTGTTTACTTGTTATTGTGGGACTCGGTGCTTCTGTGTCCTAGTTTATAGTGTCTGATGTTTAAACGAATATTGAACTTACTGAAATTGAATGGCAAGCCTGACCTCGGCCAGACAATATCTAGATTAGCATTTTGTTAAAACATTAGGTTCCATTGACGGTCCTAATTGAACGATCTATAATTTTCCATTCGCCGTTTTCTTAAACGAGCTTGGCTCTGTCCGTGTCTGCCTGAGTTTATTAGTAATTATAACACCGAAAAGGATCAGAGCTTAGTGAATTTAGCAGATAAAACATTGAACGTGGAATACTATTCCACACAATTCAAACCAAAAAACTGCTAAGATCATTAACCCCCAAAAGCGAGATTACATTGCATGAATCACTTGAGGTGGCGAGGTAAGCAGAGCGCTTGACCTAGTCTGCGCCGGCAGCTTACCGCGGGCCGGGCGGCGGGTGACAGGTGCGCACTTAACGTCGCTCTCAGGCGCTCATACGATAAGCACTCGAGAGGTTCCTTACGATAGCTTTAAATCAACACGAGGATATCTGAGGTATAAAAAACAAGCATTTTAGGAATGAACATGATTTTCCGTTTTAATCGCAGTAATTTTTATTAGATATTGTGTGATGTTTAATACAGTTTCAAAGGCCTCCCTTACTTGAAGTAGCTAAGGACAGATTTAAGTGGAAAGAAGTAACTTTCTTCTTTTTCCTTTAAGTAGGAGTCCAGCTCGTTCCGCCATCTCCGTTTGGGTCTACCGCGTCGCCGGTTCCTGGTGTTTGGGACCCAATCCATGGTTATTTTCGCCCTGTTCTCACGTGGCATACGGTAGATATGGTCTGCCCAGTTCCACTGCAATTTGGCTGCTGTGACCTACATATGCGATTTGAGTTTTGGAACGAAGTATATTGTTCCGTATACGGTAACGTATTCTGCCTAATATTTTTATTCGCTAAACCGATTTTGTTTAATTTTGCCACAGATATGGGAGCTTAGGGTCGGTTTAGAGTTTTATTTAGCGCAAATCTGTATGAAAGCGAGTGAAACCATGGAAAAACAGTACAATATAATTTGAAAATGGCACATTTGTATCAGAAAGAAAATCTTTCAAGTATCTCAAATTGTATCTAAGACTAGGTTTTGTGAAGAATAAAAGCCTTAACATTATCCTATGAATGTTGCAGAAGACTGGGTATTGTAGAGAATTTTATGCCTCAGTTGTTGCTACACGGGTGTGCCATTGGGCGTCAACTGAAATTGACGCTTAATGGCATCCCACATCACATACCAAATCACGCAGTTTTTTTTAAAAAAAAACGCAGTGTTTAATATATCCTATGGCCTCCATCGACCAAAAAAACATAGCGGCCGCTGATTTTACAATAAAACTATTCAATTGTGGTTTCGTCGCGATGGCTATTGCAGCCGGGTAACCACAGGTTAAGGAGAAAAGCGACTTCTGAACTTTCAGTCATTACAAAGTATATATTTGGAAGACTTCTCTTCATAGTTTTGCAGCAACAGATCTTTTAACTGCAAGATGATCCCTTACACAATTATAGTATTTAATTTAGTAAGTAAACGTCACCGGAGCGAGCTTATTGTGCCAACTTACTGAACTTGTAACGAGATGATGAAGCCGTTCCAACTCAGACGTGTGAGTCGGTAATTAGTAGCTCCTAATGATCCGACGTGTAACACAACACGCCGACTATTAAGAAGGCATGAGTAATTAAGTAGACGTTAGCTGAGACCCGCGTATTTGCTCGCATGAAGTTCTTACCCCTAAGGAGTTTAAAGTACATAATAATGTATTAAGCTGCCTAGCCTCTTACCAACTTGAGGTCAACTTCCAGTCAAACCGGATACAGCTGAATACTAGTATTTTAAATGGATCGACTGCCTATCTGACCTTCACAACCCTGAAACTGGGTAAGACAGGGTAGTCCTTGGCAAAATTGGTGTCAGATTCTCTGGATTCTGACTATCCGTAACAGCTGTCAAAGATTTACATAATTATGAGACCAGAGACTAATAGCTTAATTCGCTTTATATCCAGAGACCGCCCTCGGCAAGCGCTGCTTAACCTCGAAGATTGAATTGTGTGGCTATTATTTTTTAGCCACGAGCTCCTCGATTTCATTATAATTTAAAGATAAACAAAATAATTGCGCCCTATGAGCCATACAGATTTTTACGACCATAACGTTCAAGCCACCGATAAGTGGAGATTTTTCACTAAAGCGGAGCTCGCATCGAACACAGCATTCCAATTTCCCTACAACTCATACAAATGGCTGGTCAGTAAATACTCGTACATACAACTAGCTGATCCTATTCTATACGAGCGTGTTCTCATACCTATGAAATGTCCGCTCTATCCACACAATGAACTTTCGTGCCCATTTTTCTATGTCCAATATTTCAGCAAATAACAACACTTTTATGAATGAATAAAATAAACTTCCAACAGTAAGTACGGAATAGGACATTCCATATCTAATGCTTTCTCTCTTGAATGGTACACTTAAATAAAATTCATGTACCGGATAAATTATTCCACAAACTTTATCTTGTTTTTGTAATATCTTAAGCAGCGGGCAATCACTTCGGGCATTTGCCCAAAATATGACGCATTGTGACGTACCCGAGCAGATATTTTATGCGGACGTAATGAAAAGGCTGTTCTTCTTTTATATTTTTAATAACTTCTACCTGTAAGTATGTTCAAGCAAGTAAAACGTTTACTGCAATCAATAAACAGAAAACATTCCATTAGAATATCGATGCGAAATAAAAAGGGATAAATATAAAAGGGTGTTGGTATAAACAGGGAACGCACGTAAATTCGGCGATGCGATAAACCGCGGTCCAATATCGTGGAGAATGAATCCCGAAGACAAATTGTGTGGCGCGCGATAAAACGCGTTCGTCGGCGGCGGCGCGGCGCGGCGCAATATCGCGCGGCGCAAATAAACTCGCGCGCGACTGTTTGTACGACGGAATTAAACGCCGCCAAGTGATCGCCTTGTTTATGTACACGGAGCTATGTGTATTGGGTTTGTATACGACACACGTTTTTTGGTTGTTAGAGGTTTGTATCGGTGTTGAAATTACATGCGCAAATATTAATCATTTGCGTCAGTGACGTCTGCGTGGATGGATGACCGTCTGATACGTTTACTGCAAATTCCGTGCCTCGGAAAGCAAGTTAAGCCGTCCCGGCTGTAATTTGTAGGTCGTTACGGTTAATCAGAAGTCATAAAATCAGACAGCAGTCTTGCCTAGGGTGTTGTGTTCCCCAGCTACTGAGTTGTGGAGATCTGATAGGCAGGCGCTCCATGTTAAAACCTGGTATTCAGTTGCATCCAATTACACTGAATATCGACCCCGACATAGTTGGCAGGTAGATTGACTATTAGCGGCTCAAAATCTTAAGCATAACTGAAACGAGCCCAAAAATAAGGAAGTAATGAAATATGTTTTCCCCAGAAATAGCTGCAAGTCTTCTCTCAGTTAATAAGAGTGCATGATTACAAGTAGCGTGAGCGCGACGGCGGCGCGGCGGTTTGGCCGCGGTCGACGCATCAATCATGTGTAATTTGACGCGGCTAAAACGCGTCTTAACGCTGTTAAGTGTGGTGCAAATGTATGGGGTTAGCGGTGGAATGATAATTGTGTTATATTTTAATCTGTTAGACTTCACTGACAAAATAACTGACGTGTGAAATATAAAAGTGGATTTCTGTGCCGAAATTAAAATCATTAATAAATAACATTAAATACAGTCCCCTGTAATCGGTACCACTTGTATAAGCTGGGAAGAAGAGGTGGCTCAGAAAACTCTCAGCAGCAATGTGCTTGTATTTTTTTCATTTTCAGCATAACTGTTATAAAAACCTAGGTCTCCGTAGTATGTTTTTTACCAAAAACGGGAAAATGAAACAGAACAAGAACAACGAACGAACCGACAAGAAAAGATTTCCAGAAAATTTCTTCAGTTCATGGCTCTCATTATTCAAAAGGAAATTATTAAACACGTTGTTCATATTATTCCAAACGTTGTTTTTATCTGTGCAAAATAAAGCAATTATTGTTGCGCGAAGAGCGGAACAATTTGTTGCCTACAATAGCTGTGCACGCGTTTAAAGAGATTGCCAATCAATCCCGTTAACGCGGGATTATGAACCGTGACGATTTAACGAGAAATGTTCGCCGGCACGGGACGCGAGACGCGGGACGAGCATTGTTTTTATTTTATTTAATTGTAGGTGAGCCTTTGCTGATCGTTACGATTTGTTCCTTATCGCGTGCTCCGCCGCGCACCAAAGAAATATTGACAAATTACGATTGAATAAGAATTCTTCTTTTCGTGTCTTTCAATTTGTTTAGTAAAAAAAATGATTATAGCCTCCGAGTTTACAATAAAATTGTAATAAAGTTGCAGGACTTGGACCAAAAATATTACGCTAGCCGGTCCTCTAGGCATCGTTAACAGAGTCGCCAGAGAATAATTCTGTCTGACCTATGTAGCTATTTCTCTACAGATTTATTACACTGAAATTCTTGCAAAAGGACAGCGATTATTACTTATTTTCGTTATAGTACAGACAATAAAGTCCGGTCATCTCGGGGGCGACATAAAACAAAACCCATTAGAATCCCGTAAAGTTACGACCCTGTAAAGAGTTCTCCGTCATTAAAACAAAAAGTTAATAATCATATGATAATTTATACGGAACCGTGTAGCATGCATTTTAATTAGGACAGTAACTCAAGTCTGAAGTTGGTCTCGGGGTAGCGGAGTAGCGGGCATCCGGCGCTGGAGTTGAGGTGATAAATAGTGCTGCCGGCACTAAATCACACCTTTATATGAAGGCATCCGAATTAAGGCGCTTCTACAAACGCTATTCTTATCCGGGATTGTAGTGTCACCTTTGTGTTGAATTAGAAAAATATACGAGCCTTGTAATAAATATAGGAGCGACGCCTTTACAGAGCGACGTCGTGATGAATCGCAGACGTAATGCGCGCTCGCATAAAAAGTAAAGAAATTGTCGGCGGCGTGAATTAAGATTTTAGTCTTGGGATTTTGGGCCCAAGTTTTTAATCTTAATATACTTTGTGCAACTATTAATCTTTGTTTACGCAAGTAATAATTTAGCTTTAATTTCGACGTTGGTAGATATTTTTTTCAGACAGTGTCTTTGTGCTGACATTTGAAATATTAATCTAGCAACCAGCGGATTAATTACGTAGTACTACATCAATGACAGTGTCACTTTGACATTTTAACATTAGTTTTAAGGTTGGTTTTTTCTTGGATTAGCAATAACCGTCAAAAGCCTTCGGAGTTTGACAAAAAACGCGATTGGAGTAGAGTTTTGATTTGACAACCACTCTGCTTTATTCGCACATAAAAAAAAATACAAAGGAATTACTTTTTGCCAGGAACACGTAACACGATCCGTACAAATCCTTTCAACTATTCCGCCTGTATCCCACCGTGTGTGTATGTACACTGCACTGTTATGCGAGCCACGTGGCTGCAGCTAAGTTATGGCGAGCCATGAGCCCCAGATATTGTTCATTTGTTGTGGACACCTGAATGGATATTTTATGTCGGCTAGCGTTATGATTAAAGTTGGAAGGTGAGGAAGACTTAACGATAGTTCCTGTAAAGATGTTTCTGAAACCGCAGAATTAGATAGAATCAGTAAGACTCTACGTCACCTTACATCGCCCCGTAATCCGGTTTTTACTCAACTGTATTGTTGAGTAATGTGGAAAATTATTTGAGCTTCAGGCAATTCTACTAAAGTTCACGTTACTAAATCCATTATTAATGAATAATTATTCTATTCTAAACATAAAATTGATTAATATTCACTCCTCCATTAACTGGAAACTGAGCGACATTATTATAACTAAACACATACTCTTAGTTATCAATAGCGGAACATTTCCCTATTCCAAGAAATTATGCAAACCAGCTACAAATACACCGCAATGTTTTGTTAATAATTAAAGTTCCGCGTAATTCTCGCTCACTGGGTATGGCAAGAAATGTCTCGGGGCAACGTTGGGCGCAAGGCTAGCTCACGCGAGACGCGACAACATGCAAACTTGAGGCCAATTCGAACCGTGTACTAGGTTCTGACGATTTCTAAATGCATAAGTAGACCTATGTAAAATAATTTTTCATTTTTAAGGTTCCGAACATCTTTGAGAAACGGAACCCTTACAGGATCACTCGGTCTGTATGTCTGTCGGTCGGTCTTTCTGTCACAGCCAGTTTTCTCCGGATCTACAAGACTGATTATGTTGAAATTAAGTACACATATTCGAATTCTGTGACCCGAATACGTATGCGCTACGATAATAAAATTAAATGTTGAGTAGATCACTTTTGGGGGTCAAAATAGAAAATTAAAAAAAAGTTTGTCAAACAGTTTCCTGTGACATATCAAATAAAAGGGCTTAACTGTGAGGGTTTTCATTACATTTTTTTACATAATTTTAAAATAAATTATTCAAGAATTTTGAAAAAAAAATTACCCCCCCTTATCTCCGAAACTATTGATTCAAAAATCTTGAAAAAATTAACAGGTAATAGTTCTCTACCTACAGATTACAACCATAAAAGAAGTCTATATTGTTAAAATAACATGTTACAAAAATGAAAATTCGTTCGGAACCCTTTGCACGTGAGTCCATTTCACACTTAACCAGTTTTTTTTAATTGAAAAGCAGCAATACAATTCAATTCAAAAATTCAAAAAAAAATTCAATTTATTCATAAAAACTTTTACAATAAAATGTGTATAAATAGCCACAAAAAGATAATAAAGTAAAAATCTTATATAAAGGTAAATTAGTGCCTAACTTAAAACTAGTGTATGGCTACCAATAATTTGACGTATAAGATATTTAAATTGGAACTTATAATGTATATAGCGACCTGCCCGATCTAGGTTTATTTAAACCTGTGTTTCAGGCCCTCACTTCATCGCAATTTAAATTGGTCAGTTATATATGTAAACTAGATCAATACAATAAAAAATCTTATTCGACTATTAAAAATAAGCAAACTTTACAATTATTAATAAATACTATTCTAAACAATGAACAAAAATAAATAATACAAAGAAATATGAAACAATAAACATCATACTAAAATTTCTAGCAGTTTTTCTGTGTCAACGTAATTGAGTTTTGCTAAATATTCCGCAAGCGTTGTACTGCATTTCTTATAATTTAAACTATATATGTCAAGTGGCTTGTTGAGCTTGTTATATAGATAAGGTCCCAAAAACACAAAAAATCTATTTGCGAAAGCATGTTTGGTTTGAGGTTTAATACAAACCAAATCTTTCCTTCTCTTGCCTGAAGGTACTCGGTCATAAGGAAGTTCAGTGTGCTGATGCAGTACGATGTTTAGAATAGCTAGTTGACGCACTGTTAGTACCTTACATGCCATGAAAAGCTGGTGCGTGGGAAATTTAAAAGGGCGAAAGGTTGCAACCTTTAGAATTGCTCTTTGAGCACGTTCTAGAGGAAGTAAAATGGACTTTGCGACACCACCCCAGGAAGTTATGCAATACGTTAGTATGGACTGACACAAAGCCAAATAAACTTGTTTAATTAAATCATAGTCGGCTACGTTACGTAAGTATTTAAAAATGTATATTAATTTCCGCACTCTGCTGCATAGTACATCAATATGTTTACGAAAATTTAGATTTGTGTCAATCGTTACACCTAGATATTTCACATAGTCAGCTTTAGCTAAGGTGGGACAAGTGCATGCGTTGTCAGCGTTAGTTCTACAATTATGTGCAAAAATGTTTAAGTTAGTAAGCGGAATGTTATTTTTCCTAACCGTAAATAAAATGTATTTTGTTTTACCTAAATTTAATGTTAAGAGACTGTTAAGAAGCCAATTAGATACAGTATTGAAACCATTCTGCGCGTGTTCATAAACCTCGATTCTTGATTTAGCTGAGAACACTAGAGCCGTGTCATCAGCGTATGACAGTATGATACCATTTTTGAGTGGCAAGCTGCACAGATCATTTATATATATTAGAAACAACGTAGGACCCAAAATGCTACCTTGTGGAAATCCGTAACAGCTATTTTTAAGCTCAGAACTTATAAATTGACCAATTTTCACACATTGATAACGATCACTAAGATAATCAGAAAAAAGTTGAAGTTGTGTTCCTCTTATCCCAATCGTTTCAAGCTTATGTAATAATATAGAACAAGAAATAGTATCGAACGCCTTGGCAAGGTCCAAAAAGATACCAATGGTGTGCATGCCATTGTCCATACTTGTACTTATATAATTTGTCAATCGGTGGACTGCTTGGCTTGTTGATCTTTTGGGCCTAAAACCAAATTGACTGTCTGAAAGCAATTTGTTGTCTTCTAGATATTTTATTAAACGAGTGTTTATGATTTTTTCTAAAATTTTGGAGAGGCCCGTTAAGACTGAAATAGGTCTATAATTATTAACACAGTTCTTGTCTCCAGATTTAAAAACAGGGGTGACTACAGCTTTTTTAAGTAATTGGGGGAAAACTCCTTGTGATAAACATAACTGAAAAATGTGAGTTAACGGAGGTGCAATTAGATATTTAAATCTTTTAAGAATATGATTCGGTATGTTATCGCAGCCAATAGCACAAACATCCTTAAGCTCGGTTATGATTCTTAATACCTCATTTGCGTCGGTCTCAAATAAAACAAAAGAATGTAGTGTAGAAGTTGTTACAGGTGAACTTTGAGGAGGCAACGATCTAGAATTTAATGTTTTTTCTGCCAAGTTTTTACCAACGTTAGCAAAAAAATTATTGACTTTATTCGTTGCTTCGGACGGATTTATTTCTGTTGATAATAAATCAAGGGGAGGTTCGGAATTTTTAGATCTAAAAGTATTATTTTTTATAAATTTCCAAACAAGCTTGCTGTTTTTTCCTGCCTTTTGTAGTTCATTTTTATCATACTGATTTTTTATTTTTTTCAAAAGATTGTTACAGAAATTTCTATACCTCTTGTATGTGACGGAAAGTGATTCATCACCAGGTGCCAGTTTCGATTTCAGGTGAAGTTTGTCCCTATGTCTCATACATCGAACGAGACCGGGTGTGATCCACGGTTTAATGTTATAATATTTCCTAGGCATTATTTTAACAAATGAGTTTTTCTTAATTGCATATTGTAGCGAATGTATGAAATACTCTAAAGAAATATTTGCATCGTTTGAATTAAAAACTGGGTCAAAATTAATAGCGCTTATGTCATTTTCAAGGTTTTTCATATTTACTTTAGTATCGCTACGCAAGCAGTTTTTTCTAGGTAAAGAAATTTGCAATGTTAGTAAAACAGCTTGATGATCGGTAAGCGATGAGTTAGTTACAAATGTTTGGGTTGGTTTCTTTGATTTTATAAAGAAATGATCTAAACATGAGCCGGACTGGTGCGTGGGATGGTAATGAGTGGGTAATAGTCCATGAAACGCGCAAATATTCAGGTAGTTGTTAGCATGGCCATTGGTTTTCCCGGAAGCAATGTTAATGTTTATGTCACCTACAAGAATTATATTTTGAAAAGATGATACTTTTGTTAAATTCATGTTGAGTGAGTCCAAAAAACAGTCAATGTTTTGAGAAGGAGGCCTGTAGATGGCCATTACTACTGTATCAGGAAAAATTTTAATTAATAAGCAATTACTGTCCTGGAATAACGGTTCTTCTACCTCTGTTTTTAAATTATTTTTTACATATACTACCAAACCATCATTTTGGTTGATGGTTCTATCAGTTCTTTGTGAGTAATATCCGTCAAGAGATGGTAAAACTGTTTGTTTCGACAGCCAACATTCTGTTAGGACGATAATATCACAGCTAACCTCAAGGTTCTGTAGCAACACTTCAAAACCGTTGATGTTCCGGTTTAGACTGCGGATATTTTGTGTTAGTAGGGTTAACGTTTTACCTCCAACAGGTATCAGATTCCTACAGTCCTCAACATTACAGATTTTAGCTTCAGACACAGAAAAACTATCCAGATCACAAATTAGATGATCTGTCATTCTAATTATAAACTAACAAATAAAATATGAGGTAAACTACTGACTAAGTGCTTACTTAGTAATTTGATCGGCGGCGCTCTTAGGCGCCTTCATAATCGATTGAATTGATGTAGTTGTCTTCTGCAAATTTGCGTGCCGGGCAATTTACATCACCAGTTGGATGGTCACATTTTCTTTTGAAGCGTTTACAAGTCGCGCATTGGGAGGGAGCAGCTTTATTGTTACACTCCTTGAAGGAATGACCAGTTACTCCGCAGTGGTTGCATGTCTGACTAGATTCTCGGCAAAACTTGGCTGCGTGTCCAAACTGCTGGCAATTGAAGCATCTGGTGACAATCGTGAAATCTTTCACGGGGCAAGATGTCCAGTTTATGAAAATTCGGCCTTGGTTTATTAAAATTTTCCTGGTACTAGCGGGCACTTCCAATATATAGTTACAGGTAGGAAGGTTTTTCTTACCCGATTTATGGCTCAATTTGATGGTTTCTTGAAAGGACTCACGAGTAGTATTCGGCAGCTTATCAGAAATGTTTTGCTCGTAAATGCAATCAAAAACTTCTTTCTCAGTGAGGGCTATGGGGACACCAATGACAGCGATCCTAGGGCGGCGTTTTGATGGTTCTTCTACTTTGAGGCCCGATGAAACTAGTTTTTCAGATTTTTTCAGTTTATCGATGTCGCCTTTGCTATCGGTGCAAATGATGACACCGCCGTTTCTGACTTTTCTCAGGCCACGGACATGTAGTTTTAGTTCTTCTGGCGAGATGATTTTCTGTACTAGGGACTTCGTGTCGTCACTGGTCTTCGTCTTATCAGAGGGATAAATTGCAACAGTACTCAGGTTTGCAGGGCGAATAAAGCTGTCGGAACCTTTTTTTACCATATTGGCATATGAGCCATTTTCAGGTTTGAGTTTAGTTTCGACAACCTCTTTGAACTGTTGAAGTGAGTTCGAAACGTTCTGGTGTACCTGTAAGTGCTGGATGGTGCTGTGCGCCTGGATGGTTTTCTGCTTTAAGGCTTGGTACAAGATTGCCATTTGAGATGTCCCATTTAAGACCTTCCGGCAAAGAGTATTGACACGGAGCTTCTGATCCGAGTTCATTTTTCCTTCCGCGACAATAGTGCATACTTCGTTCAGAATGGTATCTATAGATACCATCCATTTCTGGATCTCTGGCGTAGAAATAACTTCACTCGGCAATTCATTCTTCTCCGAGGATGCTGGTGGACTTGGCTCTCTATGATGGAAGTCTTCGATTGGCGTCGGTGGAGGACTTCGCCGTATTAATTGGCTCCGACCAAAAGGGCTAGATCCTGGGTTAGACATAACTAACACAAACACTATTTGTCTATAAATTTAGTTCATCTTTCACAATGACTCAGATGGTAGTTACCTACTAATCACACGCGACACACTTTACTTAAATAACTGACGCCGCAGATAACTAGGTATCAAAACATTAGTCACAATAATTATTTAATGATATTTCATATTATCCGATTTTAAACGTCACGTCTGCTTAGTCTCGCATCTAATAGAAGTATCTGTTTCTTTGTCTCAAATGTTTGGATTGGCTTCCGGTTTACCGGATGCAGCTGTGTACCAGTATTCTACGTGGAGCGACAGCCTTTCTGACCTCCACAACCCAGAGTCTAGGTCAAATATGTTCGGATGACAACTGGGACGAACAGCATAACGTGTTCTTCGAGGCACGGAAGGAACTCGCTTCGTAACGAATGGTCACCGATCCACAAACTGACCTCGGCAAGCGTTGCTTTACCTTTGAAGTCTGACCCGTGTGGCTGATATTATTTAGCTACTAGAACCTCAATATTCTCCCAGATAGGGATTATAATACAGAACTTTGTTCACTACATGAAAAGGTGCGCGTTTCAGTGAGATAATGTGTATGCAAGCGTGGCGGTTACGGCCCCCCTTTGGGGGAGGCCTATGTCCAGTGGTGGACGTCTTTCGGCTGCTATGATGATGATTTTGCCTAGGTGAATTCACGATGAGCCTTAACTTCGCCGCTTCGCGATGCAACTTCAGGCGGCGCGATGATCAGTACGAATCAACTTGCCTGTTCAAGCAATGTCACGCCTCAGCACGATTCATTGTTTATGACACTAAGATCAGGGGCACATTACCGACTTACCAACCGAGTTCACGTGAAGCAGATTGTAAGGTCTCTCAGAACTTGAGGGGTTGCATCTCCATCGCAAGACTTATCGGGTTCACGTCCCTAGCATAACTTCAGATATGTTTTATCTTTGTGGGCCATACGGTACAGTCGAGGTACTCGTAACAGTGGAATCACGTGTGCTTGTTACGTGATGGTAGCGATAAGGCTTTAGTAATAACACGCCGCTAACTATCACTTGCAAGGAGCTTGTAAACTGCGTGACCTGATGTTCGAGGGCTATAAAGTTGTAAGTTTGATGTTTTAGAATGAAATGTAGGTAGGACAAAAAGGGGTAGGGTTTAAGTTTATGGAAAAAGTATTTTGTGTATGTAGTTAGGAAGGTGTTAGATAAATGTAGTTGGGAAGGGTAATGGAATTCGAGTCTCAGGGCGTACCAAGTAGAATGCAGGATGAAAGTCGAGCTGATGATTTCTTTTGTATGGAGGTCTTCAAATTGATGCCTGCAAATAATTTCCGCATCCTGCCCGGGATCGTCCATTAAGTCCAGTTCTTTATTAAATAACAATAGTAAGTATGTTTTTCAAATAAATGTAGGTCAATTGCTTCAAACTTGAATTTAAGGTGGATGCGCCAGGTTAGCCCGCGAAATTCAAATTGTCTTACGTTTTTTTGCAATTTGCAAGTCAGTTTTAGGTTTTATGTTGATTATAGTATTATTTTGCGGGCGTAAGAATTATATATTTTCAGAATTATAACCATTTAAGTCAGCAATAAAACTCCATAGGGCCAGGTAACTCGAAATAATGACTATTTCATGAAATCTTGACATTTTAGGATTATACCGATTTATGGAGTTATTTTTACTGATTTTAATGGATATAATTCTAAAAATTCATAATTCTTACGCCCGCAAATCATACTTTAATCAACATATAACCAAATACTAACTTGAAAATTGCAAAAAACGTAAGAAAATTTGAATTTCGCGGGCTACCCTGCCAACCACCTTATGATGTGCATGCCAATAAGTGACCTCCTCTTAAAAATAGTTACAAACCATTGTTTTGTAAATCAACCGTTTGGTGAAATTAATATGTACCTAACTTCTTGAAAAATCCTACTAACACTAACTTCCGTAAATAACATATTCTCTTCACATTTAATGTGCAGCCTACAATGCCACTAAACACTATCATACGGCGCTGTAATGTAAACTTGGTAACGTTTGCGTTAGTTCAGTGTAGGCGGCCGCGCGACCGCAGCGCCACCGCCGGCTGCGGCGCGCGCTGGCACTCAGCCTGCGTCACACACACAGTAGGGATGCCACGAGGAATTACTGGACTACGAAGTCGTATTCTGTCGTGATAACGTAAAATTACGCTTGTTGTCCTGGAAGTGTCAGCAAAGATTTAGGTTGTTTCAATAGTACACAAGTAGTGCATGCAATAAGGGCGAGCCTGTTGCTTTGGAACATGGCACAAATGCAGTCTCTGGGCCAATAATGAGAAATTGTATGTGAAAAAACCAAATAACATTATTTCCGAACACGGACGAGATCGCGGAGGTTTCTAAAATCAGCAGTAGCGCTTGCGACCTCTAACCCAGCAAACCAACGAGATCGTTTGAGAAAAGCTTTCAGCATCATTTTGACTTTTTGTCACATGGAAGGCTGGCAGGGCAGGCTGGTATCACCAAACGGCTTTCGGTCATCTGCCTAGCCTTTTCCCAACTATATTGGGGTCGGCTTCCAGTCAAACCGGAGTTAGCTGAATACCAGTATTTTACGCAGAGCGGCTGCCTACCAGACCTCCACAACCCAGTAACTGGGTAACACGGTACTTCATGGCAAGACTGGAGTCAGATTTACTGGCTTCTGACTATCCGTAACGACTGCCAAAGATCTACAAATGACAGCCGGGACCAACGGCTTAACGTGCTTTCCGAGGCACGGAGGAAACTCGCTATGTTAAGATGGTCACCCATCCACAGACCAACCTTGGCAAGCGTTGCTTAACTTTGATGATCGACCCGTGCGGCTGTTATTATTTAGCCACGAGCTCCTCAAACGGCTTTCCGTAATATACCAAAAACGTGCCCTAAGCCATTCCGGACATAATATGCGTTCATCCAAGCATAGTCTGGACAAGTTCTGAGGGTCCGGTCGAAGCAAAACGTGCTCAAAGTAGAACATCGACAAGATGGTCCGACGCAATGAAGAAGGCTGTTCGAAGCAGCATGTACAAAGCGGTCCATATCGCAGAAGTTGTGAGGGAATGACAAAGAAGACAATGGTGACTCTCTGTCGAAATGTTGACAAAGAATCCTCAAATTCTTAGTTTTTTTTTATTTCAAATGGGAGAAAAATAAATGTTACGCTATTGCTAATAAGTTGAAGACAACGAGTAATAATTTTATAGCAATGTAAAACATCTTATTTACCAGTTATAATTGGAGTTCCTACCAAGACATATCGACTACGACATTTATCTAGAAAATATTTTCATGTTCCCAGAATACTCTCTGTAGCGTAACGATACATATTGCTACGAGTATGAAGCATCTCTAAGATTTTTTGAGTTTGTAACGTTCAAGTTGAAAAGTCATTAAAATAAATAAAGGTCATGTCCCTATAATTTGGGACAAATGCAGATGCAGTGCCTTTGAAGTTTAAGAAGTTTGGAATTAGACCTAAAACGCGACGACCTGATAGCTAGACCACCAACAACTATCATCTATCATGTCATCAGTGGTGTTCTGGTATGCCCGCTGTGTGCTCGGAGTTTTTCAGCCAAAATGGGATATGCAAGTCACATGATATAATAGAACTCCAAATCTTAGCTCGTAACCATCATGAGGAATGCGGTCGCTGTGGCCTAAATCAATTAGATGGCATCATCATCATATGTGAGTAATAAGGGGCAATGCGGCGCGCGGTGCATGTTGTAGATATAGTAAATTATAACCATCTCCTTTATTTATATACCCTTTAAACTTAAACACAGCAATGTTATACTGTTAGTACTGCTCCAAGCAAGCTCTTTCACAAAACTCTCTCCAGTAACAAATACAATATTGAAAATATCAGTGGAATAAACCAAATGAATTGGTTTCGGCAATCAAAGACGCGAATTGAAGCCCAGTAATGTAAATACAAGCGTTGTCTTCAAAACTCAAATATTTCTTCCACAATGATCTTCAGTCTTCAGTACATTGTGTCAAAAACTCGTAATATAAAATGAGCCATTACGTCTTTTAATGAGTAGCGCTAAGCCGAAAAATTAAATTCAAAATCACCGCCCAAGCGTTGAAAAGGCTCTAAAGTTTATTTAACAGGGGCTTTAAGAAACACCGAGGCTCACCGACTTGTTTATCCGAGATGAAAGATAATATTATGGCGCAAGTAGTAAGCGATGAGATTTCACATAAGTAAGCCACTAAATAATACTGGGGGAAACCTGACGAGCTGTAGAAAACGTTGGCACAGGAATGGTATTAAAAGAAAATAATATTTTTACTCCCACAAAAAAATATTTCTAGAGATTGGTTTCTTCAGTTTTCTTTTAATACTGTCGCGAGTAAATATGATTACGAGAACGTAACCTCATAAAGAAAAAGTCTTCTGACGCGAAATATCTACCTCCAAAATCAAATCTAGCAAATTGCTGTCGTGCTTACCATTTTATTAGCAAGAAAAACATTTTACGAGTGTTCGTGTTTCTTCAGGGCTGCGACAGTTTTCATGATTCATTAGCTATGTTACAACAGTCCCCCGCTGCTCTTGTGTTCGCTGCTCGTCTCACACTTCCACCGCTGCGGGCACAAAGCACCGTTGTATTAAGTCGTAAATTAATTTTACCTTCACCCCGCGGAGGCAAGGGTCTCGTAGTAATGAGGTACACCTTATACTACTATTTACACACATTTCTTTACAAAACTCGGCCGTATAAAAACCCAAAGGAAAATGGTTTCAGCGAAATTTAGCAGAAGCTCTTTAATCCTATTTTACAACGGGCCTTACTTCATTCACAAATGGGGCAGATAAGCCCCAGTTTACATTCCAAATATTCGTTTTGTTGATCGTTTTTTAGATAAAACTTGCCCTGATATCTGTGCAGTTCACTTGAATCTCCTCTTTCACCATAAAATGCGGTGAATTATTTGCTTCAGAATTTTTTTCTTGATCGAAATCACGTTTTATTTTTCTAATTCTGTTTTCGTTTAGATTGCCCTGCGATATTTTTATTCCTAACTTCATCAAACAAATTCCATTTTTTGCAAAATGAAGCTAAGAGCGCTTGTAACAGCATCGATGAAAATTCAATTTAGAAAAATCACGAACTTTACGACTAGTGAATGAGCGTCGAGATAAAATTATTATGTAATTTAAGTGAATAGACACATAAAATCATCGTTATAATAAAAGGCATTCATTTCGTTTTAAGCACAAAAGCGATAATAATTTGTTCAATAATTTTATGATTTCAAAAGAGATACCATTTCACGAATAATATTGAACGAAACGTGTAGGAATGTAATTGTTCGAACACCATACAACAATTGATACAAGCTAATGACTTGCGAAATTAAATCAAACGAACGAGTTAAAAGGACTGAAATCGCATTAAAATCCAAAACGACACCGACAAAAAAGGTTTTAACTCCAATTATTACCCATTCCGTATCTGTCTTACACGGGACCGTGAGCAAAAAAGGGACGAGGGGACAAAAAGAGCCCGCGATAATGGTCCCACGCACTAGCGACAGCCTCGAGCCATTTTAGGGTTTAGTACAATGGGGACGCTTGAACGGTAATCGACGTTTTATAAGAAGCACTACAGAGCGGTTACGTCACCGCGACCTTTTCACTGTACTACTTGATAGCCTTTGTGTTGCTCTCATTAGAGCCACTTTGGATTCTCTTTCAGTGGCTGAGCTTCTATTGGATAATGCAGTTACGATAAATATAGGCCTTTTGAGTGGCTTGGACAAATTTCTCACTTATAAACCGTTTTTTTATCCTTTTTAAAGTCAAAGAGTTCTGCAAGTAATACTTACAGTTTTATTTAAAACGGCTTTGAACGCGGTCTAAGAAGTCAATCGTAAAGCGTTTTCTCTGATTCGTACAAATGCGTCGCACGGTGTTGTCGCATGAATTTTATAACTCGTTGGAGCTGTTTCGCCAATTTGGTTTCAAAATATATCAAAAAAGTTAGAAAATTGCTTCACTCATCATCATTACTCACTCCAGCGACAAAAGAAGGACTTCTAGACTTGAAAGCGAGAATTTGAAATCCGATCAAACATACATTTATCTTCGCCATTTGCGGGCAGACAGAGAAATTTGATAAGTGCCACTCGCACAAAGCTCGATTTACTTAATGCAAGATAAAATTTAGACATCCTCACGGTAACGGTGAGGTTGTTCTAGAAAAATCCCTTTAGAAGCGGAATATTCGAGCAGGAGAGGGGAGCACTCAACGGAACGCTAATGGCATCGTTTTAAAAGGAAACGAAAATAATAAATTATTGACATCATCTTTTCTATCGCGCCTTGGAAATTATTTATTTTATCTGTACAGTGTTAATGCTCGCCGGCGTCGGTTGGAAATAATGCTCTTTGCACCGGTCAATGAAATGGAAACAGATGTTAAATGTATGAAATGCTGATGGAATTTCCGATAGCGGTGAGATTTATTCCGTGTTTTCTGCGTAGGTATATTGTGATCGGATTAATACTACGCCACTCTGGCTGGCGGATCAGATGAATATTGAAACAAAAAATTCGAATTAAACCAGAATCATTGTATACGAGTCATTCCTAATGCAGGTTTATGAATATTAGAATAGAATAGAATAGAATATATTTTTATCGTAAAACATGAGTATACATCATATAATGTGCAAGGTCTTATAATAATGGTTAGATCTGCATGCTTTGCCATTTATGGCGTACAAAAACAACATATTTGGTTTAAAATAACCACAAAAGATTTGAGTTTGAAACAAATAAACCATTTTTTTTTTTTTTTTTTTCATCGTAATACTACTTAAAAAAGAAGACAATGTACAGATAAGGTTATGAATTTGAGATTAAAATTTTAAAAATTTCGTAATTGCAGAAAAAATGTACTTAATTAATTGCGTTCATTTAAGAAATCCGATATTGTATAATAGCATTTATTTACAATTTTTTTTTTTAAATGCATTTTAAATAGGTTTTGGGATTTTATTATATATAATTGGTGCTAAACAAAAAATACTTTTTCGCATCAATGCCGTGGTTGACCTTGGTACACATAATCTATTATTATGTACTTGGTACACATAATCTGTTATTACGAAAGTGTTTGACAAGTTCGGCATCGATACAATTTTAAAGTCAGAGGAAAACATTTGTATAATATTAAAATTAATTGTAAGATTTTAATCCAGTCACAATTTTATAATTATCAGAAATTTTAAAATTTGCAAACATAAAACACGATCAGGATACAATATTGCCAAAATGAAATCTGTAACAGAAACAGACTAAGTACCACTGAACTTACAAACTCAAAACAGTTCAGTTAAACTAATTGTACAATACAAACAATGCGGTAACCGTGTGGCCCTAACGATCGCTGCAGGTGGAGGCTGGAGCTCGGAACTAACAGGACAGATACAAGTAACTGTGTATACAATACGGTCGCACAAAGGAGGCATCGTATGAGATAACAAGGGGGAGAAGTAGCGGCCCCATTACGCTGCCTTGAGGTACTCCACCCTTTAATGAACGCTAGGACACCGCTAAAGTGAAGTGTTCTTGTTGCTTTAATGGTTTTATTCACACGTTTGGTGTGGCTTTTAATTACTTTATAATCATAAAATGTGACATTAATGTTTTTGTGTTTCTTCGGATGGTTTTACGAGTCTAAGGCTTATGTGGGGAAGCAATTATAACGTTGAATATAAAAATGTTATTAGATTTCTGAAAAATGCGATTGCTTGGCAGATAAAATATGGTTTCATTATTACTGTTACCAACTTTATAAATTGGTGTTGACAGATGAAAATAAAGAACAGTGGTGTGCACGGGGCTGGTGCCAAGTAGCGATTGGAGCAAAGACCCACAGGCGACTAACAATAATCTGGCTTTGGCACGCGTCCGACTCACAGCAACGTGTTGGGATATTAAGCTTCGCAATGTGATTTGACTCGCCACATTGGTCTAGTAGCACTAGCACAGCTGCAAAATATGTGAACCTGTTTGTAATCCCTACCTACATAGGCAAAATGCTTTTTAATTTTGCGGAAATAAGTGTTCTAAAGTCTGAACCAAAAAAAAACAGGCTCAGCTTGAAATCTCATAAACGTTAACGAATTTTTAATCCATCACTAAAGTGACACTGTCATCAGTAGAGAGTAACTGAAAGTAAATATATATTAAAGAAATCTTTTCATCTGATGGAGGCAAAGTATCTTTTTTGCTATTATCACGTGAAATGTTGTTATTATGTGGTTCTCACATGAAAATTGATCCAAGTAAACGACGTCTCCCAACAAAATCTTGAACAATTTATACTTGTTTGCAATAAGTTTCTGAGCAAAATAAATTTATCGTCAGATTAGTGCCAAACTCACTCTCGGATCGATTTAATCACGAGCCTCTTCAAACTAATGGGTGAGGCCCACTTAATGTACAAATAGGCCGGTCGGATTGTAATCTGGATAGAGATTAGGCAGGGATTGAGGAGGTCATCGCAGAATCCTCCCGGACGGTCATCAATGTAGCAAGCTATACTATTATGGTATTAGTTTCTGCCGCGATGCCGTGTTCACTCCAATGTCAGCTGATTGTTGTATTGTTATGATTGCCATTTGAAGATTGATTGATAGATTTATCTTAAATTAGATTTATCTTAAGAAAATCCTTTTATAATTACATTCTTATGTCGAAATTAAGATGTGTTTGTATAAAAGTACTTTTTATGTTCACAAAATAATTTAATAAAATTTTTAGAGCACGTCTCCGTAACTTTTAGGCGTAGACTTCATAAATATCATAAAAAAATTAAGGTCACATTATGAAAGGTAGATTTCATTAAAAACTTTTTCTTGTGAAGAATCTTTTTCTTGAAATTTCTAGGTTAGTTTAAAGAAAATACTAGTAATATTCATAAGCGACGAGTAGGTTCAAAATAGTTTTGTACAATATACTGAGAATGTTTTAACAAAGTTAGTTTGCTGTTGCGAATATCTATTAGAAAGTCTTCATCGTAAACAAACAGTGTCTAGTTGAAAAGCGATTCAGTGTGTGTGCGTTATGGATGAATTCGAAATTGGTCATAAACTATGTTAATTATTCCGCTGCGACAAAGGAGTGCGGCGCTCCGGCTTTGAAGTTTGACATATTAATGTCTTATACTAAGTCAACGGGAACTTCAGTGAGCTCATAAAAGCTTTTAAGACGTGTATCTTCTCGATAATCGACTTAGTCAGCCGGATATTGATATAAAATTATGCTGAGAAAAAAGCGAGCTAGAATCCTATTCATGAATATCTTTTTTTAAATTAAAAGATATTTATAGTAAAGGCTCAAATGAAATAGACTACTTAATAAAAAGTATGTTAAGCAGTACCTAATTTGCGCTGAAATAAGTATTACTTGGCTCTAGACTGTTTTACTGAAGTTTTGTAATCTGTAGATAAATTAGAAAATTATAAACTTTATTTATTCTTACTCCTGCTCCTTCGGGTAGGGCGAAATATTTAAGCAATTTCTAAAATTACACGTCTAGGAATTGGAGTCCTCACCCAAAGTTCAAAGTAATGGAACCTAAAAAGTTACTTACCTACAACTAAGAGACTTGGATGAGCAAGGTCAACAACTTATTATACTTTTACTAATGAAAGTCAACGTAAGAAGATTCTGGTTGAAACGCTTTCCACTAAAACATTAATTTAGTAATTAGAGGAGCGAGTGGAAATAAAAACGTCCGTTCTCTGCCGGAAACAAACTGATTCACAGATGAAACTGTGTGTTTTCTTCTTACTAAACTTTCTAGAAGTAATGTCAGTGTTTTTAAATTCCGCGAGGGAGCAGCCGTACTTCTTAGTTTTGTTGAAAAATATTATTTTTACAAAACACTGCTTGTATTTTGACGTTGAAATTATAATTCTTTGTGAAATTGAAGCAGCTTTTGTTTTTATCTTTTCATTTCTGCATTGATAACATGACTAAAAATAATATTTCAAATGGGAGAAAAACTGGATGGAATGGAAGTATTTTCATTGTTTGCATTGTTAGAGCAACAACTAAAGGATGTGCCAATGACTGCCACGATGCGAGAGAGAGAAATTAGCCACAAAGTATCTAAAGGAGTGATAAAATCCAACTCAAAGTGAGCACTGAAAATTAAGCGGACGATATAATGTTATTATGCGTAACATCGCCAAAATTTATGGTAACGTCACGCCATCGTACAGTCCTCGTTTACATGGCGCGATGCCGACACTCGGGGCTCATGGCTCGTGGTTTGTGGCACATTGGTCCCCTGGGGCAAGTTTGACAAATAGAGATCTCGTGCAGCGAATTTGGCCAGAAAAAAAATTTGTCGCGGAACGAGCTCACGAAACCTATATCTACAACCAAATTATATTGACCTTCCCTGCCTCCTTGAACCCGGATTACGTTGAGAAGAAACGGGTCCGAGTAAGTTCGCTGACAGGTCACGGAGTGCTGGCCGTGATACATAGACTGCAATAAAGTAAATTGCGAGCATTTGCTATACGTATTTGGTACACGAGGATCTTTATGGCGCCGATAATGTTATGGGCAGGTAATGTTCTGTTTCGAATGTACCAATGGACGTTTCATTGTTTAACGATCGTCTTTGTGCTCTTGATATTCCTCTGTGTGACGTAAAGCCGTTGTAAGGTTTAATAGTTTACGAGCACGTTAAAGATCTTGCTTTGAAAAGTACTCTTATTATTTTGATTTTAGGTATTTTACATGTTCCTCACTTTCTATATTACTGGTAGGTATCGTTAAGCTTTCAGTTAACGCCCGAAAACATTTTAGTGTTCAATCATTTACTTTCATTATTTTATTAAGTTTACAGTATAATCTACTTTACATATTTAAGCATAAAAACAATATCTATTAACTAATACTTAATTTGTACAAAAAAAAAAACTTAAAAGCTACTGCACACAAAATGATGCGGGCTATTTATTGATAAAGTGGTTCTCCAGAAAGGTTTTAGTATATAATTTGCTCCCGTGCGAGACCGGGGCGGGTCGCTAGTTTGTAATACAAATAAGGATTTTTTAGGAAAAAAAACAATCGAGCAACTTCAATTTGGGAGAAATTCCGTTTGAAACTCCTAACATCTTTTCTTCGAGTACAAAGGTTCCGAGTCATTCATCTTGAAGCCACACCATCTATCTATTAGAACTGCTAATTAATTGATCCCTCTACTTTGTTTCTCTAAATTGAAGGTACGCGGAAGGTCGAAGTTCCCACCATTGTTCAGGCTCCCTATTATTCTGGTTTAGTAATTGGTGGTTCCTGGAATGATACCGAACCATTAAGTTGGTTAACTAAAGCTGGTAGTGCGAGGGATTCCATACAAGTCCTATTATAATTATGTACAATTTTATCCCCAACAGCTCTTGTGTTACTTAATGTTAATTTATGTTTTCATCTTTGATCATAATGTGTTGCTAAGGATTCGGTTATTCAAATTTTGTATACCACGCAGCTGTATACAACTAATGAATTAATTTTCCTACGTTAAAGGTAATTAAGTTGTTGACAGTAAATAATTAGGTATTCCATTTCTGAATGTTACCATAGTTACCAACATCTAAACTTTCACATTCTCATCGTACATACGATATAATATTGACCATAGTTACAACACATATGGTACCACATTAATATCTCCCAGAAGATGGCTAGTAGCGTTATATTTATGTAGTTCGGTCGTTGCTCCCAGCAGGAGAGTTGGGAGCCAACTACGAACCACTCGTGTTTCTGAACTTATCTTCTAAAAACTTTTGGCATGGGTTTATCCAGTGCCAAATCAGTGCTCATTTAATTATATAACTCCGCACGGTTTCTGCAGCATTTATTTTTCACACTACATGCCCTAGTTCTAGAATTATTTTCAAGTCTAGGCTGATATAAAATTTTATGTCCTATTGATAGGTGCTAGCAGTGCAATGTCGCCAGCCGAACAAAAAGGAAGGTAGGAAAGTTAGTTTCTATAGACCGAGCGAGGCCAATCTAGGTTTATTTTAGTTTGCTCTTCTGGGATAAGCTCACTAAAGGAGCTAGTTGCGATAACGCTGGGAAGTGTTCACGTGACCCAGGGAACTGAATAGAGATGAATTTAATAAAACTTGTCTAACCTTTGCATATATCTTTCTATACTAATATATAAAGCTGAAGAGTTTGGTTTTTGTTTGTTTGTTTGTTTGCTTGAACGCGCTAATCTCAGGAACTACTGATCTAAATTGAAAAATTCTTTCAGTGTTAGATAGCCCATTTATCGAGAAAGGGTATAGGTTATAAGTCATCACGCTAATACCAATAGGAGCGGAATAGTAATAAAAATTGTGACGCAGACGAAGTTGCGCGGTTCAACTAGTAAATAAATAATTGCTAAACCAAAGGGCAAATACAGCTCGCGAGTGTACCTACTGACATCAATATTATATTATACAAGTTGTTTTTGTAACTGAAAAACGATATGTGATGTATAGTGTAACTTTTTGCAGTGCCGCATCATTTAACTTTTCGCCGTATTTGAGTAACATAAAAAATTGGTTAAAATCGGTCCCTGATATGCCACAATTTATGAAACTATAGTTTGTTTTTTAATCCCGGAGACTAAATTGACAAGTGCAAGTGTCAAAACTGACTTTAATTCTATTTTAATCTATGTCAGTTTGCCATTTGCACATTAAAAACAGACTATAGTCGAGGTTCAAAAATTCACGTAAATCAAGAGCCATAACAGTGAAATCACAAATAATATCCATCAACCAAATTGTCGTCAAACCAAACATTTATCAAGACTAAAATCTCCTAATCCCCATATCTCTTGGACAAACACAAACCATGCACAAGCGGTTAGGTAAGGATACCATGTTACATCAAAGGAATGCTGCGTATGTGTTATCAATTATCTCTGGTTAGCATCGAGTTTGTCGAGACGATCGGTCTGCGGTCGGCGGCTCTGGCTCCTGAACTATAGGATTGCTAGTAGCTAATGACGTAATGACTTGCCTATTGCGTTGCTGTTGCAGCTCTGCAACTAATACTCTTTGTTTAATAGAATTAGTGGAAGCTTGTAACGGAGCAGTCTCGGGATTGCTATTGTTCAACGCTTTAATGTTGTTTTGTGAGATGATTTATATTGTTTAGCACGATATAATTACACTTGTATTTCCATTTTAGCAACATTTTCTTGTGATTTTATGCGTTTGTTAATTAAATTAAATTTTAACAAAGAAACTGTATTTTACGGGGTAGGCACCGGAAGGTGTTGTGTTGGAAAGCCCTTCATTGTCTTTTGAAATGCAGGGAATTTGTTTTTCGTCTCAAATCATGAACATTATAATGATGATCAATTTGAACAGTATTTTAAATATTTGAAGTTTCACTGAGTTTTAAAATTTTATAATGAGGGCTACCGTTTTTGTACTCACCTGTTGGCGCCACTGTCGAATGAAGTTTTTAATCATAGCTTTAAAATTGTTATTACGTGCATAAGAACAAAATTAGAAGGAAAATAGTTTATGAAGCCGTTAACTTGCGATTTAATACAACAAAAATAGTGTCGCAGTGTATTGTGGACTCATCATTAATGAAAAAACCGGACAAGTGCTAGTCGAACTCGCACACGGAGGGTTCCGTACCATAAACCTTAATTTTTGTTTTATAGCGGCAACATAAATACACATTCTGTAAAAAATTCAACTGTCTGCCTATTACGGTTCTAGAGATACAGCCCGCTGACAGACAGAGGGACGGACGAACAGCGAAGGCTTACTAAAAGGGTTCCGTTGGTTACCTTTCAGGCACAGAACCCTAAAAAAGAAGGAAATCTACACATTTTGGACAAAAAATAAGGTGAATGCAGTGGTTGTGAGAACCGTAACTTAATTTGTCAGAGTCAGACTGTTTTATAAAAATATTCACAAAACTCAAAACAAATAAGTAAATAAACTTGCTTCAATAGCCAACCAAAAGTGAAACTTGACATTTCGAAAACCTCATGCTACACTAGCGCCTCTAGTGGCGAATTCAAACGCGATAACCCTCATTAGGTACTAACAGATTTATTAGCCATGGAACACATGGCCGTTGGTGTAGACGAGTTCTTGAGTAGAGACCGCGAACCGGCAAACGTAAGGTGGACGCCCCCAAGCTAGTTAGAGCGACGATCTTTGCAGGGTGGCTGGTAGCAGCTCAAATGGCGTGCATTAGGAGAGGCCTATGTCCAGCAGTAGACTGTTCTAGGCTGATGATGATTAGAAACGTAAACGATACTATAATTTCTTTGTTGCAGACATAATTTCGCCCCGGTGATGTAACAGCCACCGTTCACGATGAAGGTGAAAGTGAAGTGAACGGCAACCTGGGGCCCGGCGTCAGCCACGATGCGTCGAGCATGAGCAACTGCGTTACCATGACAACCAAGATGCTGCTCTCGCTGCTGCTGCACTGCTTCTGCGTCGCCACCACAGCTTCAATATCTAGTGGAGGTAAGTGACACGAGACCAGGACAAACAACTGAAGCTTCTTGATCTTAGTTTGGTTCGATAAAAGGAAAATGGATTTTTTTGGGACTTGGTCAAAGTGATCTGTGATATCTTTTAACTGTATGACCTTTTTTAGCATGATTTTAATACCAATTTACTAATTATTATAAGTACATTTTTTATTTTTTGGTGAAATCAGCTCAGTTTCATTCAATTGGAGAGAAAATGTAAGTAAAAAGTTTTCACGATTTAATTTTTTGTCTTAGCATTTAAAAAAAACGTTATATAGATCTTTATTGACTTTTTAATATTGTAATCGGTTTTTTTAAGTCCCTATCATTTTATAATTAGTAGACTGAACCCGCAGAACCAGATTAATTACTTAAAAACTAATTTATATTTCAAGATAAGAAAACTGAAATGATAACTTTGAGCTCGTGTATAATAAATAATTCAACTCTTGGAAGTTTTTAACAAAAATAGCTGCAAGTTTAACAGATAAAGAAACTTGCGATATTCGCTGAGAATCTCGCTAAAATATTCCCTTAAACCCCGGCCATAACTTATTCTATTCGGGAAATAAAACAAAGACCCCACTATCCAGAATGCAAATATCTCAAAAAACACGTTCTATTGCGCGTTCTGAATGAGATGGAAAAAAGAGGATTCGTTCTGGAGCAGAGGTTTAACATAAAATTCTAGTAAACGGGAGCATGTTACAAAGTTTGTAGTAAAGGGGCGCGAGATTCGCGAGTTTTAGTGTATTAATATAAAGTGTGACTACAGCGAGGTGATGGTATGAGACATAGTTAATAATGCAGACAGTAAAAAGTACCTGCAAATTTGTGTACGAAAAATTAAATATTACATGAGTCCCAGTTAACTTTGTAGTGTTTAAATCACAAAACATGTTTTTAAGTATAAAAGAGATGGTAACGGTAATGCTTTTTGTTTTTGTATGAAAGCAGTAAGTTTAGTATTATTGCTTTGATATTGTGGAACCTTTTCCTACTGATTTCATGAAAATAACGTTTCTAGTAAAAGTATGTTTGCGAAAACCGGAAACCAGAAATCAAAATTCCAGCAAACGTGGTTGAAAATCAAAACAACCTCCATTCGGCGTATCTTTGATTCACGTTACGCAACAAATCATGTGCGATACATATCAATCATAAACGATGAACAGGACGAGAAAAAATAATCCTTGACACAGAGTAATATCAATCGGAGCGCATCAATCCGACAGCGGAGTGTCCCGCGGAATCTCCGCACGAGTGAATGGATGCGAGCTAGATACCGTTCGTTCTTCATTCGGCGCCAATCGAATGGAATGAATCGTGTAAAACCTGTTCAGAGTGATTTTTTATTGAGAATATGTTAAGTATGCGAGGTACAGCGATTTCGGGTTGCAGGAAACATTTTTATTCGGAACTGCGGAATTGGAAACAAAGGGAATAAAAGCGAGGACGCAGCGATACAAAAAAGGAAGCTTTTTATTGTCATACAATGGCTCGTACACTACATTTACGATCTCGTGCCGTTCAGTCAGCACCTCTCGCGAGTTGCGACGCGGATAACTTCTCCTATCCTGCTCGTACCGTACCACTAGCGTCTAAAACGTCCTTTATTTTATTTGTATTCTCTTATTTATCGTTTGTTTGTAAGTGTTCCAATGCATTGCTTTTACTATAGATATTCAACAAAAAAGATTAAGTGAAAATATTGTAACTGAGAAAACGTCATTTCATAAAAATAGACAGCAAAATATCTGCGTCGACACTAATTAAGAACGATAAAAACAAAATGGTTTCCGTTCCAGTAACGCGATATTTTGTACGAGAATTAGATCGAGCGAAATTAAATCTTTTGCGGGATTAGAATAATAAGCAAACCTTGTAGGTTTCACTGTATCGTAAATTGGTTTGATTACAAATAGTTTAGAGCTTTTAGAGTAGAAAAAAATAAACTAATAATTAGTAATTGTGTAATAATTAGTAATTGTTTTAGTAGTAGTAATTGTGTGTGAAAAACCAAGATTAACGATCATTCAATTAACTTAATATAATATTTATTACTTTATTAAAACACACATACGTGCTTCCAAACTGCAAAAATACTGTGTTTTAATAAAAAAAAAAATTTTTAATTTTATTACTGCAGTTTCCCAAGACTTCTGTATATTCCCGAAGGAATAAAATAACCGCACACTTGGATATTTTTATGAGCAAAACTGTACGACTGCTTTAAGTTTATCCTCGAAATTTTCCCAACTTGGATATTCTAAAGCGAATGTTATTTCGACTTAACAACTTTGAGAGATTCTAGGCAGATAATCACGTTACTTCTATCTATCTAAATAAATGTCTGTATCTAGCGATGTTGTTTGGGTTGAATCTGTCTGTTTTGTGATATTCTGAATTACTTGTTCTAAACTAGAACATTTCAATTTATAGTATTGTTTCTATTTCTTACAATAGAAACAGTTTGTCAAATACGCTGGTTTTTTCACAAGAATATTTTTTTTTTTTTCTACATTTTATGTTAACTAAATATTAATACAATAAGAAACGATTTGGAAAACCCAAAAAGCCAAATCCAAAAATCTTAAAAACATAACCGAAATCGAAACCAGAGAACTGAAAAAGGGCAAAAAACATTTTCTTAAGTCCCGGCGCGCCGAATGAAATGGACGATTGCACGGATACAGCCGTGTACTCGCTGTACTCCTCGTACTTCACAATACATGGCGCAGGTAAACAACCCATGAATATCGGTTAAATAAAAGGTTAGGAAATTTTTGGCAAGATTAGCTTTAGCTACTTCGGTGAACGTTTTGCAAGTCGGGAGAACCGCAGGAGATCGATACGAATACAATTTGAATTGAGGTTGATGTTATCGGGAGATGTGCCGGGAAGTGTTCTTTAATGTATTATATGTTAGAGAATACTCGTAGGTGGATGGTGCAGTTTTGTACGGCGATCGAGTAACAGACTATGGGAATTATACTAAAATGGGTTATTTAATCAAGGAGTTTGTACATCGAAGTTTATAATACCTACGGATAAAAAAATGTCTATGTTCAAAACATCGAAAATTGGAATACCGATTGTATCAAAATATCGATAATTGTTATAACTAAGCTTAAAACGTCTAAAATTGAAATGCCGAGTGATTAAAATATCGAATTATTAAAAATATCGATCTCATGCGTGTTTCCACAACGAACACGTCTCAGTCATGCAATGTGAGCTGCAAACATAAACTGATGATTTGTCAAAGTATTTTTATCATCTATATAAAATTGACTTACGAGACAACCTAATTAAAAGCAAACACTAAAAATAACCGAGAAATACGGTGCTACGAAAGCCGGTATCTTTATTCTCCAGTGACAGTAACTGGATAAAGTGTTCCAAAATGTTATACAAGAAGAATTTTTTTCCGAGAATTTTTAGTATTCATTTACGTCGTAAATCGTCGTCGGGATAAAAAAAAAACAAGATAATATCGTTGAAGTGGGCTGCTGAGGGGCGGCCGGGTCAGCGAGATCAAAGGGATCCCGCACACGGCGGAACCTTTGAGTTCATCTCTGCGTGTGTGCAGTTATCAGTATATTTATAAAATTCCTCTCTTGGAAGGTTCCGAGGAAATTGTTCTGTCGAAATCATCGGATCCTTTTCACGAAAATGAACGCGAATTAAAAATATTTTGCGTGAAAATGTCTGTTGTTAAGTGTTGGCAAATATTATAAGTAAGGAAAATGTTGAGTGAAAAAATATATTCTTTCCAAAATTGTTTTACCTAAATGGTACATGGTACTTAAAACTGTTGACAAAATAATCACGTGAAAAGGTCTTTTTCTTCCACCTGGCGTTAATCCCGGCTATTGCCAAGGTCTGCCTTCCGACTGAGCTTCCTTCACTTTGCCCGATCTTCAACTTTCCTTTCAGTGAGTAAGGAAGGTATTTTGCGGTCGCAAACAACGCCCGTTACCTCGCGCCACTTCGCTCAAGCCTATACGTGCTTGTATATCGTCGTCCACGTTACCAGACTCGTGCAGCACGGATCCAAGGTACCTGAACGTATCGGACTTTGTGTTCAGGTCCGAACCTATTCGGATGGTGTTTGAATCCGTGCTGCCACAGGACATGTACTCAGTCTTCGCCACATTTAGTGTCAGACCACCGTTTTCAAGCGTGTCCTTCCAAATGTTGACTTTGCACTCCAGATGGGCTTTGTTCTGATTAACGAGGGCGATGTCATTGGCATACATCATTAGCCATGGAGGCTCATCTTGGATGTTTGCCGCAACTACATCGAGCACCACGTTAAACAATAACGGGCTAAGAGGCGAGCCTTGGTGAACGCCAACAGATATTGGAAAGCCATTAGATACGCCAACAGCGGTCTAGACCGAGGACACGGAATTGCGGTACATGTCTCTGAAAATTTCAATATAGGTCTCGAGAACACCCTTAAAGCGAAGTGCTAACCAGACGGACTGGTGAGGTATACAGTCGAAGGCCTTTTGCAAAGCTCCCCTCCTCTCTCTGTAAGCCTCAGGCAAACACTGCGTCCATGGTGCTGTTACCCACCCGGAAGCCATATTGACCCTCAGAGACAGTGCACTCGCTATGGAGTCGTGTGTCAGTGATGCGCTCGAAGAGCTTCATGGTGTGGCATATGATAATTATACCGCGGTACAATCCTGTACGCTACCTTTGCCTTTGTAAACAGGAATAACCAAGCTAAATCGTCACTGCCCAAATAACATTTTGGTGTCAGTTACAGGCTCTTTTATGACTTTATGTAATACAACAGGGTTATAATTATCTCAGTTATAACAAAAGACGATAAAAAACAAGTTTTACGCGCCATCGCAGCACTATAGCGTTAATGGACGACGTAATACAGCTTTGAGAGTTATAATGGTGCTAGTAGCAGCAAGTCTACTTAATACGTTATAGCTTTAACCTTTCTGTGACATTCAAGTCTTTATAAAAGAGTTCGCCGACTCTTTTTAATACTTATTGTTGTATAGTTACTATAATTAACTGTTTTATACCTCTTAAGGTGCTATATTGGCTATGATTGCAAAACTGCAGTAATCTTTTAAAGACGTTCTAAAGGTATTGGTGTCGAACAACGCAAGTATGGGTCATTTTTAACACTAACTTCACTTTTGTAAAGTTCGCAATTGTTTTGGTAACCTAAAAATTAATATTATTTCGAGTTATTCAACATTTGACTACAATATACAAAATTTCTTACATTATTTGAAGCGTTCCATGAATGCCGCTTAATTTTACATACCACTGCTCAGGAAGCAGTAATGAATGTTTAGCTAGAGATGCCCATTTTGTTATCATTACTTTTCTTTTAAATCTTTAATAAATCCTAGGCGCGTTAAAATTGAGATGAGAACCATGGTATATATTTACAGTGAATTCATAAGGGCCGTCATTTTTCACTTCACATACTTAAATTACTTAATATTCCAGAATATTATTCTGCTGTATTGAATAATGGATGACATAACACTTCCACTACGAACAGACTTAATTTAAGTAAGGTTACAGGCTTTTTCAATCTTTACGTACGCTAAAAGTTATATAGTTGATATATACTTAAGAACGATATGTTCTCAAGAAGTTTTTAGAGGCAAAGCATTCTTATCCGGTATTTTTCTTCCACCTGTAGTGCTCACCAACGCGTTATTACAACGGTAATACCGGTTAAAGTTACTACTTTAACCGGTATTACAGCTACTGCTGACGATGAATAAACGCTCTTGTGCAGCTTTAATATCTTTGTGACACCGTACAGGTACACAATTTTACCTGTAAAACTGTGGGCCTTTTTCCTGGTTATAAGTGAGTTAGAGCATGCTCTAACTCAGTTGCACTGGTATGCGTTAACACTTTTATACTCAAATGGAACACCTTTGGAATTCGGAATAGCGCTAATACGTCCTCG
Source organism: Lacanobia oleracea (assembly GCA_950371165.1). Lineage (NCBI taxonomy): Eukaryota > Metazoa > Arthropoda > Insecta > Lepidoptera > Noctuidae > Lacanobia > Lacanobia oleracea. The sequence continues at coordinate 938,298 of OX493405.1, forward strand.
AACTCATCCCTGAAGGCCTCCTTTTCAGACTCACAGCAACCAGTTTGAGGAGCATAGGCGCTGATTAGGTTCCTTACCGACCCTTCGATCCGTGCATCAACCGGTCACTGTATCGGTCTACTTCAAGGAATCCATCCTGATGGTTATGTGAAAAGATACGTTCATCATATAAAACAATAAAATCCTTTTGCAAAGAATAACTTAAAAAATGTTAAGCATTTAATTGAAACTATTTCACAATTATTTTTCATTCCATCAACCTAATTTAATTGAAGCACTTAAGCTTCAATTAAATTGAATGAATAAACGTAAAACAAAAATTGAACACACGAATGAAAAGAGTATACGTATCTCATCATCTGCATCATCTGCCTAGCCTTTTCCCAATTATATTGGGGTTGGCTTCCAGTCAAGCCGGATTTAGCTGAATACCAGTATTTTACGAGGAGCGGCTGCCTACCAGACCTCCACAACCCATTAACTGGGTAACACGGTACATCTTGGCAAGACTGGAGACAGATTTACTGGCTTCTGACAATCCGTAACGACTGCCAAAGATCTACAAATGACAGCCGGAACCAACGGCTAAACGTGCTTTCCGAGACACGGAGGAAACTCGTTATGATAAGATGGTCACCCATCTACAGACCAACCTTGGCAAGCGTTGCTTAACCTTGAAGATCGACCCGTGCGGCTGTTATTATCTAGCCACGCATCAGCCGGTTGCTGTATCGGTCTACTTCAAGGAATTCATCCTGAAGGTACTTAGACAGCAATTATGTGAAAAGTTACGTTCATCATAAAAACGATAAAATCCTTTTTGCAAACAATAACTTAATATTCTTTAAGCATTTAATTGAAACTGTTTCACAATTATTTGTGCTTTAATTAAATTGAATGAATAAACGTGAAAGAGAAATTTAACACACGAATGGAAAGAGTATACGTATCTATCTACTACAAATGGTGAAAAATAATTAACAAATTGACGTTTCACAGTTGAATTCAGTTGATAATGAAGAGTGTATTCATTTTAATTATTGAATGGTCTTCTTTGAAAGTCAAGCTGTCTGGAAAATTTAATAAGAAACCAAAAGAAGCGTAGGTGAACGACCTTCTTGATGACAATAACTTGGTGATAATAACACCAGCAGACTAATTTGATCTTCTGTGAAACTTATATACCTACATCTAAAAATACTCGTTTTACAAACGCCTTGTGAATGAACACCTCAATAACAAAGCTTATTTCTAAATATTTGAACTTCATACTAATGTTCATTTGTAGGATTTTAAAACATCAATAATTCTGCCTACGTTTTTTTTTTCAACACTTAATTGCACCTGTATCACCTTGTAGGTTATTAACTTTTGTACTTAACAAAACAATATAATAATAATAATAATATCTGTGGCTCGGCTGTCAAGCCAACTGACGTGAGAAATTTTTCATCCCGTATTTTTATTGATTTTAATAAAAAATAATCATAGAAACAATGCATTTAATAACAAATACATCAAGAAAAAAAAAATAGCACCACATGGAAATAAAAAACACACTAAATGGAAAAACAAATTGCAAATAAGGAAATAAAATGTTGACACGTCACCGGGCACGACTACAAGCAGCACAAACACCATCTTCGGGTTCGTCGCTCAGTTCCGCCTCGCAGCCGCCGCCGGGACCTGCGCCAGCCGCGAGTCCAGAGATTCCGGTAGCTGCAGTTGCGTCGAGCTCGAGCGACGAATACTTCTCGCCGCCGGCGACACCACCACCTGCGCGTCGGCGCGGGCGAGGCCGACCACCGGCCAGCTTAGGACCTCGAGGCCCACCGGTCTCTGATAGGGTCCCCGCTATCGGTGGAAGTGTGCAGCGTATAAAATGGACTCAAGCCATAAATGAGAATGTAATACGCTCATACTTTGGGGCTACAGAGGGGGGAACTAACCTGACTGCGTACCGTGGTCGGATGCTCTCTCTGTTTCAGGTACTTGAACCAGCTGTCAGCGTATCGGCCCAACGACTGTCGGATCAGGTGCGCGTCATCCAGCGTAACCGTATGTTGGATGATAGTGTGCTTGATCGTCTCCGCACTGAAATGTGTAGCCATGTCATTGCTCCTCCGTCGCAGACTGTGGCACCAGCACAGTCAACCCAATTGCCCAGCCTTGCTGACGAGGAGAGTAATGACAGGGTTACAAACGTAAGTACCCAGTGCAATGACGAATTGAGGAGTGCTTTGGAGTGTGCTATTCGGGAATACCGCTACATGGCCCCTGAACTTAGACCACGCTTACCTCGTTTGCCCATGCATAACAAGAACAGGGCGCTGGTGGCTGCTCTGGATTCGCAGTTGTCAAGCCATTTTGATAACTGTGATAACCTCACCGATGCACATTCGATCATGTACTGTGCGGCTGTAGCGGCATGTCGTGTAGCTCATGTCAAGATAAAAATAACCAATGACAGAGTTACACGACCAAAACCAGCCGTACCAGCTTGGCAGTGCAGGATCGAGCGTCGTATTGGTGAGGCCAGAGCGCTAATCGGCAAACTGATCTGCTTCAGGGAGGGCAACACACGCCCTCGAGTGATGCGCTGTGTGAGACGGGCGTTTTCGGGGACTGATGTCAATCCCCGAGATTATATATCTCGTTTCACAGAGCGCATCGACTTCCTGAAGCAGAAGGTGTATGCATGGGCAAGCCGTATTCGTAGGTACAGGCGGCGAGTGGAGCGATACACCCAGAATAGCACATTCCGAAGTAACGAAAGGTGGGTATATAGGGATTGGGAGCAACCGGACCAAGGTGTGACTGACACGCGCTTACCGGATGATGATGCTATGTGTTCATTCTGGCGCAGCATCTGGTCGGTTCCTGTCAGTCATACTGAGGGTGATTGGACTCGGGAGGTCGAGTGTGTGTGCGATCCGTTACCAGAAATGGGGGCAATTTCCATCAGCCCCCAAGATGTAGCTTGTGCAGTCCGCCCGTTGCCTAACTGGAAATCTCCAGGGCCGGACGGGCTGCACAATTTCTGGATTAAATGGTTTACGAGATTGCACGCTTGCTTGGCGTCTCAATTCCAGTCTGCCTTGGAGTCTGGGTCGCTACCCCAGTTCTTAACTACAGGAATAACCCACCTGCTCCATAAATCAGGTAGTACTGCGGAACCTAAAAATTATAGACCGATCACGTGTTTACCGACGGTCTATAAAGTTCTTACATCCATTTTGAGGGCAAAGATTAGTAATCATATTAACAACAACAACATCATGTCTGCCTCTCAAAATGGATGTAGGAATGGGTCCTGCGGTACTAAGGAGCTACTCCTTATTGATATGGCCATTAGCCAACAGGTTCGGCGTTCCCGAAAGGATCTGTCGACATGCTGGACAGACTATAAAAAGGCCTATGACTCGGTGCCTCATACATGGCTCATGAGGGTGCTAGAATTGTATAAAGTTGATGCAACGCTACGCACCTTCCTGATGTCGTGTATGGGGCAATGGAGGACAGTCCTTCGCTATCCAGGATCTCGAAATATCCAGAGGAATAGCGAACCGGTAAGGATCGAGCGGGGTATATTTCAGGGCGATAGTTTGAGTCCACTTTGGTTTTGTCTAGCCTTGAATCCTCTTAGCACACTGCTGGAGAATTCAGGGCTAGGCTATCGGTTGAAGAGAGGTGGTCAGGTTATATCTCACCTCCTTTACATGGATGATCTGAAACTCTTTGCCACCACTAATCTGCAACTGATGGAGCTACTGAAGGTAACTGAAACATTCAGTAACGCCATCAGGATGGAGTTTGGTGTGGATAAATGTGCGGTCATGCATGTAAAGCGTGGAGAGATTATGGAATCCGTGGGAACTCAACTCTCGGATTCCATAAACCTGAGATCCCTCTCTCCAACTGAAACTTACAAGTATTTGGGTATGTCGGAAGCGTTAGGTATCAATGTTACTGACATGAAGCAATCGTTGAAGGAGCGCTTCTTTGGCCGCCTGAAGAAGGTATTCAATAGCTTTCTATCGGGCGGAAACAAGGTGCGCGAATTAAGTGGTCGACACTTGATTAGTTTAAAAAAAACTTTATTTTAGTCAAGCAGAGTAACAGTATCAAGATAATAGTAATCATTCTAATAATTACACATGTATTTATATTTACTTATTGCTAATTTGACAATATTCTTATAACTACTTAAATGCTATTGAGCGTGGAGGGGGATTTGCTGACGAAGCGAATAGAGTTGGGGTCATCACACTTAACTCCTCCCTCCCTAAGAGAGAAATTATCTAAAGGCAACTCTGTAGTCTTTAGAGAATTTCGTCTTAATCGCTGAGTCAACAGATCTCGTTTTTGAAACAAAAGTCCTATGACGAATACAATTATAATGGCGTAAATGCTTATGGTCCATACACTGATTTTATCACTGACTATAATCGTTTCACCATCACTGACACTATCACTATATTTTGCCTGGTTCAGCAGTTCCTTGATGTCGCCTAGATCTATTCCTCTGAGGTCCATCTGCTTGGCTGATGGGGTGACATCTCTGCGTAGTTCTGGCATCTGTACTGGTGGCAGTCTGAAGGAGACTGAGCTGGTATTCATGGGTGTTGTGATTGTTATATCGGCAATCTGTAACGTACATTGCTGACTTGGTACTAATATGTATGTGCCTCGTAGATTGTGTCTACGGGTCTCATCTTCGCAGTGTTCCGTTGCAGCTATTTCCTTTTCTGTGTATATCAACCAGTGGGTGTTAGATATGGGCTGCACCTTAGTTTCTTCAATCTGCACCTGGTGTTGCTGGCAATTGCTGAAGTTATGTTGTACTAGCATGAGTTGCTGGATACATGTTTCCTCCGCGTACTGTACCACGTTGTCATCAGAACAGAGGTATGTCAGGTCTTCTATTTCATTACAGCCATTGACTACGGATCTGTATTTCGACTTGTTCACTATTAGGTAAGGATATTGGGGTATAATGATATTAGGTTTTTGGGTTATCTGGTTGTAGATTGGGATAGGAATAACTTTATAATAATTGTATGTGTTTTTGTCTATAAGTGGAACTTCTAATATAAATATAATTTTACTATTATCTATATATCCCTTAATTTCTATGTTTCCCTCTAATTTTACTAAATTATCTAATGTTAATGGATAAATTAAGTTATGATGTTTTCTTATGACATTAAGAATATTGAATAATTCTGTGGTATTTACTATTGATGGGTGTAATATGTGCATTTTACTGAAAGTAATAGCAGTTTCCAATTCATAAATAATAGAGTAAATAGTACGACAATTATTTAAAACTTGGTTCATACTATTCATTACGGTTAAAAGGTTAGAGTACTTGGTTTGATTTTGAATAAGTGTTTGGAATTGTTTTATTTTGAAGTTCAAATGCTTAGTATTAAAGTTAATGTCATCAGAAACATTGAGTAATTTATCAAAAGCCTTCTGCATCAATGATACTTTTCGTTCTATTGAATGTTCTCTATTTCCTAGATTACTAATCTCTAAATTATATTTCCTAGCATCTTCGCTATCCAAATTTCCTGTTATTAACTTTATGAGAGACCCTAGTGGGTTTAAGATTCCTCTTTTAGTTCTGCTAGAAGGTAGAATCTGCTTTAACCTATCTTTTGTCAGTTCGATAAATGATTCTATTTGTATTGTCAACCCTAAAAGTTCCCTATGTATTTCACTATTACTGTGACTTATGATTTTTAACTTATTATATTCTTCTATATTATTTTCTAATTGGATAGATAATGAATTTAAATCTATAGTTTTAATAATATCCCAATGATTAGTCCTCATCAGAGCCGTCCCAATCCGAATCGGAGCTATTCCCGGATTCTGGTCCATCCTCTGGATATTCAAGGTCGTCCCTTGATCCGCTAGGGCGAGAAGTATCAACCACCATCTGTGAAGGGCGTTTGACATTTTTTTAATGCTACTTTAGTGTTTCTATTTTTAAGCTTAACTGGTACTATGTTACGTTCGGGTTTTCCAGTGACAACAGCTTTTTCGTATCGCGGTAACTCTTTTGCTTTCCTAGTCCTAGTATTTTTCATAAAAATCGTGTCACCGTCCACTATTTTTGGTGGGTCCTCACCTCCTTTCTTGACCCTAACTAAGCTTTTATGTCCGATCATTTGATCACTTAAATGTTCATAAAGGATTTTCAATCGTTTACGATGATCCTGTAATATTTTTTGCAGTAGATGTTTGTCCCTGTCAATATCAAAGGCATTTCCTGATTCTGTGTGCCCAAAAACTACTTCATGAGGTGTAAAATTTGTCGCGCTATGTATAGTATTGTTATAACCCATGATCGCATACGTCATAACAGTGGTTGCGTCTAAACTAGATTGATCGTATTTTGCTAACCTATATATTTCGATAATTGTGGAATGAAATCTTTCCACTATTGCCATTGAATTGGGGTTGTTAGGTGTCCCTATGTGTTGTTCAATTTTGTATAGACTTAGCATTTCCTTGAGCAATTCGTTGTTAAACTCGGTACCTTGGTCACTACTTATTTTTTTGGGTATTCCATACATACTAAAGTATTTTATTAGAGCTCTCACTACCTCGGGTGTACTTTTATTGGGAATGTGTATTGCTTGACCTAACTTGCTGAATGAGTCTACTACCGTTAAATATTGATTTTTTTCTATATATAATAGATCTATAAAAACTTCTTGAAATGGGCTGTCTGGGGTTTGAGTTAATTGTATTAATGGTTTCAGAGGTTTTCTGTCATACTTCGCTTTCTTACATTCCTCACATGCGTTAATAATAGCTGTCACTGTTTCATTCATATTGCTCCACCAATATGTTCTTTTTAATTTCTTTATAGTCTCTCTAATACCTCTATGACAAGTCTTTCCATGATGATATTTGGTAACTAATTCTTTCTGGTCACTTTCATCTGTAACGTTCACCACTCTTTCAGTACATTCGACAAAGTTTTGGGTTCCCTTTTTGTAAAGTGACGTAATTACTTTAGCAAATGTTTTTCTATGCTCATGGTCTTCAAAGTAAATGAAGTACTTATTTTTGTAATCTATATATTCTTTAAGAAAATTTTTGACTAAGTTTTCGCTGTTTTTAGAAGGCAGGTGGACTTCTATAATTTTTTGTTTGTCGTTTGAAATATCTTTGACACAGATATCATCCCTGTGCCAGGTGAAAACGTGAATTTGCCTATTTTTTGTATCAACCGCCTCATTTAGGATAGGAATACCTTCATGTTCCCTATTTGATATTGAATGTGCTGTGGCAGCGTCGCTTTCGGAATCCGATAATTCTATTGTCTCTATTTCCGGTTTTTTAACGCTTAGTTTTACGATCTCGTCAGTAATATCTTTCAAATGCTGTTGCAATCTAGTTTCCTTTTCATCTACGTTAACTATCAGTGATTCTGAGTCATCTTTCGTTACATTAATTTTAATTCTCGATAAGGCATCTGCGTTTGTATTTTGTTTGCCTTTCTTGTAGTGTATGTCGAAATTATAGTCTTCTAAACGTAAACGCCATCGGGTTAGTTTACTGTTAGGTTCTTTTAATGAATTTAACCATGCTAAAGGTCTGTGGTCGGTATATATTATAAACTTTCTGCCATATAAATAGGGTCTGAAATGTTTGACTGCCCATATTATGGCCAATAACTCCTTCTCTATCGTACTATATCTGGACTCTGTATCACTAAGTTTTCTGCTAGCATATGCAATAGGTTTATCTGATCCTATAGTGCCTTGAGAAAGTACTGCACCTACAGCGAAATTGGAAGCGTCAGTTGTGAGAATGAACGGTTTTGTGAAATCAGGGAATTGTAACAAGGGTGCATGTGTCAGCAACTCTTTGCAGATTTCAAAACTTTTCCTATATTCGTCATTTATCACGATGCCTTTTCCCTTTTTCAGGCATGCTGTGAGGGGTGCGGTTATCTTAGAAAAGTCTTTGATAAACTTCCTATAATAGCCTATTAACCCTAGGAAACTCTTAATTTCTGTCACTGTTTTGGGTAACGGATATTTCAAAATAGCCTCTATTTTGTCATTGTTAGGCTTAAGACCATCCTTAGTGATTGTATGCCCTAAGTACATGACTTCCTTTCGTAAAAACTCGGATTTATCGAGCTGAACTTTTAAGTTAGTTTTTCTGAAGCGCTCGAAAATAGCTCGTAATTTATCTATGTGTTCTTGCAAACTGGTAGAAAATATGATGACGTCATCAAGATATACGAGACAATGTAAGCCTTGTAGACCTCTGAGAACGTTATCCATTGCACGTTGGAAAGTGGCTGGCGCTGTTTTCAAACCGAACGGCATTCTGTTGAATTCGTATAAGCCGAATGGTGTTGTAAACGCGGTTTTCTGCCTGTCTTCTTCCTGAACTTGTAATTGATGGTAGCCAGATGCAAGGTCTAAGGTAGAGAAGTACATACTCTTTCCTAATTTATCAAAAAGATCATTGATGTTTGGCAAAGGGTATTTATCGTCTATGGTTATCTCATTCAAACGTCGATAATCTACGACCATCCTCCACTTCTGTTGTCCGGAGGCATCTAACTTCTTTGGAACAAGGTGGACTGGTGCACTCCAAGGAGAGTTTGATTCCCGGATTACATCGTCCTTTAGCATTTTATCTACTTGACGCCTAATCTCGTCTGTTTGAGCGGGCGGCAACCTATATGCTTTAATATTTATAGGGTCTTCGTTTACCGTTCTAATTTTATGTTTAACTTCGTTAGTGAATGACAGCGGTATGTCCTCACAATAGAAAATATCCTTATATTCTTCACAAATTTTCTGAATCATCGTTCTTTCTTCCTCATTCATATGGTCTAGCCTTATTTTCTTTAAGTTGTTTGATAATAACTCATCCATTCTGTCTGTGTCGTTTAATTGATTAACTAAGATCTCGCGATGGTTGTAAGGTTCTACCTGAAACGGGCTAGTGACCTTGAGGGTCATTTCTATGTCCTTACAGTTCTGTATGACTGTATACGCATAACCATTTACACAGTTAACTAATGCACAGGGCATCCGAATCCCCTTAGTTAATTCTTTAAAATCTAAAATAGCCTCGCCATTAGTTAAGTTTACAGGAAGTTTTACCCTTAACTCACTACGTGGCGGTAAAATGTAAGTATCTTTCAGTGCCGAAGGATAAACAAAAGGTATGTCAGTATTCCTTGTACACAAAGTTAATGTTTGGTAATCAATTTTTGCATCCAATTGCTTTAATAAATTACTGCCTAATAAACCGTCATAGTTATTGTCAACGTCGTAAACATAAAACTTATGACTTTCGGGGCTTTTAAATATTTTAGGCAAGGGGGTTAAAACAACTTCCGTATGCATACTAACACCATGGGTACTGACTACTTCGAAAGGCTCTCTATAAATATTATTTTTAAAATAGTGGTAAGCGACACGCTGACCTATAAATGATCTAGAACTGCCAGAGTCTAACATAAAAACTGCATTATTTAGCTCTGGAATTATAATGTGAGGCAAAGAACGGTAATTAGTACAATTTAAAATTATTTTTTCTCTCTGTATGAGGCCCTTAGGTAAAAATTTTCAACTTGTTCGGGCTCATATGATGTGCTTGGTTGTGATTCGTAATCAAAATCATTTTCTTCGTTATTATCGTATGTCATAAATGAGTCATTATTCGTATAATTTACGCGTCTAGAACTTGCAGTTCGCATGGTAACATCGGTGTTTGAACCCGAGTTTGCTGATGTTGTATTATGCTCAGGCGTTGTTCGCGTCGCGTTGGCCTGCTGACTCGGCCAAGGCGTTGACCTACTTTGTTGTGGCGGCTGGTTATGAGTGTTATTTTGGTTTCTAAAGGAATTTCTAGATTGATTTAAGTTATTTTGATAATTTGTATTTTCTGTCAAACTATTTTGTGGTGGAGTACTAGATTGTTTTTGTGGGTTGGGAGTACGCTGAGAATTTCCATTGTTGTTAGCAATTTTCCCTTGGGGTTTCAAATTATTTTTATTTCTATTACTTTTAGATTCGTAAACTGCCTGAAAGTTTTGTTCTTCCAACACTACCTTTAGGGCATCTTCTAAGGTGGTCACATTTCTCAACCGTACTAATCTAACTAAATAAGGAGGTAAATTATATAGAAAAACATTCAATGACGAATTAGTATAGATATGTTGTTTGGCTTGACGTAAATTCGCATCGTCTACTGTTTCAATTATTTTCGCAATCAAGATACTACGCAAGTTTTGAATCCTATGACAAAAATCTAAATAACTTTCATTAGAATTTATTTTCATAGACTCTAACTCCAATACTAAGCAATCTTCGGTTCTAGGGTCACCAAAATGTTGAGTCAATAATGTTTTCAACTCTAACCAAGTACCAATACTATCTCGTTCCCCCACTAAGTTCGCGGCTTCCCCTGTTAACTTACTAGTAAGAACGTGGAATAGATATTCATTTTGGGCTTTTCCACCTTGAAATGTATTTATTATATATTCACATTTCTTTATAAAAAGTGGAAGCTGTCTAGAATCGCCACTAAACTCTGGAATAATGTTTGCCATTGTTGACGGAACCTGCATGATTTGATCCATTTTGAAAGAACAAAGCACGAAAAGAGAGAGAAGAAAAATGCACTAAATATCTAACTAAAATTAATATTATCACGCTAGTTATATCGTAATAAAATAAAAGAATGTTATCGCGGTATTGCTCAACCCTCAATAACACAACACATACAATTAAAACAAAGAGGAAAACGATAAAGGAAAATAGAAAGGATAGTGAAGAAGTTTTACTCACAGTCCCGTAGTTACTCCCATCTCCTCCTTGTGACTATTATTGAATACTGCTCCCGCCGATGTGTCTGGTACTCAATGAATTTGTTTGTTCGGAGATCCCTGTTGAACTGTAGAAACAGACGTCCAGCTGCTTGTAGAGTTTTATACGTCGCAAACTGACTACAGAGATCCTACCGGCTGCGCCAATTAAGTGGTCGACACTTGATTAGTTTAAAAAAAACTTTATTTTAGTCAAGCAGAGTAACAGTATCAAGATAATAGTAATCATTCTAATAATTACACATGTATTTATATTTACTTATTGCTAATTTGACAATATTCTTATAACTACTTAAATGCTATTGAGCGTGGAGGGGGATTTGCTGACGAAGCGAATAGAGTTGGGGTCATCACACTTAACTCGCGCCTTCAACGGTTGGGTAATGCCGGTATTGATGTACTCTTTCGGCGTACTCAAATGGACTCAAACGGAACTTGACGCCCTGTATAGGCGAGTCGGTACACTGCTCACTGCGTATCGAATGCATCACCCACGGTCGTCGGTAATGAGACTGTATATCCCGCGAAAGTATGGAGGTCGAGGCTTTTTAAATGCTAAGACTCTCCACAATCGCGAGATATGCAGTCTTAGGGAATATTTCCTAGCTGTCGACGTGGGTATGCATCGAGATGTAGTGGCGGTGGACAAGGGACTCACCCCGCTCTCCTTGGCAAATGAGAACTGGCGCAAACCTGCGGTGCTTGACACTAACGATCGCAGGGCGGTATGGCAGAGTAAGGAGCTTCACGGACGCTTTTTCCGGGCCCTACATGGGCCCGACGTAGACCAACTAGCGTCCGTAGCCTGGCTGCGTTTCGGTGATCTTTTTGGAGAAACTGAAGGTTTTGTTTGTGCAATTATGGACGAAGTTATCATGACGAATAACTACCGGAGATTTATTGTGAAAGACGGCACGGTCGACATATGTCGGGCATGTCACCGTCCGGGAGAATCAATTCGCCACATTGTCTCTGGTTGTTCTCGTCTAGCTAACGGAGGATACTTGCATAGGCACAACGTTGTAGCCAGGATTATCCATCAGCAACTTGCTCTGAAATACTCTCTTGTGGAGTCGGAGGTGCCATACTATAGGTATGCGCCAGACCCAGTTCTCGATAATGGCAATATCACATTGTACCGGGATCGGTCCATCATCACTGACAGGACTATTGTTGCCAATAAGCCTGATATAGTGGTGGTGGACCGAATTGTGAGGCGTGCAATGATTGTAGACATAACCGTCCCGCATGACGAGAACCTCGTGAAAGCCGAGAAAGACAAACAAATCAAGTATATTGACTTGGCTCGCGAGGTTGTCGACATGTGGGAAGTGGACTCCGCAATCATTGTACCGATAGTCGTGTCGGCCAATGGCTTAATAGCCACGAGCCTCGACCAACACCTTAGGAGGCTCTCGTTGGGCAGCTGGATCAAGGGCTTGATTCAGAAAGCGGTACTTCTGGACACGGCTCGCATTGTCAGGAGGTTCCTTTCTCTGGAGCCCTGACCACCGGTAGCTTGGACCCTGTTCCCGATATCGGTGGGCTACTATTTTTATATTTTTAAATGTTTTTGTATTTATTTTATTCAAATATTTAAAAATATAATTTATATGTATGTAACTGAATAAAGGAGAATAATAATAATAATCAACTCTCGGATTCTATAAACCTGAGATCTCTCTCTCCAACTGAAACTTACAAGTATTTGGGTATGTCGGAAGCGTTAGGTATCAATATTACTGACATGAAACAGTCGTTGAAAGAGCGCTTCTTTGGCTGCCTGAAGAAGGTATTCAATAGCTTTCTATCGGGCGGGAACAAGGTGCGCGCCTTCAACGGTTGGGTCATGCCGGTATTGATGTACTCTTTCGGCGTACTCAAATGGACTCAAACGGAACTTGACGCCTTGGATAGGCGGGTCCGTACACTGCTTACTGCGTATCGAATGCATCACCCACGGTCGTCGGTAATGAGACTGTATATCCCGCGAAAGTGTGGAGGTCGAGGCTTTTTAAATGCTAAGACTCTCCACAATCGCGAGATATGCAGTCTCAGGGAATACTTCCTAGCTGTCGACGTGGGTATGCATCGAGATGTAGTGGCGGTGGACAAGGGACTCACCCCGCTCTCCTTGGCAAATGAGAACTGGCGCAAACCTGCAGTACTTGACACCAACGATCGCAGGGCGGTATGGCAGAGCAAGGAGCTTCACGGACGCTTTTTCCGGGCCCTACATGGGCCTGACGTAGATCAACTAGCGTCCGTAGCCTGGCTGCGTTTCGGTGATCTTTTTGGAGAAACCGAAGGTTTTGTCTGTGCAATTATGGACGAAGTTATCATGACAAGGAACTACCGGAAATTTATTGTAAAGGACGGCACGGTTGACATATGTCGGGCATGTCACTGTCCGGGAGAATCAATTCGCCACATTATCTCTGGTTGTTCTCGTCTAGCTAACGGAAAATAATTGCATAGGCACAACCTTGTAGCCAGGATTATCCATCAGCAACTTGCTCTGAAATACTCTCTTGTGGAGTCGGAGGTGCCGTACTACAGGTATGCGCCCGACCCAGTTCTCGATAATGGCAATATCACATTGTACTGGGATCGGTCCATCATCACTGACAGGACTATTGTTGCCAATAAGCCTGATATAGTGGTGTTGGACCGAATCGAGAGGCGTGCAATGATTGTAGACATAACCGTCCCTTATGACGAGAACCTCGTGAAAGCCGAGAAAGATAAACAAATCAAGTATATTGACTTGGCTCGCGAGGTTGTCGACATGTGGGATGTGGATTCCGCAATCATTGTACCGATAGTCGTATCAGCCAATGGCTTAATAGCCACGAGCCTCGACCAATAGCTCAAGAGGCTCTCGTTAGGCTGCTGGATCAAGGGCTTGATTCAGAAAGCGGTACTTCTGGACACGGCTTGTATTGTTAGGAGGTTCCTCTCTCTGGAGCCCTGACCGCCGGTAGCTTGGACCCTGTTCCCGATACCGGTGGGCTACTATTTATTATATTTTTAAATGTTTTTATATTTTTTTTTTTTCAAATATTTAAAAATGTAATTTGTAGGTTAATTTGTTGAATAAAGGAAATAATAATAAATTTATTTAATCCAAAAAGAAGAGATACAGAGCATGTTACATTATTAGAATATACAATTTCTTTTAGGTGCTCGATATATGAATAATGACCCCTATGCCCTAGAAAAATCCTGTGTTATAGGAGCCATCCATTCGTCCGTTAGGGTTGATGTATAGAGTTAAAGAAGGTCGAACGTGTAACAGCAGCAACAGGGTGTGAGTAAGCTCATGTGATGTAGTGTAATGGGTGAAGTGTGATGTATGATGTAATGTTATGTCTGATGTTATGTTATGGGTTAAGTGTGATGTATGATGTAATGTAATGGGTGAAGTGTGATGTAATGTAATGGGTGAAGTGTGATGTAATGTAATGGGTGTAGTGTGATGTAATGTAATGGGAGAAGGGTGATGTAAGGGTGTGGGTATAGGGGCGGGGTGATGTGTTATTTAATTATTTGCATTAAGGTTTCAACAGTGCTTCTGTTGCCTCATAATCTAGGGTGAGAAGGAATTCTTTAGTTATTTTTTTACATTTATAAGTGTTTAGTGTGTGTATGTTAAAGTTTTTATGTATTTTGTTATATATATGGGCACTTAGGTAAGGGTAGTGACGTCTAGCAAATGTGGTTTTTGTGTGTGTTGTGGGACAAGCCGGTTTGGGTCTTATTCTTACAGTTGGGCTGTTATTTACACTGTATGGAAGAGTCGCATGTGTTCGTAGGACTGCGCGAAGTATATATATGTTATAAATATGTTTGTAAACAAACTGACGATGTTAGAGGTGAAGATCAACTTAGGAAATTTTGAATGTGTATGTCTATTAAAGTACGATAGGCCAAAGAAATGGTGCACGGAGAGTGTGAATGTTGATGTAACTAGAGAAGGAATGGTGCACAGAGAGTGTGAATGTTGATGTAACTAGAGAAGGAATGATGCACGGAGAGTGTGAATGTCGATGTAACTAGAGAAGACTACTGAAATAATCACTATTAGAGAAGGATGAAAAAAGAAAACATGTTACGCCGACCGCTAAGAAATTGGAATACGGAATATTGTGAAAAAATTGTACTGTAAAATACCCATTATTTATGATTAGACGTATTGTCACATGACATAAATTCTCATAAAAGGATGTATTAGTTCAAGTAGGTCCCCACAAAACCATGGCAGGCTGTTACAGGCCGCGTTCCGCGCCATTAGTTGGCAACCGTGCACGGTGCGGTGAGTCAGTCAGCTTTCGGCTATTTGTACACTGTGTTGTAACGTTTGTGTGTTGTGTTGTTTAGCTACAGTAATAGTATGGGAACGATATTTACTCGTAGGTGTACAAAAACACATGATATTAGTATGGAAGATTTTTTTTTTGAAAGAACCCTCATTCCAGAAATGAGATTGAATTTATTCAAAATTTTCAGAAGAAAAGAGTGCTGAGACAGGTAACAGCTACTCACCGAGGTACTTTTTAGTCTAAAACTTTAAATGATGAGATGAGATTAACAGATGATATTTAAAATTTTCCGTCTTCCCATAGACCACCAACTTTCGAAGGTAATAAAATATAGTAGGTAGATTTTTTTTACTGCATAATCTTCACTAAAATTTTAATCCAGTTTAGTGCTGTTTAAGGCCAAATGCATGCCAATACTTACATTCAGCCGATTTTGGTGCTTGTCTTTAAAGTTTTCGGAAGCGCCGTGAACCTCTTCTGTCATAGATAGCCGATGTAACAAAGTTAGGTAGCGTGTATTTCGAAACTTTGGAAGAAACGTTGTTTTTAGTTTTTCTCTGAAAAATTTTGAATTATAATTAATTTCCTCTCTCAAAAACATCTTCTAAGTTAGTATTGTATAGCATATCAATCACGGCTATATTCCGAACTTTTGCATTGAAATTATTCCGCTTTGCGAAAATATTGCATTATATAATGGCTACGCGGACCACTTAAGGTTATACCAGGGACCATCAGTGGTCCGTGGACCATCAGTTAAGAAACACTGATTTAGACTAATGTTTTTTTAAGAATTGTGAATACTTATTTATTAGCTTTAGCAACATTTGAACTAAGTACCAATATTATTAAGCACTAGGTTCACTGAGACTAAGACTTTCAACAACTAGTTGAAAGTCTTGGTCTCAGTGAACCTTTTAGAAAATCGTAGATGGACAATTTTCCTACAACTATTCAAGCCCGTGACACATATTACACCGCAGCGTGCCAGGACCCTACGCGCTGTCCCCACATCAGGGTTCCACCATCGATCGGGCACCTGCTTGTTTAGGACATAGAAGCTGACTCATGCTTTTAATCTTACTTAGAGACCAGTGAGAGCCTAGCTTTAAAGTCCTAGGTTGCTAGGGGAGGGGAGGAAATAAGTAGGTGTTTCTAGGTTTTTGCAGAAAATAATCTGATTTGTCTAAGCACCAGCGCAGAAAAGTCACTCTGTGTTAAATTTCAATAAAAAATCTCCAAATACATAAAAGTCGTCATAGGAAAAAGAACGTATCTACGCATAACAAAGTAAACGATTCAGACAAAAAAAAATTACGTTAAGGTCGGTAATCAGTTCCTTCGTTATGTATCTATACGTCCTTTTTTGTTATGACGGCTGATCATTCGAATCATATTTTAACAAAACGTACGTAGCATTGGCTGGCCTTCTTCAGGGACACCAATGGCTTGGTGAAGGCCTCGGGAGTCCACTGAATGCGAGAACCTCAAGACCGATTAAAGTGATTATTTTCTGAATTAAGGGTGCACAGGCATCTTCTGAGCACGCTCGCTCCATTATAGACATCATCTATCGTGTATATAAATTCTTTGACTTGAACCATCACACTGACGCCAGACGTTAATATTTCTATTTATAATCTACACCACAAATAAATTAATGATGTCATCTGCCTAGCCTTTTCCCAACTATATTGGGGTCGGCTTCCAGTCAAACCGGATTAAGCTGAATAACAGTATTTTATGCGGAGCGGCTGCCTACCAGACCTCCACAACCCATTAGCTGGGTAACACGGTACTTCATGGCAAGACTGGAGTCAGATTTACTGGCTTCTTCTTCATCCGTAACGACTGCCAAAGATCTACAAATGACAGCCGGGACCAACGGCTTAAAGTGCTTTCCAAGACACGAAGGAAACTCGTTATGATAAGATGGTCACCCATCCACAGACCAACCTTGTCAAGTGTTGCTTAACCTTGAAGATCGACCCGTGCGGCTGTTATTATCTAGTCACGAGCTCCTCAAATAAATTAATGATGTACTCCTACAAAATTTAGTGAAGTAAGTAGTCGAACCACCCCGGTTCAGATTATAATTCCGTAAAACCTTTTTCAAAAGAACCTCAGAGAGTCTTCATGGCTCGCACATTCTAACTATAAACTCGATTTAAAAATATAAGGTTTAACATCAAAGGTGGGATAATTCAATTGAAGGTGAGTGAGCCAAGGTGTGCGACACAGTGTAAACAGATACAGAAGGTCAGCGGACCACAGGCTATTGGTTTACAAAGAACTATAGAACTTTTTCGGAAAAACTGTTCAACGTAACAAAATATTTCATCTCATGCGACAGTTAGCTAACAAACATGAATGAGAGTTAGTTCAAATTAAAATATTAGTTGGTATGTAAGTGTCCAGTGCTTGCTGGGGCTGCGGACTTTGTTCGAAAGAGGCACCGTAGCTCTGGAACGCAAATAAAGGTTAAGAAACACTTGGCGAGGTTGATCTGTGGATGGTAACCATCTTAACATACCGAGACTCCTCCGTGCCTCGGAAATCACGTTAAGCCGTTTTCCCAGCTGTCTTTTGCAGATCTTTAGAAGTCGTTACAGATAGTCAGAAGCCAATAAATCTGACTCCAGTCTTGCCAAGGAGTCCCGTGTTGTGCGTGTCGGAGGTCTGGCAGGCAGCCGCTCCACGTAAACTACTGGTATTCAGCTGAATCCGGTATGACTGGAAGCTGACCCCAATACAGCTAGAAAAAGGCTTGGCAAATGATGAAGTGTGCCGTATATGAATAACATCGTGGTACAACAAGGAACTTAAAGATTAATGGAACCACTTCCTTAGTTTGTCTGCAATATTTAAGAGGAATAATTATACAGGCCTTTTTAAGTTAGGCTGTAAATTTTAGGGTAAGAGTGATCGTTATGAAAAAATTTGCGTCAAATAAGATCATAAGTAGGAGTTGTAGATACAATTATGTTTCGTACATTGCTGAGCAAAATTTATATTAATTAATCTATAATATATAAAGCTGAAGAGTTTGTTTGTTTGCTTGAACGCGCTAATCTCTGGAACTGCTGGTCTGACTTGAAAATTTATTTCAGTTTTAGATAGCCCTTTTATCGAGGAAGGCTATATATCATTACGCTAAGACCAAAAGGAGCGTAGCAGACGAAGTTGCGCGGAACAACTAGTGCTTATTATAAATGCAAAAGTAGCTTTGTTGATTTTTTGAAAATTTGACATGAAGGTAGACCATGTCCTGGAATGGGACAATTCATATTTTAGGCATATGGATGATATGCGAGCGCAGCCACTAAAACCAGTAGTTCGGTATGAAGTAACTAGTAAGACTAGTCTGATGTACTGATCCGGCCCGGCCGCCCCAACAGAAGAAGACGCAGCGGGCGAGTCACAGGGCGATTCCCGGCCACTGTCGGCGCGGGTTTTCGGATGGCGTGAGTTGGTTGGCTCACCATCCGATAAAATCCAGGCCCGGGTCGACGGCGCGTAGAGCGCCGCGCGCGAACTGTTTTAAAAGGGAACATAAGTGTGTTTTATTTAATCAGTAAGAGTCTGATACTCCGTTCCGCTCCACCAGAGCAGAAGGATTCATCAAGTGATGACCCATCCTAAAAAAAACTCTGCTATACTAACCTTCTTTCCTTCCCCGCGTGTTACCAACCCTGACGTGCCTACCTTAATTAACTAGATCGAGCTAACTACCTGTTCTCGCACATTTAGCCAACACTGGATACATTAGCCCCCCACAGTCAGACATGGTTTTATGAGCTAAGTGCTCTTTCAAGACGATCGTGGGAGTTACTCGGTGTTCTATTAATTTCGCGGCACTTCGTGAATATAACGGAATAGTTCGACTGTTTGTGTCTGTGTAGTTTATTTTGTAGAATTGACGTTAATTGAAAGAATTACTTCTGCAAATTGTCGCTAGACAGTAGCAATTAGGAGCGTTCATTTTAATTCAAAGGTGACTTTATTCAAGAATAACTTTTAGCCGCGAGTTTGTTTTAATGGAAGTAAACTATGTCATAAAAATAGTTATGGCACTATGCTACCTTGTTAAATTCACATTAAAAATCTATACGATGGGTCCCTGGAGACGGTTATAAGTTAAAAGATGGCCCACGCAACTTGGTCTGCTCCGCTCCTAATGGTCTTAGCGTGATGATATATAGCCTTGACGATCTAACACTGAAATAATTTTTCAAATCGGACAAGTAGTTCCTGAGATTAGCGCGTTCAAGCAAGCAACAAACAAACTCTTCAGCTTTATATATTAGTATATAGATACTTATTTTTCCGAAAATCTATATAAATACGAGCAAAGCCGCGAGCCTATAACTTTTTTCGATACGATATCTAAATACAATAACAGTCAGTATTTAAATGTCAGCGCTGATGTAAGCGATCCTAATATGTAGCTTTGCGCAAATCCTATTACATAATGTATCTTTCGTACACATTACAGCTCACTGGGACAATATCACCAGCCGGCTGACGGCCCGACGGCTTCTAATAACGGGCCTATTATGAAACAAGGGCTTACAGAAATATTGTAACATTAATTCCGTGTAGGATGTCTGTAGGATGTCTTGACCCCCGGCTACATTCTGGGGGTTAAGTTACTTCTAGGCAAGCATGCTCAATTATCGACCTCATTTTCACTTACCATTAGATGTCAAGCGCGAGAATATCAGTAAAAAACAGACCTATTTTTTGTTATTTGGTAGGAGAGAACTTATAATTGACTACAAAAATGTTAATAAACAAACTGAAATACGAGAGAAATATGAAAAACGGGATTATAAATACCATTATTACTGAGTAAATATTATAAACACAGACATTTGGAGAGCACTTGGTTTATATGTGGTTTGGACTGGGAGCCACCATGTTTTGTGCGCCTCGCCTGCCATTTGTTGCATGACGCAAAAACTACCAAATGGATTTTGATGGGGCTTTCATTGCTTTGAAGTGGAAACCGCAATTCAAAAATTGGGGTACTACATTAAAATACTGTCAGAGCGAAATAATAAAAATTCAAGACCAACCAGTGCACAAAATAAAGTACTAAGTAAAATACTCTATTTACCGAGTAGACACTAGACAGCGTTCTGTAACATTTTACCGCACTTTAGAATCTCCGCATATTTTATCACGAATAAGTTTCTCTGTGCCATCTCGTTTCTAACGAAAAACATATTCTCATTTTTTGTTTTAAAAATATATTTAGGGCGCTCGGAATATTGAAACTGTAAAATCTGTCTCTACGAACACCGCGCAAAATTGACAAAGCAAAAAACATACTTGTTTACTCAGTCATTTATAGCAAGTAAAAGTAATTTAATAAATGGAATACGGAGCGCCGTAGTAGGACGAACGTACTAACATAATGTAATAACATGTGTACGGAGTTTTTGAACAACAGACACAGATGCGCACAGTGTTTCACTTTGTGTTTTTGTAAAGCTCGATTTAATCAAAATTCAAAATTATGTTTTCATACAATATGTTCGAATGAAAGAAAAATATAGAGTGGACGCCAGATGTGTGTGTTCTCACTAAAGTTTCCTTGTTGGAAAAGGATACTTCGATGGTTACGATTGCCCCTTATTTCCGAACTATTAACCCTGAGCCGCGCCTACTGGAGCTACGTAAAAGCTTGTTGAAATCACGTACTAGACTGAGGTCGTGGTGGCAGTAGTGGCTGAGTAATGACATGTTCTTAGCCATCACTCGCGAACAACTTAATAGGCCGTAACCTTCAGTTCTGTTCGAAAGTGCGCGGAATGTTAAGTAGGCTCTAAACAGATTATACAGAGAGACGCGTACAGAGGGTGTTCTCATTCTGATGACTGAACCAAATAGAAAATGTATTCAGAAACGAGATTTCGTGAATGAAACATTTTGACAAAACAATTCGTATGCTCTTGCTTCTGACTTTGAATAATAATTTGAAGCACCTAAAATAAGGCAAGTTTTTGTCTTGCCAATCACAGTGGTGGCAACAAGGGTATCTCCACACAATCCAGGAAATCAATCAATAAAAGATAAATCACGTTCACTTTTAGCTTAGAACAAACGAAACACCAAAAAACACAATGTGTTTGACAGCTTTCACAGCTGAAAGATCCTGCAAATCATTGAATTAACTAAGACATCACTAGTGGCAGACAAAATAGAGATGTCACTTACCGTTTCTATACCAACATATTACACGGTTGTCGACAAAAACACGTAAAATTATGCGCATACACGGTGCCGCGAAATATTTGGCACAACACTATAGTCCGGAGATGGAGCACGATATTTGCCAAAACGTTATTTAATATGTAAACACGCCGAACGCTTACACACATAAACAGATTTCTATTGTTTACTTTGCTTACTGTGTGCTTACATAGATGAGAGTTTAACTATTTTGTGGGGCTGGTTAAACGCGCGTTTTAATGTGAAACGTTTGCACCCGGTTTTCGCAATGTAATGATGATTTCGGAATGATTGACTGCAAATATACTGAGTCTAATCTAGCCGCAATAATAACTATGATCAAATGGGTACACTGTTTGTTCAACGCTATGTAGAATAATAATAATTCCACATAACGTTGAACATTAGTAGCAAATCATTTATTTTTGCGTAACAACAAATTTAAATATAATCTTTAGGTCAGAAACTACTTTGATAACAAAAGTAAATTTATACTATTACATATTATAATTATTATGTAATTTACCACTATTATAGGGTCATCCTGTAAAGATAGTGCGTGTAAGTTGAATAATAAATAAATATTTCAAAATTTGTTACCTAACGTAAGAGATTCTCTACTCGTTGAAATCAAAAATAATTTAACCCAGAATCCTTATTCTGGGTTTAATTATTAATACGTTTCAGAAATCACCCAGATAGTAAATTGAAAAAAAAAGTTTCCTAGGAAGCAGAAAAAAATACTTACGTGTAAAACATATCTAATTTATCCAAAAACAAAGATCCGTTATAAAAATTAGTCCATCCCAGAGCCTGGGCTGTTAAAACAAAAAGGGTATT
This sequence comes from Lacanobia oleracea, assembly GCA_950371165.1. NCBI lineage: Eukaryota > Metazoa > Arthropoda > Insecta > Lepidoptera > Noctuidae > Lacanobia > Lacanobia oleracea. The sequence goes on from OX493405.1 coordinate 960,576, forward strand.
TTTCATTTGTTTTTTGTCTGAGAACATTCGTCCGGAGGTCGCCGGGGCAGCGTCCGTTAGAGGGACACTGAAACAAATAAAAATGTTCAGTAAATAAATGCGAAGAACGATCAAGATGAAAACGTTTCAAAATGGAGTCATTTGTGTAATAGTTTATTTAATAATTAGTTGCTCAGGTTCTCTTTATTATTCATGTAGAAAGGATTTAGTCCATTTTTAGGGTTCCGTACCCGAAGGGTAACCAACGGAATCCTATTACTAAGCCTCCGCTGTCCGTCCGTCCGTCTGTCTGTATCTCAAGAACCGTAATAGATAGAGAGTTGAAATTTTCGCCGATTGTGTATTTCTTTTGCCGCAATAACAACAAATAATACAAATTAAGGTTTATGGTACGGAACCCTTTGCTGGTTCGCCGGTTCGCCTTGGCTGTTTTTTTTTTGCTTTTAGTGGTTACAAAGTTTTCATGTTAATGAGACACTCAAGCTGCTTTACCAAATGAACTCCATTATTGGATTGTTAAAGAGCGATAAATGAATTATTAAAGTTTTTTTATCACGCTGTTTCTCACTCAAAATAGCCTCACTACTGAGACATAGACCAGAGAGCAATGCACCCCGACTTATATTATAATTTATGCCAAAGTCAGTTTGTTTGTATGTTACGCTTTCACGTCTGTATTGCCGAACGGATTTTGATGACTTTTGGTTCAGAGATAGATGGGGACGTGCACACGGATATAGGCTACTTTTGAAAGAAGGTACACACACAAATCGTGCTGTCTGTATTTCAACGTCAAATAAAATGAATTTAAACGCAACTCGCCATTTTATTTTCAAAAGTGCTATATGGGTTGCCACAAATAAAAAAAAATATTCGGTACTAAAAATAACTATAAATTGACTACTTAGTTTATTTAATTTGTGGGTTGCAACAGTAACCACAAATTAAATACACTAAGTTGTAATTAATTTTGTATCCTAACACTTTATTGCAAAAATAAAGCGCTGTGAGCAAAGCTGGGAGCAAACATTGAATTTGAAAATACTTCAGACTTCATACCGATACAAAAACACTCATACTGTAATTTCTACAAATATAAACTAGGCACGAGTAACATATTTGGCTATTTCCTTAGCACACAATTTCGGTACATATTCGTGTTCTAGCTGTCTCTGCTCCATGCGGTCTGTTGGGCATTTCTGGAGCAAGACGCGTGAGTTCCGTGGCAACTGGGTGAGGCAGACGTCTGACCTCGTTCTGACTGTCTAGCAAATGTAGTTCAATGTATTGAGTCAACGACGATAGATCGGCGAGGAACGTTCTTGCCAGAATGTAGCCAATATGAAGTGACGCTGGTATAGCAATAGTTTATGACTTAATTGAATCGACTCAAAATAATAACCTGTAGTAAATAGAATATCGTTGGATCAGCTTATGATATTGGAGATTATGCGTACTAAGTGCCAACTAAGTCTCTATTTAGTTCATACGTGAGCATACTACTGAGGTAGACTAACAGCTAAGTCTTAGGTATATTAACTTAACAATGAGGATAAAGAATATTTGACATGTTATTCTATGATATCAATATCATAACATTAAATTTTATTTATAACAAAAATCTATGATTTAAATTTATCCAAAGTAAGTATTCTGCGCATTAATTATTCTATGAATTGATAATACGAGATTTTTTATGTGAAACGTAATTCGATAAAACTGTTTTCTATAAAATACCGTAAAACCATTTAAAAGTACTGAACGATACGGACAACCCGCGACTTCGTATCGTTTTTAAGAAACTTATTACCGTCGCCATATATATCACTGTTTCAAAATTCACAAATATCGATTCGGCGATTTAGTAGTGAAAAAGTAACAAACAAACAAACAAAGACACTCATTGTCGCATTTATAATATACTAGCACTTAGCCCGCAACTTCGTTCGCGCAGGTTTTGTTGATACTCCACGAACTTTATCTCCCATCTAACCTCATATAGGGTACATGTAAATTACTTCCTAACTTATTGAAAATATTCTATAGCCCATGTTCATCAGGGATAATGTAGGATTCTAATGTTGAAAGAATTTTTCAAATCGGTCCGGTACTTTCGGAGCCTATTCAATTCAAACAAACAAACAAACAAATCTTTCCTCTTTATAATATTAGTGTAGATCATCATCATCCTACCAGCCGAAAGACGTCCATTGCTGGACTAGGCCTTTTCAAACGGTCCGTGCGTCTCGCATCCATCGGCAACTCACGACCCCCACCAGGTCAACGGTCCACCGCATGAGAGCGTTTTCCGTTACTTACAATATAATACTTATAGTATATAAATTAAGATTCATTTTTGTCGGTAAATAAAATTAATTCATATATTCTACCTGCATCTCATCATCATCAAACCATCTTTACATGAGAGCTGTTTACATTAGCCTGCCCTGACCATAAAGCACTTTATTACTCGCCATTAAACGTCCTTAATCATTGCGTTCATAATTTATTTTTAATAACTGCGGGTGCTAAGCAGCATGTGCTTAGTCCGGAGTATTTCGCGAACATTTTAGTGAAAAATTCAACGCTTTAAAAACTCGTTTCCTGTTTGTTGGTCGGTGTTAGCGCGTAAGGGGATGTTGTGCGGGCTGTACTTGTTTCGCAGAGGTAGAGTTCAGTAGTTCCAATTCATTTAGGTCTGTACAAAAAGATGATTACTCGTACCATAAACATATGTCATATTGTGCCGTATGGTATCGGTCGGTGCCGTAGGGTGCCGTAGAGTGCCGTAGGGTGCCGTAGAGTGCCGTAGGGTGCCGTAGGGTGCCGTAGGGTGCCGTAAAAGAATAATACTATCCCATCAGTTCCCGTGGGTGTCGTAAGAGGCGACTAGGAACTCGTCAGAGAATGAGCAGCAGCGTTATCTGCAAAACTCAACAACATACACTGCGATCGCCAACCCGCTGCCAAGCGTGGCGATTATGGTAAGCCCGCCCATCTTGGAGCAGGCCTATGTCCAGTAGTGGACGTCTTTCGGCCGAAATGATGATTTAACATATACCTAGGTAACGTCGCAACATTGTTTCGGGAGATACCTGTTTCGGATTCGGCGGGAGGACGCGCCCGGGTGTCATCACTGCGAGGATCGCCCGGAGGACACGGTGGAGCATACGGTGGAGGTCTGCCCTGCTTGGGCGGAGCACCGCCGGGTCCTCGTCGAGGCGATCGGCAGCGGCGACCTCTCGCGACCGGCCTTGGTTCAATCTTTGGTCCGGAGCGAGGAGGCATGGGAAGCGATCACCTCCTTCTGCGAAGCAGTAATGCTAGCAAAGGAGGAGGCCGAACGTGTGAGAGAGAGAGAAACCTCACGTCCCAGTCGCCGCAACAGAAGAAGACGCCCCAGGCGTCGGGAGTCGCAGGACGATTCCCGGCCGCCGTGGGCGAGGGCCTGCGGATGGCGAGCAGTGGGTGGCTCGCCGTCTGATCAGAACTAGGCCCGGGTCGGCGGCGCGCTGCGATCCCAGCGCGCCTCAAAGAGATGTCAGCGTGGAAGACGGGGCCCGCTAGGACAGGTGCCTGCTGGGGCTGCGGAATCTGTTCGAAAGAGGTGCCGTAGCCTTGGAACGCAAAGGGCACCAGGCGGAACACGGATGGGTTTTAATCAGTAAGAGTCTGACACTCCCTCTTGCTTCACCTAGAGCGGGAGGAGTCATTTGATGATTTCCAATACTTAAAAAAAAAAAAAAAGGTAACGTCGCAACATAATTCTCAAATTTGGTCTTATGTCTGTGGTCGCAAATATTTACACCTTCTTTTTATCCGACTACGACTGTATTTGTACGTATCAATGTATGCTTCTTTTTTATATAATCGTACTTGCCCTTGTCTTCGTCCGATTGAATGTCGATTTTTCGTAAGCCATGTTCTACCCTGGTCTCAAATTTAATCTACTTTTATTTAGCCGTTGAGGCATAATTGATGAAAAAACGTTATGCAAACATTCAAATAAGATCTGATCATCCTCACATTCTCTCTCTCACATTTATAATATGTCTAGGAATGAAATAAATTGATAATGAATCCAATTGCAGTAGCTCAACAGAGTTTCATTTAGTCTATTCATCTGCAACTATAATACAACTAATGATAGTGTAGCTCCACATAGCACATTTGTAACAAATGGCTGTTCTGCAACACGTTGCGGGTAACACTATTACACGACGTAAAATCTGGCTTAAAGGATGACACCGCTCTCATAACGTAAGGCGACAAATGCTGCTATATTTGATGCAACAAGCAAGCAAAATTGTGAAATATATTTTTAGAGTAAATGGTAGTGGTAATTTTGAAATGTGTTTTTTCGAGTTATTGTACCAGCTAAATTACAATATTCCCAATGCCATGCATTATATGGCACAATTATTAAATTATTATTGGTCAAAGCTGATTATGTGTAGCGCAAAGAGCGAAATAGAAAATTATATTGGTTAATTTTTGGTAGTATTCATGTTCGAGTTTTGCTTTCTGTTAATTTAGAATACTTAAATGGAAGTATTCAAGTAATCATTGATATAGTGCAAGGAACCATCTTTTTTGCACTTCCAAAAGCAGGTAAGCGTAGGGAAATTTATTTATCATAACTACACTTCTTCTTCTTGGAGTGTCAACGGCAAATAGAGTTATTAGTTTTTTTGGCTCAGTACTCAGCAATGTAACACCATATGGTGACGCATCCTCAAATGCACAAGTGACGGCGCATGCGGCACAAGACAAGAGGTCAGGCCATGGACTGCGGGGGATGCTACACAAGCGCTGAAGGTCACCCCCACCGGAGTAGTCGTAAGTAGTCTTAGAGTTTACCTGGTCAGCCTCGGCAATACGTGTTCTCCAAAGGCACGATAATATAATCAGGAGCCTTGTGCTTTTCAGGAGTTGCCGGTAGATGATAACTTCAGTAGCCGAGCATGTTATAAATACCATCTACAAATCTAGTTTCAGTTTACACTCACTGCAAAACACAGATCGTTCTCGAGCTACAAAGATCACATTATATAACACTGTTTTAATAAACTTCCTGTTGCACTTTGAAAGTTATTTTATAAAAAATTCAATAACACAAGTCGCCAAGTTTCAGAGAAACGCTAAAGGAAATCATTCGTGTTTGTGTGGTGGGAACACATTGCAGGTATAGGCAGAAGTCCTAGCCAACAGCGATAAGAGTCTCTAGACAAATTGAAATTCTATTATCTAGAACGATTGTTGAAAATGCTATTCATGGGATTAGCATGCGGTAGTCAAATGATAATCCTAAGCAATTTGCTACCTCACCTCTGCTATTATACTCTTTATAAGCGAAAGCACTTTGTAAGCGATGATATAGTCGAAGATGGAGCTCGCTTGCCTAGAATTAACCTATTCACTCTTGACTTAAATACTCCCAGGTTATAGCTATCAGGAAAAACATACTCTCGTGGTCTAGTGGTCTGATATAATTGTAAGGTCCAAAGAACTCTTACATCAACATTATCAGCAGCTAGCTACCTACTTACATTTGTACGCCGTTAAGGCATAACATGACTGATATATTATGTAAATTAATTGTAACATCTTGCATGCCATGTGTGTGTATACTCATGTTTTGGACAAATAAATGATCTTGTCTTATCAGACTTCGCCAACTGTTAGGCGTAGGCCTCTCTTTTCCTGCGGAAATTCCGACGCTCCTGTATCATCCACATCCAGGTTCTAATCACAATGGCAACAACGTCACCACCTCGCTACCAGACGATCAACATTCTACGATTATTCCAACTCCTACCAAGTGGACGCTAAAACGGATTGATCGGGAAAACCGATTTCTTGTTTATCAGAAAATAAACTACCTTACCGCAGTTTGACCTTTAGAGTTACCAATCGTTTTGCCTTTAGTGTTCTTTAGGTTATATTAAGCCACTCAGCATTTGTCTCCCTCGTCACTCCCGAGGGGGCAAAATCCTTTTCAACCGTTTGAAACCATATTGGGCCAATTGAAAATAAACGAAAGACGCCTACAAATAACGTTTAAATCCTTTGCGCGGAGGCTTGTTACGGATTCTGAGTGGGAAAGAAACTTTCATTATTATCATGCATACGCTCCATACGATTCTACTCATGTTCATCACTTAGATAAACTAGTGAAACTCATTGTTCCTAGTATAGCTCGGTGGATAGGTCAGTTATTGTTCGTAGTCATAGGTGCATGCTAATTATCTACCACATGTTTAACGGACTGCACCTTCTGACGCAATTCATCATAGTAAGAAGGCTGGATTCACGAAGACCGAGTGTGCTAAAGCAATTTAATAAAAAGCCCGGGCGAGACCTGCGCTGGTCTCGTCTGTTACCGCCTTTACATCGCACAACCTATTACGTTGAAATGATGCAAAGTTCCGCCATATGGAAATTGTTTACTAAGTAGGTACCAGCAATTGTGTTAAACATTTTTATTAAATTTCTTATTTCATAAAAAGCATGTTCAATTTAGACGTCATGTATTGTGTTATGAAATATTTTTTGTAATTTTGCTTTTGTTAGGAGTTTGGAATTTGCTACTTGTGTAATAAAGCTGTGATTACAGTTTGGTAATGGAAATACATTCGACTTTTAGGTTTGATGTCGAGCTTATAATAATGTATTCAAAGCATGTGAGTAGAACATTCAAATTATGTGAAATTATAAAAAAATATTTTGCTCAGTGGCGTTTGTCAAAGGCCTAGACCTAAGGACTGATACAGAAAGCTGGATATCAGAAAAGACAAGCAGACTTGTAGTTTATTTATTTATAAGACTGAAAAAGTAATGTTTCCAAAATCTCCGGACAAAAATTACCAACTCAGCAAACCAGCCTCCCGAACAAACAACAAGCTAACAACGTTAGTTAATTCCGTCGCCAGCGGAACATGTCCTCACAATACCTCTTGTACTGAATGTATCTGTACACATACACAACACATAAATATAGTCGCGGCAATTGAAAGTAAGTGTGGCCACGCCCCCGTCGCCTAACTTTAACATGAGATCCTTTGTCGCGATCTCGACGACTGAATGATGGCGATGGGGGAAATGGGGGAAAACTAATGAGGATAATGTTTAGGAGGAAATCGGGGTATAACCGGTTTTGAATGGTATTAGGGTTGTAATTTACGGCGTTGGTTTGAAGGCAACCATTTTGGAGTGTAAATGTTTACACCCGGCTCAGAAAAAAAACTGAAATCTTTACAAGTGTTTAACACTTGTGGTGGCGCTCCGTAAAACTGGTGAAACCCCCTAGGACAGAGCTAGGCTGGCTATGTTAGCCAGGATGACGCACCAGCGGACTTGATGGGAGACAAGTGTGGAAAACCTAGTCCCAAAACTCCTCTAACCCTTGCTATGCTTAATGGGTCCAGATCCAGATCCAATTCATTTTTAATTGTCAGTAAGAACTGTTGTTTAGATGTTTGCGAAAATGTTACCCAAAACCCTGATGAACTTTGTAATAATACGTTTTATATTATGTTTCACTAACTTCAATGATATAGCATTGCTCCATTATCACGGATTCCCGCTCCGATGCACTCACTGGAACAATACACAATGGAAATAATTAACAAACAAACAAATACAATTCTATCATCAAATTAGCAGAACAGACTTTATTACACTAAGCTCATGTTATTAATTAAACTCATATAACTAATTTTAATTAATAATAATGTAACTGCATTAGTTGGTAAAACTAATTTTAGTACTTTGTAAATTTGCTTTTCGTTCCGCTGTTGAAGTATGGGGGCCATAATTGGTCGCGCAATAAATTAAGGGGTGGTTTGATGGCGCGTTATTTGATTAAAGTGCGAGTTGTGCCAAGTGCTATAAAGGAGTTAAATGGTGCAATTATGCGCTCTTAGCTGTGGCGTTACGCGGTAATGTATTTTGCTGGACGCTGTGTTCTGGTGGTTTTGTTTGGATGCATTGTTGTGCATGTCGGTGTAAGAAAAAATTATGTGGCTTAATATAAATTAGTACACTTGCTCATTGTTCAATTTCATAAAAAAATACTTTTGTTTCATTTATCTTTCAAAATCTAGCTTAATTTGAATTATAGTTTATTTGATGACTATCCAAAATAAAGCAAAGTCTCATTCAGTCAAACATTTTACAAAAATCGGATGTTAACTTTCGTCTAAGAAAACCACCTAAAAGTGCACGCAAGTCACGGTGCACAGGTAAAGCGTCCCTGACTTTTCCCGACCTCGGTCAACTTCGGCAAAGTTCGGGTGTAGTGAAAACACACCTTTTTAACAACCCAACAAGTTAGAGGAGGTAATTCTTCACTTAGTGTCGGGGTGCGTTGAGGGTTGTTTTTTGCGTGATTGAGTTAAAGTTCGAAAGTTTCATGTAGTTTATAAAATATTAATATAACGAGCTGTGTTGGTGTTTGGTGGTGGGATGATTCAGGGATGTACCTTATGGGGAAATGTGTTCACGAATTATAATGAAGTTGAGATAGGTATAAAAGTCTTGGCTATTATGAGTTATTTTCGTGCTGTGGCCGTTCTTTTCTGGAAGCTGAAATTTTAAAAATTTCAGTTTCCAGAAAAGAACGGCTGATGAATGAAGAATGGCATAATGATGAAGCAAGATAATCTGAAGATTATCTATCATCATTTCAGCGGAAAATGTCCTCTCCTGGACATAGGCCTCCCCCAAGCGTCGCCACAATGACCGATCCTGTGCATTTCGCATCCATCGGCTGCCCGCGACCTTCACCAGGTCATTGGTCCACCTTGTGGGAGGCCTTCCGACGTTGCGTCTTCCGGTACGCGGTTGCCACTCCAGAACTTTTCGGCTCACCGACCATCTTTTCTGCGAGCAATGTGCCCTGCCCACTGACACTTTAGTTTGGTGATCCTTCGGGCTATGTCGGTAACCTTGCTTATCTTGCTTATTAATAGAAAAATTCTAACTTTATGTTTTTTTTAAACAGATAAGCAGATTCTTTACTAAAACTTTCTACAAATAAAGTGTGATTAGAATCCTCTAATCACATGATTGAATGTTTTGGACACAACTCTTTTCTACATAAATTCGCAACATTCTGTGCGACAATAATAATTTAAAATATACCTGAAAAAAACTAAAAATACAATACGTACTTCGTGTGCTAATATCGTACAGTTTTTGTGCCAAACCACTGGGTTTTGTCGTAATTAAACCTATGTCGTTTTGTGTTTATTTTGTCCAAATTAACGCGAGGAATTTCCTGTGGGAGCGCCGACTATTTCAGAGTTCGTAGTGATGGTAAAAAGAGTTAGTGCAGTTACAAAATACTATTTACTAACTTCATGTAAACTTTGTTGGGAGTAAATTATAAAAGTGTTCTATTGATTTTGCTGCTTATATTTCAGAATTAAGCGTTTTGTTCCTAGCTAAAAGACTATATTTTAGTCATTATTTTATTTTTATTTTTGTTAATCGAATATTATTTAGTTTATAATTCAAATACATTAGTTTTTTTTTTCTTACTTTTATATAATAATCATGTATTTTCTTATTGATTGTCTGATAACGAAATAATTTAATTTAATTTAAATATTTCTTTAAATCAATTTAAATTTTATATCTTTTATTGATAGTGCTGTGCATAAGTGATGAATTTACACATAATTGGAGAGTTGTAATTGCCTGTTATTGTTATCCTTAGTTGTAAATATGTCGTTGGTGTGCCTTACTTGATAAATAAATAAATCACCTGCCTTTGGCTTTCCTTGCAATGTTGATTCCTTCACTACTTTATTATATTCAATTAAATAGCAAGTATTTTACATGCAGGAATTACTACTTGTCTGACTTTCGCAAACCAACACCTGGGAGACACGCTACCTTTCTGTTAGTAACAGTCTTAGGTAAAAATAAAATAACTGGATAGCTTTATGCTTCATTGATTAGGTTTTGCTCTCTCGCAAGTTGTCAAACCTTTACTACCAAAAATCCAAACACCCAATACATAGAACGCTGGTTCTATTTCCCATCAGTTCTAAACAACGCATCATGATTACGGCCGCACTAACAGATACCCACTAACACTACACAGTACACACACAGAGTGCCCGATAGACCATGTACTACACCCCCACCACCTCCCCTTGGACAATAAATCCCCAGTTATGGGCGTCGAAATAATTAGTGGGTTCATTAGCGAACGTACCGAGTCATTATCTCGTATGTGGGTCAATGACTGATAGCTGCTGCCAGCTTCTAAGGTCTTGGAGGCAAGAAGTGGGGATAAGGAGCATAGCTTATATAGTAGCTTTATTTATTATTATTATTTATTTATTATACGCTTTATTGTACATACACCAAAAGTAATACAAAAGGAAACTTGAAACTAAAACACATACAATGGGCGGTCTTATCGCATTCCGCGATCACTTCCAGACAACCTAGGATGGAATGTATTTGTCCGAACATGAAATGGGGCTTCGTTTATTTAAAAAAGCATGTGATAATTAGTTTTTGAGATAAAAAGGTGTAATGGTCAATTTTCAACTATTTACTTAAATAACTTTTTATTTCAAAATTATGAAAATTGTATTTGAGAACCTCACAATAAATTCTTACATTAGGTGTGTCAAGACAGAAGGGAGTGCCACAGGCTGTAAAAGAAAAGTGTGTTCCCGGATTCGAATACACAACCAACAACACGTTACGTACCACTGGGCGTTGTTGCGATCATCTCGATTTAAAGCTTTTAAAGAAGGAAAAAGCAAGCATAGCTAGCTATATAAAAGCTTTACAAAGGTCACATAAATCGAGTTACACGTTTCCACGAATACAAATAAAACTTATTTATCTTCGTAGTTTGGTGTTTTGTTGTTGTTGGTACGTTAGAACAAAGGCCTGTTGTAAGTACCTCTTTGTGCTAAAAATAACACAAAATATTACTAGCCCAGATTGGTGATCGATTGAACTAAGGCTCATTCGTTTAAGATACGGCCTAGGCCCATTGTTTTAGTGTGGTGGAACAATGAAAATCCCATATTTGCTACATCTTTATGTGGTCAAACATAATCGCTTAAACTATCAACAGTAAAAATAAATTTTGGATGTCGAAACGTCATTGGTGAAAGTGAATACTATATGAATAATCCATTAAAGATAGCATTAGGAACTCTGGAGTAAAATAATATTTTTAACGAACGAAATAACGGAGGATTAATTAAACCATTAATTAAAAAATTATCAAAGAAAAAGATTTACTAGAAATAAAACAATAATATAGATAATCTGCTGAGATAGCGAAGTGTTAAATTCAATAAAAATAACAGTTAAACTCGTTACTATTCACATTAACGGTTATTGTAGCAGTTACAGTAACTATAGCATTATAACCGCGTCATTCGCGCCATCGGGCAATTAAAAGTGGTATAAATTGTATCTAGCGCGGTCCGACGCCTATTATTATCAAAAACAGAACGATAATTATAACATTTCGATGTATTTAATGATTTAATTAATGGATAACAGAAAATAGCTCGTTAGCGTTTATTTATGAGCCAGCGTGTATATGTTAATGAAATGTAATTGTTTAAGTAATTGAATGGTTTAGTGACAGGAATTCTAAGAAATTAAATTCCGATGAATTTTTGCTGACAAAAACTGTCGGATATTCTTCACAGAAAAGTCATATAAAAGAGTATAATACAAAAAGGCAGATAGAAGTCGGAAATATCACAAAAGGTTTCTCTCCAGTCCGCCAGCAATTGCCAACGAATTACGTGGAACACTTTAATTCCAACTACTTTGACGAACCTCTTCCGCGGAATTGGGACGATGGATGCAATTCACTTGACGTTGCGCGTTGGCTCCGTTTGTTTGTGACTAAAAACTCTGCTGGTTCCAATGTGCCAATTGAGTTCTTAAATTAAAGTAAAGACGGTGGGAGATCGACCTTCACCCACCAGATAATCAGATGGGAGATAATTTTTCATACTATTTTGTTGATTTATAAACACGCCGAACAATTTTCAATTCACCATCATCATCATCATTTCAGCCAAAAGACGTCCACTACTGGACATAGGCCTCCCCCAAGATGGGGGAATTTGCCATAATAACCACGCTTGGCAGGCAGGTTGGCGATTTTTTTATTAGCAAACTATCATAGAAAAAATTGTCTCATATGGTTATCACGTGGGCGAAGGTCGGTCTTCCACTTTCTTTCCTACCATTATGCTATTTTAGCTCTTATTTTAAGAAGAAGAAAATATTGACTCGCCAAACGTGTTTATTCGGGTACTCATGCAGATCTTCGGCAGTCGTTGCTCGTAGTCAGAAGCAAGGAAACCTGACAGCAGTCTTATATAACAGGTATAGTGTAACCAAGTTGTTGGGTTGTGGAGGTCAGATAGGCAGTCACTTCATGTAAAATACTGGTACTCAGCTACATCCGGTCAGATTGGAAGCTGACCATAACACACATAATAAGGAAGGAAGGTTTGACAGGCTCACTATTAAACGAACGTGCACAAGGTGACAATATACCTATCTAACTTCTCAAGAGATGACATGGATACTAAACATACTGTTGCTATATAAATTGATCAAATTATTAAAGTAAAACGCTTTAAATAAAGCCTCTAAGGGCGCCGGTCCATGACAGAGGAGCGAGGCAGCGGAGCGGAGAAACGGAGAAATTGTAACCGATTGAATTGCATAAAATCTCCGTACCATGTGAGTCACTGACATCTTGACTGAAATGACTGGCTAATATTTCTCCGTTTCTCTGCTCCGCGCAAATGGACAGGCACCCTATAGCTAGGTACTGGCCGGTGTTACGGGGCGTAACGTCTTACTCGGATTTTAGGACACGGTGAAACGTAACACGCTCTCTGCGAATGGTACATTACGGCCCGTAGAGTCAGTCCCCATCTTTATAAATATTATCAAAAACCCTGTTAAACCGCTCAAACATCAATATAAATTACCAAAAATATCAATATCTGTTTCGGTCCGTCTGTACACCCGGTAACAGCCACTAATTATTTTAATTGAATCTTCCTCATTCTTTCCTTGTACAAAGATTTTTATGCCGCGATGCTCTCGCTGAAAATTGTATGAGATTTTTATGTCCCGGATTAAGTTGGAGCGTCGAGTTCAGGGTTATTTTTTATGTTTTAAGCAAGAAATAGAGAAATGTCCTTGAAAATGTTCAGGTTGTATTATTTTATTTAGAATGGAAGAGAGAAGAAAGGAGTAGGAGGGCCGCGAAAGTTTCATATTTGTCCATGGCATCTTGCTTATTTTCGTGATATCGACAAGCATTGTTAAGGCCTCTGATCTCAACATTGATTTACGCGGGCAGCAGTGAAGGAGGGAGGACAGCGCCTCGCCAACTAGCCAGCGGGCGGCCGAACACAAACTCTACGCCAAACCTCAGGTGAGATGGTGGTCAAGCGCGTGCCTATTAATAGTAAAAAAAAAAAAAAAACCTGTCAACTGTTGCGCATCTTCGAGCATGGCTGCATTCGCACATATTAAATATCTTATCTTTATTATTCACGTAAATTAATCGCGCCATTTGTAACTTCTTGTTGCTTTATTATATTCATCATACAGTCCACTATCACTATATATAGCTTTCACTACGAGCTATCGTCGCAATCAAGGAAGAAATTAAAATTTTCTGTACTCTTTTAACCTCAAGGTTGACTGGTAGAGACTGCCTTGTCGCTTTAAGCCTGCCTATGTACCGCTTCTGTATATGAAGTTCAAATAAATAAAATCTCAAATGGTACAAAAACATTCAAACATATCAGGCATAACCTACGTTACAATATTAACAGACAATCAACATACGGTCACCTAAACAAATTGTCAATACAACTGCGTCGCCCCAAGGAATACAGGCTAGCATGACATTGATAACACTCTAGACCCAAAACTTTACAAGCAACCTACATTAGGGAGTACACCGATAGAGCAAATAATTTGGACGATCAAACCAGTTCATAAAGTGCTGTAACTTGTGTCCAAGGGACAGTTTCTCAAGTCTTGTTTTAGTACTTTACATGTCCGGATCTAACTTGAATTTAGTTTGGAATAGTTATTTCTAAGCCGAGATTCAAGCGTAAGAAATTATTCTTGGCTTTTGAAGCAAAAGTTTCACAACACCATTTTGAAATAAATATCTTGCCAGTGTAATTTTCCTTGAAACACAAAAATATGCTACTCAAATAATTTGCAAATTTTATCTCCTATAAATACTCAGTTTTATTCACAATACATTTAGCAAGGTATAAAAATATATCCTTTGCCAAAAGTATAGTATAAAACAACATAATATTATACCAACTAGCTCTTTCAGTATATCTTACACAATCTCCGCATTTTCGTAAAATTTCATACATAAATGTACGAAAAAGGCAAAAGTTACAGGAGTCATACATATTTATACGGAAAGACAGATAATGTATCATTTTATATTAATATTCATGCGAAGCGGATTGTAACTGTCCAACAGTTTAATGTATTGGAATCGTGATAAAAATATTCTGCTTCATTAAAACTGTATCATTAAAATATGAGAAATTCAATAATAACTTCGATTTCATATAGGTAGACAGATATAGATCAGAGAGATTTTTCAATAAAAAGTCGTATTTATTTGCGTCGATTCTTTGAAAATATATTCGTCAAAGGACTTTGTGATTCACACGTTTTAATAGTATGTATGTATGTAAATCGGGCTGGTTTCCGCAACTCCACGACTAAGCGCGTATTTTGCGTGCAAGTGGGACAAATGTATCATTCGATCCACCCCAGCTCCCCAAGGAAGGCCAGCAACGCCTTGGTGTTACCAACTATCTTGCAGAGGGTACCTGGGTTTCCGAAGTACTTTGCCCTGTAATTCGCGACTACCGGTCAGCTTCGGAGCAGGAGTGCTGCTGTCTCATTCTCCGCCATGCAGGCTCTGCATAGCGGGCTGTCAGTGACTCCTATAGCATAGAGGTGTTTATTAAAAGACCCGTGGCCAGTTGTTACGGCTGTGACTGAACGCAACTGTTGTTTAGTCAGTCTTAGGGCTTGTTTTGTGAATCGGCCATCTATAGAGGGAAGTGCCTCTTTGGCCTGCCTACACTCACTATGGTCAACCCATAGCTTGTGATGTTTATCTCCGGTGCGTTTCCTTACCAGATTGCGTAAGTACCCAAAAGGCAGCGGCACGATGGGTTCAGGTCCTATCGCTGACAAACTCGACCCCCTTCGGGCGAGTTCATCTGCAGGGTCGTTGTCTCGAGATTCACTGTGTCCCTTGATCCATTGAATGGTTATTTTGTTGTGTCTACCAACCTGGTTGAGTCGTTGGTGACACTCGAGAATCAACCCAGAGTTCACTGTGTGGCTGTTCAGAGCTTCAGGACGGCCATACTGTCCGAGAGTATGCGTATTGAGTGGTCCTTAACTTCCCTGGTTAGGATGGCTGATGCTGCCAGAGGAATACCTATGCATTCAGCCTGGAACACTGTGTTGTGGACCCCCAATGGTGTGGCTATGTGGATATTGAGATCCTCTGAGAAGATTCCCGCACCAGTACCCGTACCTGTTTTTGATCCATCGGTGAAGATCCACAGCTCGGCGGGGCAGAGCCCCTCGCAACGAGGATGATCCTTATGCAATTGGATTTTGTATTTTTTATCAAAGATAAATTGCTTGGGTAGCCGGTCATTGATTGCTTTTGTTATGGGGAGTTCATTGTTGAGCTCCTCGAGCAGAGCGGTGTGTCGTGTATCTCTCTTACTCCAGAGACCTAATGTGTTAAGGCATACTGCTGCCATCGTCGCTTCCTGTTGTATAAACAGGTGTAGCGGAGGGAGTCCCAGCATGGCTTCCAGCGCCGCAGTTGGAGTAGTCCTCATGCAGCCCGTCGTTGCCATGCAGGCCAGCCTTTGCATGTGTTGTAACTTGTTTACGGCTGTAGCTAGCTTTGTGCGTGGCCACCACACCACGGCCCCGTAGGTTAACATGGGCCGAATTACTGCGCTGTAAACCATAGTATTATTTTGGGAGATAGGCCCCACTTCTTCCCTATCATTTTCCTGCATTGCCAGAAGGTAATGCAGGCCCTGTTTAGTTTGTAGTCTAGGTGATTACTCCAGCTTAACTTACTGTCTAGGATGACGCCCAGATACTTTACCTCGTTAGACAGCTGGAGCTCTGTGTTGAAGAGCATAGGTAGCCGGCAGTGGCCTAGTGCTCGTTTTTGAGTGAACATGACTAATTCAGTTTTCGTGGGGTTTACCGACAGATCATATTCGTCGCACCATCTTTCCACGATGCGTAGTGCTTGTTAAGTGAGGCTGCAGATCGTTCCAGTCACTTTCCCTGACACTAGGATTGCGAGGTCGTCAGCATAACCTATTGTGTAGTAACAATGTGCGTTGAGTTTGGTGATCAGGTCATTAATTACCAGATTTCACAGAAGAGGGGAGAGCACACCTCCCTGCGGGCAGCCTCTGGCTATCAGAGCCAACTGCTGCTCTTCCTCAAGGCGAACCACTCGTTTGCTTAACATATTAGTTATCCAGTCAGTTAGTACCTGTTCCACACCGTGTTTGGAGAGAGCGGCTGGAAAAGTTATCTTGTCGAAGGCTCCTTCGATGTCTATGAAAGTGCACAGGACCTTTTCTGGTGAATTGCTTCCTCAATCTGGCTCACCACCAGATGAAGAGCGGACTCTGTCGACTTACCCGAGCTGTATGCGTGTTGGTTACCATGCAGTGGTATTGTTTTTAAAACGCCATCTCGTAGTTCCCTTTCACACAGTCTTTCCATTGTCTTCAGTAAAAACGAGGTCAGACTTGACAGAGATTTGGCGTTTGTGTAGTCACTTTTACCTGACTTCGGAATGAATATGACTTTCACTTCCCTCCATCCTTTAGGAACGTATTTAAAGGCCAGGCACGCTCGCATTAAGAGCACCAGTTTTGTTGCAACAGCGGTACCTCCCTACTGTAGTAAGGCAGGAAACACACTGTCGGGACCTGGTGCCTTGAAAGGTTGGAAGCTTTTGATGGCCCACTGAAGTTTTTCCAGCGTAATCATCTTTTCTGCATAAAGCCAGTTATCTTCTGATGGTGTTTGGATAACGTCAAGCCATTCATTTACCTGCGCGAATACGCTGCCTGGGAAGTGAGTTTCTACTAGGAGACGTTGCGCTTCTTCAGATGTCGTGGTCAACATGTTATCGGGTTTCCGGAGTGTGGCGATCTCAGGTGTGTTCTGTTGCGCCAGTATTTTCCTTACCCTGTTTGCTTGTTGGCATGATTCAATGTTACCACAGAATTTACGCCACCCTGTAGTTCTTCTGAATCTGATGCATTTTTTGTAGCTGGATTTGGCGGCGTAATAAGCGTCCCAGTCCTCATCACTACATGTGTTGTTAATGTGGCATGGCTTTGTTAAGAGCCTTTCTTACCTCACCGCGTTTGCGCTCTAGATCTGCACCCCACCAGGGTTGTTTACCCGGTGTGTCGCGCGGAATCGTTTCTGGGCAGGCGATTTGGTAGCTGTTTATCAGCGATTCGATGAGTAGTGTTACTTGCGCATCGATCTGTGCCGTGTCCGCAAGCAACTCCGAATCGCATGATGGTACAAGCCTTGAGGTAAGGTTGCGTGTGTACACCGATATATCCGTGTTGCGAGGATTACGCCTAGGTTGTTTGGGTGGTATACAGACCTGAATGTCGAAGCGGATCCACCTGTGGTCTGAGCAGGAAGCCTCATTCGAGACTTGCCACCCAGTAATTAGTTCCGCTGCTCCCTCCGTAGCCAGAGTAAAGTCTATGATTGTACGACTGCGTCTAGTTCCGAACCCGTGTTTAGTAGGGATAGGTTAGTTGTGAACAGATAATCAACTAATGCCTTACCCCTTGCGTTTTGCGTCTCCATCCCCCACAGTGGATGGTGTGCGTTTGCGTCGGTCCCAATGACAATCTCATCCCTGTTGCTTTCACATTGTGTGATGAGGCGGACCAGGTCGTGTGGGGGCGGTTCCTCCGCCTCAGGCATATATACCGAGGCGAAGACGATCGCCAACTTTGTGGCTCCCCGCTTTATGTTCAGCCTAGCTGCAGAGACATCTCTGCAACAGAAGTCGTTTAATAGCTGTGCTTTAAGGTTACCTGTGACATAGATGCACGATCTAGGGTGATCATGGTCCGCAGTAACAAGGAGCTTACCACCAAGATTGGACAGTCCTTGTATGTGGCCGCCCCTAATCCACGGCTCTTGGATCAGGGCAATGGCCGTATGTTGAACCTCCAGCTACTTGCGGAGTTGAGCCGTCGCGGTCTGGCTGTGGTGGAGGTTAGCCTGCACGACTTTACAGGCCGACAAAAGGGACGCCATCGCCGGCGAGACCCTCCTCGTCACCCTCAAGTTGCAGCCCGGCAAACGTTTTAATAGTGTATACTAAATTAAAAGTATAATATAGAATCATGTGCACAGTTAATTATTTGTAGCAGCAACAACTTTATTAAATGAATATTGTAAATAACCCGCATGGTGCTTACTACAATTGTTAGCAAAGAACCAATTAAACTTAGTAAACAGTCCTTCACATAAAAAGAACCAAAAAACTCTTCAATAAAGTAGGAAATTAACAACAAAAGTAATTTAAAATCGACAAAAGCCCCATGCGATGCAAACGAAAAGCAATTACTGAAAGGTATTTTCTGAAGCGCCACGAAAAATCGGCATGAATTTGCAACTATTTCCACCGTGATACTACTTCCATTGTGTAACTATTTCCACTGTGTGAGTACTTCGACTGACAGCCACTTATATCTGTAACACTCCGCTGAGGGTCATCGAGTGTTGATTTCCTCTTTGTTTGTCACAACACAATTTATTTATTGTTTCAACTCAGTCGACGAAACCCAATTGTGTTGGCAACAAATAAAGGGCTAACCCGATTGGGGGATGTTTGCAGGATTTTTTAAACTATTGCGTTTAAAGAATGGACGATTGTTTTTTCTTGTTCTGTTAGTTGGCTTTTTATGCCGGTTTCGATTTGATTGTCTCTGTGTTTATTTAATCACTATCCAACCCAACACATCATATTGTCCAGTGTAAACTGAGTTTATTCAAAAAACACCACAGAACAAGTACAGCCCTTGTTGTATACTAAAATTGTAAGCTTTTCTGTTTTATTTTCTTGAAAATTGTATTCGGACTCTTTGATAAAATAATTACAGCCATCCCCATGTGTTGTCCTAGCCAACAATCAGCGATACAATTGTTTCGTTCTTTTTTGTTAAAACTCTGAACGAGAAAACATTTTTTATCACATTTCTTCATGAAACAATAGTCTATCTTTCGTCTTATTTAGTAGGTAATCATTCGAATAGATCAACTATAATTGCACTTTTGCAACCATAATTTGGCCCGACGAAGCACAGCTGCTACGGTCCAGCGTAAGTCCACAACGGTCTACGTGGCTACGAGGGCTACGATTGCTACGAGCTACGCGCTATGAGGCTACGAGTGCTACGCCGTAGAGAACTTACAAACAGTCTGACAGTGATGTAAAACAAACTCAATTACTGCTGTTAGTAACTGGCCTCATTTTCACTACGAGAGGGAATTTCGTACGGAATTTGAAGGATATTATGTAGTTATTTTAACTACATTAGCTACTATCATAATAATCTTTTAATTCAGAGTGCCTTGTTCTACTACTCATTCACATTTGCATGTCAGTCTCAATCAGTCAAAAATATATGGACATTGAGGCTTTTTCAACAGATTGTGAATGAGTAGCGAATGTTAAAATTGCTTAAAGTTACTAGAAATAGCCCTCTAGACATCTCTTACTGCTTCTTACCAAGTGTTAAAATGATTTTCATTTTGACGTACAACGTTCAATCAACTTGGCATTAGCGCACAAAAATACAAGCTATTCCGTTCAAAAGGCAAGGTATCACCAACCAAAATAGAACCACCGCTTTCAGGAACTCAAAATATCATCATCTGCCTAGTCTTTTCCCAACTTTATTGGGGTCGGGTTCCAGTAAAACTGGATTTAGCTGAATACCATATTTTATGCGGAGCAGCTGCCTACCAGACCTGCACAACCCATTAACTGGGTAACACGGTACTTCATGGCAAGACTGGAATCAGATTAACTGGCTTCCGAGTATCCATCACGACTGCCAAAGATCTACAAATGACAGCCAGGACCAACGGCTTAACGTGTTTTCCGAGGCACGGAGAAAACTCGGTATGTTACAATGGTCACCCATCCACAGAACAATCTTGGCAAGCGTTGCTTAACCTTAAAGATCGACCCGTGTGGCTGTTATTATCTAGCCCGGAACCCAAAACATAATTCTTACAAATTGCAGGCAATCTGAGTCTAGGCCAATTAGTGCTAACATTTGTTACTCGTGCAACAAAACAAATTCCACTTTTAACGAGAAATCTCTTCAGCAAACACCAGAGCAGTTCGACTCAACATCTGTCAACTTACATATGACATATACCTAGAAGGCTTCAGGAGCATAAGTTTAGCCGAAAACATGCAAAGGATTTCGAACTTTAGGTTACATGTCATATGGGTGGTTTTCCTATGGTGCGTAAGTATGAATGTGAGTAATTTGTATGCAGATGGGTACACGTCAAGAGTGAGTCGGGCCGGATCCCGAAGGAACCTTTTAGTGACGTTTAGTACTTGTGTAAATTTTATACCCTTCCGTTGATTGTCGCCGAATTAATGTATGTGGGGTGTACTTACTCGTATAGACGAATGGACAGACAGACAATGATGTTCATTAAGATATATGTACCTTCAATGTGCCGTTTTATTATTAATGTTAACATGTTATGTGCTTTATTGTAAACCAAGTTTAAAATACATTAAGGTCCCTTCCACGCAACCTGGAATAGATGGGATAGCCTGGACATGAAATGGGGTTGCGCTTGGAGCAAATATAAGTGCTATTTGTAAAATGCGTGTATGTGTCATATTGTTAATTAAACATTGAAACATCGCTGTCTGGCTAGTCTAAGTGAATTAATTAATTAATCAATCGGTAAATAGTAGTTGTGAATCCTTTTTATAACTTATTTTGAGTATTGAAAGTGTCATGTCACCTACACTACTACTCTGTCATAATATAGTATCCGATCATCAATGATTTACTAAGAAAAATGGGGACGATAGTATGCCATTTTGAGAATCATTAAATTATTTCATGCTTTGGCCTTAAAATGGCCATCACTTGTGGATTTTTAACAATCGTTACGTATTTTCGGAAATGGTGTGTTACCCAGTTACTCGGTAGTGGAATTCAGAGAGGCAATCACTCCACGTAAAATACGGTTACTCAGCTGAACTTGTTTTAAATGAAGATAACCCCAACATGGGAAAGGCTAGGCAGATGACGATGGTTTGGCCTTAGTAAATCGCAATAATATAACCTGTTTTTGAGGGCAGGGAGAAACTACGAAACGGTTCTTATTCAAATCTTGCTAAGGAACTTAGTCGCAAGCTTAGTAATAATATATTATTTGATACTCGTACTAAAGTAATTAAGGTTAACTGGTTTAATTAATATTATCAGATAGCGCATATTATATGATTAGCATCAACTAATAACGGCTAATCAGTTTGTAGTGTAATCCAGTTCCAGTGACGTCACCGCAACACTTAATGGTTGTTCAACAGCTTTCTTGGGGATATTTCATAATACAATACTTGCTCCTATCATCATCTGCCTAGCCTTTTCCCAATTATATTGAGGTCGGCTCCGAGTCAATCCAGATTCAGCTGAATTCCAGAATTTAACGTGGAGCGGCTGCCTACCAGACCTCCACAACGTTCAACAAAAGTCAGATTTACTGGCTCCTGACAATCCGTAACGACTGCCAAAGATCAACAAATGACTCTCAATTATAAAAAAATGTCATACTGAAGGACTAGCTGTTGCTGACATTTTCCCTGTTTGTTATTTGTATGTGCATGTATGTACAGTTTGAAGAAATATAAACTGCCGTAATATAAATTTTTATAATAATAATAGTTGTTAAACCACCCAAACCCATAGCGTTTCATCTTTTGTTTCCATATTCTGCAATAGTCCTGCTCCAACCGGGGATTGTCCTTGGGTATACTTTCACAGTGCATACAGGGATAATCGTCGGTTGGTGTCCCATTCCATTTGAAATATCTAAAGAGGCCTCTACGAGTTGGTTTCGGCCCCTCGTACGCCTACCAAAGGACCGGGTCTCTACCCAAGTAACATTTTGGTGTCACTTACAGGCTTTTTTATGACTTTAAGTAATATAACAGGGTTATAATTATCTCAGTTATTACTAAAGACGATATAGAGGAGTTAACAAACAAGTTTTAGCCCCAATCGCAGCACTATAGCGTTAATGGACGATGTAATATAGCTTTGAGAGTTATAATGGCGCTAGTAGCAGCAAGTATACTTAATACGTTATAGCTTTAACCTTTTTGTGACACCCAAGTCTTTATAAAAGTGTTCGCCGACACCTCTTAACACTTATTGTTGTATAGTTATTGCAATGAACTCTTTTATACCACTTAAGGTGCTATATTGACTATTATTGCAGTCATAAGCTATAAAATAGAGTTTATCGAGAGTTTAGTAACACGAGAAACTAAAGGTGTCAAACAACTCCTCTATCTAGGTTTAACCTGTAATAAAGGGTTTAACTAAAGCTTATTGTGTTAGGCAGTCCTCTTTTACAGACGTTCTAAAGGTATTGGTGTCAAACAGCGCAAGTATGGGTCGTTATTAACACTAACCTCACTTTTGTAAAGTTCGCCATTGTTTTGGTAACCTAACAATTAATATTATTTCGAGTTATTCAACATTTGACTACAAAAAACAAAATTTCTTACATTATTTGAAGCATTCCATGAATGCCACTTAATTTTACATACCACTGCTCAAGAAGCAGGAATGAATATTAATGTTTAGCTTGAGGTACCTATTTTATTATCATAATTTTTCTTTTAAATCTTTAATAAAACCTAGGCGCGTTAAAATTGAGATGAGAAACATGGTATACATTTACTGTGAAATTATAAGGGCAGTCATTTTTCACTTCACATACTTAAATAACATAATATTCCATAATATTATTCTGCTGTGTTGAATAATGGATGACATAACACTTCCATTACAAACAGATTTAATTTTAGTAAGGTTACAGGCTTTTTTATCTTGACGTGCGCTTTTTACTACCTGTAGTGCTCACGAACGCGGTAATACCGGTTAAAGTAGTAGCTGACGATGAATAAACGCTCTTGTGGAGCTTTAAGATCTTTTTGACACCTTACTATAGGATTTATAGCACCTTTAGCGTTAACCAACTCTATTTTACAACGGTAATACAGATCAAAGTAGTAGCTGACGATGAATAAGCGCTCTTGTGCAGCTTTAATATCTTTGTGACACCGTACTATAGGCTTTCTATAACTTTTACCTGTAAAACTGTGGGCCTCTTTCGTGGTTATAAGTGAGTTAGAGCATGCTCTAACTCTGTTGCACAGGTATGCGTTAACACTTTTATACCCAAATGGAACTGATATACGAGTCTTATATAGGTTTTTTTAACGCTTTGGTGCTAGTTGGGTAGAGACCCGAGAAAGTCAAAACATGAAAAAATAGTCAGTTATTATTTGGTCAATCCGGAGAAGAGTCAGGCGGTCTTGTTTCGCAAGCCGCGTACTAGAGCTCTACCCCCCCTTAGTCCGATCACCATGTTTGACAAGCCGATCCCTTGGGAGAAGCAAGCCAAATATCTAGGAGTGATCCTTGACCAAAACCTCACCTTTGGCGAGCACATAAAGGCGGTACGTTCGCGTGCCGCTTTCGCTCTCGGTAGGCTTCATCCCATGCTGAATGCACGCAGCAAGCTATCCCTTAAATGCAAACTGCGCATCTATACCACGTGCATACGTCCGATAATGACCTATGCGTGTGCCGTCTTCGCACACACAAAGGATCGACATATCCATAGGATGCAGACCATCCAAAATCGTTTTCTCCGAAAGGCCACGGGCGCTCCGTGGTTCGTTAGGAATGACCGACTACATGTCGACCTCAAAGTCCCAACCATCAAGCAATTCATGAAGCGTCTTACTAAGCACTTCATCGAATCTGCAGAAAAGCACCAGAATCCCTTAATCGTATCGGCTACCCGATACGCTCCCTCCAAGATTAGTAAGATTCGCCGTCCTCGGCATACCCTCGTCGACCCTGACGACCCAATCACCGTCCTTCAAGAAAGCTGTAGGGAAACCAGCACTCTCAAGAAACACAAATACAGACCGCGAACCGTATTCCGACCTCGCCGCCGAGGTCCGTCGTCCGACGTCCCAGTAACGCTCCCCCCCCGTCTTTTGCCAAACGAGCCAGTCCGCGAAGCTGAGCCAGTAGTGACAAATATCTCCCTAAATAATGACATGACCCAGCCAGTCTCTTGCTGCCCCCCCCCCTAAACGACGCCGCTGAGCCGAGTTTCGTACCCCACAGGGGGTGCCCTCAGCGAGCGGAGTTTTAATATATATAAATTTTGTAGCCTCGGCTGGGGGCCTTAAATTCTAGAGGCCCACACAGGCAAGTCCGGTTCAGTAGTTGACAACCCTCTAGGGTTGATAACTGCGAGTGGCCATCGACAAAAAAAAAAAAAAAGTTATTATTTGGAAAATAGATTTTACAAATAAGGACTGGATACATAAAAGCCTGATACCCAAAGATAATCCACGAAACGACCACATAATTTTAATTGAAAGCTTTCAACTTTCAGCACATGACCTGTGTCGCCAGTACTCCACTAAGAAGCTCTTATTTCTAAACAGTATAAAACGTAACAATATTTAAATAAAGAAAAGCCATTAGTATCAAAGCCACCTCCACCACACAGTCAAAAAACTAACCGGTTAAACTTCCGTTTGAAAGCACTCGTTTGAACATTAACCATAGAATAGAGTTCGCACTAGGAACGCTTCGGAAAATTACGAGTGGCATTATTTCACTCGTTAGTTATTCCGTTACGTGTAAAATTTAGTAGTGGACTCATTAAAAGTTGGCCCTTGTCCAGGGCACCGGTATTGTGTAGCCTGGCCTAAGCACATTTCGACTGGTTACGCTTGTCCGAATCAATTTCGTGAATAGTTTTGTGCTGGGTTCATTTAAACTGTCATCTTGTGTGTTGCTGTGTCACCAGGCTATGTTGAGGTATATGTTTTGTGTTGAACATGTTTCCGAAAAATGAACCGATGAATTAATATAAAGGTTGTTCTATACATTTTGTAGTACTTTATTAACAAATACGTACGGTAGGCAAGTATTACCAGCAGCTTTCAGTAAGTGAGGCAAAAGTACAGCTTCACGACATAAAAATTAAACTCTCAGGTCACTCAAAGGTCAGTAGAACACTTATTGTACAGGTACAATACCTGTCTTCCGTTAATAAATTATATGTATATGTAGCTATAGCTAATTGTATACATATTTTGTTTTCAATGTGTTTGTAGCTAAGTGCTGTTAATGGATTTTCATTGTTTGCCAAATTATTCCCTAAAGCAATAAAAAAAACTCTTCGTACCAAAAAATGTCCCCCACATTAAATTCCGTCCATATTCGTAACATGTTCCGACTTTCTCGTCAGCAGTAATAGTATGTAGGTATAAGAATTTTTAACATACATTAACATAATGCATATTCAGAGTAGAGCCTTACCTGGCATAATTACTAATACATATGTATGCATATTAGAAGGATATTTGCAAAACGAGCGGAAGGTATTAAGGTGGCTGTAATCCGCCGTCACGTGTTAGCTATGCGGCGTTTTCTTATGTTTGATTAATTAGTTATTGGATAACTGGAACGAGTGGAACCATACTTACATACGTCATCATTAGTTGAAAAAATCCATTGGGTTTATACTATTAGGCGAATTAATTATATTCATTTGATTAATTATGTAGTTACTATATTTGTATCTCTCCCACATACTTGTGATCTCCGAAGCATTTATACACTTGCTTTTAAATCACACAAAATACACATGTGGAATACCTAAACAGCATCTGTATTTACTGTCATTTAAACAATCCATGGTCCGACGCCATAAAGAAGGCTGTTGGAGGCAGTACGTACAGACCGCATCCCCGGGCGTCGAGAGTCGCAGGGCGATTCTCGACCACCGTAGGCGCGGGCCTGCGAACGGTGATCAGCACCAGGCCCGGGACGACGGCACGCTGCGTTCCACGCGCGCCCCAAAGATCTGTCAGCATAGAAAACGGGGCCCGCTAGGGCTGTGGAATCTGTTCGAAAGAGGCACCGTAGCCCTGGAACGCAAAGGGCATTAGGAGGAACACGGATGGGTTTTATTCAGTAAAAGTCTGACACTCCCTCCTGCTTTACCCATCCTTAGAAAAAAAAAACTGAGTGTAATCCCAGAAGGCTAAGGGACGGTTATTGTCCACCTGCCACTGTTGTTGACGGCAGTATTGTGTGCCGCGACATACGGGATGAGTTTAACGCTATTTACACTATTTGGAATATACCCTTGGAAAAATCAAATTGGGTTTTGTAAGTGTATATATAACCTACTATGAAAATAAAATTAAATCACAATTTAGTATCTGTACTACGCTACGACCAATAGGAGCGGAGCATTAATCAAAAATAGGACGCAGACGAAGCTGCGCCGGTCGGCTAGTACAGAATATACAAGGTTCACCCTCGCCAGTTTTTTTTTTTTACTATAGATAGGCACGCGTTTGACCACTATCTCCCCTTGATGGTAAGTGATGATGTGGTCGGAGATGGAGCACGCTTGCCTAAAAATAACCTATTCACTCTTGACTTAAAGATTCCCAGGTTGTAGCTATCAGGAAACACAGACTCCGGTAGGGCGGGGCTCGTCAGTCATATTTTTTTTTAATCTTTATGGACCTTTTCACAACAAATTGCTGTGTGGCTTGTAATTAAAGTTACATTATCCAATGGCACAATGACTGAATGTTGCTAAATGAATGTTGATTCTGATTCTTGATTTAAGTTTTGAACGTGAACAGTTTTTTAACCTAAAACTTAAAATCTCAACCTAGTATGTCAAAATTCGTCAAATTACGTGAATTTATTACACGGCTCGATTACTAACATGTCTCCACACAAACACGACGCTCAAACACTCGCGCACGAGCGCGTGCACAAATTAAATGCCCAGCACAGCGGTGCACAGAGCACAGAGCACAGAGCACAGACTGGATGCGGGCGGTGACAATCACTGCGACATTACGCGGCGACAGGTAAACACTGATGTTTTCACGCACATTGTGACCTGGATTTGTCCTCTATGATATCTGTGGGTTCAAAGAGCAATTTATACGTGATTCGAAACTCACAAAGAATATATGAGTATTTTTAGTCTTTGCTGTACACAAACCTACTAATAAAGTACAAATGTGAGCTTAACAAAAAGTTGAGACTTCTCCACTACTTTAAATTATTCTTTTTAATTACGTTTGTATTTGAACTTTATTTATTTATTATATACTTTATTGTACACCGATATTAGTATAAAAATAAAACTACAAACTAAAACACATAAGTACAATGGGCGGCCTTATCGCATTCCGCGATCTCTTCCAGGCAACCTGGAATGGAGAGTAATTGCCTGGACATAAAATGGGGTTGTCATCGGTGCGACACTACTCAATTATAATATATATACATAGATAAATATATAATTTTAACAACATATCTTAACAATAAATAAATGACAAATATATCACAGCGACAGGTAAGGCTCCCTCACGAGCCTTTTGAACACCGGTAACGATTGAGCGCGTCTTATTGGGACCGGCAAAGCATTCCACAAACGAGCAGCCTGGACTGTAAAATCACTGCTGTTTGAAATAAACTTCTACGAGTAGCTTCGTGTTTACGTCTCGTTAGCATTTTATTCCGTTGGTATTGTTTTTAATAAACCACTTCACTAACATAAATTAGTTCCACTTACAAGGTAAACAGACCGGACAAGACAGACAGGTGAACACCTCAGTTAACCTGTTAATCCAGGACATGTCAGCTACATGATCAAAGCTATCGGTCGGAGTTGTCAGGAGTGACAGCTGGCTTACGTCAGTCTGCGGCTAATCGAGTGATTGCCATCTTGACAGAGATGGAAATCCAATATTTGAAGAGTATGTGGCATTTTAATATCAGTAAGTGCACTATGGTGGTGGATTGCTTAGTGAGAAGAAGCGTGGTTTTTACTAGTTGGTTCTGTGTTCAATCATAAAAATTCATAAAAATGATATCGGAGTAAAAAATGTTTCCCAAAAACACAAAATTATGTTTTTGTATTTAAATTGTAATTTCTGCAATCGGGGCTAATTCTACTATTTTTAAACAACGTTGGTTTTGACATCTCGACCGCAATCTGTTAAAATATGTGGAAATTATTGGCTTAAAAATTACTCTGAGTGTCTAGTAAAATTATTGTAAGAAATATATGTTGGTGTGAGAATGCACGACCATTAAACTTTGATATTAGCTCTCCACCTTAACAATCATGAATAGGATTATTTCTAGAATCCAGAGCAAAACAAAACGAACACACCATGTGAAGGCAACTCTTCGAGAGAGATGTTTCAAGTTCCACCGCAATCCGAACTATAGCAGCCTTTATTTGATGACATTTACGACAATCTGACAGCTGAACCACTATATCCATTTCTACAAAGAATGTTTAACTGTATTTTGAAGGATTAAGGTTGGTTATTGAGTGGGGAGTATGGACAGATTTAAACAATAGTGCAAGTCAGGGATATGATGGCGTGTATTGAAAGTGACGGGTTCTGCATGGTGGCAGGGGACTGACAACTGATTTTTTTGTTAGTTGGTCGGGATATGAATTATTTTCTTTATTCTGTTGTTTGTTGCGTACGCCGCAGTAGGAGTAAGTACTTTTTATTTTAAATTTTACTATCATATTATTATTTTAGCTTCGTTAACCCATACACGTGCTCTATCTACATGTAGTGACACATGCGTGCCACACTTACGTAGCTGACCTCTCTACAGAACATCACCAACACCACGTACGTAATGTTTGAACCTGTCAGTTAGCAAGTTACTAAGACTAGGATCACATCGACTTATGAAGAACAAGAATAATTATATACAGAAGACTAATTATAACGAAAATATTCATTACCAGTTTTATTTATGTGAGGTTTAACACAGGATTACATATTTTATATTGTTTTATTTACTGTTCCTAGGAGTTGAGAGCACTTATCTATAAACTGCAAGCGTCGCAAATGGCTTGAAAAGAAATAAAAACGGCTTAACAAAACTCTGTCCTTTAGTTCTATTTAAACAGCAATTAGACGGAATTCTCAAACGATTGGAAAAATGATTTTACAACACTTATTAATGAAAAATATACAATTACATGTTTTTTTCATATATTTTTATTTCAAGGCTCTCGTCTCAGCGACACATAGGATTTTAAAAACTCTGGTGAAATAGAGTTCACCCATAAAACTCTGTCTAACTCTTCTGGAATACACTCACTTATGTTATGATATATCATACCTTGGTATTTTAAACGGAAATTGGTTTATATGCTGGCAGGTAACCAGTGGAAACTTACAAATATAACGTCACTAGTCGCTGGCACACAGACAGACAATCAATTCGAAACTCTTCTATCCATTGACATCCATCAGAAACTATCGCGGGCATTTCTATAGCGGCTGGTGGAAAAGCAGCGCTCGCAAGTGGGGCGCACACAAAGCGATGACGTCATGCCACAAAGCGCCAATGACTCCACAAAGGTGGCTCGATGACGCGCGGCACGGCACGGCACAGACACGGAACAGATGCGGCATGGATGCAGCACAGATGCCGCGTGATTAGTGGGCGCTGCTTTCAGTAATGCGGCGCGGTGATAACGTGTTTCGTGATTTTCAGTTGTGTAGGGTTGTGTTGTAGGCTCTCTTACGTCGGGGAAATGATGTTACGTAATTGTCCAGTTCGTGTGGTTTTAATTATGATCGCATATCTTTTTCTGGGTTCATCGACAAAAATATAATGAAACTTAATCATTCTGAGTAAGAATTTAGTCGTAGTTCGACAACAGATATTTCAATATTAGTATCAGAGGGCCCAGCACGCAACATTTTGACGTAATTTTTAATGTTAGCGTAAGTAAATTTTGAATGTGAAAAATTACAACTCCATAGTATTTTAGTTTAATTTTGGACAGTTAATATCATTCAAAAATATGAATAAAGTATCTAATTTTAAAAAATATTATGTGCGAAACGAGTATTGTAGCTATTGTAAAATTTTACGCTACGTAACTATACGTAAAAAGTATTCGTGCTAGACCCTCAGTAAATAATAAAATAAATAAAATGATTATTTCAATTACATATTATTTAATTCATCATTCAGTGATACTGAACCTACCTGACCCACCTACCTACCTACCTACCTACCTTACCTATTTGACTTGTAAAGAATGCCTTAGTCATTTAGTCTACCTTCATAATAATAATTGATGTCTAAATAAATAAATAATAATGGAACATGATAACAGGAAAACTATTTTAAGAGAAAATCGGTCCCCAGTTATGGGCTGACTACATAAACCTGTGTACCTGTACGTCATCATGATATTTCATAAGATACGAGACGAATCGTTTGATAAGCTAGAATACGCCAGTCTAACAATATTTCCAGCTATTCGTATGCAGTTTGTATCCCCCGGTTTGTTTCCTGCGATCCATTTCACGATACCGTTGTCTCAAGATTGGAATGAATAAAGCTATATTGACTTTATTCAATACGTATGCAGATTTCCAGGAGTTAGAATAACTTGAAAAGTTTGTAAAATTTTGACTATGATAAAAAATAACGAACATTTTTTACGTTTTCAAATCCAACGGCAATACTGTTCCTAAAAGTGTTATTGTAACTGCCTTGATTTTAGGCAGTTGAAATAACATTTTTGAATATTCAATTGTTCCAAGTTATACAAATATAGAATCACTGTTTATTTTTTTTTATCTTTTCGAACCATTCGGTTGGTTTGGTTGAAAAGATAAAAAAAAATAAACAACTTTTTTTTGTTTTTGTATAGTCTCTGCCTTTTGCTAAATTGAGTTTTAAAAACAATGAATTTGTTCTAGCAAACTGATTAGTTTTTTTCTTTTTAATAACAAAGCCCACTAAATTAATTACGTGCACGCTACATAAAAATGTTTTGTTTGTAATTTCTACAAACTTGAACTTGTGGATCAATCTTTTATATTTTAACAAAGTTGGCATGAGTAGGCAAAGAAAAAGAGTCTGTCTGTTTGTGTATGTGAGTTTACATATCTGTAAATGTACCCACGATACAGGAGAAATTCTTAGTGTGGGGCAAGATTTTTTAGAAACAGGTATTTAGTATAGGCGTAGTAAATAGAAGCAGGTATACGTATGGCAAAGTAGGTATAGGTTGGCAAACATGTAATAATTTAAACGAAGTTATTTGTTTATGATCTTTTAATTAATGGAGTCTAGTAAGAGGAGCTCGTGGACAAATAAAATAAGCTGCGAAAGAACTTTGAGGTTAAGCAAAGCTTACCAAGGTCAGTCTGTGAATGGTGGTTAATGTGACCATCCATTACATACTGAGACTCTTCCATGCCACGGATAATATGATAAACGACCCTTGACATTCATTAAAGACAATCAGAAGCCAGATAATCAGCAACCAGTCTTGACAAGACAAGTGGTGGTATCGTCAGAGCCAGCTGCAGGGTTGTGGAGGCGCACTGGTTGAGCGATTGACTGCTGTGCCGAGTGTCGCGGGTTAAAAGAAAGGAAGCCAGTCGCTTGATATAAATTACTGGCACGCAGATGTATCGACATCTGCGTGCCAGTGTTTCTTCAGTCATTCTTTTTGTTTAGTTGAAAAAAGGCTAGACTGGAGACAGGTTTTCTGTCTTCTGTGAATCCAGACAGGAAAGTGTCAAGCAATCGATGACTCAGTCACCTGCAAGCTGCCGTGCCCACAACCTCAGCTCCAAAACTCAGATGACACCATAATTAAAACGATTTCAGCGCAAACATAATCCAGCTAATTCCACGTTCGTAGAGTGAATGGAAGTGACCTGATTGCGGGGCGCACAGCGTCTTATTGTGCCGAGCGCAGTCGACGCGGCTTTGTTCGGCGCCAACTGAGAAGCAGTTGCGACGCATTCAGTACACACGTACAGCTTTAAATTTAGAGCTGTGTATTATACCTGCCTGGAATTACGTGTTTTGGATGTGTGTTAAATTTTGAATTTGTATGACAAGTTATACTTATGATTAAGCGTGGTTCTTGAATTATATTAAACTAACAGTTTCGTGCATTTATGGCAATGACTTATACTAGTATTATACCCATATTATCTCTTTTGATCGTCAATGTTTGATGTGATACGGCAGATTTTCCTGTAGTGTTGCCAAAGGAAAATCTAATTAATTGTTTATTTTTGTGGGCCAGCAACACGAAAAAAAATTGAAAACCTTTTGTAGATATAATGTACCTAATGATGATTCCATCAGTGGCTTTATGATTTCCAATATGTTTTTATAATCTATAGTTAACTTCATAGTTCACAGAATTTTATAAAATCAGTTTACCAAAGCGATTTAGTGTCTGTGGTTAGGTAAGTACCTTATTAATAAAGTATTTAAATCTTGACTCTCCAGATTTCATTGAGCTGATTATAACAATACTATCCTCAAAACCCGTTCAATTTATAAATATAATAAATAAGTGACAATAAACTCTCCTTCTAGATAAAATAAGACCGAGAAATGCAGGAAAACGTACAAGTAGAACTAAACCTCTTTGAAACAGATACGTTTTCCCAATATGCTACATTGTCTGTGTCGCCATTATCATTCGTATATACTCAGCTACGGAACCGGTTCTTAATAACAACAAACAGGCATAATTCCGGCGCAGCGGGTAGTGCCGGGTAGTGCGGTGTGGACCCGGGTAGGCGGTAGTGAGTGGGCGGTAAATAAGGCCGCCTACAAACAATCATCGCGTAGATTGCAACTAATCGCTCTCCAGCGCAGTGTTCACTCGGCAATCAGAACATAATGAAATTAAGTTAGAAGCAAGTTATTTGTTTACAAGATATTTTTTATGTCAACGTAATTCCTTAAAAATTGAGCTCTTTACTATATAACAGATATATAGATAACAGAAAAACCTATAAGTAGTCTATAGTGTTAAAATAACATGTTACATAAATTAAATTTATTCAGAATCCTTGCACGCGAGTCTGACTCGCACTAGGCCAGTTTTAGGGTACCTCAAAAGGAAAAAACGAAAACCTTATAGCATCACTGTGTTGTCCATCCGTCCGTCCGTCTGTTTGTATGTCAAGACCCTTTATCTCGGGAACGCGTGGAAGTATCGAGTTGAAATTAAAACCACACATTCAGGTTCACAGTCCCTTAAAGTTGTGAAAACTTCCAAGTTAACTTAAAAAAAAGGTACGGCCGTTTATGTTGCAAAAAACTAACGTTTCGACACTCTCAATGGAATCAAAATTTATAGGGTTCCCGTTGCCTAGAACTTTGAAATTTGCCAAGTAATACCGTCGTCTTATACTACAAGTGTATGAAAGAATCTGGAAACCATACATTTGTAAATAAATCATAAAAAAGTATAGTTTTTATTTAAAGAAATTCGTATCTGCATATTTGTACGGAACCCTCGGTGGGCGAGTACGACTCGCACTGGCTCACACACTGGTTTTTTTATTTGATAACTCAGTTTAAAAATAAAATTTAACCAAAAACCAATGTAAATTCAATAATAACAATGAAAATCTTGAAAAGTAACGCACCTTTGTCATCATATTTGTGGATTTTTTTCTTACATTTGAAATGCATTGTTTTCTTCAATTTCATGGATCTAATAAATAATCTAGTGATCTCGTTTCACCTAGGTTATTCTGTCAAAAAAGCCTTAATTTCCATACATTTCTGACTGATTTTGATATGCAAATGCGAACGTTAGCTAATAATTTGTAGAAATAGGACTCTAAATTAATTCCTTTCTGAATTGGGTATAAACTGCCGTACTGTCAATTTTTTACAGGTTTTCAAACGTAGAGTTTGACAAATACACAACTTCAAATTCTTAACTCAGAAATCGGGATTACTTATTTAGGCTGGAAGCATTAAATTTAAACTCAAAAGTGAGAATCCCGAGCAAAAATTAAAGACTTATTGGTTTTTTTTTAAAGGTACTGTTAGAAGTGATATCTCTGTTTTTTCCCATCACTGCGGTGTTGTAGAGCCGCCGCGAGCCACATCGTTGCACAATAGTACGGGGACAAAGCGTACCTTGCCACCTTTTGTGCTATCGATGCTTCTCGTTTAGAAAAACAATGCTTTTGTGGCTGTATCAGGTGTCATTCTTTATCGATGCCTTTTTATCCATACACGGCCGCAATTTGTCCGTGTATTTTTAATTCAATTTCAATTTTTTGAAAACGGTAACGGTTTTATTTTGTTCATTTTTTTTCATGATTACTGATTCATTTTCTTCGCGTGTTTTAAATTCAGAATCTGTATAGATGAATCACTCGACTGTAGTATTGAATTAATTTATTTTAATTTATTCACTTTCTT
Source organism: Lacanobia oleracea (assembly GCA_950371165.1). Taxonomy (NCBI): domain Eukaryota; kingdom Metazoa; phylum Arthropoda; class Insecta; order Lepidoptera; family Noctuidae; genus Lacanobia; species Lacanobia oleracea. The sequence continues at coordinate 995,345 of OX493405.1, forward strand.
TCATGATTACTGATTCAGTTCCTTCCTATGTTTTAGAATCAGCTGTACGCTATACGAATCCTTTGTTCTTGACGGTCGGGTTGAGAGCACCTCCCGAATAATTTCTAATTTAACAATTTGGTTGAAAACGGAAAGTGCTTCATAGACTACTCTGAAACAATTAATCTAATTTCGTTTCAACTTCACAAACCATTACGAAGCTCTCTCATCAGTTATTATTTCTAATGACCTCCGCGAAGGTCATGTTTCATCAACTCATTAAAAACTAAACAACATCGTTAGAGCGTCACAATTAATCATGAATCAAATCGCGCGACACGGCGACAGCGACAGTGACGCGGCGGCGCGCGGCGACAAAACGCCTTGACGCCGCAACAATAACCCGTCAGCTCCGATACTACGAATACAATTAATATCCGCCACCACCCGACCAAACGACCCTTATGCCCTAATTATCAATACATTTTCAACCTTATTCTAATAACATTAAAGCCATAATTCCCCGTAACTACTATTTAGATGAGGTTAAGTTAAGCGTGTAACGATGAATGGACATATTAAATATTAATTACGATAGCTTGTTGTCGTATTACTGAATAGGTGTCTGTTTCAGTAATTTAATTAGGCGGAGAATTGTGTTTCCTTTTTTTGTGCGTTTTGAAGGATGATCTGTTATATTTTTGGAATTATCTAGAATTTGATTTTGACTGCTATCTCTGCATATTTTAGCATCAAAGTAGATTTTAATCTTTTTCAGTAATTATTACATATCTAATAATTATTAGATTCTGAAGCAGGGGTACTACAAATCTGGGTAGCTAATAAGTCATTTACTACTTATTGAACTTGAATCAGTGCAAGCTAAAAAGATCGAAGTGTCCAATAAAATAGGCGAACCAAAAAAATTATACAAAATCTATTCTCAATTCTCAAATCAAACAAGTGCCATCTCGTTTCTCAATTAAACCGTTATTCGCGATAACCCTACAACGGCTACGTTAATTGTCAGCCAAGTATTCGCTATGACCGCCTGACAGGCACAATTTGGTCGCGTCAGACTCGCGCGGCCGCGTCGCGATGACAGCTGACGGCGATGGCCGCCGCCGGCCGCTCGAATCAGCTGACAAGCAGTTTTGTTTAGCAAAAGTTTGACCGCGATGATTTGAGGGTTCCGCGTGATTCGATTAATGTTCGGATGAAGTTAAAAGGACTTATTTAATCGAGTTTTGATGAGCATTTATTCACACTCAGTTTTGTGAAAAGGTGCTGGGATCACATTATTTACGTGACAGAAGTTGCTTCTTCGTCTGCTTATCTTTTGTTTTTAACTTTTCGAAGCACATAATTTTTATGTTGATTTATTGACAGTTCGAAGCTGACAATGAAATTCGTAGTGTCATAAATATTTTGAATATTTGAAGCAAGACAGAAATTCATTTATACGTTTGATGAAATACATCAAAACGAAAAGTAAAAAGAGCACAATAATTTTATCAGTTGTCACAACCCTTCTCTCCATAATCGACTTGACGCGCAATCAAACGTCACAGTTATTACGTGTCGAATGATTTTCCTACAAAACGATTTCATGTCGGACACAAAACATATTCAACCCTTTGAATAGACAGAAAATATGGAGTGACAATACAATTCGCGATCGGGGTCGCGAGGACCGACGGGCGGCATTGGGGGGTTATGAGTGACGTGAAACACATCGGGTAACGCGCCATCGAGTGTCCTATCGACTCGATGTCGATCACCGCGGGTAGTACGTCTTGCGAAGCGTGATGAATTTGCGAATCGGTTTTCATTTGGTTAAGTCGTGATATTGAAGTGTTTGAGGGTTAGGAATGTCCAATTGTCGTAGATTGATCGGAAATCTCATTAGTTTTTGGCAAGCGTAGGCGTAGGGAAATAATTAAATTATATTTGTCCGTAAATTTTATATTCGAAGAAAATATAATAAAAGAAAACAGGATATAATTTTCTTTTAGTTGCAAAGAAAAAATCATTTCCATTAGTTTATTTTTAAATTTAAAAAATAAAGCAACCACTGATATTCAATGAACTAATATTTCCATTTTACTCCAAGAATCAGCTTTGTTAGTAAAAATAAAACTTTAATGAAGTTTCGAAGTTCATTCGAGGCATAATGAAACTTTTAATCAAATTTTAAATGAGCTCCTAGTTCACATTAATCTAGACTAAAAAATAGATTTAATGTCTGCATTCCTCTTCAAATTCAATATTGTACTAAACCAAGTTTAATAACGTAAAAATACTCTGAATCGAAGCTACCCATTAAAGTCGTCACTCGTTTATACTGCCAGCGGAAATTAAACCATGCGTCTTCTACATAAAATCGAATTTAGTGTAAAAGGATGGGGTTATAACTCTCGGTATTTTCGATATTTTTATTTGCAGCGGAGGCGCGTCGGTCCGCTTGGAAATGCTAATAATGGGTTCTGCAACCTTTAGCTCTACGAACCAAAAAGGAAGAGGAGGTTTCTAAAGACTTTTATAGAAGAAAAATGTCAGTAGCCTAGGTCATTCTGTGAATTTCGCAGAGATAAAAGTTTTTGGGAAGAGTAGGTTTCAATGAAAGTAGGGGGTACCTACCACCCAGTACTCTTGTTTGAAGAAAAAATATTGAAGTTCTTTGAACACAACAAAAGCAAACCAAAGCCCTGCAATTTTCTAATTATGCCAGCCGTGTATCGTAAAAACTAACTACCATAACTTTTATACGAAAAAGCAGCTAAAACAAAACAGCGTTCTTCCTTCCGTATACGAAGGAGAAACTTCTCACATTTCAGAAGAAATAACTCAACTTAATGCAATCCCATAATACCGGCTTAAAACAATCAATTTCCAGCAGGCGAGAACACTTTTAGCAAAACAAGCGGCCATTCCATTGCTGCGGCAGTTACTATAATCGTTAGTGGAGTCGTCGGCTCTAAAGTAAAGCGCGCAATGGACACTGATGTCAAGTGAGAATGGATGTTGTCGACGCTGTTTACGGGGTGATGAATATGAGATGTAATATATATGGTAAGTCTTCGTGTTTTAAATGTTAAAGATGCTAAAGGTGGCTTATATTGGCATTAGTTAAGCATTCATTTACATTTTACGTGTTATGACGCTGGTAGGTACCTCAACTTAGGAGAAGATCTTTGTCCACCAGCGGATTCCAATAGCTTAAAATCATTGAGTGACACGTGTAGGTAGAGACTCGTTATACTCGTAAATTTACTTGCAGGAACAGAACCGTTTGTGATAGGCTTTGTTCGCTGGACAGGTTGCTTCGTTCCACATATCAACATGCTGCTGGCGCTGATCACTTAGGTACCATCAAACCCCTATTCTGAAAAGTCATCACGACAAGAGAGACGAGAACTATAGTCTTGATGACACGACACGTTATGGTTTGAGGCTAAGTGAATTACCCGGCTTTTCTGCCACCAGAAGTTCTCGTCAAGTGACATTCTATCAGTGATAGAATGGTGATGGACAAAAAATAAAAATTTCATGGCATTGACAAGACTGTCAAAATAACACGTGAGTGATTAACCGCTTACAATTTGGCATTGCGGCAGTCACTGTCGCTAACAGAATGACTTTTTGTCTAATGCCTCAGATTACTTAAAAAATAAAAGGCTACGTTCTGTCCGTTCCATTCTCTCTACCTCCATGTAAACAGGAGGCCAGCCCGGCACAGCTTATTTGCGAGCGGAACATGGCCGCCCGGTGTTCCGCCGCCGTCGCGAATTGCCATACAACGCACAACGGCCTAACTTCGCCCCATGCTGTAAGCATTTTGTAAAAGCTTGTGTGTGTAATATATTTGGGTTTACCCAAATAAGGAAATTAGTAAGTAAGATCCCGAATAAATAAGCTTACATCATTGTAACCGTCAGTTCGCAATATACGCTCGCCACAAGTTGACGTCCTTTTATTTATTACTCCCGATACTTCAGTGTGCATAAGTAAGCTTGCTGGCAGCGGTTGAGGTTTAGTTGAATAGTAGTTTTATAATATTAACTAGCCTTTTCCCGTGACTTCGTACGCGCACGACCCGGTTTTTTCTGTTCCCGTAAGAATTTCGGAAAATCCTCTTTAAGTCTTTGTTTGTGCTACGTAGGGGTGGGTACTCTCCCCAATCAACCTACATACCAAACATATTTCTTTCTACGATCAGTTTTTTAGGCTGTGCTTGTCTGTTAGTCACTCAGTAACGTAAGAATTTCATATTATTGATGTTAGTAGCTAGGTGGATGGTTTTTTACATTATTTCATCATAATACCCGAAACTCATCCTCAAATATTTTATTTCAGTTTAAACATTTACATTTTGAATTGTCTGCCGACTACTGACTGACTTTAGTTGGTCAGTCAGAGAGACGAAGTTAGTTGCTCTTTAGTCCCACATTTGGGTAAAAGTCTCCCTCACCTTTTAATGTCCCTACATTTAAAACGTCCAAAGACAAAAAGCCTATGTTTTTTTTATGAAATTAGTTTCCAACTTCGCTGTTGAAGGACTGAATTCCGGTTACCTACTAGCAATTACTACTCGGAAATGTGCGTTGCACGTATTCAAGGCAATGTTGTTGCCTTAGATATTATGTTAATAGCACATAAGTAAAACAATCTCGAATGTAATGCTCGTATGTTCAAACCTTGAAAACAACACAAACATGTGATTTGAATTTCAAATTCATCTTTAAACGTTGGAGGCTATATTGTCTCGAATCATTAGAATTTCTATGTAGAGTTATGGAACGTATGTTATACATGTTTCATGTGAATTTTGTTCATTCCCCATATATACCTATCTATGTACAAACGTACATAGATAGGTATATATTGTAAACGGTATCAAATGTGTACCTTTACACAAATAGCTTAGCTGAGCAAGCTTTATTTATAACTGCAACCATCCCTCATCAACATTTCAGCCAATCACCGTCCACTGCTGAACGTAAGCCTCTCACAAAGAGCGCCAACCATCCCGGTCTTGAGCAGTCCGCATCCATCCGCTGCCGCAGGGCGTCCCACAATACGTTTGCTCATACGCGGTCTCCACTCTAACACATGTGTGCTCCATTGACCGTCTGTCTGTCTACAGAACGTAAACGTTACGTAGGTGTAAAGATATTTATTCTCAAAAAAAAAACAAGTCACTTACATGAGAACAATGCTAATACTGAAGACATTGAGTTCGTCAATAACATATTATGTCGTGTGTGTTTCACTCATCCAACGCATCACACTTCCACTTCATTACATTCTAGGCACTATGTCGTTGACTATAGTTACCACATTGTAGCTATTCCACCAATTCGCACAAAGCGTTTCCAAACGTCTTTTATAATGTGCACAGCAAAGGAGTGGAACTCTCTGCCTGCGTCTGTGTTTCCGAATGCTAACAACCCTAATCTTTTCAAATTGAGAGTGAACAGGCTCTACTCCCGATATAAAAGTATCTTATGTCTCATTTCAGGGCATGGTCTACCCATATAACTAGATAACTATCTCCAATCGTAATTCAACTCTTCGATTCAGTTTCTCTAGACTTTATGAAATGACCCAGTTTTCAAGATTTTCTAGTAGGTACCTATTACAGTGCGATTCTGTACACACCCCACTACCTATGTAAACTACGGTGAAAAGAACATTAAGTGAACTGACAATCGATACTAACTAGTTGGAATCACAGCTTTTCAGGGTTCCGTACCAAAATGTTTAAAAGGAACCCTCTATGGTGTGGCTAAGTCTGTCCGTTTGATGCTATCAACTTGAAATTTGCAGTAATTTTAGACGACGTTTGCTCAACTATTTTGCAAATGAGAGAGAAATAAAAATATATTATATATTTTTTTGCAACAGCGACTGAAAGGGGTTCTTAAAAATACGAATTGGGGCTACTGGGGCATGTGGGGTGTCATATGAAAGTGAGAAGTGAGCTATTTGCATACTTTCAAACATTTATTTTTGTTATGACGCACTGTTTTCAACTTTTGATGAAAAATTAAAAAAAAATCCCTTCCCGGGTCTCCTTATCTTCGAAGTTTACATTGAGAAAAATCTGAAACTAAGAATAGTTTCAGATTTTTCTGTGATAGAAATTTATGTAAAAACTACAGGAAAAATAAAACGATATCTCTAAATAGCACACTTTTCAGAAATCATCAACAAAAATTATATTAGTTCCACTATCGGTCAAGAGATGGCGCTGATCTAAAACTGTAATATACACCGCAGTGTTAAAATTCTCTGACGAATATTGGTTTCACGTTTTATATGATGGTACGGAACCCTCGGTGCGCGAGTCCGAATCGCTCTTGATCGGTATTCATGCTCACTCCACCTAAATTAACTCGGTGAGAGGTTGACGGAACAGACTGGCTGTCACACGAACAGCCGGCGGTTAGTTGCAATATTTAGTTGAAATCGAACTAGTGATTTGATTTTTTTACACTGATTATAGATTTAGGAGTATTGAACAGGTAGCCGGGACCGGTCGTTGTGGCGACGCTTGGGGAGGCCTATGTTCAGCAGTGGACGTCTTTCGGCTGATATGATGATGGTGATGAACAAGTAGTTACTACTACGCCGATTTAATAATATTTAATAGATCATACCGCTTCATAAAGTGCACTTAAAGAGCAAAATCAACACAACAAAGTTTCAGAATATGATAAATAAATAATTACAAGGGAAAGGCCATTGCTTTTCAATTTCTAATTAACGAAACATTTGTAATTAACCTTACTTTATAATCCAAAGTTGTATCAGAAATCCTTGGCAAGTTATTTTCATAAATTAACGAATTGTACTGCGGATTTACATTTTGTATCGGAATTACTGCGTTCAAAAGGATAATATTTATAAAGATAAGAGAGAACATTATTTTTGAAGCTTCTGTAATATTTATTTAGTAACGTTGTTATTTACAAAGACCCCAATTATCGCAATTTACAGTTACGAAAGTGTAACTTTTTTAAACACATATTTGTAGATTTCGAGTTCATACTGTAAAGAAAGTGCAAGAATTGAAGAGCACTCGTGCCTTAAAAATGAATAAAACTCAGACAACCATCAAGCAAGTAAGAGCACCATCTACTCAGCCTCCACACCCTCATACTTGGGGCAAATAACATCACTCAAGTGCAATCCTAACAAATAGCTGAGTAAACGTCGCATAATAGTGCACATTAGAGATAAAGGAGGGGCCACACCGGCGCGGGAGGCGCGGGCGCGGCGCGAGATAATGTCGCGACAAATGGCCGCCGCGCTGCCGTCCCACCGTAATGGCGTGCGTTCCTGCGGTTACTGCCTATGATAGAATATCAGGGCTATTGTGATGCTCTCATGGGTACCCTGGGAGATTGGGCTGGATAGATTATTACGCTGGTACCTATTTGATACGTTTGAGGTTTTATCGTTGTCCGAGTTATTTTGTCGCGTTATTATGTCATTTACTCGCGTTAGTGGGCATTCCAATTCTTATAGCTTCAGCAACCTTGTCTAGTTTAAAATTACCAAAAAAGATTTTCATTTAAAAGTGTTGTTTTTAACATTAATTTGTTGAAATTATTGTGGAATGTTTAATTTGTCCAGGCGCAGATATTAAATATTTATTTTTTAATGTGTCTTTGTCTTAAATAGTTTCATGATTATTTTTTGTGAACAAATTACATGTTTTATCGTACATCCAATTTGTCACCCTTTATCAAATGATCAGTGTTTACTGTCAAACACAGATTCTGTATTTATTTACTTTTGCTGAATATAACATAATTTGTACAAACAACGTTATTGCTTTATTGTCCACAATTTCTCAACTAATTTAACTTAGACGTTGAAAACAAATATTGGAAAGCCGTAATTTTTTTACATGAACCTATTTTCTTGGCAGTTTGAGATTGTATTGAAAACAAAACATTTTGTTGTTAAATTATTTTAAAGAAAGCATTTTGTTGCACACATTTACTCTGTAATTTTGTTTATTTGTAAGCAAAGGGAAGGTATAAACTTATATGACGAAGCTATGAATAGGTATTTGTCCTAATACTTAGTGAGTTTCTTCCTTACAACGCTTGCAATTACATCAAACACTATTCACGTGGAGAACATGAATATTTTAGACGGCGCTATTTCCACCCGCACCACCAATTTTGCATAAAAATTACACACATTATTCTTGCCAATGCATACTCATGAAGAAGAAAAAAGTCCCCTACCAAGTTAGCCATACGAATTACGAGCTGGCACCAGCCGGTTAGATTTCACTTTACATTTCCGCCCGTCCATAAAAGTCCGCAATATAAAACGGTGCAGACACAGTAATGTATTCAGATCCAATTGTGAACAGTGCACCAATACTATGTAGTGGTCGTTACAGCGCAACACAGGATTTACAATTCAAGATTGTGTTTAAGTGGGGACTTGCTGCCAGTCTAATGGTCCTTATACCTCGCAGCGATTTTGTAGAATATTCTCTGTGAAAAATTGTGTATATTTTAATATAATTTACCTTAAGTGTTAATGTTGTAATTTATTTATGAGGTTCTTGAAATTGGAGTGGTTATTTTTTAACGTTTCAGGAAGTTACATTTTGATGTTTTTTTTTTACCTTAAAGAAAATTACACACAACAAACGCACCATTCTTGAATATTACTGATGACTAGGAAGTTTAGCTTTAGTCTGTCTTTCTTTACTTTAAGTGAACAAAATGTTGTCGCTAAATCATGTTGACCTTTATCCGTAAAGAGTATTCACGTAACAAGAAATAAATTATGCCTAATCGTCCAGACTGTCCGTATCTCGACTAACAAATTTCCTTTATTGAAAAACGTTTTGATGATATTTTCCCAGAAATTCAGGCCACTTTCGTTTCCTTTGACAAAAATATAACGAGCTTATGCAAAATTTGTTTATCTCTCGAATTTTATTTCATATTTGTTATCAGTCTGAATCTAATCTTAATCTGAGTAATGTTTGTATATTTTTGTTCGGTAAGTCTTTGGACGTTTTGCAGCTTTTCTTATTATTAAAACTTGATCCTTTAACGCTAACTTAGAACACTGTAACTTTGACAGTGATAAAATCATTGTCACCGCGTTGAAATAGTGTTGGAGCTCTTCTATCATAAATAAAGCTCATCAATGTTCCTGTCTGAAACAAGAACGAAACACGATAGCTGATCAGTTTCAAAACCCCTTTATAAAACAGATGCAAGTTATGAAAACCGTTGCGCATCAAAATATCAGATAAACGGTGATGGAGTTTATATCTGTAGTTGCTATCGTTGTTTCAACTATGATGGAGTCACCAATGAACTACGATGTGAATAGCAGATAACTGGTTCGAACTGGATTCTACCAAATTAGCATGCCATGTTTAGCAACGATGACGTTACGTAGAAGGAATATAAGTCATATCGAACCGTGGTAGAAACTCACAATCAAACGAGCGTGTTTTCCCCGCAAAGGGATGCTTATGACTTAGTATTGCCTGCTAGATTGAGCAGGCAAAATTCCAATCAGTCAAAAGGGAAGAGGTACGGAGTATGGACTAGAGGCTATGGGGATACTATCAAGCAAACTGTTTGATGTCAATTGGAATAGGCAAAGAAGCGTTATGTACACAAAGTGACTGTTGAATAAGTCTTACGAATCATGTTTGTATTTGAACTAACAGTGTTTGGAAAGCTGAAAACGGCACAGAGTTCATGTTTGAAAGAAAGGAAAGGTGCGCTTAAAAAACGATGAGTAGTTTGGAGATAGTATGAAAACTATTTTCATTGCCAAAAATCTACTCAATGTTATTTAAGTTATAAAAGGCAGAGCTCAACAATTCAATTTAGTGAATTAGAGCTCACAAAATTTAATCTCACATTTCACAATCACCGAATCTCTCAATCGTTTAAATCTTTTTTATTTTCTGCATGCATGCCTTTATCGCGTTTTATTCATTATACAGGCATTTTCGCTTTTATTGAAACACTTAAACGCCTATTTCGAAGAGAGAGATGCGCTTGGAACCTCGCAGCTCAAATAATTACGCTAAGTATTTTTTGCGAGCTCACAAAGCGATACTCGATATCGCCGGCAGCTTCTGTTTGAGTTTCAGCTCTTAATTTATTATACGATGGTGAAATTTTCGCTAATTTCGTGAGAAACTTGAGAAAACCGCCAACTTTACCAATTAAACTGAATTCGATTTATTTTAGTAAACGCCTCTGAAGGTTCACAGCGTGTTCTTGTGGGATTTACAAAAATGACTTTCGAGATCCGATCAAGTTTTCGAATTACATTTTACGGCTTCTGCCGACTTCGGGAACTGTATAATACGTAATATCAATTGGATTTCAAATTTTATATGTGCTGAAGGGCCAGTGGATGTGATAAACAAAAACTTGGAATATTATGTTTATTGTCCTTTTTATCGCAACCGACGTGATTTAAAACCTTGCTGAATTCAGATTTGAAAGAAAATAATCATGATTTATCGAATGAACTGTGTAGAAAATCCTTTAACCAGAAAACGGACGGCTTATTATGAAATCATTTTTTTATATATTTAGAGAACTATTTTAGGATTCCGTATCCAAAGGGTGACCAACGGAACCCTATTACTAAGCCTCCGCTGTCCAACGTCCGTCCATCTGTCTGTCCGTCCGTCGGTCTGTCATCGGGCTGTATCTCAAGAATCGTAATAAGTAGACAGTTCAAATTTTCACAGCTTGTGTATTACTATTGCCGCTATAACAACAAATAATAAGATTTATGGTACGGAACCCTTAGTGTGGGAGTTCAACTGGCCTTTTATTTATCCTACAGATGGTTTAGCCACTATTTCTGAACTAAATAATCCTAAACAGTTTTATATTTTTTTTATTTTTATAGATAACCAAACATTCAACAGATTTATAATTCAATAGCAGCATAATAAATATATAATATTTTATTAAAACCCTGATTTTACAAACGGAACAATATTTAAATTTACTTTTTATGATCATCATCCTTTTCCCAACTATTTTGGGGTTGGCTTCAAGTCAAAACGGATTTAGCTGAATAACAGTATTTTACGCGGAGCGGCTGCCTACCAGACCTCCACAACCCAATAAATGGGTAACATGGTACTTCATGCCAAGACTGGAGTCAGATTATCTGGCTTCTGAATAAGCGTTGATTAACCTTGAAGATCGACCTGTGTGGCTGTTATTATCTAGCCACGAGCTTTTTCATAGATAGACCTATACAAATATCTACATGCGTCTCTAATGTATTCACAATCTCTGTGCAGTCGCAATCGGTATTGTTATAGCTTCGGATATTGTTTATCGGTATAATAACCTGGCATTTAATTTGCTTACCGTTCTATTGTATCTACTTCTGTTTGCTTTTGCTGCGCTGGTACCTACTGTTTTATTTTCTTATTGCGGATTGTTATAATCTGGAACGAAATGCACATTAAAATTTTCGAGTTAAGTTAGTTCCCTATTACTATCCATTCTCTCTATTTAATACAATGAACATAAATGGATTTTTATCCCAGTAAAAGCTGATTCTACATTTATAATAATTTAAAACTAATTTCAGACACATTATGATATTTGCACATATTCACATTCACTGCCGCGTCGGTCACCAGTGACCGACAAACAATACAATTTCTATTGTGTCTATTTGTCTGGCAGACAATGCTTTAAAAACCAAATAATGTTATAATAGTTCAAAGTGGTTTAATTGGTTTTGTTGCACAACTAACCTTGTTGTACTAACATGCTGCATTTTTTCACCTTCCTAAGATAGTTTTTTTAGGTTTTTAGAAAATTAATTGATTTTTGGTATCCTTGTTAGATTCGTTAGCTTTACCAGAGATCATAATAACCTCTCATAATTCCATAAAAAAGTATTTCTATTTAAATGTCACCAAAGTTCTTGAAACATGTCCTGTAAGTTAAAGAAAGCTCGAAAGTTGTCTGCGTTCATTAAACGAAGGGCACTCGAACAGGAGACATGGATGAAAGCTCCGGACAGAACCAACCACTCCAAAACGAAGACGACTCGTTAAATGTGCACAAATGGGACGAGACGAACGAGCAAATGCAACAATGAAAAGTAATTTGAAAGTTCTTCACATAAAATTAATGTATACAGTGATTTCTTATAATAAATGCCTTGATAAACTGTAATTACACAAAAATGACATCCACAATACAAGTTTAGATCTATAAAGGTAATTTAGTTCTATAATACAAAAGCGAGTTTATAGTAATAAAAACGGTAAAATAGTGTTGGAGACATTACAGTACCCTGGGGTACTCCAACTTTATTACTTTTATGTGTCATTAGATAAAGCTATTGGACACAATAGACAGCTTTTATAATTGCATTTATGATTGGCTATTAAATAAAATAATACTTCTACAAACAGACTGGTGGATACTGTATAGTCGAGCAATTAGTGAATTTTATAATATTTTAATAAAGCATGACAGATGCTGTCAAAGCATTCGACATAACGAGAATACAAAATGCGAAAATAAAACTCGATGAAACAACTGAAACTAAAAACCTTGCTTGAACTATTATCATTCATACAAGTGTCAGCAAAAACTGTTATAAATGAGACATCACTTGAGTTTGACGGTTGCAATTAATTTTGACCTGTGACTCTCAAGAACCCGCCTGCGATGTCATTTTACGTAGCAACCGGACCGTCCGTACACGGGAATACTCACAGATTTGCACCTGATTTAAAAAACACCCTTTTAGTCTTAATTAAGTGAAATAAAAACAATCTGAGTAAAACACTTTTAATTAAACGAACCCTTTTTTTGTTCCATTTGCTTTTATTCGTTTTAAACTTATTTTGTTACAAATTGATTTACAAGGGTCGAATCAATCACGCAGGTAGCGATCCTTTTTATTGTACTATAAGATTTATAAATATTTATAAAGTATTTCATAATGAGAAATATAGCACTGTAAAAGGAAATTTTACTACAAGAAAAAATGAAACCTTTTGATGGGCGGTCAACACCCCAGCAAGCATACCGCAAAAGTATTGAAAAGAATCTGCCACATCAGCACTGGTATATACGTATAAATGTACGTGGCTGTTAACGGTAATACATATTGCCGAAAGTCACGCAGTACCAAAGTGAAAGGCTTCTAAATCCTAATGCTCGCTGAACCCGCTCGGTCATCTTTCAAGAGAACCGTTATAACTCGTTTTCTATTAACAATTGAGATCCGCGATGAAAGCAGTTGCCTTAAACTTGAATATATTTTAGTTTTGTAAAATGTCCGTCCAAAGGACGATCTTGCATACACTTCTATTGAGGAGCTGAAGAAGAAAATGAATGATGTAACTTTCATTATCGCACGAAATATTTAAGTACTAGACGACAATCCTATGGATTTCCTATACCTACTCATTATATTGAAACGCACAGAATATTTGAAAAGAAAGAAAATACAACATCATTTTTCAGCTAAAATAATATATAATAACTGTTCACATAAACTCCAGTTTTCCGGAAAAGTGATGGGGTGTGTTCTGACACAGCAGTATTTTATTCTTTTGCACCCACACAATATCTCTTTTCTAAAATGTTAATATTGCTGAGACAGGGCAACTTATTCAGGTCGTTGTGTCCACACGTTCGCGCGACGCCGGACAAAGCCACGTTCATTAAAAATATTTCATTTTGACATTATTACGGTAGCCACGCGTTTCGGATATCTGGTATATTTGATCTTTGCGAGGAAATCATGCTGTATATTTAATTTTGCGTGCCGACATTTTTGTTCAAAGTTTATTGGATAGTAATGTATTTTATATTGTGTTTTTCTTACTTTATTTGCTGATCTTTTTGCGTGTATATTGTTAGTTTTTTATTGCTTGTGTATCTGTTACTCTTCTTCTTCTTCTTCCACCTGGCGTTAATCCCGGCTATTGCCAGGGTCTGCCTTCCTACTTAGCTTCCTCCACTTTGCCCGATCTTGAACATCATTCTCAGTCAGGCCATTGGCTCTCATGTCGGACTTGACGACGTCCAGCCAGCGCTTGCGAGGGCGACCACGGGACCTAGCCCCAAGAACAGCCATATTCATGCATCTCCGACCATCGTACCACCGTACTCCATAGGGCGGCGCATGATGTGGCCATACCATCGCAGACGACACTCTTGCAGTTTTTCCCCCACGTCACGGACACCAAGACTACCTCGGATGTAAGAGTTGCGTATGCGATCGGATCGCGTTACGCCACTCATCCACCTCAGCATCTTCATTTCCGTGACGCGAAGCTCCTGGGTGTGTCTGCTTAGTGCTGGCCAACACTCGCCCCCGTACAGTAGGACAGGCCGAATTATGCATCTATATATCTGCCCCTTGAGCTTCGGAGGCATTTTGCGGTTGCATACAACGCCTAACAGGCGGCACATGATCTTGATATCGCGGTAGCTACCACAATCTTTTACGCTACCTTTGCCTTTGTAAACAGGGATAATTAGGCTAAATCGCCACTGGTTCGGCATTTCCTTGGTGATCAGGATGCGGTTAAAAAGATCCGTCAGAAGGTCCACACCATGTGGGCCCATCGCCTTCCACACTTCAATTGGCACATTGTCAGGCCCGACCGCTTTCCGGTTCTTCATGTGGCGAAGAGCAATGCGGGTTTCGTCGGGGTAAATAGGGGAAATAAGTCCAAGGTTAGGAGGCGGTTCGGGAGGAAGGTTATGGGAATGCTGTTTGTTACACAGTTCCGCGAAGTATGTACACCATCTCTCCTTAACAGAGGGGGCATCGTAAAGCAGCTTACCCTGGGCGTCCCTTACATAGAGGCATTTGCTAATGTCCCGTGTAGCTTTCTCCCGGGCACGCGCCAGCTTAAAAATAAGCTTTTGCCCCTTCGCAGTTTCCAGCTTGTCGTATAAGGGCGTCAGACTTTTGCTGCGGGTTCTGGCTACAGCTTTTTTGCAAGCGCGCTTAGCCGCTCCATATGCCTCCCTGTCATCCGGAGAGTTGGACCCTTGCCACTGTTTAAATAAAACTTTCTTCTTCCGAGTCGCCTCCTGCACCCCGTTATCCCACCACCACGTCTCCTTTTCTATGGTGTGGCCACCATGAAAAGTGCCAAGGACGCGCTTACCCGCATTGGTGATTGCTGAATGGATCCTACTCCAGATCTCTTGAGCGGACTCATGCGGAGCACTGATCTCGAGATGACGAAGGAAGTCCGACTGCCTAGGACCATCAAGCAACCACCACTTAGTGCAGGGTTTGCATTCCTCGATCACTCTCTTCTTCGGTACAACCGCAAAGTCCAGGACAAGACGGCGGTGTTGAGCCGTTAGGCGTTTTGCCTGGGATGACTTTGCAGTTGGTAACCTTGCCAATGTGGCACCGTCGCACCAGCAGGTAATCTGTTTGGGTTGAGTAGGCACCACTACGGTACGTAATAAGATGCTGGGGCTTCTTCTGAAAGAATGTGTTCGCGATGGCAAAGTCAGACATAGCGCAGGTGCTGAGTATATTGACTCCCTCTGCGTTTAGCTGGCCATAACCAAAACCACCGTGAACACGTCCGTACTCTCCAGCAAACTGACCTACGTGACCGTTGAGATCCCCCCCAACCAAAACACCTTCGGAATTCGGAATAGCGCGTAATACGTCCTCGAACTCATCCCAGAAGGCCTCCTTTTCAGACTCACAGCAAACAGTTTGAGGACATAGGCGCTGATTAGGTTCGTTACCGACCCTTCGATCAGCACCCTAACTCGCATCAACCGGTCGCTACATCGGTCTACTTCAAGGAGTCCATCCTGAAGGTCCTTAGACAGCACCACGGCCACTCCGCCCCTACGCGTTGGTGATCCGGTGTACACTTACCGGTACCCCTGCCCGATGTCACGTGACTTATTTCCCTTCCGACGCGTCTCTTGAAGGAAGACGCACTGGACCCGACGCTTCGCAAGTACGTACGCGAGTTCTTGGCAACGTCCGGTTAGGGAGCCAATGTTCCAGGTGGCAAAGCGGAACTTCTTCTTTGATGTCTTCAATGTTTATAACCAGCAATAAGTACTAATAAATAATTAATAACTTTTCTACTCAAAATAAAGGGGTTCTTTTAATTTAAATAGACGAGCATTTCATCCAAAAGGTTATCGCTCAGACATAAAACACAAACTTAGCACGACCGCAGAGCATACAAGAACTCCACGTTAGCTGTCACTAACACCGGTATTCACAAACAATACTTTTCTCAGTAAAATAGCAACGCTATGCGAAGTAAGGCATTTCTCATTGCATTACATATGGCAAGCCTTTCAATTCATAAACAATACTCAAACGACACTTGACTAAGTAAACGCACAGCGTTGAATAGAGCTCTGTGATTGGTTCGTTTGTGTTGCGTAGTTCACTTCGCTGCTTGACGTTCATGCCACATTGACTGCTTTTTATCAGTGGCAAGAGTATAAAAAGTACCACATCTTTGGAAAACTTGTAGCGTCGCCTAAAAGGATTTTAGAAATCCCGTATCACTTTTCTGGTAGTTATTGTGCTTCTCTCATTGATATAATTATCAAATTATTCTTTGCTACTATAATTCATTGTAAAATGACACAATTAAAATGAAAAATGATCACAAACAGTAACATCCAACCCCGAAAAATATTTCTCGTAACACCTATAGACCACAGAGAATCGAGAGACACTATCTATGCCTTGCTTAAAACAGCTAGCAGGTTACCTTAGCTGTGCGTTCATTCTAAGGGATGCATAGTGCTAGCCGCCACTCAAGTATTGTCTATGAATAAGTTTTAGGGATCCTGCGCGCTCGCGTGCACTGTGAGACCTCATAGTAACGTTTGTGAATACGGATGTAATTGTCTCAAACGACAAACACTTACAACATATCTCATAAGTAAACATAATCTTCAAACTAAATGCAAATTACGGGAATCGTACAGAAGATGAAACATTCACAGCATAATGCTAACACGTGTCGGGACGTAGCGCTCAGCTTAGGACACAAAATGGTCCTAAACATTGAGTACTTCATAAAGACCGAATTAGACGGGTTTGTACAGCCCGAGGCTTTGTAAAGCTTTGAGTGATTTAGGTCTCAGAGCTCGCAGTTTGATAACACAGAATTGTGTGGACTGTTGATGATCCTTGACAATGGAATGAATTGTGTCATGATTCCTTAGGAACACATCAAAATATAAATATTGGTATCGGATTCCTGTATTATATGTGAAATTCATAAATGTGTTTCTGATTACGCTTAGAGAGCGATGACAGTTCATTCAAAGGATTAAAGAGATTGTTTTGTGCGATAAGATCATCCATTGTACACTTGTTTATATATACTACTCTGTCAAGAAAGTACCGGGAAAAGATCAATAATACACAAAATGTCTGTTATTCATCCAAATTTATTTTATCACCTTCAAAGTATGCTCCTTTAGAAACGATACACTTGCGCCAACGAATAATCCATTCATCAAAACATTTTTTAAACGCTGCTTCCGGAATTGAGTTCAGTTCTCGCCGCGAATTCTCCTTTATGTCTTCTATCGATTGAAAACGGGTGCCACGAAGTGGTAATTTGAGTTTAGGAAAAAGAAAAAAGTCAGCAGGAGCCATATCTGGTGAATATGGTGGTTGCTGGATGGTAATTGTTGAGTGTTTGGTTAAAAATTCGTTCACAATGATAGCCTTGTGCGAAGGCGCATTGTCGTGGTGCAAAATCCAAGAATTTTCTTTCCACAAATCTGGCCTTTTTCGTCGAATTTGCTCTCTTAAACGCCGCATAACGCTCAAATAATATTCTTTATTTACCGTTAGACCTTCCGGTAAGAATTCAGAGTGCACAACACCGCGATAGTCAAAGAAAACAGTCAACATGACTTTGACTTTTGATCGACTTTGGCGTGGTTTTTTCGGTTTCGGTTCAGTTGGAAGGCGCCACTCCGAAGCTTGTTGACTAGTTTGCATGTCAAACTCGTAAACCCACGTCTCGTCACCAGTAACAATGCGTTTCATGAATGTTGGGTCCGAACTGACTCGTTCTAGCATGTCCTCAGCGACTTTCATGCGATTGAGTTTTTGGAGAAAATTCAGATCTTTTGGGACTAGCCGAGCAGCAACATGTTTCATACCCAAATGATTAGTTAAAATGGTACGTATCGACTCGTGAGATACAGAAAGTTCGGCGGCTATCTCTCTCAGAGTTGAATGGGGATTTTCAGTCACTATTTCCTTCACTTTTGCGATGTTAACTTCAGTTGCAGACGTTGACGGCCTACCAGAGCGAGGCAAATCTTCCATCACATCTCGACCGCTTTTGAACGCTTTGAACCACTCATAAGCACGAGTTTTTGATAAAGTCGATTCACCGTAAGCTTTCTGTAACATTTTCAGTGACTCCGAACACGAAATTCCATTGGCGATGCAAAATTTAAGACAAACTCTTTGTTAGATATTTTTGTCCATTATAAAATTCGCAATACACACTATATATGATATTACTAAAACCAGCACTGTATTTAATATAAATAACAGATGCAACTCAAACTCCGCGCCAAAATGGAAAACAGTTGTGCCAATCTAACAACTACAAAAAAACAAAAATTTGAATTTGGAACCATAAACAAATCATCCATTCCCGATACTTTTTTGACTGAATGTATTTTTAGCCTGTGCTCATATACAATGAATACATAGTTCAGAATTGTAGTGATTTAACCAAGTTGCTACAATCCTTAATAATTTCCCACTCTATCTTATTTGAAGGTATTTTTTGCCGAAAAAAACAAATGA
Organism: Lacanobia oleracea; assembly: GCA_950371165.1. Taxonomy (NCBI): domain Eukaryota; kingdom Metazoa; phylum Arthropoda; class Insecta; order Lepidoptera; family Noctuidae; genus Lacanobia; species Lacanobia oleracea. The sequence goes on from OX493405.1 coordinate 1,014,194, forward strand.
CTACACACTTAATCCGTCGCCCAAATCCACTACACTAACACGGTTTGCCGCATTAAGCCCATCAGCTTCAATAAGCGGTCCATCACAGCACCATTAAGGATTGGCCCGAGGCCGTCTCTCTTGTCAGGAACGCGTGGCCTCCCTACTCTCCGTATCATCTCGCTCAATTTATGTCAATTACGCTCACAAAGTCGCAGCAAAAAAATGAAAATATCGAATAAAAGTGGCCGCACACGTCCCAGCCCCGGCATTCCCTACCTTTGAACCTCTCAAATATTCATCCGTACCTTTTGACGTCTTTGTATTACCTTTTATATATTCATATCGATTCGTACGGGATCGCTTTTAAGTCTTTATGTCTGTTTGCGTTTATTTGAGACGTTGAAATGTTGACTTTTTCGCGCTTTACGAGTTTTGATGGACGGAATCAAAGGTTTTGCCAAATTATTTCTTGAGTTTATTTTCTTCTTTGTTTGGTATTTTGTTGTTGATTCTTTATATAGCTACGTATAGGTACTCCAACCTCATATTACTCAGAGTTTGAATTGGTTTGCGAATTATTTATACTCATTCATTTATAGAAATAAATATTTTTAAACACAACACACAACGCAGTTATGACGAAAAATAAACACGACATAAATTGCTTTATCAGCCAATACCTTGATATTCAAATATTTTAACTTTCTACGTTATTCTGTTCGCTCAAAATAAATACGAGCGAATTCACGAAATTATATCACGTGCAAAAATTATTATCCACCACTAAAATATTTTCATTCAAAACACAAGTTTATTCCTTGTGTTAATTATTTTGACACAGTTATATTCGTGCATTTAATTCAGAGTCGGAACTGTGCACAAACTTTTCAAATGAATTTATAACAGAATTCGTATCTCGTTTAGTAGGTACAATATCTGTATGACGTAGTTTCAAATAAAATGTTTTACACAGCCAGGCTCCCAAACGGGTTGGCGTGAAGATAAACTTTAAATTGGTCCACCGTTTTCTCTCGACAATTCGAATTTTCTGTAAAGTTTGTGCACATGAATAGAGATTTAAATATAGCGTAGCGTAGCTGTGTGTGTATGGCTTTGATAGCGATTTCTATAGGAGGTGTAGCGAGAATCGACCAGATCTTTTAACCTCACTTGCTCTTCATTGAATTTACCAAGCTTTAATAAAATTCCGGTTATCGACAAAGTGAAAACTCACATACATAAGCTATATTTATGTAAAATGCACATAGCTATACGTTTTATATGTACGTTTTCCGCAAATAAACCTACCCTACTGTTAAGCCTGTTCCATTTGGTGTGAAATACACAGTAAATTCCCAGTTAAAATGTTTTCCATATTATCACACTGATTATTATATGAACCCATCATTTAATGGAAATCCAATTAAAATTGTTATTGTGAATTGACACAAATAATGATAGTAACAATATAGTAGTAATGCTACATTATACAAGATTCGCGAGCTGATTATAATTGTGTTTTATTTAGCAATAAACATGGTTCAATAATTACTTATTGACATCTTTTTAGAACTGAATTTTTAATTTGATTTTGAATTGTAGAATGAAATTGTCTGTTTGACATATTTTCGATATAAAAAGCTTACGTACTGAGATTTTATTGCTGTGGTAAAGTTATATGACTATTGAAAACTTGGTCTTCAATCTAATGGCACTTAAATAATGGATTATGCTGGCTTACTAAGTTAGGGAGCAAAAATATTTAAATATAAGATCACGGCAAAAATTCTACCTATTGTTAAGAGTAGAAATCGCTACCTGTAAGTTGGTTGACTTTTGTGAATCCTCAGTAACTTCTGTAATATTCCCACTTAGCTTTCTTCACAAGGAATCCTAACTTTCCCAACAGAAAAACCTTTTCAACATTCAGCCCAAAAAAAGAGAAACAAAATAGTAAGCCAGTAATATTTTATTGATAGCTCAACTATGTCCCAGTTTTTGTGCCGGCAATCCCGCCTGGATAGCCCCCCGGGGGGCCGTAGCACTACAACTATCAACTACCCTCGTTATGACGTCACAAGCCCCTCTCCGACGACTTCTATTTACTTGTTTTGCCGAATTTTCGTGAATATTCATAAGTTTGGCTGGATTTTAGTAATATTATGAGAGTGTTTCATTAAATTTTATGTTTGTGCTATGATAGAAGTGTGCTAAAGTTCTAGCCGTAAGCAAGTTTAGCTATTTCTGGTTGGATATAAGTTTTGAGAGTAATAAAAACGATTAAATAAATGTTGATACGATGAGCTTGAATGTACTGTTCGCTCGTGCTGATTCTCTTTGCTGAGTAGAAGCAATTAATATTGTCTGGTTATGTAGGCATAATTAGGCATAACTATTAAATAAGTATCTGTGTATCAGACATTACAAACACAAAAACCGAAGAATTCTTGTAAAATTTTCAACAAAACCATTCCTACATAGAACACAATCAAAATCCACGCAACCTGACCACAACACAAGAGCAATTCCTTGAAAACCATTGTGAGACATGAAAAAAAAACATTCAAGTTTCATGTATAATGGAGCTAGTTCACCCACGTGGGCACGACATGGCGTAGGTACGAAATAATAGTCTCAACACTGGTTACAATAAGTCTATTTGAACACTCTTGATAACAGAATAAAGAAATCTCTAAAGATTAAGGCGATGGAAATAGATTGAAACTACGGAAACGCGGTAAGTTCGGTACGGGCTGGCAGAACGACCTCTCGCCCTCGTGTCCAACTCAAAAGTGTCATCCCTCAATTCAAATCCATTCAATGTCAAAACGAATGACAGCCGACAGCTATCAAATAAGCCACGCCCCGTACCGGCCTCACCCAAGCACACTGCTTGACGTTTCCGACAAACGCTAATAGATGGCATTCTAAATGAAGAGTAATCAATAGTGAATTGAAAATATTTGTGCCTCGTTGCTGATTCTGCGACATGTAAAATTTTGCAGAAAAAACATTCAAATCAAATTTAGATCTACATCAAACACAATCAAAATTCAAGCAGTACGGTTTCATTCCTTTTTTAAGTTAGCTGTGTACCCTAACCGAAACTATCGGATATCTAAAATAAAAATGTATCCGTAACCACATCCTAATATATAAATTCTTCCGTTACTGACTGTGCGTTGTCTGTCAGTTACCCAATGTAACTGACAGACAACGCACAGCCGACACGACTAGTCGTACACAGCTGAAATTTGGCAAATAGGTTCCTTGGGAAGTGTAGAGCACTAAAATTTTAGAGGATTTCCCGAAATTCCGACAGGAACGAAAAAAACAGGATATGCGCATACGAAGTCTCGGGAAAAAGCTAGTCTGATATAAAGATTTCGGATAATTTTGGATAGGGGTGGAGGTCACAGCCTGACAGGGTTTTCTGTCCGGCACTGACGTAACCGAAACTATGCATATGCAGCATAAGCTAAGAAATATCTCGAACAAAATTGTTTTTAATTTATTTAACTTTATTCTTTATCTTGTGTGAGTGCCAAATATTTTTTTTTCTTTCTAAAGCAACGGAAAATCCGAAATAATTTTCCTATCATATCCCTAACCGTACCCGAAACCGGTGCGTAATATATTATTTTTTTGTCCATATCCGTATCCAGATCCGTAATTTCATATCCATGTCATCCCTGGTACATCGTACATCTATTAGTTTAAACCGCGGCGCACACTGGCGGTAATTCAGCCGTAATTGAATTCCTATCGCTTCAGCTCGTGACGTGTAGGGTCGGCGCTCACTTGCCATCAATTATGGTGGCGGCTTTTTTGGTGGCGATATTAATGTTGTCTCTCGTGTGTACGTGGCTTTGTATCGGTACGTAGGTGTAGGTTGATGTGTGGTGCTCGAGGGAAATGTGTGTCGTTTGCAGAGGTGGAAGTTAATGCTTGTACGAGTTACATACAGACTTCATACGTAAGGATGTTAAAAATGACTCATAAAGTTCCTTTTATAAGCTAATCAATTTAAAATTATAAAAACCGACCAAGTGCAAGTTGGGCTCTCACACGAATGGTTTCGTACCATATAAGCCACAGGTTTCTTGTTTGGGAGTCCCTCTGATTTTTACTACGGGTTTTGAAATACAGCCCGCTGGCAGACAGACGTACGGACGAACGAACGAACTGACGGCCAGACGGACGGACGAAAGGACAGCGGAGACTTAGCAATAGGTTTCCGTTGGTTTTTCTTTTTTTTCTTTCAAACCCTAACAAATGTAGTATATAGCATGCATTTTAATTGAAAAACAAAACATAAGTTATTTACTTCGTAGTCAGAAGCCAAGAATCCTTCACCAGTCTTGCCAAAAGGTATCGTGTTACCCAGTTACTGAGTTGTGAAGGTCAGACAGATAGTCGCTCCATGCTAAATACTGGTACTCGGATGCATCCGGTTATATTGAAAATCACAGAGTGACTACACCGGATGCCTGAGGAAGAACGTCGTGTCGACCGCAGCGCAGTTGGTGTGACGACCTCATCATGTTTGTGGGGGAAACTTGGCCAGCGATCGCCCAAGACAGAGTGATTTGGAAGGAGAAAGGCCTGTGCCCAGCAGTGGGAGACAAGGGCAGGCTAAAAAAAAATAAAACGACTGCTCAATCTACACAAGTTGTTTAATTTTCTTAACGAAACATTTCTGTAACTTTCTTAGTATAAAACCGGTCAACGGATGCATCATACGGTCATACGGTTACTTATCATAAACTTAATTTTTATTATTTTTTGTTATAGCGGCAATAGAAATACACAATCTGTGAAAATTTCAACTCTCTACTTATTACGGTCCTTGAGATATAACCCGCTGACACACAGATGGACGGACGGACAGCGGAGGCTTAGTAACAGGGTTCCGTTGGTTACTCTTAAGGTACGGAACCCTAAAAATAAAGTAACATAATATAAGTACGGTACCTAGTAGAAAATCATAAGAATTGGAAATAACAATAACACTGCACAAAAGTCCCGATAGACTGAGACTGCTCCATCTATCAATTTATTATAGAACATCGAAACTTCGCAGCCACACAACATTAATGTAATGCTTACTATTATCCCCTCAGCCGTTACTTCATCTCTTGGAGATAATATTAAAATAACGCACGTCCGGTAGTTCGCTCCTGGAGATTTCATAGTGCGGGTCGGATTTAATGTCAAATATTGCATGTCTTAGTATACCTTTCGTATTCTGACTTATAAAAAGTGTAGAAAATAGAATAGGAAAGGCATATAACATCACATGCTAAACATCCGACAGCAATTTGTTACGGAATGTTGTATTAAATTTAGTCTGTGGAGACGCCTTCATTTGTTTTTACAAGCGGTTAGTTGAGCAGTTATTTAATAACTCTACACTTTACACTTAAAGGAAATTAACTAAACATCCATGGACAAGTAAGTACTAAACAGTTTTTAATTGCTGCATTAGGTATTGGACAAAGATTTTGGACACAATTTGTTATTTTACCAAAGATAATTTCGAAGTTTTCACGCCATGCCGGTATATTTCTACTTGTTTTGAGTAGAAAATACAGTAGTGGTGGCAAAATTTTGTTATAAATATTATTTAGATACGTTACTTCATATATATTAGGCATTTTAATAGTGAAATTCGATAAAATATAGTGTAAATATTGAACTGTAAAAATGTAGCCGAAAATCGAATCTCCCAGAGATTCTGTAACAGACAGGCATTTCGCATGTGTATGACATGCAAGCCGCCATGTTTTTTGTGTTTCGTACACAGTATCGGATAATGGTCAGTAAACCAATAGGTTTTGATCGACTTAGAAAAAAGCGAGGTTAAATTATTTAATTTTTTTATCGGTTCCATGAGGCGGCAACAGCACTCGACGAGTGCGTGTATGAGTATTTAATTTTTCATAAAAAAATAACATTAAAAAAAAACAAATTAAAAAAAAAAACATAAAAAAAAACAAATTAAAAATGATCTAATTTTCATATTAATAATATTAATCCTACCCCGGTTTAAAAATTGCTTCATTTTCTTTTTTTTAATTTTGTTGTTAGGATGTGACCTACTGGTTGTATTCTTTATTGTGTACTTGGAATTGGTCTACTGAAATTGCGTATTTTTTGTTTTTTATTTGTTGATTTTGTTAATGTTTTTACTAAGCAACATACCCTTATGTTGTGTTTTTCCATTAGTAAATATCATCATTATTTGGATTGAAATATAAGATTTCTAAGAAATGCAATAGTACTTGCTCTTTGACAAAAAATATGAAAGCGTCTTTTTATCGCTCTTTTTTTAATGTTTGTATAGTGACTTATTGTTCGTAAACTAAACAATTCTAACTGCTAAAACTTTGTCTGCAATAAGATTGTGTACCAAACTATATAATAAGATACTATAATTAGCCACTTGGTTTACAGAGTTCCCAGAATGAATGTGTAAACATACCCTTTTTTTGTTTGGCGTACGAGTCGACTGGCTTAAGCCGAGTTTTTGTTTAGCTTGTAGTATGTAAAATATGTATGGAGGTGTCTGTTATTTATCTTGATTATTGTAAAATAATGTTTTAGTATGCCAATGAAATAATAACATTGGAAAAAAGCGCTTTTATTCTATTAATATGACGATTTTTGTACGAAAAACTGGGAAAAAGTCGCTTACCTTACTTTCAACTTCGAATTAACAATAGATTCTATGACAAAACTAAACAAAACTATAAATTAGTAGATAGTTTATTTTACACCAATTTGAATGACATATAATTTGTAGAGCTGCGATGCGTAATTTTAGAGATATCGTAGTTTTAGTGAACGCGGGGAAATCGCAAGATTTCGGCCGGGCGCGTAGTAACAGAACTGCGGAGTGACGTTATAGAGGCGTAGCGGCTGAAGGGTTATGGATAGAGGTATCGACGTTATCGACTTACTTCTTACAAAATCTTGCATTATTAACATTTGGGAAAAACAGACTATTATTGGTTATGAAATCGTGGTGTAGAAAAATCTAAAATTATATGCACAAACGACTTAATAGTAGCCGTATTTGACAATCTACGATCTAAAGTGTGTATTGAGCCTTACAATCACCAAGCCACACCGATTCTAATCCATACGCTCAGGTACTAGTTAAACAAACTTCCCACGCTTAATCACTATTCAAAGCAAGTAAACCAGTAGTTAACGCCTAGTATGCTATCAACGAAAGTGATATTTATTCAACGAGTGACCTCCAAAATTTACCGGGTGTGGTGATTACGGCTCGTTTGGTGATAACATCGATCGAGGCATTTGCAAGCCAATGGGACATTAATAGCCCATTGCTTACTAAAAGCCTATTTATATTGGTACATAAAGATGCCGCTGCCGAGCCGGCGGAATAACAAACGGGAGAATATCGTTATTCCCTGTCTTTAAAGGTAGTTAGTTTATAATTTGAGTTTGAGATGAAGAGTAAATGAGTTTAGTCATTTGGAGTAGGCTATTATCTGAGAGCATTGTTTTAATGTTTAATCTAACATTCTGGCACAAAAAGTGGTACTAATTCAGTTTAAAGTTCTAAATATCGGCCGCATGTAAGTGCACTGATCTTAAATAACCGTTTTGATGTGCACAAAAGCAATTTAAAAAAGATAGAAACAAAATTGAGAAAATTATTAATTAAAAAAATAAACAATGAAAACAGTAATATTTAAAAAAGATGAATGAGCCTCAAAACAATAGCTACATAATGGACTCAGCGATCGTGTGAAAAGGGGGATTTTTATACTTCATTGGCATCGCTGAATGGGTTTTTTAAAGGGCAATAAACTTGTCATAGGTCATTTAATATTATAACGTTCTCATGTCGAGTTACGAGCTTAAAGTCGTTCGCAATATGTCCCATCTTATTTTCCAATAAAAAGCTGAGGAGAAAAACAATATTATGTGCGTCAATTTTATTATTTTTAGTAAATTGGATCAGAGTTCAGACAGCTATTGTCATTAATTTTAGAAATAATTCAAATTTACGGTGTTATATATACTGCGTATGATTAAATTTTCAGAAAAATAAATCCGAAAAACTTTGTGGAAAATTTTATGGTTGACTCACGTTTTTCTAAAGATTGCATTTTATTTAGCAAAACAATATAAACTATTTACAATCTGACTTTATATTATTGCTTGAGTGAACATTTCACAAAAAGATTGCTAGTACAATAAATGGTTTTTACTGTCATAGATAGTTTTATTTGTGTTATAACTTGTGAAAAGGTACGGCAAATAGACATAACAGCTATCTCTTTTGCCATATTCGATGATACTAAAAACAAACGGTTTCGCAGCCTCCATTATACACAAGATTTACTCTTATTAAACACTGATAAACTTGTACCATTTTACTTCATTTACTTTCCAATATATTTTAAAACAAACATGAAAATCTGGCTGTTTTCTCCCTGAAATTAATTTCAAAATTCAATCAAAACTTTTGTTTAACAAACAGTAAGTTTGTTCATGAACTGAGTCAAATAAAAACATCCGAGGTGTGAATAATTATACAAAAGGTATGAACAGAGTAGTCGGAGTGGCCATTTTGAAACATATTGAAAGGCGATCGATAGACGTGGTGGATTGGCGGTGATCAAACAGAGGCAAATCCCGCGCGGGAAGCGGGACTTGACTGTCATGGCCCACATGACACTCAAAATTCGCCCGATCGATAAATTAATGGTGAGGAAGCAACGCGACTATCCGCAACACCACCATGCAAGTTCCATTACTCTCTTGGCGCGTGTATATCCTTCCACATCCCGCGCTGGATGTGCCTCGGTTTGACAAAAGCTTTATTCCATCGAATGTGCCTCAAACTGCGCTGACATAAAGCGCTCAGCGAGCCTATTCGATGGCGAGTGGACACAAAATGCGTTAAGTTTCCATCGGTGACGTAAAATGTGTCGTTTCAGCGGATTGCTAGTAAAAAGAGTGACAACATGTTTTTGAGTTGGTTTCTTGGTACTGAACATTTTTACAAGCGAGATTTTTTTTGACGTACCTAAAATTTACGCTTTTTGTGATGCAGAATTGGACAACAGAAAAGCAGGGCAATGATTACCTTAAAGTCACTAACTACATACATACATACTAAAAACATGAGAAATGTTAAATAAAAGATTCTGTGTTTGTAATGTATTAAAAATTTATTTTCATTCAATTTCTTATACATTGTATGTCGAGAATTTTACTTAGGTAATGTGCGAACAGCATCTAGAAAGATATTTTCATCATGTTGCGTCTCAATTTGATATCTCATGATCTATAAATATCTAGACTTATTGAATCTAGAATAATAATATTTCTCAAAAACATTACCTATTACTAAAATAAAATATTTCAGTAATAATGTATTTGAGAAATATTATTTCGACGTAAACGTAAAGTAAATCGATGACGATATACTGAAAGCTCCCACGTACATGCTCGATGCGACATTGTGAGTGTACGACAGCGGAGGTCCAACTTCTTAGAAGTAGTAAGAATCTGTTGAAAAGTTTTAATAAAAACGCGTTGTCGCACTGACTGTTTGCGAAAGCCTTACCCCGCCCAATGCAATAATTTTCTCAATTAACTAATTCTACAACAAAATAATTCGAAATTCACCGAATTGTTGTCATCATACCCCAGTGAATTACAATTATTACCTTATACATACATGAGGTATTGTTACACATCGGGCCACGGTAACGTACGCAATTCGAATCACGTTGGTATTCACAAATCAGTGTGCGAAGACCTTTGTTTATAAATGTATTATATGTACGTGATACCAATGTCGATATTAACTTAAGTATATAAAAATAGGAACAGCAGGTTTACTTAATACAATATGAGTACTTAGAAAAAAAAAAACACAGAGTGAGTGTTGCAAAATAAGTATCGCTGGAGCACAACCAGGCATAAATTTTGGTTTGGTTCAGAACCAAGATATTTACTAGCTACTAGAAAATACTCTGTTCTCACGTAAAGTTTTTATAGTGGAATGTAAAATCTGCGTTTTCTGTTACTGGACGACGTCATCGAGGGTCTTTTTTTAGGCCATACAGTGTCTCTGGTGGCGAAAAATTGTTTTGGTTGGCTTTTAAAAAGTTCTGCGTTTTTACAACTTTGCACTTTTGGATGATTTACACATTTATTTATTTATTTATTTATTTAACACTTTACGCACACAGATGTACAGAGGCGGACTTAATGCCTCAATGTGTCACGTTCAAAAATCACGTAATCACACTAAGTTATTCAGTTTATTAAGGCCTACTTATTAACATACGTGTCCTTCAATGAATTCGTGTCACAAACCACAACAAATAATAAAACATATCCAAGAAATTAAGCACAGGAATGACGGCTCAGTTAAGTTGGTACACGCCATTACATTCATGGCTCCCTTCGTTACGCCGCTGTTAATTTTAATAAGCGCCGCGTTGTAGTACACCTGTGCCGTAATGTGGGCATTTATTGTCACCGGGATGCTCTTATAGGGAGAGTTATCTTAGCTAAGAAGCTGGCTTAAGACTCGATGAATTCAGCGTTCTTATCTTTTAAATTGGCACCAACGTCTATCTATGCATAAAATGAAAACTGGCTGATTGAGATATCAACGCACTGCTGAAACTACTGGGGTTAGGATTTTGCACAAGAATTTCTGTTATAATGGTAGCGAGCAGTAAGAAAAGATTTATGTAAATATCAATTTTAAAGTGGGAAAATGGGAGGGATAATTTTGTATGAAAGTCTTCGAAGCTGACATCAACGCAAACGAAGTTGCGAGCATCGGCTAGATTACATATATGAGAAGAGATGCCACGAAAATGTCCTCAGTTAAAAATTGTAACACAAAAAGACATCGTATAGTCTTAGTAACAGTCCCATTGGCACCCTTGGGAAGGAAGCTCTATAAAATAGCCGCGTGACATTTATGTGGGTTTGTAATTTTGTCCGCATGTTTATCCGGCGTGTCAGGTAGTGGGATGTGTGACATGTAGCTGTACAGTTATCATATTTTATATTTTTAGGAAATAAGAACAAGTATTTTTCTGCAGTTTCACTCGCGTAAAAAGTATAACAGGAATCGTGAATTTTTTGGAATAAAAAGTACCCATTATGTATGGCAGTATGGCATTCATCGATAATTCAGTGTTTTTTTGCGATTTACCCCTCTTCGTAATGTTGGTTCAATTTATCATGATTGTAATTTATATAATGTTATTTGGTGTGTACTATGGATTCTTTCTGACCGAATTAAATGATTTTGATAATACGTATTAATTTAGTTCGTAGCTAATTGGTTACTCCTAGAACCTTATTTAACAGTTTACAATTTTATAAAACTACTTAATGAGCGTTTTTCCTTTCGTGATAGTCATATGTGGTAAATACACAAAACAAAATATCAGAAAATACCTACACCACAAAAGGTTTTCTAATAAAACACTAAAATGATTCAGTAAAACTAGATTGGATCCCAGGGCGAGGATTAACGACTCTTTAAAGCGAAACTAATTCACACCTAGATGGCGCGTGAAATTGATTCCTCTTCTATTATCTATTAAATTGAGAGCACTTTTAAAATGAAATTAAATCGTTTTAGACATGATTTAGTCTTCTTGTGATATTAATTTGATTCTGAAATTAACTAAATTTTGTAAATTAAAACATTTTCAAAATTTTTTCGGCCGAATCGTGTGTTATTTTGGCCTTATTATTATGTGCAGACACAATGATAGTTTAGAGAATCTTTGACAAGGAAATACTAAGGGTTTATCGGCTTTTTTTGAGGCTATAATTTCATACCCTCATATTTGGCACTAAGATGAGGCCAGAATATCGACAAGAGAGAAAACGATCTTCAAAAGAGATCGTCCAAGGATTTATTAGCGTATCTGTGCTCCGATTGATAGGGTTAGTATATATGAAATTTATTCTCTATATTTCAATGTCATGTAAGTGACTCCACCTCGTATCATCTAATCGATAGTTGTAGTGTTTTTATTGGCATTAATTTCGTGTTACTTTTCGTTGTTTGACGGAGCCGATGTCGTTCAACAGTTTGAAGGACATCGTCTAAGGGTATCTACATCTACTATGACTAGTTGACCCGTGCAACTTCGTCTGCTCCGCTCCTATTGGTCTCGTGATGATATATAACCTTCTTTGATAAATGGGCTATCTAACACTGAAATATTTTTTCAAATTATACCAGTAGTTCCTAAAATCAGCGCGTTCAAGCAAAAATAAACTATTCAGCTTTATATAATATAAGTATAGATAGACACGTAAGCCATTTAACTAATACAAATAGCTGAAATTGGCTTACGTGACTGTGGTTACGTGCAAAGTAATAACAACTAATGTATGTGACCTAAAATGCAGTTGCGCGCTAACTTATCAAGTGGTCTGCCAGTAACATAACTCACTTGGTTAAAAAACAAGGCTCAAATAGGTAGTAAAGTGATGATAAAGGGTTATTGTAAAAGTTGGCAGACACACAACTCTGTGAGTAGCTCAAAGTATGCCGAACTTTAGTTAGAGCATTTAGGTCCTAACGTAAGTAGGGGAGTCCGTTTTCATGCATGAAATAGCTTAGGAATAGTTTTTGGGAAAATTTGGATGGAATGCCTACTGTGACAGAAACCTAGGCAGAGAGTGGAGGAGTGGTTTTAGGTTCCCGAAGACAGGAGCAACATAACAATGCGACAAAATAGAAATTGTTCTACGGACAGGAATATGTAGAAATAATTTTTCCTCCTTCACAAAATATTGTAGCATAGTTGACGCATAATTGCCTCGTGTAGCTTTTATAACTAAAATACTCTTACGGATCAGTACCTGAACGTAAACAATGATTCGGTTCGTATAATTTAGATTCACACAAGGACTTAGTTACCAAACAAATAGTTTATACCGATACGTTGGCGGGTACACGTGTAATGTAAATATATCGTTAAGGTCATGACACACTATACCTATATAGCGACGACTTAAAACTGTACCTTGATATAAACTCAGAGGGCGACTGTTTGGCACTGCAGCAAGACAAAGACGCGATATACAAGTGGAGCGCTGACAATAAGATGGATTTTCACACCTCTAAGTGCTTCGCTATGATTTTCGGTCGAATATTCAATGCGCTTGTGCGCAGCAAGTTAAAATCTAGCTCTTGTGTGTGGAACCCACACGAAACTATTAGCCGATAACTCTTAGAACACAGACTTTCAACTTTCATCTCCCATTTCCTCCCTTAAAGTTGAAATTTTCGAAAAAACTTTCTTTATGTAAGGGTTTTTTAGAGATCCTCAAGGTTTTCAGCTCATAAGATACGAAACTAGTTTGGTTCATTTATTATTTACCAAAGTACTATCCTGCATTTTGTTACAAGTTATTTTTGGTAATTTCAGTACTTCAAAAGAGAAATTGAGCGCATTTGAAATATTACAGAAAAAAATAAAACTCACAGAAAGAAAAAAATAACTTTTTTCGGAAGAGAACTATAATGATTTAGATATGAAGTTTATTTGAATTTAAAAATCAAGTCCAACCAAATGTATCGTAGTTCAAAGTGGCCCGAATAAAAAATACAACTTCATAGGTACTTGTCAAAGACCTGATATCCCTGCAAGTCCTGACTTCTCGCCCAGTTGCGGAGCGATTGATCTATATTCAAAATAGATTTTCATTGTAATAGTTGTAGCGTTAAGAGGAGCGAATTTAGTGGGGTTTTGGAGATCTGGCCATTTTGGTGTCGTAAGTCTGAGTGCCTAATTTTATCTACAATTTTTCTTAGCTCGCCTTTTTCACATCTGGGCCGAAGCCTCCTTTCACTTGCTCCTCGTTATTACTTTTGAGACCGCTTTAGTGGTATCTACTAAACCACTCAACATTCATCAATACTTTGTAGACGATTTGCAAATTATTCATTGACCTAGTTTTATTTTTCTCAGTTTACAGCTCAGTTCTGGGAATGTTAATTTTATTAACAAACCCAATAATAGATTTTGAATCATTATTTTAAACTTATCGAAAGTATTTTAGATGTCCTCAATTTCTACAGAGTGGATTTCTAAGATGGGGTGTTTTAGAACAGAGGGCCTACTAATATTTTAGAAACATTCAATTGCCCCGCAAACTGTCACAAAAGCAGAAAGATTGGAGATGTTTTGAATGATTGCGACTGAGATGCACGAACGAAGCGAGTGATGCAACTGGTACGAATGTGTACCGGCTGGGAATTAAGGCCTAAAATTGGTAGAATTGTCCTTCAAGCAAACTTTTACAAAATCCAACCTTTACATTTCTGTCTAAAAATTTACAATAGGTAATGGAAAAGGACCTCATTGTGAGAACAGCGATCTTTTATTCAAGAACAGACTTCAATTGAAGATTCCCAACGCTTATTTATTTTAAATCGTAGAATGATCGGTTTGTTGTTTATCCAAGTGTTTTCTCAATCGAAGCAGACACAATATATTTCATTCGTTTTAAAAAAAGGTTAGTCTCAACGCGATCAAACTGTTATTTTTATCTGCCGCCATTCGACACAGCTGAGTTAAACATCTAGTTCTCTGATAGGAGGATCTAGTTTTATTGTTTTAGAGTACGAAAAAAATGGAAATGTCTATGTAATGAAATTTCTATCTTTCAGTTTGTTTCTTTGGACTATTTTAGAATTGTAGAAAGTAGAGTGTGAGGTGTTATGAAGTTTGTAAATTGTGTGTTTCAAACTACAGTGTTTTGTTATTGTTATGTAACATTTTAATTTAATATTGAAAATTCTGAAATTCTTCAAGTATCTTAGACTTATTATACTTATATTTTTATTTAAAGGAAATCATTTTATATCACCTATCAAAACAACACACGCAATTATTAATTAATTTCTGAAGTTGTTCGTTACGCCATATCTACATAAATATTATTATAAGTAATATAAATTGAAACAAAATAATTTATATAATGCTAAAATGTCATTAAATAACAACCTATCTAAGTACTTTCGTACATTACCTACCTAAAAAGTAATAACTGTACTAAATGTACAGATAACTATTCTAGGTATCCATGCTTCCAGATAAACGTTTTACTCAATCCATGAAACTGACATAATACAAGAGCGCGAACTCATGATTTTCAAAGCAAATTATGCTTTGAAAGTCATCAAAATAAGTAATATTATGTTAAAAAGATGTTTCTATAGATCCCCAAACATTCCTCTGACACACAAGGGCGCCTCCGACACTCAACTCGACATAATTCGAAAGAAATAAACTTTCACAGATGGCGGGACACCCCTGAGTATATTTCTTGAATAACGGCCGTCAAATTCGGGACTGTCCTATTAAAAGTTGCCAAGATTATGGACATTAGCTCCGGGGGAGAAATTTCAAGTTTTGCATAATACCTACCTTACTGTACCCCGTGAGGGATATTCTTTTGATGTTCCTTTCTTTGGGGATCTGTCGGGCAGAGGGAAACGCTAGTTTATTAGCAAGCGCTGGTAAAAAAGTATAACCTTTTTTTCATCTTCATAATTATTTTTTGTTCATTAAAACTATGCGTAACGTAGGAAAATCTACAATTTTAAAGAGAGGTAACTCTTTAAATTGTTGCTTTTTGCAAACGTAAATAAAGTTGAACCGAGTGAAAAATATCATCTCTTTCTTAAATATTTACAATTGAACAAGCTTTAATGTTATATGATTTTCCAGTTAGTAATTGATCCGATAAAAATCTATACATTGTAGGTTTTATTAGGCGCACATAGATACACACGTTTAATCTACACTATATACAAAAACAAACACACTCAGGCGTCAAAGAATTCCTCCGCATCGCCGTCGTCCGGAAATATATTTATACATCGTTGGAAATCATATTTATTATTTTGAAAAATATCTGTAAGGTGGATAGGTCTTTCACTCATGCCATTATATTTTTCTGTTCATCAATATAGATTTATACGGAACCCTAGTAAAACTCTTTCAAACAAACTTACCGATACCTTTCACCCAGGGACTACCGAGCCGAGTTCCTGCGTTTTAATATTTCAAATGAGCTGTGTTTTTCTTTGAATTTATACAGACAACCTTTAACTTTACAATATATACCTTTTTTACAGGTTATGGGCCTCCGAAGAACATTTCTTTATATACTTTTTAACTTGCCGAGAAATGCTATAAAGAATTTTTAACTGAAGTAAATCCTTTTCAGATAGATATTTTTTTTTATGTTTGGTTGAGTTTGAGTTTTTTGTGATTTGATTGATATTAGATTTGGCTTCTGTTTTATTTATTTAAAGGTTTTACTGCATCACATTATTTAATGTGATTTCAAAAACTTTAAAAAGACGAATATTCTGCCATTCGTCTTCTTCGCTCTTGTGACCACACTTGACACTTTAAGCATGACTTATTTTCGTAAAATAAATACGTAAAGCAGCTCGTATTATTTGCAGTCTGTCTTTATTTACTATCTAAAGTGTATGTTTAAAGGTTGCGGGTTGGTCAGAGGACAAACAGACGGGAGGACGGTAGATAACATCGTATTGTTAGTAGAGTCTGTAAAAAGTAGTTTGATCTGCTTTTAACTAAAACAACTTTAAACAGTTTGAGTTAAGAGTAGATCAAACTACTTTTTTACTATTGCTAGGCTGAGCGAAGGCCTCCCTCATATTTTTCCAGCCAACTTTATCTGGTGCCTTCTCCGGCCAAACCTTCAGAAATGTCTCGCCAGAATTTTTTTAGGCCTGTCTCGGTTGCAAAATCCATCCTCAGGCACCCACTGCGTGGCGATCTTGGACCATCTGCCATCGTGCATCCTAAAGTCCACTTTAGTTTCGCTGTTTTATCTAAAACACGATAAGTACCTGTCTTGAAACGTATAAATGTGTTGTGGATTCTGTCGATCCGTTTATTTCAAATTATCATTTACAGGCACTAATAATTATTCGTCAATATTGGTTCAATTTATAAGCTAGTTGCACATCCCAAAGCATATATCTCTATGGTAAATAACTTACAATCAATTCGGCGGAAACTCTTTTGAATCTGAAACTAAGTTCAAATCATGCAATATGAAATAAGTATAATAATAACAAATATGCGGCTCATATGCGTATAAAATCATAAACATTGATCACCGAACCAATAAATTTTGCTCCAAACAATAAATCCTACTACGCAGCCCTATAACATTAGCCCCAATTTCCATCGAAAGCGAAAGATAGAAATCCAAAAAAGCTATAAACAACAATGTATAGAGCGACACTAACGTCGCGCAAATAAAATAAATCAGGGCGTAAATAACGCTGTTAACTATATATTCCCCAAAACATGGGGAGCGAGCGTCGATGTTAGCTACACTTAAATAATTTTGGGCAAGCGATGCTATAGAGTGCTTAATTTATGGTGGGCTACCAGCTTTATTTATGGGTAGGAGCGTAAAAGTGGAGTTAGCCGTTGTAGTACAACGAGTAATGGCTAAATAATAGTAGTTCGTGAAGCTATCGTGAGCGCTCTGAGGGCTCGCTGTCAGCACGCACTCGGGAAAGTTATCGTGTTTTAAATTGCTCACAATGATTGTCGCTGTAGAGGTAATTTTAACGAAAATTACGAGGAACTTAGAAAGTTTTTATCAAAAAGTTCGTTTTAATCTTGGTTAGCTCACTGATTTTAGTACAATATTGTTTAATATCGCAGTAAACATGAAAAATCAAATAATAATAACAACGGATGAAATAAAATAAAAATATTTCTTGTAATTACCGGCTTTCTCCTTCTGAAAAACAATAAATTTCCATAAATTGTAGACTCACTGACGTCTAAGCAAGCCTATCAAGAAAATTATTGCTATGTTTTCCCAATAGAACAAACAAATTATTAAGTACAGCAATACAGAACTACGGTGACAATAATTTATACTAAACACGCCTATAAAACAGGAATAATAAAATTATAATATTGAAACTTCGTCAATAAGTCTGTGATGGGCGAAGAACAAAGAGCTCAAAGTGGCCATTGTCCCTCGAACGCATCAAATTATGGGCACATTATCCGTGATGGCGGGATATCTCCCCTGTTATTGCGACACCCTATTTATTTGGTACCACGGCCTGTTCATTATATAAGTTTTTTATTGCAAGGTCAGGGGAACGCTGATAGTTAGTTTACCATAAAATATTAGATTTATTTAATGGCCAAATATGAGGGGAACGGATGACCGGAACGTTATTTTCAATGATTTCGGTGAGTGCTTCTCTATCGAGTTATGGCTTATTGGATATTTTAGATATCAGCTTTACATTGCATCTCAAATGTACCGGACATTTGAGATGCAATGATACCAGATATGTTGTTGGAAACATCGTTTTATTTTTTTTTGCATTTTTAGGCATCTTTATTTGGGATTCATATTTTGCTAAAATACAATAGAACTTGTTTTAATGATTAACTGAATAAGAACAACACGACAAGGTAACTAACTACTAATACTGCTCTTTGGGTACTAATTAAATCTAGAAACTCGTTTCATAATAATTTCACAACATTAAGCTCTTTGCTATCCACAAAAATGAGCGTCTAAATGAATATAAATCCTAATTAAAAACTTTCCCGAACTCATTTCCAAATATGATCTACTAGGCAAACAGGAGCGCGGAGATGCCTACCATCCTATTACTCGTACATATTAATATAGGATTTTAATGAGTTGTGAGCAAACAAGCCAAGAAGAACTCACTGTTCGATTAACTGTTGGCGAACAAAAAGTTGGAGTCGACGCGAACTAATGACTGTTTCATTGCATTAGCACAACAAGTGTATTAGCTGGGGTTGCCATCTTTTTTAACTCAAGCAAGTCTCTATTAGAAAAAGAGGTTATTAGTTTGTGTAAGATATTGTGTATTGTTTGAATGTTTTTTGTTGATTTTAGCATTGCACATTATAAAATAAGAAAAAAATGAAGGACCGATTTTATCTGAAAAAGAAATGATCCAAGATTTTTTTCTAAAAAAACAGTTTTACATCGATATCCTTTAATCTATGTTTAATTCATTTCAGTTAACATACTTGGATTAAAAACCCACAAACAGAAAATCGAAAGAAATCTCCAAGACGTTTAACGTCACCTATTTTCCATAAATCAAAATAAATGTTGCCATAAAAAACCCAAAACTCAGTCCCAATTAGCGCTACAGAAGCATGACTGTTCGTTTTGTATTCACCACTAAAACAGCCATGAAACCATATTTCATCCATTTATAAAACTCATTCGGTCCACTCGACAAAATATTGTATACGATAATAGCACTTAAAGTGTGCGTGACAGGAGAGTATTAGACCTTCTGAAATACGTCAGGAGTGAAGGTAGTGGTGTTAGTGTTACTGATGCGAGAGGGCTTTGCGGTGATGAAATAGTGATTGTTATTTTCTAAAGGAATGGATAACAGTAAGCAGAATGTCTCCTACAATATTTAAACCCAATTTTCTGTCACATTCACGTACTCATCTTTGGATTTTTTTTGAAAAAAAAAGAATTGTTTGCTGTTATACTGGCAAAACCAATAGATACCCTAAAAAGGTCAACCGTCTTCCTATTTATTATTCATGAGACACAGCCCAGTCATAGTGACAGACAGATGAATGGACAGGGAGAGCTTAGCAATAGATATGAATTTGGCCAATTCCTGTTTCTGTTTATTAATCTCAACTATTATATTTTCAACTACCAAACCACCAAAAGCTGAAGAAGAATAGTAACACAAAGTCTACATCACTAACTATATTCTTGTTTTTTGTCCGTCAAAACTCGTGGCCACCGTACAGCTGCGTCATCCCTGTAACTGGGGGTGTAACTCGGTGCTAATTACAAGCCAGTAAGAACATGCCCGTGATTGATGGCTACGTTTTCTTAATATCTGGCCTAGCCAACTTTCGACACTAATTATTTAATTACTACTTCATGGTTTTCCTATTTAACGGATCCAAAAAATACACAAGTTTTTTTCCGGCCATGTTGGGAGTGGGCTTCCAGTTTATTAGGATGCAGCTGACTAAAACATTTTACATGAAGCTATATGAGTACCATAACCTAGTAACCTACTTACTAGGTACGAGTACGATACCCATTGACAAGAATGGTTACCCAAAATTACTGCTAAAAATAAAAATAAAATACAGCCGATACTAACGGCTTTTTAAAAAACGGAGGAAACTCATCATGTTATTGCTAGTCACTCATCAACGGATCCACCCCCGAAAATCGTCTCGTGGGGCTGTTATTATTTATCCACGAAATACACTGTCTAGAAAAAATAATATAACATCACGCTTGCAACCAAAGACTTGAGTGAACTACTTTGTAACTTGCCTGGCCATAAAATGGTGGGTCCGACTGTGTCATAAAAGTAGATCGATTGCTAGTTTCTTATGACACTCGAGGGATCACTCTCTTGAGTACCAGCGTCAAAGTGTCACTGGAGTGAGGAAAAAGTATCTGTTTGAAACCCGAGGGCCATATGCGTCGGTCCATCAATTTAATAATATAGCAGTTTGTATGATTAGATGATGAAAAACCCAGTTTAATTTGATATTGTGTAATAAGCAGCTCTATAGGTTTCATTTTCGTTTCTAGAATAAAGAACTGCTACTGCTTTAAAAACATAAGTAACGTTTTACTATATTCATTGTAGAATACTAAACTTTTCCTAACTATTTTTTTTTATTTTTTTAATACTTGTGTTTGATAACAATGTCACCTGGTGGTAAGCAATGTTGTGGTCGACGATTAGACACGCTTACCTAGAAAAAACCTTTTCACACCATATTTAAGCACACCTAGGTTGTAGCTGTCCGGAAACACAGACACAATTAAAGTAAGCAAAAAACGGTGTGTGCGTGTGGGTGGGATGTCCACCATGAAAGTGGGGTTGCTTTTGGTCTTACTGTTTGCAGCGTTACACAACATTCACCATTTTAAACTATGTCTGGAGTGGACCAAAACACAGCATAGTAGAATTATCACCACCTTGCTTCTTGCCATAACCCAATTAATTTGCATTCTCATGTCTTTTTCTTCCATTCGTCACCTTCTGTCACCTTGTATGTGGATACATGACGTTACAATGACATGCTACTCGTACAAAATACAAAGTAAACAGTTACACGTACAGTTACATACTTTTCCCCTTCGGCCCAATCACAGCAATCCACACAAAAACTCGCGAGCTTATCGCTTCAGGAAAGTGCCAGCCCATCGACAATAATGGCTTTAAAATTAAGTTACACTCAAATGTTACGCTAAAAACAGAGCGCGATTTATTTCGGTCTTAAGCGCCGTTCCAGTGAGCTGATGCGATTTGACACTCGAGTAGTTGATGGCAGTCTTGAGTGCGGGCTGATAGCTTTCAAACTGATTTTTATTATGAAGAAGGAAGTGAGACTGAGGATGTTTACGAAGATTTACTTGAGTTTTTTGTGTGGGTGTAGATTAATAAAATTGGTATTTGAAAGTACTTAGTTTTAAAGGTCAAAGAATTAAGAATACAGGTGTTTTTATAACCGAGTATAAAGCTGTGTCCGTCCAGCCTATGTGATTTATGACGCGGTACAAAATCGAGTAGAGAATAGGTGTCAAGTAGTCAGTAGAGCTAGTCAAAAGAAAATACTGCAGAAGAAAGATAGAATATACTTTATTTAACACCAAAACATTGTTGCCCAACTCTTTCATATAATTATGATTCTATCAATAGGAACAGAAGCAGAGATAGCGAAACAACATTATGAACTGGCCACAAGTATAGTCCTAACTCTCAATTAAACCCAGCCCTATACTTATCCCAAAAAAAAGAAACAAACATTTGGCCATTAATCTGTTGGCAGGCGACGGCGCGCGAGACAAATGACGTCACACAATCGATATAAAACTATTTAGCTGTTTATTGGCCATAAAGATAGCCGTTGTTTATGCCCACCGCCCGGCTATGCCCGGGATAAGCCCGAGGTGTTGATTAAAACTGCGTTTTGTTTACGGGTTCGATTTAAATGGCCTGTAAATATGGCGCGTTTTTATAGGGGTGGAGTGAAGTTCTTGTTCTGTTTAGAGGGCTGGTGTGATGGAATTTTTGTTGGATGGAGAAATGCGAGGAAGTTATATACTACACAAACTCTTAAATTTGCGTAACTTAACACAATTTCAACACGTTTACATAATGCTACGTTTAAGAATAAATGACAGTATAAAAAATATTGTGAAGATGGTATTCGATTAATCATGCTATTTGTTCAAAATAAGCTAAAGCAGTTTTATAATATTACCTCTTTGTGTTGCTAAAAACCATTTCTTATATAAGTGCTTTCATTTATTTAGGCTAATCATAAATAGTATGATAGTATCATAGTGTAATGAACACTATTGGCAAAAGAAAACACCAACTAAAAACAGTCACCATATTACTTATGAATTCTACACGTGCCTCCGTATTGGTGCTACACGTGTACATAAGGGTAATAGGATAATAGGTGGAGGCCGCGGAAGGATTGACGTGCGCCCCAAATGAAGGTGTCGGCCCACACTGACAGACTGTCATTAATGGGAAGTGTGACGCGGTACGATAATATTGGATACATTGGAGTCTCGGAGGAATAAGTACTGTTAGAATAATAGTATTGGTAAACACTGTTTAAAAAAAGTAATTCTTTGTAGCTTGTTATCTATATTCATACTATACTAATTTATAAAGCTGAAGAGTTTGTTTATTTGTTTTCTTGAACGCGCCTATCTCAGGAACTACTGGTCCGATTTGAAAAATTCTTTCAGTGTTAGATAGCGCAGAGGAAGGCTATAGCTTATGTCATACGCTAACAGCAATAGGAGTGGAGCAGATGAAGTTGGCAGGTCAACTAGTTTATCGATGTTCACCGAGGTTTTATTCTATGTCATGGCCTCTGAGTCGAATGGAGTTTTTCAAAGATACTCTTTTTTGCCTTAAACATGGTATAAAGTTGTTACAGTTAGGTTTAAAGTGACTGAAATAGGTCCAAAACGAACTCAGAAGTCATAATCTCTTTCAAAGTCTTAGATGGATACTTATCACAATTAGATTAAGCAAAGGTGTATCTGAGATGGTTTGTTTTAGAAAGAAACTATACTGATTTGAGTCCAGCCAGTCCAGAATATTGCGAAAGATAAATGAACAGGTAGGTAACTCAATTTTACTATACTATTAAACTTTTTGTAATGTAAGTAACCGTAAAGCAAATTGGTTATTACAATACGCTCAGTAATTTATTAAATACAATATTTAATAAAATACTGAACTCGTTGCTCAATTTGTTTAAAATAATAATTTTCACAAAAGCGAACGCTGATTAATGCAATTTACAAATGGAGTTACTTTACTGCGATACTCGTTGTGTTAACGCCTTAATTCCCAGACGGTACAAATTTTTACCACTTGCATCACTCGTTTATGCGCCAGGTGTATGAAAACGTAATAAAAACAGTAAAAAAATTCAAAACAGGGTGGATTCACAAAAAAAAAATTAATATCTATGCCTAAAACCCAAAACAAATTTGTTTTCGACACCTGAAATAATATATCTGAACTGACTTAAGTACACCCAATTTTTGGATTGAATTTTAAATTAAGAAACTAAAGAATGAAATTATTAATTTAGAACCATACAAAAAAGAGCAAAAATTCAAACGCAAACGTGTTTAACTCTAATGCCAAAGTTTGACACGTTTTCGTGCTAAAATATTGTTTAACTAACTGTCAACTTTATATAAAAATATGTCACAAATTATCAATCACAAGATCTTGTGAAAAGTATCCAAACTTCCGTACCAAGTTGTACCGGAGAGGGCGGTCCGTGAAAAATTATCGGTCGCCATCGCAGCGCCCTCTATCGATACACGTGAGTTATGTCAGCAGCTTATCCGAGTTTAACTGTATAAGCTGCCGGATAAGTCAACCGAGAGGTGGTTCTCTTTTTAGAGCTGACATGGGGCCAAAAATTCTAGTTTTTATATAGATGATCCAGGCACTGATAGATTTTTTTTTTTTTTTTTTACTTTTGATAGGCACGCGTTTGACCACTATCTCACCTGATGGTAAGCGAGGATGTGGTCGAAGATGGAGCACGCTTGCCTAGAAATAACCTATTCACTCTTGATTTAAAGACTCCCAGGTTGTAGCTATCAGGAAACACAGACTCCGGCAGGGAATTCCACTCCTTAGCTGTACGCACGATGAATGTGTTCCCAAAACGTTTTGTGCGTATGGGTGGGATGTCCACCATGTACCGGTGGCGCATCGCCGTTCGTCTTGTGGTCCGATGATGGAACGGGCTTGGCGGAATTAAATTATGCAATTCCGTCGCACATTCCCCAAAATGCAACCGGTAAAAAACCGACAGGCTAGCAACTCGTCGTCGATGTTCAAGACTGGAGCTTCGACGCGACGAGCCTCTCATTGCCGATGATCCTCTTGGCTCGTTTCTCAATTGACTCAAGGGCATCAAGAAGAATTGAAGGAAATGTTCAGAAAACTGCTGTGAAAGGACAGTCACAGAAAAACTAATAGTACACCCAGTTGCTAGTTCTATTTAAGTTCGATGCAACAAGAGGAAAGCCCTCAACCGGGCACGTGCCCAGACTCCAAGTTGAGACAGAAAAAACGCAATTTGGGGCCTTACCCTGGACCGCAGGTTCATTCGCGCTTACAACCATCACTTTTAAAATAAGCATCAAGTCAAGTACACTTCCATGTGTTTATTTAAGGGGCTCAAAAAAACAACAATATGCACATCAAATGATAGCTCTCCTCAAGTTCGTTTCCACCCCACCGGCAGAATACAACGTGCTCCTTCATAGACTAATCCAAAGCCACTAACTATACGGTTCACGTAGCAAACTTCTGATCAACTCGAGGATGAAAAAGAATACCAACAACATGGAAGAAAACTGACGCTAAGACAAGTCCGTCTTCAATATTTCAGTGTTTCAGCATCGTTGTATATAAACAGTATCTGCCATATTCCCGCTAAGTTGCAACACTCGAGTCGTAACTTAATGCCGAGAGGAAGGAGAGAGTTTTCATTACACGCGCACTATTGCAATTTATTAACTTAACTGTTTGTCGAACAATATCTAAGTTTATTTACCGGTTTTGTTTACTGCTTAAGATCATATAAAAATATGCTTAATAAAAGAGGTGATCGAATTCTTGAGGGAGAGTGTTCATGTAGATGAAATTGGGTCACACGTTAGTACGAAAAGTGTAAGTGTCAGACGTAATAGTTTTGAAAATTTCTAGCTACTGTCCGTTTTAAGCGAGATTTTACAGGACACTAACAAAGAGACAAAAAATACTGTTATAATGATTAACTATGGGGTTTTGTATAAAAAATACGACAAAGACAACCAAGGCAGTTTCGTCTGCTGTTGACAGGTGAAGTTTCTTACAACTACTGTGTAAGTTCGCTCACTAAATTCAATAATTTAACCAAAATAATCTGCTTCATCTTCACAGAACAATGCCCACTCAAAACCCACAAAATCAATGCCTTCCCATCAGATTCAATTTACAATACCGTGATGCAGAGCCTGCAAGTGGCGGTGACTTGAGTGCGGCCATCCTTGTGGTGGCCACCCTTGCGGCGGCCATTCGGTCGATTTACGGCCTTCTGCCGCCATTGTGCGAGACGCAGCCTGACGCAGCCCTAAGTCGTCAATACTCGGCGTGATTTACAGGAGATGGTAGTGGGAGGGGGAGTTAAGATCTGGCAGGTCTTGTGTATTGGTTATGGTTATTTGAAAGACTGCAAGGTGCCAGCGTATCTAGGCACTGCAAACATGAGTTATTTATGTCTTGAGAATGGATAAAAAATATGAAATGCATATTTTGTGACTCATTATCATGAAGTGAAACGTATGCTTGTTTATCTCCAAATTAAAACATCAAAAATCTTCGATTTAAAAAATGTTAGGTGATCTCAACACCTAATTAACGTTTTAGAATTGGGCTTTTGCGAAGAGTCCATAGAAAAATGTGGCATTGTGTGATAGAAAAAAGATCAAATCTTATAATCAATATCATAAACTTATGTGTGTTATGGCGTCAGACTTCGTCAGGCCTGTTGGTCCTGGCTGACATTAGGAGGTCTTTGGTAGTCGTTACGGATAGTTAGAAGCCAGTAAATCTGTCACCAGTCTTGCCAAGGAGAACCTTGTTACCCAGTTAATGGGTTTTGGAGGTCTGGTAGGCAGCCGCTCCACGTAAAATACTGTTATTAAGCTGAATCCGGTTTGACTGGAATCCGACCTTAATATAGTTGGCAAAGGCTAGGCAGATGATGATTATTTTCCGTATTTTATTTAAGACTAATATTTAGGTTTTTGCATAAACTTCCCTGCATTATGAATCATTTTGAAACTAATTTACTGTCGTATCCTTTCTTGTAAACGTTAAATATTAAACCTAAAACAAATCCAATATAAAATAACCTTTGAGCTTGAACAACGTCAAAAACCAGTTCCAATCTTTAACAAATTTACTCAAGCACAGGCGTATGTAGGTACAAGTTATATTTAACTAAGCTAACTTACTTTGTTTCACTTTCCAAAGTAAATAATCAATGTTAAGTAAACAACATTACCCTTTAATAACGACGAACGATCAAATAATACTTGACGTTTACGAGGAAACTCAGTGCTACGCGCTACGAGGTTACGAGCTACGGCGTAGCTTGATACTACGGCGTAGCTCGTAGGCACTAAGTTACTATGTTAGCTTGATATCAAAACTTACATCCTCGTCACTTTATGACTATTACATATAACTCTCATGTAGGTTTCTTGGATGTGTAGTACTGGCTACGCAGAGGGTACGTCTTGGCGTAGACCAATTACTACGAGTGTGATTTATACTAGCGTAACCCACGGATTCGTTCCTATGGCATATCAGAAACCTTGCACCATGCATCCAAGGTAAGGCAATGGTGCAGCTTTCTATCTACAGATTTTTACTATTATTTATGAATTTTAATAGATTACCTCTTGTAAACAAACAAACGACTTTACCTCTTTATAGTTAGTTAAGAATTTTATTTTATCCGAAACGGATAAGTACTCTTAATCCACTCAAGTTCAAAAGAGTTTTATTAAAATTCTGTAGATTTTATTCGAATGAAAACAATTAAGAGTAATTGGAATTTCGAGTCGTTAATTTTTGGTATGGCATTATCAAATAACAATAATAATATAAATTGTTTTCTCGAAACATCATAAAAGTTTATTTGAAATGAGTTAAAATTCCGACATGTTTTTGCACAAATGTATCGGAATTGAGAAATAATTTAAAACAGTGTCACGTAAGTAAAAAGCGCTAATTCATATAAAGTGTAATTATTAATAATATTTTATTAACGCTGCGTGATTAATCACAATGCAACCTCGTACGTTGTTCATACCCGAGTGGGTATTCATTTAAAATGAGTTCGTACAATTATAATAATTCATTATTTTAAGTCTTGTTAATTTTAATGGATACAAATAAGTTGTTTGTAAAATAAACTGATGACTAGTTTTTGCCAGCGGCTTGGCCCGCGTTGAATTTGAAAATAATTCTACTGGAACATTTACACCTACTTCTAGGCTAATTGTGTTGTCTGAACCACAAGTGGACCTCATAAAAATCCTGCACCGTGTTAGCTTCGCAGTTCCAGTACAAGCCGTATTCGTCAAAGGCGTCCACGTCTTTCGACGAATCCGGCCGACTATGTCTGTTCTCTTCCAACAAGAGAGCAGATATTAATATAACATCAAATGATAGAAAAAATAATGTTAACTATATTTGCTTTGTGGACTTTTTATCAAATCAATTAAGTACGTTAGCAATTAAATCTCCCAGTAAATTAAAATCTCCACAAAAAATGATATAATTGTAACAAGTAACTGCAGTTGATTATTATGTCAGCTTGTTTAATTACAGCCAGATTAATTAATAACATTGTATTATGTTCGCATTCATATCGCAAACAATTAGCACAAACAAGCAACACATAATATTAGTGCCTGCTATTACTATTGATCACTATGAATAATTTAGAATTATATCATAAACTCAATTCCAGAAATTAATATTTGCTATGAAACGATACATCACATTAAATTAAGTAGCTTTTCCTAGAATTGTGATTTTAGTTTCTCTGTAGTAGAACTGTTTGTTAGAATTCAGTTGGAGTGGTTTAAATAAACTGTGATATTGTCCCCTACCTATATTATATAATAATAATAATCAAATTTTATTGTTCATAAAAGTAAACATCAATCATTTACATGACACTGAACCCCACACTAGGATACCCTGTGTTGTGGAGTTCAGTCTCTTTCGTCTAAAAAACAGTGTACAATACTGATATTTAAACAGATTCTAGACTCTGAACATTTTGAAACAAAACAGTAAAATGAAAAAATATAAACTATAAAAATAAAAATGTTACAGCAGTTGACAGCGCTTATCCTGAGAGTGTATGTGTTTGTGCGTGTGTGAGTATGTTTGAGTTTAAGTTGATGAAAGATGGTGCAGGTGAAAGTAAGTAAGAAGTTGGGTGTGTGTGTGTATGTGTGTGTGAGTGAGTGTGTGTGTGTGCAAGGGTTATGAGTTTCTGAGGTTAATATGTGTATAATAGGTGGATTGAATTAGCTAATAGATTGATATCACATGTTCAGTTTCAATATAGTTTAAACCTTGAAGCCATTCCGTTACTAGTTTTTTGCATGAGAACTTGGTCATGGAAAACAAGTGCAGATGTTTATTTGCTTTGCTGTATAAGTGTGGCCCCATGTAAGAGAACGCTTTATGTCCAAACACCCGATGACAAAACGTTTTTTCCCACTTTGGTAGTCTACGCGAACGTTTATCTTGTACCATGGTCGTTGGTACTGTGGAATGGAATCTTAGGATGACTGCCCTGATGTACAGCAGACGAACTATTAGCATACCAGTTTCTTGGTACAGTGCATCTGTAGCGTAACGTAACTGCTTTTAAAAAAATGTTTTTAGGATAGCTCAGCAGTAATAAGGATGCTTTTGCCAGCAGAAACCCAAGCTACTACACAATACCCCAGGATTGCCTGACACAGTGCGTAGTAGGTTTTTTTTCAGAGTGTGGTGGTCTGCTATCGATCTCAGTTTCCTGAATATGTATAGAAGCTTTCTCACACGTGTTTCCAGGGAGTCAATATGCCTACACCAAGTCAAGTGTTTATCAATGTTAACACCAAGATACTTAATGCATTCGATCTGATCAAATGTGGGACAGTTGCAAGTACATCCCGGGTAGAAATCACAGCTATGAAACTTGAGTGAAGGTTCTGAAGGCGCAGATGATTTTTTGTTGATTGAAAAATTAACTATTTTTGTTTTTGCAACGTTAAGTGTCAACAACTTGTGCTGTAGCCAATTAGAGATAGTCAACATCCCACACTTTGCGGCTCTGTAGACTTTTTCCCAAGATTTTCCGTAAAAGATGACAGCTGTATCATCGGCATACGCAAAAATCTGTGCATTGTTGAGGTCTAATGAGCAGAGACCGTTGACATATAGCAGGAACAAAGTAGGGCATGGGACACTGCCCTGAGGCACTCCATTCCCAACATTGGCGAGGGAACTTTGAAAATCTCCCACGCAGATCTTTTGTTTGCGTTCTGTGAGATACGATATAAACCCATCCAGTGCAGTGCCTCTAATGCCAATGTATTCCGATTTCTGGAAAAGGATTGGTTTCGACACAGTATCAAAAGCCTCAGGAAGACGCCTCCACATCTTAGCCTCTTGTCTAGTTGGCCAACAACAAAGTCTACTAAATTAGTGACAGCGTCCTCCGTGGACCTGCCCTTGCGAAAGCCGTACTGGTTTGTGGAAAGCAACTTAATGTCTTCCAGATATGTCAACAGCCTCCTATTCACCAGTTTCTCCAGTATTTTCGATTACGACGTGAGCAGGGATATTGGTCTGTAGTTTGACACTGTAGTAGCATCTCCTCCTTTATGAATCGGACACACATTTGCTGTCTTCATTTGGGGTGGGACTTTTCCATTAAACATGCTTAAGTTACAAATGTGCGCAATTGGAGCCGCAAGACAGTGCTGGGCGAGTTTGAGGATCCAATTTGATATTCCATCCCATCCAGGAGCTGAATCATTTTTTAGGCTTGACAGAACTGCTTTCACTTCCATCTCATCGGTAGGGTTCATGAAAAAGGAGGATTGCATGTAAATTACTGATATTCTGAATATCAAAAATTTACATGCAATGACCACCTTTTTGACCTTCGCAATTTAGATTAGATTATTTTTTTTTAGCCTGTACTTTCCCACTGCTGGGCAAAAACCTCCCCCATTATACATAATAGTATAGATTACATTATCACAACCAAAAGCTATTCGCACAATAATGCTCATTTATATTGGCTATAGTAATATCAATACCCCACACACTACCATACATTAGTAGTGTGTGGGTTTTTGACATTTCAAACCACCTTACCATTGAAAGTCCAACAACAAGACAATATTTTTACTAATTGCTTTCATTCTTCTTGTTAAAACCACCACAACATAAAAAAAAACAACTTCTTTATAAAACAGCTTCCATCTTTCCAACGTCGCTCAAAGAGTTCGAAGGAACTAAGACTTTGTATGAAGACGTCACAAGTCTCCATATAAAGTAGGATCTCTTTGACCCGAGCTAGCAGATCCAATAATCGTCGCCATGGCAACGTTTGAGAACTTCCTTATAATATATGCGCTAAGAAATTGATGCTGATATTTTGAAATATTTTTGTGTAACGCGTTTGTAATAGGAGAAATGTCGATGTGGGTTCTATTGAGGCATTGGAAATTGCTTTTTATAATTGGAACGTGATTTAATAAGGATATTTAGATCTTAATTTCTTCAGATTCTTACTTTTTGTTTTTTCATTGTTTGATAATGTTGACTTAACATGTTTTTTTTTTATACATACATTTTGATCGAAAAATAGGTAATATATATCTAGACCTAACACACTCATCAAAAACTATAACATGGTCCTATCAGGACCATTCAATAAGGACACACGTACGTAAATCATAAAATATTGCCGCTTAAACTCGTCACAAAAAAAAACTACAAAAAATGACACCTAAAAACGTATCGTTTCAGCAATTAACCGTTTTCTAAACTATCGTATAAAAGTGAGTCGTAACGCGTCGTATAAAGGGTATCGACGACGTGACGCGCATGGTTAGGGGCCCGCGTATCGACAATAAAACCCTAACGTCCCGCGGTCCCGCACTTTGTAGCACGTTTTATTACTTTTATTTACTTTTAGGGTTCAAAGATTGAAAGTTGATGTTATTTTTCGGAGTACAGTGATATACGGTTTGTCGTAAAGGTCATCTGTGAACGGAGAAACCTGTATTTTTTCCGAATAAGGTTTTCAGAGACAGAATTACCACATATAATCTTGAGATAAAATTGCACACGTTTGATATTGGGGAGACTCTTATGATAAGCAGATTATAAGGCATTAGTAGCCTCATAAATTATTTACAAAAATACAAACAGCAAATTTTCATATTAGAAAGTACATATAACAATGTAAAATAAACACTTATTCTCAAATATTCATTAACATAATCAAATTACAATTCTCATAACTCATAATTAACACAAAACAATGTTACAAATTCCTTCAAACAATAACTAAATTAAATTAAACCATCAAACATAATAGTAGAAATAATTACAACAAGCGGCCTTTAGTGGCACTACATTGTGATTAGTGGCCATTTCACACCATTGTGTGAAGAGCCATGCTTTATGAAAATTAATACTGGCTTCGGTATTCAGCTGTTAGTAATTTCAACCAGCCAGTTTTAGGTCATTCACATTGTGTAGGTTACATGAATCAGTTAGGTTAGTTTGCGAAAATGAGTGAGTGATTTTAGAGAAATGTAAACCACTTCACTTTAAAACTGAGATATGTGGCTTTATGGCTTGATTTGTAGTGGTCTGTATAGTAAAACGATTGCTTTAAATACTTATTTTATTCATAGAGCACTTTGATACAACGCAACGTTAGTTGACTGACAAGAGATCTTCAAGAAATTGCCATGACATTGACATTAAAAATATTTTAACACAAATTAAAATTAACACTGTGTTGCCATCCACAAGATGAAATCACTTTGATTATGATACTTGAATTATTTAATAACTGTGTACTCTACCATGTTTGGTATACAATATTATTAACAATTACGTATTGAAATGAAATTAATTTAAGAAAACAATATTACGTTCGCTCTTGCTAAATTCAGTCGAGGAATAATGATAATAATCAAAAAGCTGTTGGCTGTAAAATTTAGTGTTATAGGGGCAACATGAACTGTTAAAAGTTATCAGGCTTCTTAGTACTAAAAATGGAATTCAGGTCATTACGTAGTCGCAAAGCTTGACGTTCAGTGTTGATTGATAAGCTAATGATAATAAACATGGTTTTTTTTAATCGTTGCCCCGCACTAGTAATTTCTCCTGTATCGTGGATGCGCTTACAAATATACAATCACACATTCACAAAAAGCCGGAACAACTATTAAATATTTGTTCCGTTATTGAATCGAACCCGCGACACGCAGCGCAGCAGCCAATCGCTGAACCACTGCGCCAACCGGCATAAACACTCTTTTGAAATTAATGGTGGCCTGTTCCAAAAACCATGAAAGCACATGGCTTCGGACTTGTGTAGGGCCACCTCGAGACCCAGCTGCTGGATCCTCTCAATGACTATTGCAACTCCGCATGTCATAGCGTCGCCGCCTGGTGCGACCCCCCCGTGCGTGTCATCAGCGTAGCAGACTGCGCTGACGCCACTAGGGTCGGCGCGCAGCACCCAGTCGTAGTCGATATCCCACAGGAGCGGCTCCACAACGGAACCCTTTGGAACACCGGAGGACATCTCTCGCCGGTCAAAGAGCTTGCCCACCTCGTCGAGCAGCACGATGGGCCGGTATGCGGACGGAGAGTTTGCATGGCGCCCCGGTGGTAGAGAGTGCCTAGGAAATTAAGTCCGCCATTTTACTTGTACCTGGAACGTCAAATAAATAAATAATGGCTCTCTCAGACGAACTACAAAGTTGCTTATATTATGAAAACATAAGACAGAATAAACCTACAGTCTATTTTTATCCCCTCTCACAAAACCACGATAAAAGTCTACAGGGAATAATGCCATAACCATTTCGCTAAGCGGTTAAAAATACTTCACAATGTAACATAAACATTTAGGTCAACGTTTAGCTGAATGAGTTCTAACATTTTCTACGCAAGATTTTGTTTAGAGATTTTCTTGCCAAGCAAAATTAATTTACGAAAGTGCCACTGCCTTTTTATAATGGAAGGATCACTTTTTTATCTTATTTCATTAGAGTCAGTACACCACTACAGTATCCTGTTAATATTCATTAGTGTAATTACTCCCTCCCCCGCCTACACCCGGCCTGTCCCTCTCTCGTCCCCCTCCTCTCTTTGTCACCGAAGCTCTGAAATTCAGCCACTTTACAGAGTCAAGTGACTTATTATTTATGAAGTGCCCGATATGAATTTTTCCTAAATAAAATTCATGATCTTTTTCAAAATTATGAATTTCATAAAATTTGTGTTTTTGTTAGAGCTTGTCAAGTATTTTATTTTGATATTTTCTTTGTTGGTGCTTGCGATCTTGTCTCGTTTTAGTCTAGATTAGATTGTATAGCTTTTTGGATAGAATGAAATTTTAATGACAGCTAATGAGCTGAAACTGTGCGCGACGGCCAGCGATGATGATAGCTAGCACAGCAACTGAGTATTATTACAATAGCCAGCCTGAAATTATCCACTGCAAAGGCTTCTCTCCACTTCTTCTATTGTTCCCGGTTCTGTGTCACATCTGGCCAATTCCTAAAAAAGACATCCAAGTCGGCCCACCATCTTCTTTGCAGTCTACCGCGGCCCAGTCACGCGATTTTAGACGATTTCTGGCTGAGAAGTGTGTCAGATTTATTATTGTCTGCTCGAGTCTTGTAAAACATGCTCGATCGTTGGAAGAGGCTTCTTGCCTCGTGCCCATCACTCGAGACTTAACATCGTCTGTGAAGGCGATACGTTAGTGCATTTCAAAAATTAGACATCCGTTTTGGGAGTTCACGAATGAATTTTGAACAGGTAAATCTAGTTGCCATTTTAAAGCAAGCAAATTCCACAAGCTAAGTCTCACCTTCGTGTTGAAGAGAATAAAGAAGTGCTTCATGAACCACTAAAATGTTGGTAAAAACATCAATTCGAAAAGTATTTAAGTAAATGAGAACTATGTACGAGTATAATGCCGCCGGTTCAACAAATGTGCTCGCGTGACGTGCCCTAGCAAACAAATGCAAGTAACACTTGTAAATGACTTTACTTTTCGACTTTACTGCACTAAATTAATAAGGTTTCGTGGCTAAATGAAATGAGGTTTTACAGTATGTAAAAAAGCCTGTTTTTAGAATCGATCATCATCATCTGCTTGATGATGCAAGCCGGTTTTAGCTGAATACCTGAATTTTACGAGGAGCGGCTGCCTACCAGACCTCCACAACCCATTGACTGGGTAACACGGTACTTCATGGCAAGACTGGGGTCAGATTTACTGGCTTCTGAGCTTAATTATCATCGATATCCGATGATAAGTAAGCTTTTAATAATCGTAATAAATATTGAATTATTACATGGCTAATAAAACTGATTGTTAACCTCCGTACTGTCTTCTGTATTGCCGCCATCCACACACTACTGTTCTAGGTCATAAAGTATTAAGTTGCGTGATGCACCTACGTCACAGCACTAAACAACAGCGCGAGCATTGTATGTACTAATCGGTAGCAAGATAGCTACATAATATACAATCGCGGTACTACAGGGTCGCCTTATTTTAGGTCCTTTTATGTTGCTACATTTGAGTGTGGGTGACGCATCTATAGTTTACATAATTATATTGTTTGTTTCTATCCAAATACAAAGCAAACTCAACAACAATT
Organism: Lacanobia oleracea; assembly: GCA_950371165.1. Taxonomy (NCBI): domain Eukaryota; kingdom Metazoa; phylum Arthropoda; class Insecta; order Lepidoptera; family Noctuidae; genus Lacanobia; species Lacanobia oleracea. The sequence goes on from OX493405.1 coordinate 1,049,339, forward strand.
CAACGATAAAGTGGTCACCATCGATGCATTAGCCAACCAATCTTAGACACAAGGAAATGTCTCACGCGTCTGTAATTTCACCGGTATAGCAATTTCCATGATATCGGCACCCAATACCTAAATTCTAGTTAGGTTTTGATAGGTTCAAGGAAGAGACTGGAATACCTTGTATATTTCGCTATGTTATATCTATTCAAGCAGAAACTGATCGATCAACGCATATCCGAAACTACCGGTCGTAGATAGCTGAAATGTGGCATGTAGCTTCCTTACACTCCAAGACACTAAGACAGGATTTTCCAAAATTCCTACAGGAAAAAACGGGATACACACGTACGAAGTCGAGGGCGAAAGCCACTTATGTCAGAGAATTTGGAACTAAATCTGACACGCTAGAGTGCGAAAATATCAAAGGAGTCGAAATGTCCTGCATGCTTCGACAAAAAGATGGTACGGCTGTGCCTTTGTGTTTGTTTTTGGTTGACTTGGCAGGGAGCAATGCTTTGCCCCTAATCTGCCTAGCTTTATCCCAATAACTTACTTAGGGTTGACTTCCAATTCAACCGGATGCAGCTGAGTACCAGCATTAAAATACATGGAGCGACTGCCCATTTAATGTTTAACCAAATTAATATTATATTTATTCATGTGCACACACAATTTACATGTATTAGGTAAGTGGCGTTCCGTTGAGGAGTTCGTGGCTTGATAATAACAGCCGCACGGGTCGATCTTCAAGGTTAAGCAACGCTTGCCTGGGTTGGTCTGTGGATGGGTGACCATCTTAACATACCGAGTTTCCCTCCGTGCTTCGGAAAGCACGTTAAGCCGTTGGTCCCGGCTGCCATTAGTAGATCTTTGGCAGTCGTTACGGATAGTCAGAAGCCAGTAAATCTGACTCCAGTCTTGCCATGAAGTACCGTGTTACGCAGTTAATGGGTTGGTGGAGGTCTGGTAAGCAGCCGCTCCTCGTAAAATACTGGTATTCAGCTAAATCCGGCTTGACTGGGAGCCGACTCCAATATAGTTGGGAAAAGGCTAGGCAGATGATGATGTAAGTGGCGTTCCAACATTATAAAGCCGGTTTTTATATCCTGCCAGAATTACACAAATATTGTAAAGTAAGGGAAAAAAGAAACAAACATCCACGAAGCCACATACAGCTTTCCAATAATAGGTACTTACCTAACACTTTCTAGGATTCCTCATAGAATTATGATTCCGTTTAGTTCTGCCCACTTTGTATTCACATACGTAATGTTGCTCCGATTGCAGATGATTGGTACCAAGTTAGTGGTACATTAGATATGCAGCGGTATTAGTAACAGTTATATAATAATCTAGCATAATTATGCAGTGACGAATAACTGGTATTACTGAGTATTAACGCAGCCGGTAGCGATAGCATTAGTGATATTAGCTCGGCTGACTTACTGGATTATAAGGCCAAAGATTTTAGGTTTTATGATGAGTTAAACATATCGGTGGGGTGTTGGTGTGCTATTTTGCATTTCTGCCTCTCTATGGGTCAAAAACACTTCAAATTACTCAGTATTTTGACAAGTTTTTGACACTGAGATGATGATGTCGCAAATTGAATTTGAACGCTTTAATGAACGAGAATTAATCTTCAGATTTCTACATATAAAACTGGATGAACTTCGTACCACCTGATTTAATTTTATAACTATTTTCTAAACCGCTCCGTATCAAGGCGATCAAACAGGAAAGTCAAATCAATTGAGTCGAAGTAAATATTATTGGATCAACCTACCACACAAATTTTCTGTTCTGGTTCCACTAACAACAATATCTAGACGAAGTATTCCGCCTTTTCATTAATTCACCGACACGACAGCAACATAGGTTTCCCACTAAACTCGTTCTAAATAATTCCAAAGCAATATCACTGTTCAAAATGTTGAAATGATTCCGTTGCATCGCGTGCCACACTTTTTGCCGAATCGCGTGCAACTGACACGGGTAGCATTCTGCAATCGCCTGCGAACATTCTAAATATGCGCTGAATGGCGCGAATGGCGCTGTATTAGCACTGTATTTTACCGAATGTGCACTATGTTGTACTAGTAGGAATAGTAGGATAGTTGCTGGCTGAAATATGTGCTTCTAAATGGATGGTGATTGAACGTTTTTGATAGTGTTGTTGATGTCCAGTGGGGTTAACTTGTTAGTTTAGTTTGAATCTGATGGTGTTCTTTTATTTCAGTTTTAATTTCCACTTCTATTTAATATTGTTAGAGGATTTTTATTGTTCTAGAACGAAATTAGCAGAAAAAAAAACTTAGTGTTTACTATTCGTTAAGGTTTGCTTTTTTTTCAAAGAGGATACTATAATTTACATGAGTTTGGACTTATACTCGTAGTTTTTTGCAAATGCTTTTAAAATTTTGGTAATTATTTACCAAGATACTCAATAAAAGGAAATATCTTGAAACTTACATGACCATAAAGTTTTAGCAAAAATTTCCTAGCGAACCGCATAAAAATAATTTCATCCTTTTGCTTCGCCAACACCCATTTCAAATCGGAACGCTTAGCAATAACTCCGCCTTGCAATATCAGAAAACGGTTAGTATCACGAAAATTGTTCAGCTTTCACCGGTATAAAGTGTTGCCTCTACCTCGGTTTAAATCCATTTAGAATATATCTTTTCAGTTGCCGGGAATTTTGAAGCGAAGCGCAGTGGGGCGAAGCGGGTAGCGAAGCATGCTTCTGCAAATGTGGTTTCTTTCGGCACCCGAGGACGTGGCCCGATGTCATTGTTACGGACGGAGGGAAATTTTGTGTTAAGTCGTAGTTCTTTTTCGTGATGGTCCACTCTTGGGGACGACTTGTTTTAGTGGTTTTTTATGCCTAGATACTGTTTTTTGATTATCGGTCATGTAACGGAAGCTTGTCGGTTTGTTTTTATCGTTTGAAACGGAAGTGATGAATGTGGCGGACAAGGTTTTTATACGGCGTTAAGTGAACTAAATTTTGTAATATTGGCTGTTGCACTAGCGCTGAGAAACAATTTTAAAATTCAAATAGATGCTAGTCTCTAGTATATATTTATCGTTTATTGAGTGGCGGGTTTCTATTTCTACATACATACATTTTAATAAAGAGCCCAATATTTGTCACTCTAACGGACGGCTTGTCTGTTATCCCGTACCTATGTAATATACCTATACAAAAACAAGAAGGTGCTCGTATCATGTTTTAATTCCGCGCAGGTACCTAATTAAACCTAAGTACGAACTGTAAGAAATATGCAAATCTTCAAACATAAATGTTCTCCGAACCATTGCTTTAGGGATAACTTATACAAAATCATCATCATCTTCCTGCTCTTATCCCATGTTACTTGGGGTCAGCGCAAAATGTTTTTTTTCCATTCCGTCCTATCAGCTATCACTAACTCCCTGTCACATACATTCAGTCAAAAAAGTATCGGGAATGGATGATTTATTTATGGTTCCAAATTCAAATTTTTGTTTTTTTTTGTAGTTGTTAGATTGGCACAACTGTTTTCCATTTTGGCGCGGAGTTTGAGTTGCATCTGTTATTTATATTAAATACAGTGCTGGTTTTAGTAATATCATATATAGTGTGTATTGCGAATTTCATAATGGACAAAAATATCGAACAAAGAGTTTGTCTTAAATTTTGCTCTGCCAATGGAATTTCGTGTTCGGAGTCACTGAAAATGTTACAGAAGGCTTACGGTGAATCGACTTTATCAAAAACTCGTGCTTATGAGTGGTTCAAACGTTCAAAAGCGGTCGAGATGTGATGGAAGATTTGCCTCGCTCTGGTAGGCCGTCAACGTCTGCAACTGAAGTTAACATCGCAAAAGTGAAGAAAATAGTGACTGAAAATCCCCATTCAACTCTGAGAGAGATAGCCGCCGAACTTTCTGTATCTCACGAGTCGATCCGTACCATTTTAACTAATCATTTGGGTATGAAACATGTAGCTGCTCGGCTAGTCCCAAAAGATCTGAATTTTCTCCAAAAACTCAATCGCATGAAAGTCGCTGAGGACCTAGAACGAGTCAGTTCGGACCCAACATTCATGAAACGCATTGTTACTGGTGACGAGACGTGGGTTTACGAGTTTGACATGCAAACTAGTCAACAAGCTTCGGAGTGGCGCCTTCCAACTGAACCGAAACCGAAAAAACCACGCCAAAGTCGATCAAAAGTCAAAGTCATGTTGACTGTTTTCTTTGACTATCGCGGTGTTGTGCACTCTGAATTCTTACCGGAAGGTCTAACGGTAAATAAAGAATATTATTTGAGCGTTATGCGGCGTTTAAGACAGCAAATTCGACGAAAAAGGCCAGATTTGTGGAAAGAAAATTCTTGGATTTTGCACCACGACAATGCGCCTTCGCACAAGGCTATCATTGTGAACAAATTTTTAAGCAAACACTCAACAAATACCATCCAGCAACCACCATATTCACCAGATATGGCTCCTGCTGACTTTTTTCTTTTTCCTAAACTCAAATTACCACTTCGTGGCACCCGTTTTCAATCGATAGAAGACATAAAGGAGAATTCGCGGCGAGAACTGAACTCAATTCCGGAAGGAGCGTTTAAAACATGTTTTGATGAATGGATTATTCGTTGGTGCAAGTGTATCGTTTCTAAAGGAGCATACTTTGAAGGTGATAAAATAAATTTGGATGAATAACAGACGTTTTGTGTATTATTGATCTTTTCCCGGTACTTTCTTGACAGAGTAGTATACTAAATACAATCTATAATATTGCAGGATTCTTCCAATCATACCAGGAAATTGTTATTACACTGGTAACGGTATTATCTTGCTAAGTTATTGAGAATATTAATTATCTCTACTTGGACGTTGATGATTCTCAGATCAGATTAATTTTCATGGAATTTATGTTATTGATAAATTAACTACCTATCTATTTGAATTAAGATTGAAGCACGCGATTAGTTAGTGGATACGTAATTAACAAACAAGTAATACCCTGATTTCTTTTTTCCTTTGCATTAATTCAATAAGCAAGAACTGAAAAATTATTTAAAAATGGTTCTGTTTTGTTAACAATTTCAACAATTTTTACACATGAAATCATCACCACTCTGGGCGGAGCAGACGGGAATTTCGGATTCTTACTGATTAACACTCATCCGTGTTCTCCTAACGCTCTTTGTAACCCAGAGCCGCGGCAACTTGTTCGGTTTTAGGATTTACTTGTTTTTTTCGCATAGTATAGTTATGAATACGCCCAGAGCAATTTAATTTATCATGTTACATATTTGTACCGTTTGGGGTTGAAACATTAGGGCCATGGGGTCCAAGTGCGCATCGAGTCTTTCGGGATGTCAGTAAACAACTTGTCGACTGTTCACGTGACCAGAGGGCTGGCCTTTCTTCGGCCAAAGAATCAGCATTGCGATTCAACGCGGCAATGCTGCCAGTGTTCTGGGAACTTTTGCCATTGACAGCGATGTGGATTATTTTTTTGATGCCCGATGATTTTTTTTTTTTATACGCGTTTGTACATAATTTCTTGTTAATTAGTGTAGTTTTTTAAGTCTATAAAAATGTTCAATTTTAGTCATGTTTTTTTACATTATTGTTAGATTATTATATGCCTGTTTAAAAAATTGTTTTGTCTATATCATACACGGAAGATACCTAGTTATTTACAAGACATACCCTCACCTGTGTATACGCCCCGGAAGAGACACGTTACGAGACAAAAGCCTCAACCTTGGTACCGCGCGCTGAAGTCACAAAAGAACTTCATCGCTGTCATTTCCATTTTCTGCTGCACCACAGACTTATCGTGTGGGGCTAGGAAAACAGCGAGAAGACGATAGGCTTGTAAATAGTTGAAACCTATGAATTTACAATTAATATTGTTGTGAATTTATGACTTAATTCTCTTCGGAATAAAGTTTTGAAGCCATGTTATAATAATATGTATTGTAGCTGGTTGAAAGCAAAAAGTTATTTAACTTTGAACAAAATACCTGGAATATGAAAAGCTCTATTTAGGTACAAAGTTTTCAGTCTACAAACTTCAACATTCAACTAATTCCGTTGGCAGATATTTTAGTTAGCAAAGTTAACCAACAATGTTAGTCGCTAGTTTTAAAAATTGATCACACACATCATATTCGTAGTAAAGTATCCGTCATTATTATTTTATCTCAGGTACAAAAAAAGAGAAAACCGTCACAATTCACAGAAAACCACTCAGCCCACAGTAAATGACCGTCTATACGTTTATTTCCAAATAAAAAATAGTTTTCTAGCACTTTTTTCCTCATGTAATGGCGTCCAACAATTCCCACCGCGGTCCTCGTGGCCCCACCGCAACTTTATGTGCTCTGCCGTGTTTCCTTTTATAAGAGGGCGGGCAAAGGCTGCGTTCTTATTTCCGGTTCGGTGGTGTGACGGCACGTAGCCGGCACGTAACCGGCGCAGTCCCAGCGCGGAACCGGCAACGAACTCCGCTCACTGACACATTCCAATAATAATATGTTGTGTTTTCTTTTGATTTGAATTTGAATGGAAGGTGAAGTTGGTTCGGCTAAAAGCAGAGGTTTTGTAGGACTTACTTAAACTAAAGATCCGTTTATTTATGTGGAAATTTAGAGATGGATACGATTCTGAAACACTGAAGACAACGATTTGGAAATATATTTATTTCAATATCGTTGTCTACTAACAAGAAAACTAAATTGAGATAAATCAATCATTTGTTTTTTATTGAAAAAACCTTCCCATTAGGTATATAAACTCAAATTTAATTTAGTTTCGTAATAAGTTCGACAAGTTCCTTGTGACTTAAATACTTTCAAGGAAAACATACACGTTTTGTTCTCGTATTTTCATTACTTCAAGCCTTTATTTTAAGGATGGGAAATCATCAAATGACTCCTCCCGCTCTAGTTGATGCAGAAGCGAGTGTCATGCCCGTTTTCACCAACATCCCCTTAGTTTACGGGATCCCCTAAACATATTTAGGGGGCCGTTAGAGGATGGTTTCTGTTTCACCAACGTTTAGGGGTCAACTAAACGTTAAAAGGTCTGCTAAATTTAGGTGGTCGAAATTTTGCCCCATAAACCGGCACCTACGTTTGTGATCGTTTAAACAACGAAGATGGATAGTGATTTATATGATTTTTTTTAATATATTGAAACTGTTTCGACGCAAATAATAGCCGTAGACCAAAGTATATCGAAAACGATCAAATTACTTTGAATTTTTTGATGAAACTGACTTTTCGGAGATATAGGTTACTTAAATTTTCAGTGTTGTATTTATTGGTAAATATTGAACACGCTTTAGAATTTCCTGATAATAGGTGAGTACATATTAACTAATCACATTTTTTTATACTACGTAATGTAGCCCATTAAAGAAAATAACAAAAAACTATGCGCATGGTATTTTTTTTAGTTGACGATATGACAATGTTTCCTTGTGTTTATTTGATTTGCATGATAAATTTCATTTTATTCCAGGAATAATTCTATATCTCCAATAAATCAGTTATTAATAGCATTGAGATTTCATGCTACTGGTAATCATTTGTTGGCTGTGGGAGACATGGGTGGGATCAGTGTGGCTACTTGCAGTCGAATAATAAAAAGAGTGTCTAATGTACTCTGTGGAGTGTCTGCAGCAACGCTTCCTTTTTTCTGCCATTTTATTATACCGTAACTAAATACGTAACGTTAACGAAACAAAATAAGATGCAAGCAAGCGATCACAACAAACTATCCACGAAAACAAACGAAAGTAAAGTGTCAAATTCAAATATGACCACAGATTAAACGTGAGTTTTGTAATGTATCCACAGAGTAAATTTGTAAGAAAATATGAAATAAATTAAAAATATGAAGGAATTAATATTGATTATTGCTATTAAAACATAATTTATTATAAACTGTTTCTATTTGTGTACATACTTTAGAGAATTTGTTAAAAAACTATATTATTTCAAAGTATCGATAAGTTTAAAGACGAATCATTCACTATTATCGAAAACAAAACGTCACATAGTTATGTGTCCCCTAGTTAGGTGATAAATACGATGGTGAAACGAAATTTCATTTAGGGGCTAGTTTAGGGGTACTGTTAATTAAAGGGCCCCATACTTAGGTGGTAGTATAGGGGATGTTGGTGAAAACGGGCATCAGACTCTTACTGACTAAAACCTCCCCGTGTTCCTCCTTTAATGCTCTTTGCGTTCCAGGGCCGCGGTGATTCTTTCGAACAAATTCCGCGACCCCGACAGAATTACTTCAAGCCTACACTGTAAAACAGCTTAGTGTCAAATTCATACAGAGAGAGACTTTTCTTAAGAAAGTGGAAATACCTTATTTTCTTTTTTTAAGAATAATGTAATTTCGCTTTGTTTGTTATTTCATTGATACTTAGTTTGGAAACACGAATATGTAGACGCATCTAAAAAACAAAGTGCCAGAAATACAATTTTTAATCAATGTGCGCACAATTTGTAAGATAGACTTTTTTGTTCTTGAGTCGACTAGTTGAATTTAGAATAAATCTGATACAATTTGACGTACCGTCAAACCATCAAATACTGGTCCCGTCAAAAAGAAAAATGGTAGGCTGGTCAAATCGATCAACTAAATGATTGAGAAATTGTGACAAAACTGTTAAGGCTGATGCAGTGAGAGGTAGTAATTGATTGGTGCTCATATCACACGTGCTTGGTGGAACTTCGTGTAAATTAGTTTCCATTATTTTTTCGGATATGTTTATTTGTAGTAGTTCTTAAAGACATTCATTTGTTTCAAACTCCTCACCCGTAACACACGAAATTGGCCTTTCTCGACAAATATACCGTATTGCCTTTAAATAATATGAGTACAGTATGTTGTTTTGAATTTTATACCTCGCTTTTTATTTATTTAAGTATCAGGTACAGTACCCGATCTTTTAAAGGTTAGCTTATAAATATTAATGAGATTTATATTCCGTTTCTAAAGGGCAAGTTCAATTAGAGCATAAGTAATTTGTAGTTTTTTTACCTGACAACTTTTAATAAAGTTAATAAGCCGTATTGCCAAGAAAAAATATCAGCGAGGTAACCAATGTCAGATTCTAATAAAATTATTTCAGTCTATTTGCATACGAAATCTCCGTAAAACCGAACGCATTAAATGTTGCCAACTTAAATAATCAAGTTATGTTTGTGTTGTCGTATATCGCGACATGTCTGTGTTGGTAAACAGCGCTGTGGCATATTACGGACACGTTGGCTGACGGCGCCAATGTTTGGCCAATATCGCGCGTGCGATAGATGCTCAACCAATGTTTTATTAGTAAAATTGAGTTCGCTAGGGATGTCTAAATTGAAAACTCATAGGTGAAAATTTTAGACACAATTTTTAAACTATTTTTATGTGGGTAGTAGTGGGTTTTTGTATGGGTAGTCCTACAACTTTATTTAGTTCTTTTGTGAGAGAGATGTTCAGATATACGATATAGTTATGTGAGCAAGGTTCTATTATGCATTTAATTTAGCTATGGGTTTCATTATTGATTTATCACCACAGTGTTGTTTTTAAATAATATTTTTGTTTTTAGTTTTTAGCCCGTACTGTTCCATTCCCTTCGATTTTAGATAAGTGAACACCCACCCTGGCAGAAGGGGCCCCTTTGCCGGACATTTTTTGGGACCCACAGTATCTTCTTCAATCAATATGCCTGCCTTTTCGCATGTACTTTGGGGTCAGTTTCCAGTCTTACCGAGTGCAGCTGAATATTTTACAATCTATCTGACCACTATGTCAACCACCTTATACCCCTGGTAAGGCTGGTGTCAGAGTTTCAGACTCACCGGAACGATTATCAAAGATGTTCAAATAACAAAGTTTCTTTCTTTTTATTTTTGACCGGATACACAATTTTATATACAACGTTGATACGACAGAGGGGCTTTCCTTTAAACTGCCTATACTAGGTACCATTTTCAAGCTCTGTACCAAAAATAAATTAATTAGGAGCAGTAGTTTAGTCGCAAATGATTTTTAAAGTTTTTGCACGGTTTGAACACGATGTATCTTTTCTAACATCTGATTATCGTCTAAGCATAGGTCATGCACCTTACAACGATAAATCTACGATGCGTTGTTGCCGCTCTGACGCATGTCGACATTCACTAAAAATTGGCAATGCAAACAAGGAAACAATCAATACACACACACTTGCACTTTCACTACGAAAGCGACTAACATAAAGCGAGCGAAAGAAATAGAGATAGGTCAGTTTGTTGCATCCTTGTTTTTTGCGATCGGTAAGTGGGGCCTCACTGCCTCAGTGCGCCGACGCTTGTTTTTCGGAACGTATGTTTTGTGGAATTCGCGCGCAAACAATTGTAATTTTATTTTGTTATTGTGAGAGGACACGTAACTTGGGATTATTATTATTTAGTATTAGTGTTTTTTTTTTGTGATTGACTGTTTTTTATGGTGATAGGACATGTAACTTGGGATTATTATTATTTAGTATTAGTATCTCCGGACCTCACTCCCATGGATTTCTTTTTGTGGGGTTACATTAAGGGTGAAGTGTATGCCTCAGAGGTAAATACAATTGATGAGTTAAAAAATAGGATTATTTTAGCATTTCACAAATTAAAGTGCTTAGCGACGGACAGTGATCTAATTAGAAAAATAAATAACAATATTCTCTGTCGGTATAATTTGTGCATCAATGTGAATGGAGGACACATCGAAAATTTAAAAATGTTGTGTGTTTGTTTTTGTGCGCGTACTTCGAAACGTTACCTAACATAAAAGCCAGTGCGAGCGGAGGCCTAAGTCGCCGGCCGCCACCCCGGCCCGGCCCCCACCGAGCACACGAGATACCGTACACCGCGCTCCGGCGCGCGCGCGACGTTGCCGCTTTGTTACCTAGCGGTATCTAAGGTCAGTGTCATTTTTTTACAAAGGGTGGTTGCGTTTTATTCGGATTTGCAAGCTATTTAGTTCGTTTCAAAAAAATATTTTCGTATTTATGGCGCTTTTTGTTTTTGTACCGTATCGAATTAATACTGAACACGTATAGTATACGTAGTTTAATTTAATGCCCCTCTGTCGTATCAACTCTGTATACACTTGATACAACATATTTCAAATCCCTGCTATTTTTTTAGGGTTTAGTATCCTAACGGTAACCAACGGAACCCTATTACTATGTCCATCCGTCCGTGCGTCTATCTGTCAGCCGGGTATATCTCATGAACCGTAATAGGTAGACAGTTGAAATTTTCAGTGTGTATTTCTGTTGTCGCTATAACAACAAATAATAATACGATGGTACGGAACCCTTCATGTGCGAGTCCAACTTGCTCCTAGCCGGTTTTATTTAGTATAAATAAACCCTGATCAGTCCTCATCCAACATTGGCCAACGTGTGTAACCAACATAAACAGTATGCAAATCTCGCTGGTCTCAGGTGGTAAGCTGTCACTCCTATTTGTTAATTTCGAGATTTCATTCAACTTGTCGTGGGGGATAATTGCTTGTATCCCAACGAATCATACGACTGTTCTAGTGAGAAGATGACATTTCGTTTGTTTTAAGGATTTAGCATTTAAATTCATGTTCATTTTCTTTCATACCTTTGTGTGTTGAAATGAGACTTAACTGCTAGATATCGAAAAGACACATTTTTTGGAAAGCTGGTATTTCAGTGTAAAAGTATGGTTTGGAAAATTGCTATTATTTTTACTGTAACATTCAAATTTGAGATAGAATACGTTTACTTCGTTTAGATTTATATGGAACCTGAATCGTCTCTTTTGTTTTGTAATTTTTAAATCACGTAAGTTAGTTTAATTTCCAAAGCGAAAACAACTCCTCATTCTTCCATCCAAGTAATTAAATGAAAAAGCCATTAAAACAAACTCAGAATGCTGTCATTTAAAGTTTTTAATTATTTATGACGTCTTCTAAAGTTTGCAGTCACCAAATACTTTAATTAATTATGTTAGGAGTTTATTATGAGCGACAGAACTGGGTAATAGAGAAGGATGCAACGATATAAGAGTCATTGTTACTTGTTCGAAGCACCTAATTAACTGCCGTAGTCTGAATATAAAGAGGTTTTTCAAAGCAATGAACGTCGTGATTGTAAATATAAATATGACGAATACGGCAGTCATTAAGAGTAACGACTGTGTGATGTATTATAATATAAAAATAGATTCTATATTCATAAGTCGACAAGATAATCGATGTCGATAATCTCCTCGACAGATTTTGAGCTAGAATTTCTTTAGACTTATATTTCGTTTTCATTGTCGCAGGTGGTCTGCCGGGCGTGAGCGGCGGCGACGGCACGCGCCCGGAGCGGCCGTACTTCGACGACGTGTCGCCGCGGAACGTGTCCGCCGTGGTCGGACAGGTCGCCGTGCTGCGCTGCCGCGCCAAGCATATAGGCAACAGGACGGTGAGTACATTGTACTGTGTTGAGTGTACGGCGTGCGGAATGCGTCTATTATCTGATATACCTTGCTTTATAAATACCATAGTCCATACAACCATAATAACATGAAGGCGTGCGCTTCATCTTACGACCACATTCAGGAGTTAACGATAATTGTAGAAAACAGGTCCGAGCCATAAATCAGTTGAGTACCAATATAGTGCACTTCAGAATTATACAGTAAACTAGTTACCTAGAATAAACAGCAGTTCATTAAGTGCCTACCACCGAGCACTCAACTCCACCGCCCCACGTCTGCAAATAACAAACTTCTACAGTATCAATTACAAACTGAACCATAGACATTTACTACTCTATTAACTACATTTTCCTCCCACTATTTCTAGTGATCGCTCTCCTAAATCAAAACTTAGAATCCCTTAATCAAGATTTACAACTATCGTTTAAGACATGTTGGTACCTAGTCCAGGGTGTTCCATCAACATAATCCGCAACATAAATTACTATTATTATAGCAATCATTGCGGCCATATCCCCTTCGGTCAGCCAAGCGAGATATTAACCCAAGCGGTTATTATCTTAGTCATTAATACCTTGATTACTATGCTCTATACATGCGCAGTGTAGCTAAGTCAGAGCGCGCGCGTAATTATTGAGTTAGGTACTCTCGGTAATGGAATTTCAAATCTGTGTCTTAACTTTCTAGATAGATTTTCTTGTCTAAAGTTACCATCTGCTAGACCACTGTTCACTTTAGAAGATTAATTTATGTAATTTCCCTCAATCAAATCAAACACAAAACCGCAAACGCAAACCCGTGAAAAAAGAAAAAGAGTACAGACTGAATCTCCGAATAAAACAACACAAAAGAAGATAAACAACACTAGTGAAATTATTGAAGAATCAACTCCTAAAACAACAACAAAGCTAATACTTAAACCAAATATATTTAACTTTGTAGCACGTGAAAGACCAAAACAACTATAAAAAATAAGAAACTGCACCAAACTAAAACAAATCGCACCCCAAGCCGGTTGGTCACCGTGCGGCAAGAGACCAAAACCCTCCAATTCAAACGCTCCACATTTGTACATTAAATACTAGATCATTGCTATCAACCGAAAGACTATTAAAAGCTTTATCAAAAATTAAATTTGATATTGTTGGACTGGCAAAGATCAGGAGAACAGAATATGCTATATTAGAAGAAACAGATCATATTTTTTGCTATTATGGTGAAACCAGAGGTCTACATAGTGTTGGAATCCATATACAAAATCACTTAAAAGTGAATATAGAGTTTTATTGGGGTAATATTAAATTTAATAATATATGTAGTACTTTCTATTGTTCAAGCATATGCACCGACTTGCAATGCCAGTTCAAAAGACGTAGACAAATTCTACAATAAGTTGCTAGAGATTAAAGAAAACTACAAAAAAATCTTGTTCTAATGGGTGATTTTAGTACTCGTAATGGTCAGCGTCTACATAGTGAAAATCATACTCGGACCATACTGCTACGGCAAAAGGGATAAACGAGGTTAAAGACTACTACAGTTTGCTCTTGGAAACAATCTCATAATAATCAACACCATTTTTAAAATTTGAGGGTTGACCTCGATTTTTCGAATGACGGAGTTATGAGGTAACAAACGTAAAAAAAATACAATCGAATTGAGAACCTTCTTCTTTTTGGGAAGTCGGTTAAAAAGAAAACAAATAACTTGTGGACCTGGATGTCGCTAAAAGGAAACAAAAGCCAAAAAGACTACATATTAAAAAACATTAAAAAAACACTTGTCAAATATAAAGGTAATAATGCGGTTCTCCTTCTCCAGCGACCACAGACTTGTTAAAGTACCATACACCTAGAAGAAGTCAGAAAATAAATATATAATAATAAAGCAATAATAAAGCAACAAATAATAAAATAAATATAATAATAAAGCAACAAAAATGGATATCGAAAACCAAGCCACGTACATATAAATTATTAATAAGTATATTTTTTTTAATAATTAAAAATATTTCATCTCAAACACTTATATAGCCATGATTCTAAGAAGAAGTAAACTTAAACATAAGAAGCCTCTTACCTTGGAAGATAAGCAAGATTTGAAAGACTTATATAAAATATCCACCGAAAATTAAAAAAGGAATACAAAGAACATAGATTACAAAAGATAAAGAAACACCTAAACACTGCAAGAAGTCTGGAAAAAGGTTTAAAAGAAATTCTCACTACGAAGAAGTGGATCCCATGCCTAAACAAAGGTTCTATTAAATCTGACTCAAGATCACAAATAATGAATATAGCAACAGATTTCTACCGATCCTTGTACATGCAGACTCCACATCAGCCAACTCATAATACTTCCAATTTCACTGGCCTGCATCAAGACCCTGTACTGCTAGAGAGTTTCACGGAACAAGAAATACTCTCAAAAATAGAAAACCTTAAGACACACAAAAGCAATGAACCGGACGGCATATCAAACGGAGCATTGAAGATACCTAAATATCTACTAGTTTCTAATATAAATAATCTCTACAAAAAGTACTGGACAACAGAAAAATACCAAAAGATTGGGCACAGTCTGATAATTATCATACTGATATATAAAAAAGGCGACCCAGCTGATATTGGCAATTATCGCCCCATCAGCCTTCAACCAAACATGTACAAACTATTTGCATAATGTCTCGAAAACCATCTTAAAAATTATACTGAGAGGTACCAGCCAGTAGAACAGGCAGGATTTAGGAATGGTTTCTCAACAGTCGACCACATGCACATGCCAGAACTGGCCATTGAAAAATATGAAGAACAACAATCTGCACTTTATATGGCCTTCATTCATTATGCCAAAGCACTTGACTTAATATCACATGAAAGTTTATGGTGTAAATAAATAATAATTATGATAAATCAAACAAATAAACTCTTAGTGCTCCCGTACACTTGACAAGAAACCTACAAGCCAAATTAAAGCTTTTACAGCGAGTAAGTACCTTTAGTATCGGCTGTGCGTCTGTCAGTAACTCAGACAGTAACGGGAGAATTTTATATATATTATTACGATAAGTCAGTGTACGCTACCAAAAGTCTTCCTAGAATAAATTATGACATTCCCATAACCTACGATATGGGGATTCGCAAACCCAGCAATGACACCCAAACCATGCTCACAGATTGAACCATACAAATCAAATTTCACATGACCTCTGCGCCATAACCCTGGGCCGCTGAGCCACCTGGCAACCTCTCCAAATGTCATTTTTCAATGTCGATGTCCTCATTGGTTCGATATCCCTCCTCAGAGCCGCTCCACTGGCCGCCATATTAATGGCTGAGGGATCCCTAACCCATTCGAGAAAATAAATAGCCATCTGACATGTCCTACGATGCATTATAATATATTGTTCGGCATGGATTATCTGCCGTCATTTTCTTGTAAAAAGCCCGCGTGGATTACGTACCCTTTTTTGGGGTTTTTTTTTTCTGTTTTATCCCGTTTTGATGGGGTTTCTGTGTAAGGATGAAGTGTGCTGAGTGGTGGAGGGTTAAGTTATTGCTGTTCCTTGAGCTGTTATGGTTAACTGGATAATCGCGGATATTGTTAAAAGGGACCGGAAATGTCTGAGTGGAAAAGTTAAAATTATTTGATATTCGAGTTGGGATTGAATATCAAGATATGATCCGATACACATAGAGATTAAACATAAATCTGGCATAATAATATTAGTGTACTGCACTTTTTGGCTACCCTTTTGAGGAAAACAGGTCTGGTGAAAATATTGTAGTACATTTTACGACCATTAAAACGCAACTGAAGCTGAAAACTGAATTTGATACAATTTACCTGAATGTTTCCTGAATATAAACATTCTTTCAGTCGTAAAATTACTGAAAATCAGCACTGAAATTGCCCTGGTAATGTGCTGATATTGTCATAATGATCATACTCGTTAAAATAGCTTTAACAGCAATTTGGCACAAATGTAGTATTTGGGTCACCGCCGGCGATGCCAGCACCTTTATGTATACGTAGTCGTATTGTCCGGGTGTCCTCGTACAGAAACTGTGGGAATGTGTAGGCCATACTGTGCTTTTTTAACCCCCGACCAAAAAGAAAGGTGTTATTTTTATTCACACCGTGTGAGTCATTTACAACTCTCTGTTGTTTAAATAGATTCAGACCTTTAAATGAAATGAATTAAGCTTTACCATCCTAGTCAATTAGTAGGTACTTCATCTTCAAATATCAGATTCCAAAACATCTCCATTCAACAAACGTAATTAAATTCTAAGATAAACTGCTGTGACATTCCTTGAAAATAAACATTTAGCGCGTCCCCCGTCATAAAGCGCCGGATGATCATAGTAAATCCTCCACATTTCCTCTTCAGGATAACGTGAGCAGGACAGAATAAATCTTCCTCAGCCCTTGACGAGGATAATAAAATAAACAAATATCCTACACACTTTTGCGGAAATATAAAACGCCGTCGGCTGACCCATTTCAATGCTGAGGTTAATTCATCAAATTTTTGCGAGCGCTCAAGAGGAATTGGGAAAAAACCTCTCGGTCGCTTAGCCGTTACTTAATTTTATTATTTTAAAGGCTGTAAACAGTCTGAGGACGTTCCATCTTGCTTAATTACAGGGCGGGCTTACGGGCTCACCCCCAGCTTACTCTAATTACGTACAAAAACAAAAACCCAACAAAAGGGAGGGAATTTATTTTCTAATTTCTCAGTCTGGAGAGCTCTCGAATTAAAAATATAATTCAAACGTTTATTGTCGGTGTAATTTTAATCAAAAGGCAGCGGCCGACTCTTTGTGATGTAGGCACTTCGCGGAAAAATAAGTCGCCTGGAGCCGCTGAGGCCGAGCGAAGCGGTTTGTATGGTTTATCTATAAGTTAGCAAGAAAACGTTGTGGTATTTATTGAAACAAAATAAGATGTTGGATAGTTCTTTCTTGTTTCAAGGTTTAAACAGCTGTAAACTTTATGAAAGAACTTGCTTTTGACCGCAACTTCGGACGCGCATGTCCCGTTTTTCCCGTTCCCGTAGAAATTTCGGGAAATCCTTGCTTATTGCTCACCTAAACCCCCCAAGGAACCCACAATGCCAGTAACGAAAGAATTTTAAATAATAATATAATATAATATTCCACACAACTATCACACAACGCCATCTAGTCCCAAGCTAAGCAGAGCTTGTGTTATGGGTACTAGACAACTGATAAACATACTTATATATTTCTAAATACATACATATTATAGATAAACTACACCCAGACACAGAACAAATGATCATGCTCATCACACAAACATTTGTCCTGGGTGGGAATCGAACCCACAACCTCTGGCATAGCAGTCAGGGTGGAATATAAGGATTATTCAATAAACGTCTAGTTACCTCTGTAAGGCCAGTGGAAATTAACATAAAACTCGCAAAGTTGGATGTAGTTCTGATGTTTTGCTATGTTGAACGTTTATTGGTCGAAAATGCATAGTTTTTGACTTTTAGAGCAAAAAGTGAAAAAAATCCCAACATTCCACACTTTATCGCGTGGTACGCGGCGAGCACAAGGTTTTAGAAGTTGTAAATTTTGATTCACACTATTCCAACTGGTCCATACAACATACTAAACAATTAGTATTACATCCAACTTTGCGAATTTGGCCTTTTCAGCGTCGATTTCTACTGGGCTATGTGACATGTTTGTTGAAAGTATAATTATGTACCTGAAATAGTTACTTACTAAATATCTTATCTAGTTCTAAATCGAATTTAAAACGTAAACTTTAATCTAATAGAAAATAAATATAATAATTTAATTTAATTTAATATGTAGGTACTTAATTATGTTGGCTAGAGTTAATCTTACATTTAACATTTTGTCAAAAAGAGCGATTTACATATTGTTCTAATATTTGTACGCCAGTAAATGGCGAAACATGTCAGATCTCCTTATTTAATAAGACCTAAAAATGTACCATGTTTTATACAAATAAAAATATTCTTATTCTTATTCTTATTCTTAAACACTTACTTAAGTGAGTAACTCAATTCAACGAAAACATCAAAACGTTCCAAAAATCACAATACGATTTACCGAACCGTACCCCGAGTAGTAACTCGTGAAGGTCTTCTTGAGACACGTGTATAACTATTTCGGAGCACGTCTGTGAGTCCCTACAGATTCAGTGGCCGAGACAATTCCCTCCCACAGGACTCGGTACGAGAACCAAAATATATAGGGTACGAGAAAAGCCATATATTCCATTAATATTAACTGGTATCAATCGATATCAAAAGGGCCCGATCAACTGGTATATTGAATATTGTAAACGATTTTCATCCTAATTTTAATGGACACGAGAAAGGTTACTCAACATCGAATGGTTACTAATTGATATTCGTCAGGTAAAGTTGGACTAAAACTTGAGGCCAGCCTCACTCGAAAATTCTGCTGTTTGAGCCAAGTTGGCCGTTTTTGACACCCTTGGGACTTAAGTTTGTAATTCAGGTTATTAGTAAGCTTGACGTTTCGAATTATATTTGACGTTTGGTAATTGAGTTATTATTGACGTTTCGAATGTTTTGTTATTTAATATGGTTGATGTTGTGTTATTTAGAATGAGTAAATTGTTGCTATTATGAATTACTCTGCATTCAGTATGACATTTTCACGTTAGTAAACTTATTAATGAATTTGACAATACTACAATCAATTAATCTACTATAAGCCTGATTCTATGCTTATAATAAAACTGGCATTACCAGTAGCTTCACCTCGTGAATGTGGGACACTATCCCAAGGAAACTAGCTTACGTGCTATTGCAGGCTATAAATTATCCAGATCAGTTCAGCCGTCCTAGCTTTATTAAAAAACAAACATACATCCAAACTTTCAGATTTATAATGTATAGACACAATATTTTGAAATAATGGTGTAATCTTACGTTACACCATAATTTCAAAATATTGTGTCTTAAAATTAAATCCTCTTTTCTCTATACCCAGGTATCGTGGATGAGAAAAAGGGACCTCCACATCCTGACGTCCCACATCTTCACATACACGGGAGACGCCAGGTTCAGCGTCCTCCACCCTGAGCCCTCGGACGACTGGGACCTGAAGATAGACTACGTGCAGCCGAGGGACGCGGGGGTTTACGAGTGCCAGATCAATACGGAACCCAAAATCAATATGGCCGTCATTCTAACGGTCGAAGGTGACTTTTTAATCTTATTTTTTTCATAGGTCATGTTAAACTGGTATATGGAAATATTGTGTAAAGAACCAGTTTGATTTGACCTCTAATTTTTGGTTTTACGTTAATTATCTGAAATGCTGCCTTTTAGTAGATTTTTTTTTCAAGTGTTTTTAGGATCGTCGCTATTTCAAATTAATTCATCAGTCATCATTTCGTGTTAGTTACACCATTTTTATTCTTATACGTGACGTTACGCGAGTACTTAAGTAAACAGCAAAGCCACAAAATAAGCACTAGAAAATAAATAGAAGCTACATAATTGAAACTGAACATGATTTTAATTTAATAAAATACTTGAAGTTGAAAACAAATTAAAGTACCCTGCCAACTTGAAATTATATAATTAAATACGAGATCAAATAAATTAAGTACTTGTTTTTTTAACAAAGAAAACAAAATTACTGTGTTCAAGAGCCTTTTATATAATTTCATTAGATAACAAATAGGTAAGTATAAATATTTTAATATACAGATATAATTATTTGCCAGCGGCAAAAATAAATGAAAATGTAAAAAAAAAACTGTATTATTTTTGTAATTAGAATCACAGTTATGAAAACAATTTAAATATTCCTTAAGACCTTTGAAACTAATCCAATATACGTCTTAAGCCAAAAATACGAGAAAATCTGAGTTCAGCTAATTAAATTGTCATTAAACAGTTTATCTCTTGTAACAATTCGCCGAATTTAGCCAAGCCATCTTCATGAAATTTAATTATTTTTCTAGAAAATTTAACATTCCACTCGTGACGAAATATAAACAAAATAATGCAAATATATTATGAAAACATCATTCACAAAAATAAAGGATATAAATATTATTTTAATAAACCGCATTTTGTTACAAAAACACAGAGTATACCCCAACAGAATATATAATGTTACATTGAAATGGTTCGTACATATTTTACGAAGGGGTCAGGACGACCCTCGAATCACAAGCGGGGTAATCATATCCGCTATGAAAACCTAAATAAAATGAGCGAAAATAGTAAAGGGGTCATACTTAGGAAAAATTACATGTGCCTTTATGGGCTAGAGAGTGGCCCTTATCTACCTGCAATCGTAATAAGCATAGTTTATTTTTAAAACTTCTTCCGTCGGGATTCCTTTTTGTCTTGTGTCACATTTGTTTTTTTTTTCTTAATTACAATAGAGCACTAAAATTTTGTACGAGACATTATAATGTAATATTATATTGCACTCGCTCAATAAAATAGTATTTATCACAAATACATTGACTGACCCGACTGAGACTGGCCTGTTGGTCTAGTGGTTAGTGACCCTGACTGCTATGCCAGAGGTTGTGGGTTCGATTCCCACCCAGGACAAATGTTTGTGTGATGAGCATGATCATTTGTTCTGTGTCTGGGTGTAGTTTATCTATAATATGTATGTATTTAGAAATATATAAGTATGTTTATCAGTTGTCTAGTACCCATAACACAAGCTCTGCTAAGCTTGGGACTAGATGGCGTTGTGTGGAATATTATTATTATTATTATTATTGTCTAGCAAAAACCATATTCATCCACAGTTCTCAATCGTGGTTTTCCCTTGTTCATCCCCATCATTGTTTCGGTTTTTGTCTGCAGGTGTATTGGACGTCTTTTCTGAGACATTAAGGGCCTATGATATCCGAATAGCCAATATTGTTGATCGTTGTCAAAAATTAAACAAAATTTGTAAGAAATTATCTACAAAGTAATTTAACTGATTAATCATTGGTGGTTAATATCTTCTTTTTAGTTTTATTTTTCTAAGAAAGATTTTTGGAATGTCTTTCACTAGATAAGTATACCTAGAGGTATTTACAAGTCCAGTCCAGTGACTGAAATCATCACGCAAAAAAAAACAAGAAAGAAAATACATCCCAAAGACCAGGTTTAAAAAGAAACATATCAGGCCATTACGCACAACGTCCTCGTATAACAAGGATAAACAATACAAAAAGCCTTGGAGCCCAGTCCGGGCTCGCGTACGAACACGACGCATGAAAAGTGACGATGGCGTAATCCGCGATTCATCTCTCGTCATATTAGTAGTGGGGCTAATGCCGCGGTACAAAGTGGAGCACATCTATCTACGTCATACGAGACGCCTCATCCCCTTTGTATCGCACTTGTTCAGATATTTTTGTTTAAGATTTACAGAATAAAAGGGCTGATTTTCATGTATGGTCAGATTACTTTTTTTTTTTTTTTGCTTGAACGCGCTATTCTCAGGAACTACTGGTCCGATTTGAAAAATTCTTTCAGTGTTTGATAGCCCATTTATCGAGGAAGGTTATAGGCTATAAATCGTCACGCTAAGACTAATAAGAGCGGAATAGTAATAAAATTGTGACGCAGACGAAGTTGCGCGGGTCAACTAGTTTCTTTATAAAAGCGTTCCTTTCTCTGGAGCTCTGACCGCCTAGCGTAGCTTGGACCCTGTTCCCGATACCGGTGGGCTACTATTTTTATATTTTTAAATGTTTTTATTTTTTTAATATTTAAAAATGTACTAATAACTAAAGATAATTAATAAACGAAACAATATCTAAACCAATATTATAAAGAGGGTTGTAGAGAGTTAGTGAGGTTGTAGAGGGTAATCTCTGGATCTACTGAACCGATTTTGAAAATTCTTTTACCAATAGAAAGCTACGATATTTGTGAGTTATTCTAATATATAAAATTCATCCGTTACTGAGTGACAAACAGACAACGCACTCCCGAAACCACTGGTCGTAGAAAGCTAAAATTTGGCATATAGGTTTCTTGGGAATGCAGAGAAGCACTAAGGCAGGATTTCCCAAAATTCCTACGGGAATGGTAAAAAACGGGATAAGCGCGTACGAAGTCGCGGGTAAAAGCTAGTCTGAGGAATAAAAATGGCGGTTTGACAGTTTTTGTAGAAAGAATTTTTTTTCAAACATTCATATATTCCTCTTTCGTCCCTGCTGTGTTACTGAGCAGACGTGTTACCGATCTTAATTTAAAACAATATCACACATTTAATCTACAGTTATTCTAAAGTATTTCTTATATTAAGGTCTGCAAACTTGCAATTAGTATAATCAGTGTAGCAAAAGTGAAAGGCAAGCCGGACCGAAGCGAAGGCAGAGTGCCTGTGCGAGGAGCACCGTGGTCATAATTGCCGTCTCTGTCTCGCCTGCGCTTGACCGACTACGGCGTAGGCGCTTGCTACACGGCCTACGTGCTACGAGTAACGAACAATCAGCTACGAACAACAGCCGCCTACTAGTGCTACGCGCCAGATTTTAAAGATAAACGTAAGTCACCGTGAGTTAAAAACTTATTACATTATATTAAATTATGAATCCGATTCGGACCCCACCAAAAGGATTGTCGTCTTCAGACACAAACTTAAACCGACCCATAACCAGTGGCGTAGCGCCAATCGGTGCCTCTAACATTACTATGAGGTCAAACTCCAAACGTGTCCGATTAGAGGATGGCGATGAGTGTAATATCTTCGATATGTTTAAAGACGAGATGATGGAAATGCTCTCTAATTGGATGAAACAGCAAGATAAAAAATTTGAGAAACTCAACAAGGGCCTAGCTAAGTTGGAAATTCTTGAAAAGGGTATATCCGAAATAAACTCTGGCATAAGATCATCTAATGATGAAATTGAAAAATCATTAGGAGAAGTGTCGGCTCAAATAAAGGACCTCGACAAAAAGATTGACAGCTTAGATCGAGCACACGTGCAAAAGTCGAAGAGTTGGAAGAAAGATACGAGGGCTTGGAACGAGCGATTAGAAAGACAAGTCTTGAAATCAGGGGTGTACCAAAACAGAAAAAAAGGAAGACCTGCTTAACATGGTGACCAGCCTGATCAAATGTGTTGGGAGTGACTGCTCTAATAATGAAATAAAAGACATCTATAGACTGCCATCGAAGGCGAACGCATCTACGTCAGCAGTAGTCGCTGAGTTTACCAATACCTTTGCGAAGGACAAACTTTTGAAACTTATTAAGCAACATAATACCTTCCACCGTGACAGTCAGATAAACACAAAGCAGACCGGTCTTGCAGGCCCGGAACTGACTCTTTTTGTCTCGGAACATTTAACCCCTAAAGCAAAGAGACTTCTTTTTCTTGCTCGCGATTTCGCTAAAACAGAAAATTTCCAATATTGCTGGATTGCGAACGGCCGTATTTTTCTTCGCAAAAAAGAAGGTGATAAGTACACGGTTGTCAGAAACGAAAACACATTTCAGCAATTGCGGGAGTTCTACAAAATTAGTAATTAATTTTCAGTACAGTGTATTTGTTCCAATTGTTTTAATACTCTATAAATTGTCTTTATACAGATTTATTACCATGGAAAATTGCGATATAACTTCTCACACACCATGTCTCAATTCAGGTATTTATCTTAGACATCACTACACAATTAATCATACACACTACACATTTGTTTCTCTGGCATTACATTCTCAAATATACAATACTTTCTTGGTTTCTAAGATCTTTTATGGCACACAGTTGAGTACTGTCTCTCGCAGTGTTACATCCCAACCTTTTAAATATTCTTATAATTATGTCTAACCAATATAATATGATCAATGACCTCGATAAGACTGATATCTTCATGAGCACTAAACGTAATACCCCAAATGAATTTTCACTGGATATTGGTGATGCCAAATCGCAACTCACAATAGTATGCCAAAATATACAGAGTAAACATAAAAATTTCGACAGTTTTTCAGTCTTTCTGAGTGAATTAGATTTTTTGCCAGACATAATTGTCCTAACTGAGTGTAGGTTAAATGAAACGTCACATTTAGTACATCTAAATAACTACGTGTGTCACTATTCCAGATACTATCTCAATCAGAATGATGGAATTGCTATATTATACAAAAATTATCTCCAGGTGGCTATTGAGGAGCCTTCTTTTAAAGATGCAAATTGTCTGCTTATTCACATTGATAAATTATATACAATTTGTGCTATATACAGGTCTCCATCTTTTTATAACATCAGTAATTTAATTCTTGCATATTTTTTTCCAGTGACTCACAAAAATTACTGATGTTATAAAAAGAGTGAGTCACTGGAAAAAAATATGCAAGAATTAAAAAGCCCCAACTGTATTATAATGGGGGATATTAATATTGATATCTCCCCTGATTCCAAGGACAGACGTGCAAGTGATTATTTGGATGTAACAGGTCACTATGGTTTCTACCCGGGACATCAGTATCCTACTCATGATCGTACGTGCTTAGACCACGTCTTAATTAAATAAAAAAAAATAGTAAAGGTCGTCATATGCAGTTTGGGCGTAACTGATCATGATACGGTTTTTACTGGAATTGCTAAAGATACTTCGCGCTCTTCACCCGATGCAAAATCTAAAATCAAAATTGACTATACTAACTTGTCTAAAGCTATTGAAAACATAAATTGGGACTTTATGTATAAACATCAGCATTTGCTGATTTTATTGATACCTTAAGTAAAATAATACAAAATTACACTTCTGCAGAGATTAGTCGTAACTCAATTTCAATTAGAAAACCCTGGATGACTAAAGGTTTAATAAAATGCATCAGAAAAAGAGACCTTCTACATATGGAAGCACGTAAAGTAAAGAATAAAGATAATTTCACAATACAGCAGCGTTATAAAAACTACAGGAATCTTTGCAATAATTTAATACAAAATTTAAAAAATGAGTTCGACCGAAAGGCGTTGGAAGATTCCAAAGGTGATAGTAAAAAGACATGGACAGCTATAAAAAACATATGATGTAATATAAAAAAAAAAATAACAGTAACAACTTAGAACTATTGCACGCCTCTTCCGACCCTAAAGACTCTCTAGATAGAGCAAACTATTTTTTCACGTCTGTTGGTGAGCAGCTTGCTGAAAAAATACTGTCAAATTTTAATTATAGCGAATCAGAACTGGCTCTGATAACTAGTAGTTTATATTTAAACTCATCTCCAGTTAACTCTTTTTTTGAAAACCCTACTGATTATTATGAAGTCAATAAGATAATCTCAATCTCAAAGATGCTTCAGCTCCCGGCTGGGATGGCATTCCAAACAAAATTCTTAAACTGAACAAGCTTCACCTCATCTCCCCTATTGTTTTTTTGTGCAATTTAAGTATTTCCTCTGGAGTAGTACCTTCCTCTCTCAAAATGGCAAACGTCTGTCCAATATTCAAGTCAGGTGATAAGACGGTTGTAACCAACTATCGTCCTATTTCTCTTCTCACGTCGTTGTCCAAAATCCTCGAAAAGATTATGAATTCTAGATTATTAAACTACCTTGAAAAGAACGGTATTCTATCAGACAATCAGTATGGCTTTCGCAAGAGCAGGTCAACGGAAGATGCAGTTACAGATATGGTTGACTTTGTTGTCACCAAACTAGATGAAGGTAACAAATGTGCTGGTATCTTCCTTGACCTCGCGAAAGCTTTTGATACCGTCTCCAGAAGCATCCTTTTAAGAAAACTTGAAGGCATAGGCGTGCGTGGTACTGCTCTTGACTGGTTCCAGTCGTACCTTAGCAATCGTACACAGAGATTAGTCTTAGGTAATAACTACAGTTCTTACGCCAATCATAACTACGGTGTGCCACAGGGAAGCGTATTGGGGCCTACCCTTTTCATTATTTATGTCAACAGTCTTTGCTCTTTGACACTTTGTAAAGCATAAATCTTTGCCTACGCTGATGACACCGCTATAATATTCTATGGTAGGACGTGGGAATCTGTTTATGAGGCGGCAGAGTCAGGTGTAATGCAGGTTGCTCAATGGCTAAATTACAATTTGCTGACACTAAATGTGACCAAAACGAAGGTAATTAATTTTAGTGTCAGCGCAAAAAATTCTTGCCCAAGTCACTTAGCAATTAAATTGCATACCTGCCATAGTGACCCAGACTCTGCATGTTTATGTCCATGCTTTGAACAGGTAGCATACATAAAATACCTTGGAGTTTACATTGACAAAAACCTCATTTGGACAAAGCAAATAGAGCATGTGACTGGACGTGTTAGGAAACTGCTGCATGTGTTTAAGAGAATGGGTCAGATTGCAAACACTAAGATCCTAAATATGATTTATCACACTCTGTGTGAATCTCTTCTT
Source organism: Lacanobia oleracea (assembly GCA_950371165.1). Lineage (NCBI taxonomy): Eukaryota > Metazoa > Arthropoda > Insecta > Lepidoptera > Noctuidae > Lacanobia > Lacanobia oleracea. The sequence goes on from OX493405.1 coordinate 1,076,241, forward strand.
AATTATTGTATAGCGGCATGGGGGGTTGCACTAAAGACACACCTGATAAAGGCAGAACGCGCGCAGCGGGCCGTTCTCAAGGTGGCTTATAAGAAAACGAGACAATATCCCACTAACACTCTGTACCAGGAATCGGGTGTAATGCGCGTGCGACAGATGTTTATTATGGCCGTAGCTCTAAGATTCCATAAGGAGGCTTTGGTCAAAGTGGAGTCCAAAGAGTATCCCCGAAGGAAGCCTACCTGGCATAGACCTAAGTGTAAACTAGACTTTGGTAAAAGGTGTCTACACTATATGGGGCCATTCCTCTATCAAAAACTTAACGACAAAATTAGTCAATTACCAACGACAAAATGGAAATGTAAAACTAGCATCAAAACATTCCTAAAAAGTCTGGATTATGGCAAAACAGAGAAACTTTTAAATACCTGTCGTTATTAAACCTCTCATTACCATCTATTATGACACTCACACACTCTCACACACACACACATACATTCACATCACACTCACATTACATCATATCACTACACATCATTACATTACATCACTATCACATGTTTAGAGACATGACATGCGCACAAACATATATTCATGCGCCAACACCACACTACTCACGCTCTCGTACAGTTTTGCTGCAAGACGCCATATATTTATAATTATAATTATTGTTTTTGTTTGTTTAAGTTTTTATTTAGTATCCATTAATATACTTGAACCACGATGAAAGAGACTGGCCTCCACGACACAGGGAATCCTAGTGTGGAGACCAGTGATGTATCTGTTTTAATTTGTGTATATTTCTGAACAATAAAGATTATTATTATTATTTTTTTTGTCATTCTCGGGTCCCTAGAGACCCGGTCCTTTGGTAGGCGTACGAGGGGCCGATGCCAACTCGCAGACGCCTCTTTAGACATTTTAAATGGAATGGGACACCAACCGACGATTATCCCTGTATGCACTGTGAAAGTATACCCAAGGACAATCCCCTGTTGGAGCAAAACTATTGCAAAATATGGAAACAAAAGATGAAACGCTATGGGTTTGGCTGGTTTAGTGGACTAATAACTACTACTATGGAAGAACTATTGGCCCCTGCCTGACCATTGACAATTAAAACGGCTTTAAAATAGCAGGGGGTGACTTGCACACTCAATAAATGGGCCCACCGAAAATGTGGCTAGCACAAAGTGACGTAGCGCCAAGGGGGCAACATATCCTGAGGTGCTAGAGGAGTGGAGAGGTATACCACGGCTATCAGGACAATCCCGATAATAATCCGTTATTATTATTATATATTTATTCTTTAGTTCAAAAAATATCTGACTGTTGTAAAGTCAGCCCTTAACGTGTTTTACAAGCTTTTTACTAAGTGGGTTCGTTTATAAGTTAGTCCGTTTGCAAAAAAGCAATCCATTTTTTTATTGATTTTGCTATAGTAGCAAAAACAAAGAAAATGGATTACCTTTTTTTTTGAGAGAGACCCTCTGCTGTTTTCATGTAATTATTTTGATAATATTTCATTACACCTGTATTTCCCGCAGGGTTTCATCAGTTTTTAATCGACAGAGGAGGAGCATATTCCCATTAACCGGGTTCGATATAAACTGCAAGCTTCTATTTAGGAACCCCAGAAAAGGAATCTGGAAAAACCTAGTAACAATTTCCCGGTCCAAGAATCGAACCTAAAGTGTAGCGTTAATTTATTATTATGATCTACATGTACACTAACAAAAATCGTTCGACTATTCCACAAACCTTCTAAAAGTGTCTAAAATAGGTTACTTTTTTTTTTTACTATTGTTAGGCACGCGTTTGACCACTATCTTACCTGATGGTAAGCGAGGATGTGGTCGAAGATGGAGCACGCTTGCCTAGAAATAACCTATTCACTCTTGATTTAAAGACTCCCAGGTTGTAGCTATCAGGAAACACAGACTCCGGCAGGGAATTCCACTCCTTAGCTGTACGCATTATGAATGTGTTCCCAAAACGTTTTGTGCGAATGGGTGGGATGTTCACCATGTACCGGTGGCGCATCGCCGTTCGTCTTGTGGTCCGATGATGGAACGGGCTTGGCGGAATTAAATTATGCAATTCCGTCGCACATTCCCCAAAATGCAACCGGTAAAAAACCGACAGGCTAGCAACTCGTCGTCGATGTTCAAGACTTTGGAGCTTCGACGCGACGAGCCTCTCATTGCCGATGATCCTCTTGGCTTGTTTCTCAATTGACTCAAGGGCATCATCTGGTATCTGGCAGATCCATCCCAAAGATGAGAGCAGTATTCCATACACGATCGAACTTGCGCTTGATAGAGTTTGAGCAGCTGTTCTGGCGTGAAGTACCGTCTCACCTTAGCTAGAATCCCCAACTTCTTTGCAGCCACTTGAGCTTTTGCCTCTATGTAAGGGCCAAAATTGAGAGTAGATGTTAATGTAACCCCAAGAAGCTCAAGATGGTCGGTTATCGGCACGGTTTCACCGCGGAAAGATGGAGCTTATTAACGGTTCAGATTTTAAGCCAAGCAATCGCAACACGTTAGTATCGAACGTGACCGAGGATATATTATTTGTATTACGGAGGCTTTACTTCGATAATAAGTGTGAAAATTGGCAAAGTCCTTTGACCAAAAAGCATCAAAACGACCATTGGATACAGTATGCTAAAATATGTTGATGCCTGTAAATAATCACAAAATAATTATTAGACGTAAAAAACTATCATAGTTCCAATGTTTGATAGAGACAGAGCTATATATAACAAATAGTATTGTCTCTTTGTCACCACGAACCGTAACGACATGCCCTTGGTGAGAGGAGCAGGTGACCGCTGGATGCTAGAAGCACAGGACTGGTCGATGTCGTGACGACTCTTGACAGAGGCCTATGTCCAACAGTGTCTTCTTCATCATTTCAACGTCATTCTGGGTTAAGGTATTAACCTCAACCCTGGTTGGTTTATGTCCTTATTAATAATAAGTAAATAAAATTAATATTATTATATCTAATTAAGTTTAATGCAATATAAATGGATTTATAGAGTTCAGTTTATATAAAGCTATTTTTTGTCATATAAACTGACCTCTATAAATCCATTTAATTAACTGCAAGTCGATGAAAGCCCTCAAGATTATGAAGACATAAAATATATTAATTCTACGAAAGGTTTACTTATTCATTAGATTTTCAAACGTAATTAATATCGCACTATAAGTGCGATATTAATTACGTTTCATTTATGATCAAATCATCATTAGATTGGGAAATTACTTTAAAGTTTTATATAATAGTTGTTTAATAAACTCATAAATATTTGACTGGTAGGGCAAGGCAAATAACTTAGATAAATAACTTAGTTATTTAGTTCAAAGATTTAAAACTGCCAGCGGCATCACCCGGGTGAATGTCGAAGGTTATTCCAAGGAAACGTACTCCCGGTATAAAACTCGACTTGCTGACGATTCGGACATCATTAAATTATTGAAGCTGTTTGGTACAGTCAGATAAACAGTTTTAGAATGTTTTTTTGACTGCTTAAATACTTCATTATTTGATGGTGTCCGAAATGTCAGTGAAAAAACTATTGCAATTAAAATGTGTCAATTCAATTCAAATATTTTATTTCGGATAAAATCCATATAACAATCTCACTCCACCTGTACCTCCAAATGATTGAATTCGTTTCTAAGTTAGACCAAACGTCAATTAAATAAACGATAATACAATACTACCATCACGATAGCATTTAATTGAATAGAAATTGATCAAGTTCCTATCAGATCCATGTCCAGTCCTAATGAACGATCAAAGAGAGGCATCCAATATAAATGGAGGCTGGTCCTCGCTGAATAATTTAGAGTAATCTTTAAAGGAGAATCGTTCTATCATCAATTCACAAGGAATTATTTATAAAATCAGTGTACGTGAATTAGATATGATAGCTCGGTCCAATGGGCCTTTGGTCCTAAATTGTGCAATGTTTTACATTATTTATAGTACGAGTAGGTACGGAATATTTTGAATATTTAGAAGGTTGTTATTTACCTATTCTCGTTTGATGTGATCCTGGTTGGTTCGTTAATAAATAAATTATCGAGGCCTTTCGGATAAGTTTTACACTTGACATTGACACTAGCTTTGCCCGCGTGAAAGTTGAAATAATTAAATAAAAAAATATTGAGAATATTTTTACTAATATCCCATTACCAAGGGATAAAAAGTATCCTTTGTTTTATTCCAAGATATGTTTTACCCATGGGCCAAGTTTCACCCAAATTTTTGATTATTATCTACTAATTAGTTTATTATTTAGCACGGGTCGATCTTCAAGGTTAAGCAACTTATATTTTTAAATCGAGCTTATAGTTGGAATGTGCGGGCCATGAAGACTCTCTGAGGTTCTATTGAAAAAGGTTTTACGAAATTAAAATCTGAACCGGTGGTTCGAGTACTTACTTCACTAAACTTTGTAGGAGTACATCATTAATTTATTTGAGGAGCTCGTGACTAGATAATAACAGCCGCACGGGTCGATCTTCAAGGTTAAGCAACACTTTCCAAGGTTGGTCTGTGGATGGGTGACCATCTTAACATACCGAGTTTCCTCCGTGTCTCGGAAAGCACGTTAAGCCGTTAGTCCCGGCTGTCATTTGCAGATCTTTGGCAGTCTTTACAGATTGTCAGAAGCCAATAAATCTGACTCCAGTCTTGCCATGAAGTACCGTGTTACCCAGTTAATGGGTTGTGGAGGTCTGGTAGGCAGCCGCTCCTCGTAAAATACTGATATACAGCTAAATCCGGCTTGACTGGAAGCTGACCCAAATATAGTTGGGAAAAGGCTAGGCAGATGATGATGATAACTAATTAGTTTATTAGTTACGTACAGCAGTGCAATTCTGTAACAAATCACTTCACCCTCCGCAGGCCAACACAGTTTGACAATGACACCAGACTAATAAATAATGAGTTTTTATAGAATAACCTTCCGTGATTAAATATTATCGGAACCATACAAAACCCTTTTGATTATGTAATTTAAACCACACAAATTACTAACACTCACAGCTATATCTCTGCTAAAGCCATTAGGGACAAAAAATCCTCGTATTTTTCATCTGATTATGAATCTTTAGAACGAAAGCGGCCAGTGGGTTCTTTACAAAAACTTCGCGACAAAGCGGGTCAAGGCCCAAACAATTGAGTGGGTTAATTAAACAAATTGCTACGTTACAAAAGTATGTTATTTTTCGTTTTTTCACAAAATTTAATTTTGCACAACAGGTCAAGGTTTTAGAAAAATGTGTCAGGTTTTATTAATTGCTGAACATTAATTCTTATGAAAATCACAGAGGGTATGTTTAAAAATGTTATCTTTACAGAACAAAAAATAAGGTTGGTATTCTTCACTTTATTAAAGAACAGCCCGTATTTTTGGATTAGATATATTTTTTTTAATTTATGGCCCGATTTTTTATGGATTTTAAATATAATTATCAGCAATAAATGTTAGGGAAAATTTTACTCGAGCTTTTAATATTTTTTTAATATCTGTAACCAAATATATGCAAATAACAACCTATTTACTAAGATCTGACGGCCAATCCTACTAATTTTCAAACAACAATCGCATCTCTGTCGCAATCTGTCCAAAATGATTGGAAATTAAAGCTTTTTTGACAGATCGCGACTGACATGCGAATGTGAACGTTGTTTAATATTTACGCGCGCAAAGAAATTTGTTGAAGAACACATTTTTAAAGTCTTTTTCCAACCAAAGACCGTGAAGAACGCCAATTAATAATCATTCAATTCAATTCATAGCCGACCCACATGGCTTGTCAAGGTAAAACTCATAGATGCGTCCAAATCAATGCGCACACGGTACACTGACCTAAAAGTACAGCCACCGGGACTCCAGAACTTATTCAGGAAAAAACATGAAAACGCGAAAATTTCTCCTTCTGTTTTGTTTCAATACACTGAGAAATTCTCCAGTTCTTGTTCATGTAGCAGGAAAATGCTTTTATCTTGCAAATATGTGCGATATTTATTATGTCCTATAAAGTGATGGACGAGGAATTTGCTATATTATCATATCTTTGTTGGTTCTATGTCAACTACGGAATTTTGTTGTTATAAATTAGTGAGTGTATTCTTATGAAAGAATTGTGCTCTAACATTTTTGTCATAGTGATGAAAACAAGTGAGTAACCGAAAACAGATTTTCTTTTTTTCCTGCCAGTACTGTGTGCCTGTGAGTGACTCATAATAACCAAAACTTTGTTTAATTTTCATAAAATTTAAATAATTCAGTGATGAAGATACATTTTAATAAGTAAACTTAATGATTGAATGGCGTCAAAACAGTTAAAACCTTAACCAATGCTTATAGCGAAATTGTGAAAATCAAAGCAAAATATAAATAAAACTTTGAACTTTGACTTTGACATTTTTTGTGGCTTTTGCCTTATCGGTTGAATGTCAAAAAATATCAAAGGTTCCAATTTGAGCCGAGCGTCAAATACTCTCAATCAAAATTCGTGTTGGAATAATTAATGAATTATTAGCTGTCAAGGAACCCTTTGAAACCCAACTCGTCAATTTAGAGAGTTGTTAATGATAACAGAGACAAAGTTGTGAATATTAACTACTAGCTTCTGCCCGTCGCTCCACCTACGTGAAGTGCTTATATCCCAAGGGAACCTACTACCTGGATTAATCCTATTTATTTATACAGGTTGTGGTCTAGAAAAATAATTTAAGTTCAAATAACAAAAAATCAAATAAACCATGTACATGCACTTTTGAAATCACGGCCAGCGAAAATAATACCCTGAAAAAAAAAAGACTTTCTGCATTTACAACAAAATAAGGAAGAGAGAGAAACTAAACAAACCATTAGCCGTTATTCCAAATGCTATTATAAAACAGCCAACCAGCTTTTACAATCCAGATGAGATAGTTACCCATTACAACGGACAGCCACTCACCCAGATTATAAAATAAAAAGCACAACCCTTTCAAGTGAACCGCAACCCGGAAAGTTTAGCACACGCTGTCACTTAAATTTTATTTCATCGTTATGAAACATTAAAAAGTCGCCCCTACAAAATAACTCTATTTTTGCATCGCTCCTCGCTCCGCGGCTTATGTTTTTAATTATAAAACGAGGATTATAAACGCTTACCGTTCATGTTTTTAGATGGATTTCTTTAAGTGCAAGTCTGGCGAGGGCGAAGCCTAAATATAAGTTTCTGGCTGTTGTACATTTTTATGGAAAACCTGTTCTTTTTCTCGTAAATCATAGACATTATTTGCTTACCAATACTTTATGTTGGGACTGTCTAAAAAGTAGTTTAGTCGCATCTCTTCCCCTATTGTTTATGCGAACAATAAAATCCCATATCTTTACCATAGGCATAGGTGAGATGGGACAAAACCTAAAAACTAGCACCTTTAAAAGTAGAATATTTAAGTTTTTTTTCTATTTCATAACATGTCCCGTATTTCGACAGAGTAATTTTCACAAACAACCGATTTATTTTTTAATATGGATAGAAAAGTAAACAGATTGTCAGTCACTTTATGTTTTGAGAAAGAAAAATAATGTTACTGACTTCTTCTGACTTATACCGAGAACGAAAATCTATGATACTAGTAGGTGTTCTATTTTTAGCGATAGATTTACTTTCCTGTCCGGCCTTCAGGGATTATGTTTTTCTCTCAATTTCAGTTTCGATAAGATTGTGCCTGGTGTTTTTGTGCTTATCTTTAACTTTTAAATTGACGTAGTATGCCCCAACATACATCAACTTTGAAAAAATATATTGTTAAAGGAAATAATAAAATGACGTGGATTAATTTTTTTACCCACTTGCAACACTAACTATTTTTGGTAGGAAATATAAAACAGATACCTGGCAACACTTATTTTGACATTAGTGGAAGAAAATGGCGACCCGTCGGCCGGCTGCTGGTCTCTCCAAGGTATTTATATTATTTTATTAATTAATACAAGGTTTAGGAAAAATTAAATGACTGAATTCTATGCTTGATATTATGATAATATAATTTCAATAATAAGTTTGAAGTTTTTACGTCTTGAAATGGTTTTATTTTGGGTACTAACATGAAGTATACTGTGACATACATTGCCAAGTTTGCAGTAAAAGACCCCTAAAACAATTTGTATGTCATGGCATACATTGCCAGTTCTGGGGATATGCTTTGCTTACTTTATGTTTTAGCATTTCTTTTTCTTTGTCTGCAGCAAAAGCTTGAAACTCGTGGTGGTAGAATTTTAGCGCTTGTCCCTGCTCATAATGCACCTTCTGACGATAGTGAACCTTCCGATATTGAAGATGAGATACGTGTGCACGCTCCGCTTTCTATGTCCAGTTCTTCTGCACCCTCAATTGAAAGCTCCTTAGAAAGACTAAACCTTTTAAATGATGAACAAGAACCCACTAACGACAATGTTCGCCTTACACCCATTTTCCAAACTGTTTATTCCAGCCCATCTCTAGAACCGAATTGTAATAAAGTACCAATATTGAGTGACATCCCATCATTTCCCGCAACACCTGCGTCACCTGTAACTCCTGCTACTCCCACAAATTCTGCAACAGCTTCAGTTCTTGCACGCTCTGCATCTCTTGGTTTGGAAACACCACGCATGCCAGCGAATGCCTCCTCCACATCACTTTTTTCCAGAAGAACAAGATCACAACGTCCTACTATTAGTGTTGCTCAACGACCTAGACGAATTCAAAAGTTCACTCTGAGCTATCGTTGGAAAAAAGCTGTGTTTCGTCATTTGGCTACTATGGAAGAGGAATCGGATCCTATCGGTGACGCCACTATCCAAACCCCCCTGGAATATTTCTATAAGTTTTTTTCTCCTGATATTTTGACACACATTCTGGAACAATCAAATGCTTATGCAGTATCTAAAACTGGACGTACACTAGGTTTGACTGAAGACGAATTGCGAGACTTTATAGCTATACATATCATAATAGGTGTTGTGAGCATGCCATCTTACACTGACTATTGGAGTTTGCGATACAGGTACAAACTAGTGGCTGATCTGATTCCACTAAAACGCTATCAACAGATACGTCGCTATTTACATTTCGTTGACAACAATATCGAAGATTCTGATAGATATTATAAAATTAGGCCGTTGGTGCAAAAAATAAGAGAAAATTGTTTAGCTCAAGAAAATGAGAGGAGGTTTAGTATTGATGAGATGATGATCCCATATAAAGGGACAAAAGCGGGCAAGCGTCGTCAATACATGAAAGACAAACCAAATAAGTGGGGATTTAAAAACTATGTACGCGCTGGAGTGTCTGGCATGATATATGATTTTATCTTGTATGGAGGAGAGGATACATTTAGATTCCATACTTTTAGCGAACAAGAAGCCTCTATCGAATTTGGAGCGCAAGTGGTGATCGCTTTGTGCAAAACTATAAAATCTAAACCAGCTTTTGTATTCTGTGATAACTTTTTTAGCTGCCCAGAGTTATTTTACATACTTAGAGAAGAGTATGGGATCTTTGGACTGGGAACCATCAGAAACAACAGGTTGCGAGGTGCAGAAGCAAGTCTGCCTTCAGAAAAAGAAATGAAGAAGAAACCCCGGGGTAGTCATGCTCAAGCCACTTGCAACAAAAACCGCCTGGCCGTAGTACGTTGGCATGATAACAAAGCAGTGACATTGATAAGTTCCTATGTAGGCGTTGAACCAGTAGCTACAATAAAAAGGTACTGCAAGGACTCTAAAACTAAAGTTGACGTTCAATGTCCGCAAATAGTGAAGGAGTACAACAAGCACATGGGAGGGGTTGACTTGGCCGATATGCTTATATCTTTATATAGAACCCCGTTCAAGACAAGGAGATGGTATATTGGCATATTTGCCCAACTCCTGGATATATGCATAAATAACGCATGGCTTCTCCACAGAAAGGATTCAAAGTCAAAATCTATGCCTCTGAAGGACTTTAGATTCGAGTTGTACGAGGGTCTAACAAAATACCAACGTTCCGAAAATGGTATCAAAGGCACAAAAAAACGAGTACCACAAGCTAGTCCTGTGGAAACGTCACGGTATGATAACGTTGGTCATTTTATGACCATGACCACCCAAGGACGATGTCGACTGTGCTCCAAACTAACTGTTGTACAATGCTTGAAGTGCCAAGTCCGACTCTGTTTTGTTACTGGTAAAAATTCTCGTAATTGTCAACTGCAATACCACGTACCAACGTAATTTTTGGTCATTTAAATTCCTTTTTGCACTAATAAACATTTATTTGTATAATAATGGTGTTTTTGTTTTAAATACTTAATAAGTCCGGTAATTGGTAATGTATGTCCCTACATACCACTCATTTACAGTATGTAGTTTTGAGAAGTTGGCAGTGTATGTTGTGGCATACATGAGTTTTCAGGAAAAGCGAGCTTTTCAGATTTTTTCTGAAATTTTTCTGCAACAGTTTTAGATGTGTTTATTATTTTTTTAATAAAAAAAAAACAGTTTTTATCACATTTTTTCTATGCCAAATTAAGGGTTAATATTACTTTTACTTAAAACAAGACTTTCGAAAACCCTTAAAATATTCTTAAAAACTTTTATAAAACTAGTAAACTTTCTAAATCTGGAATTCTTAACAATGAAATGATTCGAGAAATCTGAAATGAATATTTATCTGTGTTAAAGGCCTAAGTTTGGAAAGCTAGTCTGGATTATAATTACCGCGTCAAAGGAATTCCGGCGATACAAAATAAATAACTAACGTGGAAGACTAACAAAACTACATAAATTGAATTCATATTTATTTATGGACCAAGTAATAATTCCGGGGCAATTTTAATAATGCCCGGGCATTGCTATATTTTTTTTTACTATTAATAATGACAAGCAACTATGAGCGAGATAAATAATTATAAATTGAACTTCCTTATCTATTACATTGTCTAGATATTATGAATATCGCCATGTGGTTTTCGGGCAATCTGATAATACATTTAGTACATTGCAAGGGGTCAGTGAGAACGGCGCCGTTTCATCAGCAGCCTAAGTGACGTTTCGCCATTTAATTAAATAGCTAGGCAAATGACTAGGCTCAATATCGTTTAATGATTTGCCTAGCCAAGTAGCGGAACATAGGGCATCGGCGGCTTAGGGCACCCCGACACGGATAGGTTAGGTCTGAATGGTATTTTTGTACTGGTTTTATTATCCTGCCCCATAGGAACGGGCACTATAAATGCCGCACTGCCCATGCAAAATGTCCAATATGAGGGGTATTGGACATTTTCCAAACTGCGCTTTTGTAATGTTCTAATAATCTTTCTATCCATAACATTATATAACAGAGACCAGAGAATCTGACTGTGACGAAGTGTCCTCTGTCACAGTTTATCTAGACGACATACTTATTCCAGCAGCATTTCTAGAAGAAAAATTTAGTCCATCGACTGTAGAAAATCCAAAGTCTAGGACTCAGAGTCCATTATCGATTACGTGAGTGATGTGCCGGAACAAATCCGTTTCGTTACCGAAACCGCTTTTGCCTAAATGAGCACAATTTTTTACCAGACTCGTTTTCATAGTAGCCAATTTGTTAGTGCACGCTCCGCTGGTAGATACATCATGCGAGCCTCTCAAATTCACCTCACAGCCAATTACAGCGCTTGTTATTGCTGAAAAATGTCCGACAATGCCTCAACGAGACTGTTCGCATAGTTTTATTATTGTTCAGAGCATTAAATTGGATATAAGCTCTCCGATCGTGGACTGACTACGTTCAACTACTTCAAGTTGATACTACACTACCATCAGGTGAGATGGTGGTCAAGCGCGTGCCTATCAATAGTAAAAAAAAAAAGTTATAAAAATTTAAGTTGTAATACAATATTGTTTTTTTTTCTATTAAGGAGACAATCGTTTTAATCCCCTTGTAGTAGATTTTATGATAATTTACTACTACTATATATCGATATTATCGATATTTGAATTTAGAAAATGATAATTAACCGTCTGTCTACCAATTAACGGTCTCGTTTTTAGCATAATAGGTATTAACGTGTTTAGTTGAGGAGCGAAGAAAATGGAAAGATTAGACACCCACGCCGATGTTGCCATGGAGTTGGTAGAGTTTAGGGTGGCAACCCGTTCCTTATTTTGGAGTTATTTTAGAAATAGACAAATAAGTTATTATTTCTTTGCAAAAACTTGAGAAGGGTAGGTTAAATTGAGTATTGTATTAGATCAATTAGTCATCATTAGAATTTTTAGGGAGTACCTTTTAATATAATATATTTACTTCAGTAAAAATAGCTTATTATTCTGTGTCTCACGTCTGCAATCTAGGTATGCGGAGACATGGTAAGTGCACACGTAGAATTTTACTCTTTAACTATCTTTTACAATTTAATATTCACGGCGGGGTCTCCACTACTCTAATTGCTAAGCCCTCATAAAACTCCCAAGTTTAACTCATCTGAGACACAGTTTTAATACTATCATGTCATCTCCCATTTTCTAGTCCCTTAGCTTCTGTGATTTGAATAATAAACTCGGCATTAAGGTCGTCTGCCACAGCAGTTTGCCCGTCTGTCCCTAGTTCACTAATTTCCATTCCATTGCCATTTCTATCACTAATTCCACCAAATCTAATGCTATGTTCAACTCTTTCGATGCATCTCTGGTAGGGTCACATGCTGTTTTGTATTCCTCGCCCTCTCCTAAGCTGTTGTCTTGTGAATTCCAGATGAGTCCCTCATCCCCGCGACCTCGGCCCCGCCCCGCTCCTCAGGTACCGGTTTCGTATCCTTCTCTTCATTTTTAATTACATTTTTCATTTGTTTATTCATTAGTACTTCATTATACTTTCATCTGTTCGTCGCGGCTTAATTTTCGTGTTTTCGTTGACAGCACGAGATGTTTTGTTGGATATTATTAGATGAAGATTGGTTGGCGTCCGGTGTAGCGCTTTTTGAATTTGCATGAACCATGGTCCATGCAGTAGAAAGTTTGTGTAGTTCATGTTGGTTGACCTCCATCGGATACAGTAACGTTTAAACAGATGCATGGTTGTCACTTAAGATACCAAAGTTACAAGAAATAAACTTCTTGTTCAACAAAGGAAAAAAAAAAATTGCCGTAACAAAATTAACTCGAAACTTGGCCGACGAGCTATTACTGTCAAAAACTGTGCCGCAGAAAGTAGAATAAAATGTTATTGCCAACATCCAAATCGGTGGGTTGCCATAATAAAAATAAACGTTTTAGTCGTTACGTCAACCAGTGTTGGGAATTGAGTAAGTTAGAGAAAGCCATAATGCTAAGTTAAACACTTTTTAAAGTCAAATTAGGTTTAGCCGAAGTGGAATTGGCTCGGCTTGGCTTTTAAAGTTGCATCATCATTACTGTCTTGTTCGAGTAGGCTCTTAAAAGAGTTATAAAGGATTTCAGCTGAGCTTGCGTAGGTACCAGTGATTTATTTACATTCAAACTTCAATTTATCTTCATACGCGTGTAACTGCCTGGAAAATTCCATGAGTAGAGAACTAAGAACACGCGTTAGTGATCTTAAAAGATAATATTAAAGTTATTTTACACGTGACATTAGGCACCAAAACTCATTGATCGAGGACTTTTGTTGACTTTTAACAACCTGAATACCGTTTGTTGTTTAACCCCAAACCCGGCGTAGCTCCTAAATGTTACTAGTTTCATTATCCGAGATTTGAAACCTTACCTATCAGCCCTGAATTACCATTTGCATACGATTTGTAAATATGCAAGCATTTTCTTGTGCTTGTAGTGTGTCTGCCACTGGATTGTGTACTTTAATGTTATGTAGTGAAGGTTCTGTTTCATTTGTTGCAGCGGCTGCGGCGACCATATGGGGTTCGCAGGATGTGTACGTGAAGAAAGGCAGCACAATATCGCTGACGTGTTCAGTGAACGTGCACTCGTCGCCGCCTTCCACCGCCTCCATTTTATGGTAAATCTTATTGTTCGTTACATTTACGTGGACGCTGAGAATATCTAAGTTTCTGTTTGGCTGAGTTTTACTTTTAGCCTTTGAAGTGACTTTTGGGCTTCTTATCTTGTGTTTGTCTCTTTAGACGAAAATAAATATTATACGACTTATCCGGCTGTCATTTGTAGATCTTTGGCAGTCGTTACGGGTTGTCAGAAGCCAGTAAATCTGACTCCAGTCTTGCCAAGAAGTACCGTGTTACCCAATTAATGGGTTGTGGAGGTCTGGTAGGCAGCCGCTCCGCGTAAAACACTGGTATTCAGCTGAATCTGGTTTGACTGGAAGCCGACCCTAATATAGTTGGGAAAAGGCTAGGCAGATAATGATGAACGGACGACTTATCCATACTAATATATAAAGCTGAAGAGTTTGTCTGTTGTGTTTTTTGCTTTAACGCGCTGATCTCAGGAACTACTGGTCCGATTTGAAAAATTATTTCAGTGTTAGATTTCCCATTTACTGAGGAAGGCTATAGGCTATATATCATTACGCTAAGACCAACAGGAGCGGCGCAGACGAAGTTGCGTGGATCAATTAGGTTCAAATAAGAGGTCTTCAAAATAAACAATGAAACTAAACTTTCCAATGAAAAAATCTTCAAAAGTTGTATCATCTTTTAAAATATATACCTTTGGCTTTCCACCAGGTATCACGGCAACTCAGTAGTAGACTTTGACTCCCCTCGCGGGGGCATCAGTCTGGAGACGGAGAAGACGGAAGGCGGCACCACCAGCAAGCTGCTGGTGACCAAGGCTGCCCTCACGGACTCCGGCAACTACACCTGTGTGCCCAACAATGCTCATCCTGCATCTGTGTCTGTGCATGTGCTTAATGGTAAGTAGGCTGGCATTTTTTCGTGGATGGGAAATTATCAAATGACTTCTCCCGCTTTGGGCAGAGCGGGACGGGGTGTCTGACTCTTACTGACTCGTGGCCTTTTGCGTTCCATGGTTGCAGAGTTGTGGTAACTCTATCGAACAACTCTACAACAGGCCGCTACCCCGCCGCGACCCTCAATTTTTTTACCACCAACATCGGACAGCGTGTTGTTGTAAATTGGTTGAGGTGGATGCATGTGGATAACATAGGACTGGTCTATGTAGTGATACTTTTACCAAGCTTATTCCCAACAATAGACGTTTATCGACTACATAGTGATAATGTTGAATATCAGTCCTTGGTCAGGGTCTACCATGCAGAATACTGGTAGAGGATATGCTTTTATGACTTTTCATGGTGGACACTGGAACTAATCAAATGATTTAACGGTTCCTCCCGAGGTTGCTTCTTTGTATTTTTGGATCTAAGTTTTCCTTAGGTTAGTTCTTGAGCTTTAAATTTTATAGTAAATAACTCGTTAGCCTAATTTTATATTTGATTTTTTTTTTTATACTTTGTCTATTCTTCGTCCAGGCGAGCACCCAGCAGCGATGCAGACGAGTAACCGAGCGTCATCCTACCTCACGTCACAGCTGAGCTGTGCCATCGTCACCTACCTGCTGTCGTCGGCTGTCTGTAGATGATCGGCTTAACCGCAGCTGGTAGCGGGGGTCGGAGCGTTCTTTATTTAAACGCCATGCACAAATGCACACGGGCAACTTTCATTGCGCAATTGAGTTGCCCGCATACATAAGTGCAACTTAACTAACCATTCCATTTTATTAAAATACGACATTCCATTGACAGACTCGGAATATTATCTAATTCCTGCTTCGTTATTTTTGCAATGTTTGCTTTATAAAGGCGGAAATCTAATTTTGTAACTGAAGTTAGTTGATTAGTATAATTAAATGTACAGATCCTTTTGGCATATAATACAGTTTCAATATTGGAACAGGACTCGAATGTTGCTCCCCGTTCTCTTTTACTTTTAGCACAAATATCAGTTTATGTAGACGAACAAATTGAGTTACTTCATTTAGGTACAGGCCGAAATACTCTTTTGGTCGTTAATTTTATTACAGTGGAATATAATTTTGATATGTTTACTTTCACATTACAAATAACAACTGAGCTCCACCCCTAACGTTGTAGCGTTAATATTAACTATAATAGTCTTAATTTAGGAATTGTTATAAAAATAATTGACATTTTCGCAAAATTTCAATTCGTGATTGTAATGTTACTCGGCAGTATTATTTATTTTAAATAAATGAAATATAATTTCGTTAAACTGGTTTAATAATGCTAATTTAATGTTATTATTTTGGAAAAATAATAGGAAATTTAGTTGACGAATTATTTATTTAAGAAACAAGTGAATGTGAAACATTTTTTGTAAATACAGTAAGCTATACGTAATAATGTAGAATAAATAAAGTTTATATCAGATTGCATTGTAAATATTTCGTATTGTTGTAAATACAAAATAAACGAGTTTAATAAATAAGGTTGGATATTATAGTACTAGTCGTTCTACCATTCGAGTGGTGAAAAACTGTTTTCCTTATTTTGTTCTTAGAACAACCTATTTAAATAAACTTAAGCTTCTTTTCGTCGGAAATGGGAAGTTTTTGAACAAATATTATTCCAGAGAAACCTACCCAATACACATAATGACAAGCAAACATAATAACTTTTCATTCAGTTTATTGGGTAGGTTTCTCCGGAGTATATCACTGTGAGCAAAATACTACGGCGATAAATATATTTATTTTGGTGTATTGTGAGTTGACATGATTTATCAATTTTAAGCTTGGATCGCATTATTTACTTACTTTAAATAATATTACACATTCAGATAAATGTTTACTTTTCCCAACAACAACATTATTCAATTATAAATACTTTTACAAAACATGGACATTCATTTTCATAAAATTCGTTAAAATAATACCTAACTCAGTTTACGTACACGAACATAAATTATTGGAGTGTTTATCCTTAAGCAGCGTGTACACTGATTATTTAAAGTACACAGAGTGTTCCGAGAAGTAAAGAGTGTGATTTACGCAAACAAAACCACGCAAACTTTGCTTTTCTCTCCCGCCCTGCCTCGCACCCCGACTAATACGTGATTCACCTGTGGGTGTTGCAGTGTCAAATAAGTTTGTGTTGAGAATTCCAAACAGGCAACTTGGGCAACAAGCCTACGGGGAAACTTCGCCTTTACACGCTTATTCAAGATATACAGACTCACCTTTATATACAATTTATTGTTTTCAAACAATGAAACATTCCAAATATCCATATTTCTGACGACAAGACGCTTCAAACTGTAATTACTAGGGAATAACGACAAATAATTATTAAGAATCTATTGACTGTTTTCCACTAAAACTTTTATGTATAAACTGAATTTTCATCGCAGGTACTAGAATTTAATTTCCATGTTAATCTAGATCCGTACAGAGTCAATTTACGCTGCGTAACACGAGACTTATTAGGTTTACGGCGCGGAGTAAATTTGGGGTTATTTAAGGCGGAGTAAGGAGTGTCTAATTGATTCCCGCCAGCTCGTTACTCACGCGTACATTGCGCTCTGCTACTCTAGACCACTCTCTCGACACCGCCAACTGTTGACCTTTTCCATCTTCTTGTATACTTGTAAAGTAGTTAATACTGAAATATTGCGATAGTACGGTAGCAAAAATATACCTAGCTATGTTCCTTTAAATAAAGCGTAGTATGATGTTATTAAATGTAATTCAACGACTTATTTGTACGGTTGAAAGGAAGGGACGTTTTGAATAGTGGGCACTCGTGTGAGTACTCAACAACTGATAACTGAAGGGTTGATTTTGTTTCTTTTGTATCTTGTACATAAATTGTAATAAAAAAGGGAGTATTAATAAATATTATTAAAAATTCCGTATTTTATTTTATCCCATGCCACGAGACCATTAGTAACGGGATACCATTCCGAATGAAACACAAGTATACGTGAACATAATTCAGGATGATACAAATTGATGTTTCAAAATGCAAAATAATGAAATTTGGGGTGCCATATCGGTTACATCATATCAAGTGGAAACGATATAATATTATTATTTTTGCATTCAAACGAAAATTTCTCAACATGTAAACGCTAAATGAAATCAAATACGCCGTATATGAAGCATCCACGTCAACGTCTTATTTGCCTTCTCAAAATAAAATCGCATTAAAACCAACTCAGGAAAAGCGATTTAGTACGAGAATAAGCAAAATATATCTTTACTCTTTTGAAGTGGAGTGCCAATCTTGGAAATTATATTTTTTTCCTTTCATAATCTTGCTAAGTAGAATATTTTCTTTGGGAGGAATAAAATCGAGGGGTATATGTATCAACGGGTACCTGTTTAAGCCGTCGTCTGGTTGTGATGACACACGCGCGTGTGTTGAGGTGGACGCGAGGGCGCGGGGAGGGTAGCGGATTAGTCGCGACTCCGCGATTCTGCACCGCGCTTTATTTTACCTTGGTGAAATTTTTATAGGAGTCTCGTAATCTCGGCACGCGGGATTTTTGTATTGGGATTTAAATTGGTGATTTACAGCGTTTTGTTTGGTGAGCTGTTATTGAGTGCCGGATATACCTAGTCATAATATATTTTTTTCAGTTTACCAACAGATCTTTAAGGGGAAGAAAATACTCATACATGCTATAATGAAATATGAAAATATATCAGCACCTATAAGGTCGCACTCAACCAAAAAATGGACACAGCAGATTTTTTATTAAGTTTCGTTAAATTAAAGGGGTAGGTTTCCCACCAACGAATTCCCGACTCCTATAAACAGGGTGTGTGGGGTCATTAGACCTTACTGCTCACACGATAAGAAGAAAAATAACCAGGTTATACTAAGACAATAAATTATCAAATTCATGACCAATTTAAGTACCAACAATCTCTAACTAACCAAAAAGGTAAACCAAATGAATCTCTTTACTAAATCAAATCCAGTATCCTGGTCGTAGCTCCACACTGATTTATCCCCACGAGTGGACAGCAATAGATAAACGTACAAATAATTCCGGCTCGGCTGCTATCGGAATGTCCGATCGAATAAACATGGCTTGTTCGCACAAGATTGCACAAGACTCCGGCCACCACACAAAGACTAGCACCCTGCAGTATGAATGAGACAAGCTGTAAAGCTACAAGGGTACCTAAAATACCCGAGCTTCAATATGAAACATCATGACTTGGGTAGAGAATGTTACAAGGTGGGATGGGTCTGCACTTGATCTCTATACGACTTAAATGTAACGCAGCAATGAATGAAATTACAATTTTAGGGCACTTAAATCTTGGAATCAAAATAAGAAGGTGAATGCTTTGCATTATTTACTAAAAGCTAATTTGATTAGGCATGCCATGAAAATGATAAGCATTGCGAACTTCTGGCCTGACACTATTTAGATTGCCCACAAGACTAATGTACTGTGGTACAATATTACGAACTTGTATAATTGCTGGTCTTTATTTTAATTAGTTATTTAAAACCCGTTGCCATACAAACAATGATTTTGATCTAAATAGCATTTTATATTTTTTGTGTACAGTTTTTGTCATTATACTCGAATTGTGAGTCGCAGTGTTGCATTCAAGGAAACCGCAGGCCGCTATCCAACATTACAAATACAAACATGTGTACGACATTCAGAGTATGAGTAAATAAGTACAGAAGCGTACTCGTAACTCGCTAAACCGTTTTTATACTTTCTGTAATGAACAGCAACGTATCGCTCTGCAGCTAATCTTCATACTCTCAGTGGAAGCTCGGAACAGCGCCGAAGTGCAGCGGGTGCGACTGATGAAACGTTCGGCTATTGTGCTCAGCAGGTATTTAGTTGTTCGCTACTTTGTACACCGTTAGTTTGCGATACCAACAACTACAAACAAGTTACTGTCATAGTTTAGTTCTGGGTACCAATTCTAATAATCTTTAAGCAACGTTCGCATTCGCTTCTCAGTTGCAGTCTGTCATCAAATTCTCAATTTCCATACATTTTGTACAGTTTCAAATTCAAATTCAAATTTTTTCAAATTCAAAGCATTTTATTTCAAATAAACCATTCACAGGCACTTTTGAAACGTCAAGGTCGGTCAGTCAAAAACATGGAAGCTATTTGCACGTTCCAAAGCGTAGATCTCTATGGAGAAGAACGTGCAAGAAACTCC
The DNA here is from genome assembly GCA_950371165.1 of Lacanobia oleracea. Taxonomy (NCBI): domain Eukaryota; kingdom Metazoa; phylum Arthropoda; class Insecta; order Lepidoptera; family Noctuidae; genus Lacanobia; species Lacanobia oleracea. The sequence continues at coordinate 1,096,417 of OX493405.1, forward strand.
ACGGACACTCTTTTAAATCATGTTCTGTTTTACAACATTCCAAGTTACATATACTTGTTGCTTCTGCATGTGAGGACAATGCAAAGGAAAAAAAAAAGGGCTTATTATAAGAATTTTAAATATAAAGATTAAAATAAGCCAATGGCAGTTAAGAGATGACCAGTCTCAACCGACGGCGCCTGTTCACGAACATGACGCATGAATCGGCACCTTTCAGCTCAACCATTTCGAAGGGAACCGAATGATCAAACCCACGCGCCGCCATCAGCGAGACATTTGAGTGAGCATGGCATGCTCTCAACCACCATGCTCGTTCATGTCCAAAAAGTAAAACTATAACTACTCACATAAAATGTAAATGGTTTCATGGTACTCACATTTACAAAATTTGAAAAATATGCTTCTACTTTACACAAAACTATGGTTGTCAATGACCAAATAATGAAAAATAAATTAATAAAGAGAACGATTAAGTTCTTACATCAAAAATAATAAATAAGTAATTAATATAATAATATAATTTGTATGTATATAAGAATAAATAAACGAAATAATGTAAGAACCTCTAAAAGGAGCGAGCATCTCTTCCAAATATAAAAACATAAAAACCTAAAAAGTGGACCTAAGCAGCTGTGACTGTGGAGCAGGACCAGCATTTAGCCAAGCGTTTTTATCGAGGATATAATCTTCCAGTTTATAATACGCTTGTCTACATAGTGTGCGTTTTATGCATGCTTTAAATTTTCTCTCATTCAGTTCGAGAATATCAACTGGTATTTTATTATAAAATTTAACACAGTACCCCATAAAAGAAGTGTGTACTTTGGCCAATCTGAATCGGGGTTGATCTAATTTGTTCCTATTTCTAGTATTAAAATTATGCCTGTCACTAATCTTGCTAAAGAGATGAAGATTTTTCCGAACATACATAATATTTTCGTAAATGTATTGACAAGGTACCGTCATGATGTTGATATCCTTAAACAGTTCTCTTAGGGAATCACGCCGACGGAGATTGTAAATGGCTCTGATGGCTCTTTTCTGCAGGATAAATATAGACTCGATGTCTGCAGCACGTCCCCATAATAAGATACCGTAAGACATGATACTATGAAAGTAACTAAAATAGACCAGCCTCGCGGTATCTATATCGGTAAATTGACGGATTTTTCCGACAGCGTATGCTGCTGAACTTAGCCGTCCCGCAAGAGATGTTAAATGAGGACCCCATTGTAGCCTTGAGTCAAGCGTAATCCCCAGGAAAACCGTGTTTTCGACGAATTCAAGTTTCTCCTTGTTCAATACTATGTCGCAATCATTTCTTTTAACGTTCGGTAAGGCAAATCTGATGCATTTAGTTTTTTTCCCATTTAATACTAAATTATTAGCAGTAAACCAATTTTGGACCTGCTGTAGGGCGTTATTTACGTCGTCAAGATTTATGTTAAACCCCGTGAATTGACACCATTTATTTGAACTTGCAAGTGACATGCGAATGTTGCTTATAAATTAGTAGAATTGGCCCTCAGATATCGTCTCACTGTAAAATTACTGTCGTCTTATTTAACTCTAAAGTCTGTTTTTTTTTTAAATTTCGGAGACTAAATTGACAAGTGCAAACGGCAAACTGACATAGATTTATATAGCATTTAAGTCAATTTGAGACATTTGCTCTTGTCAATTTAGTCTCAGAGATTAAAAAACAGGCTTTGCAATCAGTGTAAAATGAGAATTTTGTTTTATTCTACGTGAGCAAATTAAGAACCTATCATACAGTGCAGGCACTGGAAAGAACATACCTACATAAAAATTAACATATAATACCCAAAATTCACAGTTTTCTTCATCAATGTTACAGCTATCCTTTTAAATTACTTTACAAAGAAAACCTTTTGGAGTCAGCAGTCGGTTGTCAACAAGGTGACCCTCTTGGACCAGTAATTTTCAGGATGGCAATAAATGTCATAATTCGGCAGCTAAATTTAATATTTGGTATTTAGATGACGGAACTCTAGGAGGTGATGTACAGGACTTAATGATTTAACTTTTTTGATGAATAAATTTAGTTCAATTGGGCTAGAACTCAACCTTTCGAAATGCGAAATTTACTTCCCCCAAACGACTGCCAGACAGACTTAGCAAAATTTAACATTATAGCTCCGAATATCAAAATCACTGATAAAAATTCTCTTCACCTCCTGGGCTTTCCAATCTTTGATGAATCCTTTCCAACATTCATTGAGCAGAAAATTCAAAAATTTTAATGATGTCCTTTACACTTATTCGATACTGTTGCTTTGGATCAAAATTCACAAATAGCCTTCGCTTCTTTCTCATCTTTTGGAAAAAGTTGACCAAATTATTAGAAACACACTTTTTTCAATCCAAGCCTTGGACGACCGCGCATGTCAGCAAGCCACACTTCCCATTCACATGGGTGGACTTGGCGTCCGCAAAATTAGTTTACCGGTCTTCCTCTCCTCGGTCCACAGTACTGATTTATTAACCAGGAATATTTTATCTTCACTGGTTAATTTTGAGGTTTGACCGATGCGTTGAATGCTAGGAAAATGGCTTGTGGCTTTGACCGACAACCTGACCTCTCAGAGACGATAAGATGTGCCGCTCTGCAGTATACGGAATAACTTGATTCATACGTCATTGAACACAGCTGAGCGCGCGCGTCTGTTAGCTGTGGAAGAGTGAGAGTCGGGTTTGTGGCTTCAAGCACTCCCGTCATCCACCACAGGTACTATGATGGATGACGCATCGTTTCGGATCGAGGTCTGTCTTCACTTAGGCGCACCTTGTGTTGCTCCGCATCAGTGTCATTGCGGAGTAGCTGTTGACAGCCTCGGACACCATGGTCTTTCCTGCTGCAAGAACGCAAGCCGCATAGCACGACACGCTAGCATCAATGATATTATTCGTCGAGCTCTTGTCACTTGGCGTACCTGACAGTATTATAACCTATTGGCTTGGTACATGACGATGGGAAGAGACCAGATGTTACGACGTTGGTGCCGTGGAAGGTGGGTAGGCCTTGGGTGTGGGATGCAACATGTGTCGACACCCATGCACCATCACATGTTCCAAGTACGGCGAGCTGTGCCGGCGCTGCTGCTGCAGCGCAAATACTGTATTGGTAATTACCTTTTTGAGCCGTTCGTGGTCGAAACGCTAGGGTCGTGGGGTCCGAGTCCGCGTCTCCTTTTTAAGGACATTTCTCGCCGACTGATAGAAACTTTGCGTGACCAGAGGGCTGGCTCGTTCTTAGCTCAAAGGATTAGCATTGCCATTCGACGTGGCAATGCTGCCAGTCTTCTGGGCACGTTGCCGGATGATGGGGATGCGGAGGAACTCTTCGACGCCTGAGTGTATTTGTTTTTGTATATTCATATGTATGTAGTTAGTTTCATTAGGTATTATTAAATAAACAAGTCTTTTACTAAGGTTGGTTATGTGCATGTAAATTACACTTTGAATTATTCAGATAGAATAAATAAAAACTATCATTATTTGTCCGAGATACGTCGTTGTCAAACTGTCATACAATCAAACTCAGATACATCATTGTTTTGCCAACTGACGAGACTTTTAAAACTGAATAGAATTTTACCTCTTTATAATGTAACATTTTTTACTTTTAAAATTGAATATTTCTGTCTAAATCACTACACCGCTGAAGTTGATAATATTCGCCTGATATTTCTCAGTAAAATATCAGCATGAAACACGACCCAAACTTTAGTAGCCAACCGCGCGGTTTAGTGCAACGCCTGCTATACATGCCGTATAATATCATAACTATGGCAATATAGTAACGTTTACATTAAATCGTGGCTTATTCTACTTTTATCTTCTTTCTTGAATAAAATGCAGCTACTTGTGTTATATTGTATTAGGTTATGGAACTTTAAATGTAGAAAACGACACGAGGATAATAAAAGTCATTGCAATGCTTTTGTATGGTATCCGAGTAGTTAATCTCAAAGATCGACACATGTAGCAGTTATTATTAGTTATTACTTTCGACTTTCATATTCTTGAATCTCAGGTAAGATGAATTTGATTCATCATTATCACATTAACCTAAAGACGTCCACTGCCGGACTTAGGCCTCCCCGAGCGTCGCCACAACGACCGGTCCGGTCCGTCTTGCAAACATCGGCTATCCGCGAGCCTCACGAGGTCATCGGTTCACTCTGTGGGAGGCCTTCCGACCGTTCCGTCTTCCGGTACGCGGTCACCACTCCAGAACTTTTCGGCTCCATCGACCATCTGTTCCGCGAGCAATGTGCCCTGCTCATTGCTACGTTAGTTTGGCGATCCTTTAGGCTATGTCAGTTACCTTGGTTCTCTTGCGGATATCATCATTAAGATGATATATTAGAGACGTTAAGCCTTCTAATGAAAGCCATGTGAGCGACCACGACATTTCAGTTCTATAATACTAGCAACAGGCACTTTCGTCTTGAGACACTGTGATATGTGGGACGAGAAGATACCATGCAGGTGCCTGAACGCTGCCCAGCCGAGTCAGATTCGACGGTTAACCGCTTTCTCGAAGTTAGCCCTACCTAACTGGATCGTTTGTCCTAGGTAGACGTACTCGTCTACAACTTCGAGAGTAGAGTCTCCGATCTTGACAGATTCAAGATCAATACTGATTCAAGAACAAAAGAAACAGCTAGATTGATTTAGGTACCTACTGATATTATGAAAGCTATTTCATTTCTAGACTAAAACAACCTATCGACTGAATAATACCTACAGTAAACGCCGGACTAGATATATAATCGGCAGGAAACTAACCACCAACTGACCTTTCAATATAAAATATTAGCTAAAAGACTTTCATAAAAATATTTCCTTTGGGATCTCACATGCTTAGTCATTTCAAAGGAACGAAAATACGTCACATCCCACAATCTCCGATAAACTCCGATTATTTACTCCGCCAAATGCGATCGGGGAACAAACAGGCTAACCCGAATATAACCGCGTTACACAACAATCCCTAAAGCGACGCAAGTGTTTGCCGTCGCGTCGCGCGCCGCCTATCGGGGTAATCAGCCGCGGGGAATATTTAGATGATGACGTAGAGCGACGTCAGTGGAGGATCTTTGAATAGTTAGATAGTTGTTTGACTGATTACGCTGGATGATTGGAGATAGTTATCATTTGCCTGCATTTTACTGACTATATTGGGGTCGGCTTCCAATCAAACCGGATTTAGCTGAATACCAGTATTTTACGTGGAGCGGCTGCCTTTTTTTTTTGGTCAAGCCCGGCACACATTCCCAACCACTGCAACTCCTGAATGCCAGAATCAACAGTGGCGACCACCAGAAAAACGCCGAGTCAATGAAACCCGACGAGTCCTGGAGAAACGATTCAACTCTCTTGGATCCTGCAACGAAATTAATCAGAAAAGTACAGCGGAGGAGTAGGAAAAAAACAAAAATATAATTTCCACTTGCGCTGAGCACAGAGCGGCTGCCTTTTTTTTTTTTTTTTTTTTTTTAAGCTGGGAAAAAATGCATTACGCATACCCTCCCGTCGGGGGAACGGGAGGGGTATGTGGGACTCCCCGGGCTGACCCGGTATACCCACTAAAACGACCCAGCGGCATTCCCGCATCGTCCGAGTGGAAGAGGACTGGGAGATCGGCGCAGCCTTAGCGTCCAGTCCTTCTCCGACGACAACCCGCCTAAAGCGGCGGGCCCCTCAAGTCCTCCCCGTTCAGGGGGAGGGCTGGGAATGACCGGCGAGGGTGGTGTGGAGTGCAATGCGGGCGGAGGCGCCCCCGCGCCTATCGCCCGCCCATCACCACCATGAGGAGGGAGAAGACGGCGTCTTCTCCGACCTCTTCTGCGCCTGCGGAGCGGCGTGAAGCGAGAGGGTCGTCCTCCCGCGCGCGCTCCGCCGCCTCCTTTTGCGAGATGACATCCTCGCAAAAAGAGGCGACTGCTGCCCAGGACCCCTCACTCTCCAGCATGGCGTTGACCACGCCGGGAAGTGAGAGGTCCTGTCCGATCTCCGCTGTTAGACTGCGGCGCGGCTCAGACCAAGCCGGGCACACCTCGAGGGTGTGCTGAGCCGTGTCCTCCGCCGCGCCGCAGTCGTGGCACGCCGGGGTCTCCTCCCTCCCGATCCGGTGCCGGTGCTTGCCGAAACAGCCGTGGCCTGACAACACCTGCACCAGACGGAATGAGAGGAACCCGTGGGAGCGCTCGAGCCAGTCTCGTAGGACCGGACCGAGCGCGTCCAATGTACGGCGGCCAAAGGTGGCGGAGGCGAGGTCCTCTGTCCAATGGACGATGATGGCGTCCCTCGCCTCCCGCCGCACGGCCTCCCGCTCCTCCGCGACGGGGCGCTCGCCGAGGGCCCTTCGCCGCGCCGTCCACTCGTACACTCTGGCGAGCACCCACGCCTCCAACTCCCAAGGCGGGGTGCCCGCCAGAGCGCACGCCGCTGAGAAACCCACCGAGCGGTAGGCCCTCGCCACCCGCAGTGACAGAGCGGCTGCCTACTAAACCTCCTCAACTCATTAACTGTGTCACACGGTACTACTAGGCAAGACCGGATTTACAAGCTTCTTTCAACTATAACGACTCCCAAAGATATCCAAATGATAGCCGGAACATCGGCTTAACGTGCTTTCTAAAGCACGGAGGAAACTTGGTATTATAAGACGGTCACCCATCCACAGACCAACTTTGTTATTCACTATTAGCCACGAGAACCTCAACAGTTAGATCTGTAAAATATGTTGTTATCATAAATAGTGTAGTAAATAAATAATTTAAAATGCATCATCAAGTCTGCTAGAGACACAAGGTAACAACTCGTGATGCCAGGGTTGTTCAGCAAATATAGAAATATATTATTTACTAGCTAACCCGTACAACTTCGTTCGCGTCATATTTTTCATTAATGTTCCGTTCCTATTGGTCGTAGCGTGATATAATTATGCCTTCTTTGATAGAAATTAAGTAAGAATTCAATTTCATCCAGCAGTTTTTGATATAAACGCGTTCAATCCATTAAGTAAACAAACTCTTACATCTCAACAACTTATAATATTTGTATTTATGTACCATCTAACTATGCACTTAATTATGATAACATATAGCCATCTTCTACTTAAAAACACAAAAGTCCTTATACCAATATCATATGAAGGTCTAAAGACTTGTTTATTTCCCTGAGACCGCTAATAAAGGCGCCACAGACCGCAAGGAGTCGCCGTACAAACAGACATAAAAACTCACTATTTACTTATAGATTCAACGGACAGACTGGCATAGAGATAGACTGTGGTTGCACGTGTGGGATATTGGGTTTGTTCACAGGCGGTTGGATGCACTTCAAAGGGTTCGAGAAGATCTAACACCAAGAAACGCTGGTATGTGTGCAAAACGAGTTTAGGTTACCTGTTGGTAAAGCTTAAAAAGACTGTTTCTAATGCTTCTTAAAGCTCAAAAGAAAAAACTCGGATGTGTTGCCAAGCTAATGCTAGATACCAGATAAACTTGCACTAAAGTACATTGACCTTGCCCAGCAATCCTTGCGTAGATATTCGAACAATAAATTATGAACCATTTTTCATCACTAGAGAATATTAAGGATCACGAAAGAAGTCGATTCAGAACAGCTTTATGTCTTTATTTCAGTTTTTGATATTAAAATTAAGATAGTCAATAAATGGATGTGGGTCAATGAACGTTATTGCACATTCATCTGGCGCCTACCTTAGGTAAGGTTTCATTATATTTGTTTTTGGGGGACGGACAAAAAGTACTGATTCTTAACCCAGTTTGTATAAACAACTTTTGATTTTGTAAGTGCGTTGAAATCTTTAAAATCATTAGGTACAACATCATATAGAACAGTTTTAATGAATTAACTTCAGTTAGTTTCACTAAACCAAGCTTTAAAAAATCGACTCTGCAAAAGCGTTTCAAAATAGCCTTCGAAACAGTTAAGTTCCGTCAGCTGATCGATTGAACAACTTAAAATAAACGTCATCAATCAACTGCGAGGAGTTTCCATTTCCTCCTGAACAGGCGTCCCTAACGAGGTTTAGAGAGTTTTTCCAAAAAATATACGAATTTACCAGAATTCGGCTGTCAGCGCTTTGGGCGCCACTTCTCGGCGAATAAGATCAAAGACAATCAGATTTCTAGGTATTGAAGTAACCTTTTTTGTACAAATACGTATATAAAAACAATGGTTTATTTTTATGAAAATGTCACATTGAGATCAATCAAATTTACCTTGCCATATCGCCATATTTATAATAATCTAAGACGAAATACGTTAATGGTGTTTATTTTTGGAAACAATGTGAGTAAGTGAAGGTATTCTTGACGACGTGAAAATGGCTGCTAATCAGTCTTACTCGTCATACTTATTTAGGACAACGCAATGATTGAACCTACAGTTTTAGGGAAACGACCTCGGGTTAAAGCTAAAACCGTATATCGTCTTAGAAACGTTGCAAAGACTGTTCACCGTTTTAAACGAGCTAAAGCATAATGAAGAGATACATGACATCCATAATTCGATGAAGCTACGTACAACACGCGGGCAGGGGGAACAAACAAAAAGCACAAAAGCAGGCCGGATGCCGCGGCTTTCTGCCCGCAGTGTGCCCAACTCTCTAAATTGTGCTCTCTACACTACCGGACTTCGCAGAATGCCAAACGAAAAAGTTTTCCCTTTTTTAGCAGTCCACACACAAATGTAATCATTTCGAAAAAGGGAGATTTAATTTTCTATTTAACGGGTTAAATTTTAATAAATCTGCGTGTGGTTGTGGCGGTGAATATTTTATTTTTGCGGTATTGCCAGCGTGGAAAGCGTTTTTGATGGCAAATGTGTCGCTGAGCCACTTACTGACAGCATCACGGTGACATTGTATTGTGGATGTTGTTTAAATTATGAACAGCTAAAATGGGTTCAAGAGTTACCGCATGTGCATACATATTACCTGCGAATATGTAGGTAATATTGTAACGTAGTTGCAAACAAGATGGGAAAGATACACACAAAATGTGAACAGCTGTGGTACGAACTTTAAGACTAAGATACGGACGGACTTTAAGATTCTTATCGCTCACCACTTCATAACATTTAAGACTACTTTAGAATACGGTTAATTATCTTGGTATAGCTTTCGGCTATCAGAAACGTATTAAAAATAGCAGGTAATTTTTGTAACTCCTCAAGTAATTACGGTGAATGTAATTCAGTCGGGGCTTGGAGCCAAGTGTAATGACCACGAACAAAAAAGTAGAAAGTCAATTATTTGCCGAAAATAATAAGCACACAAATTCTTTTTCTTTGCTAAAGCAAAAGGTTAACTAAGAAAAAAGAGGCCACATAACACGCACAGTCCGTGTTCTTATAAAAAATAAATAAAGTAATATTACAGTGGTTGGTCCGTAAATAAGGATTATTAGGTCGGATAAAAAGTGCGGGCGCTATTAACACTGAAAATCACAGAACAGTGAGCTCACTCACATTATCCTTATACTTCATATTGTAATTTGGAGAATTACCCAAAATACCCGTAATTTTAGTACCGACACTTGGTAAAGGGCTCTACAGACGGGAGCGATCGAAACGGTAGAATATTTGCATAACTATTTTAAACCTGGCATATCGATACAAATAACACGATAGTAATACAGTGAATAGACAAAATGTATTTACTTCTCGTATCTTAAACAAAACAATATGAAAATAAGCAAAAAGCCCAGTATTCAAAAGATATTCTTCAGCTTTGAAATTATTTGATTCGTCTTAATTGGGACCAATTAAACGATTATTAAATTAGAGATTTCATTCCCGGCATTTGTTCTTAAAAGTCGTTTGGCTAACTCTAATTTTGCTTTTCAGGGCTTTTTGCTAATAGCCATTTAGCAAAAAGCCAGTAACAGTTACAGAATTTTTAGGCAAAAAAATATTTGTAACTTCAGAAATGCTGTAAATTGCAGGCAAAAAACAGCAAGCACGTTAAAAATATACCCGTCACAAGATTAATGTCAAACGGTAGACATTCATGCAGTTTGTTTCAGGATATATTGGTGAAGTTTTTCAACATGGACACTTGATGGATTAGTGTCCAGCGCTGCGTCGGCTTTGCGATCCTGTCGATAACGCGTCGATGTTGGTGCCACGATCGACTTGTGCGAAAACAAATCGCAAACGATCGAATATTGTGAGTGATGCAAACGTGTAAAAATTACTGGAAGGATTTTTGTTTTGTTGGAACCACTTCAAAGAAAAAAATTAAGTCTAAAAAGAATTGTTGCCATTTAAACAGCTAAAATTGAAAATAAATTCTATCATTGGGATATAATTTAGCGTTATAATTGTTAATAAAATCAAGCTTGATTCGTTGTAGTTTTAGAAAAATAGCAAATACAGCAACCAGTAAACATTACATAGCTAAAAACTTCCGCATGATCATTTCGATAACACGTGAAAGCATCTTCCTTCCTAATTCTCAAAGATATTCGATTACCCTACATAGTACCGTATCGAGGAGTCCGTTACGGAAATGTAATCAAACTGACCAGGCCGGAGCGAGCAGGACAAAAAAGGTCACTTAGCCAAGATCAGAGCCAAGGTCGAAAGCCGTAAGTGGGAGGGTGCTTTTTGCTTCAACGGTACATTAGAGATCATAATTTTTAGTAGAGATGTTGATACAATATACGATACTGCAACAAAATATTATGTTTACTGCTGGATATGAGCTTCTTTATGGTATACATTTTTATTGAAAACATGGCAATATTGCTAAGCAAACCAAGTGATTATATTATTGCAGTATGTTAATGAAATTCGTACTGCTCATTTTCTTGGTTTAATTCAGTCATTCATCAGTTTAGATTTACTTTTTTGACAACAAAGAAACGCAGTTTTAATAGATTTTTAATAGTTTTTAAACCAAACTTTTAGAACTATAAGTAGAGAGCTACAAAAAGTGACACAGGTGAATAAAGAACCAGTCAAAATGCACGTGACATTTTGGTAGCGCATGTCAGTCCCATACATTTTTGACAATTGTTGTGGCTGGCTGAATATTTTTTTTTCTAATAACCCTTCCTTTTGGCTTTGCCGTAGTCGCGTAAAAAGGCGACAGACACTATTTCCCTAAAATCAGTCGACAAACTATCGCAACAAAATACTACGCACGTCACCGCCCGTCTGTAACACCTTAGCCCGGGCTCGCATTGGTCGGGCACGAGTCACGCGATCCAGCCATCTCGTCCAGCCATTGTTCTGCTGCCTAATTATTACCGACAACTGACGGCTATCGGTCCTGACACCACCACTTACGATTATTTGGTGCTAGGGTACAGAACCCTGGTATTCGAGGGAATTTCGGGTTATCCGAGGGCATTTGGACCTCCTAAAACCTATGTAGAAGGTACGGTTTCTAAATCAGCCAAATAACTTTGGAGTAGTTTTAGGGACGTGAAATATTATAATTAAGATTGGCTGGTAATAGTTCAATGGGTTTTGTCGATATTGTAGCGCGTTTAACGAGTAAAAGATGTCTATGTCTCACTTTGATTATTTTTTAGATATTTTTGGTGAAATTAACGATTGTTTCAACTCGTTTACAGATTTATGAACCACATGGTCGTGATCTTCGCTGATTGTTCAACTATCAGTGAACCTGTTAATCATTGTATATTTGTTAATAGCAGGCAGCAAAACGTTCAGCCACTTGATTTTTGGTTATTTTTCGTTTACACAAGATTGATGAAAGGGAGTCTTATTTAGTACCGGGAACAACACGGTACTAAATCATTCCTTCCGTCATGAAAACGCACCATAAAAAGCAATCTAAATAATCTTTTGACAGCTTAATTTAACACCTCCATACACATTATTGCCCTTCGAACATAAAATCATCTTTTATAAACAAAAATTGATTCGTCATAAACACCGCGCGATGCCTTTAAAAACCAATAAAAAGAATCGTATACACCCCAGAACACATAATCAGAACCGCGGCGATAACAGTAAATCACATAAGCGCCCTTAAAGGTATATAACATAAAGATGATTATGCCATATCAAATGTAATGCACCAATCATAATTTCTTTATCGTTCGATCTGAATAACAAGTGATGGTGTTCAATATTTATGTAGTGTTCGTTTACAGGGCGATGCTAAAAGTGATTTATACAAACAAGGGTGCTGACTGGATAGCTTTACAGGAAATCACTAAATATTTTTCACGTGGATACTTACGTGTTTAAATAAACTGTTTTTCATGGTTTCCATCATTCTTTCCTTGTCTGAGCTTTCCTGGGTCATTATCAAGGCCAAGTTTTGTAAGAAAATAAGTATATCATTTACCTCTAGTAACTATCCGTCGAATCTTGAGATCGATATTTCACTCGTTTTCCTTAATCCAATTGAGTGGGCTTTTCCGCAAACATTTACCGAGTTCTAATAAATTGTATTTAGTCCGGTAATGTATTTTTTTGTTTCTTTAGTATAAGTACATATATTTGTAAAAGGTAATCTCTTTAAGTGCCAATCCGATTACTATTCTTCCACCTTTAGAAAATACGCTATATAAAGTACAAGTATTCGTTTTCTCCCGAAAAAATGCACTGTTCTTATGAACTAGGCGTGAGAGCACAGCCAAAAGAGCAATAGTGTTTATAGTCCTTGCTAGACTATATCCAGGAAGAGACACAAGATACATTTATCGAGAGAGAACGTACTCTCGGGATGAATGACATGACAGGGCATGACATAATAAGATGATGACAATGAACAGCCATGACAATGACCAGACATAGGTGAAGGGATTCATCCCGGGTATATATTCCCTTGGGATCCTATCTCCTATCTATCCTTTCACGCAGGCAAAGCTGCTGGTGGAAACCAGTAAACTACATATTTAAATCATACTTTTTCTGTGCATTTTTCATATAAGTTCCGTTTGTTTTCCTTCACACTACAACGTACACTAACACTTACCACGTACACTATAAACGTGTCCCTGACGTCCATTGTCGCGTGATCTCACTTGTGTGGACATTCCATGAAGTTACTACAGCTGTGAGGTTTTATATTCTTGTTATTTGCGTTGGATACTGGGCGAGATTATCTGCCTATCAGATTGAAGGAAATCTTTACTAATACTTTTGTATGATAGCTTCAGATCTTCATTTTTATATGCCTAGCCAATAATTATATTGGCTGAATACCAGATTTGCACTATTTTATGACTCAGGATAATTTCAATTTCAATTCTTAAACCGTGTACTGTGATTCCGAAAATGCGGTAGGCATTTTAATGGGTATAACTAGGCAAAAAGAACACATTGACTTTTCTAATTTATGCGATTTTGTTTTGTTTTATAGCAAAACTCTAGGTGTTTTTGAGATTACCGTAACGTTTGACGTATAACTAACGTAACTAGTAGCTATATTGAATTTGAAACCATACAGTAGATATTTATTAGTAGATTTTATTTTTTAGGTAGAATGTACAAGGATCCCTAATATTTGTAACATCTTATGTACCTATGATATACCTACATTCTTTGCAAATAAAAATCATTGTATTATATTCTATTCTATTGTGCGCGCCTGTCAAAATGACATATTTTATGCCGAGTTACTGAAACAGACAAACATTACAAGTGCAGTCAGGTAAAGTAAACAGGTAACCAAGCCTGCACTTACCGCGCGGTACAGCGGTATAGAATGTCGGTAATGTGCCGCTCGGCAGGCGAGGTGCGGCGCGGCACGGTAAGATTTACCGCGAGACAGAGATTGTTTAGTGAATGGCCAGGCTGATGTACGACCAATATCTATTCAGTGATGAGAATTTTGTTTCTAGGTTAGGGCTAGGTACCTATAGGTAATCACATTGTTGCCATCGCAGGTAGAATTTGAGATTCTGGAAAAACCGGCCAATTGCGAGACTCACACGAAAGGATCCGTACCTAAAATAAAAAATACACGTTAGTCCCCCATTAATTTTCAATTTAATTTAATTTTTAGTATTTCGCTGCCCTAGTGCTTGAATGGCCAAACGACCAACTTTACCAAAATAGACTTTTTTATATCAAACTATAGCAACCCTTATTACACGCTTTTTAATGTATATATTTTTTAATTTTGTTGGATGTAATTTGCACTATTAGCAAAAATAAAATATCCAAACTCCCTTATAAAAACTGTTTTAAGTGCTTGAATAGTCAAACTCCAAATTATGCTCAAATGTACGCATTCAAATATCAGTCTCTGTTCTTGTTTGTCCAACCTCCGTCGACCGACCAATCACGGTCAAGCATTCCGACGCCATATTGTTTTTCTATTATTTGTTTCGTTATCGAGATAGCGTGGTTTCTAAGACAAAATTCTGAATTATATTGTTTTTATGCAGTTATAGTAGTTTAAAATGTCAGTAACAACGAAGAAAAAGGATTGTAAATTGAGGGTTTCGGATTTGGAAAGGTACGTTGGAATTTTATTGACTTTCTTTTATTTTAGTGTTTGAAGTTACTTGTATGTTATATACAGGTTGATTGTTACCTTTTCGCATGTAAGACGTGATCAGGTTGTAGAAGTTGTGATAAATGTTTTCCATGCGGGCAAAGTCACGGTAAAAGTTTGCTTACAAAAATAATAACTAACCGACTTAAAGAAGGAGTTATCATTGCGGTCCGTATGTGTTGTGTGTAATATTATGTTAGTATAAATGGGTTACTAAACACCTGTTTCAATTTCCATTAATGTTTGTATGTCTGTCCACAAATTTCCCAAGCCAAATCTTGTATTCGCATGTTACAGAAAATCTTGTATAAAAATTTAACATACTGTATAGCGTCTATGATGGCAGTTTGGACAAACAAGCACTATACTTGCGCATCATTTTAGAGCTTTATCTCCATGTCATTATGCTCAATCTCCTTACACATAATTTTGTTGGCGACATTTTGGCCAACCTCCAACAATAACATTAAAAATAATCAGTATTACAATTATTATTTTTAATTACTATTTCAATAATATAAAAAATACTTGTCAGGTTTCTAATTCATAAAAGATTTTGGTAAACTTTTCATTATATCCATACGTAACTTTAAAAAAATGTCTCCTGTAAAATTTGATCAATGGTTGTTTGGCCATTCAAGCACTAAGGCGACGATTTGTTGTTAGCGGCAACAGAAATACACACTCTGTGAATATTTGAATCGTGCTATTTCGGTTCTTGATATACAGCCCACTGACAGAGAGACGGAAGGACAGCGGAAAGTTAGTAATAGGGATCCGTTGGTTACTCTTCGGGTACGGAACCCTAAAAAGTGACTTTCTATCAGTGATAGCGAGTGTCAAAATTACTTGTTATAACAAGGACTTTAGGCTAAAGTATTAGGTACATCTATCTTTACTTGAAAAATAATTGAGAGAATTTTGAAGCAGTCTGTTTTAATGTTGCTGTCTGATTTTGGTCGAGTTAACTTGATTGTAGTGCTAAATAGCTGTTTACTCGACATTTTATTCAGCTCAGCCAAGAAATCCACAAACAGACGCACATATCAGTAGAAATAAAAAGAAAATAAACTTATTCCAAGTTCCCATCATTGCCACTATGATGAAAAAGCGCTTTTCAGCGCTTTATTTTATAGCTCTGACTCCGGCCATCAAATAAGTAGGCAGCGGCTGGAAGATAAACAAAGGCGCTGTAACTAACACATAGAGATGACGTATCATTGGTGTGATGGCAGCGTGACGTCACGGGCAAGTTTTTATTGGCAGCCGGGAGGTTTATAGGGCTATACCACGGGTGACTGGGGATACTATGGACTAAGGAAACCATTTTTTAATGTTTCATTAATTTTTTCTTGTACGAAGATCTGAATTTCAGGTTCCAAATGATTTATTTATTATATACCTTATTTCCGTACACCTCATAACAAACACAATAAAAACGCTTATAAAAACTAGTGTACAATAGGCGGTCTTATCGCACAGGGCAATCTCTTACAGACAATCTTAAATTATTTATTTTTGGCATTTTTATTCTACCCTCCTTGTTCAGGTAAGCTGGAGATTTCTATAGAAATAAACATCATCTTTGTAGGTACCTATTTTTCTGTTTAATTCTCCTAATCTGTTAAATGTACGTACATAAATAGTAATAGCCATAATAGTTGATAGACTTGTAGAAAAAGATTATTCATATTAGCTATTTAGAAACTAAAATAAAAACTGCACGTGGATATATATACGAATAAAGACAAATAAATGTGGCGTTAAAAATCCTACTAATCCTACAAATCGCTATCACTAGTAATGTGTTCTTTATAAGTTCAATTGAGCAGTAAACTGTGATTTAGTCTAAAATCTCTGCATAATAAATACAATAGTCTTAAGTGCAGATATTTTCACATTTTCTAAAGCACGAAAATGTGGTAGAAAATTCTAAAATCTCCTTACATTAGAAGTTACGATGCTACTTATCTAAAATTACATTTTTAGAACATAAAAAGAATAATATTTTTTGGGAAAACACTGTAACTGCGTGAGTGAGTTTGAAGTATATTTCAGAGACAAGCGATTTTATCTTTCGATCAAAGTTATATGTCTTTATACGCATTAGAATAGTTTAGACTTAGAGAATACCATTTATAAACTTTTCTTGGGCTACACAAGTTATCTAAAAAGCTGACTTTGCGAAGAAAATATAAGGGTTTATAAAAGGCTTATTTGCTGTAAAGATAAAACAAACCTTGGGTTTGAAGTTAGGATTAAGATAAAGTAAATAAATATTGTCTCAAAATAGTTTTACTGACGCAAGCAACCAGCGCGAGACATCGTTGAAATACAGACATTTAGAAATTAAGCTTTTCACAGATAGCCAGCTAAAAAAATCCAGGTGACTCATAAAAGCTTTCCAAAAAGACTAATATCTAAAAGGTCAAAACAACGTCGTCGCCTGTTTGTCTGCACTTCTCCAAAACCTCGCAACGGATTTTGATACGGTGGTTTTCAATTTTAAAAAAGAACGATAAAGGAGGAAGGTTTACGTATAAAATATGCAACAGTGCGAAGTCCTGTGCAGGTCGCTAATGTTAGATAATAAATAGAAGCCTATTAACCCAATAAGGCCGCCTTTTGTGTCACCTATGTAATGCTTTCTTAATCTACATTTTCTGTAACTTATATGGTGTACATAAAAAACTTTTTGAACACCGACTTCCGAAATTAAAGTTATTTTTTACTTTGAAGTGTTTTGTTTTTGGAAGTCGGTTTTGTTTTTATGTAAAAAAGTTATTTTTTATTTTCACTTTTTAGTAGTACGCAGGTACCACTAAAAAGTGAAACCACAAGCACAGCGAGCTGGCGTGGTGTTAATCAACAGACGTGCGATTTAAGAAAACCCGATCCATTTGCTATAATTTATTGAAGATTTCCGTTGCCTACCTCCGAAGTTCTTCATCACATCTTCACCAAATTTAAATGGGATGAGTCTGAGATAATACTCTTCCAAACAAAAAAAAAATCATCCAAATCGGTTTACAATTGGCGAAAATATCGCTGAACAAACATTTTCATGGGATCCCATCACCAGATCCTGACTTATACCTTCCATCATCAGCTCAGCAACATGAGATGATGATTATCAGACACAAATATCTGAATTGCGTCAGAAAGTTTATGAATAACACTGTATGTGCTTATGAAATTTGAGGGTTTCCCTCGATTTTTATGGAATCCCATCATCAGATTCCAACTTGGTGACAATGGGACCACCTCAGGAGTATAGGCTTTCGAAAAAAAAAATAATTTTTAAAATCGGTCCAGAATTGGTAGAGAAATCAGTGAACATAAATAAATAAAAAAAAAATATACATACAGCCGAACATAGAACCTCCTCCTTTTTGTAGAAGTCGGTTAAAAAGTATATTACATTTATTCTATTCAATTCTAGAACTTTATTTTTTGGCAATAATATGCGGACCGTACCTCTATATTATGCAGGCCAGGGTGTAAAGTCCCTAAAACCTCAATTGATTCTGTCCGACAGTTGTTACCGGACTGTCGTAAAATTATGTTATTATCTTCATTCGAACTTTGATTGGGAATTTGTGTGACGTCACAGGTATTTTGGTTGATCCTGTGTAGAAGTAAAGATGCGCCGCTACACATATCGACCAGATTACAAAAAAAGAAAAGATAAATATTATAAGTATTTCAGACAGAGTCCATTATTAGTTTAGTATACTCTGGACAAGATGTCTTCATCACCAAACAATCACTTAACGTTACCTTTTCCCACAACACTCACTAACACAACATGCGCTGCCTCCCCAACTCACTCAAGTCCACAGTCTTAGTACAAGGCACAGGGTACAACCAACCAATTTTTGTCACACCCGACATCGACAGTACGAAGTTATCTTTCGATTTCACTCACTCAGCGCTGTTTGTCTCTGGCCCCGACAAACTCGAGTTGTATCGAGAAGTTTGTTCCTCGTTATAAACACAGAATTGCCGGCACTTTTCGAATACGTTGTTATTTAGGACGGGGCTGATAATTACCTGGAATAGCTCTTGATTGACAACTTGGAGTTTGGGGCGCGTTGTTTGTTTTAAGTTTCGAAGGTTTAATGTTAGAAATATAAGTGTAGTGTTTTGATTTCACTTTGTGGGAAGTGATAAAAGAAATTGTCTTATTTAGCGATCTGCTTCTTTCTGTTTCTTACGATGGGTACCATCATCAGCAGCTTACATCATCATCATCATCATATCAGCCAAAAGACGTCCACTGCTGGGTCTTGTGTGTCTCGCATCCATCGGCTACCCTCACCAGGTCATCGGTCCACCTTGTGGGAGGCCTTCCGACGTTGATTCTTCTAGTTCGCGGTCGCCGGTCGCCACTCCAGAGCTTACAATATTTCAATTAATTTACTTAGCCTTCTCACAACTATGACTCATCTGACAAAAACTGATGAAGTGGTCGATGTTGGAGCACGCTTGCTTAGAAGTAACCTATACAGACCCCCAGGTTGTAGCTATCAGGAAATACTCATCCCAGCATAAAGTTCCTCTCTTTCGTACGCACAATGACGGTATTCTTAAAACGTCTTTTACGTTTGGGTTGAAATGTTTATTTAAAACAACATTAAGGTGACACGTTGCCCTAATTCCTCTCAACAACACGCAATTCAAAACACAATACAACCTCATTACGAAGATGTAAAGATCAACAATAGAGCCATCGAATGATAACAGGTTCTATCTCACATCAAATAGCAATCGCAGACTGAAAGCGTCCGCTATCCTTTGATCCAGGCTGCTTTGTGCCGCCCCTGACTTTTTGCCTCCCATCTAATGGACGCGCATTTTAAAATGCTTTTTTAAAGCTGAGAGGCGTATTAGTCATTTTTCTGGGGTTTTCTTTCTCTTAGAGGCTTGGGTGATGTGGAATGTGGAGATTAAAAATTATCTTGACGTTTTGAAAGCTTATCGATCGTCTAATTTAAATAAAATTCCGTTGAATGTTGACTGAAAATAATTCTTATTAATAAAAAGCCTTTAGTAAGTTTGCATAGTCGGTAAGAAACTGGGTGATTTAAAGCTTAGAAATAATTGAAATTGTTACCCCAAAGTCTTGAAAGTCTTAAAAATTGCGTCAACCACCAAATAAAAAATTAATAAGCACCGAGCACAAACTTTCGTTCTAATAAATGAAAAACTCCGCAATACAAAACACGAATAATGTATAAACAATAGAAAGAAGGGAAATAAGGCAGTATTATGTTAATATAAACAGGCACCTCGTCACGGGGTGAATGACGGGACGAATATTTTGATTAAAACTTATGAAAAAACTCTTTGGGCGCCCGGCCTAAGAGACAGGCGAGAGCGGGCGCCGGTTGGGGCGGGGGGCGCCGAGATATGAAAATATTATCAAAGTTATTGAAGGGTTACACTCGTCGGGGCCGGACGTGCGATTATTGTAATTGGATGGAGCTGTTTATGGAGTATGAGGGTTTTCAGTAAGGGAATGTAGGTCAATTTTCGGCTTTAAATAACGTGAACTATTGGGGACTTTTCGGCTTTACGGGGTTAGACTAAGCAATCAAAGTTGTGTTGTGTGCTTTAGTTGAGTTAGAGATTTAAAAAATAAAAAATTTTGGCTTTCTAACTCCAACATTTGGCATGTTGGAGTTAGGGCAAGTACTAGGTACACTTACTTCACAAAACCTTCTTCTTCTACAAAAATAAAAAAGCGAGTCAACAATAACTTAAAGTCGAGGCATACCTCTCCGTGACTTAAGCCGGGCTCGCGGGACATGCCGACGAACTTGTTAAAAATGTATCAATTTAACTTTGCACGATAACATCGCAGTTCGCCGGCGCTCTTTGACAGACCGCCCTTCTAATTTCATATCGAAAAGTTCAATGATTAATCTTTTGTGAAACAATTCATAATATTCTCGAGATTTCGGCAATCTTTTGGATGTTATAATCTGACTAGAGGGTAATATTAAACTTGAGGGCTTCATACATCACTGTTTACTGGTACCGTAATACGTTAACTTCGGGAACTTTTCCGTACCGTAAATGGCCACGCAAAAGTCGGTTATGGTTTCAATTTTTAATACATACCATCTAACGATTTTCACCCCAAAGAACGACAGTATCGTTGGCATAGTTTTAGTGGCAGATTCACAAACACTACTGCTGAGCACGAGGTCCTGGGCTCGTTTCTCGAGCCCAGCAAAGTATAATTGGGTTTTTCCGTCAGGAAATTTTTCAATAACAACTCGGACTCTAGATATATGCCCAATACTCTGGCAATAAGCTCGTCCCCTATCAAATTCGTCTTAAACTGATTATTAGATTGGCAAAATGTAAGTACGCTATATGGACATCTTCTGTTTTGACTGTAACATAGAGGTACAGACTTATAGAACTCGTCCAAAAATTTTTTTTCAGCTAAATGTTATGCATTTTATTATATAACAACAGAGAATTCAAAGCAAAAGCGTTAATTTATAACAACCCTACTACAAAGCAATATTGACTCATCACGTAGTTACAATGTACCCATCACCTGAGTGCATCATAAGCCGATTACTCATATCAGTTAGCTTGAAGCTAAGCTCACTATGTGAAAATAACAATACATTGTATGCATCTCTAATCCTTGAGGCAAGTCTATAATGTACAATGTTCAGTTCATTGCGGTGCCACAGAATAGAAAAATTCAGAAGGCTGACTCTAGTCAACGAGCGAAAACAGTCGCACTCACACATGAACGAGTATTTGCAGCGATGTCAAACAAATGCCGGTCACGAGTACACTTGCACCGCTGTACGTGAAGCGTGTCTATGTGTGCGTGCGTGTGTCTGGAACTGAACTTCTGTTCCTTTATTGCGTTGGTGTGGTACCATATGTAGTTCATCAATACATTCACATAGTGACGGACAGCCATTGACAGGACAATCAGCTCCGACCTAAATGATCGATACAATATTCACAAGCCATTAGCGCCCTTAAATGATACTAATAACGCCCATAATCGAATACACGTACGGAGCATCTTGATCGCGTTGACTATGAAGGCAAATTGTGCTCAAGTCGTAAATATTTTACGATTCATGATACACTAAGTCTTGTATATGAAATTACAGAACATCAACGGAGCTTTGATGACGTAAAGAACGGTTGTCGTATAAAAAAGGTCAAATACGAGCTGGATTCGTACACTTCGCAATTCGCCAGTTCCATTACTCTCTAAAATAATGCTTTGCAAAAAGGCAGCTTTAATGGCTTCCTTTAGTGTCTTACTTTTTATATTTATCATCATCATAACAGCCGAAAGACGTCCACTGCTGGACATAGCACATATAGCCTCTCCCAAAGGGAGGGGGTTTGCCATAATCGCCACGCTTGGTAGGCGGGTTGGCGATCACAGTGTATGGTGTTGAGTGTTACGAACGCTGCTGCCCACTCTGTGGTGAGTCCCTTAGTCGCCTCTTACGACACTCACGGGAAGTGATGGGATGGTTTTATATAATTCAATTCAAATTTTCATTATTTAAAATGATAATACTAATTATTATACAACAGATTGCGCATACATATTCTGTGAAAATATCAATTGAGGGTGATCACTTATGATTGTTTTGAAGATACAGTCCTGTGAAAGACAGTCGGGTGGCTTCGGATTCTTAGCACTCTTTTTATAGAGTAAGCGAACCAAGTGTGAGACAGACATACAGACAGACAGATGGTAATCATATAAGTTTAGTTTTTTCGGAACCCTAAAATCGTAGTTTTATTGGCACTAGATGGCACTAGTGTGATCTGGCACGCCAGCCCGCTCGCCAGTTTCTGGCACTGTCGCGTTCTATGAGAGAGCGCTTCCGTGAGTCTTATCGACACTACTCTTAAATATTCGCTCGGAAATGTTGGCGTGAGGACTTCGCGCTTAAAGGGCCGCGGTATTTTCTTTTTTTTTATACTGAGGCGCGCGATAAGAGTTCACAAAGAATAATGTACAGAAAGTGTAGACAATGTGTATAATGTCTTTCTTTGATGATTTCAAATTCGATTTCTCTGTGTCAACAAGAATGATGATTATGTAGATTAAAATGAGAATCACAAAAAATATTATATTTCAAGTTGTTAATTTTTTATATTTGTAACAAACTTTCGTCCGCGACTTCGTTCGCGCATGCCTATTCCGTTATTTCCCGTTCCCATAGGAGTTTCGGGAAATCCTCTCTTATTGCTCCCCTTCACTCCCCAAGGAACCTACATGGCAAATCTCAGCTTCCTGCAACCAGCTTCCTTCCTACTTGCTTCTTGTTTTCTACTTGCTTGCTTTGTGCTTTCTGTTGTGCGTTGTTTATCGGTCACTCACTCAGTTAGTAATGGAAGAATTTTATAAATTAGGATAGTAAATGGATAGACGATGGGCAAACTTAATTTAAAAAAAACAAATGTATGATTATTATAGGTTAGGCCATGAAACCGAAACCGCAGAAATAAGCTATTAATTTAATAACTAAGCTTCAAATAATAATTAAACGTTACCTCCATACGGAATTACTATTTCCCAGAATCTCCCAGTACCAGGTATCTGCCGTGGATACAAGACATAATTACTGCAAGCCGGCGCGGCACAATTCCGGTTGAATCCTGAGATTAGAACGATGCTGATTAACGACGATAGGCTCGTCCCTTATCTAGTCAAGGCTTAATGCCGGCGTTGGTGTACTGGTGGTTTACGTAACTAAAAACATGCTGTCTCTTCGAGCCATAATTATTAGCTTTTCAAATGTTGTGCAGTATCGTGAAGATAGATTAGAAGTAACAGCAAGGGGCTGAACTATATTACTAAGGGCGAATTTGACCAATGAAACTAAACGCGATCAGCATACAAACGTTTATTTATAAGCTGTCAGTGTCGTTATTTTCTGTGGAATATTGACACTGATAGCTCTTGAAGGCAGTTCAGATGTACTGATCGCGTTCAGTTTCATTGGTGAAATCCGCTCTTAGATTGTTTTTTTTTTTTTTTTAAGGATAGTGGGACAAGCCCGCCACACATTCCCAACCACTGCAACTCCTGAAAGCCAGAATCAACAGTGGCGACCACCAGAAAAACGCCGAGCCAATGAAACCCGACGAGTCCCGGAGAAACGATTCAACTGTCTTGGATCCTGCAACGAAATTAATCAGAAAAGTACGTATAAGTACGTACGGAGTAGGAAAAAAAAAAAATATAATTTCCACTTCCCTCCGTATCAAGCAGAAGACAGAATAGAACTAGGCCAATAGGTATCAAGGGACAAATACAACTGGGTTAAGCCCAGTTGCCAAGCACCACGGATTATATCTTACCACTTATACTAATGGGTCCTAAATTGTGAGCTACTTTTGATTCCAGTAATAGGTATGGCAAAATCGCTTGAACGCACGGAAATTTGTTCTGGTTTCAACAAGGTCCGTATAGTAAACTACCCCAGACGTAACCTTAATACTTTCTAACATAATATTGCGTTCAGTTTGCCAAAGACTACACTCCCATAAGATGTGATGTGATTGTTCGTATTCATGGTCAGCTGTAGAACATTGACATATTGGCGAGGCCACAAGCTTAAAGGAAAATAATTTACTCTTAAAATTGCCATGACCTGTGAGAAATTGGGCAACACAGTGATCCACCTCCAGCCATATCCTGTCCAGCCGCTCACGAACAGATGGAAAAAATTGGTGGAGGTGACGGCCTTTGTTGGAATTTTCCCACCTACATTGCCACTCGGATAAAAGTTCCTCCCAGACATCAGTCTGGGGTTTTAGTAATCCAAAGATCTTAGCACGGCCGCGTTGCGGTAAGAACTCTGGGTCCGTAATCTTTCTAGCGTAGTAGTACATTGCAGCACGCCGCTGCACTTCTAGATCGACTGGGAGAACACCCGCCAGCACTGGTAAGGCTTCAGTACTAACCGTCCTATACGCCTTGCATAAGAATATCAAAGCCAAACGCTGGCTTTGAAGCAATTTACGTCGTACCGCACCTATGGTGGCCCTATCGGCCCAGACAGGTGCCCCGTAGCACATACAACCCAAGTAGGTAGCCCCATAAATAGTTTTTAAGGTTTGAAAAGATAGACCCCAAGTAGCTTTGGATATTCTCGTCAAGGCGTAGAAGTTCTTTTTTGCTTTCTCACCTACTGTTTTTATATGATCAATAAATGAAAAGTTTTTTCTTTTAACGGGTACGTTATTCAATTTAAAACTAGGCCAGGATTTAAGGTTTCCTTTTAAAATAAGTTGATAGGTTTTATGCGGTGCAAAGGTCAGACGGTTTCGATCGCCCACTGAGATATTAATCGTAGGCATGTGTCAGCCAAATTCTCAAGGCCAGCACGAGTACTTGCCTGAATGAGAAGCAAGCCATCGTCCGCGTAACCGGTTAATGAGCAGCCGCATGGGAGCGGAAGCGCGAGGAAATCATCGTAGCCGATATTCCAAACATATGGACCGATAACTGAGCCCTGAGGACATCCCATGGTTAGAGACTTAGTAATGGGATGATGTCCTAGTTTGAGTTTCACGGAGCCGTTTAGAAAGTAAGAAAGAATCAGATTATAGATGTTTTTGTAACAACCACGGTTTTTCATTTTAAGTAGTAGCATCGGCCACCATGCGTTATCAAAAGCGCCAGAAATGTCGAGAAAGATTTCAACCACATATTCATGTTCCGATAAGTTAATAATTTTACGAACAGAGAGCACCGCGTCGACGGTGGATTTACCAATAGTGAAACCAAATTGATTATTATGAAATTTAGGTCCATTTGGTAGTAAACGCGGAACGATTAGTCGCTCTAAGAGTTTTCCCAAAGATGGAAGTAGGGTTATGGGCCGATAGGACTTAGGGTCATCCGGGGGCTTATCGCCACTCTTCGGAATAATGCGTATAAAGCCCTGTCGCCATATTCGAGGAAAAATACCTTCCGCAATGCATCGGTTATATACTGATAAGATCGCGTCTCCCGCTATCTTACACGCTTCTATAATCATTCTATTAGATATTTTATCTTCACCAGATGATTTGTTGAGAGGTAGTTTGTTGACAACGTTTATGAATTCGTCAGTGGATGGAAGATCTGACTCCGGTGATTCAGGTGGCACCGTGGCCCACGTTCTGATTTGTTGGTGGTATTCATTATCATTTACTGATGAATCGTCTGGTATAAGGGAATCAAGCAGAGCATCAGTTTCCGCAATAAATTACCCTTAGATTTTTCAACAGATGCTCTGTAGCGTGACTTGGCAACTCTAAAAGTACTTAAAGCAAGATTAAGGAGGTCCCCGGTAACCTTACGTTTTTTTAGCTTGTTAAGCTGTCTACGAGCTCTACGAAAGCTTCTACGTTGTTCAACAAGGTAGTCACTCCACCAATCACATCTACAAATATTGGTCATGGATGCGCGACCAATAGCAATGTCAGCACAGTAAGTGAAAGCGTCCGACATTATCTCAGCACTTTCCTCAGCTGACAGTCCATCGCGAGTGAAGTCTTTGACATGACCAGAAAAAAGTGAGCCGAAGAATTCCCAATTCTATAATTCCCTATTTTTTAAGGATAGGAAATCATCAAATGACTCCTTCCGCGCTGGGCGGAGCGGCAGGGAGTGTCAGCCTCTTACTGACGAAAACCCATCCGTGTTCTTCCTAATGCCCTTTGCATTCCAGGGCCGCGGTGACTCTTTCGAACATTCTCCGCAACCTGCTGTCTATCATCATCTAGCCTTTTCCCAATTATATTGGCATCCAGTCAAACCGGATTCAGCTGAATACCAGTATTTTTAACCTGCTGTCTATCGTAGGGCTGGTATCTAATCAGCAAAGTCACTCAAAATATGTGTTCCTCGGCGTTGGTACATGGCGACACCGGTAGTCAGAAGCCTGGAAGGCTTACCGTTAGACTCATCTGTATCCAGTAGCTGGGCTGTGGTGGTCAGACCGGCAGTCACTACTCGTTAAATACTGGTATTCATCCAGTTAGACTGGAAAGTGACTGTGAAAAAGGCAGATGATTGCAATTATGTTTTTGGTAGTATGACAACCAAAATGCGCGAGGCTTACTCGCATAGCTAGTTGCTCGTAGTTTCATTGGAAATACACTCTAAGGTGAGACAGACAAATATAATCCTTTGCCATAGCTTGGGTAAATTACAAATTACTACGATAATTACACCAACATATTGATAAACACGAGAATAGTTCGACGACAATGATTTAATTAAGGGCGGGCTCAAATGAGCTTATTATGGAGCGCCATATTAACAGCAGGCGCTGATTAATGCGCCAATGATTACTGTCCCCCGACATATTGAGAGGGGGTGTGGTGCAAGTGAGTGGAGGCTAGTTTGTACCTGTCGGGGATTTAAAACACTGTGTAAGATGTGTTTTGTGGGACCCTTTAATAGTATAACGATTGTAGCTGGGTTAATAAAAGAGACAATAAAGAGAAAGAAATCCACAGTAAAAGAAAAATGAGATGCTGTAATCTTTAATATTTTTTCCATCATTATGAGCCATTCAAAACCGCTGTCGCTTATCCTCTAAGTACTAATCCACCGTTGTTTCTGAGTTTAGAATGCAAGCTATATTTGCGAAAAACAATGTACCTAATAATAACTTCTGTAATGTGACAATTATTTCTAAACCAATTTGTCAAATCCATAAAAGTTTGACATAACAAGGACTACAAGGAAATCGCTGCCTTGACTTCTTCGGACCACAAACCACTAGCGGGACCACAAGACGTTGGCAACGAATATGATCACTAAATATCTCTAAATGGCTAATTTATTAGTCCAATAATATTAAATTCAGTTCTAGAGTTAGGTCACTGAAAGTGAATGGTGATACTTTACATAAGAAATTACTTATACCTTTTTACTATGAAGTCATCAAGAATCCAAATCAGTACCTACAAAGAAAGCTCTTTTATTTCATTTTCTAACATTTGTTAAAACATGCCATGGGTTTGTCCGAAGTCATGCGCGTCGCTACTGACCTGAGAGTGACTGGCGAGTCCGGTTAAGGTGAAAACCTAACCTAACCTTTTTTTTTCTTTTTATCGCTGGGAAGGAAAAAATGCATTACGCATACCTCCCATCGGGGCAATGGAAGGGCTATGTGGGACTACCCGGGCTGACCCCGTATACCCACTAAAACAATCCAGCGGCATTCCCGCATCGTCTGAGTGGAGGGGGACTGGGAGATCGGCGTAGCCTTGACGTCCAGTCCTCCTCCGACGACCGCCCGCCTACAACAGGCGGGCCCCTCACGTCCTCCCCGTGGGAGGAGGGCCGGGAATGACCGGCGAAGGTGGTGTGGAGTGCAATGCGGGCGGAGACGCCCCCGCGCCTATCGTCCGCCCATCACCACCATGAGGTGGGAGAAGATGACTTCTTCTCCGACCTCTTCTTCGCTTTCGGAGCGGCGCAGCGGGAGGGTCGTCCTCCTGCGCGCGCTCCGCCGCCTCCTTTTGCGAGGTGACTTCCTCGCAAAACGAGGCGGCCGCTGCCCAGGACCCCTCACTCTCCAGCATGGCGTTGACCACGCTGGGAAGTGAGAGGTCCAGTCCGATCTCCGCAGTCAGACTGCGGCGCGGCTCAGACTAAGCCGGGCACACCTCGAGGGTCTGCTGAGCCGTGTCCTCCGCCACGCCGCAGTAGTGGCACGCCGGAGTGTTCTCCCTCCCGATCCGGTGCAGGTGCGTGCCGAAACAGCCGTGGCCTGACAACACCTGCACCAGACGGAACGAGAGGAAACCGTGGGAGCGCTCGACCGGACCGAGCGCGTCCAGTGTTTGGCGGTCAAAGGTGGTGGTGGCGAGGTCCTCCGTCCAATGAATGACGATAGCGTCTCTCGCATCCCGCCGCACGGCCTCCCGCTCCTCCGCGACGGGGCGCTCCCCTAGGGCCTTTCGCCGCGCCGTCCACTCGTACACTCTGGCGATCACCCACGCCTCCAACTCTCAAGGAGGGGTCCCGACCAGAGCGCACGCCGCCGAAAAGCCCACCGAGCGGTAGGCCCTCGCCACCCGCAGTGCAATGGCCCTATGGGGGCCTGCGCATCGCAGTTGCGTTCTCCCTCCTATGGAGGGAGTCCGCCCAGATGGGGGCCCCGTACAGGGCCATGCTCCGCAGGATGCATATAGGCGCCGGCATCGTACATTGGGCCCTCCCAGATTCGAGAGGAGTCAGGAGGGGGCGTCCGCTGAAGTGCGGGCCGAAGCGCCACCTGCTGTCCAACACAACTGTCGGGGTGGGCGTCAGAAATCTAACCTAATCTAACCTAGCCGTGGGACAACAAAGACTTTATTTAAAACAAAAGTAAATCTGGTGCATACCTACTGACATAAACCTCATTCTTGTAAGTTAAGTGTAAAATGGATATGAGGCACCTTTCCATCAGTTCACTCCAAGCATAATAAATATGAATAAACTTACTGAGTCCCAATACAATTTAACCAATCTTATAAACGTACGTAACTGTTTACCCGCTCTAAAAAGACATCTAAAACCATCACAAAAGATAGCAGACTACGTCCGGGAGTATCAGGACAGCAGAAACCTCGAGAGCCGCGTTGTATGACAATTCTTATCCTCTGTCCAAGACACTTGGATCACGTAAAATGTCAGTGACTGCATATTCGTACATACTTATATACACTTCGTAGTTATCAGTTAAGTGTGAAGAGGGAAAACACCTTTCCATTGACTCGCTCTAAGTACAATAAATAGGAAACCAACATCCTGAAGCCCATTAAAAACTTACCAAACTTGTACAAACGTAAGTTGTACCTATTCACCACCATCACCTATCCACTCCACTCTATAAAGACATCTAAAACTATGACAAAAGACAGCAGGCAAACTCACCATTTTCCGGCACCTACAGAATCCTTGAAAGCCACTCTGCATGACAATTCTTATCATGTGTCTAAGGTCAGCCAGTCTTTGGGTCACGCAGTGTCATTGTCTGCATATTCGTACATACTCGTACTTGTATAAACCTCCTAATTTTAAGGTGAGTGTTGGGTACAAAGCTTTTTTCCATGTGCTCTTAGTACAATAAATAAAACACCAATCTCAAGAATTCAATCTCAATAACATCTGACCAATCTTAAAAACGTAACTACTCATCTGCTCTATAAAGAAATCCAAACCCATCACAAAGACAGCAGACAAGCTCAACAGCGTCCGGTAAGTACCAGGACAGCAAAATCCTTGAGAGCCACAACAAAACGCTCTCATGTCCAGAGGCACATAAATCAAGAGCGCCATACATCACCCGCTCAAAAGGAGCGCCTCACTAATGGTCCGGTGATACGGGGCAGTGGACGCTGAACACTTATTTTTATGTGTTATTCTTATTGGGTGATTAGTTATGAATTTGTAGGAAAAATATAAAAAAAAAACATTGTATTTGGAAAAAATCTCTAATTTTGATAATGGTGTATTATGGTCCAATGAAAGATTCAAAGCATTTGTTTCAAATAAACTATTCACAAGCACTTTTGGATTGTCAAGGTCAGTCAAAATTATGAAGCTATTTGGAAAGGACCAAGGATACATTTTAAAACTTTGAAACGGTAAAAAGGTTTAACTTAATTTTTACAGACACCTTTTGTAACAATATCATAACAACAGTCAATAGTCAGCAACATCTTCTCCTACAAAAAAAAATATATTTTATGAAAAATTACGTAAGAGCAAAAAAACTTACATTTCCAGCTCACCAAGAACCACTCTCCCATTCGCTGCAAAACTGCAACAAACAAAGAACAAAATTATCAAAACTTACAACACTATCCAGGCAAAGCGCGCATAACCCGGGCAAAGCGGGTTTGCCCGCGGCAGTGGCCGTTCTAAGAGGAGAATGGCCTATTAAAACCTGCTCACCTTTCATATCAGCCAAGAGGCGATACCCGGGGGATAAAATTTAACTACGATGTTAACTTCAAGTGCAAAATAAAACACACGTTTGAGTTAATCGTGTGTGCATTTTAGTAAGTGGGTAGTGGGAGAGCGCGGTAGTATTTGGTCGTGGTGAATGGATACTTGGGTTGTGGAGGTCAGATAGATAAATTAGTAGCCCCAGTATTTAATACATAATTATAAATATAATATAAATATTTAGCTGCATTCGGTTAGACTGTAAGGCGACTTTGATATAGTTTATAGAAGGTGGAAGGTAGACTATCATAATAATACAAACCCACTGCTGAATAATTTGAGTGAGTCTAATCAACACCGACAAACAAATAAACAACGCTGCTCGCTCATAAAAATAATCTCCACATAACATCTGTTCTAAAAACAAAACGTAATCCCTGTTAAACGAAGCACTAGTTTTATTAAATTTAATGTACACAGCCGTAACTGGAACAAACAGACGGAGCCAAGCCTCCATTTTCCTTCACAACTCCACTACAAAAACTCAATTTACAAAGTTCCATACAAAATATAAGGAAATCAAAGGAATGCGGGAAACGTCACTACTTTAACCAATTCTTGACAATAAACAACTTGACTATAAGACATGTTCTGCCAGCCGAGTCCCGCTGCGGCAGTGACAGGCGCGCCCGGGCGGGGCGCGAGCCTCACGAAAATACACATTCTGCGTTTTGTATAAAGTTGGGATTTCTTTGCGTATACCATATGAAGTAACTCATCAAACGAAAATAAACTCTATCTTTGATGAAATACAGTATAATTTAGGTAATGTAGCGTTGTATATCTCAAAGGAGCGATTTAAACCATGTTCAGAAATGCTTGCGGTGAAAGCTTTCTTGGCAGAATTCTGCTTGCTGTTTTATTTTTTTAAATCGCGATTTATGTTCGTGGAGATGTTAAGGTATTCTAAAGGGTCTCGGTTTTCTTGCTTCTATAAAATTATGCGTTACGAGACGTTGAAAAATGAAATAAGTTTATGAGACGGAAATAAATAGCCTTGGCTCTGAAAGTGTGGCTTTCCTGCTTTAGATAGATATATTAGTTGGTAGCATTTGTACCTTTAGATGGTATGTTTCATACCTCTCTGGCCCCCACTGCGGGATTATCTTACTTGTTTAATTCTCAGAAAAATTGTTTAATTAAGTACTGTGAGTGACTTTATTATTTCATTGTTTTTTGAAGTGAAAACTTATTTAGCGGCGTTGTGCACTTTTTTTGCGATGGATAAAAAATGTTAAACTCGCGTCAGGATACGTAACCTGATCGAAAATTCGTAAGACGGAGGGATAGAAGCACGTATTCAAGTTTTTTTTTGGTGTTTGAAGATGGTGATCCCTCGTCTAGTAGAGCCCAGGTAGTAGATTTTAGCAGATAGATAGGAAGTTGACGTATTTTTTCTATAAGTACTATATTTTTGTTTCTAAAGACTAATGCACCGGAAATGGATGATATGCATTTTTGTCTTTGTTGTTTTTAACAAAAGAAAGAAGTAAACATGAATATCATGTTTTAAACATGTCGTTAGACGCCCCTCTCTCAACAGTAAAATACTATTGTTAGAAAACTAAGTGAAATCCAAATGTGATTTATTCAGCACCGTTCATATTTTCAGAGAAACATATAGCGGTAAATCCTGAAATTCTCAGTACTACATTCAAGGTCGTCACTCAGGCCTAAAGCTCTGGTGTGACGGTTTGCACTCATTCCTGTCGAATTATCCAGAGAAGGCAGGGAATAAAGGAATGCCTTTGCCTTTACAAAACAAACAAATAATGAATGATTTGATTTCAAATGAAAGGCTCACAAACCATATTCAAGATTATGTGAACACTTCCCCAAATTCCTGTACATTCACCACCCCTCTACCATAAACGTCAATCCCAGAAAACCGATTTTATTCCTATTTCAATTTTAGTCCAAAAGCTTAGAAAGTCCCAGAACTCGTCAATCTTTAAGCGAACAAATCTTCAGTCGTCATAAAAACGTTTACTGCCGACTTTCAGTAATCTTTTCGCAATGTAAGCATTTCAATCAAATCAAAATCATTGTAGTGGAGCGTCTATAAGGCCAGTGCAGGATCATAATTGGGGTAAAGAGGAATAAAACTGTCCGCCTTGGATCGTAAAAATGAGGAGAGGTGGGCTTAAGGAGGTGTTATGAGCCCCTGGAGGAGCCAAGTGCTGCGAGAATCACTTTATGTGGCTTCGTCTCTGAGCTTGATGTCTAGAAAAAGTAGACATGTGGACGATGTGTTGGTGTAGCCGGTTCTAGATTTTTAGACAAATTGTGTAAACTAACGGTAATTATTTTACAGTTCAAATAATGGGAATCTGTATTTATTTTGCAAGGAGGTTAATTTAAATTAGATTAGGCCAGTGTTCTCTAACTGAAGTCACTGTGAAAAGAATCACTGAAACACGTACAGAGATCAAAGACTTTTTCAATGTCCATAGAATTAACGTTATGGTCAAAACATAATATGACAACTATGTAATAAATCCAAATCCAAACACTGTAAAAACCTTTAAAACCAATGTTTGTGTTCATTTGCTAGGCCTTACTTATCTACTTATAACCTAAAAAAACCGTATATTCTAAGTAATTTCTTGAACTCCCCTCCTCGCGTCGTATTCCTCATCGCTGAGCGTCGTGAATCACCTGATGAGTGGTCGAGTTCATGGCAATTTCTACTTTACAATGTCTCTCTACCAATTTCTGTCCTCCAGAAATCCTCCTGTGTTTTCTACTACTACTAAAACTACTACTACTACAACAACAACTACTACAACAACAACTACTACTACTACTATTACTTCAACTAGACTCGATCAAGTTCAAGTTGACAGTTAAGCTTGTTATTAATTCAAAGCATTTTATTTCAAATAAACCATTCACAGGCACTTTTGAAACGTCAAGGTCGGTCAGTCAAAAACATGGAAGCTATTTGCACGTTCCAAAGCGTAGATCTCTATGGAGAAGAACGTGCAAGAAACTCCACGGACACTCTTTTAAATCATGTTCTGTTTTACAAAATTCCAAGTTACATATACTTGTTGCTTCTGCATGTGAGGACAATGCAAAAGAAAAAAAAGGGCTTATTATAAGAATTTTAAATATAAAGATTAAAATAAGCCAATGGCAGTTAAGAGATGACCAGTCTCAAACGACGGCGCCTGTTCACGAACATGACGCGTGTATCGGCACCCTTCAGCTCAACCATTTCGAAGGGAACCGAATGATCAAACCCACGCGCCGCCATCAGCGAGACATTTGAGTGAGCATGACATGCTCTCAACCACCATGCTCGTTCATGTCCAACAAGTAAAACTATAACTACTCACATAAAATGTAAATGGTTTCATGGTACTCACATTTACAAAATTTGAAAAATATGCTTCTACTTTACACAAAACTATGGTTGTCAATGACCAAATAATGAAAAATAAATTAATAAAGAGAACGATTAAGTTCTTACATCAAAAAGAATAAATAAGCAATTAATATAATAATATAATTTGTTCTTATTTATTCCAATAATCATTCCATCGATGATTATGGATTTAAGTCATGTCATGGCGACTGATTTTATTGCAGTGAAGGAAATTTCAGTCAAAATAACTTATACAAAGTACAAGTGGAGTACCAGTGGTAAAAGTGGAAGCAATCTTAGTTTGTGATGTGTTTACATTTTCGGTAACGACATTTTGCGTCTCCTATATCCATCCATAGCTTTTGAGATTGTTTTCGTCTTCACTCAAACTGTTCAAGGTCTTCATATACACGTGTTTAGGGAAGTCATAAAATGAAGAGAGAGTTTATATAAAAGAGACAATTCCACAATATTTGGTACTTTAGATATTTTCTTTCGTATTCGAATTAGTTGTAGTATTTTTTCTTTATATTAATTCCCAGGAATACAGTTTCGAGGAATTTAATGTCTGCGAAGTAGAATGTATTCTGTGAAATGAAACATCTTTACAGTTGTCCCAGCTTTTACAGTATGTAAAAGAAATAAAGCAAAGCCTGAAAAACAAAGCTTAGTACATTGTGTTGGAGTAAACATAAATGTATAGGGCAGTTGATTATTTTTTCGCAAACTCAGGGTTCATCGCAAAACCTCACGAGCCAGCCGCCACAACAGAAGAAGACGTCCCGGGCGTCGGGGGTCGCAGAGCGATTTCCAGCCACCGTAGGCGCGGGCCTGCGGGCGGCGAGCTTTGGGTGGCTCGCCGTCTGATCAGAACCAGGCCCGGGTTAGCGGCGCACTGTGTTCCACGCGCGCCTCAAGGAGCTGTCAGCAAGGGAGACGGGACTCGCTAGGGCCAGTGCCTGCCGGGGTGTGGAATCCGTTCGAAAGAGACGCCGCGGCCCTGGGACGCAAAGGGCACTGGGAGGAACACGGATGGGTTTTAGTCAGTAAGACTAAAACTCATCCGTGAGAGAGTCTGACACTCCCTTCCGCTCCACACAGAGCGGAAGGAGTCATTTGATGATTTCCCTACATAAAAAAGGGTTCATTGCAAAGTAAAAGTTGTACACAATGATGAAATCAACGATCTCTTTTCAGGTGTCGCATTATTTCCGTTGCACCTTGTATACTGTGGACTTACTAATCAAATTGCTAACAGCAGATCAGTAGGTTCTAACTACTTTCAATCTGCCTAACTTTTTCCCACGTGCAGCTGAATACCAGTAGCGACATGACAGGACATGCCATGGAGCGACTGCTTATTTGACTCCATATCCCCGCTCAACGACGCATGCAAGTTTCGTTCGCCCACCGTACATTGGTTAAAACAATGTACGGTATACAAAAAGTTATATCAAAACAATATCACAATACATAATTATTTATCGACTTCACAGAAAATTAGCCAATAAACAGCGCAAACTTGCAAACTAATCGGCTGAAGCACCGCAGTAATTCATGTCTCTCCCATGTTGGGCAGCGGGCAGGTGCTTAATAATGCCAAGACCGCCGCCGGAGGCACCATTCGCCAACTAATTTAGGAACCTAGGTGATTCAACAACTTTTCCAGAAATTCACTTAATTTATTAAAAAAGGTTAATGTGTGTGTTTTCATGTGGTACTTTTTTGTTGTTGATTTTGTATGTAAATAAGTCTCCATGATTTTCATAATAATTGTCATTTGTAGAAAATGTCGGGACTAAAAGTTATTGTGAGCTTCGATACTTCAGGAACATCAATCTCATTTATTTTAAAAACGTGTCTTTTGGCTTATTTAATTTTGTTATCATATTAAATGTTATTGATATGAGCACTAATAAAAGACCTTAAATATATATGAGTATGTCCATGTTTTTGTTGTTGATGTGCCATAAATAAATGTTATTTTAGTTTAACGTGGAAAATTGATGGTAAAATTACCAATACATCTTTACTTATATTACCAAACATTTAAAGTAGGTATATTAAGAGTACAAAAAATAGGGCTGTTAAACAAGTTGGCTTGCTACGATCGCGTAGCAAAGTGCTACGTCGTAGCATTTGCTACGGCGTAGCCGTAGGAAGTACGCTAATTTGTTCCTCTCACATTTTATAAACGTAGAAACGAGAGCATCTACGGAATTAAAATGTTAGTTTTCAGAACTGGGTAATAACTGGAATACAACAGGAAATTCAAACTGAATTATTAATAATTTCGAAAATAAGCCGCAACACAATTTTTCGTTGCTCAAACAATTTGTATTATACCAGCTAAACTAGTTATCATTTATAAACATTGGGAGATGAGTTTTGAACTTTCCCTCGTTCGTAGCAGTTCCTATTTACTTGTTTTACGACATGTTGTTATTCAAATATCTTGGCAGCGCCGGTACATACACTTGGTGGCAGTAAAACTTTGACAACAGAATGATTGCTCGTAAATTTTATGCTAATATTATTTACTTGCATTCCTGATGTACTGTTTATGGAAGAAACGAGATGGTTTGTATTTCGTGGAATACTGTTAAGATTTTTTGATTTAATGTTATACACGGCCCCCGGTACGGAGCAGTGATGATAGGTAGAGTAAGGTGGTGACCTAACCGCGTCCACAAATTAGAAAGGAACTGTGGGTCACCGGCGACGAGATTGGCAGACGACATTATTGCTATCGCGGGTAGAACCTGGATGAAGTTGGAACAGGAAGTGAGAATTGACATAGGAAAAAAACTACATAACGTGTAGTTGGGCTAGAGCAGATGATGCTGCCGATAAATCTGGGAAAAGATAAAAATTCTATTTCTTTATTGATTAATCAATAAATATACGGGAGGGTGTCGTCCTGTATAATCCCAAACATATACTGGTACTATACAATTTTGTATGATAATTATATTTTAGAGTCTGTATAAAAACTAAAACTCAAACAGAGTACATAGTTACTCCTTCACTAGGTACTTTATTAAATCCAATACGACCTCTTTAACTGAAAAGTTTATTTCTTGACTGTTTCTAAAGTACTTCTCTTTGAAGTTTTACTCACCATCCAGTAAACTGTTGAGTCAGAACAAAAAACTGTTTCATGTTTATTTGCTTTTAAACTTAAAAAGTAAGTAAAAGAAGTTTTATTTAAGTAGTCGTTATATTCATTCTTGTAGTTGCTAGAGGGGTTAGCAGAAGTGGAAGTCAGCAATAAACTGTCAATGAGCAGGGCAGTTAGTGGTTGTTTTGTTAAACTTTCGGACGGAGTACTATTATTATGCGTACAACTAAGAAGTGGAATAGTTTGCCGGGGTCTGTGTATTCTGATGGCTACATCATTAAGGAAGGAGGTTATTTCTAGGCAAGCGTGCTCCATCTTTGACCACATCACCGCTTCCCATCAGGTGAGATAGTGGTCAAACACGTGCCTATCAATAGTAGAAAAAAAAGGATAAACCCCTATACATTTGACAAGTTAAAAACCTCAATTTATCCAAGAGCCCAGCCACTTTTTGAACTCCAAAATCGATGAGGTCGTCAGCATAAGTTATATTACCTCCACAGGACTGGTCTCCATACGAAGTAAAATAGTTCCACTGTGCTATCGAGCCATTTCGCTGAAAAAAAGGGTAAAAAGATTACTTATGCTGTTACTTTATTACTGGCATGGCCCGCGGCACCACTCGCCTCGGTGTTCACCCCGCGCCCCTCACCTCCACCGCCAAGTACACTGCGTTCTTAGCATTCATAGTCGAGCAGCTGTAAACTTGTTATTGGTATTTTCCTATACGGGACGGCAACAATGTATGTGAGACCTACAACTAGTTGGAAAATGTGGCCCATTTTATTTTAGCACGGTTTAAAGTGGACTAAGTTTGTGTTAAACGTTTCTGGCTCTTTGTGACTGGTGTGCCAAATGTTGCGGTTGAAATAGAGTGTCATTAAATTTTCCGAGAGGATTCGAAAGTGTTGAAGAGATTTTGAAGACCTGTGGTGTGATCCACAAAATAATACTTAAGTGTGTGTGTGAAATTAAAGAACGTAACAAGAATACAGTTTAATACCCGCTACGTTAAGAATGGCCGATGTTAAGAATCAAAGTTGTTTACTTAGTCCTAAGATCAAGAATAACTCGCATATTTTGTATGATATTGCGTTACTTTAATCGTGGCAGTGACTATCCGATAAAAAATATTATCAAACAAGCATACCTACTTCATAATACATGCACGCACCAAAACCAAGAGAATGCTATGTCTCTGTTCCCGGTGATGTGGCGACTGCGAGCCAGTAGCGGCTGTGAGCCAGTGGCGGTCTGCATTCAGTTTTATGGGCAGCTAATAAAGTTTGTGCAGGAAATATTATTAAATCCGAGACATAGCGACGTTGACGGAACGCTCCTGTCTGCCGGGTGAAGATCACAGGCAGGGAGCGTGGATGGGAATGGTGGTAGATTGAACTTTTTGGGAAGCTATTATTAATTAATACACTTTCTTTAAAAAACAAAAAAAAAAGCGATGCGGTATACTTGCCATTTGGTCCCGTAAAAATTGATTCAGTTTGGTTCAGTAGTTTTTATTTTATGAACATTTTTATCTATTTCAATTTTTGCGTCAACGAAGACGTTATCCAAGACCACTTAAAAATGAATGCAAAATAAAAAACTTTTTACAAAAAATTTAATTTACTTTGTTGTGTTTTGTTTGGAAGTCCGTTACATTTTTCTTGAATTTTTACAATACCTTCTTACTAAAATAATATTGTGCGTGACACCGCTTACCTTGAAGGTATCGAGGGAAATAACAATATTTTCAGAGGTTCTCGGTTCACATTAGTTTTCACAACACTTTTCTTCCTTATTTTGGTGACGACGGTCAACTCACACGTTTCAATTTTGACATGAACAGCAATTTTTAACCGACTTCTTCAAAACGGAGGAGGTTTTATGTTCGGCTGTATGTATTTTTTTTATGTATGTTCACCGATTTCTCCGCCAATTGTGGACCGAATTTTAAAAATTATTTCTTTATTCGAAAGCCTATACTCCTGAGATGGTTCCACTGTCACCAAGTCAGAATGTGATAATGGGATCCCATGAAAATCGAGGGACACCCTCAAACTTTATAAGCACACACAATGTTTTTCATGACATTTCTAACGCAATTCAGATATTTGTGCCTGGTAATCATCATCTCATGTTTGTGAGCTGATGATGGATGGTATAAGTCAAGATCTGATGATGGGATCCCATGAAACATTTTGGTCAGCGATATTTTCGTCAATTGTTAAAACAAAAATGTTATTTCGATGATTCTTTTTGTGTTTGGAAGAGTATTTTTTCCGGACTGGTCCCATAACATCACGCCGGTACGCCGTGTTTTTGGTTTCCCTTTTTAGTAGTGGTGATGGGTGGCAGGTACCACTAAAAAGTGAAAAAAAAAAACTTTTTTGCAAAAAATTAAACCGACTTCCAAAAACAAAACAGTACAAAGTAAAAAATAACTTTAATTTCGGAAGTTGGTATCAAAAAACCAAAAAATACCAAAAACACCGACTTCCAAAATTAAAGTATTTTTTTTTACTTTGTAGTGTTTTGTTTTTGGAAGTCGGTTTAATTTTTTTGTAAAGAAGTTTTTAACAAAAATGTGTTTGTGAGAACGTTTACAATACGCGTTTGTTTGTGCGGTCTCCATCAAGTCATGCTTTATTAAATTTTTTGAATGCTGTGATCAGTTTACACTGGTAATGCGGTTGCCACAATTTTCGGTTCCTGCTCCCACGCTACAAGCCGCGTCGGCTGGCTCCCATCCAGCCGCGCGCGATGTGAACTTGCATTAGAGCCGTCACGCCATCGCTACGTTTGAAGTCATCTAACACGAGGCCACGTTTTTCTCACTTGCTACTGCTATTTCGTTTTGACTTCGACTTGACTTCAAATTTGAATTACTAGAATTTTCGGTGAAATGAAGTTGGTTCTGAAAATTATCTAGTAGCTCTGCAAGTTGATTTAAAAGACTTTGTTTTGATAGATTATAAAACAGAAAAAAATAACCATAAAATGTGTTATTGTTTAAAACGAGTTAAAACCTATTTCCATTAAACGATTTCCATTTCGACCGCATCTAGTAGCATAATCCTCTTACGGTTATTTTACGCTAAGCCCAGCTCTCAATCCTCAAACAAAAATACAGTTTTTCAGCCATAAAAATATTTTTTGTGTAACCACATAAAAACTATGAAATTATTTTAGTGCACGCTCGTACCGTCAGCATGTGCCAATGGCGCTCCGCGTTCACATTTTATAAAAAACAATTTTTCACCAGTACTCGTATCGGGGAAAACAGTCAACGCGTCGCGTCGAATTTTAAACCGAATTATCTCGCAAAAAAAGTTCGTCTAAACCGTTTCGTAAAAAATTTCGTTCGAAAACCTATCCGTTCGCGTTTCGTTCCTCCGGCCACGTTTCCGCGCGGTTTCTGTTCAAAAACTTTGTTTGGACTGTGCGAAATTCGTTTGCTGAACAAATATTCATTTTTTTTGCCGTGCTCTGTGTACAGCACTTTGCATTGTTTTTTAAACGGATGTCCTGTTTACTTTTGTCGGGGCCACGGTCGCGGTTTTATAGCCGTGTTTATTATGTCTCGTGCATGGCGCGCTTTATTTCGACTTTGGGGCTCGCGGCTCGTCTCTGTTACACTTTGAAAGATTTATTACATTTTTAATTGTTGCGGAAGCGCGCGCTGTAAACAGTTTCGTTTGATAATGTTTGTGCAAGTTTGCGGGATACATTGCTAGATTACTGTGTTACCAACATTTCCAGCTGAATATACGTTTTAAATGTTGTTTATTTACTCTAATAATTCAGTGCGGTAAACAGCTCCTACACATCCCGGTTAGTAGAGCGATGTTGAAGTTTCTCAGGGGTTTTCCACCCCTATGTGGTAGATAAACCGCAAGTCATGAGGTAACAAGAATGTTGCTATATTTAAACTTCTTTCTTCGTTATCTGTTTATAAATGTTGTATATCCAGAAGTCTACTGCTGTTGTCAATCTAAGAAACCGGAGATCAAAAGATGCATTAAATTGACAAACAAAATGCTATAAACTTAAAGCAGAACTAACAAAGTACTGAACAAATAAAGAAGTAAGTATAGATCCTTTAGAACATTGTGTGCGCAATAATATTCAAATAAAATTCAAAACAGTAATAGAGAGCGCGATCTAAACCGCTCACATAAGTATTTGTTACAAAGGAGAGCGCCGCCAGTCTGATCACGTTCGAGAGAGGAATAATATATCCCAGGGGAATTGTTATCACCATCTAATATTAATAAACGCACTTTTTGTGGTGTGGTTAGAGTTTTGTGAGGTTTTGTAAGCTGAAGTGGCAGAAGCAAATGCCGAAGATTTGTAAATAAAGAACTTCTACTAAGTTACGTAGTGACAGAAATTAATCCCAAATTCAATCAAATCAAAGTAACATGTGTCATACGAAAATAACAAGCAATTTCACTTGGTCGGGTTATATTTTATTGATATAAAGCACTATGGCTGTCGTCTAATGTTTTGTGGTACTAAAACGCCTCTGCTCAAGGAACAAACATTTGAAACGATGAATGTGTGTTGACGAAATTTATAGCTTTTCGAGGCGGGACTATATATAGACGTTTCGGCAAATGTGTCATAGAACAGGGAACAAACTTTGGCACTTACTTAATTAGAGGCTCACGCACAACAGAGCGTGGCCCATTTTTCATCTTGCGCTGCATACCCTATCAGCAGCTCACGTGAGGACCTGAAGACTATCAAACCTAAAATCATTA
Source organism: Lacanobia oleracea (assembly GCA_950371165.1). Lineage (NCBI taxonomy): Eukaryota > Metazoa > Arthropoda > Insecta > Lepidoptera > Noctuidae > Lacanobia > Lacanobia oleracea. The sequence continues at coordinate 1,138,231 of OX493405.1, forward strand.
TAAACACTGTTCATAACTTCAGTATGAGTGAAATAACAATGTACGCAGCTTATTTTTCTTTATATTATGGTATCTGTTTCTGTAGTGCTTAATATTTGTTTTAAATATAAATCAAATGCAATGAAAGTCGAAAGCCAGTATCAGTCAGTCATATACAATCTCCCGTCGAAACCCATTGTATTTGGTATCGGAACAGCTAGTCTTTATCATCAATACACCATAACGCCTATTTACCATCATCACGATACTCACCACCTATCTATGTCATATTGCCCTAATATATAACCCTTCAAACAATCTATTTTAAATCAAAGTACCCGCTCGAAAGACAAAACCACCACAATCCGTATTATTTACAAACAACACCTATACAAATAATATTATCCTAAAAACACTCCGTATTTTCTGCGTTGAACGAACCCATACCTTTTGCAGTCCTATACATTTCCGTCTCGCTCCCTATGCAAAGCGTACTGTTTAAATAAACAGTGGAAAACGCGAGCAAATCTTGGACAAACACTAGTAGTTTGCAAACAAAATCTGTATCGACTAGGAGCGGATAGACATGAATAAAATTTGTGTGGCTCTTTGCTGAAACAGGTTGTAGATGTTAGGCACGTCTGTATGTTTGTAAGTCTATGTAGGTAAATAGAAATGGGATTATGTTTTTATTGCGGGCTATGGTGAAATGTGGGTCATTGAATTTGATTGTCGTTGCATTTCTTTTTTCTAAATGGTGGGGAATGCACTTCGTCTATTTTTTATTTAAAAAAAGGAATCGTTTTTTTTTGATCGATCAATGACCTGGTGAGAACGGCTGGATGCAAGACGAACAGAACCGGTCGATGTGGCGACACTTGGGGGACTATGTCCGGCAGTGAACGTCTGGACGTCTTTCGGCTGATGAAGATTTTATGATCCGATACAATCATATTAATTTTTTTTGTTTGTGACAAAAACTCACTAAGTGAAAAATTCATATAAACTTTTTTTTTAATATCATTATTCACTAACTCTCAATAACCCCCTCAAACCTGCCAGCGATAATAGGACATTAATAGGCCGTTTGCACAATATACTCAGGGCCAGTCGTAAACCACATCAATGTTGCCAGCCTTCCATTATCCCGTACGTATTTATTGCTCGCTGCCCATAATTTCACCTTACTTTAACATTTACGATGTGCCGAGTTAAAATAAAGCCACACTCAATCTGGGAGCGAAATACGAAGGGATCTCAGGCACTCTCCAATATTCAATTTATTTTCTAACAACTACACTGTGTACACGTTCAGTGTACGTGTACCTAAGACCACAGAGTAGAAAACTTCTTTCAACTTCGCAGCGGAAAAGTCAGTAGGAGAATTTACTGCGGGGTGTTTTCTTAAACTGTGGCAGGGGATGCGGCTTGCATTACAAATGTACGCACGAATTCTCAAAGGACGTCCACTGATTGAAAAAGAAAACAGCTTCGCCGCTGTCCGATTGATTCTTTGTGCCCTCGCCGTGTATATCTTGTCTTAGATAGACCGGGAGCTGGGAGTTGAACGGAAAACGATTCTATTTTTATTTGTACAAATTATTGTTTTTTCCTGTGACCTGTTTTCTATACGTACCGGTATGTTTAGTGTCTCTGTCTATGAGTTCAAAACGTTTAAGATTCACATGATTGTTGAAATGTCACGTGGTTAATATCAAATACTTACACCTAACCTTCATGTAACCTAGGTTAGCTAGACGATGATACTTTCAGAATCATCAGTAGTTTTCCATAATCAATCTACCAATTAGAATACACAATGATATAAATTAATTTATTTGCAATATCGCAAGTTATTAGCTAGTACAGTTACATCACCATCTAGAACTTTCCACTCCAATTTGATTAAAACTTCAAAGGTAGTGACAGCGTCATTTAAAGCCACTTACAGACTTAATGTGTTCGTTTAACGACCCTAGCGAAGCCTATAAAGGGTCATCCCCACCACGCCGTAAACCCTGTTCCATCAATTAACTTTTATTACTTACAAGACATGATTACTTACACGATAACCCCTATTTCAATTACACCTTTAAATCAGGATAAGAAAGGGTTTGTTAAAATGAAACGGTGCGCAACGTTAAAAAAATCATATAAAATTAGGTAGGCATACAAAGTTCGCTTGATAGGTAATTTTCAATGACAATTATGTATTTGTAAAATTAAAGCAGGACTTGCTGATATTTGAAACTGTATGCGAACAAGACACATCTAGACACATTGAATTCTAAAAACGAGCACTAGTCTATAGCGCTCGTTTTAAGATAATCTAAAAATAATATGACAGTTCACCGAAAAAACTACCTGACGCAAAATGTCAAAAGTTTATACAAGGCACAACAAACAGGTTTTATTTTTTTACTGCATTTCATTAAAACCAGAGTAGCGTCGGATTTTTTTCTTATTTTGTATAGTTTATGATAGAATGTTTTTGTGCAGAATTATAAAAAGCAGTTTGACTAAAACAGTCGGTTAGAAGGTTTTTGTGGTTAACCGTCGAATAGCGAGCATCTTTTTGACTTTCAGATTCACTCATTTAGCGTGGAACCACTTACCTTTTATAGTGAGGCGTACTCTACCACTTTAGCACTGCAATCATACAAAAAACGAAAAAAACCTACTTAAAATACCCACAAACTCAAACATGATTCACTCCCTCATCCCAGCTCCCGGCCTATCCCAGCGACTCGAACAAACAGTGTCCGTTCCGGTCCGTTCGTTACGTACCACTTCTGCGCGTCACTCGTTAGTTGTATGCAAAAATAGTGAGAATTCTCTGCTACCACCACATTTTACTCGCACAGTACGAATCTCAAACATATGGTTTGTTTGGGGGTTGAAGGTTACTTTGTATGTGTGGATTTAGGAAACATAGTATGATAACAATTCTCATAAATATGTATTAAGCTTTTGCAGTAAATTATCTTGTGGTTGTGGCTTCGTCCACGTGTAAGCCGCAAATAATGGAATAAGGAAACATACTTCAAAGACAAAAAGTATCTCATGTCCTATTCCTGGACATGACCGACCTGTAATCTCTAAATCCGTTCAGTCGTTATGACTTGGCGAGGTCATATACAGACAGACAAGCGGAGTTACTATCGCATAAAGAAATTTTAAAATTATTTATACACACTGTATACTGCATACTTTAAATATTTTTAAGATCCATAGATTAGACATTAATTTTAAACTTTCACATCCAACTGAAACCCCGTAATCGTAGTATCCAATAGATTTTTTTAGAATGTGAAACCTCACTATACCATATTCTGATACCGACTGTTATTCCAGTTAGCATTCACCCTTCACTAACATTTGATCCCTAATTCTCAGGAAACGTGCCATTAAATAAACGTCAACAGTAACTATTCTGACAACTAATATGTTAGTATCACTAGTTTAATGTACACACGCGAACGTTTCAAATTCCGACAAAGTAAGCCTACCCTCCGTCGGTAAATAAAGTTTAATGAAAAGTCGACGCGATCGTATCAACCCGACAGTTTCAGTCATTCATTCGGTAATAGAGTAAAGGCTCCCATAGACAACGCGACGGCGAGTTGTCACAGATACATAATGTTCTATGAACCATTTGCACGAAAAGTCACATTCATAAGATGATGATATTATGTTATAAGAGATATTGTACAGTAGTGCGAATATCTTTGTATTTTACTCATTCAGTCTCTACACAGAGGGCTAGTTGGGAGGGCTCCACCACCACTTCCTGCTCTTATCCCATGTTACTTAGGGTCGGCACAACACGTTTTTTTCTTCCATTCTGTTCTATCAGCCATCATTCTCTCGTTAACTTCTTTTTCTTTCATATCGCTCGTCACACAATCCATAAATTTTGTATGGCCTTCCTCTCCCTCTCCATCCATCCATATTTATATTCATAATGTAATGAAGAAATTGCTGGAACCTTGTCCACGGTTAGTATCTTTTTGACAGATGGAACTATTGATTGCAGCGACGTAACATTTCTATCGATTCGATTATTCGCCACTAATCGGTGTATTTATGCATTACATAACTTTTTGACAACTGATTTAGAACGTAACTGTTACAGAGTAGTTGACAAAACAAAATAACAACAATTTTAATTAAAATACAATTGAAACAATTAATTGTATGAAAAATCGCTACCACGATTTCTGCGTTTCCACGAATCATGGGCCAACACAATTAAAATCATTCCTCATTTGTTGACCATTGATATGAACGATTTGTCTAAATGGTATGTTGGCATAGCGTTAATTAACTGCGTGCATTGGTTGTACGTTCAATTACGCCTGCTTTGAAAATGGAATAGTTTTGAATTTAGTTCTTTAATTTGTGGTACTGCATAATGAAGACTAGTATTAGTTCAAAGCGTTCTTGTTGTAGCCCCGCAAAATTAGTCATCAATAACTGATGGCACAGAGTAACATAGCATGGCCTTGGTGTTGGTACTGAAATTACCACTCAGAGAGCAAAAAAAAACCTTCAAAGAGGTTAAATTCATAAATTAACGTCGAAGTTATAGTGAGTACCCTCAGCGCAGTACCCGCGATAATTTTGCTCATTTTAAAACCGGCTAAGTGCTAGTCGATACTCTTCTCACACGAAGGGTTCCGCAATTATGCAATAAAACCTTTTATTTTTTGTTGCTCTTTCGTGATATTTGTTGGTATAGTTTTTATTTACAAATGAGTTCTGCCATTATTATTAATGTTTGTTTTTCTTTCCAACTTGACAGCTGGCCACCTCCAAGTGCGCCCGCGCGTTCCGTCATTTGTGACATTCACAAATGATTTTCGAGCACTGGGCCTTTGGGCGTGGGTCGATTTTATCGTTAATTATTATTGACTGAGTGTATTTTATTATTTTTCTCATTTTTTATATATTTTATCTGTATCTATTATATTTAGTATGTGTTACGTAACTGCGTCCGTGGCATCACAGGCCCTATCATAAAACCAGCGCTGTGTTATTTATTTTTAAATTTCGCAGCCTATGCTGAGATAGGGACCTTTTTGGCCTCGCACAGACTATTGTAAAATGTTTATAGACTTAGTAATACTGTTAGTTTTAATTCAATTTAAATCTGTCTGTTTTGTGCGAGTCCCAAATAAACATTTTTCTTTCTTTCTTTCTTACTATAAACCGCAAAAAAAACCGTTTCTTATCTACATTAAAGTTTAATTTCATTTAATTATCAATTTAGTTAAATTTTCATATATTTTTATAGCTGCAATAAAAATACACAATCTGTAAAAAATATACTGTCTACCAGTTACGGTTTTTGAAATACAGTCCACTGGCAGACAGACGGACAGATGAACAGCGGAGGCTTATCAATAGGGCTCTGTGGGTTATCCTTTTGGTTCATGTGCCATTTAATTTAATGTTCGATATCTATCATAAAATGTTGAATAATACTGTTAAGTATATAAATTCAAGTTCTTCAAATTTAACAGACAGTTGTGTTGCTGGGGAGTTTGTTGGCCACTTCTTCTTCCCAGTTAAAACACTAGGAAGTGGTGACGGGCGGGCGATTTGGGGGACGGTCTTCATGTAAATTTTGACTTTCAAAAAGTGCTGATTTTCAGCCTAGTTTTAATAAATACCTTTTGCTTTTGATTTTGGTATGGAACCCTAAAAACGGCTATTATTACATCTTTAAGATGACTGAATATTAAAATTACTTGTTGTGTTGTTGCAATCTCTGGCACATTATATTCAACTCCTGAACTTATACACATAAACATAATCCGACACTGTCCACGTATCTCCTTTGGAAGCAAACCTCAATAACGCGGGGCTCTGTTTAATGAAGACTAATGTGCTTCGATAGAGGACCTCTTGATCGAGAGCTCACTGACTCACTGAAAGAGCTACGTTTTTGTTATGTTGAGCATCTGGCTAAACATTGTGCAGTAAAGATGTCGTTGGGTTCACTTTCGAGTCAGCAATATGTTTAAGTTAAAAGACGAATTAGATTGAACTTGTATCGACTTGGATCAAACTTTTCTTCTTCTTAGCATCTCGATGGCAAATATTTTTACTAATATTAGGTCTTTACCTATGAAATTGCCGTTCTGCAGTACTGGCCATTTCAAATCAAAATAATTTTTGTTTGGCTAAGAATTCTAATTTCAAATTAATTTTATTTTAAAAACATGGTTCTTTTTTTCCAAAAGTAGTCATTTGTTTATTGATTAGTGTTACATTTTCATCGCATTTCAATATTTTTCGTCATCATGGATACGTTAAAAATTCGAGTAATTATGGAATATGAATACCGTCGTGGCAGCAACACGGCACAAGCGGCACGCAACATCAACGACGTTTACGGAGCTAACACTACAAACCAACGCACCACCTGTTTATTATTTGGCTCAGTACTCAGCAATAGTAACGCCATTCGTTGTAACACTGCATGTGGCGCAGGACAAAAGGTCAGACCATGGACTATGGGGGAACGCAACATAAACACTGAAGATCGGAGCCATCCGAGAATTCCCACCGGGAGAGGTCTTCATTGCTGTAACCGAACTGAGTACTAAATGTATTTAAATCATCTATCTAAGTAAGATGAATAACAAGTTCAGACGGAAACATACCACGTAAATCTTCTGAACATGTGAACTACGAAAGTATGTCATAATTCCATAGATAGTATGATTTGTACCTAATAAATATACATTTGATATCAACATAAATCCTTGAAATAAATCCTCACGTCTGACCTGTTTCCACCGCGATGCTGTCCAACACGCTGCTATATATGTATCTGCTGTATGTATGTTTATTGCAAAAAGTGTCTCCCGTTTGGGAGCTTTGTCGTGATGAAGACGAGTGTCCTTGTAGTCGGGTGATGTAGGCGGCAGGCCAGCGACCGGTACTTAGGGCTGTCCGTTCTCTGTTTTGGAGAAAAAAATCGTCAATATTTAAAAACTTCCGTCACTGACTGATTGAGTGGCTAATAGACAACGCACAACCGAAGCTACTGGTCGTAAAAAGCTGAAATTTGGCATGTAGGTTCCTTAGGGAGAGTAGAGGAGAATTTCTTGAAGTTCTTACGGGATCAGGAAAAAAGGGGTATTGCGCGTACGAAGTAAAAAGCTAGTGTTAAAATAAAAATGCATGTTGTAAAAAATTTGGTTCTTTAGGTACTTCACATGATTGGTCGACCTTATTCTCATTGCGAGATTTTTCATTCCATATGTTTACGGATTTACAAATAAATATTGTCCCTGACTTAACACTACATTGGCTCATGATGAAGCGAACCGTGATACCAGTGAGCTTTCACAAAAAACACTTCACCAAGTACACAAACAAAAATGTATCAGAATAATCCTGGATAATCAGGCAAAAATAACACGAAATTAATGTGAACGTGTGCTTTTGAAAGCTTCCGCGTTCTGGTTGGCGAACATTGGGGGAAAAGGAGTAAGGATTACATTCCAAGCAGATTTAGAAATAAAAGAAAAACAGAATATATTATTATCAGCTTTTATCGTCGGGAAGTCGTAACATTTGACTGAGGGGAATGTTTCTGCACGTGTGGCTAGGAAATTGGCTGAGAACTCTTTGGTATGAAGTTGGTTTGAACTATAAAATGGTCCATTAAGTAGGTATTATTTCAACGAAAGGGATCTATTGACATATTATGGAAAATTAGGGGATAGAAGTATTAAAATTTTTGAAGCTGAAGTATATTGCCTACCCACCTTTTTCTCAACTATATTGTGGTCGGCTCCCAGTCAAACCTAATTCAGCTGAATACCATATATATACAACAATATATAACAATATGTTTTGTATTATAATTTACACGCATTACACGCTTCATTGAAAAATAACAAATTCATTAAACCGAATCTTTTCTAACAATGTTGAATCATCCTCATCGTTTAACAGAGTGCGATACTATTGATTAAAATTGTAAAAATGTAACGTGAATAAATATTATTTCACTGACGTTTTTATCCCACGCGACATCCTTAGCTTGCCTGTTTCAGTAACGTGACCCAAATTCTGATGATGGTATGAATTCAGTGCAAAAACATATTGAAATTAAATTCCGCACGAAAGGTATGGCATGTCCGTCAGTCAGTACGGTAAAAGTATTTGTCGTTCCGGGTTCACTAGTTAGCAGTGGAGCGTATTGAGTTCAGGATTTACCAATTGGGTTTGGATTGGAATGAATTTTGTATTGGTTTTAAAGCATTTTGGAGTGTTAGTCATATCTATAGTGTTATTTAGGTACTACATCTTACTACTAAATACAATAGTTTGTCTGGATGGAAGGATGTTTGTTACTCAAACACGCCAGAACGGCTGAACAGATCTGGGCGTTTGGCAATATTATTAGTATTACGCGAGCAAACTCGCTAGCAAAAGCTAGTATCACAAAAATAAAATCCACAAAACTCAACTGTTGAATCCTAAATCCAAAAAAAAATACAGTCTCTCATCCTTCACAAAAAAAAACGTCACGGACAAGCCAATCATACTAAAACACCCCTCCAAGATTCCCATCATGCCACGCCAATCCCCTAACTCCAAATCTTCACAACATTACCACCAGTGAATAGATCTCCAAATTAACAGGCTAAGGAAGAGCACACGAAACAAGGGGAAGAAAACGAAAACAAAAAAAAAAAAACTGTAAACGTTTCATTGAAATACATAAAGGCCCACATCAAAATTCACTTTGCTCGCGGGGAGGCGCAATAAAAGTCGGAGAGCGGGAACTGACGCGCGCTCAGCTTGTGATAAATAAAATAAATGCCCGTCAATCTGATCAGGGCAATCTTTACCAAGATCCCAACATCGATACTCCTCACTGTGTTGTTACCATTGCTGGATTCACACTAAATGATAGAAGTGATGTGGAAGAAGAAGAGCAATGGAATGAAGATACATGTTTTGTTGCAGCTATTGTCAGTCGTGTCGGGGATTTTTTAGATGGGACGGCTTCAAGGGTTTTGAAGCAGTATCTTGGGGATCCTGAGTAAGCTATTGTTGTCCTAGAGTTTGTAAACGATATTTGTTCGCAGACTAATGCAAACAATGTGATAAAGTTGGAGTTGTTTGAGAGATCAAAAGATTTAAAATTTATTCTTAACAATGAAAGTTGTGGAAAGTTTTTAAATAATTCATCAGAGTAATGAAATAAGACTTATGATAGCGAATTTATGTCGTTTATTTATTCGTACTTTATTATTCTCTTTTACTTTTGGACTGACATGGTTTTTTGTTACATAAAATTGTAAAATCGCATAATTTATAGCCTTCAGCCTGGTTAACAGGACATGTAGGTAATAAATGTAAATTTTGACTGAATTACATTTTATTTTACGAAAGAGAATTAATATTTATTTTAAACCATTTCGGGAAAAACTGGTTCAATCAGTTTTTTATTAATTACAATTGCCCTGGTCTCTATTAAGCCATAATGCCTGATGAGTCGACTTCTGATAAAATAGAAATTTCTATTCGCATAGATAGCTTGACTGATACATATCCGCTTGACCAAAGCCGCTTCAATGTTGTTGAACAAAATGGTTAGCAGATATATTTAACATCACAAAAGACAGTTCCCGCTTTTTAATGTAATTAAGTTGAAGGATATTTGAATAAACAAAGTAGCTATCTACTCGAACAGAAACATTGATCACTTCCAACTTTATGTTGACAAAGCTAGAAGTTCTATCAAAAGCCAAAGATAAATCGACAAACTTTTAATAGACTCCAATATTTACATGTCAAATGTAAAGAGTTTGAACAAAATTTCAATCCGTGTAAGATATTGTACATCAAATTTAAACAAACACCAATTCGGGCCATGAATAATACATAAAGGAGTCCGTCGATCCTTTCACTGCCTATCGATATACGCAGGCTGGGAAAGCCAAACAGAACCATTGCACTTCAAGAGAACCTTAAGCGTTAGATCTAGAGTTGAAAATTGAAAACCCTAGATGATCGCATACTCGAGTTCACATTTTCAACTGCAAATTTTTTTCTGCATTCTGAATAGATTCTATTCCGTCGACATAAGACTGAATGTGTTTGGTTTTGGATGCATATCTGTCGTGGTTTATATTTTCCCTAAGGACGACTTCAGTGTTAGGTTTATGATAATTTTTAGACCTCATCCGGTTATTATTGCTGGCTATTAAATTCCCGACTGAGATGTTTCCATAAAGATCTTTTTGCTTTCACTTTGATATCAATTTCAATAAAATATGAGTGTGGATTATTTTTTAGAGATTTTCTAAATAATTAATGTTCATTGATTTCAAGTCTTGATTGGTGTTTGTCTGAAACTTTGTCATTTAAGCGTTCCGTTTCCCTGTTCTAAGTTTCTCGTAGATATTGCCCGGGGTTCTCGTCCATTGTTTGGCGTGGCACCTGAGCAGTATTGCCTTAAGTGGTGTGGTCATCGCGTGACCGCCTGCTGTAATTGCCTCACAGACAACGCCGTAGCGTACTGCCACAGGCAATTTTACTGCACCCATGTTCGATTGTTTTTAGTACCTAAATTACTGTTATTTGACCGCATGCCAGGAACATGTCGGATTTGTAGGTAAAGTATATGTATGTTAGGGGATGTATTCGTCGCATTTTGTTAAGTTAACGGGAGCTGTAGGTACTATATATTTCTATTCAAATCATGTAGGTACTTACCGAAATATTCTTAGAGATATTGTCTTTTATCAGTGTTAAAAACATCATCAGTTAAATATACATGTAAGTGGTAAATTCAGAACAAATATCCTATAAATACTAAAGTTAAGCGGTTGTGGAGGTCTGGTAGACACCCGTTCTACGTAAAATACCGGTATTCAGCTGAATCCAGTTTGACTGGAATCCGACCCTTATATACTTAGGAAAAGGCTAGGCAGATGATGATCCTACAAAAGTTTGCTTTATTTCAGACCGATTTACATTTGTAGTGATCTCACTGAATAGAAAGAAAGAAAAAATAACTTGTACTTAAAATGTATCAAGTTCACAAACTAAGCAATAAGCTAGGTCAATGCACTTCGAATTTCATTCACAAAAAAACAGCAAATATATTTTGCAAGCCAAAAACGAACCGATTAAAGTCCCCGAGACAATGCAGCAAAACATAATCTTAGCAATAAAGGGAAAACGTGTTTAGTAGTTCAAAAGATGAGATTCCGTTAGATAGCAGTGCCTAGGGTAGCGTGTTCAGTGCCCATTGTTCAGAGATAACTATCGCGCACTAAGTAGAACAGTTGCTGGTCTAACTTAGTCTGTTCTGTCTTTTAACGTTTAGAAGTATTGCTGGGGTTCGTAATTTCTTGTTCGTTTTGTTGGCTGCGAGTTGGAATGTTCCGACTTCTTCATGTTAAATAGGTCGCCTGATTAAATGGTAATGATAAAGTAGTTTTATGTGTGGGTATTTATATTATATGACGTAACGATAGACGCAGTAGTTGAGCGAGCGATTGGCTGCTGCGCTGCGTGACGCGAGTTCAATTCCAACACGGAACAGATATTTGTATAGCCTACAGATAGTTGTTCCGGGTCTGGCTGTTTGTTTGTGTTTGTAAACGCACCCACGATGCAAGAGAAATTTCTAGTTTGGGGCAACGATATTTTTAAAGGAAAAAAAGTATGGTCTATTATATTTTATTATTGGTATTATTGGTATTATATTATTATTGGTATTGGTCTGTGTTACTACTAACATAGTTTTTAAGTTTGTTTGGTAATACTAACACGCTATGGGCCTTCGACGCCTGAAAATAAACGATTTTAATGTTTTTAATTTTTTATTATTATAAAAAAAAACCTACCGTCTCATTGTGTTATTTTACCTTAGTTGCGGACATGTTCGTGTTATGTGTTTTTTGGAAAGCTAACAATCAAACTAAACTCTTATTAAAACTCCGCCAGCTCTAACTACTATCGTTTAAGAGAAATAAATTAAATCGAGAAAAATGCTTCAAAACCATAGAAACACAATATCTCGGTTTCGGATTTGATTTTTCACTAAATATTTTGAAGTGTTTATAGGAATTCAATAAAGGAACATTTTTTTCTTGAACCCTTTAAACATTTTGCTCACATTAGTCAGAAAATCTTCTTTTCTATGATATTGTATTTTTTTTCCGGCGAATCTCTTCTTAGTCGCCTTTTTTAAATACCTAGATCACAATAATAGCTATCGCCCAAAAAAAAAACAGTTTCAACAATCCCAGGATTTCGGAAATATTGAATTTTAAAATTGTAGGCTAGGGTTGCCAATTAAACATGAGTGCAACATACATACGCTGACTACTGACGGAATGCTCATTCAATCCAATGGCGAGCATTGGCTAGCAGAATTAATTTAATCAATTGAACTATTAACTACAACTACTTTGTGACAACCCTTTTTCCATAGTAATTAAAAAAAACTTAGAAACGCAATATCTCCGAGATCTCGCTGAATATATATTTAGAATTTTCTAAAGTTATAGGTACTATGCGTAAGTGTATTACGCAAACAAACAAAAATACAATCCGTAAATAGCTAATTTTATATATTTTTTTTTCGTTTTTGAACAAAATATTTTATTATTCTCGTTCCTGTGATTGAAATTTGTACATTGTATATATGTATTTCAAACCAACAATTAATTTGTATTTAACAAGAGACTGACATTTGCTTTATTCAATAAATACAGACAAAAACTTTTTCGAGAAGGTCAGTGACCTTTCACTAAAATATTTATATCTCCTAAATGAAGCGAAATATTAAAACAAGTATTTTTTAAATGCTTTATTAAGGTTTAATCTATAAAGGTAAGACATAAAACCGACATGTCCGCAAATAAGGCAAAATAACACACTGTGCGTCTGAATGAATTACAATCTCGGTGGCTAATCTCAACGAAGATTAACCATAAACCCAGGAATATAACATGCAGAAGTAGAATAGAATAGAATACTCGTTATTATGTACACCACATAAGTTACAGAAAAGATAGATGAAGAAAACATCCAAACACAGATCTTTCTTTTCTCTCCGATAGTACGACGTGTTGGCAATTAGACTCAACCAATTAGGCTTTCCGAGGCACCCCAACCCACCAACCTCCACCAATTTCCAAACTGCAACTGAAATATTCCTAATAGAAAAACTCTTTTTTAGAGTCGAACGCAGGTCCCTCAGCAGCAGACTTAGCGTTATTTATGTTACTCCTTGTGGAAGAAAGATATTAGCTGGGTAATAAAACTCAAAGAATAATTTGGGTTCAACAACAAACTACCTTGAAAATAATTAAACTCCAGCCCACTTAAAAGATAAGCCTCACAAAAAATCACCCGTACCTTCAGCACCCGCCACCTCACAGGATGCACTTAGCAGTTCAGCTCTAATGAGCAGAGATAAGGCAATGATAACATCAGCTGCACTGAACCTAGTACTGACGGGAAATAATCTAAGGAGGTTTGGAGTTAAATAGTTTTTTACTCACGTGACGAGCGAGTAGGTGGCGAATGGCACATGGCGAATTACGACCCACAAATACGCGGCAGACAAACTAATATGCTTTCAGCGACACGAGTTCAGGCGTTTGCCTTGCGTACCGTTGGTCAGGGTTTGATTCCCACAGGAAGCATACTTTGTAAAGTTGTTTCCAGTTTGGCTAAGACATTGCAGGCTTGAATCACCTGATTGTCTGATAAAAATATGATTCCGTGCTTCAGAAGGCACGTATAAGTCGGTGATCCCAGCCACCAAATGGCAGTCGTCAAATAAACCATGTCAGAGGTCCTTGAGGTGGTTTAGAAACTCTGACACTAGAATGTGTGGGGTCGTTAGACCTTACTGCCGACACGAGAAGAAGAAGAAGCGACAACGGTTGTCAAAATAGAATTAACCGCTATGGTCGGCGCTAGATAAACGTGCAATTACATTGATTTTTTCCTAATATCCCTTCGTAGATCTTCGACCAATAAATTATAAATCCATTTCATTACTAGAATACGTAAAGGATCACGGTAACGGTTGTTTCAGGACAACTTTATGTCATTATTTCTGTTTTTGATATTTAGAAAGTAGTAAAAGTATGTGAGTGAATGATCGTAATTGCATGGGTATCTGACGGCGCATGTCATCCCAACATTTTAAACTTTTTGACAAGTATTATCGATAAAAAATGTAGTTTTGTCTGGAGCTCCTGGCGCCTAACTGGGGCGGCTGAAATCCACTATAATTTTGATGTGAGATGGAGACGGAGCTATACAAGACGTATACCTTTTTAGTGCAGCCGTGAGACACACACTTAGTTTTTGGCTTCCCTACCATTATTTGTTATTTTTATGTACCATGCGTGTTTCATGTATGTGCTAAATAAATACTATTCTTTCTTTTTCTTTTGTATTGTTCTATTTCTTTTTCATGACAAAATCATGATTTATTAGCACGTCAGAATTCCTACTCTGCTAGGCTGAAGCAGTGTTAATAGTCCGATTCTGATTTGATAATAAAGAACTTTTAAAAACGGATTTGGTGAAAACTTCAACGGAGTAGGTTATCTAACATAAAATTATCACGTTCTGGAGTGGTGACCACGTACCGGAAGATGCAGCGTTTGAAAGGCCTTTCACAAGAAGTATCGATGACTGATGGTGAAGGCCGCGGGAAGACGCATAGGACCAGTCTATGTGGCGGCTCTTGGGGGAGTCATATGTCCAGCACCTCTTTTGGCTGGAATGATGATGAAATTGTAAGCAAATAGCTGGAGAGAACAGGACAAGACAGGTCCTCGAAGTTGAGAGGTATTTCTGCAACAATACTCCTTTCCTTTAGGACTCTTGCTAAGCGAAAATAACCCCAAAATTTCTAGGGAAGTCACCCAGTCAGTGGACTCACCTGCAAAAGGTATTGATTTCTAATAAGGAAGTTTCGCACGAACTCACCTCGGTACTTATCGGAAACGTCTCATTTACCTCTAAGATCCAGTGGCTTTAATGTCAACAAGACTCTCATACTCGTAAAAATATAATATTCAGTTTATTGCCTACTTGGATATAACCACTATATTTGTCACGAATATTTTATTGAAGCTCATGGATTTTCATAATAGCACTTTATTTTACCATACACTAGCACTTCGCCCGCGTCTTCATCCGTGCTGCAATTTTCTTAAGGATCCCTGATTTTTTTTTTTGACAAATTATATACTAAAACTTTTCTCAAGAACCACTCTATCCATTAGCGAAAACGGCATGAAATTGGTTCAGTAGTTTTTGACTTTATCGCGAACAGACAGACAGACGCGGCGGCGGACTTTGTTTTATAATATAAAGTGATAGAGATAGTTATGGGTACCACATACTAAGGGTACATACTTTAATTTGCAGTAGCTTCGAAATGCTGATAAAGCTGTCAAGAATTAGGCTCATAATATTAGTAAGAGCTGACGGGAGCACTTTATCACGTTTGTAACATGTACGCATTCACATATTTACTTTGGTGAGCAACCATCGCAATATTGCACTATTTATTTAAGCTGGTTTTATCTTACGCGTTATCAGTTTTTATCTCACAGCTGTGACTCTGGTCCCTCTTGTTGAGATAGGGGGTGGCCATAATCTACCACACGCACAAAACGTTTTGGGAACACATTCATAGTGCGTACAGCTAAGGAGTGGAGTCTGTGTTTCCTGATAGCTACAGCCTGGGAGTCTTTAAGTAAAGAGTGAATAGGTTACTTCTAGGCAAGCGTGCTCCATCTTCGACCACATCATTGCTTACTATCAGGTGAGATAGTAGTCAAACGCGTACCTATCATTAGTAATAAAATAACCACGCAGACCCAGTTCGAGATGGTATTGCTGCGTTTCCACGAGAGAAGTGCGAGGATACCAAGCGAAGGATGTGTTTGCAGTGAGGTAAATGAAGCGGATTTATTGGTTCTTAACAAACGCATATCTTGCTACGCATCCTCTCACAGCTCTACTGGAAACATAGCCTTACACATGACAGTTTCCTCACGATGTTTTCTTTCACCATCGATGTTTTATTTCAATCGTTTCATTCAATTAATTATAGTTTTATTAAAATGACTCTTATAACCACTAAATATTTCATTATCTCTACCTGAGCTAATCTTAAACCACATCAGCGATTCCTCGAAGCCCTAACGTTTAGGAGGTAAATAATTGAAGAGGCTCCTCGTATGAATGCGGGCCGCTCAACGACCCTCGGGTTAATTTGTGTGAGAGAGCTCAACAACTAAACTGGAGCGTGAGCTCGCGAGTAGAGGGGGACTAGAGGGGGGACTGGAAAATCTTCAAAGTTGATCAGTGTTGTTTGATGAAAGAAAATCAATCATTTACGCGTTTTACTCGTACATAGCATTAAAGAAAAAGGTGAGAAATAGATATTTATTTATTTTATTTTTTTATATGATTTGATTATTAATATTATCTATTTGATTAATATTTATTTTATAACTAGCTTCTGCCCTCGACTTCGTAGCGCATGTACACCGTTATTTCCCGTTCCTGTAGGAATTACGGGAAATTCTCTCTTAATGCTCGCCTTCACTCTCCAAGGAACCGGCGGCGGTGCGATGTCTGGCTCAGTAACGGTGGAATCCTCTCTTAGTGCTTCTTACAGCGTATTTTATGTATTAGGATTACAGTTTTTATTTTAATTTTCATTAAAATCTATTTATTGTGTAAGAATAATAGTTTTTTTTTTAAAGATATTTAGTAGGTATGTACTGAATGAGGAGCTTAGCCAAGTAATAATAGTCACACGGGTCGATCGACCCGTCATCATCATCTTCCTGCCCTCATCCCATGTTACTTGGGGTCAGCGCAATACATTTTTTTTCTTCCATTCTGTCCTATCAGCTTTCACGCTATCACTCACTCCCATCTCTTTCATATCGTTCCTCACACAATACATTAATATTTTCTTCGGCCTTCCTCTCCCTCTCCATCCATATAATTTTATATTCGAGTGGCGATCGACCAGTGTGTGTATGTATGTTAAAATAGTCAGCCATCCTCAAACCGACCTCGGCAAGTGTTACTTAACCTTGAAGATCAAACCGTGTGACTGGTATATTCCAAAGTACACCTGGAGTCCCGGATTCTCGGGATGTTTTATTGGTCACCCATACCCATACCGTTATTATTGGGCTGAGGCAGTTGAGGTCATATTCGTGTGGAGAATCACCGCGATTCAGAAAAACGACAAAAACATAATTTAAAAAAAAACTTATTTGTGTTTTGTATCTTTTTCCTAACTTTTCTAGGTAATTTTTATGCATAATATTCAATGTACAGACACGGTTGGTCTACGATTTTATTATATGTATAGATATTGTGTTCGGTATAGGTATATATAGTATTTTATGTATATTTTATTTTTATCTGTTCATTTAATTTTAAGGCTTTACACAACTCTTCTTGTCTTGTTCTTATACACTTTTGTCTACATTTCTTTTTCATTTCTCCTGTTGCAGGTCTGCTGGAAGAAATTTCATTAGAAATAAGCAGTACCTTAGTACTCATAATTATAATGTTAACTTTCACTATTTTTCTGTGGTATAAATAAATAAAATAAATATTATTGTCCCTATAAATTCGTTATGATCAGGATTAATATTTTCTTTTTCTTCTCTGAAAACAAGATATAGATAGGAACAAATATTTTTAGGGTTCCGTACTCACAGGCGTCCGTACTAAGCCTCCGCTGTCCGCGCTGCCCTGTGTCAGCGGGCTGTATCTCAAGAACCGTAACAGGTAGACAGCTGAAATTTTCACAGATTGTGTAATTCTATTGCCGCTAAACAACAAATAATAAAAATTAAGGTTTATGTTACGGAACTCTTCGTGTGCGAGTCCAACTTGCACTTGGCCGGTTTTTTTGCTTAGCGAATTTTCTGCCATTGCTGGGCAAAGAAGTGGCCATTATTTTATAGTTACAACTAATCTTTTTCGGCCAATCTCTCAGGAACAAATCTTGGTTCAAACTGTCATGCCTTTCTGAGTTATACTAAAAATTAACTATCAGTTTACCTTGGTAAGTAGGTAAACTGATAGTTAATTTTCCAGCATATTAATCTAATCTGAAGCCGGACGGTATAACTCAGAAATGCATGACAATTTGAACCAAGAATTCTATTCCAATACAGAAAAATATTGCAAAAATCTATCATTCTACAGCAAGATTCACGTGCCTACATATTTTAATTAATAAAAAATCGGTATCACAGACCAAAAAAAAAATCAACGATAACTCATACCGGTTATAAAAATCCGTAAAAAAATCCATCCAACATTGTTCACTAACTACCATTCCCCGTACAGCGGTGCTCAACCTCTAACTTCGGAATACCATTGAATAATTCCCATCAGCAGGAGTACCAACGTAACGGAGGTTTAATATTTTTCTGCGGTTGGCCCGCCTGCTTGTTAGTATAAAACCTGCATAAGTTCATTGTTGAGAAAAGTTGTACTAATACTGAATACGTGAAATGTTTTCTATATATTTGTTATGCAGGAGTATGAGAGGCATTCAAATTATGAAGAGATAAAAATAGTTTAATTATTGATAGACTAAGAAATGTTAGCAAACTAGCTTTTGATTAAGAGGAAATGCTGGCGGTGAGACTTTGTATGTAAAAAATCATAATTCGACTTTTGACTCTCAACAGTTTTCTCCTCCAACATTGGAACAATAACGATTTAAGAGATATTTCACAAACTAAATAAGAAGAATAATACTGTGTGTTTATGTTTCCCTTTTTGATGACTTAGGTAATAACCGTATTAGCACTAGAACTCTCACAAAATGCTCAAAATTGTCCGATAAATCGCTGTCAACAGAGCCCTTTTTTAAATCATCAAATGACTCAGACTCTTACTGACTAAAACCCATTCGTGTTCCTCCTAATCCCCTTTGTGTTCCAGGGTACGGCGCCACTTTCGAACGATTTCCGCACCCCAGCAGGCAGTGGCGCTAGCGGGCCCTGTCTCCCATGCTGACAGCTCTTTGAGGTGCGCGTGGTACACAGCGCGTCGTCGACACGGAATCAACAGAGCTCCAGTGTACAAATTGGGCAACAATTAATCAAAAAAGGAAAACATAGTACACATCCTTCTTATTCAGTTGATAAAATATGTATAATATACCTACAATTCCGTTTTATATGAACTGGTAAGCATTTGTTAAATTCCTTCTGCGAAGCAGTTATGCTAGCAAAGGAGGAGGCCGCACGTGTCAGAGAGAGAGAAACCTCACGTCCCAGTCGCCGCAACAGAAGGAGACGCCCCAGGCGTCGGGAGTCGCAAGATGATTCCCGGCCGCCGTAGGCGCAGGCCTGCGGACGGCGAGCAGTGGGTGGTTTGCCGTCTGATCAGAACTAGGCCCGGGTCTGCGGCGCGCTGCAATCCCAGCGCACCTCAAAGAGATGTCAGCGTGGAAGACGGGGCCCGCTAGGGCAGGTGCCTGCTGGGGCTGCGGAATCTGTTCGAAAGGGGTACCGTAGCCTTGGAACGCAAAGAGCACCAGGAGGAACACGGATGGGTTTTAGTCAGTAAGAGTCTGACACTCCCTCTTGCTTCACCCAGAGCGTGAGGAGTCATTTTATGATTTCCCATCCTTAAAAAAAAAGCATTTGTTAAATACAGTCAAGCCTACTTAACTTGGTACGATTTACAATTACTAAGATAGGTCAGTGTGTTTCACTCGCTAGCTCGCCTCGCTCGTGCGCGGCCTGTGCGTAGCATATGCCTCGCACAACGAGGCATTTGGCAATGGCTCGACTCGAGCATATTATGTTGGTACATTTTTTCGACACGCACGCCTCAAGCAGAGCCATTCGTTGTGCGCCGTTCGCGGCGCATACCTCGCAAAGTCTGTATCCACCTTAAGACGTGTGTCGGGGTATCTTGTGACTAACTCAACGTTAGTTCAGACAGTCAGGATAACGCGCTCGCCTGTACTAGACATTTACTGTGGCAAAATATAATAGTATACCAAATCGAGACATTCATTATTTGGGACCCAAACATGTCCTAAACTGCGCTTCGTCGGCCAAAGAATCAATCGGGGACTTTTTCCATTGAAACCGATGTGAGTGAATATTTTGTTTCCCAATTATTAATTTTATACCCATTTTTTTATTACAACTATTTTAGATCAAAGAAATAATTTCATATTATTATATTATTTCAAATATATTTCAAAAACCCTACAATAATATTTGTTATTGTTCCAGCTCCCCTTGGATGGATACGCTTGTCACAATTTTTATAATTTATTAAATACCGAAGCTGCTGACAATAAGAGTTTACTAGGTCATACAATGGTCTGCCGTGGATGTGGTATCTCAGTTAGACTCAGCAATCCAAGATGTCGACTTTTCTATACTGTTGCAATGGATAAACCTTTAGTACAAATTTTTCAAATGATAATCATTATCAGGTGAACTATTTATTTTTATTATAATAGGTAAAGTCTTTGAAAGAAAATGGCAAAATGAATTGGACAGATCCGTCAAAACTGGAAAAACGAGCAATGGAAACGTCTTGAAGGATTTGGGAGAGGTGAACTAATAGTACCTTCACCTCACATTTCGCCAGTTATGTCATGTAATAATTTTCAGAATATGGCAACAATTTATGCATGTCAAGCCTGTTGGGCTCGAGCGAATCGACACCTGGCTCATCAAGGGACTTACAAGAGGATGTATTTCCATCCGTGGAGCATAGATTAGCAACACCGCCTCCGTAACAGTCTCTTCCACCAACACCGCCACTACCACTGGCTGCCCCACCAACACCGCCGCCGCTACGACTACCACCTCCATAACCAGAACCAGAACCTAGTAACGATTCTCCTTTAGATGCGTTTTTAGGGTATTACTGCAAATGTTTGGTGGGGAATCGAACAGTCGGCTGTTGCTGTCTTATCATGTCTTGTCATTGGCTGTGTATGTGTTGATCTTGACTGGGCAAGGCATCATAATAACTTAAAAATGTCGCTAGTGCTAACCAGTGACATTTTTAGACAATGTTTTGGTGTCTCAGAAGACGTTAAATTATTTTAACATTTTATTAAAATAAATAATGGATTATTTTTTTGGCAATATATACATAGTTTTATTTACTATAATCCCAAATCAGTACCAACAAGTAGCTAAATATAAATAATATTAAGGGTGTTGAATTTAAAAACCAAAATTTAAAAATAAACCAATATTATCTGCATTTATGTGTAGTCTTACTTACATTTATATTTATAGCAGTGCTACAACAAATCATTGGACAATTACAATGAAAAAGGGTCGGTCTTTATATAAACAATTGCCGACAACATCGTATTGCTGTCTGAGAGTAAAATGGAGCTGCAGTCAATGTTAACGATCTTCACGCCGCAAGTCAGTAGGTAGGACTAGAAATTAACCGCAGTAAAACCAATATAATGACCAGCTGTTTTAAAGTCCCCTGTATAACTAAACAATAAAGCGCTGGAGTACGTCGACACCTATGTATACTTGGGTAAAAAAATATCATTTGAGAAGCAAAGAAATGAACAAGAAATAGACAGGACAGTTTCGAATACTTGGAAAAAATTTTGGAGCTCAAAAGAAATTATGAAAAGTGAACTGCCGATCAAAATCAAACAAAAAGTTATGGATACCTGTATATTGCCATCATCAACATACGCTAGCCAAACTTGGAAGTTCTCACGTCAAGCAAATGCAAAAATCAGGACGTGTCCAAGAGGTATGGAAGGAGTATGCTGAAAAGCAAAAGAATACAAAAAATACCCCATACTATTATAATACGAAAGAAGACGAAAGTTACAGACGCTCTGATTCAATGCAAACAGCTTATGTGGCGCTGGGCCGGCCATATAGCCAGACTAACAGATAACAGATGGACCACCAAGATAACTTTCTGGAAGGGTCCATCAGGCACCAGAAAGAGAGGTAGACCAGCGGCCCGGTGGATTGACGATATTATAAAACTGGCTGGCAAACAGTGGATGGAGACAACAAAGAACAGGGATACTTGGAAATATCTAGAGGAGGACTTTAATTTCGAGAACGAGGGGTTCTTTTATAAATAATAGAATATAAGTCTATAAATATAAGGTATAAGTTTAAAATGTAAGAAAGCAGATATTTAGAAATACTTTATTATTGTATTTAGTAAGAAATATAAAGCTTTTTTTTTTTTTTTTTTTAATTATTATTTTATACAATCCTTACTTAATATTATAAATGCGAAAGTAACTCTGTCTGTCTGTCGCGCTTTCACGCCAAAGCTACTGAACCGATTTAAATGAAATTTGTTACACATATAATCTAGAGCCTGAGATAGGACATAGGCTACGTTTTTATCCCGGGAGTATGTTCCCTAGGGACCACGCGGGCGAAGCCGCTGACAGAAGCTAGTAAATAATAAGAATGCTTTGTGAATTAATTAAAAAAATGGTCTGCACTTATTTAATAGATATACAATAGGTGCTTTATATTTTTGCTACACAAATAAAAACATCCAAAAAATCTGCACAATATGATCTCGGACCAACACAGGACCAGCACACTACCAATTAGTACCAATATTCACTCGCAGATGGCGTTATACTAAAAAAAACTTAGTAAAATCCCCAGCGTATTAACTTTATTTTAACCAGTTTCGGCAAGATCCTGACTCCTGAAACTTATTAGTTGATAAACTATAAAATAATAATAACGTTTATTTCCAAAATCAGAACTTAACCTACTACAGTTTCAATACTAAAATCATTACATATAAGTAGGTAGGTAGGTATGGTTTAGGTAGTAGGTTTCGGTAATCGAAATGAACTCCTGATTTCCAAACTAGATAAAACCTGTATCTTGGAAAGATGGTTATATTATTACAATATAACGATTGTAATAATATAACAACCATTATTACTAAACATTTTGCTTAACTACCTAGACCAACGCCCATTGCTCCACCAGACATGTTCTTTAGTTTATATATTTTGTTACTTCAGTAAAAAAAGGACACACAATTAGCTCGTGATAGTCCAAACTACAATAACTTAATACAAAACTGTTTTATTCCACAAATATATGTATTCACCAACTGTTCCTCATGAAGCCTCCTTCATATACTGTAGTTTGTATGCAAAACAGCTAAAATTAAAGTTAACTGCGTCGCATGCAGGACAGGTTAGTAAAGCTAAAAGTTAATAATAGTCTGTTGTTTGTGCGAACTATAAACCGTTACAGCCTGCGATTGTTTGTTTAACGACTACAAAATAACAAGGGATTAGTCTGTGATCATGGAAGTTTAGTGGATACTTCTCTTAAGCCTCTGAGAGGATTTGTGACAAGTTAATGAGCATCAGTCCATTCACAGTTATTTTACCATTGGCAGCCTAAATAACACCCCTCAATCAATATATATATATATTTTTTTTTTTTTTTTTTACAAGCCCGCCAAACATTCCCAACCACTGCAACTCCTGAAAGCCAGAATCAACAGTGGCGACCACCAGAAAAACGCCGAGCCAATGAAACCCGACGAGTCCTGGAGAAACGATTCAACTCTCTTGGATTCAGCAACGAAATTAATCAGAAAACTACAGCGAAGGAGTAGGAAAAAAATATATAATTTCCACTTCCCTCCGTATCAAGCAGGAGACACATTCTGTCCTAGTTCTATTAACTAGGCCAATATGCACCAAGGGACATATACAAGTGGGTTAAGTTCACAAGTGTTAGAATAAATAAACAACACGAATTCCGAATTTACAAAACGGAGCGATATAATGAACACCTCACAGCGCACAAGTGGGGAGGGTAGTTGAAATCAACATATTATTGCAAACTGAATAAAGATCACTGTGATTAAACATTGATGCGAAATCAGGATAGAGTTGAAAAAAGGTCTATATACAGGACGGGCTTGATCGACTGGAACGGGGGTGTGATGGGGTAGGTCTATCCTTCTTCTACTCCTCCGATGTGAACTGTGACCACCCGACTGCGTCCAGCCGCGCTGACCTCCTGTACCGGGATCTGAGGTTCCCCGTACCACACGTACAACGTTCTTCTATCTTGCCATTTACTTGCTGTCTTCGGGGTAGATTGGGGTGAGGGATGAATGCTTACCAGGATTAAATAATATGCAGGAATTTGACAACACTGCAGCTAATGGTTTAAGGGAAAGTTCGCGAGTACTTTGATTCTAGTTACAAATTCTACATTTCTTCTGCCGGTGACTACCTACGAGTTTCTATTTTTTGCCTTTTTACTAAGGTTACTTTACTGTAACGAGGCCCAAAAACAACAAACTGTTTTAGTTTATTTTAACTGTTAATTTTAACTACGGTTCTATTACATTCCTGGCTATATCTAGGTCTATTCTAGGTCTGGATAGGGGTTGATGCACCTCTCTGTAAATCCCCCGAAATTTCCCGTCGAACGGGGTGAAAACCAACCCTTCAACCCTGCCCAATAGTGGGCTTGTTGCATTTGACTGTCGAAACTGTCTACAAGAGTGAACTTGCCTACTATTAAGGGTTGATTTCCCGAAAAACTGTGCCCCATGGGCTACCAAACTATCTGTAATAGGGTAGGTGCATCATCCCTCTATCCAGATACACAACTTTTGAGGCCACCCCTCTAAGGGTGGAGGTACTATAGGTCAGGAAACCAGAAGGGGAAAAAAAACTGTGATTTTACATTTTCCTAATTTACGGCTTTATGCCTTGCCTGACCATAAAGATTTGTACATCCAGTGCCTATTATTTAAAGCCTATATACCTAGATTTTCTGTATGTCTAGTAAATGAAGGTGTCTGTAAATGGTGGTTTTTTGCTATCCACCCCATTACCTTTGAGTAACTGTCCTGTGTAGGTATGTGTGAAATGTTCATTACCTGTGTACCTTCATTAAAATTGACATTTACCAACCATCAAAACCATACCTTTTAGGGTTTACCAGGAATGTGTAGGGGAAATGTGTAGCCCTACCTATCTATTTACTTTAACGAAAATAAGTTTCCCCCAGAACATCTTATGCGTCCGGGGGAAAACGACAAAAATATATGCTTTTAATTAATTACATGGCCTCTAAACTATGACTATGAGAGTACATAAGCTCCTAAGTATTAAGTACATAAGCTTATAACTATACATGGGCCTTATCTGTGCGAGTTATACATTACTAAGTGCTTCGTCGCGAACAATCTATATCTATTTTTCCTAACCATTCAAAGTCTACAGACACATAACTATGTGTGTGTACTGCTGTAACGAGTACCTAGATACCTATATAGGTGTGGACCACTGCATTAATCCTATCGCATCATTATTTGTTTACTGCATCTCCTTTACATACTGCTGATATATCACATCAGTGTTTGTAGAAGAATCCAGTGCAGTTTATTTTTTATTACTAGTTAACCCGCGCAACTTTGTCTGCGTCACAATTTTCATTACTGCTCCGCTCCTATTAGTCTTAGGCCTCGTTTCTGGAGACGCGTGGCTTCGAGCGTCGCGTGCGGAGGCGCGACCCGCACTAAATTCAAACTTACGGCGTTGTATGAGAGCGTTTACGGAGAGGCGTTTTTACACGCGTTTGTTTGAAATGTAGCATTATTTGCGGATGACGACGCCGCGTCGCACGGGGCGTCGGACGCAGCGCCGCACGCGGCGTTGGTCGCAGCGTCGTACGCGGCGTCGGTCGCAGCGTCGTGCGCAGCGCCAGTTTTCTTGAGTCCTGGGCAGTCTTGTTCGAATAGTAACAACGAACAAACGTGTAAATACGTGTAAACGTGTAAATGTGTGTGTAAATGCCGCGTCCACCGCCGCGTCCACCGCCGCGTCCACCGCCGCGTCCGCAGCTACACTTCACGCGACGCGCCATGACCCTCGGCTCCATGAACGAATTCGTACTTAATCATATGTTTGTTTTTGTGCGTGTGAAGACGCGGACCGCTGCACGCGCCGTCTCTTTGTGAACGCAAAAAACGTCCAACGCAACGCTAGACGCCACACTGCACGCGACGCGCGAAGCCACGCGTCTCCGTAAACGAGGCCTTAGTGTGATGATATATTGCCTATAGCCTTCCTCGATAAATGGACTATCTAACACTGAACGATTTTTGAAATGGGATCAGTAGTTCCTGAGATTAGCGCGTTCAAGCAGACAAACAAACAAGCTCTTCAGCTTTATATATTAGTATAGACAGATTTATTTAAACACATTTTCAGATAGTTTTCTGTCGTATTTGAAGCGAACACCCTCACGAACAAGCGAACAAAATTCACATCGCATCTACTACCCTCACTCCTCATAATCTGTGGCCACTTAAAGCTATGTCCACACCCGCCGACGTCACGAGTCGCGAGCAAACACCGCGGCCACCGCAGCGCTATTACATACATTTATACGTGTGCACCGATCCTAACGGACACTGTCACCGCAAATCAGTGCGATGTGGACGTAACGTGATTTTTGTGGGCATCGCGTGTGACCCGCCTATCGGGTTCTACCTCGATTTTGTAGCTGGAAAATGGAGTTTTTATTCTGATGTGGGTGGAGGAATAAAAATGAAAGAACTAAATATGATCAAAGACAACTTAATATAGACACATTGAATACAATCAGAGCTAAGCCTAATCAATTTCGTATCAGAGTTTTAAATTGTCAAAGAGAAATACAAAACGACATTTTAATAACGTTTGTATTTTTATAAAAACAACCTCAGGTGCGTGTCATCGCATTCAATTCAACAATTGTTTTTCCATTTGCCTGCGGATTTATTCCAGGTATGTTACTTATTTTTTCCAATACAAACTTTTCTATTACAGCAATAGCAATTTATTAATACCTATTTGATTTAAAATAAATTACCAATTCCTTCAGGTTCTTAATGAATATTTCAGCGGTAAAATTGACGTAACCAGCTCAATACTTCCCATCAAGTATAAAAATGCGGGCACACATCGTTGGCTCGCACATAAATCGCGGCAATCTGAAGTGTGCCGTACAACCGCGCGATGAGTAATGTGGCCCGCGCCTTATCGAGCCACCGCGAGCTTGAAGTAACGACTGCAATTAATACTCATGTGAAAAATACGCGAATTATTATAATGATGCGAACTAAACCAAGGCCAGTGACATGAATGATATTGACCTTTGAACTATGTTGAGATTTTTTCGGTTTTGGTAAAATTATTTTCAAATTAATTACCTAGTTACTGGAGCAGCTCGTGGCTTAATAATAGCAACAGCATAGTTAGATCTAGGATAAGCACCGCTTGCTAAGGTCGGTTCGGAGATAGATGATCATCCATTAAACACAGACACTCCTTCGTGCCTCAGATAGCACGTTAGACCGTCAGTCTCGGTGACAATCCGTACTTGTAGATCTTTGACAGTTGTTAAAAATAGTCAGCGGGTCTGAAAGGCCACTTTAACAGAATCATAGAATCATAATATTAACCACACAACAATCTTTCAAATTTCATTTTCGTATTTATCGCAAATGCGTTAGGTTCAAAGTTGATTGGGAAAATTTGACAGTGACGGGTAGCGCGATGTGCGCTCTGATTCTACTAAAGTGGCCTTTTTAGACCCCCAGATGTCAAAAAATTTGACACTAGTCTTGCCAATGGTTACCGTGTTACCCAGCTACTGGATTGTAAGGATCAATAGGCAGTCGTTCCATGTAAAATACGGGTACTCAGTTGCCCAACATACGAGTAGGTACTTGAAAATGTAACTGGCTTCTTCTCGCTCCATCGTAGACTTTGTCTCTGTCATATCTAACCTAGACTAGAGTCAAGAGCAACAAATATCACAAATAAAAAAATGCAAGATAAATTTATTGATTGGCATCACAGTACGTACATCACGTTCCCTTGGTAGGTAATAACCAGTACGATAATTACATTAATTTTCGCATTCTCATGTCAATCGCAAATTGCCAAAAGCCTCAATTTTCATACATTTTTAACAGATTGAGACTGACATGCGAATGCGAACGATGCTTGATAATAATTAGTAGACTTGGCCCTCGAAGGGGCTAAAAAGGCCACTTTAACAGAATCATATTACAATCATAATAAACACGCAACAATCTGTCAAATTTAATTTTCATCTTATCAGCAAAAGTTATTTTTTTTTTTTTTATTTATTACGGACATACATACAGCTATAATTACAGTGACCCAATGCGACAGTGTAGAAAAAAAATCATTTCAAGACAAAACGATTCAATTTACGGATACAAATGAATCCAATTCATAATATAAAAAAAAGAATTCAATAAATAAAATTATTCCAATAAATCTCAATTCCCATAACATGAAATGTGTTATGTTACTTTTGCGAACTCGCTCAGTGAACAAGAGAGGAGATCTATTTTATCAATAAAGTGGCCTCTTTATACCCGCAGATCTCTCTAAGTAGTGAATGCTGGTCTGTTTTGCTTGTTTTCCTCTTAAGACTAGACCAAAAATATTCATTGAAAAAAAAAACTCAAAAACAAGCAATACTAATTTACAAGTTCCTTAACTGGTATGGTAATACAAGTCAGTACGTACCGAACTTTAAGAAAATATTGCGTTACCTAGGTAAAGAGGCTTAAATAATACTTTAGGGACTGAAAGCACCTATGAATATAAATAGCTTTTAGTAAGGAGCAACTCCAAATTCGTGAAATAAGGCTGTTTCATAAATTCTGGTTTAATATGGACTGATATTCTTATCAACGAGGTTCATTTTCTTCTAGATTTTTTTGGGCTGAACTTTTTCATTTGTTTGCGGCTTTTATATTATTGACTATTTTTTGACAGCAGCTTTAGTCGCGCCTAAGTAGTCTTTTCATAATAAGCGTACCTAACAGTCCCACCTATCTTTGTACCAAAATTAATCAAAATTGGTTCTGCAATTTAGGCGTGAAAGTGTAACAAACAAACACATTTTTGCATTTATATAACTAATTTTTGCCAGCGGTATCCCAGCTGGTTTTTGTAGCTGGATATCAGACTTCCTGAGTGAACAGTCGATCCGAGTGGTCGTCGACGGCTGCTCCTCTGACCTCATGGCTATTGATGCCGGAGTTCCTCAAGGGTCTGTTCTCTCTGCAACTCTTTTCCTGCTGCATATCAATGACCTACTTCAGCCTGGTCTTGTTGGGTACGCAGATGACAGTACGTTTTCAGAGAGATATTTGTCCAACGCAACAACCAGTGGGGTTGTTGGTTTGTTTCTTGAGAGAGCCCATGTTACAGCGAACAAATTTGACCTTAAGCATTGTCTCCCAGTGGGGTGATGACAATTTGGTCACTTTTAACGCCACCAAAACACAGGCGTGTCTTTTTACCGCAAAAAGGAGTCATTTTGACTAAGCTCCTACTTTTCGGGGTGCATCTGTTCCTGTGACTGATCGGCTCGAGCTCCTAGGCATGGAGTTAACATCCAGTCTCATCTTTCGGCGCCACCATCGAGTACAAAGCCCAAACTGCGGCCAAAAAGCTGGGCATCCTGAATATGGTGAAGCTATACTTTAGGCCTGGACAGCTTTTAACACTTTACAAAGCACAAGTCCGATCCTGCATGGAGTATTGTAGCCACCTTTGGGATGGCTCAGCTAAGTATCAGCTTGCCGCGCTTGACTCGGTGGAACGCAGGGCTAAGAGGCTCATCGGCGACGTAAAATTGGTGGATGCCAAGCTACATAGCTTGGCTCATCGCCGTAAGGTTGCCTGCTTGTCGGTCTTCTACAGATTGTACTTCGGTGAGTGTGCCCAAGAACTCCACGACCTCATCCCACCGGCCCCCTTGTACCATCGGACATCCAGACGCACTGCATCTTACCATCCCTACCTTGTGGCTATTCCACCAATTCGCACTAAGCATTTTCAAACGTCAATAATATTGCGCACAGCAAAGGAGTGGAACTGTCTGCCTGCGTCTGTGTTTCCGAAAGCTTACAACCCTAATCTCTTCAAAGTTAGAGTGAACAGGCTCCTTCTGGGTAGGCTCGCTCCATCGTAGACTTTGTCTCTGTCATCTCTGACATAGACTAGAGTCAAGAGCAAACCCATTACAAAATAAAAAATAAAAAAAGCGGCTTCGCCCGCGTCATCCTTGGAGAACATACGCCCGATTATCTACCTCTGTGTTAAACATGAAGATTCTTTCAGGCGTTCTGACGTGAAAGAATAAAAAGAATTGCGTTTGACTTCAATGTCTACTGATGGAAAACGATGATTTAGTCGTAGATGAAGTACGCTTGCCTAGACGTAACCTATTCACTCTCGACTATAAGACCTTAGGTGGTATCTATCAGGAAACACAGGCTCCGTCAAAGAATTCCACTCCTTCGCTCGTTGATAGAAAAAGGCACGCCCTCTATTAAGTACATTAGGTTCAAACATAACTCGGTGAATAATCTGGTTCTGGTTTATATTATAACTACAAGGTAACCTTGAGAATATAACCGTTAATCAGTTCGAGTTTCTTTCACGTTGTTCTCTCCATGCAGATGTACCTATGTTGTGGAACGTGCACATAGCTTCATCTTTCTGACTAGCGGACCGGCTCCTTGACAATCCAGAAGTAACTGTCAATGGTTTATTTGTGGTTGCTCTTAAAATATTTTTTGCTCACGTTTGACCACCATTTTACCTGATAAAAACGATGATGTGGTCGACGATGCGACGCGCTTGCCTAAAAGTAACCTATTCACTCTTGATTTAAAAATCCCCAAGATTACTGTATTATTGTTTGATTACTATTTGATTACTATATTATTGTTATTGCCCTGTCCTTTAGGAAAGGGTAAGCAGAATATTCAGTTCAACTGCCATCACACAAATATATCACCAATCCATCCCATTTGTAATTTGACACATACTGAAATTAATTTCCAAATCGTTGTGCTGGCATCATTAGTGGCAGCCATTGTTCCAAACAGTGCTGAGTGAGACATCATCACGTTGTCATGTTAATTCACTCGTCCGATATTTTGAGTGTAATTTTTAATTTAGCGCATTGCAATTTATAGCTTTGCAACGATTAATAACGAGGTGTCAAATTTATCATCGGTTTTCATAAAACGGTTTTGTTTTGGGGAACTATAACGATCATTTAGTCAAGTCTTTATAATTATTCATCATCACAACTCACTTCGCCCACTGCTGAGCATACACCTCTTTTTCCTTTTTTCAGTCTCCACGTTTCAATAAAAATCTTTTCCGGTGTCCAATGACTCCTCCCGCTCTGGGCGGAGCATAAGGGTGTGTCAGACTCTTACTGACTAAAACCCGTCCGTGTTCGTTCTAATGCCCTTTGCGTTCCGGGGCCACAGTGACTCTTTCGAACCATTTCCGCCACCCTGGCAGGATCCGGGTTCCACCTTTTTTATGATAGAAAATCATCAAATGATATCCGTGTTCCTCCTAAGGCCCTTTGCGTTCCAGGACTACGATGACTCTTTGGAACAAGTTCCGCAGCTGGGTTCCGCCTGCGGTAACAACAATTTCGTCTGCCCATGTTACCGACCAACACTTCTTCCAATTTTTTGACACTACCGTCATCGCCTCACTCCACCTGTCATTACAGCTGTTCTGCCTAACTCGATTTGAGATTTACAATATAGTTTTCCTTAACGAAGATCTTCGTACATCCTCTGATCTTGACGTCTTAAATACGGTCTGTTAATCATGTATCAAGGCAGGAATGCTTCAAGGCTCAATAAATATTATGTCATGTACTTTTCCAGTGTTAGCTCTATAAATAACATTAATTTTCTGTTAATATTAAGCTTCCACATGATCATTTACAGTGATTTAAAAAATTACAGACGACAATTTTATTTAGGAAAGTCAATTATAACGGAATACGTGTTCAAAATATACAATACCAAAAATAATGTTCACAAAAGGTTGAAAATCAAATAACTTTGTTAGTATTTGCCCTTCGTTCAATGTACAGTTGCGGGCATAAATATAATATATAACAATAACATCAAATTGAAAAGTGGTTTGTATTAATGCCGCCAGAAGAATAGACTAACGAAGCGAAGTTTGTACCGCAGCAAAACAAATGCAGCGCATCTATCCCGCCAGTAGCGAACTACTGAACGAAACTGCATCGCAGTATCAGAGTTTTTCGTGTATCAACTATCAACTATCGAGCAGTTGCACACCTGACACAACAACCGTCCATCTTCCGTTTTCTCCGTGTCCTCCGTGTCTTGTAAGGTTGTAAGAGATTATTAGTTTTATATTTTTTTAATAAAAAATGTATGGTGTTACTAACGTAATATTGTCGAATCTAAACCATTATAAAATTATACACTTCTCAACATTATAACCGTAACTTCAACAGAAGAACTGCTTTAGAATTTCACGTAAGTGCAAGATATCTATGCTTGTGACTGTACACGGTGAGGCATATAATTGACTCCAAAACCCGATTCGATCTTTCGAGAAAATTGGTTTTCCATAAAAAAAGGCGCTATCAGTCCAGTTAATATCAGTTTAGGAAATTATTTCGGGACTTAATGAAATACAGTAATGTACGAGTATTTGGTACTTAGCGCTGATGACTTTGAGTTCACGAGGTTTTGAAAGCGTGTCACTTCAATGGGCTCTCTTTTACTTAAGATTCATCGTACTTATAATGGATGTGCGTGCCTTCAGCTCGTTCATTTGATCCTTGTTTATATTTTACCAGCTGCCGTTGTATCCTTTTTAGGCCTCGGGTTGTTTCTATTTGGAGTGTTGTTTGCACAGTGATACAATGACTTGAAGGAGTTTATATTATTATGTCCACTATGTACAGATTTCTCAATGTATGTATGGGTTTCTGTGAAAATAAAACTAAGTTGCTTGCATAAAAATCTTTGCTTTTCAGTTTAATACAAACAAATTATCGTCTAGTTAACTGTTCTATGCATATATTTTTTTTATTATCTTCGCCTATCTTCTACTATAATACCTCAGAGACAAACCTGAGACACACAACTCTAAACTAGTTTAGTTTCGTTAGCAAATATCAAAAGTTAGTCTGAAAATATGAATAATAAAATCTAAATTATAAAGTAAGGAGCTAACACGAGGTATTTCGCAATCAACTAAAATACTAACTTAAATGGAAACTTATTAAAAAACGTCTGTCACTGAAGTTCAAAAACACTTCTTATTCATTAACTGTTGAACAACAAAACAGTTTTAAGGCAGCATCGCACAGCGGGCACAGTTTGCTGGAACTCTTTTATACTTAAAGTCAAAAAGTCACAGAAAAGTACTGGGGAGGGTGATGGGATGTTTATTTTATATCTCAATTAATTAGCGTGGCTCGTAGCGAGTCCTCTCCGGTATCGAGGTGTCCTCTCGGACCCACTTATTACTAATACCTTTAAAACCCAAGTGGGTCCCTGTGGATCCACACGACCCAAGTGATTTAAAACTTTTTTTTTATCAATTTTACGGTTTATTTTTGGTGTTGAACGATTGAACTCTATAATCGACTAAATTTGACAACCATAGATAAATACAGAAAAAAAAAAAAACGTGCCAACACTACAAAAGTCTAATGTCAAATCACAAGAAAATTTTCGAGTGCACGAGTGCCACGCGGTGTAATAAATTTCTTGTTTTTTGAATTTTTACGGAGTAATCCTAAGGTAAGTGGATGAATATTCATTTATTGGTGTTCATTACGACTTTGTAAATAGTTTTTTTCATGAAATAATATCATAAAACTTGTTTTGTTGAGCCAACAAAAGTTTCATAGTTTCGAGTCCGTCGAAGTCACCATTGTAATTGTATGATTTTTGGCGGTTTTGCAATGAATTTCACCTCTGTATTGGTGGAAGTACCGTAAAATCTATTGATAATACATAATTTCTCGTATTCGAGGCATATTTCAATAAGTTATTCATATTATGAAGAAAATTTTTGTTTAGGTAACGAAATCGTGTTTGAATCTCAAACCGTCAAACGCCACAACAGCCCCTAGGTCGTAGGTCATGTCGATAAAAGTTATCGATGACATAGATTGTTTTTGTAAAATTGTTCGAATACTTACATAAAATTATTATAATTTAGATGTTTTTTTTTTGTCATATATCATAAGTTTTTGTTTTTTTTTGTAAATTGAGTGTATGCCACTCTGATAGATCCTGAAAATGAGTCGGCGCTGGATGGTCGGACAGGAGGGCGCCCCGGAGGACTTCGAAGAGATCCTCCGGGATAGCGACTTGGAGGAGGAGGAGGGTGATGAAGCAGAATACCTCGATCTGGGCGAGGTTGAATACCTCGACCTAGGCGAGGTAGAGGACGAGGAGCCCGGGGAGCAGGTGGATGAAGAGCCTGGGGGAGCAGGAGGCGGCCGATCTTTACAATCCGGAATACCTTGATCCAGAGTATATTATGGAGCCGGATTGTGAGGTAAATATTTATCTTTCTCTTTCATAAATTACTCAACTTGAAAAGGACATAGTATCTATTGGCATTCTAGATGAATAGTAAATATTTTGTCAGTTGTAATATATTATTTTTTATCTTTTTCTAGCAACCTGAATGGATGTGTTTCATTCGTTGAAAAAGATAAGTAGTACTGATATGTGGTTCAATGGTGGCATTCTAGATGAATAGTAAATATTTTGTCAGTTGTAATATATTATTTTTTATCTTTTTCTAGCAACCTGAATGGATGTGTTTCATTCGTTGAAAAAGATAAGTAGTACTGATATGTGGTTCAATGGTGTGTGTATTGCAAGTGTTTTTGCGTGCATGTTTTCCATTTGGGAAGGATGATGGTTTGGAATCGCATGAAACAATCCGATGTTGTTATGTTTGTTTGAAGGGTTAGGTATAATACTGTTCATAATGCTATTTCTTTGATTTTTTCAGGATGTTGGGCCGCCACCGACGATCCTCGGGCTCTACACCCAAGACGGAGTAGAAATTTTTGGTGCGCAGCCGTAAGTAAACATGTTTTTATAAAAAAACTATTGTTTTTAGTTCTAATTTCTGTAATAATGAAAACCCTTTATTTGGTAGGTCAAGCCCCCTGCAAAGCCCCCTGCTCGCTCCGCTCTCGACTTCACCTGCTGCCGAAATTCGCCCAGAGTAATAAATCTTTTCATCTGTGTACTTTTACCTTTCTTCGTTATTTAGATGAATGTAGATTTATGATGTTACTGTTAATTTTTCTCAGGCATGTCGTCGTAACCCTGGAGGAGGGCGACCTCGTTCCAGCTCAAGGCGACGACGACGATGCTCTGGGCGAAGAGTTTCATCTGGCAGATGAAGAGTATACCTTTTATTATTTCCACAAAGTCTAACAGACAGACCGACAAACTGTAGAGACACTCCTTTTCTCGGTCATACCATCCTGTCTGTCTAAACGCCGAGTATGTATGGATGTTGTGCGTGTGCACTGGGGCTCGGGTATGTTTTTTTTTTCTTTACATTATTTTTATATATAGAAGCAACAATAAACATGTAACCAGGATTTTTGTAATACATAAACGGATTCAAACGAGTCTCTGTGGAGTTTCTCCTCCTTTGCTTTACACTGTATTTACATATAGCAGGAACAATGATAATGTAACCAGGATTTTTGTAATACATGAACGGATTCAAACGAGTCTCATATAGCAGGAACAATGATAATGTAACCAGGATTTTTGTAATACATAAACGGATTCAAACGAGTCTCCGTGGAGTTTCTCCTCCTTTGCTTTACATTGTATTTACATATAGCAGGAACAATGATAATGTAACCAGGATTTTTGTAATACATAAACGGATTCAAACGAGTCTCCGTGGAGTTTCTCCTCCTTTGCTTTACATTGTATTTACATATAGCAGGAACAATGATAATGTAACCAGGATTTTTGTAATACATGAACGGATTCAAACGAGTCTCCTTGGAGTTTCTCCTCCTTTGCTTTACATTGTATTTACATATAGCAGAAACAATGATGTAACCAGGATTTTTGTAATAATTAAAATGATGTAAAAGAGTCTCCGTGGAGCTTCTTGTAGATTCTACTCCTTTGTAATACATTGTATTTACATATAAAAGTAACAATGACAATGTAACCAGGATGTTTGTAATACATAAAAGGATGTAAAAGAGTTTTCATGGAGTTTTTTGCCTGTGTTCCTCCAAACTTTCTTTGAGTTCAGGCCGCGGTAACTCTTTCGAACAATTCCATAACCCTAGGATTGACTGACCTTGACAACTCAAAAGTAACCTGTAAATGGTTTATTCGAAATAAAAATCTTGCATTTATTTTTGCTGTATTTATAAATTTTATTATCATATCTACAAATTTAGTAATACAATACAATATACAACAACACGATACAAAACATAACAACAATGCAATACAAAACAACAACAATACAATAAAACAAACAACAATACAACGCGACACAATTATTTTATACAAATAGGAATGAATACCCAACGCGAGCGAATTTCCGTAGTTCCTCTTCGATGCACGTATTTTGTAAATAAACATTTTTATTATTCTTATTAGCTTATAAACTTTATATGCACAATAAGTAAAGAAAAGTATGTCAATCTAAATTGGTTTTTTATTTTCCTTACTGAACTCAGTCAAACTTATCGATATTGTAGTGGTGTGTTCCCCACCCTACGGAATGTTAGAATTCCATACATTTTTATGACCACATCAGAGGTCGATATTTCTTTATTTTTCTATGAAAGATATGGTAAGCATGGTTAGAAATCGATAAATTACTTTGTTCTTATTCATTTTCAACTAATATTCAAATTCAAACACCTAAATTACTGGGTGAAAATGGCCTACGAATAAAGTTACCCGATTTGTTCCCTCACCTAGGTTATTTTGATATTTTACAATTATAGTGGAATATTTTAACGATTTATTGTTTATCATGAGTCAATGAATATATAAGCAGTATTCTAGAAACATTTCTTATTGGAATCTGTTTGTTATATCTCTGATGATCGATTACAAAATAGTGCATTGAACTCTGCAAATTCATGAAAACGGCACCGCGCTCTGTGATGTTTGAGTTTGAATATTGCAGAAATCGGATACAGAACTCCTAAAAAAACATTGTAATTAGATTATTTGTCTTTTCATGAGGTAGTTACTAAAATTTCGTGTAAAAATATGCAATAGTTTTGTAAGAAATCAATATAATACAGAAACATAACTGCTTTCAGCGAGTTCTCTCATTTGAATAGGATATATTTATTTCTGGAGTTCTAATTTCAACATTGTTTACATTGTATTTCATAACACCATCATTCAAGAACCTGAAACCGTTTCAAGTGTGTGAATGCATACTATACAAACGGAGCAATAACGTTTTTTCGGGAGCGGGTCATATTACGCTTGCGATAAGCGGGCGCCCGCGATACGCGACGGAGTTTGACGTAAACATTGAGTGAGCGTCGAGAGGTTAATCCCGTATTCATGACGCAGACTTAATAAGTGAGTTGATTCAAATTGCAAAACTGCTAACTCAACAGGCGACGGTGTGCGATGCTGTGGCAACACTGCCAGCAGTTGTTTTTTTTGTGCCAGGATTGCTAACATTATTCCCGAGTCTCGACGGTTGTTTGAGAAAAATGCATTTGAGTGGGGTTTAAATACTACACTTTTGGTATTTTCTCAAACGTGCACTTACTTATTTTTTAATTAACTTGGTGTTATGTGAAGTGGTTGCTGTATTACGTCCACACGACATTCTGAAATCAATATTTTGCACATATGTGAGTTGAATACCTGGCAGCAAAACAAATAAATTCAGACAGATGTCAGTGGTGGTCCCGCCGTTATATCGCACACCACCGCAAAGGATTTCGAAGGTAAAACAAACTATAGAATAAAACTATACATAGTAGCACCGTCCTCTACTTTTGACTAACAAAGGCTCATAGAGCGAGTTTAATTTCCGAATTTGCGACATATTTGTATGTATGACAGTGTTTGTATTCTGTGCACGACGTATTTTGGTTTTGTGAATTCAATCCCTGTGCGGAGGTGCAAACGACTGTGTTGTCCTCAAATTCAGGTCATGTCAGAAACAAAGAACCTGCTGCTTCTAGCTACTAAAGTTATGATATTTCTCTAACTACGTGTTTCCCATTTGTATGAAATTCATTTCTTGAAGTTTTAAAATATTCAGAGAGAGATTTTGCACCCGGTTTCACTAAAAGTTTTTGGACTAAACAAGCAACTAACTTTAAAGCACTCAATCGAAAGATTACTTTATAAGGAATCCGCTGGATGCGAGATGCACAGGACCGATAGTTGTAGCGACTCTTGTGAAAGGCCTGAAATGGTGGTGATGATGAATCTGCTATCTAATCTGGACTTTCTTTTTCACTGTTAATAAATCTGACTATTACAGAAGCCACTAACAACTATGTTGACAAACGCGTGTCAAATTCAAATTCTTGGTCGCCCCCAGAATACCGAAAAATGTAAAGATGCCTAAACAAAATTGTCTCTAACGTAATAGTGTAGACCTCCTTCGGAACCGCGGCAGTGCGTGACGGAGGCGAATTGTGCGCACCTTCCGTTAAATTTGCTCCGACAATAAGGCCCCCGGGAATTGGCCCTGCGAACACCGTATGATATTATCCCGGAGTGACCACGGGACCCTCAATCTACCAAAACATTGGCCTAAGACATAAGAGGACGTGGATTTATTGGGGTTTTGTGTCACCAGCGGTTTTGACC
The DNA here is from genome assembly GCA_950371165.1 of Lacanobia oleracea. Lineage (NCBI taxonomy): Eukaryota > Metazoa > Arthropoda > Insecta > Lepidoptera > Noctuidae > Lacanobia > Lacanobia oleracea. The sequence continues at coordinate 1,177,036 of OX493405.1, forward strand.
CTTCTTTCGCGGAAAGGTCCGACCAATGTTGAGTGGGTCTCGACTAACACTGAAAATAGATAACAGGTCAAATTAAAATGATTTATGTTGAAGAATAAGTAAACTGTAAGAAAATGCAAGCTCAATTAAAACGGCCACTCAACAAAACAGCAAATGTAAAAATATCTACCAAGTCACAAGTGCCGTCAATGATCCGAAATTCCAAGCAATTAAACAGAAGTCATCAGTATTAGTTTGTATAACAATCGCATCAATAGCTATTACAAACGGAGGTGATTATGTAGATCTCACTACCGGACATAGCCTACTAGTCACACCACTAATTTATGGTATCGACATCCTAAATTGTCGTGTTTATAGTGATGTCCTTTATTCCACAATCTATGTCTTCCGACGTACAATGTATGGAGATACGAATCTAGTCAGATTTAGTACACCTGCCGCCTTGTTCAGGCTTTATCTGGCTTTCAAATAAAATGTCAAATCTGTTTGTAGCAGCAGCTGTTACAGATTCCAATCTGTAGCAGCTGCATACAGTTTTAGTAAATGTTTCAGCAATTTTCAATTCCATGCCATATGAGTTATTTCTACTTAGTCTCTGGATATGCTATCAGCGACAAAGATTGCCGAAAAATAAAAGAGCGAAGAATTGTCGATAAGCGATAGCGCTGATAGAATATTACTTTGGTTATAAACTTTTGTGTATCATAAAGTAATAGCGTGTGTGTATTTTTAATACTCTAACAAAATCAAAATATTTATTTCAATTAAGCCACATACATAATTATTACAGCCAATTTGATTTGACAATATGTCGGCCAGTTAGAAAGATGAAGCTACTTGCACATTCCAAAGCGTAGATGGAGAAAAAACTGCTAGAAACACTCATAAAATCTTTTTTTTTTTAGGACATGCCCGTCTCACATTCCCAACCACTGCAACTCCTGAAAGCCAGAATCAACAGTGGCGACCACCAGAAAAACGCCGAGCCAATGAAGCCCGACAAGTCCCGCAGAAACGATTCAACTCTTGGATCCTGCAACGTATTAATCAGAAAAGTACAGCGGAGGAGTAGGAAAAAAAAACATAATTTCCACTTCTTAACATCACGTTATTTGTTGCAAAGAACACTATTAACTCATCATTTAATAAATAAATATTAACCACCGAACTTGACAAAGTAGCACCATTAAAAAGGGTGCAGTTGCCCAAGCGTTCTCTTGACATAATTCCATAGTTACCCTTTACAGTTTCAACATGAATAGAGGAACTGTTTTTACGAAACCACCTCGTTATCGCAACCTTTTTCCCGGAGCTGAAGTGAATGAAATATTCAGTGCAAAATTAAAACTTTTTGGATCGACTCATCAAATAACCCGTATAGCATATTGCAGGTGTCGTTCGCAAAAAGTAAATTCCACCGGACGCGGTGCGCCGGACAGTCGCGTGGCGAACGGACAAACGAATTGTTTTCGTTTTGCTTCCTGCCCGTCGGCAAAGGAGAATGTTTTTGTATTGTTGGACAAATTCATGCCGACGATTCGAATTTGGTTGGTTTCATGGGGAATGATTGTTGTTGGTGAAATTTTAGCTTTGATAATTATGATATTTAAAACGAACCTAGTTTCGCCACCTAAAGTAAACTAATTTCAAATACCTTTTCAGAAAATGACAAGATATTGGTCACAACAACACTCTAAGCAGTCACTCTTTGCTGTATTCAAATTTGTGTACTGTATGACACAATATTTCAGGAACTTTGAACAACTCTTTGCGAGTAGCAAAAACTGCTGCAGTTTCTGCCTTTAACTTGTACCACGGACCAGTTTTCTGATTAGCATCAGACGCTGCCCTTTGGCTTACCTTTTGACGTTCGATCATATTGACCGTTATGCGTACCTTTTTCGACATCTATTGCAAATAGACATATCAGTTATATTGAATTCTGTATTAAGTTTTCGATGGATAGAAGAAAATTTTGTAGTTTCTTTACATTATGAGGTTATGTGGATGACCTTGATGAGGTTCAACGTTTTGGATATTATTTTTTTATTTAATTGGAATCTTCACAGACTTCGATCATCAACATTATTGTACCAACAATTATCACATAGATACTAGTATTGTAACAAAAACTGGCCATAGGTGTGCAACTGTATTGCAACTATGCTCTAAAATGACTTTATTTAATTATTTTCTACATAAAGCACTTTCTTGTTTTGAATTAAAATTCAAACCCCGACACTACATTTACACTTGCAGAAATTCACGTCATATGATAAAACACCTCGCAAGAACAACTTTAACATAGCGAGCAAAATTACTGAGAAAAAATTAAAAGTGCTCACCGAAAAAAATGAACAATTTCGCAAAAAACTGACTTTCCTTACCGGACCTGCATCAAAAATGCGGTCAGCGCTCTGGGCCGGGGCCCGGTGACACAGTCTATGCAAATGCTCCACGCTACAAAGGGGCGATTCGGGTGGCTGGAGCGACTTCTTTCGCCTTATGCATAACAATTTTGGCTAGTTCCCTACACCGGCTCTTAATCGCACCTGGACACATGATTATTTTTTTGTTTCTGTGCTTTTCATTCTGGGTTTTATGGCATTAAAGTGTTTTACGGATGGGATTAGTTACACTTGTTGTGTTGGTTGACTGTCTTGTCGGCCCGCAGTTCTTAAGGTTCATTTCGATCGGGCAAAATGTTATTGGGGTTTTCTATAACATTTTTGGAGCAGCTTCATTCTCTGTCTTATCTTTTCTCAATTGTAGTAGGATTGGCGTCCAGAAAACCATATGCAGCGAAATTCCTTCCTGGTCCCTAAAACCCAATTACTGCTACTACTACTCTAGCCCGAGCTTCTGAACCCGTATCGAGCGATAAATATTTATTAAAGAAAACCGAAAACAACGGCAATGTGAATGAAATAATCACCACTGTCTACGTTCGGGGAGTACTGGTTCATGCCGGCCGGCAAGCACGACTGGTTTTTCCATGATTTGATTAGTTACATTAGTCTGGAATCTGGAATGATGCCCGATTGAAGCAAATGGCCGTCCTTATGACATGAGCTGGTGGCAAACTAGTAATCGCAGCATGGATCGATATTCAAGATTAAGCAACACTGCCGGGGTTTTTCATGGATAGTTACCATCCTTCCATGTTACTAGATACCGAGTTTCATTGGTGCCCCAGAAAACACGTTTATCAGTTGGTCTCAACTGACATTTACACATCTTTGAGTCACTTGAGTTTGACGCCAGATAATCTCACACAGTAATGCCCTATGACACGAGACCCTATCATACTGCAAAAAGTGAGTGTACTCTTACCTCCTCCCTTATATAGGAAAATACAGGCGTGACATAGTTTTGATTAACAGTACTACTAAAACACTAAGTGAGACACTACTGTGTATCACTGCGGTTGTTCCATCGTACATATTCTAGTAGCGACATGAAAACTTAAGGAACCGGAGAGAAACATCGTGTTCAATGCCAATGCCGATCCATTAGTAATGAGCCTAAGCGGGGGAGGAACCATTTCATTAGCTACCCTAATAAAGCTGGCTTGAGATTATCTGCTATTTATTGTGCGTTACTTAGACTTTAACTACGACTATAGTCTGCAGTTTAATGGCACTGAGAACTAGGTAATCAAGGCTTTGTTTTCTCTCTCACAAGTCTTAAAAGGAAGAAAAGGGATGGACTTTTCAGACATATATACGTACAAACTTACGTGTCTTTCAGGCACAGAATGTTAGAAATTACAGAACGCCACCAGATTTGCGACTGAGATGCGAATGCGAACGCCGCTTAGAAAATAGTAGAAATGGTAGGGTTGTAAAGTGGCGGCCGGGTACAAGATGACTCAGCGTTTGAAAGCCTCCCTCAAAGTGGACCGATGGCCTGGTGGAGGCCGCGGGAATCCGTCGGATGCAAGACGTAGAAGTCCGGTTGATGTAGCGACTTTTACGGGAGGCCTATGCCCAGCAGTTGAAGTCTTTGTGCTGAAATTATGAATAAAATACTCTGATCGTCTCGTTAGTATAGTGGTAGAAAGTGTGAGCCGTGGGCATGGTGTCCTGGTCCGGGGTCTCATTCCCAGGTTGAACAATTATGCTTTTGGGTTTTTCATCTGAGCTTTCTCACTAGAGCACCTAGTATAGTTGAGTGCCTAGTTGATAGTAATATGGTCGTTCTCTATAACATACCATTTAAAATAATTGGTAAACGTTTCTGTACTATATTACATATATACCTCCACCTACTTTTGCCTCACCGTTCGGAAAAATTGATGCTATTTTGAACAGAATAACCACCCAGTTCCACTATATTTTGGTAATCAGTGAAAATAAACATTTTAGTATACCTATACCAATATTCGTATGAGCAAACATGTCTTTTTCGAGTTCTGAGTAAACTCACTCATTAAGTCAACACACGAATCGTCCAAAAAACTATTCAAGCAAATGCTCGCAGCATTTAAAAAAACTGCTAAACCGAATTAAAATTTTCCGGAATCATGAACTTTGACACGGTTTACGGGATTCGCTCAACGGAAAAAGCATATTTTTAGAAGAAAAAGTACGAAATATTACAGTGAGACACAGATAAATAAACCAATACGGGGCACATTTAACCCATGTGCGGTGTAATAAAAGCACTACGACGTATGCTCGCTCCGCGAGTCCCTTTGTTTCGTGTAATGCGATTTAAAACACGAACATACACCCTTTTGGAGCAGAGGTACGCGCTGCACTGGAGGTGTGCTCTTTGTGGCACACCTCTGTATAATTTGGGAAGTACTCTTTCAAATGATATGTTAGAAAGCATTATTTTTGTATTGCCACAAAGGAGATCTGTTTCGGTGTACTTTTTTTTTTGTTCTTTTAATTTTACGAAGTGGGGATTTTACTGCGAATTTAATACAACGGAGCTTCTCACTTGGTTTGTAATATCTGAATGTCATAGAATTTCTGAGTTCTTCACTTTTGTTTTGGATAGAGTTATAGCGCATTTGATTTTTACTAAACAAAGCACCCGGTATGAAAGAGAAGTATTCTTTATTGTGAATTGCTTTACGGTTCTTCTTTAACTACAAGTGAGTCACATTGCGTCCTTGTTGGTGCATCACCTTGCAGCTCTCTTAGCTAAAGGCCGATTCCTTGACCTCTTTGAATGGCACTACATTTTCTTCTGCAACTGTGTCATGTACTATGTCTCAGTGTTTTATTACATTTTTGGTTCAAGGTAACGTTCATACGTCCTTGTTTTGCTCAATAGCTCTGTCCCACGTTGTGTAATAAGCGACAAAATATACTAATCAGTTAGCACATTATTATAAATTTATTTATTGGTGACGTGGGAAAAAACCGGACAAGTGCGAGTCGGACGCCCACCGAGGGTTCCATACAAGTTTGTACTTTAATTAACGACTATATTTTTTATGATTTAATTACAAATGTAAAGATTTCAGATTTTTCCCTATACAGTGTAAGGCGGTATTACTTGTCGAATTTCTTAGTTCTAAGTCAACGGAAAATACCCTATACACTTTGAATCTCTTGCGTGTCAAAATTTACGTTTTTTTGTTGCCCTTAACTTAGAAGTTTGATACATATTTTCACAGCTTTAGGGTACTGTAGACCTAAGTACATAATTTTAATTTCTACTCGATAACTTCACGCGTTCCCGAGATATAGGATCTTGACAAACAGATGGACGGAACGGTACAGAACCCTAAAAACTTTATTTTACAAGTATATTGTGCGTACACAAATAAATGTAACGGAAGAAAACCTTGACACAAGAACTGGATTCCATTACTTAACAACTAATTAACAAATCAAAAATAAATAACCGAAAACCCTTTTTAACTGGCTCTAATAACTCTTAAAAGCGAAACAAAATTCTATTTACAGCGAGTCACCTCCATTTCTCAGCATTCCATTCACTGCTACGCTCTTCTAAAAAAACGTCGTAAGTAGAACGGGACGTTTCTTGGTTCGTTTAAAACCCCGCGAACTTAAGGCTGGGTTGCACTGTAAAAAGTAGAGGCAACTTTGGCACAATCCATGCCTAACGAGCTCTCTAGGTAATTAACTATTTGTTTCCAAGTCAAAGAGTAGAGTTTTGCTTCGTTTCCACGGTGCGAGTTACAGGAGGATTTAGTTTGTTTGTGGAGCTTCTACATACGTGTGTGTTGTTTTAGTTAAAATTTGTTAATTATTTGTTTTCATTCCGGGTTGGTTGAGAATGGTTTGTTGTTTTACAATTGGTATGGCTGTGCTGAAAATCGTATGTACTTAGGTCTACAGTACCCTAAAGCTGTGAAAATATGTATCAAACTTCTAAGTTAAGGGCAACAAAAAAACGTAAATTTTGACACGCAAGAGATTCAAAGTGTATAGGGTATTTTCCGTTGACTTAGAACTAAGAAATTCGACAAGTAATACCGCCTTACACTGTATAGGGAAAAATCTGAAATCTTTACATTTGTAATTAAATCATAAAAAATATAGTCGTTAATTAAAGTACAAACTTGTATGGAACCCTCGGTGGGCGTCCGACTCGCACTTGTCCGGTTTTTTCCCACGTCACCAATAAATAAATTTATAATAATGTGCTAACTGATTAGTATATTTTGTCGCTTATTACACAACGTGGGACAGAGCTATTGAGCAAAACAAGGACGTATGAACGTTACCTTGAACCAAAAATGTAATAAAACACTGAGACATAGTACATGACACAGTTGCAGAAGAAAATGTAGTGCCATTCAAAGAGGTCAAGGAATCGGCCTTTAGCTAAGAGAGCTGCAAGGTGATGCACCAACAAGGACGCAATGTGACTCACTTGTAGTTAAAGAAGAACCGTAAAGCAATTCACAATAAAGAATACTTCTCTTTCATACCGGGTGCTTTGTTTAGTAAAAATCAAATGCGCTATAACTCTATCCAAAACAAAAGTGAAGAACTCAGAAATTCTATGGCATTCAGATATTACAAATCAAGTGAGAAGCTCCGTTGTATTAAATTCGCAGTAAAATCCCCACTTCGTAAAATTAAAAGAACAAAAAAAAATGTACACCGAAACAGATCTCCTTTGTGGCAATACAAAAATAATGCTTTCTAACATATCATTTGAAAGAGTACTTCCCAAATTATACAGAGGTGTGCCACAAAGAGCACACCTCCAGTGCAGCGCGTACCTCTGCTCCAAAAGGGTGTATGTTCGTGTTTTAAATCGCATTACACGAAACAAAGGGACTCGCGGAGCGAGCATACGTCGTAGTGCTTTTATTACACCGCACATGGGTTAAATGTGCCCCGTATTGGTTTATTTATCTGTGTCTCACTGTAATATTTCGTACTTTTTCTTCTAAAAATATGCTTTTTCCGTTGAGCGAATCCCGTAAACCGTGTCAAAGTTCATGATTCCGGAAAATTTTAATTCGGTTTAGCAGTTTTTTTAAATGCTGCGAGCATTTGCTTGAATAGTTTTTTGGACGATTCGTGTGTTGACTTAATGAGTGAGTTTACTCAGAACTCGAAAAAGACATGTTTGCTCATACGAATATTGGTATAGGTATACTAAAATGTTTATTTTCACTGATTACCAAAATATAGTGGAACTGGGTGGTTATTCTGTTCAAAATAGCATCAATTTTTCCGAACGGTGAGGCAAAAGTAGGTGGAGGTATATATGTAATATAGTACAGAAACGTTTACCAATTATTTTAAATGGTATGTTATAGAGAACGACCATATTACTATCAACTAGGCACTCAACTATACTAGGTGCTCTAGTGAGAAAGCTCAGATGAAAAACCCAAAAGCATAATTGTTCAACCTGGGAATGAGACCCCGGACCAGGACACCATGCCCACGGCTCACACTTTCTACCACTATACTAACGAGACGATCAGAGTATTTTATTCATAATTTCAGCACAAAGACTTCAACTGCTGGGCATAGGCCTCCCGTAAAAGTCGCTACATCAACCGGACTTCTACGTCTTGCATCCGACGGATTCCCGCGGCCTCCACCAGGCCATCGGTCCACTTTGAGGGAGGCTTTCAAACGCTGAGTCATCTTGTACCCGGCCGCCACTTTACAACCCTACCATTTCTACTATTTTCTAAGCGGCGTTCGCATTCGCATCTCAGTCGCAAACTGACAAAAATGTTTGAAAAATGAGATTTTTGACAGATTGCGACTGATATGCGAATGCGAACGATGCAAAAAATTGTTAAAGTGGCCTTCTTTTATGCGAGCAAGATGTGTCCTTTCCACCCATTGCTATTAAAGTTGCTACATATCTGCATCCTCCTCAGTTACCAGAATTCTCTCTCCAGTTCAGCATTACAAACCCATACCAGAACTCCCAGAAAAACTGTTTAACAGCGACGTTGGTAGGCTAATATTATGCTCCGTAAGATTCACTATATATTATTCATAGACGCACGCTCGCCTCGTGCGAAGACATTGGCATTCTCCTTTATTGCCAGCCCAAATGTGTTTATATACGCGGTGTCTCCGCGAAACTCTTTTATGCTCTGTTTATGGAAGGCAGGATTTTGATCTGGTTGTTTTAAATCTAAACTAGATTTTAGTGTTTCATATTTGATATTTAGATTATTGTTTGAGGAATGAAACAAAAACAGGGAGGTCTTGGCTCTTCAGAGAGAGGAAACAGGCTGAAAAGTAATAAGTAAAGTTGATTCTTTTGCTCTATATTTGAACACATTTTTTGAAGGCGTTTAAATGAGAGTCACGCTTTAAAGTTATGTATCTTGTTTGTACAAAAATCAAGGACCTGTTACAAAAAACAATTGGTAAGTACCTACCTATCTAAAATACTCATTTTCTTGACAAAACAATTTACGAAAGTAAATTGAGAATACTTCTAATAATAGATATACTTCGACCCAATCACAGCAAAAAATATTGTACAAAAAGTTGCCCAACAACACGACAAAAGTTTGTTTTTTCATGAATACTTAAATACGCCTGCGGCAAAAACACAACAAAATAAGAAACTGGGTAGAACCGATACATGGAAATAGAAACAATCAATCCTCTTCAAACGCTTTCAAAAGAACAAATAGTGTACAATGAAAAAACAGTGATTGCCCACTTAAAATTCATCAGCGAGGCCCGATGCTAGAAACATTTTCTGGCGCAAATAATAACAAAAAGGCTTTGGCCTGGATTTTAATGCTAGGGATGTGCAGAAATAAATTCACGAAGATTTTTCAGTGGACGCGGCGAGACTGCGTAATTTGTATGCTGCGTAGTATCGGGGTTCCGTACGGCTTGTGGCGCGGGTGAATTAAAACGTGATGTTTAATTTTGAAGTAGGGCTATCAAAAATACGATCTACAGGCTTTATTTTTATCTTTTGTAAGCAATTATTCGTTGACACCTGTCGAATATCATACATATCCAATAATGTTGAAGTAACTAGATGTTCTCAATTGAAAATATGTCAAAATATGAAGATTGTTGAGCCGTTATTTAAATATATAAAATTCTTTATGAAATATTTACACGAATTTAATTTATTATGATCCTAATGTCAGTCAACGTTGCTATGTAAGTCTCATAGTATGCATAATGGAGCATTAACCGATAAATTATGCTTACGATATTCGATAATAGTATCGAATATCCTAAGTAGAGTAGAGTATCACAAAACTAATAAAGATCACGTCTGAAGGTGCTTCTCAGAGGGTTGGCGAGGTAATTAGAGCATGCTGAGATTCCAATAGAGGTGCCAATCTGTCAGTTATGACGATTGCTGAAAAAGAGAATTTTATGAGATTGACATGAGCTACCAAAATGTCACTTAGCTTTTTGAGTGACAAACTATTGGTTTGACAAGTCGTCATTTCTGATAGAATGCCTCTTTGACTATGATCTCCAGTATCTCAATAGTATTATAGAACAGAGGGTCTAAAATCGCCACTTTGAAAGCACATCACGCTACCCGTCACCGTCAAATCCCAATCAACTTTGAACCTAATACGTTAGCGATAAAGATGAAAATGAAATTTGACAGATTGTTGTGTGGATATGATTTTAATACTAAAGCGGCCTTTTTAGACCCGCTGAGGGCTCTAGGTACTCTTTTTAGCAAGGTTCGCATTCGCATCTCAGTTGCGTCATCATCTTCCTGCCCTTATCCCATGTTACTTGGGGTCGGCGCAACACGTTTCATTCTTCCATTCTGTCCTATCAGCCGTCACGCTATCACTAACTTCCTTATTTTTATAATTTTTCATTCATATTACGAGTACTTTCATTGCAAATGAGAATGGTGCTTAAAGATGTGTAGAATTGACCCTCTATTTGATAAACAGACTACATTCAGTGATTTATTTTGTTCAATTGCTACGAAAGTGGTGATGGAGATGGTGGGTCAATTTAAATGTTTTCCATAAGAATGGGAAAGAAGTGGGGACAGCAAAGGATGCAGTGAAGCCTTTGCTTGGGACAGTACAAAATTGATATATTACTAAGTTTTTGTTTTTCGCTGTATCTATGTACGGAACCATTTCACCGGTCGCCGCTTCACTCATCCCCAAACTATGGAGCGTACGTCACCCGCGGGTTGGACCGTCAAATCCTGCTATAAATATACTCAGGAGCTCATTTATAACCAGCACTCTTAAATTATTATTCGTTAACGGCTTTCATTTATAATGAGAAACAACCATTGTAAATACGGCTATTTTACAACATACAACGCGGCAAGGGTTCCAAATCAATTTCATTTTTTATATTAACCATGTTATTTTAGAACTACAGACTTCTTACAGGTCAATAACCTTTAGGTATAGAACTATTATCTGCATTTTTTTTTAAATTTTAGGCTTAATAGTTTCGGAGATAAGAGGGGTTGTTTTGGTCTAATTTCTTGAATAACTTCAAAAGTGATTCATTTAAAATAATTAAAAAATAAAATTAAAACCCTCACAGTAAGCCCTTTCATTTAGTACGTTACTAGATACAGTTAAAAAAACGAATTTTCTTATAAGGGTTCCGTTTCTTACGGATGTTCGGAACCCTAAATCAAGAGATAGACAACAGAAACTAACTTTTTATACGATAAACACAAATCCATGAACCTTGTTAATTAGCTACAGAGCTCCGCAACAAAATCTAACAAACCCCGCTCTACCCGAACAGAAAACAAACTCCAGCAGTAACTGCGCGACACACATGTTTTACTTTCAGAGCAAACCTCCATAAGAACAAGTGTCCAATAACAGCAATATAAATCCCAACTACTTCACTTAAATTGTCCGTTAAAATCAGGCAGAACAACAATTGTTCGCGCCACTACAATAAAAGTTAAATAAAGGCCAGCGGGCCACTTGCTCCGGAAATCCATTCGTTGAGGCCGCAGGCTCTAATTTCCTGTTCACGGCCGGGCCGCATAGAAAACGTGACTCTTTGCGAGGTGCCTGTACTGCCTGTACCGGAGTGTGGAGCGCGGGCAGAGAGTATACCCGTTCGGTACTGGTGTTCGAAATATGCAGTTCTGTGAAGGGGACCGTGTTAATTTGAGATGCGATGGCGATTTTTGTTTTGCTTTTTCCAGAAAATGTGGAAAATGTTCCCCACTAACCAGTTTTAAATAAATGATTGAACTGTTACGAACGGAGCTCGTGGCTAAAGAATAACAGCCACACAGGTCGACCTTTAAGGTTAAGCAACGCTTGCCAAGGTTGTTCTGTGGATGGGTGACCATCTTAACATACAGAGTTTTCTCCGTGCCTTGGAAAGCACGTTAAGCTGTTGGTCCCGGCTGCCATTTGTAGAACTTTGGCAGTCGTTACGGATTGTCAGAAGCTAGTAAATCTGACTCCAGTCTTGACAAGAAATACCGTATTACCCATTTAATGGGTTGTGGAGGTCTGGTAGGCAGATGCTTCTCGTAAAATACTGGTATTCACCTGAATCCAGTTTGCCTGGAAGCCGACCCCAATATAGTTGTGAAAAGCCTAGGCAGATGATAGAATTGTTACGAATGTACAGAAACTGTCTCTACATTTTTTTTTAATCTTCGCGTTAAATATTCTAAAGCATTCAATGACTGTTGCTGATCAATGAGTAATATGCAACGCTCGTACCGTAACACATTGCTTTATTAGTGAAAATAAAAATACTTTTTCAAATTTATTGATATGAAGAGCTAACAAGGTATCATAAAACTTGAAGCCCGTACCAATATAAAACCCTCCCTATAAAACTTGAATTTACATATTAAATCACTTCGCTGCCTTATCAACAAAATAGATAGAAAAATATACATTTAACAAAGTAACAAAAACCTCCCCGTAGGCTTTTCACGAACCGGAAATTAGTATCTTCAGGCGTTTCTCATGAAAAGCCGGGAGCGGGCCGGAAGTGAGGAATTTCCCGCGGCCCGAGTGGCCAATGGTAATGTACCGAATTAAATGGTGTCACATTAGTGAATGTTTTACTACCTATACTTAGATTAATATTAGTTTTGTTAGAATTACTTGTACACAGGGGCCAAAGTTTAGTTATGTGCAGCCCTTCCTTTTGTTGAAAATCACTTCATGGCCTTAAAGTCATCCAAAAGGCAATTACAAGGGCAGTTCCTCTTCGTGATCGAATCAGAAATAAACATACAGCAGGATAACCAACGTTACCGAAATAATCCGAAGAATGACTAAACTTAAGTGGCAGTGCATGTCACATTGCTCGCAGTAGTCGAAGGGGTTTTGGAGTGTCGACCGCGGAAGACGGTCTTCAACAAGGTGGACCTATGACCTAATACAGGTCAGAATACACTGGATGCGAGACGCACAGGATCAGCCGATGTGGCGACACTTGGGAGAGGCCTAAGTCCAGCAATGGACTTCTTTCGGCAGAAATAGTGACCTGCGCTACTCTTTCACCCATGATGGTCAAGCCCACTATAGTTCAAGTAATTTGAGAATCATATCCAATAGTTAATATACAAAGTTTAACAGAATAAACGCTATACGTCTTAAGGGGGCATTGTGCTCATCATTATGAACGGTACTATGACCCCTTAAGAAGTATTGCGTTTATTCTGTTACACGTTTATAAAAAAATCTTCCGTTACTGAGTGACCAGCAGACAACGCACAGCTGAAACTACTCATCGTAGAATACTGAATTTGACACACGCGGTTTCCTGGAGAGTGTAGGGGAGCACTAAGAGAAGATTATCGAAATTCCAACGGGAACCAGAATATTATAATATCTACTAGAATCTGACCCAGCACTACTAAAATTTCGTTCTTGGTAGTCAAGTTCTCGTCTTTGCATTTCTTCGTCAAATATTTTAAGAAATCCTTTTGACACTAAACTACAGTCTTCTTAAGGCGTTTGTGCCAACCAAAACAAAGGAGAGCGGTCGTTCTTGAGGAATTCTTCACAATAGCGTGTCCTGGGTCAAGTAATTAATTATTACGAACTGAATAATTTGAGCTCGCGCCGCGGAATTAAGTTAAGAGCTTTGTCGAAGTAAACGGTTGTAAGAAATAAAAGAAATATCCTTTTATGGAACTATGCAAATTTGATCTATTTCTTTATTAAAACTTGATACAAAACAATGGTACAATTAATGTATAGGATTGTTAATCAATCACGTCTCAATGAATCAGTGGATTTAAACGAAACTTGAATTAGGACACTCATAAGGCAAGTTCCCTTGGGTATTAACATAATAAAGCATGTTTCATAATGTGAGCGAAGTCAAGGGCGAAAAAGTGACGACATACATCAAACAAGCTTTTTTGAATGGGTATGCAGAAGTGATTAACATAAACATCAAAAAGTAATATTTTGAATACAATAGAACAGAATAGAATACTCTTTATTAAGTACACCATATAAGTATTGTAGTAGTTTAAGTATATTGTATTGTTTTTGTGTAATATACAGGTGTGTCAGTAGCTTCCACAAGGCAACGACAACAGTCACATTGCCACTAACCGGGAAGAAAGCCAGTGACATTTTTTTAATAAAAAACCTTAATAATTATACTTTAATTCTTTAAGTATAATTATTAAGCAAGACCAGTGGATAAAACCTTCTACACAATAAAAACTGTACGTACACAAATATTTTTTACGAAAACTTCTTAACTAAAATGAAAATTCCATTCATTTCCGTTTTTCTTAAATAACTCTCCCACATTTTATCCAAAACAAAATATAATTCCTATAAAACCCATGCATTCATCTGACCCACTAAATCCCAAGAACGTCGACTTCAACGCACAGGAGAGCCATTGATCAATACAAGCCATTTCACCAGAGCGTTTGCAAGCCAGGCACATACCCGCACAATTTACAGAGCTACAACACCGCACTACATGGTCGTACTACATAAATCACTCTTATTTTTGTCGGTTAATACTCTGAGAAGTTCCTTGAATAGTGCTATGTCGTAAATAGATTTATATTTGGACTACATTTTAAATGAAAATTGAGAAAATGTCTTGGTCTTTTAATTTGGAAAATTTTGTAGATTGATTAGTATACATTTGTCTGTGTTGTATGAAAAATTGCCCTGGAGTGCAGCAGTACTGCTTTATTAAAGTTCCGCTATAGAAATGATAAAACGCTGTTTCTTGATCTCGTCAACACAGCATTCCTTAGGACGGCCACTAGCTCCTTTGCCACTTGGACCAAACATTCAAAGATTCAAATCATTTTATTTCAAATAAACGGCCTTATTAGTAAGCTTCCTTCCTTCGGTCTGCCCGCCGGTTTGTGTGATTGGATAGCAGATTTGCTGAGGGATCGGTCTATCCGAGTGGTCATAGATGGCTGCTCGTCTGGACTCCTGGATATTAATGCCGGGGTTCCTCAGGGGTCGGTGCTTTCGGCAATACTGTTCTTGCTGCATATTAATGATCTGCTTAAACCCGGTACCTTTGGGTATGCAGACGACAGCACTGTTGCTGAAAGATACGTGTCCGACGCACGAGCTGGTGGGTCGCAGATCCGGTCTCTCCGGGAGGCAATGGTTGAGCGCTTGAACGTGTCCCTACAGGCGGTCTCTGATTGGGGCGATCTGGTCAAGTTCAATGCTGCTAAGACCCAAGCGTGTCTATTTTCCGCCAAAAGGAGGCAATTCCGCCCAGCTCCATCTTTCCGCGGTGAAACCGTGCCGATAACCGACCATCTTGAGCTTCTTGGGGTTACATTAACATCTACTCTCAATTTTGGCCCTTACATAGAGGCAAAAGCTCAAGTGGCTGCAAAGAAGTTGGGGATTCTGGCTAAGGTGAGACGGTACTTCACGCCGGAACAGCTGCTCAAACTCTATCAAGCGCAAGTTCGATCGTGTATGGAATACTGCTCTCATCTTTGGGATGGATCTGCCAGATACCAGCTTGATGCCCTTGAGTCAATTGAGAAACGAGCCAAGAGGATCATCGGCAATGAGAGGCTCGTCGCGTCGAAGCTCTAAAGTCTTGAACATCGACGACGAGTTGCTAGCCTGTCGGTTTTTTACCGGTTGCATTTTGGGGAATGTGCGACGGAACTGCATAATTTAATTCCGCCAAGCCCGTTCCATCATCGGACCACAAGACGAACGGCGATGCGCCACCGGTACATGGTGGACATCCCACCCAAACGCACAAAACGTTTTGGGAACACATTCATAGTGCGTACAGCTAAGGAGTGGAATTCCCTGCCCGAGTCTGTGTTTCCTGATAGCTACAACCTGGGAGTCTTTAAATCAAGAGTGAATAGGTTATTTCTGGGCAGGCGTGCTCCATCTTCGACCACATCCTCGCTTGCCATCAGGTGAGATGGTGGTCAAACGCGTGCCTATCAATAGTAAAAAAAAAAAAAAAAACTATTCACAGGCACTTTTGAAAGGTCAAGGTCGGGCTGACAAAAACATGGAAGCTATTTGCACGTTCCAAAGCGTAGAATGGAGAAGAAAGTGCAAGAAACTTCACGGACACTCTTTTAAATCATGTTCTGTTTTACAAAATTCTAAGTTACATATACTTGTTTCTTCTGCATGTGAGGACAATGCAAAGGAAGGAGGCTTATTATAAGAATTTGAAATATAAAGATTAAAATAAAGCAAGCAGTTAAGAGATGACCAGTCTCAACCGATGGCGCCCGTTCACGAACATGACGCATGTATCGGCACCTTTCAGCTTAACCATTTCGAAAGGAACCGAATGATCCAACGCACGCGCCGCCATCAGCGAGACATTGAGTGAGCATGAAATGTTCTCAACCACCATGCTCGTTCATGTCCAACAAGTAAAACTATAACTAATCACATAAAATGTAAATGGCTTCATGGTACCTACTCACATTCACAAAATTTTGAAAATATGTTTCTACTTTACGAATGCTATGGTTGTCAACGACCAAATAATGAAAAATAAATTAATAAAAACAACGATTAAGTTTTTACATCAAAAAGAATAAATAAGTAATTAATAAGTAATAATTTAATTACCTAAGTACCTATAAAAAAAGAGAGTCATCATCTGCCTAGCCTTTTCCCAACTATATATTGGGGTCGGCTTCCAGTCAAACCGGGTTTAGCTGAATACCAGTGGTTTACGTAGAGCGGCTGCCTACTAGACCTCCACAACTAATTAACTGGGTAACACGGTACTTTTTGGCAAGACTGGAGTCAGATTTACTGGCTTCTGGCAACCCATAACGACTGCGATAGATCTACAAATGACAGACGGGACCAACGGCTTAACGTGCTTTCCGAGGCAAAAAAAAAGAGTAACCTGTCCAAATTGTACCAAATGCGTCCTTCTTTCATCTGACAGTCGTGCTACGTGGCCACCACATTTCCACTTGAGCTTTCTCATTTCTGTTGTAAAACATCTATTCCATTGTTTTTTTTTTCTTATTTTTTGTTAGGTATTGTATTTTATCTTTTAGCCTAATATTCAAGAGGCTACTTTCCATAGCACACTGCGTCTTTTGTGTTCTGTCTGTCGCATTTTTATTGTAGATTCAGGTTTGTGATTAGTTTAAAATGATACCTTAACCTAAAAACTTCTCTGTACCTATCACTTATCATAAGGTTGTAGTTTATTTTTATGCAAAGCATAAAAATAAATGTTTCGGACAAAAATTCAGGCACAACGACTGTTGAAATATTGAAGACAGTCGGTAAAGCCCGTTTCAGGCATTAAAGTCGCGAGCATTCATCAAACGACGGAGACAAGGTCCCACTTAGATATTGTGAATTCCTTCAGTTTCAGTATTCATTGCGACTACAATACCTCTTTGGAAGTTTATCCTGTTTCTTTGTTTCAGATTTTTGTTTCAAAGTCTGAAAGGTTTCGTTCAAAGAGTATAATTAACTTTAGAGCAATTTTGACTCGGTTTCCGAGAATCATCATCACAGAAAATAGTATTTGTAATACAGAATTATTAAGTAAACAGCTTAAGAAACTAACACAAGTTTGCTTAAATTTTCTAAGGGTTCTGGGAAATCAGAAATAATTTTCGCAACAAATACTGGCGACTTTTATTAAGTCTTATTTTTTTTAAAGAATCCTTTCTTAAGTATGTCGTCTAACTACCTACATATCTCATCACACACAACACCCGCACACACGCACGCACATACCATCACACACACACATATATACACAACACTTAAAATCTATAGGTACTTAGCTTTATTCTTCAATCGCTTTGGTAGACTGACACAGTCTACTATTGTACTTTAGAATCACATTCTACGCTAAATCACTGTCTCTCAAGATACGGGTTTAGCCTAGTTGAGAGGCAGTGTTTTCCATATTGTGTACAGATTTTATTACTTAGATTTGTATTGTATTGCATTGTATACTACCTACAAATTAGCAAATCAATAGGGAAGATGCAGATTTAATATTTATCAATATTTTGAGACTAAAATGTAAAAAAAACATAAGAGAAGGGCCAGTGCAACGTTTTTATTCCAATTAATATTGATTTTTAACAATAATTACAAATTTAAAGTAACATGAAACGGAACGTGTTTTAATACACCAATCAGCATCTGGTGACGTCACTCGTGTTATTTTATAGTCCAAGATCCCAGGGCTCCCAGGCGTTACTTATTTCGCAGTATCAAAATATTTGAATACAGTAGTGGCCGGTTTAATTTCAACGTACGCATAATAAGTATCTGCTACTTCCATCCAATGGGCAATTTTTTTTATCACTAATGTGTGTATGTATGTAGGTATGACATATTTCATAAGTCTATAGGAAAAAATGAAAACTGCAATACTACCTAGTATTACAGTTTTCATTTTATACTTAGTAAATAAACTATGTCCAAAAGATACTTGTGAATAGGATCTCAATTGTCAGTGAAGATAGCGATCAGATCTCACCCTATTACAATGACTAATTAGTCTTTAAATTTTTACTGAATTACTAATTATTTAAGAATATATATTTTGTAAAAATTGTGAAAATTATCTGGTCGGTCGGTCGGTGGCGGTCGCGTCAACTCAAACTAGCAGGTAAGCGAATGTTCAAAGTACCTACTACTAACACTATTCTATTCCACACATGTTGTTACTGAGCAAAATAAATAAGTTCTGGAAGCACTGGGATCTTGCTCTATGACTTTGAATTTTGACATTTCTTGACCAGTGACAGATATGAGTGACGTCATCGTACGTTTTGGCGCGAAAATTTAAACTGTCTGTTTAAAAACGCAATTTTAGCAATAAATGAAAGCGTTTTAATTTTTTATTTATGTGGCGGTCTACTCTAAATGGAGTTCTTTAAGTGAAAGTAAAAAAATAGAAATATTGCAAGTTCCCTATTTAATAATTATTTCGTTGACAGAGTTGTCCTTTTACAAGAGTCGGGAAAAAACGTCACATCAGGCATTCTGAACAAACAAAAATCAATGTTTATGGCCCCAAGTTTACCGTGTGATATCTTAAACATTATAAAACAACCTATAAATACTACCTAACAGCTTGGGTTATGATGGTGTTTCTACCAAAATAATTAAATCTGTCGGTGACATTATATCCAGACACCTAAGTCACATCATAAATCCATGTATCAGTACGGGTATCTTTCCTGATGGTATGAAAACATTAATAGTAAAACCAATATTTAAGAAAAGAAACAGGGACCTAATTGAAAATTATAGATCAATAGCGCTGATTCCAATAATGTCGAAGGTTTTTGAAAAATACATATACATACAGAATATTTTTTTTTTTCCAAATACATATACGTATTTGGAAAAAAATAATATTTTTTGTAGCGAGCAAAAAGGTTTCAGACAAAATAAGACAATAAATATGTCGGCTTATGATTTTCTCCACACTGTAATCTTACGGATGGATGAAAAGACTCTCATTTGCGCTGTGCTGTGTGATATGACACAGACATTCAACTACGTTGACCACTCTATTTTACTTAAAAAATACTTGACTCATATCGAATTAGAGGCAATGTTCTTAAATTAATTGAATCCTATATGTCTAACAGAAGGCAAATAACAGCAATCCCAAGAATAGATCATACCAAAAAAAAAGTCAACGTATTTATCTCAAGAACGTATAGTGAAATTCGGGGTTGTACGTTGTTTTATAGAAGATAGTTTCATAGAATTTCATTTCACATAAAATTATTCTCGTATTATCATTTCATAGAATAAAGTAAGTATTCTGCGTATTGAACGCAGAATACTTACTTTGAATAAATTTAAATCATAGATTTTTGTTACAAAATAGACTTTGTTTCTATATTTATGATATCATAGAATTACAAATCAAATATTTTTTATCCGCATAATAAGTAGTTAACATAAAACTTGTTACCAAGAAAAACTTTTCATCAACTGACAGTTTCTAAACGTTTGACAAAATACATACCCTCCTATAAAATTACAACATCGCAGTCACAAAAAAATGCGGGTAAATTCTATTCAAGTAAAACTTTTCATTCGGGTCCGCTCGACGGAACTCCGCGAAGCGGCAATGGTGGCAAATGGCGATGAGAATAAAAGACAAAACTTTCAAACATAGCCATTAATGCAGCAAGCATACAGCTAGCATGCAGGAAGCATACAGCAGGCATGCAGCAAGCAAACGACATGCAGCATGTAAGTAAGCAAGCATACAGCACATAAACGAGCATTCAACATGCACAATGCAAGCAAGCATGCAGTATGCAAGCGACCATGCAATATGCAGAATGCAAGCAAGCATGCAGTATGCAGGCGAGCATGCAACATGAATGCAGCGAGCATGCAGCAATCATGCGGCATGAAACATGCAGCATGGAACAAGCATACGGCATGCAGCATGCAACAAGCATGCGGCTTGCAGCATGCAGCACGCAAACGAGCAGGCAACATGCAGAATGCAAGGAAGCAACACAGTATGCAGGCAAGCATGCAACATGCAGCAGGCATGGTGATCCCACGCGACCTTATCGTCGCAGATGGTTATAACGCTCACCACCGGGCGTTATAACACCTGCTCCTCAGCTCGCGGGCCGCCTCGCCCCTCCGCGCCTACGTGGGCTTAAATAACACTCTAGGGGTAGGGCAGACAAGACTACGTGGGGTCGTCGGTTTTACAGCGATTCATTTCTGTCAAAAATTTATTTTGCACACATGTTGATTTTTTAAGATAGTATTTTATTTTGGTTAAATGCTATTTTATAAAAATGGCAATACGTGTAGTTAAATTATTTCAATAAAATTCTGCTATCTTAAAAGTATGCCATGGACATATTATAAAACAATAATATTTAATTATAATTACATTTCACCGAAGTATAAAATACTGTGGAAAAAACACCGGACAAACAATATTCGTTAAAACATAATTCTACTGTTTGATAAGTGTGTTAAATAAAAAAATATGATCATGAAATTCATTGAATTGTGTTTCTGTGAAATAGGTTTTTATTCAAGTAAATAGTCTTTGAAATAATAATATTTGACATAAAATTACAACAACCAAATATTATGTGAAACATTTTCTGCAAAACGATATTCTATGAAATTTCTGTCTGCGAAACAAGGGTACACCGAAATTCGGTGTACCCCAGGGAAGCGTTCTGGGACCCTTATTTTTATTTTATATATAAATGACTTTCCGAAATCTATTGAGCATCCAATGTCTCTTTTTGCAGATGATAGCACAGTTACAATAGCATTTAAGAAAACTGACACCTATGATCTTGACATTAATAATGCTTTAGCCTCTATCATTCACTGGTTGAACAATAATAATCTAAAAAATAATTTAAATAAAACACAAATCTTGCATTTTAGTCAAAGAATACCAGTAAGAAATGACCTTAACTTAAGCTATAAAAATCACACCATATGCATAGTTGATAGTGCCAAATTCCTTGGACTAACTACTGACAAAAAACTCGATTAGAAAGAACACATTAATGAAATTTGTAAGAAGGTTAGTAGTTCCTCCTACGCATTGCACAAACTCGCCCCAATCGTAAATACGGATACATTGCTTACTGCACTATCACGGATTTGTTGCATCGATCCTTAGATTCGGCATTATTTTCTGGGGAAACTACAGATAAAGATGTGATATTCAGAATGCAAAAACAATGCATTAGAGCTATGTTTGGTCTTAAAATTACAGACAGTTGCAAACCATATTTTATGAAGCATCAGATTCTCTCACTTTCTTCCTTGTACATATTGGAAGCGGTACTATTTGTTAAAAAGAATCCCCAACTCTTGCCGAGGCCTTCAGATGGTTCTAAAAGAAGTCAACGTGATAAAAGGAGACTTCGTTCACATAGTGCTAAACGACTCTCATGCGTAAGAGTATATTCTGCATGGCCCCAAATTTACACAATAAGGGACCAGAGGCATACAAAGATTTAAATATTAATAGTTTTAATAAATGCATGAAGAAACCTTTAATGAATAAGTGTTACTATAGAGTTGACGACTATTTAAATGATGTACTGTAGACATTTTTTTACTGTTTTTATTGATTTGACATTTCTATTATTTATTTTATTGGTTTGACATAACTCTGATATTTTATTGATTTGAAATAATTATGATTTTTGTATTTCTAATTTATTATGATTTTTTTGCATTAACTATTGTATTTGTGCGCCTTTCTAGGAAAAACATGTTGAAACTTTTTTTTTTGTAATCATTCCAACTGATTGTTAACTTACACATGTTTTTGACAAATAAATTTATCTTATCTTATCTTAAAGCTTATACAAATTGTCTTCATATTAAACATGTTTATCTGTATATTTAATAAAGATTATTATTATTATTATATACCTAACTTTTTACTTTCTAAAAACTCTGATGTTCAGTAAATCAGATTATGAAAATTATAAAAATGGCCATTAGATTCATTTAATCAATCCTATTAGGTAATAAAAAAAAATTGCGCATACGAAAAGCTAGTAAATAAATAAAATACATATTCGACTAGACAATTAAACTATTGAACACAATTTCGAAATACAAAAAAAAATCTAACAAATATTTCAAATGTGAAAGTGAGTTTCATTGTCTGTTTAATGTATAAAAAACATAGCTCATAAAATAAAAACTACTGAGCCAAACTAAATTATTTTTTTACGGGACCAAATAGCAAATATACCGCATCAAATTAACAAAGAATCACAGAAATTCGGATCAAAAACCTCGGAGTAATCGGTGTAAATACAGAAAGAAAAAAAAATACCCACCCAATTGAGAACCTCCTCCTATGTTGGAAGTTGGTTGAAAAGCAATATTTTTAAAAAATCATGAAACGAAAGTTTTATTCGACAATATCGTGGAACGCAGCGGCACTCTCGAGCGAGACCGACGCAGCTTGAGGCGCATCCATCGTTTTTATTTATTTCCAATCGCGAAGTAATCTTGCAATCTGCAGCTGCGCTATAATATTGTAAGAGAACACGCCATTAAAATATAGTTACGGTAGTTGGGTATACCAGCAATAATTCATAACGGGCGGGTATACCATATTTTGATACGGAAATCAAATGGTGCAAAAGTTTTGTTTTATTTGAATTTGTACTTCATATTCAATAGTACCTTTTGTATTCATCCATATATGACCCTGAGGCACGAATAAATGTTATTGTTTGGTTTTACTAGTTCAATCATCTTGCTCTGAGTATTTTTTATATTGAACCCAGTTATTTCAATGATGCCATAAAAGGTCCTATATAAATATTATTTTACACAATACCAGCAGTGAATTTGATAATACGAGTTCAATCTTCTCTGAGTTGCCGCTTTGAGTAAAGCAAAAGAAAGTGTCAGACTCTGACTGACTATATGCTTTTTGCGTTCCAGGGCCGCGATCCCTGGCCCTAGCGGGCCCCGTATTTTTTGCTGACATCTCCTTGAGGCGCGCGTGGAACACAACGCGCCGTCGACCCGGGTCCTAATCGGATGGCGAGCCACCCAACGCTCGCCGTCCGCAGAACCGCGCCTACGGTGGCGCCCGGGGCCTCTTTTTCACGCCCCAGCCGCTTCCCTCTCTCGCACGCGTGCGGCCTCCTCCTTCGCTGGCATCACTGTTTCGCAGAAGGAGGTAACCGCTTCCCATGCCTCTTCGCTTCGGACCATGGATTGAAACAGGGCCGGACGCGAGAGGTCGCCGCCGCCGCCGATCGCCTCGACGAGTACACAACGGTGCTCCGCCCAAGCAGGGCAGACCTCTAAAATACAATACACATATTATGCGTATAATGATCTGAGTATAATGGTACCAATCATCATACTACATAGTTAGACATAAAATCATTCAAGAAACTCCAGGATGTTACATTTTTTATTAGTATCGTATTTGTACGTTAGTAAATGTATTTTGTTTCGTTCTTTGCAGAAACAACATTTTGGGGCTTCCACACTCGTAAAATTATGAGCAATCAATCTTCGATTGTACAAGTGGGAATCTAGTAAAAACCGGCCAAGTGCGAGTCGGTCTCGCATACGAAAGGTTCCGTACCATAAACCTTAATTTTTATTATTGTTATTATAGCGGCAAAAGATTTCAATTCACAATCTGTAAAAACAACACAATCTGTAAAAAATTCAATTCTCTACCTATCTACGGTTCTTGAGATACAGCCCGCTGACAGACTGACGGATGGACGGATGGACCTCGGAGGCTTAGTAATAGGGTTCCATTGGTTACCCTTTGGATATGGAACCCAAAAAAGCATATATTTAATATCTTATTTTCCTAGCTCAGCTACTTTTTTCCTATTTAGGTACTATATATCACCACTATAAGTAAGTTCTCCATCTCCGTCGGACGACCGCCTCGGGAGCCTCGTTTAAAGGCAAAACACGTGTCGAATTACATTTTAATTAATTTGCATTTGTTCACAGAAGATTGCAAATTAGTGCTATCTCTTGCGTAATGGTCAGGCTTCAGGAAAACGATTGAGAGGAAAATGTTTTACTAGAAAATAGGGCAATTTACTTTTAATAACTATTTTTTTTTACTGGGGAGAGAAATTTGGAGAGAGAAAGGGAAAGCCTTTGCCAGCATTGGGTCACAAGTGCAAGACCTTTTTTTAAGGGCGGGAAATCATCAAATGACTCCTCCCGGGTCATGGTGCATGGTCCCGCTCTGGGTGAAGCAGAAGGGAGTGTCAGACTCTTACTGACTAAAACCCATCCAGGTTCCTCCTAATGTCCTTTGCGATCCAGGGCCGCGGTGAATCTTTCGAACAAATTCCGCAACCCCGGCAGACACAGGCTAACAAGACCTACTTATGATGGACGATTTATAGTTATTAGTGCAGTATTTCGAATGCTTTAGACTGTTTCAAAAAAAAAAGTTATACGATCTCACAATCATTATGTAGATATTGAAATATCTACATAATGAGGAGCTCGTGGCTAAATAATAACAGCCGCACGGATCGATCTTTAAGGTTAAGCAACGCTTGCCAAGGTTGGTCTGTGGATGGGTGACCATCTTAGCATAACGAGTTTCCTCCGTGCCTCGGAAAGCACGTTAAGCCGTTGGTCCCGGCTGTCCTTTGTAGATCTTTGGCAGTCGTTACGGGTTGTCAGAAGCCAGTAAATCTGACTCCAGTCTTGCCAAGAAGTACCGTGGTACCCAGTTAATGGGTTGTGGAGGTCTGGTAGGCAGCCGCTCCACGTAAAACACTGGTATGCAGCTGAATCTGGTTTGACTGGAAGCCGACCCCAATATAGTTGGGAAAAGGCTAGGCAGATGATGAAATATCTACATAATGGTTGTGAGATCGTATAACTTTTTTTTTGTATAATAACAACAGCATGTATCGATGTTCGAGGTTAAGCAATGCTTACCGAAGTCGGTCTGTGGATGGATATCTTAACCGTGCCGAGATCCCTCCATGCCTCGGAAAGCGCAGTAAGCTATTAGTCATGGCTGTCATTTTTACATATTTAACAGTCGTTACAAGTAGTCCGAATCAAGGAAATCTGTCACCACTTTTGCCAGGGGCTGTCTTGGTTTTACTATATTGTAGAGGTTAGGTAAGCAGGTGGAAAATACTGCATCCGATAAGGCTGAAAGCCGACATCTACATACCTAGTTGGAATAAGTTTAATCATACTGATTGATTGTAAAGAATTTAATAGATGAGGTCTATTTTTTTCGTGCCACTGCGCCAACCGTGTCGTCTATGAATGTCAGAAAGACGTCAGAAATGACAATGGAACAAGTGAGCCTATATTTTTTTTAAGTCTTGATTTGCTCTTCTTTGGGTGAATGGTCGAGACAAAAAAAAATATATTTTAACGTGTTAAACTTAAATGGAGCTGTGTAGGACACGTCCTGGCAAAGCGCAGTGATGATTGTTGGAATAAACTAGTGACCGAGTGGCGTCCGCGAACTGGATGGATAAGTGTGGGTCGTCTGGCGGTAAAATGAGCAGAGGAAAATGTTGTCATCGCGTTTAGAACCTGGTTGAGCTGGCACAGGAAGGGGGGATCGGCACAAGAAAAAAGAAGTATATGCTCAGCAGTGGGAAAAGTCTGGCTGTGGATTATAATTATGATGAATATGGCAGTGTGAAGAGTGTGTCCTTTAATAACAATTTTCAACCACAATATATTTATCTTGTTTGAAGGACAAAAATTGGTCTTAAAATTGACTCCGTAGTAGGTATATCAAACGACCTACCAAACTTTATGTTACAACTAAACTAAACACAAACGTAGCAGTTTATCCTCACAGCACGCCGCATTAACTTCGCGCTATCAATCGCTACGGAGCCGTTACAGCGTCACACTCACCTGAACTCTGAAATTTTCAGCCTCCTCCCCTGAAAATGGATTAGGATTATAAAAATATAAATTGTATTTTTAGTAACGATGCTACTACCGTGTAGGTATTAGCTTAACTAATAATACGATATATGGTAGACATGTATAACTGTCTATGATAGGACCACCATTGCACCCCATAAAATTAAGTTTTGTAAGAGTTGTGAGTTTCGGTATACTTTAAACATATTCTATCTACAATGTCAAAAAAGTTACCGTGGGGTCTCTCTCTCTCTCTCTCTCTCTCTAGCCGTTTTATCCACTACATTTTAAACCGTATTTTTTTTAAGAAGGGGCATCATCCAATAACTCCTCCCGCTCTAAGCGGAGCAGAAGGGAGTATTAGAACGTGTTCCTCCTAGTACCCTTTGCGTTCCAGGACCGTGGTGACTCTTTCGAATAAATTCCGCAACCTTGAACCAATTCGAACCGTGGACTAGCTTTTGATGTTTTGTAACAGTTATGAAAAATGAAATATTTTAAATGGAATTCAATTGATGGAAACCATCATTCAATTACTATTTTTCTGGGAAAGAGTAACGTTAGAAGAGAAGTTTGTGGAAGGTAACAAATGTACTATACTGCGTCGCTCCTTGCTATAACTGCGTCACTCCTGTGGCGCAGTGACAATTGACACCAAATAAATGGTCCTCCATTTATTTGGTGTCAATTGCTCACAGCAATATTTTTGTACAAAAATGTTTGCAGAAAAGGAAGTATTTTATAAAATAAATGTACCTTTATCTTCTTAAGTTATTGATGAGTGAATTTTAATATGTAATCGTATGTTAATACTAAAAGTCTGTGGAGTAGGTATATGCTTAGGTCTTTCTTTTCCCTGTGCTCGTTGTTAAGTCAACAATTTGTTTGTTTCTTCCCAGGTGTTGAAGTTGAAACATTAGGCACAGTATCTATCGATCGTACCACGGTCACAGCTACCTGCACAGAGAAATTTCGACAAACAGTGTTCTGCAAATTTCTACGGGAGCGCCTCCCCACCGCAGCCGCTTCTAGCATTTGCATCTCATTGGAATGCAACCGCTGGATGTAGCGGATGCGAAACGCTGCAGCGAGGATGCGGTAATATTGCGCTGTCTTTTGTTAGGAGATCCGGGTTCAATTTCAGGAAGGGTACGGAAAGTTATCAATGTTTAGGTTGGACTGTTCTCAAATATGGTGACAATTTTTTGTAAAAACTACGTTTTCAGAATGGTTCAGTCAGGTTCATCAATTTTATGTCTGAAAAGCTCAGTCGACGCATAAATAATGACTTAAAAAGAAATCCGTTACATAAAGAACGGCTTATAGTCTCTGATGTCGCTTTTAGCGATAAGTCTACCCGTTGATAGTGTTACCTTTTTACGTTTTATTTTTTAATAAAAAACTTTGCCCCGGTCTAGGAATATCTCCTGTATCTTGGGTGCGTTTATAGACATATAATCTCACATACACAAACAGCCAGACCCGGAACTACTATCTGTAGGCCATACAGATATTTGCTCTGTGCGGGACTCGAACCCGCGATACGCAGCGCAGCAGCTCAACGACTGCGCCAACCGTGTCGTTTTGTTCATCTAGCTTTCTGTATCTTAGTGCCGAATGCCGACAAACTGTTCAGCAGTTTGGCAGAAAATATGTGTATTTTTTATAGTCACTTTTCTGGAATAAATAAATAAAAAAGTTGATGTGCATAATACAGAGTCTTCTTTTATATAAGGTGTAACTATTCACACACAAAATATTTTAAGACAATCATCTAACGGTTATAACGAAGCCATTTCAACGAAAAAAAAAAATTTATGTAAGTGTTTTTGTTTTTACGAAATTTACTCGTACATTTTCTTGAGACATCTTGCATAAAAAACCTTTAGGTACTCCCTATTCTATAAATGAGACGCACCGCGCCGACGACACGGCGACGGGCGATGCCCGTCATGCGCGGGCGTAATGCATGTTGAAAAAATAAGGAGCCAGTATTTATTTTGTGGGTCAAGTGATTTTAAATTTATTTTTTTTTATAAAATATACTTAGATAAAAAAAAAATCTTTTGAAATGGCTTCGTTATAACCGTTAGATGATTGTCTTAAAATATTTTTAGTGTATGAATAGTTACACCTTATATTTGCCGCATTAAAGTCACAGCCACAGTCTCTTGTGCAATTAATTTGAAGCTGTATTCTCTACGAGCATGAGTTGAGCGGAGCGTGGAGTGGCTGTGGTCAGCCGCTCCAGCTCAAATTATGGTATTCAGCAGATTTCAATTTGACTGGAAGCCGACTCCAATATGTATAGATGGGAAAAGGCTAGGCAGATAATTCTCTATGAGCACGTGCAAATTTACTGACGGAAACCAGACTCAAAATCCAAATTAAAGTACCATATCCACTGAAACGGAAACTCGTTAATGCCATTATACGTCGGGGTCGAGATTTTGCAAGCAATTTCCGCCTTAGCGACGAATGCAAATACGAATGAAATGTGTTATTTATCGCGTGAATTACAACTCTTGGTGTTAACTACTGCCACTGGGGCTGTGCTGTGCTGGATGCCTGCTCAGGATATTTGCATTGCACCGGATTAAAGATTCGACACTGCTTCCTAATGTTACGATAATGGACGTGCTTTACGATAATGGACGTGCTTTTGGCAATGGCTAGAAATATTATCTAGGAGCTCTATAGAATGCATTCGAAAATTATCTTTGTGAGACTTTACTTAAACTACTCTCTTGTACTAACTTTTAATTTCTTAAGATTAAGACAAAGATCTTTTATACACGAACTAGCTTAGCTTTTTTCCGCGACTTTGTACACGCATATACCGTTTGTTCTCTTTCCCATAGAAATTTCGGTCCTCTCTTAGTGCTCCCCTACACTCCCCAAGGAACCAAATTATATGCCAATACATGCCAAATTTTAGCTTTCTACAACCAGTAGTTTCAGCTGAGCATTGTCTGTCACTCACTCACTCAATCACTCAGTAACGGAATATTTTATATAAAGTGGCGGGGGCGGTGGTTGGTGGTGGTGGCTCTCCAGGTTACATCAGTCAGGATATTGGAACAACAGTGGGCGTACTATGGGAAGTGTTGGTTATTGCGCAATAAAAACACAGCTTAAGTCAAATTATTATTCACACTCAGTCTCAATTACAATGTCTTCACACAATAGATACACTGAACAAATATTCTGAACACGCGGCGGTTCCTCGTCATGTGACGTCTGCACTGCTCGCCCGCCACCAGTTGACTGAGCTCAGCTTCTGTCGAGCAGAACGTCCTACACTCCGCCGAACGCCACTAGATGGCTGACTGACATATTGATAACAATTTATAATAATCTATACTGACCTGTCTATCTGCTATCCATATAGTTGGTGTTACATTGAACACATTTGCACGACATTTGCATACTATTATGGTCCCGACACCATCCCGTATTGCTCCATAATGTAGCGATAATAATAATCCTTTAATAAGTTCTTACTTATAGTCTCTTTAGGAGATTTCATTGTTGATTTTCGTTTACGTTAATCTTCGTCTTAGTTTAAACCCCTTTTTCCGGCAATTTACAAAATGTCCCCTGGGCCGTACCTTAGTAAACATTACGTTATTTTTTTACTTAAAATAATCCATTAAATCTGTAGCTGACTTTGTTGGAAAGAAGATTTTCAACTTGATAGTCCCGCACGAAAAAAAAACCAATATTATCAGGTTAAACCAAAAAACATCCGAATTTTCATCTACAAACGGTTATTAAATCTATTTTCTTTCCAATTAACATCGCTCTAAAACAAAAAAAAAACTCTCAAAATAATCTGCTTATATTAATCTCGAAAGCCTTTATCAAAACAAAGCATTTGTTGACGTAAGACGATTTAAGGCCCAGTTTAAACCCTGAGCAACCGTCTTAAACTGTGTCCGAGAGCCCAAGGGACGGACGTTTGACCTAATTAAGCCAAGTGGCGTGGAAAATTACAGTCTGATGGGGCCTGTTGGACCGTAATTGCTGAAGGGTAGCGATTGACGTCGGCGAGGGTTAAGGTGTTCGGCTATCTTGGAAAATCTTCGGAGGTAATCTTTTTAGGGTTACAAGTTTATTTAGTTTGGATAGTGAGGTGGTTTCGTCTTTGGGTATGTTTTGGTGTTACGACACTGGTATGAGGCTTGGCATTTTTGGTCTATTGTGATTCATGTTATTTTTAACCGACTTCAAACTAAAAGAGTTTATCAAGTTGACATTTACGTAATATTATTGGAAAAGCAATATATTCATTTGTAGTACAACCGTATTCCATTATAGCTTTACTTAAAATATCTGTATGTACCATGTTTGTTGGTATTCGTATGTTTGTGCACCAATTTCTCAAAATTATAATTGGATTGGAATTGTGGAATCTTGTATTTATGGGCTTCTATTTTACACGCAGCAGTGCAATTTACAGCGGCAGCCCACTTCACCTATCCAATGACTACTACACCTTCATTAAAAAATTATTATATTTATAAACATTTTAAGTATTTAAAAAATACTGATACATCCAGGAGCGAGCGCAGTCCGAGCCTTGTGTTCCAAAGACGGCGCGACATGGAACGGTGACATGGTTTTAATACGTAAACATTATAAACAGGGTGTTTCATAATCCTAATGGGTTATTTATTTTTATTATGCCTATTATCTTCATTAATTATTTTAAAAAATAACGCGCCAAGAGGTAGTTTATGTCGGTTATATTAATTCTGTAAGTACTTCAAATGGCACCGTGTATAAAAACATTACTAAAGACATTGTTAAACGAGCATTGATCAAGACAAGAACAGACCATTAACTCCAGATTTTCTTTCATCTAAACAACTCGAAGTAAATAAGAGTACTAAAATAAAACGACATTAAACAAAACTGAGAATAAAAAGCAACATATCTTTATTTAGTTCATTAGCTCCGTCAGTGGCGCTAGTGCAGGAGACAGCTTGATTCAGTCGTTTAATTAAAAGCGAGTAATTACTTGTAATGCCGAGCTCCCCGACTATGCTATAGCTACGAGTAGTTTAGTAGTGCTGCGCGACATATTAGTGACGTACGGACACTTGTCTTGCCAAATTATTCCTTCGTTTTGCCCTTACTGTGTGAAAAAATGATTAAATGGATGGATTAAGTGCTATAAAACGCAGTAATACTTAGTGTTAAATTAACGGATTGCGTTAGAAACATTATACTGAGCTCCAAAACACATCGTTGACGTAGCTCAGAAGGCTGCCCAGCTTAAATGGGACTGGGCTGGACGTGTTCTGCCGCAGGTCCATCGAGCTGTGGCTCACAAAACACAAAATTAGTGCCCTTAAATCGAGAGAAAGGGCCGCGGTAGACCACAAAGACGGTGGGTTGACTTGGATATCTTCCTTGGTAATTGGCAAAAAGAGGCACAGAGCAGGGAATGGTGGAAAGAAAGGAGGGAGACTTTTGCCCAGCAGTGAGACAATCCGGGCTAGATATAATAATAATAAGTCATTTTATTACTTTGGTACTTTGTGTGGTAACAGTAACCCCTCCTTGCGTCGTATTCCTCAGTGCTGAGGGTCGTGACCTCCCTTCTGTATCATTTTCACACGTATGATGTTTCTCCTCCTGTTTCTATCCCTGGCAGAGTGGAGAGCGTTGTGAAGGGTAGTGTCAAAGGCGGTGCGATTCTGGTCAGACCAGCGTATTGACCTGCGTCCACGGGGTTTTTTTCTCTCTACTTTGCCGGTCACGATGAGCTTTTCGATACCTACTGGCTTTGTTTTTTTTTAAAATTATTTATTGTACTGTGTTTTGTATTTACATTCACAGTAAACATTTTATTAATTCTCCGTTTTATTGATCGTAGCGTGATTTTATTCAGCCTTGGACGATAAATGGGCTATCCAACACTAAAGATTTTTCAATTTGAATCAGTTAGTATTTCCTGAGATTGACGCGTTCAATCAAACAAAAAATCTTTTAGCCTAGCCTTTTCCCGACTATGTTGGGGTCGGCTTCCAGTCAAGCCGGATTTAGCTGAATACCTGTATTTCACGAGGAGCGGCTGCCTACCAGACCTCCACAACCCATTATCTGGGTAACACTTTATGGCAAGACTGGAGTCAATTTTTTACTGGCTTCTGACTATCCGTAACGACTGTCAAAGATCGACACAGCCGAGAACAACGAATTAACGTATATTTAGTATGTTAAGATGGTCACCCATCCACATACCAACCTTGGCAAGCGTTACTTTACCTTGAAGATCGACCCGTGCGGCTGTTATTATGTATCCACGAGCTCCTCAGGTTTATAATGTTAGTACAGATTCATATTCCAGTTTACACACACTTTAAGCTTTTTGACAACTGGAATAGAACATTTTTGACATTGCTACCCGGCTGCCGGCCGCATTTCTTCACAATTTTTTTAGATCTTTAGAGTTCCAAACGTCCGTATAGAAACTATATTTGAATATTATTGAATCGGTCTGGTTGGCTGGCAAGCTACCTATTTATCTATCTGAACGTTTGTTTTTCTAAATATACTGGATGTACTAAGATAGTGTCTGCTTAAAATTATAAGAAGCTTTTAAAATAAACATTTCAAAAATATGATTCATTCTTTACACGAGGTCAACACGCACTTGATTTTATTCAATTAAATTTTAACGAGATTGTGACATCGATGTCGCCTGATGGATAAAATAAGCGAAATCATATTTCATGCTTTGGTATTTTACAAGGAGATGGATGAACAATAATCGGGTCGGCAAACCGTGCGTCGGCAAAACGTTGTTTCGGCGAAAAACAGAAGAGTGAATCGTTCGGTCGCCGAACCGTGCGTCGGCGAAAAATTCCATCGGTGAACCACCGGAAGGTGAAATGTTCAGTCGGCGAAACGTTAATCGGCGAATCGTGTGTCGGCGAAACATTTCACAATCGCAAATAACACCGTAATCACATATTCACACTTATTCTACCTGATTCTGTGTTCGGAATAATGTTTTTCTCACACCAGCGTGTATCTTTTCGGCACAACTGAAGTCTTCCTTTTTGGCAAGATATAAAAGTCTTCTCGTCTGGTAATATAGTGGTCTCCCAGTTAAAATCTAACTATTCCCGAGCAAAACGTAGTCGTTCCTCCTTGTGCTTTTGTGTCAAAAATGGTTTTTTAGCTGGTTTCCGATTATGTAACCCTTCGGCATGGAGTGCACGGTGAACAGTTCGCAATGGCATATCAAATTGCTCCGCGAATATTCTAGTTGGTATAAAGCCATTTGTTTCATATTCTTCCACCATGAAACGTCGCTGCGTCGGGTTAGTAAAAAATAGTCTACCACTTCTTCCACGACTCTTCAGACTACCTTCTTCCTCAAACCTCTTTACCCAACGTCTATCAGTAGCTTTCTACAAAATAAAATTGTATTGCCACTAGCGAGTTATAAAAAAAGACACTAAGTTAGTATCGTCTCAATTATTATATGTATAAATAACTTACGCATAAGCCGGTCTCATTTATCAACAAAGCTCACCAACCAACAACGTCGAAACTATTTATTCAACTCAGTAATTAATTTTGTTTCACATTCTCATTTTTTTGTACTCATGTGTGCATCTGTGTTACTACTAACATAGTTTTTAAGTTTGTTTGATAATACTAACACGCTATGGGCCTTCGACGCCTGAAAATAAACGATTTTTATTTTTATTTTCTTTATTTTTTT
The DNA here is from genome assembly GCA_950371165.1 of Lacanobia oleracea. Taxonomy (NCBI): domain Eukaryota; kingdom Metazoa; phylum Arthropoda; class Insecta; order Lepidoptera; family Noctuidae; genus Lacanobia; species Lacanobia oleracea. Next base: position 1,211,103 of record OX493405.1, read on the forward strand.
ATTTATTCACCCTCATCTCTTAAAGAAACACATCTCTGATCCGGTCTAACTTGCCGTAGAAATTCATAATTTTCAAACACAAAAAGTGTACTTTGCTGGGATTCGAACTCAACCTGAGTTCAAAGATGCTATTTACCTGAACTCGTTTACCGCTAAGCCACACAGTCATATACTAATAAATCGAAATTAAAAAGCAGTATACGCCGTCGCGACTTGGTAGGCGTGGCGTGTCGTCATTAAGGCAAACGGTCATTATATCGTACACTTTCTGAATAGATAATGATAAAAGAGTACGATATATGAAATCGTGTATCTGTGAAAAAAAATGGTGAGACTTGTTTTGATGCGATAGATTTGTGAAACTGGAACAAGATTTTAGACCGCGCCTGTACAACACCTAAATAAGATTTAGTAAAACTCGAAGTTCTCAAAGTCAATGTCAGTACCTAAAAATAATTTCAATCTCCAAAATCTAGCAATATTAATTCCATTCGTGGAACTCGAATAAAAGCCAGCAGTAAAACACAATTATAACTAGCGACGTCCCTACGTACCGGAGTCCGTAATATCGCGGTCCCCGATAACGGCGCGAAACAGAAGGGGCCGACATTATCGTATAATTATCGAAAACCTATAGTAATATCCGACGCAATAACCTAAAAATCAATCAGGCGCCGCCTCCCCGGAGCCACGGGCAAGGGAAAAAATTGGAAATCAATCTATTTCTATAACCAGGCGTCGCCCAAGTATCCATTATCATAATGTGATGGGGACCCAATACTATAATCAGATATCTGAAACCTTCAGTGTTATGTATTATATATGTATATTTTTATGAGTCCGGAATATGGGACGCGCTCCGTTTCGCAAATGCTGCGTATTTTCCGAATTATTGTACGACGGCTGATCGCTTTATGAATTTGATTGTGTTGTTGCGGGGAAGGAAAATAGATTAGATTCTGTGTATGAGGTGAGTGTTTTGGCAGAATTCCTAAGAATATACACGCCATTTTTGGAATTGGCAAAATAATATTTAAGCATAGCAATAGGTCGGCTTCCAGTCAAACCGGATTTAGCTGAATACCAGTATTTTACGTGGAGCGGCTGCCTACCAGACCTCCACAACCCATTAACTGGGTAACACGGTACTTTTTTGTCAAGACTGGAGTCAAATTAACTAAGCACAGCAATAGTTTTCTGAGAAAATTAAACTTAATGTCGCACATAGTGTATTACCAATAAATATGAAGCATATAATACTGGCAATAATTAATTCAATCTCAATACGAATTGAATTGAATTGGAAACGTAATCAATAAACCGAGACTGTAATTACATGAGATAATTTAGATTATATTACCTCAGTGCTATTATGCGGTGGTATTATTAACGTGTAATGAAATACCTCAGGAATTGAGATAGTATATAATAGGTAATTTAGTATTTTACATTTGTAGAGCCTTGATTAATGAGACGTATAAATTACTCAATTGTCACAATAAGTGTACACATTAAAATCAAACAAAGCCAAAGGAGTATAAATCTATATTTTTAATGGTTCTATATTTTTTGCCCACTCTTTGAGCAAAAGATGTGGGTTTATATAAGTGTGTGTAATATAAAGATCCGTCCAAATGCCTCGTTGACATTTTCCATGACCCAAGGGCTGACTTTTACCATTGTTATACAACGTGGTAGTGCCGATGCCGGCCAAAAGACTGGCCACATTACCGGTAGACAGCGATATCGAGGAATTTTTCATCTCCATATTTTTTGTTTAAGTTGAGTTTACTTTCAAATAGTAAGTATTTAAAATCAAAAGTTTTAATTATAAATACGTTTATAAAGCTTTTATTTACTTCATATTCAGTTGTTACTTTAACACACTATATTTACTACCAAGTATTTATCCCCAACGATCTAAGAAACTTCTCTCAAGCACATAAACTTTGAAGATTTCAGTATCCCTTCACAAATATCACTCGCAATGTTTGTATGTACATCTATCTACCGTCACAAAGGGCTTTTAATCAAGTTGATCCCGTCCGAGTTGATTGTAGCCCGGGCACACTACGGGCGCTGTGTGGGTACGCTCTGGGTACTCTCTGGGCACGGTCCGTGTACAGCCGGGCACGGTCCGTGTACAGCCGGGCACGGCACGAGTACATCGGTGCGATTACTTAATGAAATTGTAATTGTGATTTAAGGGTTGAGTGTTGTTTGGGTACAAGTGTTGTAGGTGAGGGTTGAGTTATGCAAGGTGCCTTGAGGAAGCTTTGTTTAGCAGATGGTAGAAAAAATAAAAGAAATATAATTGAAATTTCCTTTTGACTTTTCTTTTATTTATTTCTGTTAAAAAAAAAATCATCCACCTCCTTTCCTACAGTACATCCAACGAGAAGAGATCCAGGTGAGAAATTGTCCTGTGTGATAAAATCACCCATTGTACACTATGTACAGTTAACATAAAGTTACTCTACACGTAAAATGATATTCAACAATCAGACTAATGTATTCAAAATTTTTTTTACGAACGCGTATAAACACAAAACAGGAGGAGCTCGTGGCTAGATAATAACAGCCGCTCGGGTCGATCTTCAAGGTTAAGCTACGCTTGCTAAGGTTGGTCTGTGGATGGGTGACCATCTTAACATACCGAGTTTCTCTCGGAAAGCACGTTAAGCCGTTGATCCCAGCTATCATTTGTAGATCTTTGGCAGTCGTTACGGATAGTCAAAAGCCAGTTAATCTGACTCCAGTCTTGCCATGATGTACCGTGTTACCCAGTTAATGGGTTGGAGGTCTGGTAGGCAGCCGCTTCGCGTAAAATACTAGTATTCAGCTAAATCCAGCTTGACTGGAAGCTGACCCCAATATAGTAGGGAAAAGGCTAGGCAGATGATAAAAACAAAATAAATCATTGGATATAAAAAAAATTAACGACATCACTGTCAATGGCAAAAGTGCCCAGAACATTGGCCGAATTGCCGCGTTGTTTTTTAAACCTAATTGTTATCTTTTTCTTAAGCTTTTTTTATTAAAAAAGGATAAAATAAATAAAACTCCCTATTAAAACAAAACTTTTTGAAAAAAAAAAGTTGTTTGCCTCGTTCTAAACTATTAGTCAGTCATTTTTTTTTTTTTATTTAGATATAAATAAAAAAAAAAATATCAGACAATCTAAGAAAATAAAGACGAAATTTCAAAGGTTAACATCTCTTCTAAAGTTTCACGACATTTCAAAAATATCACATTGTTTAAGAGACCTGCCCCTGTCTCTTGAAAGGTCACCTGTTCAGTTTGATGTGTATTCGAATCTCGAGACAAGATAAATGATTGACTGTCGTTAATTTATTTGAGGAGCTCGTGGGTAAATAATAACGTAACAACTCCGATCATCAAGGTTAAGCAACTCTCGCCAAGGTCGGTCTGTGGACGGGTGACAATCCATTACATTCTACCACTCCTCCATGCTTCGTAAAGCACGTTTAGCTGTTGGTTGTCATTTATATACTTTGACAGGGGTTCCATACCTAAGTATTATGTACTACTGGGTTGTGGAGGTCAGTCACTTCATGTAAAGTCAAAAGTCAAAGTAAAAAAAAATAATAGAAACAAATAAGTAAATAAACTCGCCTCAATATCCAACCAACAATGAAATTTGACATTTAAAACCTCACGCTACACTAGCGCCTCTAGCGGCAAATTCAAACGCGATAGCCCTTATTAAAGGAACATGAGATTTAGTACAGCTAGGTTCGTTTTAAATAATCAAATACTTGATTAGGTTTTCACTTTTCCAGTAGGTAAATAGTAGAGCTAATTAACTGGACTGATTTCCTTTTATGTACCTAGCCTTAAATTCGGAAAAAATAAATAAAGGCCGTAATCAGTGACATGATGGATAACTTGAAGACTGACAAGAAAACTAATTACATTTTCGAACAAAATGCCTAAATTGTGTATTTCGTATTAAAATTACACTCTCCTACCGCGAAGGACGTGTTACAGACCTTCATCAGAGAGACTGATGTGTGATGGTTCTTGGTCTCATTATTAGAATATTCAGGAGGCATATTAATGATCGTGTTCTCTTTTATCTCAACTTATATTGGGCGTCCTTATGAAAAACGGTGTCAAAATATGTGTCTGTCTGTCCGTTTGTCAGTCACAGCCAATCTATTTCTATTACTCTATTACTAATATATAAAATTGAAGCTGGAGAGTTTGTTTTTTTGCTTGAACGCGCTAATCTTAGGAACTACTAGTCCGACTTGAAAAAAATGTTTCAGTGTAAGCTAGCCCATTTATCGAAGAAGGTTATAGGATATATATCATCACGCTAAGACCAACAGGAGTGGTGTAGATGAAGTTGCGCGGGTCAACTAGTGTTTTCATAAATAGAACGCTCGAGAATAAATAAAAGTAAAATAATATCAGTTTACTTTTCATCCAACCAAACTGTTGTTTGTAACATCTCATCTATTAAGTAATGTACTGTTTATACCAATAAAGGTCTTGAAACAAAACTTGTATAACATATCAAGAATGTTGTGTGTTGTTTATTTATTTAAAACGTAGGTACACGTGTCTTACGTTTTTTTACGTGTTGTTTTTTTGTCGTGTTGTTTGTTTTTTTTTTTAGCTACCACAGATGGATAACAATTGACCATGCAAGCCATTAATTGTTTCAATTTAATTGTATGCAACGAACAAGAACCTTGCATCATGTAAAGGACATTGTAAAAAATGGCCTATGAACCAACACGCATGAAATATTTACTAAAATTACTAGTTATTTTAATAATATACATTACTTATATTTTAATAGAACGGACAATTTTAATTTCGAAAACATTTTAAAAAGTATTCACTTTCGACCTTAGCTTCCATCATAATCCTCGGTGATAGTTCTATTATTTTTTGGTTCAATTTGAGGTTTTTAATAGGCAAAGGTATTATAGCTCATACAGCCAAGTCTTTGTAACAGCACTCTTAATAGGAGTTTGACACAGACAAGCGTCAGTATTCTCAACACTTGATATTCGATAATGATTTTTAGTTACAAACAGTCCGCTATGATGTCGCGGAACCATAATAAGCCTTATCAAAAAATTCGATTGAAAGCGCTGTTTGAAACGAGCAATAATATCGACACTGACAGTTGACGAATTGACAGATGACAACAATTGACACTTGTTAGTAATGTCACTAGGCGCGTATGTACTACATATGCTATACCTACTTTATAATCACACGAAAATGAAAAACTAAATCCTTAATAAAACCCTTGCATGTCCTTAAGACTCCCGACTCCTAGAGTTCAATGTCAAGAAGCGCGCATCTGTCGTACTTACATTCAGTAATAAATGCTAAGTTATTGCTACATACCCAATGTTTTTATTGACGAAATTATAACCTCAAAATCCTAAAGTGTTTTGATTTTTTCAGGATTCTCAAAGTGTCCGTTGTTTTAATTTAGGTTTAATAGAAAATATACATTATCTAAAACCGAAAGAGTAAATACACCTCCCTGTTGGATCTTAGGCGAGCTATATATGTACGACGAGCAATGTCCTTTGTTGTTGTATAATAAATTTTATTATTTAGTTGTTGTATGCATCAAAACAAGACCGCTGTAGTCGCTCAAATCAAACTTTTTATTGGTTTTCCTGTAATTTATAGGTAAGGATCTATTGTCTCCATTTTTTTCTAAATTTTAGGCTCCGTAGTTTCGGAGATAAAAGGGGACGAATGGTAAAAAATATATATTTAAAACCCTCACAGTAAGCGCTTTCATTTGATATGTCTCACGATATTGTTCATAAAACACTTTTTAACTTTCTAGTTTGACCTCTAGTGACCCCCATACTAAAAAAAATAATAATTTACGTAACGTTTCCGTGTTTGGGCCACAGAAGTATATATGTGTACCAAATTTCAACAGATTCGGTCCAGTGGATCCGGAGAAAACTGTGACAGACGGACAGACAGCCACCCGATTGATCCTACAAGGGTTCCGGTTTTTGTTCGGAACCCCAAAAATATGACGAAAGAAACCATAGCGGTCTCTAGAAGCTCTTGTTACCAAGCGAAGGCATACGCGGCAAAACGTAATGAACATTACTGAATGAAATATTCCCCACATAAGCATAGCGAAGTGTAACAGTGATGCAGCTCCCTGCCAAAAACAATAACACTACGAATTCACTCGAATAACCTAGTTTTGTAGGCACAGTTGCACATCTGGGAATTTAAAGAAATAAATGGAATAATGAAAACCTTGAAACAGAAGGGCAACATTCGATTTTTTTTAGAACGATTGCATTTAATCGTAGTCGCAATCTGTATAAAACAATCTAATTTACCTACTTTCTTACCAGTTTTTCCGGTCTGTGGGGTTCCGCATTTTAATCTGAGTCGCATCTGAAAAATATTCAAAAGTCGTTTATTGAAATTAGGCTGAGAGCCAGCACTTGTGAACGTCAATTTAAACAAAAGTCAGTCCACCAAAACGCGAAAACTATTTTTGACAAGTTATATTTTTAACAAGTTTTGGAATTGGTCTCATAACGGTCAGCCACAATATTTTAAAAAGTTTTCAAGGATTGTAAAATTTAATTCATCTGTGTTTTTTGTTTGAATGTTTAATATAGTTTGAAACTAAAGTAATAAAACGTGAAGAAACTTATAATCACTTAAATCTTTAGTAAATTATGCATTCATGCTTCTTTATTCATCTCCTTTGGAGCAAATACCTCTTCAATAGGCATTTAACTTTAAAGAATCTAGATAGGTTTTTAAAATAAGACATCAATCCGATAGATGGCGAAGTAAAAAGCAGCTTCTCTCGAGATTCATTATTATTCGATCAGCAGCCTCAGGATTTTTATTAAACTCAGACGACCGAATAGTATTGGGTGCTTTACGAAAATATTTTAACACGAAAATAATACAATTTTAAGATATAACCGCAAGGTACACTTTAATTTTGGAAGATAAAAATAATTATGAGCCAACAACAATCGAGCCTAGTAGAGGTTAACTAGAAATATTATTAGCCTATTGAACCAAAATAATTATTTTAAAAAACTCCGTGGTGATTTAAAAAATCTTTTTCTCATACTTTTTAATGCGCTGTTTATACATGTTTCGCATAATAGTTTTTGCCCGCGAATTCGTACACGCATATCCCTTTTCCCTTTCCCGTTAAAATCTTTCTAAATCCTTTGTTAGTGCTCCGCTACACTCTCCAAGGAACCTACATTTTTTTTTAAATTGTAATGGGTTTGCTCTTGACTCTAGTATATGTCAGAGATGACAGAGACAAAGTCTACGATGGAGCGAGCCTACCCAGAAGGATCCTGTTCACTCTAACTTTGAAGAGATTAGGATTGTAAGCTTGTAGAAATACAGATGCAGGCAGAGAGTTCCACTCCTTTGCTGTGCGCATTATAAAAGACGTTTGAAAACGAAATGATGGAATAGCTACAAGGTAGGGATTTCACTACATGCCAAATTCTTTCTACGAGCAGTAGTTTCGGCTGTGCGATGTCTGTCAGTAACTCATCAGTAACGGACGAATCCTACTTCCTAAAATGACAGTTTGTGAGGGTGGATGTTTGTTACTCTTTCACGTCAGAACGCCTGAAAGGATCTTCATGATATTTGGCACAGATGTAGATTTTAGTCTGGAATAACACATAGGTTATATAGATTCCGGGGGTATGTTCCCTAGGGATCACGCGGGCGAAGCCGCTGGCAGCTAGTTTGATGAATTGATGATTTCACTAGCAGTACGTAATGACCGTAACAATGGCATTCCCTAGTTGCTGCCGAACTTCAAGGGGAAAAAGGCGTGACACTGTACATAATTATGTTGACGTTACCAAAATATGGTTTGTTCATATATTTATTGAACACATTTGTAGTAATATAACTTAGTATGATGAGCTCATGACGCTGTTCGGATGCAAAATTAACTTGTAACTGGCTTAATAACTACAAAAGGAATGAAATTAATAACACATCACAATGGTGTAATTTGCAAGTTTATGTGGGCATTATTAAGTTATTTTACAAATGTTTAAGTTAAGTAAACCAATAACGTTAACATATGTGGAGTACTGTTTTTCTATAATACATTTTTATAATTTCACCAGTGTCTTTTTATCCAAATCGAATTAAATTATGTATTTACATAATACAGGTTACTACAGGTAACTTTTAGTTGTGTATATTTCGATCGAATACCTGTTCCTGTACAAACTCATTCTCCAATTAAAACTTTAACGAACCTCAAATTAAAAACCCAACTAAATTCAATTCCACAAAGCCTCAACAACAACCTAGTGCCCAATTCCATTATAAAATTCGTTCAGTAGTTCGTTCACCTATTTCATTCGGTAGTTCATTCACCTATTTCTGTCGTAATCTGTAATTAAAATACGAAATCCTAAGATTATGAGGCATTGTTGAAACGCTGACTGAAATTGAATCGTACTGTCAGTCAAGATGTTGAGCGAGTCAGTTTGGGTAATTCTGATGAATTAGGATAGTAGTTCCACGGTTATATTGTGCTGTGTTTTTTATCCAACTGCGGGCTCGAAAGGGGGGTTAATTAATAGGAACGTTTATACCTATGCACAATGTTTTTGCTAGTGGTTTGAATAGTTTTGGTGCAAAAGGAGTTGCCAGTGATATGGCACTGAAAAAATGGCTCAAAATCACTCAAAGGGCATTGCTCTCTCCATTGGGAGAGAGCAATGCTAGCGTCATCGAATCAGGAATAATATCCGCAAGAGAACCAAGGTTACCGACTTAGCCCGAAAGATCGCAAAACTAAAGTGGCAGTGGGCAGGGAACATTGCTCGCAGAACAGATGGTCGAAGTTCTGGAGTTCCGACCGCATACCGGAAGACGCAACTTGGAAGGCCTCTCACAAGTTGGACCGATGACCTGGTGTAGGTCGCGGGTAGCCGATGGATGAGAGACGTGCAGGAGCGGTGGTTGTGGCGACGCTTGGAGTAGGCCTATGTCCAGCAGTGGACATCTTTCGGGTGAAACCATGATGATGTTGATGGAAAGGAGTATGTCAGGATCGTAGCAGGTTGCGTTCTGTAGTTTCTGCCAACCCACGAGGAGAAATGGTTGTGTATGGATAGTTAAAGAACGAACGTTAGTTATTTGTAATGGATAGTTTAAACAAAAGGTTATAAGTAGATTTTGGTTAAGGTAAACTAAGAATGTGTCTTTAGAGTCATCTGTAAATAAAAATGTTCAGGGTATTTAGTGCGACAAGAATTATTTATGCAAGCCCGAGAATTTATCCTCTGATTAATGCAGTAAGTTCAAAGGAAGACAAAATTTTTATTAATTTATTAATTTCAGTTTTATTTTCACCTCGATCTAAAATACAACTTGAAGACGGTTCCAAGATAGATGCAAAATAAAACAAGCCACTTAAGTTTATACCGTCTCTCAAACGTACCTATTACCCAAATGTACTGTAACCGGGTTGTTCCGGCGTTTTAAACGACGTCTTCTAAAAATAAAGGCTTTCCCGCTATTATTCGGATAACAACGTAAATAGGTTAACTGAGGGACGTACGAAGAACAACTAGGTAAGGCTCGGGGCATACTGTACTTTTAGAAAAAGGTAAGAAACTTTTTTTACTATTAATAGGCATACGTTTGACCACTTGTACTCGTATATATAAGTGTTCATTTGCAGTTTTTGTTCTTAAGGTCATATTTATTATCTCCCTTATTTTTCTGCCTTTTTTTCTTGATTTTTAGGGTTCCGATCATCTGTAAAAAACAGAACCCTTAAAAGATCTCACGGGTGTCTGTCTGTCTGTTTGTGTCTTTCGATCTGGCTGTCTGTCTGTCACAGCCAATTTTCTGTTCAAATTACTGAGCCTATTTTTTTTACCATTGACTCCTCCCGCGCCGAAGTCAAAAATATTCGGGAAACGTACGTCCAGTATAAAATGTTATGTTAAGGTATGATTTCAGAAGAATCTAGATTATCATTGTTCCAATCTTAATATCAATATTCAATTCTGAGAAGCAATAATCTACACTGTGGCCAAATGGAAACCAAAGACGAAACCGAATGCGATACTCGAAGCCAAGTTGAAGTGGTCAAATGTAACGGGCTGACGTTAGAGTGGACGTGCCCACAGCCCACTTGGATGCGAGTCAGACGGCGAGACGGTGACCACTGTTATGTTAACATGATCTATTACACTAGCTAGCTACGCCTAGGTTTATATAGTAGAGGACTTGAAATTGTAATCAATCAAATGTTTAAAATTCTTCAGTTACTGAGTAATAGAGTTACTAAATGATTGAGTAACTGAGTGACTGAGTGACTGACAGACAACACACAGCCGAAATAAGTGATCATAGAAATCTGAAATTTGACTTATGAATACTGGTATTCAGCTAAATACGGCTTGACTGGAAGTCGACCCCAATATAGTTGGGAAAAGGCTAGGCAGATGTGTAGAAATCTGAAATTTGCCATGACGGTTCCTTGGGGAGTGTAGGAGAGCACTAAGAGAGGATTTCTTGAAATTGCTGCGGGAACAAGAAAAGACGGGATATGTGCGTACGAAGTTGCGGGCAAGAGCTAGTCTTTACAAATATCATAACTGCGAAACTAGGTTTGTTTATTTATTTCCTCTTCACTTTTATGGCTAAACGAATTTGGATGAAAATTGGCACACAGCTAGACCATGTCCTGGAGTAGGAAAAAGAGTAGGATTTTTATTCCTAGACTGTGTTCCCTTGGGATATTTTTTCTCGCGAACAAAGGCGCTAGCAAAAAACGAGCTGGAGATAAATTGAATCCATCGACATGAACTTGACATGAACTCATCGAATTTAACATTGAGCCGCACTACCGTGCGACTGGTAGTGTGACCGAAAAATTACTTTTTGTTATGTCCATTCTATTCTTTAGTCCGCAATATTTATAAATAATTAATATTCTGTCACTCGAACTAACAAACTTCCAATATAAACTTTTTCTTTCTTAAAGTCGGGCGAAGTTTTTCCTTGTTTTGTTAGCCGGCTTGTTGCTACACATTTTGTTGATGTTTTCTTTAATTAATTATCTCAACTGGAGTCGGCTAACGTAAACTCGTAGAAATTAAAAATAATAATCACTTAGACTCGTTTACTGTGAACACCACTTTAAAATGATCCTAAATAGTTGAAACCATCTTATAAAAGTGAGATATCAAAACTTTGACATTGGAATTATTCACGATAATCGCTGAAATTCAAAAGACAAGACATTCTACGGTCATTTATTTAAGTTTTCCTTCTGTAACAGTGGGGCCTCGTCTTAACAATACCCGAGAGGATTTCATTTGGGCAATTACGGGGGCCCACTAATTGCCAACCATCTCAGAAATGGCGTTCGCCAGAGAAATTGTTTTTAATGAAAAATTCACGTAGAGCCTGCGTTGAAGTTTTACTTTTTTCCGCTCCGTGTAATAACGTTAATGTAATGATAATTCCTGAAGTTGCCGAGTGTTGCCGAGTACTGCCAAGTGAAGCCGACTGATGGATGGCGGGATGCATTTTATTGGACTAGTGGCAGCTTGCGACTTGCTCCGGACGTTTTATTACTGTTTTTGTTCTTGGAATTTTGAGTTTGTTTCTAGCTTTTCTGGCTTTCTTGTCTTTTACAGTAAATTTTCTTAACTTCGATAAAGGCACGGCGCTTGAGTAATTTCGTACCTGTGAAGTTGTGAAACTCAACTTACACTAACATAGCAATTAAATCATCTCATCATATGCCTAGCCTTTTCCCACCGATATTGGGGTCGGCTTCCAGTCAAGCCGGATTTAGCTGAATACCAGTATTTTACAAAGAGCGGTTACCTACCAGACCACCACAACCCATTAACTGGGTAACACGATACTTTATGACAAGACTGGAGTCAGATTTACTGGCTTCTGACTATCCGTAACGACTGCCAAAGATCTACAAATGGCAGCCGGGACCAACGACGTAACGTGCTTTCCGAGGCACGGAGGAAACTCGGTATGTTAAGATGGTCACCCATCCACAGACCAACCTTGGCAAGCGTTGCTTAACCTTGAAGATCGTCCCGTGCGATTGTTATTATCTAGCCACGAGATCCTGACTAAAATAGCAATAAGAAGAGAGCCTTCAACAGGGCTGCCAAGTCCTGTAAGAACGTCTCCACCCAGACCTCAACTGCGCCAGTCCGGCCCCAAGTGGTCCGCGGTGGGCGCTGAAGCAGCTGGACCGGGAGTTCCTCCTGGAAGCCTCGATCGTGCAGGCCTGGATGTCACCTCCGGACAGGCCTGATGACATCAACGACGAAGCGGAGTGGTTCCGGGAGGCTATGTCCGATATTTGTGACGTGGCAATGCCCCGGGTTAGGCCAGGACGCGCCCGCCGCCAGGTGTACTGGTGGTCGCAAGAGCTGGCGACGCTGTGTCAGGCATGCGTTGTCGCACGGCGCCGGTACACCAGGCACCGCAGGCTCCGCATCCGCCCTCCGAATGCACAGGTCAGAGAGGCGGAGCTGTACGAGGAGTACAAAGTAGCGAAGGTCACCCTCCGAGCGGGGATCCTTGAGGCCAAGGATCTGGCTCGCAAAGAGATGCTGGAGTGTCTGAACGGGGACCCGTGGGGAAGACCCTACAAAATGGTGCGGAATAAGCTCCGCCCCTGGGTCCCCCCGTTGACGCAGTCTCCGGGCCCAGCTAGTGGAGGACGTGGTGAGCGCTCTGTTCCCCTCGCGAGGGGAACATACTCCTCCATCTATGGCTCCGCCACCTGTGGTGCCCGATGCGGACTACACCGCTGACGGCGATGACGATGCCCCTGAGGTGACTGAGGTAGACCTGAGAGGTGCGGTTAATAGGCTGAAGGCCAAAAATACCGCCCCAGGACCCGACTTACCTGGAAACATATTTCTTGAGGGATCGGTCTATCCGAGTAGTCATAGATGGCTGCTCGTCTGAACTGCTGGATATTAATGCCGGGGTTCCTCAGGGGTCAGTGCTTTCGGCAACACAGTTCTTGCTGCATATTAATGATCTGCTTAAACCCGGTATCTTTGGGTATGCAGACGACAGCACTGTTGCTGAGAGATACGTGTCCGAAGCACGAGCTGGTGGGTCGCAGATCCGGACTCTCCGGGAGGCTATGGTTGAGCGCTTGAATGTGTCCTTACAGGCTGTCTCTGAATGGGGCGATGCCAATCTGGTCAAGTTCAATGCTGCTAAGACCCAAGCGTGTCTTTTTTCCGCCAAAAGGAGCCAATTCCACCCAGCTCAACTTGAGCTTCTTGGGGTTACATTAACATTTACTCTCAATTTTGGCCCTTTCATAGAGGCAAAAGCTCAAGTATCTGCAAAAAAGTTAAGGATCCTAGCAAGAGTGAGTCGGTACTTCACGCCGGAACAGCTGCTCAAACTCTATCAAGCGCAAATTCGAGCGTGTATGGAATACTGTTCTCATCTTTGGGCCGGATTTGCCAGATACCAGCTTGATGCCCTTAAGTCAATTGAGAAACGAGCCAAGAGGATCATCGGCAATGAGAAGCTCGTTGCGATGAAGCTCCAAAGTCTTGAGCATCGACGACGAGTTGCCTGTCGGTTTTCTACCGGTTGCATTTTGGGGAATGTGCGACGGAATTGCATAATTAAATTCCGCCAAGCCCATTCCATCATCGGACCATAACACGAACGGCGATGCACCACCGGTACATGGTGGACATCCCACCCACACGCACAAAACGTTTTGGGAACACATTCATAATGCGTACAGATAAGGAGTGGAATTCCCTGCCAGAGTATGTGTTTCCTGATAGCTACAACCTGGGAGTCTTTAAGTCAAGAGTGAATAGATTACTTCTAGGCAGGCGTGCTCAAAAAGCAATTAAATAATTGTTATTAAAATACGATTTAAACACTTATTAAGTTTTACTATAGTTAACAATTGATTGTTTAATTATTACGCAATAAGTTGGAAAAACACCTTGAACTCACACTCAGTGCTTTTAAACCTCAAAAGCGCTCATACGTCATAATCCTCCTTGGGGGATACGTAAACCAAGCATAATAAACTGGAGTCATAGGAAATGTGAATAAAAATTCTAATATTCCGCTGTAGAATAATCCTCCGTCTGACGTCATCCCCTCTCTCCTCCACATGAGTAACAATGCGCGCTCTCGGTGACGTCGACGTCAACGTGACGTAACGCCGATCCGATATTACCTGACAGTCGTACCTCTACAGAATACTAGCTTTCACCAGCAGGTTTGTCCGCGTAAATGTGAGGAATTATCCCAAGTGAACACATTTTTGGAATGAAAAGCATCCTATGTTTTGATCTAGGTCATGGTTTACCCGTGTGCTAAATTTCATCCGAATCGGTTCAGCCGTTAACACGTGATGAGGGACAAACTCACATTAAAATATTAGTTAGGTTTAGGATATACAATCTTAATATGGTAGCTTTGCTTGGATTAAAAGAACTGGTGAAAAAATGAAGAATAAAAAAGAAATGACTAAAAATCAAAATAAAATGAAAATAGTTTTTGGAACGAACATTACAAGCGTTGTAAACAATGAGCTAGTAATTAATGACAAATTAAGCTTGTAATATGAAGATCTATGATTAGCAGAAGAAACTAGTTAAGTACCTACTTTAATATGTGACATAAATGATTAATACAGAATGATTACATGTATAACAGCAGCGGAATTCCTGGGGGCTTAAAAGGCCATTTTAGGAGAATCACTTTAGAATCATAATTATAAATCACACAACAATCTGCCACATTTCATTTAATCTTTAAAGTTCAAAGTTGATTAGGAAAATTTGACAATAACAAATAGGTATCGTGATTTACTTTCTAATGTTGCTATATTGACCTTTTTAGACCCGCTGATCAACTGGCAATTTGACTTGGTAATACACACACACAGACACATACTAGGTACAGTTTATGAATGAAATGAAAAAACAAATGTTTGAATGGCCTAAAAAAATCAACTGCCTCCGAGGTCAAGTGATTTAGGCGTTTGCCATGTAGTCGTGGATTCGATTCCCACGGGAAGCATAATTTGTAAAGTTGTTTTCAGTTTGGCTAGGACATTGCAAGCTTAGCATAATCAGCCCATAATGTTCCCACACACAGGCCTGCTCTCGGTGAGAGAAAGTGGGCCGTAATCCACCACGCGGGCCCAGTGCGGGTTGGTAGATGTCACATGTCTTCAAACTTTTGGTTCTAGGACATGCCGGTCCTCACGATGTTTTTCTTCACCGTTTTGAGAATGCTGGTGATGAAATAATTTACACAAAGTAAAGCACCTGCTTGGGTTCAAACTTACAACCTACAACTCGTAAGTCGCAGCTATTACCACCGGGCCACCACTGCTCTAATGCGATAATGTTGGTCACAGACCCTACACGGAGTGACCTCGGCCAGCGTTGCTTAATCTTGAAGCTCGACCGGCGGCTATTTCTGGGCCATAAAAATCTAAACACATTTAAAACAGTTCTCCAACCGAAATACACTCACAAAAGACCAACGTCATACAGTGCTCCCCAGGGTAGACAGCACTTCATCCAATTTCTAACTCCCTTGCTTAAGACCATTTAAGTGCGTTCGAATCGCGGCGCAAGTTTAGATTCCAATCAGCGCATTAGATGCTATCAGCCATTGTAAGTATTGTCGGGGATATATTTTATAGGGTTATCTTCTGATTCATGAACTGATTTGGGGTGTTAAGAAGATGTAGTGGGTTGCGAGCGGCGGTTTGTTTTGTGTAATGTTTTACGGTTTTTAATGGAAACTTAGAGGCCTCTGTTCAGACAGTAGTGTTTGGTATGATATCTACACTAATATTATAAAGATTGGTTTGTTTGAGATGAATAGGCTCCGAAACTACTGGACCAATTCGAAAAATTCTTACACCATTAGAATCCTGCACTATCCCTGATGGGCATGGGTTATAGAATATTTTCAAAAAAGTTAGGGATTCGTATGAAAACTTCGATAATGTAACCCAAAGTGTGAAAAAAATACCAACATTAAAGATTAAGGATCTTTAATGTTGGTATTTTTTTCACACTCACTCATCGCGTACGCTACGGAAACTATTGACAATAGAGCAAAGTTATGTACTACAGTTTTACCGGACATTAATATCTACAAAAAAGTCCGCAACTTTTCGTTTACAAGTTGCGACGGGTATACTCGCGGTTTGAGCGAAATGCCCTACGTTTAGTCTATACCCAACTAACATTTTGGTGTCAGTTACAGGCTTTTTTATGACTTTAAGTAATATAACAGGGTTATAATTATCTCAGTTATTACTAAAGACGATATAGAGGAGTTAACAAACAAGTTTTAGCCCCAATCGCAGCCCTATAGCGTTAATGGATGATGTAATACAGCTTTGAGAGTTATAATGGCGCTAGTAGCAGCAAGTATACTTAATACGTTATAGCTTTAACCTTTTTGTGACACCCAAGTCTTTATAAAAGTGTTCGCCGACACCTCTTAACACTTATTGTTGTATAGTTATTGCAATGAACTCTTTTATACCACTTAAGGTGCTATATTGACTATTATTGCAGTCATAAGCTATAAAATAGAGTTTATCGAGAGTTTAGTAACACGAGAAACTAAAGGTGTCAAACAACTCCTCTATCTAGGTTTAACCTGTAATAAAGGGTTTAACTAAAGCTTATTGTGTTAGGCAGTCCTCTTTTACAGACGTCCTAAAGGTATTGGTGTCAAACAACGCAAGTATGGGTCGTTATTAACACTAACCTCACTTTTGTAAAGTTCGCCATTGTTTTGGTAACCTAACAATTAATATTATTTCGTGTTATTCAACATTTGACTACAATAAACAAAATTTCTTACATTATTTGAAGCATTCCATGAATGCCACTTAATTTTACATACCACTGCTCAAGAAGCAGGAATGAATAGTAATGTTTAGCTTGAGGTACCTATTTTGTTATCATAATTTTTCTTTTAAATCTTTAATAAATCCTAGGCGCGTTAAAATTGAGATGAGAAACATGGTATACATTTACTGTGAAATCATAAGGGCAGTCATTTTTCACTTCACATACTTAACCTTCAAGCGGTCGCGCGGCGTCGAATCGACCGCGCTCGATAAGTTTTCGCTGATTACATCGAGATTTCTCGCCACAAGTATTTCTCTTTACCAGTAGCTTTTCATTAATTCACTATTCACGAAAATGAATGCATTCCACTCTTCTCCGAGCCTTTGTAGTTAAATAGAATACATTTGTTTAGGTCGCGGCGCAGGCGTCGAAACGACTACACGCGCCTGGCTCTTTCTTTTACCTTGACCAGATGACTAATTTCGAAGTAAAATACCTGAGTTGATAAAATAAACACTTTGATAGTAATTATTCGATTGCATAGAACTAATAAAAAATAAAAACATCTAAATAAAAATGAGAACACAAATCATTCTCCCAAGAGAACAAAACTTTGGTTTTGCGGGTCTGGCGTGCATAGCTGGTTTGTAATCGAACGATAGTGGGTTGTTTTAATTTTAATTCCAAAAAATTGTTGCCTAGGTTAAAATTGATAATGTCTGAAAATAGAACATAAATAATTGTTAATTTACCAGTATTCTAAATTCCTGAAATCTCACATAGGTCTTTTAGGTTACGCGCGACCGCTGTCGCTACAAATACCCACGCGCCCGCTTGAAGGTTAAATAACATAATATTCCATAATATTATTCTGCTGTGTTCAATAATGGATGACATAACACTTCCATTACGAACAGATTTAATTTTATTAAGGTTACAGACTTTTTTATCTTGACGTGCGCTTTTTACCACCTGTAGTGCTCACTATCGCGGTAATGCCGGTTAAAGTAGTAGCTGACGATGAATAAGCGCTCTTGTGGAGCTTTAAGATCTTTTTGACACCTTACTATAGGATTTATAGCACCTGTAGCGTTTACCTACTCTATTTTACAACGGTAATACAGATTAAAGTAGTAGCTGACGATGAATAAGCGCTCTTGTGCAGCTTTAATATCTTTGTGACACCGTACTATAGGCTTTCTATAACTTTTACCTGTAAAACTGTGGGCCTCTTTCGTGGTTATAAGTGAGTTAGAGCATGCTCTAACTCAGTTGCACAGGTATGCGTTAACACTTTTATACTCAAATGGAACTGATATACGAGTCTTATATAGGTTTTTTTAACGCTTTGGTGCTAGTTGGGTAATAAGTGATTTCCACACTACCCGAGGGTAGAGAGGAGATTAAGTTCGTGGAGTGCCAACTAAACCCGCGGAAACGAAGTCGCGGGCGAAGGGCTAGTTTGACATAATTATTGTTAAAAATGCATGTAATAACAAAATTAGTTTTACTGATCATAGCCATGTGAGTTTGTACATTTAAGCTAGAACGATTGGAAGAATATTGTAATGCACCTTTTTGGTTGCATTGACCAGTCGATGAAGCTTTGGGGCACTTGCTCAACATAATTAGCCTAAAAACCCAATCAGTCTTTTATATAGGTATACATAGTTTCCAGTGGTGTTGCAGCAGCCAGTTACCTGCAGTAGCACAACAAGTCGTGGGCCAATAAAGGCTTATTAAAAACGCAATAATAGAGAAACTATTTATAAAGAAAGAAGATACATACCATGAAAAAAAATATTGTGTTAAGGAGATTTGCACCACAACCGTGAAAACGGCCATCATTATACACAAAAAAGCTATCTCATCATCAGCCTAGCCTTTTCTCAGCTATATTGGGTTGGGTTTCCAGTCAAACCGGATTCAGCTGAATAGGTTTAAACTATCAAAATTCACTCAATCCTGAAATAAATTGATTGGTATTCGTTTCATTTCTGAGCAACACAACGATGTTTTTAGAATGTAAGTAGGAATCGAAATACAAACGTCTTTTATAATACCCACAGCAAAAGAAGTGGAACTCTCTGCCTGCGTCCGTGTTTCCAAAAGCTTACAACCCTTATCTCTTCAAAGTTAAAGTGAACAGGCTCCGTCTGGGTAAGCTCGCTTCATCGTAGACTTTGTGTCTGTCATCTCTGCCATAGACTAGAGTCAAGAGCAAACCCATTACAAATAAAAACAAAACAATAATGTAACTGTATACATCTCACACGGCTAAACATTCTTACACGGCACAAAATCACGCGCACATAAACCATAAACCCGGAATATTATTGCACCTGTTTCTCAGCAACACCTCACTATAAGAATGTCAGTACACGTGTATTTCTCGCCCTCCTCTCTTGCTTAGGACATTAATCTCCCACGCCAATTCAAGTGGCGATATTAAATATTTCGAATAGCATCTCTCCGCAGTGTATGCCACCAACCTAAGGCGACAGCTAAATGTTATAAAGATAACAGATTTTGAAATAAACTGACATGCACGGAATTTGCTGACGAGTACTGAAAACGCTAATCGTGATCGACGGCGTAATGTTGTAATTGTTACCGTCGATCACGAATAGCTTACCACCAGTTGAAATAGCGGTCAGCCACAAACCTCATCATCATCATCATCATTTCAGTCAATAACCACAAATCCACAAATCCATCATCAGACAATACCTTACTAAGCATTGCTAAACTTGACGTAAGAGAAAATAGGCATTGGAATTCCTTCGTGTTACCACAAACATTCTAGTGTGTGTCTACGATGCTTAATGGTTTTAAAATGAGGTCACGAATATATTCCGAAGATTCCTTCAGATCTGATTCGTTGAGATCTTCATTCGTGGTTTGAATTTTATCGATTTTGCTATCAAAGAGGAATGTGTTTTAAATGTTTGTTGGTAGTTGTGACGGGCATCACACTCAGGTAAAAATGTTTTATCGGTCCTTCGGGATGTGTATTCGTTTCCTTGTGGTATTTCAAAGAAAATGTTTTATTTTTGCTGAATTTTCCTGTTTTTGAATAAAATATATCGTTTTTATCCTGTGAGCGTTGTCAAAACTCATTATGGTAAATACTCTACGTGGGATGGCATTAGCATCAATAAATTAATTAGTAATAACATATTTCTACTCACTGGCTATTTCCATGGCTTCGGTACCATCGCCAATCACAATTAAATGTTGAATTATTTTAAAATGAAAGTAGTCTATGTATGACACTTAGCAATAATGTATCTTTTGACCAGGCAAAGAGTTTTAATAATAATAATAATAATAACGAGCCAACACCTCAGGTGGCTCCCGTAAGGCAGCTGAATCAAGGGCTTTATTCAGAAAGCAGTAGATCTGGAAACGGCTCGTATTGTTACCTAACAATACGAGCCGTTTCCAGAACTAACCTTAGAGAGGAAACTAACCTTAGTTTCCTCTCTCTGGAGCCCTGATCACCGGTAGCTTGGACTCTGTTCCCGTTCCGGGGTATTATTTTTATATTTTTAAATGTTATTTTTTTATATTTCTTATTTAAATATTTAAAATTATAGGAATAAAATAAGAAAATAAATAAACAAAATAACCTCTTTATTTCAGGCTACTTTGGAAATAGATCAGGCTACACAATATACAAACGAGCAATTTTACCTCTTCATAATATTGAAGTTGTATGACATCTTCTCCAAAATGAGGACATTAAAAATAACATTGAGGATGCTTTAGGGGATCAGTAGAACGGCACCTTAAAAGTGTTACCACCTAACAGTTAATCCCGCAGTCTCCAGCCAACAACTTACAAGAATTGCCAAGCAATTACACACACTCGTATAACTACCGGCAGTGTTTGTAAACTTCCGTCCGCGCTGTTTAAAATTCGGCACTGCAAGTTTGGCTTTCTTGGTGTAAACTGTTAATTGACATAAACCAGTTTTGATGACATTATAAGTTCTGCTCTTCTTCTCTGCCTAGTCTTCAGTTGGCTTTAAGTTTTCGACTGCTACCTTTTAGTTATTATTTGGCATCGATAGCAAAACTAATGAGCAATATTTTGAGTTTTCATCACTTTGACGTTATTCTGGCAGACGCTATGATTTTTAAAGACCCTGTCTTCTCATACCTTAATCCAAAATGGAATTTCTTAAAGAACTTATAAGACAAAGGAAGATTATCGTATCGAATGGAACACAAAGGCAAATAAAATAATAGGGAATCGTAAACACTTAGTAACACTAACAAAATCTCCATATTCATGGCAACGGTAAGTAAAACTAACACAATCAGATAGCTACCCTATCAACACCATGATCTGCCATAAAAAGCAACCAACATACAATTTGTAACACAGCGTAGATGCCACGAATATGAATAGGAGTCGGATTAGCAATGCAAATGGCAGCGTATGCGGGGTCCCACAGGGGCCAAGTTCACTAAGTGTCGCCGTTACATCGCCTGACAGTTTCGGCTTTTGATTGCCTTTGTGAATTATGTTAGGTATTTCGTGACTGGCGATGTGTTTACATAAGGTTATTGATGTAAGGTTGTTGGGATTGTGTCTTAGAGGATTGGGACCAAAAGGTAGGTTGAGTTAGGTTTAATGATTCACGTTTCCATCCACCGTTACACCTTCAAAGATTGTTTTGTAATATTGTAAAAATGGGTTTTTGGAAATCACGTCTTTGTAAAATCATGCTTCCAAACGAAACGAAACGGAATATGCATTTAGGGAATGAAACCTGCTTGAGTGTTTCCTGATAGCTGCAACTTGGGAGTCTTTAAGTCAAGAGTACAAAGGTTACTTCTAGGCAAGCGTTCTCTATCTTCAACCACATCATCGCTTGCCATTAGGTGAGTTTGTAGTCAAACGAGAGCCTATCAATATTAAAAAATAAATATAAACAATATTTCTTTATCTCCGCAAACTTGATCAAACCTTTCACAAGGATCTAAAACTGATTACGCTGAAAGTAATTTCAGCAGTAGCATCTAAACAAGTAGACGTTCCAATTTTAGCTGAAAAAATCAAAGAATCCTCCAAAAAATCAATTGAAATAGAACCGTCAAGAATCCCAAACGTGCCAACAACAGGTACTCGCACAAAGTCGCACAAACTTGGACAAACAGTTAAGAACATTGAGTTGTTTAAAGTCGACTTTTGAAACACTCCAACGACTTCATTATCCTTTTCTTTGCGGCTATCTTTTGAAGAGTAGTTTAGCCTCAGGAAGGGCATGTGGAGGTTCTGTACTCCCAGTTCCCACTCAGCTCTCTCTTATGATTTCGCTGGATGCGGTCGCGGAGCTTCGTTTTCTACATTTCCTGACGACATTTCGTTGAGTGAATTTGCAAAGTGATTTATAACGGTCACCTTATTTCGTATATATTACGCATGTACACGCTCGGAGCACGAGATTTGAAATGTTATTGCTGGATGGTTAAAGGAGATTAGGATGTTCTACATGTTTGTCGTTTTTTTTCCTGGTAAGCTAGTTTCATCCTTGCATTAAGGTCATTTTCAACGAAACTGTTAACCGTAGCTTCAAACCGGTTTTATGTTCAATACTATTGGCATAACTATATTGCAACTTAAGTCAGTTTCAGTACTTTGTAGGTACCTTCAATTTCATTTTCTCCATCTCGCCATAAAGCTTACAAATTCATATACGTCTCCTTGAAACTAATCGAAAACTGAAGGGAAACAAAATTATCATTTCGCGCTAGTCGTAAAACTCCATCGTAAAAGTCGATTGAGGGGAAGGGTTACTCTTATTTACAGTACATGGGCGAGGGTCTTACAACCTGTCACTATATATTTCAATTTTAACTACTCTTACACCAAAAATAATCTTTAGCTTCTGTTTCTATTTATAAATACATATCTACTTGAGGAATTGAAATTTCATAAACCCGTCTACATAAACTTGGTTTCTAGGAATCACAATCTACACTAAGAGACTCTTTCAAGAAAACATTTTACATTTCAACATTTCCATAATAAAATCTACGAGGAATATATTCTTAGGCTTCTTTGTAAGTATATTCGGACGTGTACATGATAGCAAAACATCCTTAACCCTGCTAGATCTAGACCCGGATAGACGTCCAAAATAAAATAGCCCGCGATTTATCACCAGCGCACCACTCAAAGCGGGTGGTTAATAAAAATTCCACACTAGAAGTTATTTTGTAGAGGCCTCGGGGGAGTCTCGTATCAGAATCTAGCGT
The DNA here is from genome assembly GCA_950371165.1 of Lacanobia oleracea. Classification (NCBI taxonomy): domain Eukaryota; kingdom Metazoa; phylum Arthropoda; class Insecta; order Lepidoptera; family Noctuidae; genus Lacanobia; species Lacanobia oleracea. The sequence goes on from OX493405.1 coordinate 1,234,298, forward strand.
AAAACGCCCGTCGTTGGCGCGAACATGTTGGTGTAGGGTGCAAGGGAACAACTGAAAGAGGATTTAGACTACTGCTCGAGCGCGATCTGCTGCTGGGATGATGTGCAAGAAGTCAAACAAGACCTACAAACTATTATAACAGTCTATAATGCAAAAGTTAATCTTAGTTCTTATCCAGTGTTTTCTATCAAGCAGTCAAGAGTGGGCTCGTGGCTAAATAATAACAGACACATGGGTCGATCTTGAAGGTAAAGCAACGCTTGCCGTGGTTGGTCTGTGGATGGGTGACCGTCTTAACATAACAAGTTTCCTCCGTGCCTTGGAAAGCACGTTGCCGGTTGCGGTTGCGGTTGCACGGGGCCGTTGGTCCCGGCTGTCATTTGTAGATCTTTGGCAGTCGTTACAGATTGTCAGAAACCAGTAAATCTGACTCCAGTCTTGCCAATATGTACCGTGTAACCCAGTTTATGGGTTGTGGAGGTCTGGTAGGCAGCCGCTCCACGTAAAACACTGGTATTCAGCTGAATTCGGTTTGACTTTGAAGCCGACCCCAATGTAGTTGGGAAAAGGCTAGGCAGATGATGATGATGAGTAAAGAGTGGGCTCACTGTTAAAAGAAAACCACTAACTCCAGACCGCGATGTAGACTGATCGTAACTCGCTAATTTGTATTTCATGAGAATGACACCTTATTCAAATTAAAATTTCATCATTTGACAGATGCACATCTAAAGCCATTCACACCGTAATGGCATCATGGCTTGACGACTAAACGATGACGCTTAAACATTTTACACTCTGTCAACATCACAGAGATTTACTGACACATAAAACCTCAGTGAATGGTATACAAGAAGCCAAAATGAAAGGAAGGAACTTAACCAACTAAAACAAGACAAACAAATCAAAGCTGGCACATTAGCATCATATCAGAGTTGTTAAAATGCTAATGTAGCGGAGTAGGGCTGAGAATGGCTCCCTGGGGCACGCCTAACTATCGCCGTAATTAATGCTCTGCCATTATTTAGAGGAGTGCTTACACACACTTAATGTTTGCGATTGTAGCATAGATGTGCGGTCGGAGAGGTGTGCTCAAGGTTGGAAGGGTTAAATATTATGGGTGATATTGCTTTTTATTTGATATTTAGTTATAAAAGGTAATTGAAAATAGCAGTGCGTTGACGTCAGTGGTTTGTTAATGTTCAACAATTAAGATCTAAATGTTTTTTTAAAAACGTTAGAGTCTGACCACACAAGACATCAAATATTTGTTAACATAAATGAAGGATGCACTGTCTCTTTTGACTTTGACCTATATCAATGTAAAATCGCCGGAAATAGGTACAGATTTGATGGCATAAATTCTTTGACTGATTAAAGTAGATGACATAGACTACTTTTTACTAGGAAAAATATCCTGGAGTCATGTGCGATAAGCCACAGGAGCGAAAAAAAGTATATGGGACCAAGCCTAAACTATCGAAAAAAATAATAATTTGTGAAGCAGTTTTGGTACCATAGTAAAGTTGTTCTTAACCATAAGTACAGTGACCCCTTTTTAAGTTTTTGCATTGTTTCTTTTAGAACCCAACGCCAACGCAGCCACGCATATTATATTTATATTACACGATTCACTACACACATAACTAAATTATGTGCTAACCAACATGTGCATAGTTATGTGTGTGGTGTGCTAATTAGGAGTTTCCTGACCGTGGCCATAATCACGTAATAATGTAGCGATTCCCGCATTAATATGTAATCGCGAATGCTTCCAAGTCTCATGTACTTGTGCTAGTTTACATGAAAATAACACGAAATTACTTGTCACTGTTTAATTTCAAGTCATTACGTTATGTTGCGGTGTTTACTACAAGTGAAAAAAGACACTCTTTTTTTCATATTGGTGTTTAATTTTAGAAAACGTAGGTACATAGTGAGCTGTGTCGTCGAGATTACTTTTTATATTTTTAATGAGCTTATTCTTAAAGCCCATTAAAAACAAAAACAAAGGAATTAATCTTTCATATTTTCAAATACAGCTGTTACTAATACCATGAAATGCAATGTTGCTTATCCTTTCGTTTGTAAAGAACCTTTATCTTTTGTAAGTCAACTTAAACTTAACAACAAAAATTATTTTAGTTTGTATGTAAGGGCCACGTATAGTAGACGCCAGATAAACTTGCACAAGTACATTGGCCTTTCCCTTATACCCCGCCGTAGATACCCGAACAATAAGTCATTAACCGTTTTCCATTATTAGAGAGCGTAAGCTTTATTTCTGTTTTTGATATTAAGAAAGTCAATAAATGTATGGGTCAATGACCGTTAATGCACATTTATCTGGCGCCTATTCAAACTGGTCATCTTACAATAGTTTTAACTTTTAAAGTGACGTTTACCGGTGTAACTAAATTCTATGATTTCACTGTGACTTTGTCGCTTTCCCCTAAGTTTTGTTTCAAACCAGGCATTTTGATGTACCCGCTCCCGCTACCGCCCATGCCTCAGACCGTGCCACGCTAGGCATCCCTCTATGAAATACCATTGCTCCTTCCTAGGTGAGAATATGCTGTAGAGTGTAAAATTTCCCAAGGTGACAACCGTTAGGGGCATTTTTCTGTGTAACTATGTATGCCCGTGTAATATTAAGCTCGGGGGACTTTAAAGAGTGCAAAATGCACCGTTTTTTCGCTAGAAATTTTTGAGCAAAAGATAATGGACGTGCCTTTTTATCGGTTGAGTGTTGAAAGAGTGTGTTTAATGTAAGTTAAAGTGCTGCCTACATAGGTCTAACGCAAACATCGTAGTTTTGAAGTATGATTTTTAGGGTAGGGGTTTATAATTATAGGTTTTAGTCTTCCTATTAAGGAGCTGGCAATACTTGTCATGAAGCACTTTTATATTAATAAGTCAATCTTGGTGTTAATTTTGGATGCATGAGTATATCGGTTTCGACTAAAGCCGAATTCGAAACAAAATATTTTCGAGCACAAACAAGAAATCGGTCAGTCAGAAAACCGAAGCTAGATGAAAGGAAGAACGGACCAAAAACTCTACAATCACTTTTTATATCAAGAGTTGAAAAGACCGAAATATTTTATCCATCTTAAATTGGAAGTTGGCTCATACTTACTCGGGAAGATTCGAAGGTATTTCGCAATATCCTAAACATCTACAATATCCCAGCCACTCTCCTAAATTCAAAACAGCTAGAACATGACTAAATTCGTGCCCCGACACCGCGACACCCGTCCACACCAACCACGTGATATACCGTCACACGGCATCAAATACAATCCTTTTAGAGTGGGAACCTCGCCAGCCGGTGATTGCATTGGCAGCCGCCTCTGTATTATACACTACACTGTGTTTTTGCAAATAACTGCACAGATTAATGCTGCGGCGTTGCATTGATGAATTGGAAATTAAATGGTCTTGTGGGAGCTGATTTTGATTGGTGTTTTTTGTTGAGTTTTATGTAGATTATTTATTACAGACTTTTTTTAGGTGAGCTGAATGTTTCACTGTTGATTCAGATTATTTACTTATTGAGCTTTTCATGATGACAGCTGGACATAGCCAAATTCCCATAGCTCTCTTTAGGCTATCAGTTTTGGTGGCAGTAAGCAAGGCACATTGCTTGTAGAGCGGATGTCCGATAGAGACGGTTCTCGGTTCTGAATTAACGATCGCATAACAGAAGACGCAGTGTTAGTAGAGGCCCTCCACAAACTGGACCAAAGTCGTTACAGTAATTATTCGTCAAATTCATAAAAATAATCATGTATCATCTGCAGTATATAAAACAATACAATTATTTTGGTTTAAATAAACATCTCAGGTCATCAGTACGATAACATTTTTAGCTTACATTTAAAATCCATCTCATTAATAACTCCTGCGTTCTTATTCACTCCAAAATCACATTACAGGCTTACCAAACACATAAATATGACTCCCCACTAGACATGGCGGTACCAGCAGGCTGCCAACATAATCATGTTTTGGCCGGTCGCCCGCACAAAACTGATTCTTTCGCCCCTCGCTCGTATCAGAGGTATTTGTCCAACACACTTCTAGACGCCTGGACAGACACAGAGTAACTAATTACAGTGAAACATCGAACTTGATGTTCAGAATTTTTCAACCATTTCATGTTGCTGAATTGTGTAATTCTTTGAAATGGACATATCAATTAATAAAGATAGAAAAATTGTTGTTTGAACAAAAACAACGCAAGAAGAAGACGTGTATTATAATTATATACTTAAGTATCAGAGTTCATATTTAAAAAAAATACATATTGCTTCACAATTCACGATGGTAACGGGGGCGTTCACTTACACATAATTACTAACATTGGTAAGGAGGAAAAACTCACCATGTTTTATTTGGAACCGTACCTTCTGTTTAATTTTCTTAGGAAAACACTTGCTTTGACAAACTGAAACGAGCTAAGCTTTGTTGCTACAAACATACAAATTAGATAGAGCCTTCTAAGAATTTTCCCAAATTTTGTACCATTCAAACGCCGATTGCCCGAACGGACACATCAAAGGCTTCCTTCAAGAGAAACATTTATCCCGACAAGTGTAAGTTGGATTAAAATAATCCAATAAAAACCGGCCAAGACCGAGTCGGACTCTCACACGAAGAGTTTCGTACCCCAAACGTTTCTTGTATGGGAGCCCCCTTCAATTTAAATTTTACAATTTTTTGTTACAGCTGCAAAAGAAAAAAAATTAAATGTCTACCTATTATGGTTTTTGAGGGGCACAGCATGCTGACAGACGGATGGAGGGATGGACGGACGGAAGCCGGAGGCTTAGCAATATGGTTCCGTGGGTTATCCTTTTGGTACCGAACCCAAAACTGGCTATTCGATAATAATCAGATTTATGTGAATCGTTGATTTTTCAATTGTTGGTTGTGTTCGCGCTTCAATTTCCCTCGAGTGTGGCATGATGAAATTCTGAGTCTTGTCTAAGTGTTTCAATATAACATAGAATAAATAAACTAAGTAGATATATTGTGGGTTTTACTTTCATGCCTTTCAGATGTCTAGGTAATAAACGACACCCACGTCATTTGCGAGCTTGTAAGGTTACTTTGATAAGATAGGATTAGGTAGAATTGGATAATGAGACAAAATATCTACGAATAGGTAAATATTATTGACATTTATGTTGCTATGTTGGATCTTATACTTCTAGACTAGAGCTTAATTTAGGAGAAAGTACGTTTACCTTTAAAGTACATTCCAGGTACGTTAAACTTGCCTGCCAGGGTTTCGGAATTTGTTCGAAAGATCCCTGCGGCCCTGGAACGCATTAGGAGGAACATGGATGCGTTTTAGTCAGTAAAAGTCTGACACTGACACCAGAAAGAGTAATTTGATGATTTCCCATCCTTAAAATAAAAAGGTACTACATAATATTTGACTACAGTAAATCACGAATGTAACCTCTCTGCTCGATTCAAATTTCAAGCGTTTATTTATTAGGTTTGTCAACATTGCATATACAGTACCTTAAGCTAATAAACATTATTAAACAAAAAATATTTTAGTGCTGCAACACTTACAGACAACCACAACATTTATACAACTATAGCATTGAAAAAGGTGTAAACTATAAAAAATATTTAAGTAAAATATAAAAGAGTGCAATCTAAAGGATGATAAAAATGAAGTAGTGTGAACATGTCAGATTGAGGATAAATTAAAAAATTAAAAATTAAAAATGTCAGAGGTATTGAACACAACAAAAACAGAAAATTAAATTAACACACACTGGCAACGCATTGAGTTAAATAAAAACATACCATTAAATTAAATAACATAAACTAAATAGTAATAAGACATTACAAAAAAACAAACAGACATTAAATTGAACTAAATTATAATTAAATTAAATAGGATTGTATTATTTTAGATAACATTAAAAATTACAATATGATTAATCCAAAAAGAAAAAAATAATAATAACAGTTAAAACATTTAGTTTTGGCCAGCTTTTTGGGAATGGTTATGACACGATAGCTTTCTTGAAATACTGTTTTTTATCTATCGTAATATTTCTATCTATCGATTTTTATGTATCGTGGAGAATGTCTATGGAGCAGACCTTAGCGATAATGTTGTACTCGGCCGGTATTCTGTTCAGTGGGGAGTATTTCCCCAGGTTAGTTTTGCTCTGGCGCGAGCGGAAAAGGTTGTATTTACTTGACCGAGGGTATTTTGCGGGGACATTTATAACTATTTTTGACACTAACTCTGAACAGTCGACCTCTCCAATGACAAGTTTGCGCAAAAACATTTGGTCAAGAAGTTGCCGCCTATCTCTTAAGGAGATCAGTTTAAAGTGTTTCAGGCGATCAGTATATTTGGAGATTTTTTTAGCAAAGTTGCAGCTGTACGATAGGTGCCAGACAAAGCGCTTTTGTATTTTTTCTTTATTTATTTTTTTGTAAATGTCCTAACTGGGGTTCCATATTGAGCTACAGTATTCCAAGCCACTCCGGACAAGAGATTGGAACAGCATTATTTTTGTTGAGGATTTTTTAAATCCCTTGCAAATCCTCAGAATGAAACCAAGCATTTTGAATTGCTTGGTTATCATTCTGTCGATATGCAGGTTAAATTTAAGGCCCTTATCAAAAACAACTCCAAGATCCGTTATTTCTTCGACTTCTGTAAGAATTTTATTGTTTAATTTATACTCTTGGTGTGTAGCGCAGATTTATTTCTATGAAATTTTATAAGAAGCATTTTTCGATGTTAAGTGTCATTTCATTTTTGTCACACCAAACAGCTGTCGAGATCTTCTTGCAGGAGAACTGAATCCAGTGGTGAGTTGATTGCCCTGGCTAATTTGAGATCGTCAGCGTATAAAAAGAACTCAGAATGCTTGAAACAGTCATTTATGTCGTTTACAAATATATTGAATAGAATGGGAGCTAAGTGGGAGCCCTGAGGTACTCCGGACTTGGTGGCAAAGGGATTCGAGGAGTGACCATTAACCACCACTGTCGAGGTACGATCTGATAAATAGGAGGCAAACCATATAAGCAAGTTACCTCCTATGCCAATATTGGACAGTTTCCCGATCAGACGCGCGTGATTTACCTTGTCAAAGGCTTTACAGAAATCCGTATAAATGACATCGACAGGGACCCGCGAGTCCAACATTTGGGCCAGATAGTTGTGGTAAAGCATCAGGTTCGTAACCGTGGACCTGGCTTTCATAAAGCCGTGCTGTTGTGTTATAATGCTTTGGTTAACGTGAGCGGATATAACTGGACATAAGAGAGACTCGAAGATTTTAGCAAATACCGGAAGAATTGAAATCGGTCTGTAGTTCTTTACCAGATTTCTATCACTTGTTTTCGGTATTGGGACAATGAGCGCTTGCTTCCAGATTTTGGGGAAGTTACCAGTTTTTAAGGACCGATTGTAGATAGTTGTTAGAGGCTTCGATAATGCCTCTGCGCACATTTTAGCAAAAATGGAAGGAATGCCATCAGATCCAGCGCCTTTATAAGAGTCAAGTCTTTTCAGTGCTCGAAATACCTGTAACTTAGTGAAGCGTTCCGGAAGAAGCAGTGTTGGAAGTCCTCACAAGATGGATTGATGTCGGTGATGCGGCAAGCACAGGATGATAGGACCGATCGACGTAGCGTCGCTTGAGCGAGGCCTGCATACAGCAATGGACATCATTCAAGCAAGAGTGGATAGGTTACTTCTAGGCAAGCGTGCTTCATCGTCGACCACATCATCGCTTACCGTCAGGTGAGATGGCGCGGCCTATCAGTGATAAATTATTAAAAAAAAATCGCATAAAATGAGAATTTTATCTATTACTTATCAAGTGTAAAGATATGTCTTTATTCCAAAAAAAATAAAATAATAATTATATTCTGTCACTGGCACAAAAATTGATAGTTAATAAATGCTGCAATTATTTTACTCCGTCCGTCCGATCGCGATCACAATTTAGCAAAGATTTGCATGACAGTCGAGTGTGATTGCGGCGGGGACGTACACTGTCATTTTTAAATCAGTAGTTTTAGTGATTTCATTTAGTCCCGCTTTTTGGGGTATTTTTCGGTATATTGAACTGGATTATTTTTCTCAAAGCTTAAGCCCAAACTATGTCATCAAGCCTTTAAAACATTTTCAAAAACTAAATAAAGACAATAATCAATGCAAAAAAAACGTAAAATACAATCGATGACGTCCAATTTTTTTTGTAAAAAAACGTTTTTCTTGCTTTTTAGTGGAACCCTAAAAACACCAGTCATAGGAAAGCTAAATACGCAATATTATTAAAGTATTGCGTATTTCATCAAAGTAATTCCAGTTATTCATTTCAAAGCCAAACGACTAAACCAATTTGGATGAAATTTAATTTACGAATTCAGAGAGAACTTTGCGAATTCGTCTATGTATGACGGAGTTATGCCCGAACATTATGAAAAAAAATAAATAAACATCCAAATTGAGAACCTCCTCCTTTTTTGAAGTCGGTTAAAAATAAGTGGAGGAGTGATGAAAATGACCCTTATTTATTATTGAATAATTAAAATGGTCGCGACCCCCCTGGGATTCAACATACCTTCCGAGAATCTATAAATATTCATTGAAGGAAGAAAATAGATTTCAAAACATTTCCTTTCCGAATTCGGAGAAAATGTTGTTTTCGAAATTAACCGATCAAAATAAATAATACAGTATCAAACTTCAAAAACAGTTCGAAGTAGGTAATAATTAAATCAACTTAGCCTTTGCGTAGAGGTTCCAGAATAACGTAAATTATTCACAAATTGGGCCGAAAAACAGATTGTTCGCAACAAGGAGGCCGTATTAGCGGGACCGGGGACCACAAACGGACGAATTATAAGAAACCAGAAACCATTTTGCTTTTGAAATCAACATTCGGGTCTCATTCTCTTTAAGTGGGGACTAAATATTACTTATTACTTAACTTGCTTTTGCCCGCGATTTCGTACGCGCATATCCCGTTTTTCCCGTTCCCGTATAGCTTTCCTCATGCATGTGGCTATCATATAAGTATCATAAGAATTTTCCAGGTTTGACTGGTAGTTCCAGAGATAAGCTCGTTCAAACAAACAAACTCTTTAGCTATTTTTATTAGTGTAGAAATAGAAAGATACCTTAAAGAAGCGGTGACGTATCGTATATTTTCAACTAAATCGTGCAATGATAAGTAGGTACGTATCAGGGTGAATCTATAATACGAGTATATCACGTCGGAAGTGCTGAACAGATATTGGTGGATTTCGAACTATTGCGCCACCATTTTAAGTTTTTTCAAAGTTGCGGCACACGATCCAGCATGCATATATGGGTAGAAGTCATTTCAACAAACAAAAAATTGGAATATGGTAGCCTAAAGTGTCACGTTGCCGAGATATTTCGAGGTAAAATAACATACTACAACACAATACTTACACACACTACACTACACTTACTTATACTATACTTTTTAGAGTATGTTCCTTTGGGCTAATTATTGAAGCAAACGCGGGTGGAGCCGCGGGCGGCAGCTAGTTACCTCTTATCATGAAAACAGCTTCAAACTCTAATTCGCAGACAAACTTCAATCATCATTAGGTACAATAGTAGACTTTCAACAATGAACACCGAACATTCAAATTGACCGAAAAACCCTCAAAAATCCCTGAACCCTTGATTAAGAGGCAGTAAACGGAATGGCGGCGAGATTCATAGTGGATGGTGATCAGTGTAACAGAATATATGGGTTCGTGTGGAAGCTATCGGCGCCGCCCGCTAGGTATCATCGGCTTGTTTTAAAGGGAACGCCGTAAAAAGGACAGAGCCGCTCCCGTGGGGCCTTCGATCCGAGTATTAGGGTGTGTGCAGCGTGTGGCTGGAGTTCAAGCGATTGAACGAATTAAACTGGTTTAGAAACACTCTGACACTAGGATGTGTAGGGTCGCTAGACCTTACTGCCCACACGATAAGAAGGAGACCCAATATCGATATCAGCAACAATATTCTGACAGTCATTTATAAGAATTTTTGTAATTAATTTCGTTAATCACTTGTTTTAGGGTCCCATACCTTTATAAGATCACTTTATTCTCCTTCCGTCCGTCTGTCTGTCAATACCCTGTATCTTGGGAACTCGTGGAGGTATCGAGTTGAAAATATAACCACATACTCAAGTCTACAGTTCCCTGAAGCTGTGAAAAAATCACAGCTCCTCAAAAAAAAGTTAACATAACAGAGATACGGCCGTTTATGCGTATATTTCGACACTCTCAAGGGAATCAAAATTTAAAACGTATTTTCTGTTGACCTAGAACTATGGAAAGCAAGTTTTATAATATAAGTATAGAGAAAAATCGAAAAACTGTACATTTGTAATTAAAACATAAAATTATAGTCTTTATTTTTTCAATATATCGATGCCAAAAATTAACGCGTAATAATTCAGTTTAGTTCAGTGTTCAGTATAGATTAATTTTTGGCAACGATATTAAATTGATACAAAACGTGACACTTACAATATAATAAAAGGTTCTTTGTCTTCCTGTTTCATATTAAAACCACTGCTCATTTCTCGCAGCACCGTGTCGCTTGGTCCCCGGGCCCACGTAGCGCGCCCCAGTGCGGCCAATACGGCAAACTGCCTAATAAATTCGCAGAAAGGACCTCGCAAAAATGGATGCTTATCACGAACTGGCTCGGTTTCGCACTCCGGAGGGGGGAGGGGGTACGCCTCGCCTCTAAATAGCTCTGTTTTTGTCTCCAGAACGCTGTGTCACATGAAACAGATTTTGATAAATGAAATAATCAACTGTTTACAGGTTTAAACTTCAGTGAACAGATAATTTAATTTTGGTTTTGAGTTTCAATAAATACTTCAAATAGGTACTTAAACCATTGATTGAAGTTTAACAATCAAAATAGCAAGTTTTTAAATAAATCGCTCGTCTAACAAGAAAGTCCTAAACAATCCTAAAACAATCTCCAAAATCCGAGCAATTAACCCTTTAGTAATCCATGTCTGATTAGCAATTGACCGACAGATTGGAAAGTGAGCGGCTATAACTTTCCAATCTGTCGGTCAAAACAAGTCGAACCCAAAGGTTATTGACAGAAGAATCGTGACCACGGCGAGGTGACACAGCTTTGACACAAAACCCATTTCAAAAGCTCTGAAACAAATCAAGATTGTATTGTCACAAAAATCTTTTATTTGCACCCACAGTAGGACAAAACAGAAAATGTGACCAGCAAGAAATCGCGAGGTTTAATGAAGTCTCCCTAATTAATGTTAGCAGTGAAATGGACCAACATCAAACACAAAGAGAAAGAAGATATAACGAGAGTAACGAAATGAAAACTCAAATATAATTCAGCGAGTTTATTCCATTATTAAATTGTTCGTGAAAGCAAGATAACCTCAGTTTAACTCCGTAAGAAAGTTTCGTTTAACTTCGGTTTAACGAGGTGAGGAGAGCTGCCACTTCCCCACTTCCCCACGACGACGACAGCAGCCAGCCGGTGTTTTTGTTTCGAAACTAACTTACGTGCATTGTTACCGGTGATTCTATCACCCCGACAAAGTATTAGAATATTGTCTTCAACACGTATTTTCAAGCTCTATTTTATAATTATTCCATTAGCCCCGGTGCGCTGTTGAGTGAAAATTATTCCAAGCTAACAGTGTGCTAAAATGTATTCTTTATTCAATTTCTTTAAAAAAAAAAATGGCGGATTTGACGTCAGCCAAATAAGCTGCAGTTCCGTGCGGAAATTCTTGAACGCGGAATGTATTGTCGGTATTTCTAAACCGAGATCAAGGTGATCCGTGTTCGTTCTCGCCAGAGGCAGGCGAGCCAGCGCCGAACTAGTAACACAAAGTCAATCGATACCTCTTGAAGATAAGTAGCAATAGTTTATTGGGTCACGAACTACTGTAACTCACCAGTTTAGTCCACGATTTCATGGTTTTAAAAAACAAAGGACTTAAAGCTCCAGCTCTAGAATCTCGAGCTTTTTAATTCCACCTCGCCTTGAGGGAAAAATACTGCGTTATTAAAATAACTCCATATTAGATGCATATTTCTTAAGCAGATAACAGTAATTTACGGCGCGTAAACATCCTAAACCCGTAAGAGGCGGGATTTTTTCATTTCATTACGGGTCCCTATAAAGTAGATAACACAACGCGGCGTTCCCAACGGTATATAATTACAGAGTAAAGAAAAATGTAGGCAGCGCGCGACTTTGACGGGCACCTCGCTTTTCGGAACAATTTTATTTTATGTGTTCTCCAAAGACGTGTGATTAAAAGGTAAAGAACAAGTTTTGGAAGCTTCGCGAAATTGAATTTGGATTTTATGATAGGAGAATATTAGCTATGCGTAGAGTATTGCTTTGTAATATGAAATAGAGAAAAGGTAACTTATACCTAGAAAATAGGAACTTTCTCTGTCTTCTATCGCATTAAGGGTTGCTGCTTCTATAAAGCACCAATTTATTAGTATTCACAACAATTTGCCCGCGTGTGTTAAAATTCAGTTAATATGTACTTTTTAAATTTATATTTAACATCACTGACACCAGTAAAGGAAAATATCGTGATGACCCGGACTTACCCCAATTTATAAATTACGATAAGGCAATTGTTAAACTCTTCTTTAGCCGGAAAATCTGTCAAACTGGCTTTAAAAGAGGATTTGACACGACAACTCCAAACTCCTGATCCAAAAGATGGTCCTAAGTTTATACAATTCCAGTCTGATGTCGCTAATAAACCTTGAGTAAACATGATGATAAGGATGATATGATAAGAGTTCTTTGTTCAACAGTAGAATAATATACAATGGAAAAGCTAGTTAAGTGAAACACGTAGGTATAAAAAGTCAGCAATCTGAAAATCTGAAAGCACTTACAACATCCTGATTCACAGCAGACGACAATAAATGGTGTTAAAAATAGTGCTGTAATAAAAATCATATAATAGTCGGAGCTGACAATAAAATGGCGATGTGCAGCCATAATCGAAGTCCTATAAATAGTTTCACCAAAGACGAAGTGTTTGGAGCGGGGGGAGGGGAAGACATTTCATTTCGTCTGGCCATCTTCCAAGGGACGCTGAACCATGATTTGCACCAGCCAGATTTAAAATCAGATTCCCTGGAGTACTCTACAATATTAATATCGTTATTTATTGATAATTTGAGTATGTGAGAGGAAGATTTTGCCAACTAGGGGCTGAAAAAAGACACGTCTGAAGCTAACTACCCGCGGGAGTCGTAAAAGCCGACTAAGGTATTATTCCAAGGGATGACAACACTTCAATATACTGTAAGCTCCAATTTGTATAAATGTTAACCAATGTTACGTAAATATTTCCAACATTGCTGAACTATCTAATAAGTTAAAACCATTAATCACAAAATCGATTGATTGAAAAGCATAATTATTTTTAACAAAGAATCATGATTCAAATCATGATTAAAATTGCCGTTTTTATTATTATGCTAATATACGTTAAAACCGTTTTCAACACTAATCCAAGGCCTGCTTACCCTTTAGCGGAGATAAACGTTGCTTTACGAGTCTCATAGAATTTTGATGATCGTCCCACGCTCGTCTAGCCAATAAGGACTAAATTGTATCGGTGTCTGTAGTTTCAAGATGTATCACTAACCCACGTCTTGTGATTCTTTATCTCTTATTACGAGAACGTCAGCAGCCTCATAAGAGCTCACGTTTTCAATAAAAAAATGTATCTTCTTGTCATTCTGATCACAAATGGAAATGTATAGCTGGGACTAAAATTGTAATTGACATTGTATCGCAACAATAAACACGGCGAACGCCAATAAATTGGTAAATCCTCTCAACACGCAGAGATATTAAATTTTATTGTTGTACAGCTATCGTAAAAATTCGACAATGTTCAGCCGAGCGTCGCGGTATGGTGCGAGAGTCGGACGCTGCAAAATAATCTAAATTTTTCTATGCACGGATATTGTTTGTGTTTTGTTTCTTTTCGATACGCTCATGTGAATGCAGTAATATTTATTTTATTTGTGGAATGGTGATTGCATTTCTAAAATGGAATGACTATTTTAAGACGGCAATAAAAAATCTTCATACATTCTCTTACACATACTGTAATCGCAATAAACTATCTAACACTATAGCTAAGGTAGATAATAGTTCCTAGAATGTAGATTTAATCAAAAGTTAGAATTCATCTACAGATATGAACCTCATCGACCCACGTTTATGCGTCTTTTGAACCAAACGCAAATGGAAACCGCGATGGACTTGATGTACAAACGTCCTAAAGATCTGTCTGAACCAGTAAAGATAAGAAAGAGCGGGCAGATTTTACGAGAAAAATTGCCAAATATACCGTGCCATTCAATCGAGAATACAGCAAGATGTGTGACATAGGATGTACACACTTCTCACAGGATTTTATACACGAGTTTATTCAAACACGGCGGCGTCGTTCGGCCGTTTACAACGCTACCCTATTTCCCATATTTCAGCTACAAATACCTTGAAGGCGACGACCAAAAAGTCTATTTTACGAGGGTACTTGCATTAAGTCCGATTTATAAGAATAAATACATGGTAAGTAACGGCTGCGACAAGCCTCCACGTCTCCCTCATTTATTTGAATTTACGTATGTAGCGCGCACAGGTTTATTGGGCGAGGCCACTTTTACAATGTACACTACATTTGTATGAAAAGTGTTTCGGTAAGTAATTTTGTTTATAACGTTATTTGGTTTTGGAGATTTTATCGTAGTTGAGTTGAGTTTACTGCTGTAGCAATTTGGAGTATAAAAGTATTCTAAAATAAAAGAGGTCTATAAAATGTTCACTGTTAAACATGGGCAATGATCACAAACAAAAATAAAACTTTTGTTTGAACATGAATAACTTTGTACTCGTAATTAACGTAAATTTCAAAATAAAACATGAAATTTGCATATACAAAGAAAAAATAATTATATTGCCGAAAGATATTATGTTTTGTGTACACCTCCTATATACATATGGGAGAATTGGTGACCTTGATGAGGAAGTTTTGAGGATAGTACGTATTTTTACCCGATTGCCCAAGAAGGGCCCCAGAGGGTAATGACGGTAATACAGCACAATGTGTACCAGAGGACGCCGCCCGTAGTATTATTTTATGATTATTAGAAATGAAACACCAATTGGGATTAAAGCATTACTTATTTACGGCATCAGTCTTAGAAGCGAGCTACTACATAACTGACGTAATAAAACGAGTATATTTTCACCATTCCTAATTCAAATACTGTTTATATTTTTGCTGTACGCTTCCAGAGTTCCAACGGAAGCGTACGGAAGCGTTGGTTCGCAGTACCTATCTACACTAATAGTATAAAGATAAAAGATTTGTATTTTTGTATGTAACAAATAAACTTAAAGACTACTGATGCTACTCGAAACTGTCAAATTTTCCCATTGAACCTTGAACTTAATGCTTTAGCGATAAAGCTGATAATGTTTGACAGATTGTTGTATGATTAATAATATTATGATCCTAATATGGTTCCACTAAAGTGGCCTTTTTAGACCCGCAGGCATTATGCTTGTAGTTGGTAAAACAACTAACAACTAGGGCTTGATTCTAATCAGAAGAATCAACCTTAAAATTTTTACTGTCACCTAGATAATTATGTTAAAATGACGCAAAATTCCTACTTAAATAAAAAGCGTTTTAAGATTATGGCGCACTAATCCGGAGTTGTAACAATGGCTGCTCAATTCAGTTTAGGGCATTTGGACTCGAACCAAACTCTTATTGCAGGCTAGATATTACGGTCGCCATTATACGTTCAGTGCAGTGTCTATCTATTTCATTATTATTAATATTAGATACTTTTTTGTACGATGAGTCGAGTATGATGAGCATTTTTAACAACCTAAGTTATCCCACAGACAGAAAAGATTCTCCATTTCCATTTATCCACTACTTCTATCTTCCTTCTTTGTTTTGGTTATAATAATAACTTAATCGACTTAACAGTTCAGAAAAAAAATACACGTCAGTGAGTTTTTCTAAAAGACGTACATAACTTAATACTTGTCATCATCATCATATCAGCCGAAAGACGTCCACTGCTGGAGTAAGGCCTTCCCCAAGTGTCGCCACACCGACCGGCATTGTTTGTTATTTAAATAATTATATTTTTTTCTTGAACGTTTATGTGCAGTAGCGGTAAATGGGACGACTTTATACAACAAGCTATAAGACAAACAGACTTCGGGAACCACAGAATTTTAC
The DNA here is from genome assembly GCA_950371165.1 of Lacanobia oleracea. Taxonomy (NCBI): domain Eukaryota; kingdom Metazoa; phylum Arthropoda; class Insecta; order Lepidoptera; family Noctuidae; genus Lacanobia; species Lacanobia oleracea. The sequence goes on from OX493405.1 coordinate 1,250,641, forward strand.
AGGATTATTGAAAGTCCTTCAAAGCCTTACCGTCTTTTTTGCTTTATAATTCAGCTTCAACTGACATTTCAAAGTGACCATTTCGCAGAATGATCAGTAAAATGTAAACACGGTACCCTTTCAAACGCCGGGTCCCGTACATCATAACGAGCGGACATGGTCATTAATATTTGATTACGTCGCGATCAGTCCAGCCGGCAGTCGATTACTGCCAGGAAATGGTCTGCTAACACATCCAACAGGAAAGGACCGAAGGACCACTAATTAATGGAGATAAGAATCTTACTTACGTTTAGGAAACCTTTCAATAGTGCCTTGGCATCCACGACTCTACCATAATCTTTCACCGAACAGTTCATTACTTATTGAGGTGTTTACAGTTGCACTCGCAACGTAAATATAACCCATTAACCAATGCCCTCTATTGTAGTACTAACCAGTGACCAGATAAAAAAGGATACTTTTCTCTGGATACATCGAAGAAATTAGGGAAAATAGACGCTGTGCTTACTAAGCAAGTTCCGGTATATACTGTAAACCTTCTTGTTTGGATTAGCCGGTCGATAAAGTTTTGTAAGGTTTAATGAAAAGGATATAAAAGAATTTAAACTAATAAGAACGTGAAAAGTAGAATTGTTTTTGATAGTCAGTCATGTTTTACCTTTCAACCGAGCAAGGTGCTCCAATATTTATTTCATGAACCCAATCGTCGTTTGATTTCTACTAGTTAGTATGTGATGCTTCAGCAGCTGTAACCATAGTACCCATCTCATTTTAGTTAGGTACGCAGAACAGCATTGCGATTCACCCACTCACCGTGTAAGCTTAGGTGAACTGAGCTGTCAAACAAGATAGAATGAAAGTTCACTTCATGCTCACTCCAGCTAAGTTTATATTTGGCTGGATAGACTGGCTGATGACGCTGTTAAGAGATATTTGGAAGAAAATAGCACGCTTTGCCAAACACAAATTAATTGTAAAAAGTCAAAAGTCAATAATCTAATCTAAATAATCCTGAGATAATAATCATACATTTTTAGTTCATTTTCCCTTTTGGTTTGGAGTGCTCCTTCTGTAACCTACCTTCCTTCTGGCAGTCAGTCGCTACGCGTCCTGTGCCGTCAGATTAACGCAAACCGGTTTACGTGACGGCGTCAATTTGACGCCTGACGATGCGGTGACTCCTTATTTGATAGGTCAGGTTTAGTTGCAAATGGCGCGGACATGGGAGCAATATTAATGTAGGGACGAAAGTTTCCGGGAAGATCGGAATCGCACAAGCTTTCGTGTGCGGTTGTTGCTACAAAAAGGCTGTCTCTGCCCGTTTAATTTGGAGGTGGCGATGGAATTTCATTTGGCGGCGCACGGTTTCTTTGAACAGAGAAAGAAAGAATTTTCTATTTTTACACACTGTAACGCAATAAATAATGTTTATTAAAAAAGTAGCACATTATTACCTACGCTATCATTATCACTCACCGTAAAAAGTATCTTGTGTATTTGGAATAAAGTACAAGTTCGAAATTACGACATGAAATCCTGTAATAAGTGTATTGTTGTCTTCGTGCTATTCATTTCAGATTTAAAGGAGCTTGACAAAAATTAAACACGTCTATTTTTGTTAAAAAGATGGTACTTTAATTTAAATTTGAAAAAGTTTAAGAATTTTGTAGTATCTTCATCAAATGTTATGCTTCTTATTATCTTTATCTAATCTATTTAACTCCATTACAGTTTAAAAATACATGTGCTTAAATGACTCCTTAGAATTACTGAAGTTAGAAAGAAATTGTTTACCTGCTCCTAAGTATGACTCACCGATTGAGAGCCTACTTAAGTAGGTGCTTACGTATGAAGCATAAATTATTTACTAGTAGGTATATAAATAGACGGCTATTTTCTGACTGATAGTGAAGTTTTATTTATTATCTTTTAGTTCTTTTATTTGGTTGCTGTATAGTTGCGTTTATAGTTGCGTTTATGAGGAGCTCGTGGCTAAATAATAACAGCCGCACGGGTCTATCTTTAAGGTTAAGCAACGCTTGCCAAGGTTGGTCTGTGGATGGGTGACCATCTTAACATAACGAGTTTCCTCCGTGCCTCGGAAAGCACATTAAGCCGTTGGTCCCGGCTGTCATTTGTAGATCTTTGGCAGTCGTTACAGGTTGTCAGAAGCCAGTAAATCTGACTCCAGTCTTGCCAAGAAATACCGTGTTACCCAGTTAATGGGTTGTAGAGGTCTGGTAGGCAGCCGCTCCACGTAAAACACTGGTATTCAGCTGAATCTGGTTTGACTGGAAGCCGACCCCAATATAGTTGGGAAAAGGCTAGGCAGACGATGATTTGGTTGCTGTATACTTGAAGGCCATGGCAGTATTCTGCTAATTCATCATCATCATCATCATATCAGCCGCAAGACGTCCACTGCTGGACATAGGCCTCCCACAAGCGTCGCCACAACGACCGGTCCTGCGCGTCTCGTATCCATCGGCAGTGGCCTTCTGCTAATTCAGTCAGTGACTTTTCGTGACGTAATTAAATATTTTCCATGAGGTCTAAAAAGAACAAAGCATACTATTATTCCTTTACACATGAAACATTAATGGCTACACGGACCAGTTCATAGTGGTCCATGTAGTTTCATGTCCTGATTGATGGGTCCTTCAATGGTCATTAAAATATACCTAAGCATTATAGATAGGTATGAGTCCAACAAAATACGTTCCCATTAGACCTCAAGGACGAGAATCTCGAAAACTAAATATAAAACTTGAAGTTTCTACAGCCAAATCTCAAAAAAGGAAAGCTTATAATAAAAATCCTTAATCTAATTCAAATTAATGTCCAGCTTCCAAACAAGATATAATAAACCAGCCTGATCAGCTAAACAAAGCGAGCACCTCAGAGAAATCAAGCGATCCGGTCACTTCCGGGCGACGCCGCTTGCTGAATATTTGACGCGCAGGGAAATGAGGCCGGTCAGGCGCGAGCGGCGCTGCTGTAGGCGAGGGAAGGACGACGAGACAAGGTCACGTCGCAATATGATTCAAAAAGCCGATCTAGCTGGACAATATCATTTGACACTATTAATTAACCCCCGACCAAAAAAGAAGGGTGTTATAAGTTTGACCGCTATCTGTCTGTGTGTCTTTCTGTGGCACCGTAGCTCCTAAACAGGTGAACCGATTTGAATGCGGTTTTATTTATTTGAAAGCAGGTTTTCCAGCGGTGGTTCTTAGATAAGTTTTATCAAAATCGGTTGAGCCATTTGAAGATCATCAGCTATTGTTGATGAAGGCATTTAACCAGCTTTGACGGGTCTGATCGATGCGAATTTGGTATTCTGTTACTTCAATTACATAGCAAAAACATGTGTTGACCTGATACTGTGGCGTTACCTGAGGTCTGCAGAATACCCAACTCCTCACTAAGTTGCAGCAGAGATATATATTTATAGATGTTTGAACCCACTGGAATGGTTTCAATGAAAATATTATATTTAAAACTTTAGATCAGAACCCTTAACCTGATACTGAAGCATGTCCTAAAATCTGCAGGATACCCAACTCCTCACTTACTTACATCAGACCTTCCGTTTTCGTATTCATTTAAATAGTCGCAATTAATACATTGGTGGATGAAATGCCGTTTAGGTGATTGTAGATCGTATGTGGATGGATGGAGAGGGAGAGGAATACCAAAAAAAAGATAGATGGTATGAGGAGCAAAATGAAAGAAAAGGGAGTTAGTGATAGCGTGACGTTTGATAGGACAAAATGGAAGCAAAAAACGTCTTGCGCCGACCCCAAGTTACTTGGGATAAGGGCAGGAAGATGATGAGATCATAGGTTATAGAGTAGTACATATTAGGTAAATTAAGTTTAAAAAACATGAAATAAAAATTAAATTAAAAATTAATTTTCTATAGATACAAACCTTAGAACTAAAAAATTAAATTAAAAATTTCGGGGGTTTTTTAATTTAATGTTTTTTAATTAAATCTATAGATAATAATTAGTAAAAATATATCAAAAATAATAATAATAAAATTTATGTTAGTCACATTTAACAGTAAAATTAAAAACCAGTTTAGGTTGACCCCAGCTTAAAAAGTAAATCTTCTGAAGCTGGGGTCAACTTAAACTTGTTTTGTGAAAAGAACACAGCTTAAAATACGTAACGACTAAGAAGAAAAACAGTCGAATTCCATATGAAAATTTAAAAAATATAATTTTGTTATGAAACAACTTATTATAGAATTTCACTAACCCTTTTTAGCTAGCTAAATGGGCACTATGATTCAATCCTATAAATTTAAAATTGATTTTAAAGTGAAAACGAGTGTCACAAATGACAGCTGTGACCTTATGTCTCAGCTGTCATTTGTACCAAGATGTTTGTCAGTTACCGGTATTGTTATTTTGGTGGAACCCGCCACACTACTACTATACATTGTTACTCCTAAAAGGATCCATTTGTATTTTATTTATTATTGTGTACCATAAAGAGTATTTTTATTCTATTTTATCCACAGCAGTGACCAGCAAAGCACTGAGGCCATGATGCTCTGCGACTGGAGACGTGGAGACGCAACGAAATGCGTAAGAGACATCTGATTGGACACTTATTCCTATCAGATGTGCCCAAAAGGTAGGTTGTGTTTCGAGGAAGTAAAAAACATATTATGGGTAATTAGAAGTTCTATACCCAAACAATCAGTCTTACCAAGGGGATCATTGCATTATCCAGTGAAATACTGGTACTTATTCAGCTGGATCCGGTCAGACTGGATGCTGACACCGATATAGTTGGCGAAATGCTAAGCAGATGGTGATGTTGCGATCATCATTAGTCTGTTTAATTTAGAACATACAAATCGTGTTCTAAATTAACACACATCTTTTATTTCTGTACAAAAAAAAAGTGTTCTAAATAGCACCACAAATCTCATTAATTTTGTGCTATTGATATGAAAACCCTGCTACACCTCAGTACTATTGTTTAAAATTTATATGCGACTCTTATATTAACGAGTTAAACTGTATACTAAGGATGGCTCTCCATTACAGCGGAGCGAGGCAGCGGAGCGGAGAAACGATTATTACGATTCGGAAGACGATTATCTGTTCAGGAGGAATTAATGATTGCAAATAATGAAATCGACAATTTAAACACAGAAAATATAAAATTGAAATTAGAATTGGAAAAGAGTTATAAAATCATAGAAGTATATAAAAAGGTTGGATACGGGGAGTCCTCTTCCACGCCACCAACTTCAATGCGGAAAAGTAAAAAGAAAGACCAGAATGAGACTAACACCCCGTCTAAGAAAAATAAGGATCAACATATTATCCCTGATAAACCCATTAATTTAGAACAACCGAAGCAAGATAAATGTTCTAAAATAAATTCTACAAGTGTCCAGGGAATTATTGAAGAAGATGCCGCCCAATTTGTGTGCAGGGAAAGCCAGCTGCCAACCGCCAGCTTTGCCCACAAGAATAAACTATGCATACTGAGCACGAATAATACGAACAAAATACTATCCATAGCGCAAAATACCTTCGCAAACAAATTTGATTGTTGTCACTATTTAATACGTAACGGGAAAGCTGAACATCTCTTGGAAGGTTTAAAAGGAAAACTTGTGAAATTCACCAAGAATGACTTTTGTGTAATTCTTTTAGGTGATGAAGACTTCAAAAATACTAACAACTATTTTGATATTATATTCCGTATAAGAGAAGTCATTCAAACAATAAATCATACGAATATGATCATCTGTTTACCGACGTATAAAAATGGATATTATGCTAATATATTTAACAGTAGAATAGAAACTTTCAACAACCTCTTGTATCTAGATGTACTGACATATGAACATTTATATCTATTAGACAGTAATTTAAATTTATTATTTGACTACAAAATTTATAATAAACGAACTGGCTTAGTAAGTAACTATGGAATGAACATAATATTCAAGGACATAGATAGTTTAATAGTTGACATACAATATAATAATAGTATAAGTGATACAATTGACTTAACCATTGATAATAATTTGACAAATAAGGACACTTTTTTTCTTGACTAAATATTTATGCATATTACATCAGAACATTGCCGGTCTCGTTAATAAATGTGACGCTCTTTCAGTCTGTTTATGTGAACTTTCAGATCGTGATGTTGATGTAGATGTAATTTGCATTTCAGAGCATTTTATGATGGCTGGCTGTGAGAATCAGCTACACCTACCTAATTATGGTTTAGCTGCTTGTTACAGTAGACAGACAAGTAGGCGAGGCGGTGTATGTATACTAGTTAAGCATGGTATTCCGTGGAAAGGATTGGCCAATGTAGCTAACATGTCCTCGCAAAGTATATTCGAGTGTTGTGCAGTAAAATTGACTGACTATAATATTATAATTGTGTGCATTTATAGAGTACCTAACTCAAATAATATCAATGAGTTTTTTGATAAATTGGAAACTCTTTTAAAATATTTATCCAAACAACGATGTAAGAATATAGTTTTAGCTGGTGATTACAATATCGACATTTTAAAGGGAAGTAAACTGTCTGCCGAATTCGAGTGTATTTTCTTAAATTTTAATTTACAACTTGCTTTGAGACAACCTACTCGAGCTGCGAGCCAAACATGCATAGATAATTTTGCGCATAATTTTAACAAGCGTCATTGTAGATCTGAAGTATTAGAGTTCGCGCTATCCGATCATACAGCACAGCTGTTGAAGTGCCCCGTTAAAAAAAAGGATGTTCTTAAGTATTATCGCAAAAGTACACGAGACTACAGTCAGGAAAATATAGAAAAATTCAAGACTTGTCTAAGTAGTCTT